>CM038142.1:447383346-449783346 GCA_021437245.1 Aegilops speltoides
CCCGTCGGATGGATCACACCTCTAACTAGGCCTCTGCCTCTAGCTTCTTGATTTCTTGATGATGAATTCTTGGCGCTCCGGCTTGCTTCCTCACTTTTTGCAGCGGGCGCGCATGAGGGCAAGCGGCAAGCTTGTGCTCAATTACCTTCACAGGAACACGGGGATGTCGGATGGTTGCCATGCAAACACATCGGCGTTCGCCCAGAGGAAAGCAATGGCGCTTTCCTATTCTTTGTCAAGCGTGTAGCGATGGTGAAAGTACCACGGTGCCGTCCTCATAGCGGACACCTTCTTGGTTGCGGCGGGCAGCCATTCCCTTTTACTCTTGCGGTGGGCTCGGCGGGGCGTCCTCGGCGGCGATGCAGCACTCGAAGAGGTGCGGTTGCGGAGGGGCCCGGAGCACTGCGGACTTGGTCTTCGCCTTCTTTCCCGGGGAGCTTCGGCGGCAAGTGTATTCTTGTCGGCCGCGGCTGCCGCATCGGTAGATCTTGTCGGTGCAGATAAAGCGCATCCTTCTTGTCGCCGTGGATAGTGATGGCGCTTATCGGCCCGGCATCTTGAGCTGCGTTGTAAGCATAGTGGGAAGCTGCCATGAACTTAGCGAGGCGGAGCGGCGAGTATTCCGATATGTAGCGGAATATCGGCAGCGTCGAAAGTGGCGTTCGATCCTGAAATTGAGCTCCCCGCCAAAGGTCGCGGCGAGTGATCTTTCCTTTGGGCTTACTCCGTCCGGATTGATTCCTTGGAAAGGACCGGTCTCTTGAGCTCGCCATCGGAATTTGGAGCTTCTCGATCCTGGCGAGAGGAGATCAAGTTCAGAGCCCGGCCCGCCGTCAACCAACATTTTGGTGACCTTGAGGTTGCGGATGGTGGGTGAGACCAGCATCGGCAAGCACCCGACGCTGATGGTGCGGTCAGGGTGATCCTCAAGATCAAAAATGATGGGCGTGCGGACCATTTGAGAACTGCTTAGCGACTCCATGGGCGGCTCAGCTGCGTTCACCTCACGCACCTTTGTTTTAAGCTGGCGGTGGGAGGTGTGCGAGAAGAAAGCGCCGCCCGTCGGCGCTCTGAGACCTCCGTGGCCTTACGGAACTCCTGTTCCTTGTCATCCTCATCCTCCATGTCTTCGTCGTCGTCTTCATCCTTGTCGCGGCTTGGGAGGCCGATCGCCTTATCGCCCGCTTAGCCTTGCGAAAGCGTCCTCCTGGCCATTGAGCGGCCGCTTCTTGCTCGGTTCTCCTCCGCCACCTTGGGCCCTCTCCTTGTCGCGCCTCTCATACTCAGCTTTTTGCTGCTCGGCCGAGATAGTCGGCACTTGCAATTATAGAGATCGTGGCCCTTAGTGCGGTGGATTTTCTTGATATTGCTTGCGGGGCGGCCTGCTTGTCGGCTGCGCTCTGAGGCAGGCTCCTTGCGAGTCGCCCGACTGTGTTTGCTTGGCGGGAGCCTCTTTTCCGGACTTCTCGGCGGCAAGCACCTCTTCCTTGCTCTTCTTCTGATTGTTCCGCCCTTGGCCTTCTTCGCCGAGCGGCGTCGTCAATCGCTTCCCCTGCGCCGACATCCTCCCGAGGAGCCTCCTCCCTCTTCAGCGCCGCGCATTTATCAACGAGCATAAAGCTCGTGACATCGAATCTTGGTCATCGCCATCTCTTCACGCATCGCAGCAGTTCGCCGTTCTGGTGGAAGCGCTGATAACGGGCGGTGGTGGACATCGAGATGTTGTGCTGCCTACGGCTGAAGCGTTGGATATACTTAGCGAGGATTCTCCTTCATACAGGCCAAAATGTGGAGGTCGCTCTCCGGCCATGGGGTTTGTGGCCGCCCGGTGAAAGCGCCAACAAACTGATGGCAAAGTCGCCCGGGAAGAAATGGAGCCTTCCGGCAAGTGCATAAGCCAAACGAGCGTTCGTCCTAAGCCTGGCGGAAGTAGTTCGCGAGAATCTTCTCGTTGCGCCCCCGGCTTTGCGGCGATGGTGTAGACGAGCGAGAATTCGAGGTGCGTCTTGCCGTCGTGCTTCTCTGGTACATCGGGCAGAAATTCTTCATCTGGAGCCCTTTGGGCCGCCGCAGCTCATGGGTGAGCAGGAGGGCGACTGCCAGCGTCTGACAAGTCGCATATTTCGCGGCGTAGCGTCGGCGATGCTTCAGCTCTACGATCGATTATCGCCCGAGTCTCTCGGCGGCGCTCGATCGTGGTCGGCGTCTTCTTATCGCCGATCGTCAGGACACAGCGTTGATCACGCGCGCGCAGAATCCGGCGATGCCGTGGAAACCGTCGTCGGCGTTATTCGTGAAGCGGCGTCTTTCGCTTCGCGGCGGGAAGTGCAGTGGGTGCACCCAGCGGTCTTATCGCCGCCGGACGCCGTCTTCTCGGCTTGCGGCTGTGAGCCACCGGCTGCGTGGAAATCGTTGTTGGCGGCGACCGAGCTCGGATGGTAGCCCTCAGTCCTCGGCCTTGTCGCGGTGGAGAAATCAAAACATTGCGCTCTTATAATGCGCTGCGGAGTGGAGGGCGGGAAGCGGCGGTCGCGAGGCGGGGCCTTCGGACTCCTAATAGTGTTAGAAGGCGGGGTCTGCCCGGCGCCGCCGCTTTGCCGTGTGCGGGCGGGGTCGAGAACATCCGCGAGCCTCGGCGTGTTCTTGCTCCAGCGGCGGATACCACCTCCGTGGTATGGCGCTGCTTTGAGTCGTCGTCTTGCTGAGATGGGCGTGGATCCCACGGAGACAAGCGCTGATCATCATACATCCACAGATCTGGTGGCGCCCGCGAGTGCCCTCGCCGGTGTCCACCCTTCGTAGCGTCTCCTCCGCCTACCGTTGGTTCGGTGGCGGCGGGTGAGAGCGACAGATCTGCGACCCTCAGCTCTCGTCTTGAGGGCCATGGCGCGATTGTCGATGAAGTTGTTGGCGAATGCGGAGAGGTTGACAAAGGAGCGCGCCCGTCTGGCATCCGGATCAGTCCGCACTGGCTCGGCGCCCCTACTGGCGCAAAAGATGTCGGGGCGGGGCGGAGGCTGGCCCGCCCGCCCCGAGCACCTATGGGGCAGGGGCCGCCGTGAAGTCTTGATGCGAGGCGGAGGAGGCCTGAAGAAGCGGTCGGCGATGCAGCGGCGGATTTTACCCGGCCGGGCGCGATGGGGCGTAAAACCCTCTGCTGCTTTGTGTTGTATTATGCTCGGGGAGCTTGAAGAGCTACTGATGGCGGCTACCAGCGTGAGAGTTGCAAATGGTCGAACCTCCTCTCGTTGTGCATGGGCCTCCTTTTATAGAGCAAAGGGGTCACCGGCGGTGTCAGCGTGGGAGAAAGGGTAAAAGCGTAAAAGAGGTGGTAGTTGGAGCAGTGCGGGAACAGTCTTTGCTCTGATTGCGAGCGATGGTTTCTACCTACTTTGTGATGGCGGACAAAGGCATTTAATGCCCGTCGCCGTCGACCCCAAAAGCTCCATACTGGCGTCTCCGTCTGCCTGCGGCGATGGATCCTGCCGTGGAGTGCCACCGCACCCCTCGGCTGCCTGACCATCCGCCCAGCGTCTCTGGAAAAGCTTGAGGCGGCAGCGTGGGCAGATGAGCTGGAGATCGCGCACTTAGCGCAGCTCTCCCGGCAAGTACCTTGCAGGGTCTTAATCTTCCGGGCCGGAAGCTTGCCGGGACTCTGCAACTGCCGCTCCCGGGCCCTCGCCCGGGCAGCGTATAAGCGCCCGGCGTGTCTTTTATGATATAACCTCCTAGTCTCCCGGCGAGCTCCTCTCGCCCGGGGCCTTGCGTGAGTGATGTAATCTAGAGCACAGAGCAGCCTTCGGCAAGCTCCTCTTGCGGGGTCTTGATCTTCTGTCTTGTACACTTTGTTCTTGAATGGCTTGATATGGGGCGGGAATGGTCTCACGGCAAGCATGTAGTAAATCCAGCTGCGGGGGCTGCAACTGCCGATGCACAAGTTGGAGTCTTGAGGTACCCCTACAGCAGCTCTACCGGCAGGAAAGATGTCGGGGACGGGGCCGGAGGCTGGCCCGCCCGCCCATGAGCACCTATGGGGCGGGGCCCCTTAGTGAAGTCTTGATGCAGGCGGAGGAGGCCTGAAGAAGCAGATCGAGGCGATGCAGCGCGGATTTTTACCCAACTTGAGGCGCGATGGGCGCGTAAACCCTCTGCTGCTTTGTGTTGTATTATGCTCGGGAGCTTGAAGAGCTCGATGGCGGCTACCGACATGAGAGTTGCAAATGGTCGAACCTCCTCTCGTTGTGCATGGGCCTCCTTTTATAGGGCAAAGGGGTCACCGGACGGTGTCAGCGTGGGAAAGGGGTAAAAGCGTAAAAAGGTGGTAGTTGGAGCGGTCACGAGGAGCAGTGCTGCTACGATTAGCGAGCGATGGTTTCTACCTACTTTGTGATGGGGACAAAGGCATTTAATGCCCGTCGCCGTCGACCCCAAAAGCTCCCACAGCGTCTCCGTCTGCCCGCGGCGATGGATCCACCACCGTGGAGTGCCACCGCACCCCTCGGTACTGCCTGACCATCCGCCCAGCGTCTCTGGAGAGCTTGAGGCGGCGTGGGCGAGATGAATTTGGAGTCACGAACTGCAGCGCAGCTCTCCCGGCAAGTACCTTGTCGGGGTCTTGACTGCCGGGCCGGAAGCTTGCCGGACTCTGCAACTACCTCTCCGGGCCCTCGCCGGGCGTATAAGCGCCCGGCGTGTCTTTTATGATATAACCTCCTAGTCTCCTGGCGAGCTCCTCTCGCCGGAACCTTCTCGTGTGATGTAATCTAGAGCACAGGCGGCCTTCCGGCAAGCTCCTCTTGCGGGGTCTTGATCTTGTCTTGTACACTTTGTTCTTGAATGGCTTGATATGGGCGGGGAATGGTCTCCGGCAAGCATGTGGTAAATCCAGCTGCGGGGAGCTGAACTGCCCGTGCACAAGTTGGGGTCTTGAGGTACCCCTACCTTAGCTACACCGGCAGAGCCCGGGCACTGGGCCACCTGCAGTGCCAGCGCTGTTGGGCCAGGCCCAAAAGCGATTCTGCAGGCACCACGAGGCCTGGCGTGCCGACTCCACTTCCGCCTCTGCCGCCTCCCGTGCAACAGCATGCGTCGATTGCGGCGTCGTGGGATGGGGCGTGCCCACGTTCTTTAATGGGAAAAGCGGAGCCCCCACTTCCCCATAAAAGCGAGAGAAGCGCGCGGCTCCCCTCGCCGCTTTCATTGCTTCTTCCTCCTCCTCAGAAATCCTCTTTGCGCTCCGCTCCGCATCTCCTCCGCCGTCTCTTGTATGCGGCGCCGCCGAACTCTTCGTCCTCCTTCCCTCGCCGCCTCGCCATGGCCCGAAAGACGGGAAGGGAAAGGGAAAGCGGAGAAGACAGAAAGGAAAATCCGGCGGCAAAAGCTTGCCGGATCTGCGGAGCGAGCGTCGTCTTCCGCCCGGACTCGGCGTGCAGGAACTCTGGGGCAAATATTTCCTGTTACAGGCGAAAAGACCACGGCGCATCCCGGACCAGGGCCCATCCAGCCGCCACCATGGACCACTATCTGGCGGGTACTATTTCTTCGCCAGCCTTCTTCCCTGCGGTCTTTGCCCCCTTTTTCGATTTCTTCTGCGACATTATGCACACACGGCTTCCACCTTCTTGACTTCACCCCAATGCCGTCCTCACAATGGCGGTTTGCACATGTGTCGAAAACTTCATAAGGATACACCCAAGCGTGGCGCTGTTAGGGCACTTCTTTACTCCTAGGCGAGCCAGCCCCCTCTCCGGAGGATTTCTTGGGTTTTTAAATGCGAACTTGAAGAGTCGTACTTGCGGGGAGCTCCGGCAAGTGGGAGGATGGCGTGCCGGCTGGTGCTGGGTTGTTGAAGGCGAGCCGCCGTCCTTCACCAGCGCAGCGCCTGGCGCATGTCGTCTTGTGGCGAGAGGCCGGAAGCGAGCTGGACTCGGGACGATATCAAGCTCGCCAGCGCCATCGTCCGGATTCTTCGTCTTTGAGCAGCAAATCTAACCGTTGCGGTGGCGCGAGACTTCCTCCGCGCCGCGTGCCCCCTCAAAACAGGAAGAGGCGGCACAGGATGCGGGCGGGGATATAATGAGGCTGCGCCCGGGCTGAACTTCAACTTCCACGGCCTGGGGTGAGGGATGGTCAGGAACTCTTCAAGTCTGACCGGACCATCGGAGTGGTTCAGACCTTCCGGGGAGTGGTGCCCCTCTGCAGCAGCACAGCTCGGGATCGCCTCCTCGCCATGATGCCCGCGTGCGACTCGCTGGCGTGGGCGTAGATGGATTCGCCGAGCCAATAGGCGTCCTCAACTTCTTGACACCCTTGAAGAGGTGGCGAAGAACAAGAGCAGACCGAAGGCTGACCACGGGACACCACGGACCAGGAGCTTCGCGTACATAGCTTCTCGGGCGAAGAGGCGCTGCGGCCGGCGGCGAGAGATCAGCTTTGTCGCTTGAGAAGCGAAGGCTGCGGAGGAGTCCTACCAGCGGAGGCGGCGGAGATCTGCGAACTGCAGCTTCCTCGGCCTTCATGAGAGTCCCTCTCGAGGCACTCCGGGATCCCGGAATCTGGCGAGCAGCAGCAAAAATAGCGCTGCGGAGGGGCGAGCGCCCGCAGGAGGCAGGCGCCGGAGGGCGGAGCGCCCGGAAGAAAAGGTCGCTTGGTAGCGCTGGTCAGCTGGCAGCCAGCGAGGAAGGAGAGGATGCATGACGCCGAGGATGCAGCCGGGTCAGCGGACCTACGCCGGCGACCTCTCCCTCGCCGTCGGAACCTCCGCCCGAGGCGAAACTAAGCGTTCTCCACCGGCGCCTCCGCAAAGCGGCAGCCAGGCAGTACTCAGGCCCCGGCAACTACCGGCTCGCCGGCGGCTCAGCTTCCGGAGAACCGGACGCGCCGAAGCGGCAGCGCGCCCAGCCGGCAGAAGCGACCAGCGCGAGCCACAGCAAAGCGCCTCGCAGGTCGGCGCCCGGCGGACAAAGTCTTCTCGGAGGCGGAGGCGGCTCCGCCCGCTTCCGGGCCCAGCCGCCCACCGAGGCTGGGTCGCGCAGCCTCGGCCGAGGATGCCAAGCGCCCAAGACGCCGCCTCCAGCTCCTCGCGCCGGCGACCAGGTGGAGTATGATTTCTCCGCCTTGGCGAAAACTGACGAGGAGAACGAAGTAAGCACCCAAGATCTTCATCTTCTTAAATTCGCCTTGATTATTATCGAGGCTAATCTTGTTTTTTTTTGTGTTGATTTGGGACCTTGGTAGCGGGCGAAAAAGCCAAGGTGCCCGTGCTCGAGTCGTGAGACGACTTCGCCCTTGAGCGACCAAAGGCGTGCTGAGCCGAGCTTGCGGACCAGCGCTGTCGAGAGCAACCCAGCCCAGCCCAGTAAGTCTGTGAAAGCACATTGCTCCTAGGTGGTTTTGGTAATTAATGACAACATACTTTGTGGTTGTACTAATGCTTTTATCAAGTATGTTTGAGGAAAGTCAACCACTCGGCATGGCAAAAGGACTAGAGAGGTGAACCCTAAGATGCTAAGGAAAGGATTGGCAAGCTCAAGACTCCATTTACGGTTTAAGTGATCCAAGATCACATTGAGTCCATAGGAAAGCCAATACTATTAAAAGGGGGTGAGGTTATGATGATGATCTGATTGCTCTAAGTGCTTAGTGATTTATCTCTCAAACTATCAGCAATCTTTCATTCTAACATAAACTCATAAGTAATCTCGGTCCCACCGATTCCAAACTTCAGTCACACGAGATGAACCACCTCGCCATATACCCAAACCCTAGAATCTCGGTTTTCGATTCCAAACTCGGTCATTCGAAATTGGTGTTGCCAAGCCACGTAACTTATACGTACTCAAATCGGTGTCACCGAGATGAGAAATCGATCCCAAGAGATTAGCAAACCCTAGACTTTGGAAGAATCGGTCTACTTAGAGATTGTATTTTCGGTCCCAGAAAATCCCGCGTTCTAAGATTTGAACTTCGGTCGGCCGAGTTGTCAACGGATTCGTGAGATGATCAAATGTGTTATAGCAGTTGGATTTTGTGTGGAGGCTATAAATACCCTCCACCTCCTCTTCATTAAGTGGAGAGCCATCGAAAGAACTACCACTCCTACCTTACATTTACGAGAAAACTACCTACCCTTGTGTTGAGATCAAGTTGCTCCTCTCACCATATGAAACTTGATTTCTAGTCTTCCCAAGTTGCTTTCACTCAATCCCTTCTTCCACCACAGCCAAATCGGTGAGGAGAGTTGAGTGTTGGGGAGATATCATTTGAAGCACAAGAGCAAGGAGTTCATCATCACCAACCCCATCTATTACCTTTTGGAGGGTGGTGCCTCCTAGATTAGTTAGGTGTCACTTGGGAGCCTCCGTCATGATGTGGAGTTGAACCAAGGGAGTTTGTAGAGGAGCAAGGAGATCGCCTACTTCGTGAAGATCTGCAGTAAGGCTAGTCCTCCGTGGGCGTAAGCCATGATGGCATAGACAAGGTTGCTAGCCGTGGACCCTTTGTGGGTGGAGCCCTCCGTGGACTCATGCGTAGTTACCCTCCGTGGGTTGAAGTCTCCATCAGCGTGGATTGGCGATAGCACCACCTACTCGGAACCACGAGAAAATCTCCGTGTCTCCAATTCGTTTGCTCTTCACAATCTCTCCTTACTATTCATGCAATTTACTTTCCGCTGCCCTATACTCTAGAATTGCATGTTTAGTATGTTGCTTTCGACTTGTATGCATGATGCTTGACTTGTTCTTCATTATGAATTTGCTATGAACTTATGTTGATCAAAAGGCATAAACTTTTATCTTGTCGAGGTTGTCTAATCACCCCCCTCTAGACACTCTTGCCTTCAGCGATCCTCTGATGCAGGTCTCGCACCTTTTGCGGTAGCGTCTGGAAATTCGTCTTGTTCCAATATCTTGGCGTGTTTGTCTTGGCTTGTGCGAGAGATGGAGCCGTGGCGAGGGCATTCGGAGAATCGCCCTCGAGGCCGGCAGTCCCTCCATCCCGCCAAGGTTGGACTCCCGGCAGGGAAAGCGTCCCCGGCGGATACTCCGCCAAGGCGGGTACCCGCCAAGCGAGCAGCCGGCGGTGGCCACTCCGCCAAGGGCTAGTTCCCGACAAGGAGCCCGCTTGCTGGCGATGTCCGCCAAGGTAAGTTCACAACTTTGTCTTCTTAAGCGTTGTCTCTTTTGGATATTTGCTTGATCTTCTTCCGCCTTTTCTTCTTCTTCTAGATCCTCCTCCTCCCGAGCAGATGGAGGCGGAAGTTGTCATTGAGGAGGAGAGGCCTTGCGAGCGGCGGCGTCCCGTCGTCGAGGAGCAGGCCGGGACCGCCGGAACCCGCATGCGAGACCGCCCGACGCGAGCCTTGCGGCGAAGAGGATGGCGACCGCACCACCGGCCCGGGTGGCGAACATCGAGTCTGCGCCGGTCACCGACCCCTCCGCGAGGAGGGCGGTCGGCTACTACAGAAGCCCCTAGGCGTCTTCATCCGGATGCCGTGGGGTTCTTCGTCATGACTCCAGCGGGAGGCCTTTGATGGGGAGATCCTTGCCTCCATGAGGCGAGAGAAGGTCGTCGAGGGCCGGCGGGGCAGCGGGCCCGGCGAGCTGCTCCACCAGCTCGGCCCTTTACCGGGCGAGACGGCCTGTGGCGGAGCTCAGCGCCGTTAATCATTTGCTCTCCGCGGTGGCGGGCGCGGCGACTTCGGGAGAGTATGAAGAGTGGTTCTTTGGAAAGGCGAGGCGAAAAAGCAGCAACGGCTCGCCGAGGTGGAAACTGTCGGCGAAGAGAACTATCCATCGGAAGGTCACCCTCGGCATACGAGAAGACCTTGCCGCGAGAACAGGCCCTTGGCGAAGGCAGAAAGAGGCAAAGGGCGCCCGGCTGCATGAAACGCCAAGGAGGAGCTTGCCGCCAAGGTCGCGCAGCTGGAGGAGTTCTTGAAGCGGCGAGAAAGGTCGCCCGCTTATCACAGGCCGAGAAGGATGCTCACACCAACTCAGAACTCAGGGGCGCCTTTCCAAGAAGAGGCTGACAGGCCCAGAAGGCCGCCAAGGACTCCATCGAGTCTTGAGCTTCAAGTCTCTGCTTGAGGGACTAAAGCAGCGCTGCCGGGATCGGGAAACCAAGCTGAAGGAGGAGCTCCGCGAGGCGAACAGTGGTCAGCGCCAACAAAGCAGCCGAGGACTTCGCCGTGTCGTTGAGATATGGACCGAGGACTTGGTATCTTCTGCGTCCGCCATTGACCGGGAGCTCTTTGGCGGCTGGCTGGAGCACCTCATCTACTCCCGGATCAAACCTTGCTCACAGCGCCAAGCTCAGCCTCTTCTTGAGGGATCGCGCGGCCCTTGCAAATTCGGAAGAAGATCGCGCAACTTGCGAGGAGACTACTTGGCTGTCTTGAGGAACCTGGGCGTGTCTTGGCGAAGATCGTATCTGCAATCCGGCATAAACCTGATAGCGTTCTTCGCAGCTTGCGGCCGGCATAAACATGGAGCTCTGAAGGAGCAGGTCGCCCATATCATCGCCAAGGTGAACAAGATCTCCAGGATGGAGGGCGACCGCGTAGACTAGGCCTCCTTTATCTTTATCCTTTTCTTTTGTTGCTGCATAGGTTGTTATGAACCCGTTAGTCACTGCGACAAGTTATTCCTTGTAAGATATTACCTTTATTTTGATCGGCGGGTGCAGTGTTATTTCCCTTGTTTTGATCCACAACTTCGCATGCTTCAACTTTATGCTTCTAGGAGTTTTGCCGGCAAGGAGCCCTTGCGTGAGTCTTGAGTGTCGAACTTCGAAGCAGCTCGCTGGCAAGGTCTTACGACAAGCGACCTTGCCGTGGCTTGTTGCGGCGCACCTAGCTTGTTGGCCGGACTCGAAAAGCGAAACAAGGCGCAACACTTTCGCAGCTCATAAATCGTTGAGCATGCTCGAAAACAAGATAAGGCGCGGCTATCCGCAGGTAGGTTCCTCCGAGCACAAGTTTTCCATACGAAGTGTGGTTGTTCAAGGAAGGCAACTTAAAATTTAAAATTTTGAGCTGTTCTCCGGCAAGCTCCTCTTTCTTGAACAGCACTTGGTTCATCCTCCATTTCCTTCCCCCCCGGCAAACTTGTGCACGAGGAACGTTTCTTTTGCTTAAGAGTCAGGGAAAGAGAAGAAGGAAAAAAAGCAAATGGCCTTTCGGCGTGCTATTGTTTGCCGGATGAGTGCGTCGCACAAGAGATGCCAAATAACACATGCAAATGGCAAAGAAAAGCATGGAAAAGGCAACCAGCGGGAAACACAGAAACTTTATTGCTGCACGGGGTCTGCGCCCGGCTTTGTACAAGGGTTATATACAGCGGTGGCAAAGCTTTGTACAAAAGGTGGTTCTTGGGGGCGGATCATGACAACCAGGCATATATGGGTAAAACTTGCGAAGATGCTCTATGTTCGAGAGTTGCTCACTGGTAAGCCTTCTTGGTCTCAAAGCGGACAAGCGCGGGCCTCGTGACTTGCCTCACCCGATAAGGGCCTTCCCGCCGGCGTCAACTTGTTGGAATTCTTGGCGGACTGAACCGCGCGAAGAACAAGGTCGCCTTCCTCGAGACTCGGCTTTGACCTTGCGGCTATGATAGCGGCGCAAGGCTTCTTGGTATCGAGCAGCTCGTCTGACAGCACAGGCGTCCTTCCTCAAGAAGCAATCGTCATCTTGCGCGATTGCTCTTGCTCAGCTCATCATAGCGAGCACTCGAGGAGATCATTATCACGAGTTCCGTGGGAGAAGCTTACGCTCCATAGACTAGAGCAAAGGGTGTACGTCGGTGGCTCGATTTGGTGTCGTTACGATCGACCAAGAAACGCCGGCAGCTCCTCTATCAATTTCTTCCGCTTTCTCGCGGCACTGTCGAAAGTTCTTGTCTTGAGTCGCGCAGCACTTCAGCGTGGCCCTAGCCGCTGCTTGACCGTTGCTCCTTGGGTGAGCAGCGAAACAGAACAGCGCCAAGGTCTTGGGCGTCTTGCATGAAGGTGCGGCTAGTGAATGTGTACCGTTGTCGGTGATAATCTGTTAGGGATCGAAGCGAGCACACAATCGATCTGAAGAACAGCTGCTTGTTGTCTTTGTCACCTTTCTCCAGCTCCGCCGGCCACTTTGTGAACTTGTCGAGTGCTACGTACAAGTACTCAAAGCCCCGGCAACAGAGGGAGCGGGCGAGATATCGAGCCCCGGACCGAGAAGGGCCAGGATAAAGGATTGTTTGGAGAGCTTGCTGGTGATGGATCTGCTTTGCATGGGCCAGCGCTTCACACTTGGTTACTAAGCGCGATTGCATCTTGGAGGGCTTCTTGCCAAAGAACCCTTGGAAGCTTTCGGCAAGTGCCCTTGCGCCAATGTGGTGGCCGCGGATGCCTCCGATGTATCTCTGCCAGCACTTTGTCCATCTTCCTGGAGATGCACTTGATCGACACCATTGAGCCTTCTTACATGCAGCTCGTTGTCCCACGAACTGGTACATACTTATTGTCTGGTTACCCTTTCTATTTCTTACGGGTGCGTCGGGAAGTTCTCCGGTTTGCAAGCAGACGATCTGCTGCGCCCATGCTTGGGAGCTCGGGGCTCAGCAGCAGGACTAAAAACACGAGGGCTGCGGAACCCGGCTTCCACGGCAGGATCTCACAGCTCTGCCGGTCTTTGAAGGTCCCCGGCAAGCTTGCGGGGAGCAAGGCTGTCGGGAACATTTGCTTCAATTGTGCAGATCGAGGATCTGCGAGAACCTTGTTCCTCGGCGTTACGGCCGTTGATCTTGGGAATTTGGCGGCCTCGGGGGACTCCGCCGGTAGTAGTGATCGCGGAGACCAACTTTCTCTTCTTGGACTGCCCAATCGATGGTGTGATGGAGGTTGAGTTAAGCTTGAGCAAGAAGGTCACTGGTTCCTGAGTAACTTCATCGAGGCACACTTTGAAAGGCCATCTGCGATTTCATTCGAGCTCTCGGGACATGCTCCATCTGCAAACCTTGAGCGCTCCTCAAGCTTCCTCACTTCATCTACATAAGTTTCCATCAAAGGGCTCTGATAGCTCTTGTTAACTTGCGGACCACCAGCGAATCTCCCGCACAATCAACTTCACGATCCCAAGTTACGTGGCGCAATCCACGAGGCGAAGCAAGCAAACCTTCATATTCAGCGGTGTTGTTAAGTAAGCTTGCTCCCTTGGGAAGTGCATCTGGATAACATATTTGAGGTGCTCTCGATTGGTAGCGATGAGTATCCACCCGGCACGGCGCCTGCAGCGAAGGCACCATCAAAGTACATTACCCATTCACTTGTTGCTTCTTATGCAGGTGCATTTGTTTACAGGACTTCTTCGCCGGTGTTGGGGTCCATTCGCTATGAATTCTGCAAAGCCCGGCTACGTATGGTTGAAGTACTTTCAAACTTGAGACCAAAGCTCGACTGCTCCGGTGCCCCTCAGCGATCCTGCTGTTATACGGGTTGTGCAATATCCTCTTGGTGAGGCGGTGACCCTTTGTTATCTCGTGTGCTTGGAAGTAATGGCGCAGCTTTCTCGAGCCATGAGGAGACAGCAGCTTTTGCACACGAGTATCTTGATCTAGCCCCTGGAGAGAGGGCTTACAAAATACTGGCTTAGCTGCACCATCTTTTCGCACCTCATCTGTTCTGCTTGTGAGTTGTCCTTGTCGGGGGCAGAGCTTGTCAGACAGCCCACTTGTCATTGGACTCGCTTGCGGTGGTGCAGCCTCCTCGTCGGGCTCCTCTCTGCTACTAAGCGCAGCACTAACCCACTTGGTTGAGTGCCGCTAGGTGCAGCCACAACGTCTCCAATGGTCTAGGTGCGACAAGTATTGGGGTGGAGGATAGGTATCGTTTCAAATCTTGCAGTGCTGCCTCCGCTTCGGAGTCCACTTCATGGGGCCTGCCTTCTTCAAGATTTTGAAGAAAGGTAGGGCTCTGAACTTTGAAATGAACCTCTTGAGGGCAGCCACACAACCTGCGAGCCTTGACATCCTTGACTAAACCGGAGCCGATCTGCTTTCGATGGCTTTAATCTTGTCGGGGTTGGCTTCAATCCCTCTGTGACACAAAGAACCGAAGCTTGCGGAGGAACTCCAAAACGCACTTCTCGGGGTTCAACTTAAGCTGTATCTTGCGCGAGTTCGAAATGTTTCTTCCAAATCTTGAATCGGTGTATCCCTGCTCTTGCTCTTTACCACAATATCATCCATGTAGCTTCTACATTTGATTGGATCGTGGTTCAAAAGCGATGTACACTACCCTTGCAAATGTCGATCCTGCATTCTTGATCCAAATGGCATGCGTATGAAGCAATAGGTGCCACATGGAGTGATAAATGCGATCTTCTCTTCATCCTCTTGACCATAAAGATCTGGTGATAGCTTTGGTATGCATCAAAAGCGGTAGCACACATCCGGCGATGGAGTCGACAATCTGGTCGATCTTGGCGGCAAGGAATGAGTCCTTAGGACATGCTTTATTTACATCGGTGAAGTCTATGCACAGTCTCCATTTCCCGTTGGCCTTGCGCCTGACGGCGGGTTTGCTAACCACGTCGGATGGATCACACCTCTAACTAGGCCTGCTGCCTCTAGCTTCTTGATTTCTTGATGAATTCTTGGCGCTCCGGCTTGCTTCCTCACTTTTTTGTTTGGCGGGCGCGCATGAGAACAAGCGGCAAGCTTGTGCTCAATTACCTTCACAGGAACACGGGGATGTCGGATGGTTGCCATGCAAACACGCCGACATTCGCCCGGAAAACAATGGCGCTTTCCTATTCTTTGTCAGCGTGTAGCTGATGGTGAAAGTACCACAGTGCCGTCCTCCTTGGCGGACACCTTCTTGGTTGCGGCGGGCAGCCATTCCCTTTACTCTTGCGGTGGAGCTCGGCGGGGCGTCCTCGGCAGCGGTCAGCACTCAAAGAGTGCGGTTGCGGAGGGGCCCGGAGCACTGCGGACTTGGTCTTCGCCTTCTTTCCCCGGGAGCTTCGGCGGCAAGTGTATTCTTGTCGGCGCGGCTGCCGCATCCGGTAGATCTTGTCGGTGCAGATAAGCGCATCCTTCTTGTCGCCGTGGATAGTGATGGCGCAAAGTGTGCCTCGATGAAGTTACCTGTGGAACCAGGGACCTTCTTGCTCAAGCTAACTCAACCCTCCGTCACACCATCGATTGGGCAGTCCAAGAAGAAAGTTGGTCTCCGGCGACTACCTACGGCGGGTCTCCTGAGCCGCCGCCAAATTCCCAAGATCAGCGGCCAAAGCGGCGAACAGGTTGCCCTGCAGATCCTCGGATGCTGCAGTTAAACAAATGTTCCCGACAAGCCTTGCCCAGCAAGCTTGCGGGGGACCTCCGGCAGCGAGCGAAGATCCTTGCCGTGGAAAATTGGGGTTCCATGGCGGCCCTCGTGCCTTTAGTCCTTGCCGTTGAGCCCGAGCTCCGGCATGGGCGCCAGAATCGTCCGTTTCTTGCAAAGCGGAGAACTTCCGGCGACCGAGAAGAAATAGAAAGGGTAACCGAGACAGTCAAGTATGTACCGGTTAAGTGGACAACGAGCTATCTGAAGAAAACTCAATGGTGTCGGTGAAAGTGCATCTCCGGGGAAGATGGGCGAAGGCATTGGCGAAGATACGGAGGCATCTGCGGCCACCACATTGGCGCAAGGGCACTTGCGGGAAAGCTTTCGGCAAGGGTTCTTTTAACAAAAAGCCCTCCAAGATGCAAGCTGCGCTAGTAACCAAGTGTGAGCGTGCGAGTTCCATACAAAGCAGATCCATCGATAACTCAAGCTCTCCAAACAATCCCTTTATCCTGGCCCTTCTCGATGCAGGGGCTCGATATCCTCGGCCCCTTCCCCGTCTTTGTCGGGGGCTTTGAGTACTGTATGTAGCAATCGACAAGTTCACAAAGTGGCGAAGTGGAGCAGTGAGAAAGGTGACAACCGATCGGCAGATCAAGTTCTTGGATCGATTGTGTGCGTTTGGGATCCCTAACGGGATTATCACCGACAACGGTACACAATTCACTAACCGCACCTTCATGCGATGCGTCCAAGACCTTGGCGCCAAGGTCTGTTTAAGCCATTGCTCACCCAGGAGCAGCGGTCAAGCGAAAGGGCCAATGCTTTGAAGTGCTCTTGCTGCGGACTCAAGACAAGAACTTTCGACGAGCTGCTTGAGTGCGGAAAAAGTGGATAGAAGGAGCTGCGGCGGCTCTTTGGTCGTCGAGCGACACCGTCGAGCCACGGACAGACACCCTTTGCTCTAGTCTATGGGCGAAGCAGTTCTCCCCGCGGAACTTCGTATCACGGATCTCCTCGAGTGCTCGCTTATGATGAGCTCGAGCAAAACAATCGCGGCAAGATGGCGCGTGCTCCTTGAGGGCGTCTCGAGGCTCTTTGTCACGAGCTGCTCGATACCAGCAAGCCTTGCGCCCGCTATCATAACCGCAAGGTCAAAGCCGAGTCTCGAGGAAAGCGACCTTGTTCTTGGCGTGTTGATCCGCCAAATTCCAACAAGTTGGCCTGAAGTGGGAAGGCCCTTGCTCGGGTGAGGCAAAGTCCGCAGGCGGCGCTGTCGCCTTGAGACGAAGAAACACGTGAGCAACTCTGGAACATAGAGCATCTTCGCAAGTTTACCCATAAAGCGCGGTTGCGCGATCGCTCCGGCAACCACCTTTTATACAAAGCTTTGCCACCGTTGCATATAACCCTTTGTACAAAGCGAGCGCGAGACCCGTGCAGCAATAAAGTTCACATGTTTCCCGCTGGTTGCCTTTTCCATGCTTTTCTTTGCCATTTGCATGTGTTATTTGGCATCTCTTGTGCGGCGCACTCATCCAAACAAACAATATACGCCCGAAAGGCCATTTGCTTTTCCTTCTTCTCTTTCCACGACTCTTAAGCAAAAGCGTTCCTCGTGCACAAGTTTGCCGGGGGGGGGAAGGAAATGGAGGATGAACCAAGTGCTGTTCAAGAAAGAGGAGCTTGCCGGAGAACAGCTCAAAATTTTAAATTTTAAGTTGCCTTCCTTGAACAACCACACTTCGTATGGAAAACTTGTGCTCGGAGGAACCTACCCGTGGATAGCCGCGCCCTTATCTTGTTTTCGAGCATGCTCAACGATTTAAGTGAGCTGCGACAAAGTGTTGCGCCCTTGTTTCGTTTTCGAGTCCGCTCAACAAGCTAGGTGCGTCGCAACAAGCCACGGCAAGGTCGCTTGCCGGTAAGACCTTGGCCAGCGAGCTGCTTCGAGTTCGACACTCAGCACTCACGGCAAGGGCTCCTTGCCGGCAAAACTCCTAGAAGCATAAAGTTGAAGCATGCGAAGTTGTGGATCAAAACAAGGAAATAACACTGCACCCGCCCGATCAAAATAAAGGTAATATCTTACAAGGAATAACATGTGCATGATGACTAACGGGTTCATAACAACCTATGCAGCAACAAAAAAAAGGATAAAGATAAAGGAGGCCTAGTCTCTGTGTGCGCCCTCCATCTGAGATCTTGTTCACCTTGGCGATGATATGGCGACCTGCTCCTTGAGCCTCCATGTTTGCGTCGGCCGGCAAGCTGCGAAGAAGCGTTGGCGAGGTTTATGCGGGATTGCGGTATCGATCTTCGTCGGCTGCGCTCGGGGTTCCGCGCTGGCCGTGAGTCTCTCGGCAAGTTCTTGGCGAGGATCTTCTTCATAAATTTGCAAGGGCGGCGCGATCCCCGAAGAAGAGGCTGAGCTTGGCGCTGTGAGCAAGGTTTGGATCCGGGAGTAGATGAGGTGCTCGGTTTGGCGCCGGCAACTCTGGTCGATAGCGGACTTGAAGATACCAAGTCCTCGGTCCATATCTCAACGTCTGGCGGAAGTCCTCGGCTGCTTTGTTGGCGCTGACCACCAAGGTTCGCTCCTCGCGGAGCTCCTCCTTCAACTTAGTTTCCCGATCCGGGCAGCGTCAGCGAGTCCCTCAGCCGAGACTTGAAGCTCAAGACCCTCGATGGAGTCCTTGGCGGCCTTGGTTAAATCGCCCTTCTTGGAAAAGCGCTCACAGGTTACGAGTTGGTGTGAGCATCCTTCTCGCTCCGTGACAAGCGGCGACCTTCTCCTCGCTCGCCTTGGCAACTCCTCCGGCTACTTGCGACCTTGGCGGCAAGCTCCTCCTTGGCGGTTTCCGCGGCAGCCGCGGCGTCCTTTGCCTCTTTCAGTTCCCCGCCAAGGGCCTGTTCCCGTGCGGCAAGGTCTTCCTCGTGGGCGTCGAGGGTGACCTTCCGCTGGATAAGTTCTCCTTCTCGCCGGGACAGCTCCACCCCGGCGAGCCGTTGCTGCTCTTCGGCCTCGGCCTTCTCCGGCAACCACTCTTCATACTCTCCGTGAGTCGCTCGCTTCTCCGCCACCTCGCGGAAGCAGCCTGATCTGGCCCGAGCTCCGCGCGCGCTCGCTTTCTCGGCCGGTAAGGGCGAGAGCTGGTGGAGCAGCTTCTCCTCGTCGGGCCCGTCGCTCCCGGAGTCCCTCGGCGACCTTCAAGCCCAGCGGAGGCAGGATCTCCCCATCAAGGCCTCGCCCTCGCGGGAGCCGCGACAAAGAACCCCACGGCATCTGGATGAAGAGCGCCGTTGGGGGCTTCAGTGTGCCGGACCGCTCCTCCCAGCGGAGGGTCGGTGACCCGGCCTGGCACTCGATCTCCGCCACCTCGGGCGGTGGTGCAGTCGCCATCCCGCCGGCCGCTGCGTCTGCGGCAGGCGATCTCAGCATGCGTGGCCAGGCGGCTCCCGCCCGCGTCCTCGGCGATGGGGCGTCGCCGCCGCCGCCTGCGCGTCCTCCTCCTCCTCAATGACCTTCCGTCTCCATCTGCTCGGGGGGAGGAGGATCTAGAAAGAAAGAAAGAAAAGGCGGAAGAAGATCAAGCAAATATCCAAAAGAGACAACGCCAAGAAGACAAAGTTCTTGAACTTACCTTGGCGGGCGTCGTCGTGGCCAGGCTCCTTGCGGGAACTAGCCCTTGGCGGAGTAGCCACCCTCGCCCGGGCTGCTCGCTCTTGGCGGTACGCCCTTGGCGGAGTATCCGCCCTCGGCGGGCAGCTCTCCCTTGCCGGGAGTCCAACCTTGGCGGGGATGGAGGGACTGCCCGGCTCCTCGAGCGACCTCCGAATGCTCCTGCCGCTGCGGCTCCATCTGCTGCACAAGCCAAGACAAACACGTCAAGATATTGGAACAAGGCGAAATTTCAGACCTGGCGACAGCGAAGGTGCGAGACCAGACTTCTGTTGGGGGGCTGCGGCTGAGGCTGCTCCTCGGGGACAGCGCTCGGGTCCGGCAAGCTCGGCTCAAGCCGTCCCAGTCGCCTCGGCGAGGCGAGTAAATCGCGACCTCGAAAGCACGGGCACCTTGGCTTTCTTCGCCGCCCGCTCGGTCAAGGTCTGAAATCAACACAAAAAAAAACAAACAAGATTAGCCTCGACAATAATCAAAGGCGGAATTTAGAAGATGAAGATCTTGGGTGCCTCCTGTTCCTCCTCGTCGTCTTAGCTCAAGCGGAGAAATCATACTCCACAGGTGGCGTCGTGCGCGGAGGCGGAGGCGAGGCCCTCTCGGGCGCTTAGCGATCCTCGGGGCTGGGGGCTGCGAGACCCAGCCTGTGGCGGCAGAGGGCCCGAAGCGAAGCGGACGCCGCGCTCGCTCGAGACCCTACAGTCGCCAAGATGTCGGGGCGGGGCGGAGGCTGGCCCGCCCGCCCTTGACACCTATGGGGCAGGGCCTCGTGAGTCTTGTCTGAGGCGGAGGAGGCCTGAAGGCGGATCGAGGCGATGCAGGCGGATTTTACCCGGCAGACGCGATGGGCCGCGTAAACCCTCTGCTGCTTTGTGTTGTATTATGCTCGGGGCTTGAAGAGCTCTGATGGCGGCTACCGGCGTGAGAGTTGCAAATGAGTCGAACCCCTCTCGTTGTGCATGGGCCTCCTTTTATAGGGCAAAGGGTCACCGCGGCGGTGTCAACGTGGGAGAAAGGGGTAAAAGCGTAAAAGAGGTGGTAGTTGGAGCGGTCTTGAGGACAGTCTTTGCTCGATTGTGAACGATGGTTTCTACCTACTTTGGTGATGGGGACAAAGGCATTTAATGCCGTCGCCGTCGACCCCAAAGCTCCCGCCTGGCGTCTCCGTCTGCCGCGGCGATGGATCCACCAAGTGGAGTGCCACCGCACCCTCGGGCTGCACAGCCATCCGCCTGGCGTCTCTGGGAAAACTTGAGGCGTAGCGTGGGCGAGATGAGCTGGAGTCTTGAACAGCAGCAGCTCTCCCGGCAAGTACCTTGCCGGGGTCTTAATCTTGCGGGCCGGAAGCTTGCCGGGCTCTGCAACTTACCGCTCCCGGGCCCTCGCCCGGGCGTATAAGCGCCCGGCGTGTCTTTTATGATATAACCTCCTAGTCTCCCCGCGAGCTCCTCTCGCCCGAGACCTTGCGTGGTGATGTAATCTAGAGCACAGGCAGCCTTCCCGGCAAGCTCCTCTTCTTGGGGTCTTGATCTTCTGTCTTGTACACTTTGTTCTTGAATGGCTTGATATGGGCGGGGAATGGTCTCCGGCAAGCATGTGGTAAATCCAGGCTGCGGGGGCTGCAAGCTGCCGATGCACAAGTTGGGGTGAGGTACCCCTACCTTAATCACCGACCAGGAGCCCCGGCACTGGGACACACAGTGCAGCTGTTGGGCAGGCCCAAAGCAGTCTGCAGACACCACGAGGCCTGGCGTGCCGACTCCACTTCCGCCTCTGCCGCCTCCCGTCTGGCGTGCCCGCGTCGATTCTTGGCGTCGTGGGTTGGGGCGTGCCACGTTCTTTAATGGGAAGCGGAGCGCCCCCACTTCCCCATAAAAAGCGAGAGAAGCGGTAGCAGCTCCCCTCCTTCGCTTTCATTGCTTCTTCCTCCTCCTCCGAAATCCTCTTTGCACTCCGCTTCCGCATCTCCTCCGCCGTCTCTTGTGTCTGCGGCGCCGAACTCTTCGTCCTCCTTCCCTCGCCGCCTCCGCCATGGCCCCGAAGGCCGGGAAGGGGAAGCGGGAAGACCGAAGGAGAAATCGAGCACGGCGGCAAAGCTTGCCCGAATCTTGAAGCGAAGCGTCGTCTTCCCTTGGCGGCTCGGCGTCACGCAGGAACCTCTGGGGCAAATATTTCCTGTTACAGGCGAAAGACCACAGCGCATCCCGGACCAGGGCCCATCCAGCCGCCACCATGGACAACTATCCTAGCGGGTACTATTTCTTCCAGCCTTCTTCCCTGCGGTCTTTGCCCCCCTTTTACGATTTCTTCTGCGACATTATGCACACATCGGCTTCCACCTTCTTGACTTCACCCCCAATGCCGTCCTCACAATGGCGGTTTTCGCACACATGTCGAAAACTTCATAAGGATACACCAAGCGTGGCGCTGTTCGGGCACTTCTTTACTCCTAGGCGAGCCGGCGCCCCCCCTCTCGGGAGGATTTCTTGGGTTTTAAATCTGAACTTGAAGAGTCGTGCTTGCGGGGAGCTCATGGCAAGTGGGAGGAGTGGCGTGCCGGCCTGGTGCTGGGTTGTTGAAGGCGAGCGCCGTCCTTCACCGCGCCGCGCCTGCAGCGCCCATCGTCTGTGGCAGAGGCGGGCGAAGCTGGACTCGGACGATATCAAGCTCGGCGCTGCCATCGTCCAGATTCTTAGGTCTTGAGCAGCAAATCTAACCGTTGCGGAGGTAGCGCGAGACTTCCTCCGCCGCCGCGTGCCCCCCTCCAAAACAGGAAGAGGCGGCACAGGAGTCTGTGGCGGGGGATATAATGAGGCTGCGCCCGGGCTGAACTTCAACTTCCGCGGCCTGGGGGCGGGGGATGGTCAGGAACTCTTCAATCTGACCCGGACCATCCGGAGTGGTTGAACCTTCCGGGAGTGGTGCCCCTCTGCAGCCCTGGCTCGGGATCGCCTCCTCGCCATGATGCCAGCGTGCGACTTCGCCTGGCGTGGGCGTAGATGGATTCGCCCGAGCCAATAGGCGTCCTCAACTTCTTGACACCCTTGAAGAGGTGGCGAAGAACAGAGGCAGACCGAGAGCTGACACGGGGCGCCACGGACCAGGAGCTTCGCGTACATAGCTTCTCGGGCTGAAGAGGTCGCTGCGGCCGCGTGGCGAGAGAGACCGGCTGTCGCCCAGGAGGCGAGAGGCTGCGGAGGAGTCCTACCAAGCGGGCGGCGGAGATCTGCTGACTGCTGCAACTTCCTCGGCGCGCTCGCCGAGTCCCCTCGAGGCACTCCGGGATCCTCGGAATCGCGGCGAGGCGCAAGAATGTGGCGCTGCGGAGAAGCGGCCGCAAGAGGCAGGCGCCCGGAGGAAGCGGAGGCGCCCGGAAGGAAAAGTGCATAGCCTTGAGGCTGGAGCTGGAAATGCAGCGGAGCCACCCGGCGAGGAGGAGGAGGAGGATGCGCGCCGCCCGGGATGCCGGCCAGTCCGCGGACCTTCTGCCCGACGACCTCTCCTCGTCGTCGGAGACCTCCCCGCCCAGGCGAGCCCCAGCGTTCTCCACGGAGCGCCTCCATAAGCGGCGGCAGGCAGTACTCGGGCCCCGGCAACTACGGCTCGCCCGGTAGCTCAGCTTCCCGGAGAACCGGACGCGCCGAGGCGGCGCACCTGCCCAGCGGAGCGACCAGCGAGGCCACGGCAAAGCGCGGAGCCACGGCAAAGGCACCAGCCACGGCCGGCATGTCCGGCCCACGGGCTTCTTGGAGGGCTTCTTGCCAAAGAACCCTTGTCGGAGCTTTCGGCAAGTGCCCTTGCGCCAATGTGGTGGCGCGGATGCCTCCGTGTATCTCTGCCAACACATCCATCTTCCTGGAGATGCACTTGATCGACACCATTGAGCCTTCTTACAGCGACAGCTCGTTGTCCACGGCTGGTACATACTTATTTGTCTGGTTACCCTTTCTATTTCTTACGGGTCGTCGGGAAGTTCTCCGGTTTGCAAGAAATAGGCGATCTACTGCGCCCATGCGAACTTCGGGGCTCAGCAGCAGGACTAAAAACACGAGGCCGCTGTATGGTTAGTGCGGACATGCTGGCTGTGGCTAGTGCCTTTCTTTGTGGCTGCGCCTTCTTTGTAGCCTCTTGAAGTCGCTTCCGCCGTGGCTGGTGCTGCCGCCCCCAGCTTGATCCAGTTCCCAGGAAGCTTCGCCTTGGCGAGCGATAGTTGCGGGAGCTGAGTACTCGCTTCGTCGCCGCCTTGCAGGCGCTTGATGGAAAGCAGCAGGGCTCGCCGGGCGGAAGGTCTCCGACAGCGAGGGAAATCGTCGGCGTAAAGGTCCATGGACCCGCCGGCATCCTCGGCGCGGCATCCTCCTCCTCCTCCTCGCCCGGTGGCTCGCCCAGACCAGCGCCCTGCTGCGACCCTCCGGCGTCTCCGCTCCCTCCGGCGCCTCCGCTCCTTGCGGCGCCCTCCTCCGGCGCCACCTCCGCGGCCTCGGCTGATTCCGAGATCCCGGAGTGCCTCGAAGAGGACCCGGCAGCCCGCCGGGGAGATTCGGCGATCTGCAGATCTCCGCCGCCTCGCTTGGTAGGACTCCTCCAGCCTCTGCCTCCTCGGGCGTACTGGCCGAACTCTCCTGCCGCTGCGGCGCATGGCAGCCTCTTCAACCGAAGCTATGTCGGACTCCTGGTCCAGTGTCCCGTGTCGGCCCGGGTCTCGTCCTTGTTCTTCGCCACCTCTTCAAGGGTGTCGAAGAAGTTGAGCGTCTATTGGCTCAGGCGGAATCCATCTCGCTCCACCGTGCGTGAGTCATCGCACGCGGGCATCATGGCGAGGGAGGCGATCCAGCTGTTACATTGCGAGAGGGCACCACTCCCGGGAAGGTCTGAACCACTCCGGATGGTCGGGTCGTGCCAGAGTTCGGACCATCCCCCTCCTCAGCGTCGTGAAGTTGAAGTTCAGCCCGGGCGCAGCCTCATTATATCCCAGCGCGCCCGTGCTCCCAGGCCGGCCTCTTCCTGTTTTGGAGGGGGCAATGCGGCGGAGGAAGTCTGCGCCTACCTTGCAGCGGTTAGATTTGCTGCTCGAGGCGAAGAATCCAGGACGATGGCAGCGTCGAGCTTGATATCGTCCGAGTCCAGCTCGCTCTAGTCTCGCCGCCAAGACGATGGGCGCCCGTCTTGTATGATGAAGAACGGCTCGTCTTCAACAACCCAGCACCAGTCGGCACGCCCTCCTCCCACTGCCGCGGAGCTCCCACAACCGTCTGACTCCTTCAAGTTGAGACGAAAAACCCAGAAATCCTCCGGAGAGGGGGGCGAGCTCTGCTCTAGGAGTAAAAAGTGCTGAACAGCCACGTTTGGGTGTATCCCTATGAAGTTTTGCACATGTGTGCTGAAAACCGCCATTGTGAGGGCGGCATTGGGGTGAAGTCAAGAAGGTGGAAGCCGTATGTGTGCATAATGTCGCGAAGAAATCGAGAAAAGGGGGCAAAGACGCGATGGAAGAAGGCTGCGAAGAAATAGTACCCGCCGGGATAGTTGTCCATGGTGGCGGCTGGATGGGCCCTGGTCGGGGATCGCCGTGGTCTTCTTCGCCCGAACAGGAAATATTGCCCCGAGTTCCCTGCGCCGAGCGCGGCGGGAAGGCGGCGATTCTGCTTCCGCATCTGGCAAGCTTTGCCGCTTGCTCGATTCTCCTTCTTGGTCTTCTCCGCCTTCCTTTCCCTTCCGGTCTTCGGGGCCATGGCGGAGGCGGCGAGGAAGGAGGGCGAAGAGTCGGCGGTGCCTGAACACAAGAGGCAGCGGAGGAGATGCGAGCGGAGCGCAAAGAGGAGTTCGGAGGAGGAGGAAGAAGCAATGAAAGCGAAGGAGGAGGAGCGCTGCTTCCTCTGTTTTATGGGGAAGTGGGGGCGTTCCGCTCTTCCATTAAAGAAGCGTGGAGCCGTCCCAACCCACGCCGCCATAATCGGCGTCTTTGTTGCCGCGAGGAGGCGGCGGAAGTGGAGTCGACCGCCCGTGGGCCTCGTGTGCCGTGCCTTTATTTTGGGCCTGGCCCCATGGCGCTCGGCACCGTGTGTGTCGAGCCGGGGCTCTGTCGGTGTACTAAGGTAGGGTACCTCGGTACCCCAACTTACTGCAGGCAGTTGCAACTCCCCGCAGCTGGATTTACCACATGCTTGCGAGACCATTCCGCTCCATATCAAGCCATTCAAGAACAAAGTGTACAAAGACGGAAGATCAAGACCCGGCAAGAGGCTTGCGGAAGGCCGTTCGAGCTCTAGATTACATCACTCACGCAAGGCCCTGGCGAAGGCTTCGCCGGGGAGACTAGGAGGTTATATCATAAAAGACACGCCTCGGCGCTATCGGCGTCGGCGAGGGCGAGGGCGGCAAGTTGCGAAGCCCGACAAGCTTCGGGCCCAGCAAGATCAAGACCCGGCAAGGTACTTGCGGGAGAATCTGTTGTGTGCCGCCTCGGCTCATCGCCTGCGTCGCCTCAAGCTCTCTCGAGGCAGCGTGGCGGATGGCTGTGCAGTACTGAGGTCGCGGTGGCACTCCGCGGTGGTGGATCCATCGCCGTGGCGACGGAGAGCGCTTGAGCGGGGAGCTTTTGGGGTCGACGGCGGCGGGCATTAAATGCCTTTGTCCCCCTTTGTCAAAGTAGGTAGAAACCCTTGTTCAAGCCTTGTGGCACCTTTGTTCCTTGCTGTTCCAACTACCACCTCTTTTACGCTTTTACCCTTTCTCCCTCGTTGACACCATCGGTGACCCTTGCCCTATAAAGGAGGCCCATGCACAGCGTGAGGAGGTTCGACTCATTGCAACTCTCACGCTCGGGTAGCACTTCTGTAGCTCTTCAAGCTCCCGAGCATAATACAACACAAAGCAGCGGTAGGGTTTCTGGCGTCCGCCAGCGGCGAAGCTGGGTAAAATCGCCGCGTGCATCGCCTCGATCTGCTCTCTGTGCCTCCTCCGCCTTGTGCCGCACTCATGAAGGGCCCGGCCCCATAGGTGCTTTCATGGGCGGGCCAACCTCCGTCCCGTCCCGGCAGTCCATGTACTCGGCGATGGCACGCGCCGCATCGACAAAGGCTCCCTCCACGGCCTCGGCTTGGCACAGGCGTCGGCCGAGCAGCGTCGGCGGTCTAGGTCAGCCACAGATACCGCGCCTTAGCGAACTCAAGGCCCGGCGTGCTCGGCCCGGGCGAGCCCTTCAAGCCTCAAGGCGGCGGCGGCGACTTCCGGCCAGTCGGCGATCCGGCAGCCATCTGTGAGCCAGCATGTCCGGCCGCAGGCGGCAACCGCTGGCGCCCGGCTGTTGCTGGCGCGGCGCAGCGGCGGTGAGCGGACGAAGCGGGCTTCAATGCTCGAGAGCTGCTCGCCGATGGTTGAGGGAGCATTAGCGGTGATCTCCTCACCGCCGCCCTTGGCGCCTCTCGAGCAGCCTCGATGGCGGAGGACTGCTGTGAATGACCGGGAAAGAAGTGCGCCAAGAAAAAAGAAGAAAGTCGAAAAATCAGAAATCGGCCTAACACATAGTCGGAAGCCCGAAGAAACGAAAGAAACTTACCATCAACGATGTCCTTGATCTCGTGGTAGCCAGAAGTCAGCACAGCGTCCCTATCGATCAGGCGGGCGCTTCGCTCGAACTTCGGCCATGAGAGCGGCCTCCGCGTCTTAGCCTCGTCTGCGCTTATACGAGCAGCTCATACCCTTTCGGCCAGCTGCGCGCCCGATGGAGTCACGCTCTTTAGCGAGCTTGCCGCACTCCTCCTCCTTGGCACGCCGAGCGATGTTGGCCTTGCCCAGCTGCTCCCGAAGAGCAGCGTTGGCACCTTAAGAATGAAAGAGGAGACAGGCAAGTCATTAGTAAAGTAGATCGCCGGGGAGATCCGCCCGGCCTTTCGTGATCGGCCGAATCTCGGGGACTACAGCCAGCAGTGCGCCGTAGCGCCCGTGAAAAAGGAAAAAAAGCTCACCCGTCTTTACGCCAAGTCGGCGGTCCGCTTGTTCAAGTCCTCAACATTGCGGTTGAAAGCGGTGGTAGCGGAGGTTATGATACTCCTACAAAAAGCCAATGAAGACAAAGTCGATGTCGGAACTCGCGGAGGGTTACGAACCGCCACTCGGCGGCCGGCCCGAACTCGGGGACTACACCCGATGGTATTTGGCGCGCCTACGAAAAAAACAAGAATCAGGAAAAAGAAGAAAAACATACTCGGACGGATGGCGTGGCGGCGAATCATACAGTGCGAACACGAAGGCGTCGCTTTCAGTAGCAACCGCTGGGCGTCGAGGCGCTTGGTTCAGCGGTCGGTGCCGCCTCAGCATAACCACCGGTGGGCGCGCGCTGGAAAGCCTTGGCGTCGAGTCGCCGAGGTGGCGGTGCTGGTTTCGAGTCGCGGCGCCGAGTCGCCCTCTCAAGGCGGCGGCGCGCGGCGTGGCGACTTGAAAAAGCAGCGCGCCTCGGCCTCGTCATGATCGGTGGCCGGTAGCCCACGGCTGTTTGCCGTCGCGGCCTCCCGAGCTGATGGCGAGGCGGCGGAGGCGGCACGGTGTCGAGCGAAGCCTCGCCGCCCTCCTCCACGAGGGTTCGGTGCCGACCTCTCCGGTCTGCCCGTGAACTCCGGGCGGTGGCGCCGGCGACAACGGGGCGAGCATCGCCCCGATCGGTGGGCGGCCTCCTCGGCCGCCGTTCGCCGCAAAGCGGCGGCGTCCTCCGGCTTCTTACGGGCGTTGGCAGCGCCGTCTCGGCCTGCGCCTTCTCGGCGGTCGGCCTCCTCCTCGTCGCGCTTCTCCTGCGCATTCGCTCCGTCGCCTTCGAGTCGGTGGCGGGATCGGCCCGCCAGTGTTGGCGGGCGTCTCTGCGACCCCATAGCGGAGGGGCGGCGACTCTCTCAAGGAGAGGGGCCACGAAGAAGAAACGGAGGAGAATAAAGGAAAGTTCGGGCAAGATTCAACGAAAGAAAATAAAGAGCATGAAGACTTACGCTGAGACTAGCGGCGACTTTCTCACTTCCCTTCGGAAGCGGTTGGCCTTCGCGGCCGCCTCCTCCCGTTTCGTCGCGGCGGCCGCCCCCTTGAACTTCTTCGGTTTGCCGCCGGGCGCACTCGGCCCGGCGTGACACCTCTTCACGCCGCCTTGGCCAGCTAGGCTGGCCCTTGGCTGGTGGCGCAGGGCGACTTCCCCGTCGGCGTCGTCTTCAGGCCAGTCGGCGAAGGTGGCCGAGGGCCTGAAGCCGCCGTCTGTCCCTTCTCCGCCGCCTTCGGCGTCGGCCTCCATCGCCGCCGCCCCCAAGTCAGGGTCGTCGACGTCACTGTCCGCGCGATCAGGGACATACTCGCGGGGCTGCCTCGTGGCGCCGGCTGCAGGCTCCATGAGGGGGTTCTAGCCAGAAGAAACCAACAAGAGTTAGAAGCGAGTCGGCGCAAAAAAAACCAAGCTACTGAGGAGATCGACTTACCTTTGGTGGGGGTTGTCGCGTGTCTGACTCCTTGCCGGTGCGATCCTCTGTGAACTCGCGGTCTGCGATATAGTTCACCAAGTTCGCCACCTCCTTGCAGGGGCATCTCCTTGGTGCTCATCCAACTTGGATCTCGGAGGCTGCTCATCGGCAGATCAGGTGAGGCCGGCCTTGGGCGGGAGGACTCGGCGCGCCACGAAGGCGGCGGAAGGTCGAGATCCGCGAGGCCCTCCGACTGCAGCAAGACTGGGTCGCGCTCTGGCGGCTCGAGGAGAGTCGCGACCAGGCTCGGTGAGACCAGCTGAGGAGCCTCGGTCGAGGCGGCGTTGAAGGCGGCGAGGTTGACCCGGTCGCCGTCGGTGGAAGGTTCTTCCGTAGAAATCTGGCGCTGCCACATCTTCACCGACTTTATCAGCGAGATGGGAGGAAAGGGGTTGTCGGTGTCGGCGCCGAACGCGACGTAGGTGTCGCCTTGAGCGGGATGCGGCGACTTGCGTGTCGAGCCGAAGAAGAATTCTCCCACAGCTCGAGGTGGGGAAACGCCGAAAACCGCACAAAGTGGCGGCGGAAACACCACCGTGTTTGGAGTAAGGTGGTGTGGCTGAAGATGTGAAACTCAAACGGCGGAAGAAACCGCTCGCCCGGTAGCCAGAGCGCGCATGAGTGCGGCGGAAGATGACCCTTCGACCTCCTCCGGCGCCGGCAGGTCTCCCCCCTTGGCCTTGCGAGGCGGAGTGCGCCACGAGGTCCTGGCTGGGGAGGCGAAGTCTGGCGGAGAACTCGATGTGTTCCTCCTCCACCTCCGAAACCGTCCCCACGCTGGCGCCTGGCGGGGCCGTGGTGGAGGAAGAGCTCATTGCGCGGTGAGAGTGTTCTCGCTTCGGCAGCGGGGCAGGAGGAAGAAAGCAAATGAGGCGGGAGAATGGGGAGAAAGGTGCGCGTGCGGTGCCGCCCGCTCCCTCGCCTATTATAGCCCTACGGGCTGAGGCGAGGCGGGCGTGGGATTAGCTGCGCCTGCGAAGCCCCCGCCGCCACGATTTACCCCGAAGTTCTGCCTTGATAACGGCGTAGAAGCTCAACCGTCCACGACCGCAACAGATCCGTTCGTATGCCGAGGCGCGGTAGTGGCGGGCCCCGCCTGTTGGCCCATCCCGTCGCGCGCGTGGGTGAGCAGACTGCCCTCTCCACGTGGCGCCATGCGATAGGACCGCCTCGATGGCCGCAGGGAAGCGTATCAGATACGCCGCCTGATTTCCCGCCGTGACTTTCAAGCAGCGGCCCCTCGCTAGAAAAGATCCAACTTTCAGCGAGTCGGCCAGAGAGACGACGACGGCCGAGTTCCAGAGTCTGCGCTAGGACGGTTGAAACTGTTGATGCCCCACAAGGCGGCGTCATGAGGCTTCACCAGCTTCGGGGACTACTGTCGGAGTAATGGGCCACGGGTAGGCCAACCCGGATCCCAGGTTCTTTCAAAACATCGGGGCAGGCCGCGCCCCTCAAGCCGAGTCCCAGACGGCGACTCCAAGACAAGCCGAGTCCCAGATGACGACTCCGAGACTAGCCGAGTCCCAGATGACGACTCCAAGACAAGCCGACTCCAAGCTGGCGACCTCCAGAGAGGCTGACTATGGGAGTCAGCCCATGACTCTACCCGAAGCCCGATGCAGGGTACGGTCGTGACGTGGCCATTCCCCCTGCGTACGAGGGACCGGCATGGCTATAGTGAGCCGTATCGCCGGAAGATCTCCGGCGGAGGCTGCTTGTTGCCATGTCTGCCTGACCTCAGCCACAATCGCGATGCCTTTGTACCCATGGCCGGCTGTATGGCCCGAAGACATGAGGGCGCTGTAAGTGGGTGGACCGAAAGGCGGCTGGCGCCCAAAGGCGGCCTGTGGGGTCGGCCTCCTAAGTCGGCCGCCTCCCTCCGGGGCCCCACGAGCCATTAACGGATAGGATGGGGAATGGCAGCGGTGATCGCTGATGAAGCGGCGACCTTGTTGCCCCGACAATGACCAGGCCTGCGTCATCGGGGCGCCGCCGATGTCCAGCCTGTCGCGGGACCCACCGGTCGGCGGGCGAAGGCGGCGGGAAGGGCGGTATGTAAACAGAGCGAGTGGGACCAGCGCTCAGCGGATTACCATTAAACCCCGGGGTAGGCCTATATAAACCCCGGGCACCCATACAAAAGGTTCGGACCTTGATAGAGATAGACCGAGATAGCACGGGAGGAAGAACTAGCCTTGATCTCTCACGCCTCCCGATCAACTCGAGGAGCACCATTGTAGCCACTTTGCTTGAGTGATCATGCGGAGACCCATGAGCAGCGATGGGGTGTTATCTCCCGGAGAGCCACTGAAGTGGGTAAGATTTCTTTGGCGTGCATGCCTCGCCTCATCCGTTTCGAGCACCGCGACGTTCTACTCACCCCCACAATGATAAGCCATCCTTTGGCATATGTCGCACCCAACCCCCGACATATAGACATCCCTCTGGTCATCTAACTGATTCATGATCCAAATCGACTAGGCCGTGTCCGATCATCACGTGAGACGGACTAGTCATCAATGGTGAACATCTCCATGTTGATCGCATCTACTATACGACTCATGTTCGACCTTTCGGTCGCTCGTGTTCCGAGGCCATGTATGTACATGCTAGGCTCGTCAAGTCAACCTAAGTGTTTCGCGTGTGTAAATCTGGCTTACACCCGTTGTATGCAAATGTTAGAATCTATCACACCCGATGATCACGTGGTGCTTTGAAACAGCGAACCTTCACAACGGTGCACACTTAGGGGGAACACATTTCTTGAAATTTTAGTGAGGGATCATTTTATTTATGCTACCGTCGTTGTAACTTCTAAGCAAATAAGATGCACACATGATAAACATCACATGCATATCATAAAGTGACATGATATGGCCAATATCATCTTGCGCCTTTGATATCCATCTTCGGGGCACGACATGATCACCATCGTCACCAGCATGACACCATGATCTCCATCATCATGATCTCCTTCATCATGTCTTCATGAAATGGTCTCGCCAACTATTACTTCTACTACTATGGCTAACGGTTATCAATAAAGTAAAGTAATTACATGGTGTTTTATTGACTCGCAGGTCACACAATAAATTAAGTCAACTCCTATGGCTCCTGCCAGTTGTCATACTCATCGACATGCAAGTCGTGATTCCTATTACAAGAACATGATCAATCTCATACATCACATATATAATTCATCACATCCTTTTGGCCATATTGTCGGTGTCAAAACCGGCAGATCTCAGGTAGGGGGTCCCGAACTATGCGTCTAAGGCTAATGGTAACAGGAGGCGGGGGACACGATGTTTACCCAGGTTCGGGCCCTCTCTATGGAGGTAATACCCTACTTCCTACTTGATTGATCTTGATGATATGAGTATTACAAGAGTTGATCTACCACGAGATCGTAGAGGCTAAACCTTAGAAGCTAGCCTATGATTATGATTATTGTTGTCCTACGGACTAAACCCTCCGGTTTATATAGACAGGAGGGATAGGGTTACAGTCGATTCTGAGAGAGGAATCTACATATCCGAATTGCCAAGCTTGCCTTCGATGCAAAGGAGAGTCCCACCCAGACACGGGACAAAGTCTTCAATCTTGTATCTTCATGGTCCAACAGTCCGACATAAGCATATAGTTCGGCTATCCGAGGACCCCCTAAACCAGGACTCCCTCAGTAGCCCCTGAACCAGGCTTCAATGATGATGAGTCCAGCTTGTAGATTGTCTTCAGCATAGCAAGGCGGGTTCCTTCTCCGAATACTCCAATGTAGATCTTGAGCACAAGAATCGTGTCCGGCTCTACAAAAAAAATTCCACATACCACCGTAGATAGCACAATATTCCACGAGTCTAATCTGCTGACAAATTTCCCCTAGCATGACATCACACCACGGCCCGGTTATTATTCAAACCATTTTTCCAACCTGCCACTACACGTCTTGTGAGGTGGTTTTATTGGCACGTCTTGTCGAAGCAGAGATCGTGTCCCCCTTATCACGGGATTCTCATCAATACGAGCGTGGGTAACCCAACCGTGCCATTAGTACGACTCCCTGGTTTAGGCAAGTTCCAAACGGCCGCGTGGAGGACGCTTGACATTCATCCTCTTTATAAAGAGGTCAAGACCTGTCCTTTTCTTTCCACGCCTGATCCTTCCCTTCTCCCACCTCGAGTTCCAACACCCAAGGTTTAGTACAAGCGCTCCGGACCTTCAACCATGTCCGGACCCAACCTTCAAGGTTGGTGGATGGCCTCTTCCGTCAAAGAGGAGGACATAAAGAAGCTTAGGGAGGCTAGGTATTTGACTGCTGAAACCCTTCACAGGCTTCCTGCTCAAGGGCGGGTTATTCCCACTCCCAAACCCAATGAGAGCGTCGTATTCATCTCCCACTTCCTATGAGGGCTAGGCTTCGGTCTTCATCCCTTTGTTAGAGGGCTCATGTTCTATTACGGGCTAGACTTTCACGATCTAGCTCCAGATTCCTTCCTTCACATCTCGAGTTCATCGTTATGTGTGAGGCCTTCCTCCGCATTACCCCACACTTCGGCTTATGGCTCAAGACCTTCAATGTGAGGCCGAAGATGATCAACGGGCGACACGCGGAGTGCGGAGGTGCTATAATAAGCAAAGGTGTCGATGCTTTATGGCCAAAGGGTTCCTTCCCGGAAGTTTCCGACCTATGCAACGGGAGTGGTTTTATATCACAACACCCCAAGGTAGAAAGTGGGCGGCCTCCCCAACCTTCCGCTCCACTCCTCCGCCATAGCTTGCATCATGGGTCAACAAGGGGCTGAACTGGGGATCAGTTGATGACGTGCGGACATTGCAAAGCCGCATTCAGGATCTCATAAAAAAGGACACCAATCTTGTGAAGGTAATCCAAGTAATGTTAGTTCGTCGGGTCCTGCCATGCCAACGTCAACCTCTCGGTATGTGGGAGTTCAACCCAGAAGGACTGCAAACTGTTCAGCACTTCTTCGGCGTGACGCTCGAAGGGATGTATCAATTATTCTTCAGATCACGAATAAAGTGTCCGGACATAACAAAGGATGCAGGCCTCAACTGCAACCGTCCAGACACCCAGGTAAGTAACTCTGCGACCGAACATGCTGTCATTATATTTGTCACAACATTATTTTGAAAAACCACCCTCGGCCAGGACTGGATAAGAAAGGCGGAGAGGATCAGGTGTTCGTCCCCTCTTCCCGAAGATTCACCGGATCATGAAATAACCAGGATGCTAGCTCGCGCACCTTATCAAGTGCCATCAGGGGAGGACAAGGAGAGGAATGGGAAAGTGTAGGACCTTGAGAAGAGGTGTCTAGAGGGGGGGTGATTAGACACTAAGTACCAAAGTTGCAGTTTTTAAGTTTCCTTAAGTTTAAGTGGAGATTAGGCACAAGTTTAACATTCACAATACATACCAAGCAAGCATACAAAGGGTATATGAGCAGCGGAAAGTAAAGCATGCAACTTGCAAGAAAGTAAAGGGAAGGGTTTGGAGGATTCAAGCGCAATTGGAGACACAGATGTTTTTGGCGTGGTTCCGATAGGTGGTGCTATCGTACATCCACGTTGATGGAGACTTCAACCCACGAAGGGTAGCGGCTCTTGTGAGTCCACGAAGGGCTCCACCCACGAAGGGTCCACAAAGAAGCAACCTTGTCTATCCCACCATGGCCGTCGCCCACGAAGGACTTGCCTCACTAGCGGTAGATCTTCACGAAGTAAGCGATCTCCTTGCCCTTACAAACTCCTTGGTTCAATTCCACAATCTTGTCGGAGGCTCCCAAGTGACACCTAGCCAATCTAGGAGACACCACTCTCCAAGTAACAAATGGTGCGTTGATGATGAACTCCTTGCTCTTGTGCTTCAAATGATAGTCTCCCCAACACTCAACTCTCTCTCATAGGTTTTGGATCTGGTGGAAAGAAGATTTGAGTGGAAAGCAACAGGGAAGGCTAGATATCAAGATTCATATGGTAGGAATGGAATATCTTGGCCTCAACACATGAGTAGGTAGTTCTCTCTCGAGAAAATGTATCTTTGGAAGTGTAGGTTAGATTCGATGGCTCTCTCCACGAATGAAGTGGAGGTGGAGGGGTATATATAGCCTCCACACAAAATCTAACCGTTACACACAATCTACCAAACCCGGTGGGACTGAATCGTTAAACTCGGTCAGACCGATTTAGCAAACAATGTGACCGTTAGGGTTTTCGGTGGGACCGAAATGCAACTCGGTGAGACCAGTTAGGGTTAGGGCATAACGTAATCTCGGTAAGACCGATTACACAAACTCGGTGAGACCAATTTGGTAATAAGCTTTCCAGAGAGTTGGTCAGGCAAACTCGGTGGGACCGATTACTCAAACTCGGTGAGACCGATTTTGGTAATAAGTTTTCCAGAGAGTTTGCATTGTAATCTCGGTAGTACCGATTACTCAACTCGGTGAGACCGATTTGATAATGGACATACACAGAGTGATTACAATCCCATCTCCGTGAAACCGAGATTCCTATTGGTAAGACCGATTTGCTTAGTGTTTGTGGCAGTGGCTATGACTTTTGGAATCGGTGGCGCCGGATAGGAAGAATCGGTGTGACCGATTTTGGCTTTGTGTTTAGGTCATTTGTGGAAGTGGGAAAGTAACTGAGGGTTTTGGAGCATATCACTAAGCACATGAAGCAAGAGGCTCATTAAGCAACACCTCATCCCTCCATGATAGTATTGGCTTTTCCTATAGACTCAATGTGAACTTGGACCACTAAAAATGTAAAATCAAGAGTCTTGAGCTTGAAGCTTTGAGCCGATCCTTTGTCCTTAGCATCTTGAAGGAGTTCCCACATCCTTTAGTCCATGCCACTCCATTGTTTAACTTATCTGAAACATACTAGATAAAAGCGTTAGTCCAACAAGAGAAATGTTGACATTAATTACCAAAACCACCTAGGGAGCACTTGTGCTTTCAATCTCCCCCTTTTTGGTAATTGATGTCAACATATATCAAAGCTTTAGATAAAGATATAAAGAATAGCAAGTAAAGCTTTGGAAAGACATGTAGCAAACATAGACTCCCCCTACATGTATGCAATCACGTGAATATGGAATGTAAAAGCATGTGAGAGCATAAACATGATAGAGCAGGCAATGTGTTACATGTATCCTGGCCATATGCATCAGAGCAAAGAATGTTGAAGAAAATACCTTCATGCTCATGAGTCCTTCTTGCAAACAATATGTACATCAGCAAGAATTCCTCAGACACACGATTGTGATGCACATACTTACCTTGTAGTCTTGAGTTGTCTTAGGATGAAATGAACATGCGTAAACAAGGTTAGATAACACAGATACATCTACTAGCCAGAGCAAACAGAAGAAACCACAAGAATACCAAGACTGGGATGACATGTAGAGAGTGAGTACTAAGTACCACATTGGATTAGACATGTCCCCAAGAGTAAAGATATGCAATGAATTTAAATGATCTCTTTCTCTTAGATGTCTTGCTCCCCCTGAATCTAACATGGGATACTGGGAGAAGATAGGGAACAGAAAATCAGAGCTTGAAAGAAAACAAAGCTAAAAGATATGAATGATGATCAGAGCCTGAAAGATATGAATGATGATCAGAGCTGATGCATGCTAATGCAAATAGGCACAACAGAACATATGAACATGTCTCTCCCCTCAAGAAGACATGTGGACATCTCTCCTCTTGAACACCAAGCATCTGGGATCCTTGAGAAATACTTTCTACTTAAGTATTCTCTCCCCCTGGAGATCTTTCTCTTCCCTTTGAGGGTCTCTCCCCCTAGAAGGTCTCTCTCCCCCTTTAGGAGATGATAAGCTTTGATGCTCTCTCTCTCTCTCTTTAAATGATAAGCTTTGATGTTCTCTCTCTCCCCCTTTGACATCAATTTCCAAGAAGGGTCTTCTGGAATCTGTCGAATGGGTTTGGTCCTTGAGAGACAGAACAATGCAATGATAAAAATGTGATGCTTGTAGAGGACAAGATTCATTGAGTGGAGTTGGATCAGAAGAAACTCAGAATTTGTGGCAAACTGTTTTTCCTGTTATGAAATCGGTGGCACCAAGTGGTATGCTTCGGTTGAACCAAAAGGATTCGGTTGGGCCGTATAACAAATCGGTGAAACCGAGTTCGTCACAGAGAAAATACTTGTCACCTCAGTTCACTAGACTTGTACGATCTCACAAAGATTTGCAAGGAATTTACTGAAAGATGTGCAAGGAATTGGAATGCAGAAAATGTAGAACTAACAGAAAGAAAGAAATCTAGATGAAGTTTTTTTTTGAAAGGGGAAACAAATATGCATGAGACAAATACAAAAACACAGAAGAGAACACAAGAGAACTTCATCTAAAGATGGTCGGTGACAAAGTCACCTATGTTAGAGTATATTGACTTAGGAGTCAAGTGAGATCACTTGATCATAGGTCATACTCATCGTTTAAGCTCAAAATGGGGTTGCCATTTTTCGTTTAAGCATCTTCATGTATTCACATCTTGTCGAGTTGCTTTAGCTCATCACTTGGAGTAAAGCTTCTCTAAGATGGAATGACTACCTTGGTTGGTGGTGTAGTCCATGTAGTTGAACTTGTGTGGGTTGCTCAAGGTTGATGTCGCTCATCAAGAATTTGGAGCACCACTTGGAATTTTAGTCCATCTACCTACATGGGTTAGTTCGTGCAAGGAAGAGCACTTGTGTATCCAAAAATGACAATCGTGAAGCTCAACATAGAATTTGTCAAAGGATATGTTTGTGTGGATTCGTGCTTCCTTGTCTTCAACCACCATAGTGTAGAGACTTGGTGATGTAGAGATTGCTCAAGATGTGAGTAAATTACAATCTCATGGAATTTGATTCCACCAAGTACCTACATGGGTTAGATAACATGCAAGATACACATATATCCATGACATAAGATTTTCATCATAAGAGAAGTATCAAGGGTTAGTCATAAGCTCATGTCTTGCATGTGTCCAATGGAGTTTCTACTCCAAGTTCAAAGCATCAATGATGTTCAATTCTCCCCTTAACCTGCAAAACACTTCCTCATCAAGAGATTTAGTGAATATATCCGCTAATTGCTTTTCGGTGCGAACATGCTTAAGATAAATGTCACCCTTAACAACATGATCTCGAATGAAATGATGACGAACTTCAATATGCTTAGTTCGAGAGTGTTGCATAGGATTATGACCAATTTTGATAGCACTTTCATTGTCACAAAGCAATGGAACATGTCTCACATATATCCCATAGTCTTTAAGAGTTTGGGTCATCCAAAGTAATTGAGCACAACATGAACCAGCGGCAATATATTCAGCTTCGGCAGTGGATAAGGATACTGAGTTTTGTTTCTTGGAGGACCAAGACACAAGAGATCTACCAAGAAATTGATAAGTACCCGAAGTGGACTTTCTATCAACCTTGTCTCTGGCATAGTTCGAGTCAGAATAGCCAACAAGATCGAAAGAGGCCCTCTTAGGATACCAAATGCCAAAGTTTAGTGTATGGATTAAGTATCTCACTATCCTTTTCACGGCCTTAAGATGACATTCCTTAGGAGCAGCTTGATATCGTGCACACATGCACACACTTAGCATGATATCGGGACGTGAAGCACATAGATTTAACAATGAACCGATCATAGAGCGATAAACCTTTTGATCAACCGGTTCACCATCTTTGGTCAAGTCATTATGTCCACTAGTAGGCATGGGTGTAGACATACCTACATACCTTTGCATTCTTGCATATTGAACTTCTTGAATAAGTCCTTGGTGTACTTTGTTTGAGAAACAAAGGTACCTTCCTTAGTTTGCTTGATTTGCAACCCAAGAAAGAATTTGAGTTCACTCATCATAGACATCTCAAACTTCTCCGACATTAGCTTCCCAAACTTTTCACTAAAATGAGGGTTAGTTGAACCAAATATGATATCGTCAACATAAATTTGGCACACAAATAGTTCTCCATTAACCCTTTTAGTAAAAAGAGCAGAATCAATTTTCCCAATTTCAAAGCCTTTTTCAACAAGGAACTTGGTCAAGCATTTATACCAAGCTCTAGGAGCTTGTTTAAGACCATAAAGAGCTTTGTGAAGTTTGTAAACATGATTGGGTTTCTTAGGATTGACAAATCCAGGAGGTTGCTTAACATAAACTTCCTCCTCTATTTCACCATTTAGAAAAGCACTTTTAATGTCCATTTGGTACAAGGTGATATCATGGTGATTAGCATAGGCAAGTAAGATGCGAATGGACTCAAGTCTAGCAACGGGGGCGTAAGTCTCACCATAGTCTATACCTTCAACTTGTGTGTAGCCTTGAGCGACGAGACATGCTTTGTTGCGAACTACTTGTCCATCTTCATCTTGCTTGTTGCGAAACACCCATTTGGTACCGATGACATTGTGGTTGTTGTCGGGCTTCTCAACTAATGTCCAAACTTGATTCCTCTCAAAGTTATGTAGCTCTTCATGCATAGCATTTATCCAATCCGGATCTTCCAATGCTTCTTCAACCTTCATAGGTTCAATGCTAGAGTTGAAGGAATAGTTTTCACAAAAGTTAGCTAAACGAGTTTTAGAGCGAGTGATTTTCCCGGTTTGAATGTCATTGTAGATTTGCTCGACGGGATGATCTGTAGCAACTCTTGCTCGAACTCGTGAAAGTTTTTGCTTGGGTCTTCGTTGAACATCTTCTTCATCTTGTTCTTCTTCTTCTTGGCCTTCTACATTGTTGGTGTTGTCGTTCTCTTGTCGTGGTGGAGAAAGAGGTTGTTGACGTTCTTCTTGATGCACTTCCTCGTTGTCTTCATCTTGGTGTGTCCCGCTTGTGGATGCTTCCGTGTCAACTCTTGGTTCACCTTGTTGTGAAGTAGAAGCTTCCACTTGGACGGACGAGGTACTCTCCTTCACCTCCGTTGGACGAACCTTGCCAATGGCCAAGTCTTGAATTGCTTCCGAAGGATCTTTGTCTCCTACATCAATTGGCAATTGCTCTACTTGCGAGCCGTTAGATTCATCAAACTTCACATCTACCGTCTCTTCAACCTTTGGGTGAAATTGTTGTGACACGGTAAGTGTGAGAGTTTGAGCCATAACCTAGTAGGAAACCTTCATGATATTTAGGAGCAAATTTAGGCGACGATGCTTATCAAGAATGTAGCACTTTGAGCGAATACTCGAAAGTATCCAACTTGGGGTTTGTTACCAGTGAGGAGCTCGTATGCCGTCTTGCCGAGTAGCTTGTGAAGATACAAGTGATTTGTTGCATGACAAGCTGTCTCAAGCTATACGCCCAAAAGTGCTTGACGTCTTGTACTCATCAAGCATCGTTCTCACCATTTCGATGAGCGTCCGGTTCTTCCTCTCAGCAACTCCATTTTGTTGAGGTGTGTACGTAGCCGAGAACTCATGTGAAATCCCTTCTTCGTCAAGAAAGGTGTCCACATTTGCGTTCTTGAGCTCCGTTCTGTTGTTGCTGCGAACCTTCTTGATCTTCACTTCAAATTGATTTTGGGCCTTCCTAGCGAAGTTTTTGAAGATCTTTTGGACCTGCGATTTATCGTCGAGAAAGAACACCCACGTAAATCTTGAAAAATCATCAACTATAACTAGACCAAAAGAATTTCCACCGAGACTCTTGTAAGAGTTGGGACCAAAGAGATCCATGTGAAGTAGCTCGAGTGGCCTCCTTGTAGTCATGATGTTCTTCACGGGATGCCTTCCTCCAACCTGTTTACACGACGACAAAGCTGCAAAGTCTATCCTTATCAAATATGACATCGTTAACTCCAAGGATATGATTTCCTTTAATAAGCTTGTCAAGGTTTAGCATACCAACATGACCTAGTCGTCTATGCCACAACCAACCTTTTGAGGATTTAGCAATGAAGCAAGTTTTAGGTTGAGCCTTTTAGTGAAATCAACAATGTATAGATCACCTCTCGCACACGGTAAAGACCATTTTATGATTATCTCGATGAAACACTTGGCAATCTACTTGATAAATAGAACATTGAAACCGAAATCAGCAAGTCTGAATCTTTGAAAGTAAGTTGTATCCAAGAGATTCAACGAGCATAACATTTTGTATGGAGCTATCATGTGATATGGCCACCTTACCGAGCCAACCACCTTACCCTTTGAGTTGTCACCGAAAGTGACATACTTTCGAGGACTGTCATTATCAGCAAGCTCACGAAACATGTCTTTATCTCCGGTCATGTGATTGGTACATCCACTATCAAGAACCCATTCCTTTCCTCCTAACATGTATCCCCGAAGATTTGCCATAAGACCAAAATGTCTCATTGCATTATCAAGATCGAAGTCACTATCATCATCCTCATCATAGTATCCATGTTCAACATCGTCATGTGGTGGATCAAGTCCTAGAGAGGGTGATTCATTAGAGTGAGTTCGATAATCTTGCTTATGAATTCTTATAGCTTCGGAAATAATATCACTAATGATACCAACATTTCCTTTGGCACGCATAAGGTTTGTAAGCTCAAATAGACGATCACCAAACATAGGTTCAGTAGTATTCATCTTACTCAAAGCAATAGACTTATGAAGAATTTCATCGAGATTTTTCAAGGAATAATCTGGAAATCGTTCCTCAAGAAATTTCCATATGGTGTAGGCACATTTAAAAGTAGGCAAGCATCCAATCAAGTTTCTAGGCAATCCTCTAATGATAAGTTCGGCAGTTCTAAGATTCCTAATCATGTCAATTGACTCATCATGGTTAGGATGCATAGGATCAACATAAGGTGCACAAGGACTAGCAATGTACTTGTTCAATTGATATTGATTGAAAATAACAAGCATCTCATTTTTCCACTCATGAAAATACTCTCCATCAAGAATAGGCACTCTATGTCTAAGACTCCCAATAGTAAACTCATCCATCTTCCTCCAATGGTGATTAAACCAAAGCAATGGAGACCAATGCTCTGATACCACTTGTAGGACCTTGAGAAGAGGTGTCTAGAGGGGGGGTGATTAGACACTAAGTACCAAAGTTGCAGTTTTTAAGTTTCCTTAAGTTTAAGTGGAGATTAGGCACAAGTTTAACATTCACAATACATATCAAGCAAGCATGCAAAGAGTATATGAGCAGCGGAAAGTAAAGCATGCAACTTGCAAGAAAGTAAAGGGAAGGGTTTGGAGGATTCAAACGCAATTGGAGACACGGATGTTTTTGGCATGGTTCCGATAGGTGGTGCTATCGTACATCCACGTTGATGGAGACTTGAACCCACGAAGGGTAACGGCTGCGCGAGTCCTCGAAGGGCTCCACCCACGAAGGGTCCACGAAGAAGCAACCTTGTCTATCCCACCATGGCCGTCGCCCACGAAGGACTTACCTCACTAGCGGTAGATCTTCACGAAGTAGGCGATCTCCTTGCCCTTACAAACTCCTTGGTTCAACTCCACAATCTTGTCGGAGGCTCCCAAGTGACACCTAGCCAATCTAGGAGACACCACTCTCCAAGAAGTAACAAATGGTGCGTTGATGATGAACTCCTTGCTCTTGTGCTTCAAATGATAGTCTCCCTGAGGGAGTCCTGGACTAGGGGGTGTCCGGATAGCCGGACTATCATCATTGACCGGACTCCAAGACTATGAAGATACAAGATTGAAGACTTCGTCCCGTGTCCGGATGGGACTTTCCTTGGCGTGGAAGGCAAGCTTGGCGATACGGATATGTAGATCTCCTACCATTGTAACCGACTCTGTGTAACCCTAGCCCTCTCCGGTGTCTATATAAACCAAAGGGTTTAGTCCGTAGGACAGACAACCATTACAACAATCATACCATAGGCTAGCTTCTAGGGTTTAGCCTCCTTGATCTCGTAGTAGATACACTCTTGTAATACCCATATCATCAATATCAATCAAGCAGGAGTAGGGTTTTACCTCCATCGAGAGGGCCCGAACCTGGGTAAAAACATCGTGTCCCTTGTCTCCTATTACCATCCGCCTAGACGCACAGTTCGGGACCCCCTACCCGAGATCCGCCGGTTTTGACACCGACATTGGTGCTTTCATTGAGAGTTCCTCTGTGTCGTCACCGACAGGCTTGATGGCTTCTTCAATCAACAACAACGCCGTCAAGGGTGAGACTTTCCTCCCCGGACAGATCTTCTTGTTCGGCGGCTTTGCACTGCGGGCCAATTCACTTGTCCATCTGGAGCAGATCGAAAGCTATGCCCCTGGCCATCAGGTCAGATTTGGAAGCCTAAACTTCACGGCTGACATCCGCGAAGACTTGATCTTCGATGGATTCGAGCCGCAGCCGAGCGCGCCGCACTGTCACGAGGGGCATGACTTAACTCTGCCTCCGGACAGTACCCTCGAGGTCGCACACAAGTCCGCTCTAACCCATAGTTCGGAGCCGACAGCGCAGATCGAGGACAGGTGGTTGGACACCACCTCGGGGGCTGCAACTTCTACGGTGATAGAGCCGAATACCGACCTTGTCCCTTGCAAAGCTTGTGACTCCGAGGTGCCGGACTCCTTGCGGACTCAAGCCTCGGCGCCCCCTTGTCGAATCCGATTGGGCGCTGATCATGGAGTTCACCGCTACGGACATCTTTCAGCACTCACCCTTTGGCGACATCCTGAATTCGCTAAAGTATCTCTCAATATCAGGAGAGCCCTGGCCGGACTGCGGTCAGGATGGTTGGGATGCGGACGACAAAGAAATTCGAAGCCCACCCACCACCCACTTTGTAGCCACTGTCGACGATTTAACCGACATGCTAGATTATGACTCCGAAGACATCGACGGTATGGACGACGATGCCGGAGACGATCAAGAGCCAGTGCCTACGGGGCATTGGAAGGCCACCTCAACTCATGATGTATGCATGGTGGACACTCCGAAGGGGAGCGATAACGAGGAACAACGGGACACGGCGAAGGATAATTCATCCGAAAAACAACCAAAAGCGGCGGCATAGCGCCGCCCCAAATCCGCCTCGACGACAACAGTACCCATAATGACCCAGCCATAGAGCAGGGCAAACCAATAGGCGACGAGCACGCAACCAAGCAGCCATCAGAACAGGATGAACCGGATGACCAGCTCATCCTCGGCGAAAATAACAGTCCGGACGATCTCATGCCGGACACACCACCGGAGCGCAAGAACCTCCAAAAAAGGCTTGTCGCCACCGCAAGAAGCTTGAAGAAGGAAAAACGGAAGCTCAAAACAGCGGAAGACATACTCAGGATGAGGTGGAGCAAAGTACTCAAGACCGCGGACAAATATGGCAATGGCCACCAAACAAAGAGCTACTCGAAGCGCAAGCTGCTGCCAGAATTCGACGAGGAGGCCATAGAGCCCCCACAGGCAAAAAGCAAACAGGCCGCCTGGCCAGATAGACGACCAGATGACAGGCCAGGAGTGGCAAGCGGCGCCACACATAAGCCAACACATGACACATATAAATATCCTTGCAAAATGGATGGTCCGGTCAGGTCCATCTATGGGCCAAAAAAGAGGGCCCTAGGAAGCAACACAACACGTCGCATGTTCGAAGATAACGGCACGCCTAAATACAAGGGTGCCGCACACCCACTATGTTTCACCGACGAGGTGCTGGATCATGAATTTCCGGCGGGATTCAAGCCCGTAAACATAGAGGCATACGATGGAACAACAGACCCCGGAGTCTGGATTGAGGATTACATCTTGCACATACACATGGCTAGAGGAGATGATCTCCACGCCATAAAATATCTACCCCTCAAGCTCAAAGGGCCAGCTCGGCATTGGCTCAAAAGCCTCCCAGAAAATACTATTGGAAGTTGGGAAGAGCTCGAGGACGCGTTTAGAACAAATTTTCAAGGGACTTATGCCCGCCCTTCGGATGCACACGATCTAAGTCATATAACAACAGCCCGGAGAGTCAGCGCGCAAATTCTGGAACAGGTTCCTTACCAAAAAGAACCAAATAGTCGACTGTCCGGACGCCGAAGCCTTAGCAGCTTTTAAGCATAATGTCCGAGAGGAATGGCTCGCCAGACACCTCGGCCAAGAGAAGCCGAGAATAATGGCCACGCTAACAAGCCTCATGACCCGCTTTTGCGCGGGGGAAGACAGCTGGCTAGCAAGATGCAGCACCAGCAACCCGAGTACATCCGAGATCAGAGATGGAAACGGAAAATCACGGCGCAGAAAGGACCAGCGCCAAAATAAAGAAAAAAGCCAAAAGAACACGGCGATCGGCGCGGATTCCAAAGCTTCATGGCGAACAACAAAACACTGCCTCTTAAGGACAACAGTGACGAGCTATCCAACCTAAACAAAATTTTGGATCGGATATGTCAAATCCACAGTACCTCCGGAAGGCCTGCAAACCACACCCACCGAGATTGTTGGGTCTTCAAACAGTCCGGCCGACTCAACGTCGAACACAAGGGGCTCGACGCGCCAAGCGATGATGATGACGAACCCCACTAGCAGAGCGCCGAAAAACAAAAGACTTTCCCACAAGAAGTCAAAACAGTAAACTCACTTCATGTGATAATACGGAACAACAGCGCGGCACCCGCCAAAGTAGGTGTCGCACGGTCCACCCCAGCGGAACCTCGAGATTGGATGTCAAAACCAATCACTTTCGACCACCTGGACTATTCTAGAAGTATTCGAAACGCAGGATGGACTGCTCTAATATTGGATCCTATAATCAACGGATTACAATTCACACAAGTCCTAATGGATGGCGGCAGCGATTTAAACCTACTATATCCGGACACAGTCCGCAAGATGGGGATAGACCTTACTAAAATTCGACATAGCCGCACTTCCTTTAATGGAGTGACACCAGGCCCTTACGCCAGGTGCATAGGCTCCTTACTACTAGAAGTTGTGTTCGGTCACCCGACAACTTCCGGCAACTAATCTTTCATGTCGCCCCATTCAAAAGTAGCCATCAAGCACTATTGGGGCGTGAAGCTTTTGTCCGCTTTAACGCAATACCACACTACGCATCTCTTACACTTAAAATGCCCGGTCCATGCGGCATCATCTCACTAAAAGGTCGTTAAAGACCCCGGACATGGCTAGACGAGTCCGGCATAAATAAGCTAGGGGCTCCCTAGCCGCACACCCCTTTACAAGGGGCTGTGCGTATGAGCAATAAGGAGCCAATAAAAGATCAACTTTATTCATTTATTCATTTTAAATACATTTTTTGACACGATTACTTTCCTCTCTTTTACAGATGAACAGCGTGTTACACCCGTCCAGGATACAGCACAACAGAGACACAGGCGCAGACGTGCAGTAGGGACCCGTTGCAAGGATTCTTTTTAGATTAAGACCCTGCGTAAAACTTTTTTACTGTCTCTTGTTGCTATACATCCCCTGGTTTCTCATCATAACCAGAGAGGAGGCTGACGTTTTGGCATCGGCTGCGTCAGAGGACCTTGCGTGTACCTGGACACTAGGGGCTTAGGGCATTGATCTGCCCGTCATCATAAAGACCGAACACCTTAGGTAGTGTTCGGCGTCTCGAGTTAGGCCTTATATGCACCAACTCCGAATCATGTCTTTGGTCAAATGTTGGGTTTGCCCGGCTCCTGTGTTTTGCTGCCTTACGTTCCGTATCATCGGCTAACGCGGCACCAGGAGAACTCTGCGATTGTGCCCGGTTCGGCGGGTGAGCACCGCATGATGAAAGCCAGCGGCTGTAATGATGTAGCGAGAGACTGGTCAACCGCTCGATCGACCTTTGGAATGTTTAGAATTCCAACGCTTTGACGAAGGACCGCTTCCCGGTCAGGCACACACGCACCCCAAATACGGAGAGCGCGGTGCCCCTAGGGGCTATATCGTAGCCCCACCTTCGAACTCCTATGGCTAAGTGAAAGTGATAAAGCATTATAGTCCAGTTGCCTCGTTTGCTACGCTACCACCTCCTTAATAGGACCAAGACGTTGGATTAAGTGTGAAAATGCGCTATTTCGCAAACACCCCCGCACTATGTGCGTGGGGGCTGAAGCCGAAGACTGCCATCTTTCAGGTTATACACAAGTATACGTTAACGGCCACACATGAGATATTTCAATACTTGAACGCACAAGTACAAAAAGCGCTTATATTACAAACATCATTTTATAAATCATAAAGTTCATTTGAACATGACATTTTTTGAGCACTACGACTCTATTACACGAGCACCACGCAGAACTTCCCCAAAATAGTGCTCGGCGGGTAACCGGCTCTCGTCCAAACCCTGGGTCGCAACAGCGGTGGCATCCATCTCCGTCCAATATGTCTTCACATGGGCGAGGGTCATCCGTGCACCCTCTATGCAGGCTGACCGCTTCATCGCCTTGATATGCGGCACCGCCCCAAGGAATTGCTGCAGTAAGCCAAAATAACTCTTTGGCTTGGGCTTATCCGGCCAGACATGAGCCACGATATTCGTCATGGCAAGTCCGGACAATCTATTCAGCTCAGCCCACTCAGCCAACCGATCGGTCGACGGAAGTGAACGATCCGGACTATGGAATTGAGACCAAAAAAGCTCTTCCGTCTTGTGATCCTTTTGACTTCGGAAGTGCACAATGGCATCTGCCGCACTCGCCGCTAAGTCCATATAAGGATCCTCCGGACCCCACAGCTGGCCAAGCTGAGCATACTTCGGATCAGTAAACCTCCTGCGCAGCAGAAAGGGCTTGCCAGCCACAATATCTCCGGCCTGGCGCAGCTCCTCCTTTATAGCCCTCATTGCAGAACGGGAATCCTTGGCTTCGGCGGTGGCCTTCTTCAGGCGTTCTTGCTCCACGTGGCGTTCTTTTTCAAGAACCTCATAGCGGTCGGTAATATCTTTCAACTTCACGGCCATTTCGGTCATCTCCTCCCTACTTCGGCAGTGAGCAGCCTTTTCGGCTTTTAACTCTTCGACCGCCCTCGAGGCAGCCGCATCACTCCTTCTGGCCCGCTCCTTGGTTCGAGCAAGTTCTGCCCGAAGGCTCTCCACAGCAGCGGCACCATCTGCATTAAGCACACATATTGTAAGGAGTGGGCTTCGGCTCCCTTACTAGGTGACCACGGAGAAAAACCTACCTTGTGACTCGTCAAGTCGCTTATTGACCAACGCGATGTCCGCATCCGCAGCGTCAAGTTGCCGCTTTAGTTCGGCAACTCCATCGATCAACTGGCCACGGACTGTCCGCCACCGCATGGAAAAGGCGAAAATCAATACCTACGATTTTGATCCTCGGCACGCTGTCGCTTTCGACAACCTACCGAGTCCCAGGGGCTACTATCTATACAGGGCGCACTTTTATGTGCCAAACTATCAAAAGGTACGCCATTTTTACGTACCTCAAACCCCCGCCAGCAAGCTTCTGACGGCATCAGGCAACCCGCCTTCGGCGGACGAAATTCATCCAATCACCATACTCATCAATGTACGGTGATCTTCTGAGATAGATGCCCTCTCAAGCAGATCCTCCAGCTCCCCTGGCCGCACACCATCCGGTGCCGAACTCTTCGGCCCCGCCGGACTCGGGGATACCCTCCGCGATGAAACCTCAGGTTCGTCCGCCCTGCCTGATGGTGCGGCGGATGGAGGCATCTCGCTCTCCACCATCTCCGGACGAAGGTCCCCCGATGACGAGCTCATCTGAGAAGGACGGAGATCCAAACTACAAGGTAAAAACTTCGGTTATCCTCAGAAGCAAACATAGGGATGTCTCTTATTACTGAACCCCCCTTTTTTTACTTACGGCTCGCTGGAGGGCTGATTCCTTAGGGGAGATAGTGTGCCCGGGGCCTCCCCGGACGCAGGACCCTCCGGTGAAGATCTCTTCCCCGCTTGAGGCCTTGGCCTCCGGGTTTTCCGAGGCGGTCCTCTTCTCCCCTCGGAAGGAGGGATTCTCGATTCCCCCTTCCTCCAAAGCCTCCTTCGTAGAGGCGGTGGTGTCCCTGTTCGCCCCTTCGCCTTCCTCTGAAGGCGCAACCTTCAGCATCCTGACCAGCACGGGATCCGGCACGGTCTCCGGGAGGGGGGCCGAACACCGTAGTAGTTTCGCTTGCGCTATCCACTCCTATTCAAGAGATGATGGGTTAAAAGGCAAATTCAAGAAGGCGTAAACAAACAGTGTGTTCAGACGCGGGGCCACTTACCTGAGTATCCGGGCGATTGCAGCTTAGGCCGGAGTCCTCGGTCAATTCCGGACACATCTTTTGTGACCCGAAGAACAATTTATACATCTCCACAGGTGTCGTACCCATGAAGTGTTGGAGAGCTCACGGCCCCTCGGGATTGAACTCCCACAGACGGAGGGGGCGACGCTTGCAGGGCAGGAGACGCCGAATCAGCATAACCTGCATCACCACGACCAGATTGATCTCCCTCTCCTGGAGGTCTCGAATCCGGCCCTACAATAGGGGTACGTGCCTTGACGGCCCCCAGTTGAGCCCTTGGCTAACCCATGACATCAGCCGCGGTGGAGGGCCCGAGCGAAAGGTGGGCGGCGGCTTCTGCCTGTTGCCCCTGGGAGCGGTTATGTAGAATCACTCCTGCTGCCACAAGCCGAGCTCCTCCTAGAAAGAGCCCTCGGGCCATGGAGCGTCGGCCCTTCTGCTCACAACCGCCCCGCCACACTCTTCTTGACGCCCCTCGATCATCTTCGGCTCCACGTTGAAGGTCTTGAGCCATAAGCCGAAGTGAGGAGTAATGCGGAGGAAGGCTTTGCAGACGACAATGAATGAAGAGATATGGAGGATGGACTCCGGAACCAAGTCGTGGAATTCCAACCCATAGTAAAACATGAGCCCTCTCACAAAAGGATCCATCGGGAAGCCTAAACCCCGACGGAGGTGGGACGCAAACACGACATACTCGCCGGGCTCGGGGGTGGGAATGACTTGCCCTTTGGCGGGCAGCCTATGCAAAATCTTGTAGGTCAGGTACTTGGCTTCTTGCAGCTTTAGCACGTCCTCTTCCGTGACGGAGGAGGGCATCCACCGGCCCTTTGGGTCGGACCCGGACATTGTTGAAGGTCCGAAGCGCTCGAATCTGGGGCTCTGGGTGTTGGAACTCGGGGCGAGGACAAGATTCGATTGAGGATTGAAGAAAAGAAAGAAGCCTTGGCCCCATTATAAAGAGGGAGAATACCAAGAGCCGTTCCCGTGACCGTTTGGGACTCTCCTCCGGTAGTGGAGGTGTGGCAACAGGCACGGTTGGGTTACCCACGTCCGTATTGATGAGAATCCCGAAATAAGGGGAACACGATCTCTGCTTCGACAAGACGTGCCAAGGAAACCGCTTCACTAAACGCGCTGAGGTGGTATAATAAAAAATGATTCAAGTAAAGGCTTGGTAGTGGGATGACGTCATGCCACGAAATACGTCAGTAGATTGAACTTGTGTACATATTATTCTCTCTACGGTGGAGTGTGGAATTTATTTTGCAGAGCCGGACACTATCCTGGTGTTCACAATCTTCTATGAATTATTCGGAGGAGGAACCCGCCTTGCAATGCCGAACAATATGCGCGCCGGACTCATCGTCATTGAAGCCTGGTTCAGGAGACTCTTGAGGAGTCTGGACTAGGGGTGTCCGGATAGCGGACTATCATCATCGGCCGGACTCCAAGACTATGAAGATACAAGATTGAAGACTTCGTCCCGTGTCCGGATGGGACTTTCCTTGGCGTGGAAGGTAAGCTTGGCAATACAGATATGTAGATCTCCTACCATTGTAACCGACTCTGTGTAACCCTAGCCCTCTTCGGTGTCTATATAAACCAAAGGGTTTAGTCCGTAGGACAGACAACCATTACAACAATCATACCATAGGCTAGCTTCTAGGGTTTAACCTCCTTGATCTCGTGGTAGATCCACTCTTGTACTACCCATATCATCAATATCAATCAAGCAGGAGTAGGGTTTTACCTCCATCGAGAGGGCCCGAACCTGGGTAAAAACATCGTGTCCCTTGTCTCCTGTTACCATCTGCCTAGACGCACAGTTCGGGACCCCCTACCCGAGATCCGCCGGTTTTGACACCGACACTCCCCAACACACAAGTCTCTCTCTCATAGGTTTTGGATCTGGTGGAAAGAAGATTTGAGTGGAAAGCAACTTGGGGAAGGCTAGAGATCAAGATTCATATGGTAGGAATGGAATATCTTCGCCTCAACACATGAGTAGGTAGTTCTCTCTCAGAAAATGTATGCTGGAAGTGTAGGTTCATTCTGATGGCTCTCTCCACGAATGAAGAGGAGGTGGAGGGTTATATATAGCCTCCACACAAAAGCTAACCGTTACACACAATCTACCAAACTCGGTGGGACCGAATCGTTAAACTCGGTCAGATCGATTTAGCAAACAATGTGACCATTACGGTTTTCAGTGGGACCGAAATGCAACTCGGTGAGACTAATTCGGTTAGGGTTAGGGCATAACGTAATCTCGGTAAGACCGATTACACAAACTCGGTGAGACCGATTTGGTAATAAGCTTTCCAGAGAGTTGGTCAGGCAAACTCGGTGGGACCGATTACTCAAACTTGGTGAGACCGATTTTGGTAATAAGTTTTCCAGAGAGTTTGCATTGTAATCTTGGTAGTACCGATTACTCAAACTTGGTGAGACCGATTTGATAATGGACATACACAGAGAGATTACAATCCCATCTCAGTGAAACCGAGATCCCTATCGGTAAGACCGATTTGCTTAGGGTTTGTAGCAGTGGCTATGACTTTTGGAATCGGTGGCATCGGATAGGAAGAATCGGTGTGAACGATTTTGGCTTTGGGTTTAGGTCATTTGTGGAAGTGGGAAAGTAGCTAAGGGTTTTGGAGCATATCACTAAGCACATGAAGCAAGAGCTCATTAAGCAACACCTCATCCCTCCTTGATAGTATTGGCTTTTCCTATAGACTCAATGTGAACTTGGACCACTAAAAATGTAAAATGAAGAGTCTTGAGCTTGAAGCTTTGAGCCGATCCTTTGTCCTTAGCATCTTGAAGGAGTTCCCGCATCCTTTAGTCCATGCCACTCCATTGTTGAACTTATCTGAAACATACTAGATAAAAGCGTTAGTCCAACAAGAGACATGTTGACATTAATTACCAAAACCACCTAGGGAGCACTTGTGCTTTCAGAAAGCCAAAAGCGGACTTCATGCTGGAGGTACATTATGCATCCTAACTGGGGAAATTAGTACCCCCGTGTCGGCGGATGAACGGGGAGGAGAATCTAGCACCCCCTCTCCCCACGGGAAGAAAAGGATCGCCCCCGAAGACTTGGAAGCAGAGGTCTCCAAACAAGGGAAGAAACCTTCACCAGGGGGCCCTGCCCTGGAGGGCAACATTGCCGCATAGCGCCCACAGGGGGGCCAGCCGTTAACCGAGCCGTAAGTGAACAAAGGTGCTTAGTAAGTGTACCATGTTCTTTTCCTGAGAGTAATGACCGAGACATATGTTTTGCAGTTCGGCTTATAGCCTCCCTCAACAATGTTCGTCCTCGGGGGATCTTCTTCCGGAGATGATGGAGAGCGAAACGCTGATACGTCTCCAACGTATCTATAATTTATGAAGCATTCATGCTATATTATTATCTGTTTTGGATGTTTATGGGCTTTATTATACACTTTTATATTAATTTTTGGACTAACCTATTAACCAGAGGCCCAACCCATATTGTTGTTTTCTTGCCTATTTCAGTGTTTCGAAGAAAAGGAATATCAAAGGATTCCAAACGGAATGAAACCTTCGGGAGCGTTATTTTTGGAATGGAAGCGATCCAGGAGACTTGGAGTTGAAGTCAAGGAAGCTTCAAGGTGGCCACGAGGGTGTGGGCCCCCCTACTGGGCGCCCCCCTACTGGGCGCGCCCCCCTGTCTCGTGGGCCCCTCGAGGCTCCCCCGACCGACTTCTTTCGCCTATATATTCCCATATACCCTAAAAACATCGAAGCAAACAATAGATCGGGAGTTCCGCTGCCGCAAGCCTCTATAGCCACCAAAAACCTCTCGGGAGCCCGTTCCGGCACCCTGCCAGAGGGGGGATCCCTCACCGGTGGCCATATTCATCATACCGACACTCTCCATGACGAGGAGGGAGTAGTTCACCCTCGGGGTTGAGGGTATGTAGCAGTAGCTATGTGTTTGATCTCTCTCTCTCTCTCTCTCTCTCGTGTTCTCTCTATGGCATGATCTTGATGTATCATGAGCTTTGTTATTATAGTTGGATCTTATGATGTTTCTCCCCCCTCTACTCTCTTGTGATGAGTTGAGTTTTTCCTTTGAAGTTATCTTGTCGGATTGAGTCTTTAAGGATTTGAGAACACTTGATGTATGTCTTGCCGTGCTTATCTGTGGTGACAATGGGATATCACGTGATCCACTTGATGTATGTTTTGGTGATCAACTTGCGGGTTCCGCCATGAACCTATGCATAAGGGTTGGCACGCATTTTTGTCTTGACTCTTCGGTAGAAACTTTGGGGCACTCTTTGAAGTACTTTGTGTTGGTTGAATAGATGAATCTGAGATTGTGTGATGCATATCGTATAATCATGCTGTCGGTGTACTAAAGTAGGGGCAGTCCTTTGTACCCCTTACTTATGCACAGGCAGTCAGAGCCATAGGCCGAAGCCACACTTAGTGGGGCAGAAGGGAGGAGTCGAAGCCACAAAGCAATCGGCACAACGCCAGAGACCGAGACCACAGAGAGTAGATGGACGAAGAAGGTTTCACCGGCAAGACCCTTGCCGGGGCAGCCTCAGCAGCCCTCACCCACACCAGCAGAGTGAGCCACCCTCGAACCCACGATCTCCAACACCATCAACTACATTGGGACGGGGCTCGGGAGGCACCTCCATGGTGGCATGCAAATCTTTGTGAAGACAGAGAATATTCAAGCTCAGATGAAGATTGGAAGGCAACGATCCTCGACAAAGATCCTTACCGAGGAAACCCGCAAGACCCCCGGCAAGATCCTTGCCGGGGAAGACAACATTCCATGGCAAGACCCTTGCTGGGCCACCTGGCAAGGCCCTTGCCAAGGGCATCAGCGGGGCCACCGCCAGGTCCGCGCCAACCAAGTCTCCATCGCCGTTCACATGCAGCTGCCAGCCCAACCAGCTGGGCAAGCACCTGCGTGGCAACATGCAGCTTCCAGGCTAACTCAGCACACACCTGCGTGGCGGCATGCAGATCTTCGTGGAGGCTCCACCACCGCGCCGCCTCAGCTGCTTGCCTACCTACATGGCGCCGCATGCATCGCTGGCCAGGGCACGTGTCAAAGCAAGGAGGAGCGGCGACGGACGGGACGGGCCTCGCTCCCACCCCCGATAAAGCAAGAGGACACCTAAGCTACACATTAAATGCGCCTTGTCCTGTAATGCGGGCGATAAGCTCATAGCACTGTAGGCCTTTCCACCTCCCGTGTGCCATTGTGGCAGCCCCTTTAGACTATAAAAGGAGGCCAATGGCATACTGGAGAGGGATTCGGCTCTTTGGAATCACGCAGCCACCGTAGCTAGTTCAAGAGCTCAAGAACACTCAATACATCCACCAAGGCAGTACTAGGGTTTTACGCATCCTCGCGGCCCGAACCTAGGTAAACGACCCTTGTGCTGGTTACTAATCCTGCTCTTCTCACAACCCTGCGCCCCGCAACCGCAGAAGGGATCCTCGTGATCCCATAGGTGTCGTTTCCCACCGACATCTTTGGCACGCCAGGTAGGGGGTGCAATTGTGAGAATCTGGTCTAGTAGTTGGCCTAGCAGTTCTTCCTCGCTATGGGTCCCGCGAAGGAGGCGGCCGGGAGAAAACAGCGCCGCCTGCGAGCGTGAAGAACGCCAGCGCGGCAACAGAAAAGCTAAGTCATGCCAAACTTTAAGTTTTCCTCCCTAATATAAGGTTATCGTCCTCGGAGATTCTTGCCTATGTATGGAAAACCTACACGCAAAGCCCCCCGCCGCAATCGGCAACGCCCTTGTTCTGTTTTGAGTCCACTCAAGAGCTCAAGCGGCCGCATCGAGAGCGGCAGGGTAGCCTTCCGCAATTAGCAATGCCCTCGACTCTGACTCGAGTCAAGCTCGACAGTTCGAGCGGCCGCATTAAGGGCGATAAGGTGGTTCGCCCGGCAGCAAGCACACCCGGCAGGCCAATGAAAATCCGTCCTCAAGACATCGCCCTGGGTTTACGCGCCGGAAAGTCTACCCAGTTAACGTAGGGTGGACATACAAAGGAAAATCGAACAAGAAAATAACATGCATAATGTCAGAAGTACTGCAGAGTCATATTACAAAATTGTCGCCGCGATTCTAACTAAAGATAGCAATTGTCTTGGTCATGGACCTGCAGCGGTGATAAGAAACGGGGTGCCTAGTCCCGGCGCTGGCCCTCCAACCTCTTGATTCCGTCGATGTGGCTGATGATGGGCTTGATACGCTCCTTGAGCGCCGTGATGTCTGCATCCTCTGGCAAGCTCTTCAGTGCAGCTTCGAAGTCGAGGTCAGGATGCCAGTGCGCTATCTTGGCAAGCACCTTGGTCATGGCACCCCGGCAGAGCATCCGAGACTCCTTGGCCAGAGAGGCCGTCCAGTTGGAGTGAAGCCGCTCCAGAGCGCCGACAACCCTCTCAAAGAATAGGGTCAGCTTGGCATTGGGGCTCAGGCTCGTCTCTGGGGCGTACCTCACATCCGACATCCCCAAGGTGGCCAACAACATTGTGGCCGAGTTCGCAACAACGGCAAGGCGTTCGAGCCAACGCTTCTCGCCCTCCACATGATCGTTAAGATTGGCATCCTCGTTCCTCCGCAGCTGCTTCTCGATCTCTAGGTCCTTGGTCAGGGTCCCCTCTCAGGCCTTTGCCTTCAACAGCATCTTCTCGAGACCCTCCAACTTCAACTTGAGGTCTCTGATGGAGTTGTTGGCCTCGGAGAGCTCTCTGGCCTTGCTGACTGATACGTCTCCAACGTATCTATAATTTATGAAGCATTCTTGCTATTTTATTATCTGTTTTGAATTATTACGGGCTTTATTATACACTTTTATATTACTTTTGGGACTAACCTATTAACCGGAGGCCCAGCCCATATTGTTGTTTTATTGCCTGTTTCAGTATTTCAAAGAATGGAATAAAACCTTCGGCAGCATGATTTTTTGGAAGATTATGACCCAGGAGATTTGGAGTGCAAGCCAGGGGATCATCGAGAGAGCCACGAGACAGGGAGCGCACCCACCCCCTGGGCATGCCCTACCCTCTCGTGGGCCCCTCGAGGCTCCCCCGACCGACTTCTTTTGCCTATATAAGCCTACATACCCTAAAAACATCGAATATCAAGATAGATTGGGAGTTCCGCCGCCGCAAGCCTCTGTAGCCACTAAAAACCTCTCGGGATCCTGTTCCGGCACCCAGCCGGAGGGGGAACCCATCACCGGTGGCCATCTTCGTCATCCCGGCGCTATCCATGACGAGGAGGGAGTAGTTCACCCTCGGGGCTGAGGGTATGTACCAGTAGCTATGTGTTTGATCTCTCTCTCTCTCGTGTTCTCTCTATGGCACGATCTTGATGTATCGCGAGCTTTGCTATTATAGTTGGATCTTACGATGTTTCTCCCCCTCTACTCTCTTGTGATGAATTGAGTTTTCCCTTTGAAGTTATCTTATTGGATTGAGTCTCTATTTGAGAACACTTGATGTATGTCTTGCCGTGCGTATCTGTGGTGACAATGGGATATCACATGCCACTTGATGTATGTTTTGGTGATCAACTTGCGGGTTCCACCCATGAACCTATGCATAGGGGTTGACACACGTTTTCGTCTTGACTCTCCGGTAGAAACTTCGGGGCACTCTTTGAAGTACTTTGTGTTGGTTGGATGAATCTGAGATTGTGTGATGCATATCATATAATCATGCCCACGGATACTTGAGGTGACAATGGAGTATCTAGGTGACATTAGGGTTTTGGTTGATTTGTGTCTTAAGGTGTTATTCTAGTACGAACTCTTGAATAGATCGATCTGAAAGAATAACTTTGAGGTGGTTTCGTACCCTACCATAATCTCTTCGTTTGTTCTCCGCTATTAGTAGCTTTGGAGTGACTCTTTGTTGCATGTTGAGGGATTGTTATATGATCTATCTATGTTATTATTGTTGAGAGAACTTGCACTAGTGAAAGTATGAACCCTAGGCCTTGTTTCCTACCATTACAATACCATTTACTCTCACTTTTATCATTAGTTACCTTGCTGTTTTTATAATTTCATATTACAAAAACTAATATCTACTATCCATATTGCACTTGTATCACCATCTCTTCGCCGAACTAGTGCACCTATACAATTTGCCATTGTATTGGGTGTGTTGGGGACACAAGAGACTCTTTGTTATTTGGTTGCAGGGTTGTTTGAGAGAGACCATCTTCATCCCTCGCCTCCCACGGATTGATAAACCTTAGGTCATCCACTTGAGGAAATTTGCTCTTGTCCTACAAACTGTGCACTTGCAGGCCCAACAATGTCTACAAGAAGAAGGTTGTGTAGTAGACATCAAGCTCTTTTCTGGCGCCGTTGCCGGGGAGGTGAGTGCTTGAAGGTATATCTTTAGATCTTGCAATCGAATCTTTTTGTTTCTTGTTTTATCACTAGTTTATTTTCTAAAAGAAAACTACAAAAAAATGGAATTGAGTTTGCCTCAAACGCTTCGTCTTTTTAATATCTTTCTTGAGAATGATGGAAAGGAAAATTGTGCTCAAGTGCTAGAAGAAGAATGCATTAAAATGCTTGGTACTAAATCTTTGAATGATGAGCATGATTGCAATATTGTTAGTATGAACTCTTTGAATATCCATAGTACTAATGATGATTGCACTAGTTATTATGAAAATGTCTCTTATAAGCATGTTGATTTTTGTGGAGTAGAATGGGTATGCATGGACACACCAAATAGAGAAAATAGATATTGCAAGATGCATAAGTATTTAGAAACTAAAGGGTTGCGAGAAAGGCTAGATAAGAGTGCGGAGAATTTAAGATATCTTTACCGTTGTGAATTTTGCAATGAACGTGATCATTTACATCTCCAATGCAAATTGTTTCATGATCGAATCGTGTCCAAAAATTGTGATGATTTGATCTCCCTTGCTCATTACAATGAACTTAGATTGCTTTTGGGTTGTGAAGAATTGAAACGTGCAACTAAGCTTATTCCAAAATTTAATCTTGAGCATTCCCTTGATATTGATCTAGAGATGATTTATATGTTTGTTCGGTGAATTGCATTGAAAATCCTTATATTGCCAATTACCTAAAGAAAAGAAAGCAAATAGAAGATGAAGAGAATACTAAAGAAAGGGAAGAGACTTCCCAATCTCCTCCTATTATTTCTTATGATGAATCAGGTGATGAGGAGGTTTCTATTCAACCAATCTTGTCAATAAGGAGCTCAAAGAGGAAGGTTGAACCCACACATAATGTGAAGAAGAAAAAGAAAAGGAGGAGCAACAAAGGTAGAAAGGTATCCCTCCCAAATGATGTTGCTCCTACTAATTGTGATGATGATAATTGCTATACTATTGGTGATATCCATATTTTTAATGATGAGAGTGATTATGCTTATGATATGAAAGGGCCCAAGCTTGGGGAAGCTATGTTTGATGAGGATGAAATATTTGAGAATATATTTGCTGAAATTAATGTTTGTCTCAAGCTTGGGGATGCTATGTTTAATGAAGATGATATTTTTAGCATCCCAAGTTTTGATATGCAAAGTTGTTATTATGATAGCATGCCTCTTACCTATGATGATTATATTGATGAAAGTGGGTTTGGAAGAGTGTCAACTTTAGGAAGTAGGATCCCACTATTTTGGAGGATGTTGAATCTTATAATATTTACGAAAGTAGATTTGGAAGAGTGTCAAACTTATTAAGTGATTCCACTATCTTGGGAGAGGTTTCAATCGATTATGATGAGAACGAAGTTGCTACTTATGATGACTAGTAGAATGCCCGTGCGTTGCCACGGGCATTGCCATTTTGTTCTGATTGCATATATATACATGTATGGTTGCATAAAACTCTGAATTTTTGGCCTCTTGCAGCGACATCGCCTCGATACCCTTTTAATGTACTACTCTTGTCCATCTCCATCCCTCTCATCTGCAAAACTAAAAATATATAGAAATACGTGCAAGAGATATACAAAGAACAATTATTTGTATGCATCTCTTCCCATTTTGTAAAACTCAACAAGTTTTCAGTCCAGTCCATCATAAAGCTTTGTTAATCGAAATTTTCAAAGCATCATCTGAAGGCATGAAGTTTCATCTCTAATCTAAAGTCAACAATAAACACATTCAAAAAAAGCTCATATACAATTGGTCGGTTGCTAAATGCGAGCACGTGACCGTTTTAGTCGGGAGTGAGTGGCATTGTGCTTTTTAGTTGAGTGAGTCGCATCTCAATCCTTGTTAGAAATGACTTGTTAGGGTATGTGATATTTTGCACTAATACAAAAAAGTATGTGACATTTCTCTCATAGCAAAGAAGTGCTCCTCCCTATAAAAAATGCAAACAACTAATCCTTTTATTCTTATCTTCAAAAAAGCAATTCACTCTCTCGCTCTATCATCACACTACAAAACACTCTCACTCACTTGTCATTCCCCCGGCTTGCTCTCCTCGCTATGGCGTCGCCGCCGCCAGTGTTGTATTCCCTCGATACCACGACATTCGGCATGTCCCTTCTTCTCACCATAGTCCCCCCCCCCCACACACACACAGTGTCGCTCGCCTCCTCCTATGTGTCCAAAGCCGATTCTTGATGCCAAGGAATGCACACTGTCGTAGCAGAGGGCGACCACCACATTGTGTTCTTACGTCCATGGTATACGAAATGATATATATCATGTGATCCTTTCGCCTCTTTTTCTGATTCCTTATAACAATATGGCAAGATTGTTTTTAGTTTTCAAAAGTATTGTTGTCATTTTTTGTTGATTGCTAATATCTTACTTAGAAGGATGCAGTTCCAGTCTCAAGATAGATAATATCTTATTTAGAAGGATGCTTCCATTTCTTGCTTACTAATAGACAAAGCAGCGGTTGGTGGAGGTGCGGGGTCGAGTGTGGATCTGCGGTGCTTCCCTCACTGCGAGCCATCGCCTCACCGCCTCCTTTGTCCATGCCTTCGTCCAGTGCCTTTGACATTGACGACCACGGTGACGAAAAAGGATGATGAGGCCGGCGGAGTTGAGTCCTGCGAAGCAAGATCGGCCTCTAGTTATGCAGACAAACATGTATAGTAAATTGACATGAAAAGGCAATGTGATGTTATCTAAAAATCAGATAAAAATGTTGCATGTTGCAGCTGCACCATGCAATATCTGTTCATGATGAAGAAATTAACTATTAGAAAAAGCAAGTTGGACTATTAACAAGCATATCAGTTCATTTTAGAGCATGAACTCCAAAACCAAGTATAAAGACACCTCAACATGATTCCAGGTGCTAATCAAACCAGATACATAGAAACAGAAAAAATGCGCATTCCCTTAAGTTGAACATTTTCTTACAAATTCTTAGATTGAAACACTAATCAGGATGTACATTCAATCGACGGAAATCATAAACCAGAAAGTCCATTTTCTTAACCAGCAGAATATTAATCTACAAATTATTGTTTGTGGATGATGGGGTATTGTCCCACAAATTAAAATTGATTCGAAATATAGAACCAACACTACAAGCACAACATTAAGTTTATGGGTTCAAAACAGCAGGTGCATCCAAAAGTATGTACAAATGGCCCTAACTTCGAACAAGAGATTGACATGGATGCCCTGTGCAGTATCTAATTTCCAGCAAGTGTGCACAAACACTATCATAATTAAGTTCATTTCTCTTTTTTTTTAGAAATGACAGCAGTAGAGACTCCCGCTGTTAAATTAGGTTATAGAAAATTAAGTTCATTTATCTTATCAAGGAAAAGAAGTCAACAAGCTAATTAATAGGAAAAGGGAACTTAAATTATTTCAAAAACACCTATTTGCTTCAGATGACATCTGTTCCTTGTTCAGTGTGTTCATAACAGAAAATTTAATATCTGAACAAAATTCTAAGAGACATTTTATGAGTAAAAATTATGATCAAATTTATTCTGCTAAAAGCATACCTTCCTCTAGAGATTAGTTAGCTGCTCAAGCATTTGTATGTTTGCAAGATTGAAATTAATCAACATTTTTCTGTTGGAACATATGCTAGCTAGCATAACCAGAAAATTAACATCCTACCTACCAGGGAAATTATATCTAGTTTGTAGGACGTATGATGGGTGGTACTACATTTTTTTTTTAAATGTATCATATTCCATTCCTAGAATAACGATAACAAATAAGACAGCTCCAACTGAAAAATTGCATATAGTTCAATAAATATGAACGTAGGAAGCAGCTCACAAATCTAAGATGTGTTTTGTCCATTGTAAACAAAATGAGAAAGTTTTGAGGTATATTTGCAGCATGAGGAAACATTGCTTTTCTTTATTCTTTCAACCGGGCACACACCCTGCTCAGTTTTAGTTCGACATGAAGAAAAACAAAATTAGTTCTGATCTAACGGCCAAAAGGCAATTTCAAACATTGCGTCTTAGTAGCATAATATAGATTATGCTAACAAAATAGAAACATGAAGTACTAAAGAACAATTTGATATGAATTTGCTAAAACCGAAACTTATTTTAGTTTGAATATTGAAAATCAATGTTTTTATAATTCTTGAAAGATGAATAATTAAAAAGAGAATCATTTATTTCTTGTACACATGCGTGTTAGAAAAAATGATGATATGGTCAAAACACCCTTGTAATAATCCTCGGGATTATACTCTATCTAGGGTACAACGTTTGGTTGAGTTTTGACTTCAGGCTTGTAACATGCACTTAAACATAAAAAATCTAAAAAACCATTATTTAGCATCGCACTATGTGCACATATATATAGACACAAACATCGATCAGAGGCTTGCTCAACAACTTCATCAGGGGCTCGTCCGCTCGTGAATCAAACGTATACATATGATGTGCCGCTGGATCAGAGGTACAAGCTCGTGAATCAAATCGAAGCTTACCTTCACAGGACCATATTCCTTTGTCCCAACAAAGCCGTCCACGTCGTTGCTTGTGCTGCTGCTGGTGACAAGGCAGAGCGCCAACACTCTGAAGACGTCTCTGAACTGTCGGTCCATTGGTGAACAAAATACAGCTATAGGCATTAAAATTGTACCTGGGCATGATACTCAAGATGTTTTTTTTTCTTGTTGCATCATGTGCAATTTAAAGAGAGTTGCGGACTCTACAATTTTTAAAGCGTCAAACTATATAAGAGTAATTGCCCGTGCAAGGTATTGATTTTGTCACAATTTGTTAGAGATACATCACATCAAAGCTTCAGAATCCATTTTCTCTTAGATCAATAACAAGCAGATCAAACATTAAACATTGGAGACTGGATTAGCAATTCCGTGGAACATCAACATCTCCTATTGCTACCAAGAGAGCAAGGTAGGCAAGAGGAGGACTGGCCATATAGGTCAAGAAAGAGTGTGGATGTATCTAACATTTCTCTTACTTGCTATTGACCACCACTGATCAATATCTTTGTATCTACTTGTCCAATCGAGCATAGCACTGTCCCAAAGCTCTCAGTTTCAGGCATAATGCAATGTAGATGCTATGGTTACCCTCACAGACATGTAAGAAGATAAATAAATAACATAAGTTTGACTGAATACATTCACAGTCTGCTAGTACTTCTGAGCTCTAACCCTCTATACTCTCGATGTTCTGAATCACAAATGTCTTTGATTGAACAGTAAATTCAAAGAATAACCATTGGCAATTAAATCGATGACCCAAAGTTTTGAAAATAAATAACAATTAGCAATGATTACAGGAGAATTCTTTTAGAATCGATGATCGCAGGAGATCACAGAAGAAGAAAAACATCTCTGCATCCTTTTCGTAATATACATGTGCGGAAAAAAATCAAAATGATACAATTGTATCTTATTTACCTTGCAAGAAAATGGAGTTCCCATTTTTTAATGAAAAGAAATCTGAAGTAGTCCCTCCATATCAGTTCAAATAATACCCTAAAACCATTGTCATGTCAGGAATAGCAGTTCATTATGAATTTAGAGCATTCCATATAGAAGGCTTCAGACATGGAATTGGGCTAGAAAAGGCACACTAACCAGTATGTGGAATCATTTTATCCCTCTTTGCTTATCATATGTCTTTACCTGCAAAATAACTGGATATTTAGCATAGGCGAGCTGATGATGTGTGCAGCCAGCACAAAATATTACCTCTTCACAAATATAGCACAGCGAAAGACTGTCCGAAGCAAGCCAACAAACTGTTGTAGTCTGGACCAAGCATACCGTTTCCAGTCGTTTTATAGACTGTTCGCTGCTCATTCTTTCAGAAGTATTCATGAACTCTTCACAGAGCTGCACTCTCTCCTCCATGGAAAGCATTTACTTCTTTAACTACATACATACGTCACACATTACCAATTGTAACAGAGATTTGCAAAAACATATCTACCAACGTATGATGGGCACCACCACCTGGCTCTTCCCCTGCACGATCGGCGTCGATTCCACTGACGGCGGCGGCGCCTTCTCATCCACCGGCGGCAATAGTGTGGAAGAACTGTGAGACATTTATTCAGACCAAATGAGTGTGCAACTTCGATATGGATATGGTACTATTAGAAGGCCATTGAAGATACTTATGCAGAGGAGGCAGTGTCGGAGCGAAGGCAGTAGGCCCTGCAAGTTAATTCACTATAGTAATATTAATGGACAGTCCGTGGTCAGTACTGTGGCGATGTCAAGGCAAGGTCGACAAAGGAGAATTTAAGCAATCTGGAGCTGGGATCTGCGCCGCTGTATCTGCACATCACAAGCATGGAATGGGCAAAGACTTTTTTCGTTAATCAGACGTAAATGTTTTGAATGAAAATAAATTGTTGTAAGTATAAACCAACCTCTACAAACGAGCGGGACGGAGAGTGACTTGCAGATCTTGGGAAGGGAGATGGCCACAGTGCGGTTGTTGATGGGGAGGCCGAAGGCCATGTTGCCGGTGAGGATTAGGCACACACAGTCGGCGCTGGTGCAGATCACCCCGACCACCGCCTTGCAGCACTGCAGCGTCGGCGAGCCCCTGCCGTTGGTGAAGACTATGCCAGAGGCCACCAACGCGCAATCCAGCGCCTGCTTGTCCAGCAGCCGGAGGTCGCACCTGAACCAGACGACGGCCATGCTGCCCCCGCCGCTGCCCCGACAAGCTGTGCCTCCGGAAGGACTCTAAAGGCGTCTTCGACTGCCCTGGGGGCCTCTTCAGTGGCGTGGGAAGGCAGTGCCGCGGCCGCCGCCACAAATCACGAGGAGGGCACCGAGCCTATTTTCAGGCGGGTGAGGATTGATGATCCATCTCCTCCGCAACTGCCGCTAGGGTAGCCGCCGCTGAGAGGCAACGGGCAGCGAGATAGGCGAGCATGAAACGAGAGGGACGAGGGCGACGAGTATGTAGTCTTTGTGGAAGTTGTACGGTATCGCGTTGAAGATGATAACCATGGCAGTGCGCGGGGGCGGGACGACCGCCCAGGATGCAGTGGGCGGGGTTCCCACTAAGAACAGAGCTGTCATTGGCCGGCGAGTAGCAGCACGTCACTCTGTCCAGCGACGACATCACATTGACGTCCGAAGAGGCCGGGGTCGAGGATGAAGAAGATAGGGTGTCGTCCCGTTGAACTAAAGGAAACTGGTCGACGGAATAAAATTCGCCACGGCACTGCCTTCCCACGCCGCTGAATGTATTTGTTGTTAGAAAAGGCGAGGATCGATAATTTAGGAAAGTTAGGATTTGAAATTGATTGCTATGATTATTGTTTGATAAGTGTTATCGGATCCTGCCTATTTGTAACATGTCTAGTTTGGAAAGTTTTAAAAGGTTAGGAAAGTTTTTATTGGGAGGGTAAAAAACCAACATGAGGATATGGCGGTCGGAGGTGGGACGAAAATAAACCAGACGAAAATAAACAGAACGAAAATGGTGGGACGAAAAAAAACCGTGGACGCAATCCTACCAACTGCTCCATTAGGAGTAGAGATTATTGTGATGAAACTTATGCTATAAAAAGTAGTGATGATTATATTTATAAAACTTGTCATGATTATGATTAACGTTTTTCTGAACATTACTCTTTTAATGTGGAAACAATTTTTAGTGTTCAAGTCTCTTATGATACTCCCACTATTCCGAATGAGAAGAATTTTGCTTATGTGGAGAATAGTAAATTTTCTATACTTATAGATCATGAAAAGAATGCTTTAGGTTCTGGTTATATTGTTTAATTCATTCATGATTCTACTGAAAATTATTGTGATGGAGGAACATATGCTTGTAGGAATTGCAATAATATCAAGTTTCCTCCCTATGTGCTTAAAATCTTGAAGCTATGCTTGCGTTACCTTCCTATGGTTGTTGATTATTGTTCCCATAAGTTGTTTGCTCACAAAATCCCTATGCATAGGAAGTGGGTTAGGCTTAAATGTGCTAGTCATATGCTTCATGATGCTCCCGTTATGTTTCAATTCTTATCTTTTATGTGAGCATCATTGTCACCATCATGCCTAGCTAGAAAGGCATTAAAGAAAAGCGCTTGTTGGGAGATAATCTGATATTTACCTTTACTGTTTTTGTGTGTACACATGATTAAGCTACTGTAGTAATCATGTTTTATAGATTTTGTTTCAATAAAGTGCCAAGTAAGACCTTTAGGATAGCTTACGGTGATAGTTGTGTTGATCCTGCTGAAAATCAGAAACTTTTGCACCCAGTAAATTAATTTTGTTAATTGAAATAAACGTTCTTATGATCTGATTATTTTTGATCTGGATTTGTACACAAATTTCTTAGTACTTACTAATTTGGTAGGATTTTTGTAGTTCCATAAGTATACGTTTGATACAAATTACTACAGACTGTTCTGTTTTTGACAGATTCTGTTTTTCGTGTGTTGTTTGCTTATTTTGATGCATCTATGAGTAGTATCGGAGGGTATGAACCATAGATAAGTTGGAATACAGTAGATATTACACCAATATGAATTTATAATGAGTTCATTACAGTACCTAAGTGGTGGTTTTATTTTCTTATACTAACGGAGCTTACGAGTGTTCTGTTGAGTTTTGTGTTGTGAAGTTTTCAAGTCTTGGGTAAAGATTCGATGGACTATGGAATAAGGAGTGGCAAGAACCTAAGCTTGGGGATTCCCAAGGCACCCCAAGGTAATATTCAAGTACAACCAACAGCCTAAGCTTGGGGATGCCCCGGAAGGCATCCCCTCTTTCGTCTTCGTTCATCGGTAACTTTACTTGCAGCTATATTTTTATTCGCCACATGATATGTGTCTCGCTTGGAGCGTCATTTCCTTTGGTTAGTATTTGCTTGATGTTATTTATAATAATGTTTTGCATCTTTAGTTTCAATAAAAATGTCAAGGATAGCCTTTACCATGCTTATTTTGCTTGTATACATGTTGCTGTTTGAAAACAGAAAGTTTACCGCTGTTGAAAAAATTCCCTAGAAAAGTCAGAGAATGATTTATTGTTGAAACTTTTTGCATATAGAGCTCTGATAAATTTAATACAGTGGGAATTTTATTTCATAATTTTTGGAGTTAGGGAAGTATGATGAATCTTGCATTCTTTACAGACTATACTGTTTTGACAGATTGCTGTTATGTTTGCATTGTTTGCATATGTTTGCTTGTTTAATGATTCTATTTGAGGATAGGAGTGTTAAATATGCATAGGCATCTAGTATTAAATGTTGAATAATAATTTTAGTGATTTGTTACAGTAGAGAATGATAAGGTTTTGCATTGGTTTATACTAACATATCTCACGAGTTCTTGTTGAGTTTGTTGTGGATGAAGCATTTGAGAAATAGGGAAACCATGATATGAGAGGAATTAAAGAGACACAAAAGTTCAAGCTTGGGGATGCCCAAGGCACCCCAAGATAATATTTCAAGAAGTCTCAAGCATCTAAGCTTGGGGATGCCCCGGTAGGCACCCCACCTTTCTTCTTCAACAACTATCGGTTAGTTTCGGTTGAGCCTGAGTTTTTGCTTCTTCACATGAGTTGTGCTATCCTTGCAATGTCATTTTATTTTGTTTTGCTTGCTGTTTGAATACAATACCAAGATCTGAAATTCTTTAATGAGAGAGAGTCTTCACATAGTTACATAATTATTTAGCTACTCATTGATCTTCACTTATATCTTTTTGGAGTAGTTTGTCATTTACTCGTGTGCTTCACTTTATCCTATGAGTAAATTGTTGAATGAGTTGGTTGTCATAAATCTGAAATTATATATGTCTCATTTGCTTATCCCATGGGGACTAATGACTTCACATCTAAGAAGTAGAGGTTGTAAATTTATTGAAGGTTAGCAAGCATTGTATTGGTCATTTGAACAATTCATGAAAGAATATTGAAGGAAGAGAGATTTCACATATAAATACACTATCCTAGACATCTTTTATAATTGGGAGCACTCATTAAGTATGACATGCTAAAGAGTTGATGTTATACAAGGAAGACAATGTAATGGGTTATGTTTCCGACATCTCAGTTAAAGTATATTGTCATGGATCATTCAAACATGTTGATCTTTCCTTTCCCCCTCATGCTAGCCAAATTCCTTGCACCAAGTAGAGATACTACTTGTGCTTCAAAATATCCTTAAACCCAGTTTTTGCCATGAGTGTCCACCATACCTACCTATGGATTGAGAAAGATCCTTCAAGTAAGTTGTCATCGGTGCAAGCAATAAAAATTGCTCTCTAAATATGTATTATCTTTTGGTGTGAAGAAAATAGCTTTATACGATCTTGTTATGGAAGCAATAAAAGCGACGGACTACATAATAAAGGTCCATATACAAGTGGCAATATAAAGTGATGTTCATTCGCATTAAGATTTTGTGCATCCAACCCTAGAAGCGCATGAAAACTTCTTCTTCCCTCTGCGAAGGGCCTATCTTTTACTTTATGTCTTTTACTTTTATGCAAGAGTCAAGGTGATCTTCACCTTTCCCATTTTCATTTTATCCTTTGGCAAGCACCTCGTGTTGGAAAGATCCTATATATATATATATATATATATATATATATATATATATATATCCAATTGGATGTAAGTTAGCATGAACTATTATTGTTGACATCACCCAAAGGTGAATACGTTAGGAGGCAACTATAAGCCCCTATCTTTCTCAGTGTTCGATTGAAACTCCATAACCATTAGTATTGCGTGAGTGTTAGCAATTGTAAAAGACTATATGATAGTTCAGTATGTGGAGTTTGCTATTCCTGAAAATAAGATGAATTGTAATTGTTTGATGACTAAGAATTAAGTTTGCTAGTTTTCAAGAAAGTTTATGGTCTTTGCTTTAACATGTGAATAGCTTGTTACTTGATCTTGAGAAGTTTTATGAGATGAACTACTGTTATGACATATTATAATGCTAGAAAAGGTGATTGAAATTATCATTGATCAAACTTGAGCACCTGCTAGCATTCACACTTCATAAATTCTTTCTTTTATCATTTACCTACTCGAGGACGAGCAGGAATTAAGCTTGGGGATGCTGATACGTATCCAACGTATCTATAATTTATGAAGCATTCATGCTATTTTATTATCTATTTTGAATGATTACGGGCTTTATTATACACTTTTATATTACTTTTGGGACTAATCTATTAACCGGAGGCCCGACCCATATTGCTGTTTTATTGCCTGTTTTAGTATTTCAAAGAAAAGGAATATCAAACGGAGTCCAAACGGAATGAAACCTTCGGAAGCGTGATTATTTGGAAGATTATGACCCAGGAGACTTGGAGTGCAAGCCAGGGGATCATCGAGAGAGCCACGAGATAGGGGGGCGCACCCACCCCCCTGGGCGCGCCCTACCCTCTCATGGGCCCCTTGAGGCTCCCCCGACCGTCTTCTTTCGCCTACATAAGCCTACGCACCCTAAAAACATCGAATATCAAGATAGATCGGGAGTTCCGCCGCCACAAGCCTCTGTAGCCACCAAAAACCTCTCGGGAGCCCGTTTCGGCTCCCTGCCGGAGGGGGAACCCATCACCGGTGGCCACCTTCATCATCGCGGCGCTATCCATGGCGAGGAGGGAGTAGTTCACCCTCAGGGCTGAGGGTATGTACTAGTAGCTATGTGTTTGATCTCTCTCTCTCTCTCCCGTGTTCTCCCTATGGTACGATCTTGATGTATCGCGAGCTTTGCTATTATAGTAGGATCTTATGATGTTTATCCCCCTCTACTCTCTTGTGATGAATTGAGTTTTCCCTTTGAAGTTATCTTACTGGATAGAGTCTTTATTTGAGAACACTTGATGTATGTCTTGCCGTGCGTATCTGTGGTGACAACGGGATATCACGTGCCACTTGATGTATGTTTTGGTGATCAACTTGCGGGTTCCACCCATGAACCTATGCATAGGGGTTGACACACGTTTTCGTCTTGACTCTCCGGTAGAAACTTCGGGGCACTCTTTGAAGTACTTTGCGTTAGTTGGATGAATCTGAGATTGTGTGATACATATCGTATAATCATGCCCACGGATACTTGAGGTGACAATGGAGTATCTAGGTGACATTAGGGTTTTGGTTGATTTGTGTCTTAAGGTGTTATTCTAGTGCGAACTCTTGAATAGATCGATCCGAAAGAATAACTTTGAGGTGGTTTCATACCCTACCATAATCTCTTCGTTTGTTCTCCGCTATTAGTGGCTTTGGCGTGACTCTTTGTTGCATGTTGAGGGATTGTTATATGATCTATCTATGTTATTATTGTTGAGAGAACTTGCACTAGTGAAAGTATGAACCCTAGGCCTTGTTTCCTACCATTGCAAAACCGTTTACAATCACTTTTATCATTAGTTACCTTGCTGTTTTTATAATTTCAGATTACAAAAACCAATATCTACTATCCATATTGCACTTGTATCACCATCTCTTCGCCGAACTAGTGCACCTATACAATTTGCCATTGTATTGGATGTGTTGGGGACACAAAAGACTCTTTGTTATTTGGTTGCAGGGTTGTTTGAGAGAGACCATCTTCATCCTACGCCTCCCACAGATTGATAAACCTTAGGTCATCCATTTGAGGGAAATTTGCTACTGTCCTACAAACCTGTGGACTTGCAGGCCCAACAACGTCTACAAGAAGAAGGTTGTGTAGTAGACATCACTGACGGCCGCGCCATGCGCCTCCACCAGGGCGCTGTTGAGCGTGTCCTTCTCCTTGGACAGCTTTAGAGTTCGATCCTTCATCTCATCCCGCTCCGCCTCCAGCTCCTTCACCTTGCCGGCGTGAACCAGAGCCTGGGCATCGCGTGCCTTCCTGTGCCTCCGCTCCAGCTCTCGGGTCTGCTGCATGGCGAGCTTGTCCACCTCTTCATCCTTGCTGCGGAGTATGGCGGCGAGTTTCTCCTCGCGCGCGGCAAGGTCCTCCTCCTGGGATTTTAGTGCGGCCTCGTGCTGGGTCCGGGCGGCTTCGGCGGCGGCGGCCAAGTTCCTCGCCGTCTTTTGGGCCTTCTCAACGTCGGCCAGCTTCATGGTGAGCTCCACGTCATGCTTGGCCAGCTCGCCCTGGGCGGCCTTCAGCTCATCTTGAGCCTGGCGGAACCAGTCCTGCGCCTCGGCGACACGCTCCTGGATGTCCGCATCCGCCTTCTCCACCACCGCCGTCCTGGACTTGGCTTTGTCCAAACGGGCGCGGTGGAGCGCCTGGAGCTCCCGGAAGCTGGCGCCCATGGCCTGGAGCAGCCGCTCCTCCTGAGAGCCGTCGCCTCCAGCGCTCGGCTCGTCGACGACCTCGAGCCCGGCAGCGGCAAGCACCCCATCGTCGAACACCTCTCCCTCAATGGGAGCCCTGGTGCTCGACGCGCCTGGAAGATGGACGAAGAGGTCATCGCTCACCCTCAGTACCTGCCGGAGCCGGAGGCCACGGAGGAGGAGGGCTGGTCATCAACCACCACCTCCTCGGTAGTGGCCTTGTCGGCCTCCCCGGCAGGTCCCTTGCCGGGCTCCCCGACGGACCCCTTGGCAGCGTCCTCAGCAGCGCACTTGGCACTCTCCTCGGCGGCGATCCTCTCAGCCTGCACCGCGGCGTCCTTGGTGACATCCTCGATGACGGTACCGATGTCCTCTGGGTCCGTCAAGGGGAAGTCTGAATGCCAAGAAGGGGATAGAGCAGGGCCAAGATCAAAAGCCAGTAAAAAAGAAGAAAGAAAGAACGCAAGCAGAAGCGAAAGGCGAGTGGCTTACCTGTGCCAGGCCGAGGAGCAGAAGTCCCCTCTCTGCCAAGGTTCGGCATCGAGGCGAAGCCACCGGCACCCGCGTTCTCCTCCTCCTCCTCCGTGTGCATGGGCTCGGTGCTTGGTGCCCTTGCCGGGGACGCCCCTCGGGGCGGCGTGGTCGATGGGGGCAGCGCGTAGGGAGAAGCCCTCTGTGGCTCCCCTTGCTGCTGCTCCCCTCCTACATCCACAACATGGTCATTACCAAAGTATCGTACCCCTAACGCACGTCGACGAAGGACGGGTGATGGACTCATGCTGGGGGCTGGGCCGGGGGCTGCTGTCCTGGCTGCTCAACACCACTAGCGGCGTGCCGGAGGAGCCTGCCGGGGGCTGGCCGCTCGTCGAAGTCCTGGCCCTCTTCGCCCTTTGGGCCAGCGTCTTCACGTCCCTGCGGGATGAAGATGATTTAGAATGGGCGGCACCATTTGAGGAAATGGAGAAAGTAAGAAAAAGAAGACAAGGGGGAAAAGCAGAGCTTACTCTTCCTCCTCCTCCTCCTCCTCCTCTGCCATCTTCCTCTTCCTCTCCGGGCTGAGGGGTCCAAAGTCAAAAGCGATCCCCGCGCCAACATCTGCCGGCGAGGGGGGAGGCGGTGGCGTCTGGGCACGCTTGGACGACAAAGAAGCGGATGCCTTCTTCTTCGCCGCCACGGCCTTCACCACCATCTTCGTCGCTGCGGCCCTCGTCTAGCATGCAGACGTCTCCTGGGCCCGTCGCAGCTGTGCGGCCTGGCTGAGACGGACCGGTTCACTGGAGGTGGCCCGCCGCAGGACTCGCCCTCTTCCACTGACTGGAGGGTCATTGGTCGCGGTCTCCTCCCCCTCATCCTCCTCCGACGACGACTCGTCGACCACATCCTCGATGAGGGGAGCCCCGGTGCCGGCGCCGCTAGCCTCCCCAGCGACTGCCACCCACTGGGCAAGCTCTTCTTCCACCGCTTCTGCCGCGGCCTTGTCCTCCACGCCGCGGTGCTGCCAGCCTCCCTGACGAGTTCCGCCTCCGCCACCCTGGCGGCAATGTAGTCCATCTCCGTCTGGGGGGTATCCTGGATAAGTCGCGGCTCGGCGGTGACGTACCCCTCGTGCAAGGTGTCGAAGAATTCCTGCACCTAGAGCTCATCCGGCTCGACCCAGCTCGGGTCAAGGCCATGCGCATTGAAGTACGGCATCATGGCGATGATGTTGGACCGGCAAGAATTGTTGCACAGTGGGACCACTCCCGCCGGCAACTTGAAAAGGGGCCCTTTGACAACCTTGCCGGCCTTTGCGGCAGCCGTTGCAGCCTTGCCGGACCGCTCAACCTCTCCGTCTTCATTGACCTCAAGCTGGAAGATCCGTTGGCAGAGATGGGCGTGCCTCAACACCATCAGGTTGTGGTCGAGGCTGGGGCGGAGCCTCATGATGTTAGCAGCATTCATGAAGAGCCAGGACGGCCTCCCCTTGTTATGCAGAGGAGCGATTTGGCGGCAGATGAAGTCCGCCCTGATCATTTCGAGGGTGAGCCCGGCCTCGGTGAGCCGGAGGATCCTGGTGGTGGCAATCGTGAGCTTCTTGTCGTCGGCATCAACGTCACTCCAGTCGTTTCCACAGACCGGCGGCTCTCGGCAAACCTCGCAGAATGCTGGAGGGTTCTCCTCCTCAATCCAGCACCACTGGCCCCGCCACTCTTCCCTCCTATCCTCCGTGGCGCCCTCCGGGTACATACCCTTGGCCCTCGGAATCCAGGCGACGCAACCGGAGATGGCGCCCCCCATCTGGATCCTAGGGGAGAAGTAGTGGCGAAAGAGCACCGTGTTGGGGTGCACCCCGGTGAAGCCCTCGCAGAGGTGTGCGAAGAGAGCCATGCATGCCACGGCATTCGGAGTGAAATCTAGAAGGCGGAAGCCGTAGGTGTGCATGACATCCTTGAAGAAATTGGGAAGAAGGGACAGAGCCCGCAGGAGAAGTAGTCGACAAATAAGGGGTACCGATTTGGGGCGGCCTCGACGTTGGTGGGGATGACGCGCGTGGCTGGATGCGCTGTCGTTTCTCCCCCCGTCTTCACCCCCCACAGAGATTTGAAGGACTCCCAGAGCTCGAACACGTCGACCGTCGAGGGGAAGTAGGCGAACTGCGCCCGTCGCGCCACTAGCTTGCTCTCCGGCTGCTCCATCGCCCCGACATCTTTGGCCACCTGTCGTGGTGGGCGCATGGCAGATGCCAAGGGATGGCTAAAGAGAGGAGGAGGCTTGAGGGCGCTGGTGGACTCCAGAGGCGAGGTTGTCATGAGCGGGCGTGGGACGCCGGACATACCCAGGTTCGGGGCTCTTCGAAGAGATAACACCCCTAGTCGTGCCGAGTGTAGTTGGATGTTCAGTAGTACAATGTGGCTCCTGGAGCTGTATGGGGGAGGAAGGAAGCTGGCCAAGGCTTGGGCTGCTCCTTCTCCCTAGTGTTGTTGATTCGGTGGCTAGTTTTGTGCTTGCTTGCCTTTCTCTTGTTACATGTTCCTTGCCCCTCTGAGTGTGGGCTCCTGGGGGGTTTTATAGACCAACCCCCTAGGGGTACAATGGTAATGTTACAAGTTGGTGGGTCCGGATTGTCGGTGTCCGGGAACCTAGGCTGGGTCCCACTGAGAGCTTGTGGTTCTCCGGGTTCCCCTAGGTGCGGGCCCCGCGTGCCTAGGGGGACTGGGCGCCATCTTGTCGATCGTCAGGGCGTGGCCGAGTTGAGTCGTGTACAGTGCTCTCCGTTAGGTTGCCGCTTGCTGTCGTCAGCGGTGAGGGCGGGGGCACTGTAGCCACGCTGGCCCTGGTCAGCGGGCAGGTGAGGGCACTGTTGCCACGGTCTGGCTGACCAGAGGCATGGGCGGGGCACTGTTGCCTCGGTCATTGTTGATTGAAGACTCGTCCCATCGTACGGCCTGGATGGGACGAGAGCTGACCCGCGGCTGGATTGCGTAGCACGCCATGGGTGGTGTTGGCTTGTCGAGGAAGCTTTGGTCCTGCCAGGTTTGGATGTGTTGCGATATTTGTTAAGGCTGAATCGACACATCTTGCCGGGTCGGAGAGTCTGGCCGGGTTGAGGGGCTTGGCCAGGTCAAGCGACCAGGCCAAGTGCGTGCCGGTTTGAGGGGCGGTGCCAGCCCCATTGTTTTTGAAGAGGATCCGGGTTCCGTTGCCTGCCCGGGGTCCATCCCCCCGACAGTAGTCCCCGAAGCTGTGAAGGTCCGCCGTCTTCGGATGAGTGGGCCTTCGCAGGTTCCCCTTTAAGCAAGGCAGATTCTGCGAGCGCCGGGTCTGGCAACACCCATTGTGTGTCGGTCTTCTTGGAAACCGGATCGCGGCATCTTGGCCGTGGCAGGAACCGAGGAGTCCGTCGAATCTTGGGGCAATCCCTCGGGCTTCGCGCGAGCGCCACATGGTGCCCGGAAGTCGGAGGGGCCTAACAGGCCACGCGCATGACGGGACTGGGAGACGGGCTGGGGCCTGCCACCGCGCGCCCTTGGCCCACGCGCGTGGATTTATTGCGGCGTTCGGGGGCCGGTTGCTCTTCCCCGGGCAGTTATTGCACGTGTAGGTGCGCACTTATTACAGGGTAGTGGAACGGGCGCGTGCAGACGATCCCACTTCCCCACTTCCCCACGTTCAAACCGAGGGTTATAAATCGGGGGGCAAGGGGCGGTCATTATTCTCGCTCGTGCCATCTGTCCCTTTGCTCTCGCTTTGCTCTTTGCAACCTACGCACAACGGCGCCTGCTGCTCCGAGCAGAACTCCTTCGCCGTCCATCTTCCTTCTTCTTCCTTCAATCATGGCACCGCCATCGAGCTCCTGGATGGGTTCGAATGTAACCATTGAGGACATCACCCAACTTCAGGCGTCGCGGCACCTGCCGCGGGAGATGGACGTCCGCGTCCGCCTGCCGCGGGGTGAGCAGAGGCCTCGGCCCGAGGAGCAGGAGCGCGTGGTCTTCCTCACGCACTTCGAGCGCGGGTTTGGGCTGCCGGCGAGCACCTTCTCCGCACCTTCCTGGAGTTCTTCGGGCTCCAGCCGCATCATCTTGGCGCCGGCGCCATCGTCCAGCTCTCCGGCTTCATCACCCTCTGCGAGGGGTACCTGGGGGGTCAAGCCCATGATCGAACTCTGGGCGCGCTTCTTCTCCTTGAAGCAGCAGGGCCCGTCGGCCGCAGAGTTCACCGACTGCGGTGCCATCGTCATCTCGAAGCGGTCGGGGGCGGATTTCCCCAAGATCCCGCTGGAGGATTCTGCCAAGAAATAGCAGAACTCCTTCTTCTACGTCCGCAACATTGGTGCAGACCGCATCAACCTTCCGGCCTTCGCCATCGCGCCGCCGCGGGCGAAGGCGGACTAAGGCTACTCGCCCAGGCGCCCGTCGCAGCAGATTGTCAATCTCTGTGAGCGGGTGACGGTGATGAGGATGCAGGAGCGGCTCACCGGCACCGACCTCCTTGCCGCGTTCATCATGCGTCGAGTCCTTCTGCTGCAGAGGCACTCCTGCCTCATCGGAAGAATGGTCGGCCTTCAAGACCCCAACCGCAGGGTCGACGCGGCTATCGTCGGAGTAGAGTGCGCGCGGTGTGAACGACATCTCCAAGGCCAACCTTGGAGAGGACTGGCGGTTCGGCAAGGTGCAGTACAGCGAGTCGAACTCGGTGCCGTAGGTGAGTGTCTGGTCATCTTACTTTGCTACTGCGCACCTTCACATCCGCCCTGACGTGACGCGGGAGGTGCTTCTGAAAGCGATCCGGCAACCTTACGCCCGGGCTCCGTCGCAGGTGGTGCCGGTGGCGCCAGAGGAGCCCGCGGCCCACGGCGGGGAGGAGGAGGCCGAGTCCAACGCCGACGCTGGGCGTCGTGCGGGTAAGTCTTGATTTTTTTTCTTCATGTGTCTTGAATTGTTGATCATGGCACAGAGTTGGCGATCTTGATGCCGGTTGTTGGTGCGGTGGCATTGGGAGGGGGAGGCAGCGACACGGGTGGAGCCGGGTCCTCGCATGGGGCGGCGCCGAGCCGCCCGCATGGGAAAGACAGCGTCGCGCCGCGACCCCGGGCCCCGAAGCGCACGGCGGACACGGCCGGAGCGGGGAGGCCGGCCGAGAGGATGCGCGGCGCTGGGCACGGGAGGCCAACCCCGGTCCCGGTCTTGTCGGGGTAAGCTTCACCTCCCGTATGCATCCGGATTGTTGAGCTGGTGTCGTTTCTTTTTTGCTCATTCCGTCTTCTACTTCAGGTTGCCAATCACACTAGCGAGTGCGGCGGCGGACGTTGCGGCCGCCGAAGGGACCGCGTTCCGCAGGAGCCGGTCCGACCTCGCCGACCAGACCGAGGTGGAGGGACGGGCCGACTCGGACCTCGGCCTGGACCTGAACGACACCGAAGCCTTGGCCTGGCGGGACTGGAACAGGGCCGAGGCAGAGCGGGAGGCGGCAGCGATCCGGGCTTGGACCAATGCGGCAGCGGCATGGGCGCGAGCCGGCATGAAGCCGGCCTGGCGCGAGATGCCGGAGGGCACGGTGGTGGCGGCAACGGTCTTTGAGCCGTCGTCAGTGAGGGAGCGCGGCCGTGGAGGCCGAGCTGAGGTGGTGATCCTCGACCGAGAGGTCGTGGAGGTGGGGGATGATACCCCGCCATGGGCCAACATGGTCGAGCAGGCAGGGGGCGATGGTGGTGGAGGCGGCGCCGTCTTGGAAGAGGCACTATGGGCGGCGGCGCAGGAGGCGCCGCCGATGTTGGAGGAGGCACCGCGGGTGGCAGTGCCGGAGGCCACTGCGGCAGCAGAGGCGGTGGTGGCGCAGCAGGCCGTCCCGGCGTCGGACCGAAGGCGGCAACGCAGGGCGTCCTGAAGTCCAGGTCGTCGACGGCGCCGGGAGGAGCGTCGGAGGAGGTGCTGGCCGCGTCGCGAGCGGCCAGCGGGGAGCACGCCTTGGTGCCCCAGCAAGGAGGGCGCCGAGCCGCCACGCCGCAGCCGGGCGCGAGCGTCGTTGTCTTGAACCTCGAACCAGGAGGAGGCGGCGCTGGACGCCGTCAGCCGCCGCCTGCGAGGCCGGACGGACCGGCTCGAGGCCTTCGCCCAGGCCGAGGTGGAGCGGACGCGCGACCTGGAGCGCACCGTTCTGGTAAGCCTTCTTTTTCTTGCAATTTCTTCTTTGTGGGGGCGCGCCAGCGCACCCACTGGGTGTAGTCCCTGAGGTTCGGGCCAACTACGTATTAGTTGGGTCAAATCTTTAGAGTGTTGGCCTTGATCTGATTTCTGCTTTCTGCAGCATCTCGATGCCTTCGGGGTCGCCGCCTTCAACCGTCTCCTGGGCAAGCATCGGGAGCTCAAGGAGCAGCTCGTGGCCAAGGAGGAGGAGCTTCGTGTTGCCGCAGGTATCCTTGTGCTCTTCTCTAGTGGGGGCGCGCTAGCGCACCCACTGGGTGTAGCCCCCGAGATTTGGGCCAACTGTTTAACAGTCGGGCCAAATGTCAAGTCTTGTCTTCATATTTGCTAAACTCTTCTTTTTTCACAGCCGAGGTGCCGTCCTGGTGGACTCATCTGCTCCGGGCCTATCATCACTATGACCGGCTCGTAGCCGACACCGCCCGTCTTGGCGTCGAGGCGGCGCAGACGAGGGCGGAGGCGGCCGCGGCCCGGCGGTCTCTTGACGAGGCCAACCGGCTGCATGAGTAGCTGGCGGGTCAAAAGAGCCACCTCGAGGCCGAGGTGGAGCTTCTTCAGGCGGAAGCCGCCAAGGTGGTGGAGGCGCAGCAGGCCCTGGTGGAGGCAGACCAGCAGCATGGCCAGCTGGCCGACGACAAGGGCCGGCTCCAGGCCGAGGTGGATCGCCTGCGGGGGCAGGTCACCACGGCTGAGGGGGGCCGTCAGGACGAGGCCCGTCGCCGCGAGGCGGCTGATGACAAGGACGCCGAGCTAAAGGCGGCCGACCTGGAGAAGACACTCCAGGAGCGCGACCGCGCCATTGAACGGGAGCGGCGTGGTATGTTGCTCGAAGCGCAGCACCTGGAAGAGTCCTTCTCCAGTAAGTGCTTTTTCTTGCATTTTGCCGGGTCGGGATCCGGCCTTTCCTCCTTGTTGTTCTTCTTCTGATATGCTTCTTCTTTTGTGGTAGGGGCCTTCCCGGAGACGCAGCGGCTGGCGGAGGAAGCCTTCCGCTATCAGCGCGACCCGACCGGAGTCGTTGGGTCCGGGACGGATCCGGGGGTGGCCTGGACCTTCCCGGAGATCATTGCCGCCACTGAGACCCGCCTGCGGGTCCTGGGAACGCAGATGGAGCGGTTGTCCCAAGCCGGCACCGCGATGACGGCAGCCCTTTGGCCAGACTCCGTCCAGCCGAGCAGCTTCTCGCGCCTGGCGTGTTGGTTGGAGATGGGGCCGGTGAGTCTCCGCCGCCCGTGCCGGTGCCGAGATGGCGCTCCGGTTCACACTGTCTTGGCATCCGGACCTGCAGCTGGATGCGTTGATGGGCCAGCGGGCCAGCTCAGAGCAGCTCTTGCAGGAGCAAGCTGGCCGGATTGCCTCCAGGGCCAGCTACATCGCCGAGTTCACCTTCCATGACGAGTTCCACCCGGAGCAAACGGAAGACGGCAGGGTCATGGACGGCGACGACTTCGGCTTGCTTCTCCATGATCCGGAGGGGAGCTCGGGGGGGACGGGCGTCTACCGTGATGGGGGTGCCGAGGAGGACACTGGCACCTTGCTGGACCCAGAGGCTGCCAGGGGAGAGCCGTCAACGTCGCGATGCGGCGCTGGAGATGCCTGAGACATTCTATGTAAAATTTGTTAAGTAGCAGGTCCACCCACCCACTGGGGGTTTTAGGGTGTAATGAACTTGGGCCGTTGGCCTTTTCTTAAGTATTTGTGTGTAAATGTCGTGAGTGTTTTTGCTCTTGCCTTCCGTTTTTTGGACCGATTTCATAAGCTTTTCCTTTCTCAAACCTCCCCCCGACGAGTCTGACGGCCGAGGCTCCGGTCCATGACAAGGAGTTGGATTCTTCGAGAGGAGCGCGCAGGACTTGGGCCCTTCAAAACGTTGAGCACGAGCGAAACACCCAGTGGGCTGGGTGGCTGCAATCCGACGAAGCCGGTTGGCGAGCAGCCGGTCGTGTGGCTGTTCATTTGATGAACGGTGGGCCGGGTTGATCGACCCGGCAGCCTTTGACTTAGTGTATGAAGCGTAAAGGAGCTCTGGCCGGTTGTGCTTGCCAGCCGACAGCCAAAGCAGGATCTGTGGCTTTAGGGCGAAGTGGGGGACCGCGGCATCCTCACTGTATCAGGAATCACCAAGTAAGGCAGCGGGTAGGCAACCGAGCCGCCTAGCCCCCGAGCCCCCGGGTCGAGCGAGTCGGACCGGTGGCCGGGTTCCATGGCATAGTGATGCAGGAAAATAGGGACACAATAAATTGGTCGACAAAAGGCAACCCCCGAGTCTCGTTCGGGGACCCCATAGTTTCGTGCGTTTACAAAAGGCGACGATACATACACTCGTGCGGCTAACTGTAAAACGGGTGGAGGAGTTCCGCGTTCCACGGCCGGGTCGTTTCGTCACCAGCGGTGTCCTTCTTGCACTTCCTTGACTTGCGTGCATCGATGAGGTAGTAGGCGTTGCGGTCGCGCAAGGCCCTGCTCACCATGAATGGGCCCTCCCATGGAGGGGACAGCTTGTGCTGCCTGCTTGCTCTTGGACGAGTCGGAGGACAAGGTCGCCCTCGCGGAACGCGAGGGGCTTGATCTTCTTGCTATGGTAATGCCTCGGGCCTTGCTGGTAGATCGCCGAACGACTGAGTGCCAGGAGCCGTGCTTCTTCGAGCAAGTCGACGCCATCTTCGCAGGCTTCTCTGGCTTCGGCTTCGGTGTACATCGCGACGCGCGGTGAGTCGAACTCGAGGTCTGTCGGGATGTCAGCTTTAGCTCCGTAGACAAGGAAGAATGGGGTGAACCCGGTCGACCGATTCGGCGTGGTGCGGAGACTCGAGAGAACGGATGGCAACTCGTCAAGCCAGCTGCCGGGTGAGCGGATGAGTGGCTCAACGAGTCGCGGCTTGATGTTGGACAGGATGAGTCCGTTAGCCCGCTCGACCTGCCTGTTGGACTACGGATGCACAACGGAGGCCAAGTTGAGGCGGATGCCAGAGACAGAGCAGTACTGCTCGAGCGCGCCCTTGGCGAAGTTGGTGCCGTTGTCGGTGATGATGCTGTTCGGCATGCCGTAGCGCACCGCTATGTCCTTGATGAACCGAACGGCTGTTGGCCCGTCCAGTTTCTTGATTGGTCTTGCCTCGATCCACTTGGTGAACTTGTCCACTGCCACCAGCAGGTGCATCATGCCACCTCGAGCGGTTTTGAAGGGTCCCACCATATCGAGTCCCCAGACCGCGAAGGGCCAGGCAATCGGTATGGTGCGGGGTGCTGACGCCGGCTGGTGGATGCGTTTGCTGAAGCGCTGGCATCCCTCACACTTGAGGACGAGTGACTTAGCATCTTGGAGGGCCGTGGGCCAGTTGAAACCGTGGCGGAATGCCTTGGCCACCAGCGATTGCGATGCGGCGTGGTGCCCGCACTCGCCCTGATGTATGTCGAGGAGGATGTTCATGCCCTGTTCCTGCTCGACGCAGCGCTGGAACACGCCGGTGTAGCTGCGCTTGACGAGCTCGTTGTTGATGATGCTGTAGGCGGACGCCCGGCTCTGCACTTGCTGAGCTTTGGTCTCGTCCATGGGGAGAACCCCATTCTCCGAGAATTCTGATATTGGGAGGGCCCAAGATGGAGCCGTAACCACGGCGAAGACGGCCACCAGGGTGGGTTCCGAGTCGGCAGCTCGGAGCCGGGTTGAGCAGCCCCCGGATCGGGGATGGCGATGGCCGGGTCCAGGGTGATGGTGGCCGGGTCGAGCTGAGCAGCCCCCGGGCCGGGTTCAGTAGCCCCCGGGCTGGCTTGAGGTGCAGCCGGGTCGTTTGGAACGTGGATGGACTCGGAGTCCGGCGATGGCTTGACGGACGGCTTGCGTATGTGCTCGAGGGAGACGCCGGACAGAATGGCTTGTCGTGACGAGGCAATCTTGGCGAGCGTGTTGGCTGCTTCGTTCTCTGTGCGCGGGATGTGGAGGAACTCGCAACCCTCGAAGGATCTGGACAGCTTCTAGACGAGCAAGCGGTAGCTTTCCATGTTGGACTCGCGGGCGTCCCATTCACCGGAGCACTGCTACACCACCAAGTCCGAGTCGCCGTAGCACATGATGTGCCGGATGCCAAGTTCCTTGGCAAGCCGGAGGCCATGCATAAGGGCTTCGTACTCGGCGACGTTGTTGGAGGCGTCGAAGTGGATCTAGAGCGCGTAGCGGAGCCGGTCGCCCTTCGAGGACGACAGTACGATGCCGGCCCCCAGGCCGAGCCGCATCTTGGACCGGTCGAAGTGCATGCTCCAATGCATCGAGTCGGGGGGTGGCGGCAAGTACTGGGTCTCGGTCCAGTCGACGAGGAAGTCAGCCAGGGCTTGAGAATTGATCGCGGTGCGGGGCTCGTAGAGGATGGTGTGGCCGGCTAGCTGGATCGCCCACTTGGCACACCGGCCAGAGGCGTCCCGGCACCCGATGATTTCTCCGGTAGGCGCCGTGCTGACCACGGTGACAACATGCTCTTGGAAATACTGCTTCAGCTTCTTGGCGGTGAAGTACACGCCGTAACACATCTTCTGGTAGTGCGGGTAGTTCTGCTTGGAGATGGAGAGCACCTCGCTCAGGTAGTAGACTGGGCGTTGAACGGCTTGGATCTTGCCCTTCTCTGGTGCTTGACCACCAGCACCGTGCTGACCGCCCGCGAGGTCGCGGCTATGTAGAGCAACAGCGGCTCGGTCGGTGCGGCCAGGACTGGTGCGGTGGAGAGCATGCGCTTGAGGTCTTGGAAGGCCTCGTCTGCCTTTCCGTTCCATTCGAACGGGCTTGTCTTCTTCATCAGCTGGTACAGGGGTAGCGCCCTCTCGCCCAGCCGGCTTAGAAACCGGCTGACCAAGGCCAAGCATCTGGTGAACTTCTGGACATCGCACAGCCGAGCCGGCTTGCGCATGCTCTTGATGGCCTTGATCTTCTCCGGGTTCGCCTCAATGCCGTGCTCCGAGACAAGGAGGCCGAGTAGCTTTCCAGCCGAGATGCCAAAGACGCATTTTTCTGGGTTAAACTTGACCTTGTATTCGCGGAGGTTGGCGAATGTTTCCTTCAGATCGTCGAGGAGCGTGAGGTGCTGCTTGGTCTTCACCATGATGTCGTCCATGTACACGTGGATATTGCGGCCGAGTTGCGGCAGCAGGCATTTCTGCATGCAGCGTTGAAAGGTGGCGCCGGCGTTCTTCAAGCCGAAGGACATGGTGATGTAGCAATACGCCCCAAAGGGCGTGATGAAGGACGTCTTCAGGGCATCGGCGGGGTCCAGCTTGATCTGGTGGTAGCCGGAGTAAGCATCCAGGAAGGACAGGAGCTCGCACCCGGCGGTCGAGTCGATGACTTGGTCGATCCGCGGGAGAGCGAACGGATCCTTGGGATAGGCCTTGTTGAGGCTGGTGTAATTGATACACATGCGCCAGGTCTTATTCTTCTTCAGGACGAGGACTGGGTTGGCCAGCCACTCGGGGTGAAACACTTCCATTATGAAGCCGGCCGCCAAAAGCTTGGCAACCTCTTCACCAATGGTTCTTCTCTTCTCTTCGGAAAATCGTCGTGGGGGTTGACGGACAGGCTTGGCGTCCTTGCGGACGTGAAGTTTGTGCTCGGCGTACTTCCTTGGGATACCCGACATGTCCTTGGGGGTCCATGCGAAGATATACCGATTCTCACAGAGGAAGTCGACGAGCTCGCCTTCCTATTTGCTATCGAGGTGGGCGCCTACGACAACATACTTGCTGCAGCTGGGGTCTTTCGCGTTCAGCTTCACTTTCTTGGTCTCCTTGGAGGGCTTGAAGGCGGCCTCGTCGGCCGGGTCGGGGGTCGGGATCGATGCGGCGGAGGCCTCGCCTGCCAGGGCGACGATCCGGTCAAGCTGGCGCCGCCCCTCGGCAATGACCAGCGACTTGGCCAACTTGGCGCCGTCTCGGGCGCACTCCAGGGACTTGCGGTAATCACCGGTGATGGGGATGAGGCCCTTGGGACCTGGCATCTTCATCTTCAGATAGGCGTAATGGGGAACCGCCATGAACTTGGCGAGTGCGGGCCAGCCCAGCAGTGCGTGGTACATGCTGGACAGGTCCACAACCTCGAACCAGATTGGTTCGTGTCGAAAGTGGATGTTGTCACCGAACAGGACATCGAGCCGGACCCGACCAATTGGAGAGCAGGAGAGGCCGGGCACAATGCCGTGGAAGACCGTCCGGGTTGGCTCCAGGTCCTCGGACTTGAGGCCGAGCTTCGTCATCGTGTCGCGGTAGAGGATGTTGATGCTATTGCCGCCGTCGATGAGGACTTGGGAGAACTTGCATGTGCGCCGCACGACGATGGTGGGGTTGAGGACGAGGGCGTAACCACCCAGACTCGGCATGACCGCCGGGTGATCCTCCCGGATCCAGGTGATCGGGCAATCCGACCAGTGCATGAACTCCGGCTTGGCCGGGACGATGGGGTTCACCTCCTACTGAAGGAGGCGCTCGATGCGCTTGTCGTCACTGAGGCTGGTGAAGACGATGTAGGCCACGTTCTGGTCCGGGTAGGCGTCGTCGCGCATCGCGCCGCCAGCTAGAGGCGGCGGTGGAGGTGGAGGCGGCTGCCCCGCACCTGGAGGCGGGGCCGGAGGCGGCGGGAAGTCGCCCCTCATGATGCGCTTGGTGATGGCGCACTGCTGAAGTGTGTGTGTGGAGGGTCTTGCACCACTGTGGTGCTTGCAGGGGGTGTCGAGTATCTGCTCGAAGCTCATGGCGGGTTGCGATACTGTCATGCCAGTTTGCCGGCGCTTCGCCGCCGGTGTTGGGGAACGTTGCAGAAAATTAAAAAAAATCCTACGGTTTCACCAAGATCCATCTATGAGTTCATCTAAGCAACGAGTCATGGGAGAGAGTTTGCATCTACATACCACTTGTAGATCGCGTGCGGAAGCTTGCAAGGGGATGGTGATGATGGAGTCGTACTCGACGTGATTCGAATCACCGATGTCCAAGTGCTGAACGGACAGCACCTCCGCGTTAAACACACGTGCGGGACGGAGGCGTCTCCTCCTTCTTGATCCAGCAAGGGAGAAGGAGAGGTTGAGGAAGCTCGCTCCAACGGCAAAGACGGCGTGGTGGTGTTGGTGCAGCAAGAGACTCGGCTGAGGCTTCGCCAAGCGCTTAGCGGAGGAGGAGAGGTGTTGGGAGGGAGGGCTGCGCCTTTGGATGTGTGCAGCAGCCTCCCCACCCCTCTATTTATAGGGAAGGGGCAGGGGCCGACCCTCTAGATGGGATCTAGAGGGGGCGGCAGCCGAGGAGGGAGGCTTGCCCCCAAGCAGGGCGCCCCTGGGGTTTCCCAACCCTAGGCGCATGGGCCCAAGGTGGGGGGCGCGCCTAGCCCTCCAGGGGCTGGCTCCCTCCCCTTTGCGGCCCATGTGGCCCTTCGGGGGGGTGGCCCCTCCCGGTGGACCCCCGGAACCCCTCCGGTGGTCCCGGTACATTACCGATAGACCCCCGAAACTTTCCGGTGTCCGTATGACAACTTCCCATATATAAAACTTTACCTCCGGACCATTTCGGAACTCCTCGTGACGTCCGGGATCTCATCCGGGACTCCGAACAACATTCGGTAGTCACATACTAGTCTTCCTAATAACCCTAGCGTCACCGAACCTTAAGTGTGTAGACCCTACGGGTTCGGGAGACACGCAGACATGACTGAGACGACTCTCGGGCAATAACCAACAGCGCGATCTGGATACCCATGTTGGCTCCCACATGCTCCTCGATGATTTCATCGGTTGAACCACGATGTCGAGGATTCGATCAAAACCCTGTATACAATTCCTTTGTTAATCGGTGCGTTACTTGCGAGACTCGATCGTCGGTATCCCAATACCTTGTTCGGTCTCGTTACCGACAAGTCACTTTACTCGCACCGTAATGCATGATCCCGTACAACACCTTGGTCACCTTGAGCTCATTATGATGATGCATTACCGAGTGGGCCAGAGATACCTCTCCGTCATACGGAGTGACAAATCCGATCTCGATTCGTGTCAACCCAATGAGATACTTTCGGAGATACCGTAATGCACCTTTATAGTCACCCGATTCGTTGTGACGTTTGATACACCCAAGGCACTCCTACGGTATCCGGAGTTACACCATCTCATGGTCGAAGGAAGAGATACTTGACATTGGCAAAGCTCTAGCAAACGAACTACGATCTTTGTGCTATGCTTAGGATTGGGTCTTGTCCATCACATCATTCTCCTAATGATGTGATCCCGTTATCAACGACATCCAATGTCCATAGTCAGGAAACCATGACTATCTGTTGATCACAACGAGCTAGTCAACTAGAGGCTCACTAGAGACATATTGTGGTCTATGTATTCACACGTGTATTACAATTTCCGGATAATACAGTTATAGCATGAATAAAAGACAATTATCATGAACAATGAAATATAATAATACTTTTATTATTGCCTCTAGGGCATATTTCCAACAGTCTCCCACTTGCACTAGAGTCACCAATCTAGTTACATTGTGATGAATCGAACACCCATAGAGTTCTGGTGTTGATCATGTTTTGCTCGCGAGAGAGGTTTAGTCAACGGATCTGCAACATTCAGATCCGTGTGTACTTTGCAAATCTCTATGTCTCCATCTTGAACATTTTCACGATGGAGTTGAAGCGACGCTTGATGTGCTCGGTCTTCTTGTGAAACCTGGGCTCCTTGGCAAGGGCAATAGCTCGGTGTTGTCACAGAAGAGTTTGATCGGCCCCGACGCATTGGGTATGACTCCTAGGTCGGTGATGAACTCCTTCACCCAAATCGCTTCATGCGCTGCCTCCGAGGCTGCCATGTACTCCGCTTCACACGTAGATCCCGCCACGACGCTTCGCTTGCATTTGCACCACCATTGCTCCACCATTCAACATATACACGTATCCGGTTTGTGACTTGGAGTCATCGGATCTGAGTCGAAGCTAAGCGTCGGCGTAACCCTTCTGACGAGCTCTTCGTCTCCTCCATAAACGAAACATGTCCTTTGTCCTTTTCGGTACTTCAGGATATTCTTGACCGCTGTCCGGTGTTCCTTGCGGGATTACTTTGGTATCTTGCTACCAAACTTACGGCAAGGTTTACATCAGTGCAGTACACAGCATGGCATACATAATAGATCCTATGGCTGAAGCATAGGGATGACACTCATCTCTTCTTTATCTTTTGCCGTGGTCGGTGGTCGAGCTGAGCTCAATCTCACACCTTGTAACATAGGCAAGAACCCTTCTTGGACTGATCCATTTTGAACCTTTTAAAAACTTATCAAGGTATGTGCTTTGTGAAAGACCTATGAGGCGTCTCGATCTATCTCTATAGATCTTGATGCCTAATATATAACATCTTCTCCAAGGTCCTTCATTGAAAAACACTTATTCAAGTAGGCCTTAATGCTGTCGAAGTTCTATATTATTTCCCATCAAGAGTATGTCATCTACATATAATATGAGAAATGCTCTGAGCTCCCACTCACTTTCTTGTAAACGCAGGCTTCTCCATAAGTGCATAAACCAAACGCTTTGATCATCTCATCAAAGCGAATGTTCCAACTCGAGATGCTTGCACCAGTCCATAAATGGATCGCTGGAGCTTGCATACTTTGTTAGCGTTCTTAGGATCGACAAAACCTTCCGGCTGCATCATATACAGCTCTTCCTTAAGATGTCCGTAAAGGAATGCCATTTTGACATCCATCTGCCATATCTCATAATCATAGTATGCGACAATTGCTAACATGATTCGGACGGACTTCAGCTTCACTACGGGAGAGAATGTCTCGTCGTAGTCAATCCCTTGAACTTGTCGATAACCCTTAGCGACAAGTCGAGCCTTATAGATGGTAACATTACCATCCGCGTCCGTCTTCTTCTTAAAATCCATTTGTTTTCTATCGCGTCGCCGATCATCGGCAAGTCTGTCAAAGTCCATACTTTGTTTTCATACATGGATTCTATCTCGATTTCATGGCTTCAAGCCATTTGTTGGAATCTGGGCCGCCATCGCTTCTTCATAGTTTGAAGGTTCACCGTTGTCTAACAACATGATTTCCGGGACAGGGTTGCCGTACCACTCACAGTGCGGGGCGTGTCCTTGTGGACCTCTGAAGTTTAGTAGCAACTTGATCCGAAGTACCTTGATCATCATCATTGTTTTCCTCTTGATTCTTTGTGGGCATCACAGGAACGGTTTCCTGCGCTGCACCACTTTTCCGTTCGAGAGGTAGTACTTCATCGAGTTCTACTTTCCTCCCACTTACTTCTTTCGAGAGAAACTCTTTTTCCAGAAAGCATCCATTCTTGGCAACAAATATCTTGCCTTCGGATCTTAAGTAGAAGGTATACCCGTCAGTTCCCTTAGGGTATCCTATGAATACGCATTTTTTGACTTGGGTTCGAGCTTTTCAGGTTGAAGTTTCTTGACATAAGCATCGCATCCCCAAACTTTTAGAAACGACAGCTTAGGTTTCTTCCCAAACCATAATTCATACGGTGTCGTCTCAACGGATTTAGACGGTGCCCTATTTAAAGTGAATGTAGCTGTCTCTAGAGCGTATCCCCAAAATGATAGCGGTAAATCGGTAAGAGACATCATAGACCGCACCATATCAAATAGAGTGCGATTACGACGTTCGGACACACCGTTTCGCTGAGCTGTTCCAGGCGGCGTGAGTTGTGAAACGATTCAACATTTCCTTAAGTGTGTACCAAATTCGTGACTTAAGTATTCTCCTCCACGATCTGATCATAGGAACTTTATCTTTCGGTCACGTTGATTCTCCACCTCATTCTGGAATTCCTTGAACTTTTCAAAGGTCTTAGACTTGTGTTTCATTAAGTAGACATACCCATATCTACTTAAGTCATCAGTGAGAGTGAGAACATAACGATATCCTCCACGAGCCTCAACACTCATTGGACCGCACACATCGGTATGTATGATTTCCAACAAGTTGGTTGCTCGCTCCATTGTTCCGGAGAACGGAGTCTTGGTCATTTTGCCCATGAGGCATGGTTCGCATGTGTCAAACGATTCATAATCAAGAGACTCTAAAAGTCAACTAGCATGGAGCTTCTTCATGCGCTTAACACCAATGTGACCAAGGCGGCAGTGCCACAAGTATGTGGGACTATCGTTATCAACTTTACATCTTTTGGCATCCACACTATGAACATGTGTAAAATTACGCTCGAGATTCATTAAGAATAAACCATTGACCATCGGAGCATGACCATAAAACATATCTCTCATATAAATCGAACAACCATTATTCTCAGACTTAAATGAGTAGCCATCTCGTATTAAACAAGATCCAGATACAATGTTCATGCTCAAACTTGGCACTAAATAACAATTATTAAGGTTCAAAACTAATCCCAGAGGTAAATGTAGAGGCAGCGTCGGCGGCGATCACATCGACTCTGGAACCATTCCCGACGCGATCGTCACCTCGTCCTGTGCCGGTCTCCGTTTATTCCGCAGCTCTGCTGTGAGTTACAAATATGAGCAACGGCACGGTATCAAATACCGGGAGTTACTACGAGTACTAGTAAGGTACACATCAATTACATGTATATCAAATATACCTTTGGTGTTGCGGCCTTCTTATCCGCTAAGTATTTGGGGCAGTTCCGCTTCAAATGACCCTTCCCTTGCAATAAAAGCACTCTGTCTCGGGCTTGGGTCCATTCTTTGACTTCTTCCGGCAAGCTGGCTTACAGGCGCGACAACATCTTTGCCGTCCTTCTTGAAGTTCTTCTTACCCTTGCCCTTCTTGAACTTAGTGGTCTTATTGACCATCAACACTTGATGCTCTTTCTTGATTTCAGCCTCTGCTGACTTGACATCGAGAACACTTCAGAATGGTCTTCACCATCCCCCTGCATGTTGTAGTTCATCACAAAGCTCTTGTAGCTTGGTGGGAGCGATCGAGGATTCTGTCAATGACCGCCTCATCCGGGAGGTTAATGTTCATTTGGGTCATACGGTTGTGCAACCTGGACATCTTGAGAATGTGCTCCTTGTGTAACTGTTTTCCTCCATCTTACAATCAGTAGAACTTGTCGAGACATCATATCTCTCGACCGGGCATGAGCTTGGAAAACTAGTTTCAGCTCCTCGAACATCTCATATGCTCCGTGATGCTCAAAACGCTTTTGGAGCCCGGTTCTAAGTGTAAAGCATGCCGCCTTGAACGAGGGAGTAATAATCAGCACGAGTTTGCCAAGCATTCATAATGTCTTGGTTCTTCAGGGACGGAGCGTCACCTAGCGGTCCTTCTAGGACATATTGCTTCTGGCAGCTATGAGGATGATCCTCGGGTTCGGACCCGATCCGTATAGTTGCTGCCATCATCTTTCAGCTTGGTTTCTCTAGGAGCGCGTTGAAGTTCATGTTGACATTAGCGTTGGCCATTTGATCTACAAGACATATTTGCAAAGGTTTTAGACTAAGTTCATGATAATAAAGTTCTAATCAAATTATGAACTCCCACTTAGATTAGACATCCCTCTAGTCATCTAAGTGTTACACGATCCGAGTCTACTAGCCCGTGTCCGATCATCACGTGAGACGGACTAGTCATCGTCGGTGAACATCTTCATGTTGATCGTATCTTCCATACGACTCGTGTTCGACCTTTCGGTCTCCGTGTTCCGAGGCCATGTCTGTACATGCTAGGCTCGTCAAGTTAACCCTAAGTGTTTTCGCCGTGTAAAACTGTCTTACACCCGTTGTATGTGAACGTAAGAATCCATCACACCCGATCATCACGTGGTGCTTAGAAGCGATGAACTGTAGCAACGGTGCACAGTTAGGGGAGAACACTTCTTGAAAAAAAATTTGTAAGGGATCATCTTATTTACTACCGTCGTCCTAGGTAAACAAGATGCATAAACGTAATAAAAATTCTGTAGAGGGGGGTGATTAGACTACTTGACAATATAATTTTTTTATCACGTGGTGCTTAATAAAAAAAATTGTAGGATCGAAAGTATGTCTAGAGGGGGGGTGATTAGACTACTTGACAATATAAAAATTCTGCCTTTTGACAAAGAACAGTTTTTGGCAGATTCACAATTATGATCAAGTCAAGCATCACCCTACACATGCAATTCTAGAGTATAGGCAGCGGAAAGTAAATTGCACATGTAGTAAAGAGAGGTGGAGAAGAGCAAACGCAATTTTGGAGACGCGGTGATTTTTCTCGTGGTTCCGATAGGTGGTGCTATCGTACTTCCACGTTGATGGAGACTTCAACCCACGGAGGGTAACGACTGCGAGAGTCCACGGAGGGCTCCACCCACGAAGGGTCCACGAAGAAGCAACCTTGTCTATTCCATCATGGCCTACGCCCACGGAGGGCTAGCCTTACTCGGGGTAGATCTTCACGAAGTAGGCGATCTCCTTGCCCTTACAAACTTCTTGGTTCAACTCCACATCTCGTGGAGGCTCCCAAGCGACACCTAACCAATCTAGGAGGCACCACCCTCCAAAAGGTAATAGATGTTGTTGATGATGATGAACTCCTTGCTCTTGTGCTTCAAATGATAATCTCCCCAACACTCAACTCTCCTCACTTATTTGGCTGTGGTGGAAGAAAGGATTGAGTGGAAAGCAACTTGGGAAGGCTAGAGATCAAGCTTCATATGGAGGGAGTGGAGCAACTTGATCTCAACACAAGGGTAGGTAGTTCTCTTCTCAGAAATGTAAGGTAGGAGTGGTAGTTCTTTCTGATGGCTCTCTCCACGAATGAAGAGGGGGTGGAGGGGTATTTATAGCCTCCACACAAAATCCAACCGTTACACACATTTGAGCAATCTCGGTGGGACCGAAGTTGACAACTCGGTGAGACCGAAAGTTCAAATAATGTGAACGTTGGGATTTTCGGTGGGCCAAAAAATACAATCTCGGTGAGTCCGATTCATGCAAAGACAAGAGCTTGCCAATTTCGGTGGGACCGTCTTCATCATCTCGGTGACACCGATTTGATGACAGAAGGTTACAGAAGCTTGGCAACTCATTTTTCGGTGAGACCGAGTTCAGAATCGGAAAATCCGAGTTTTCTAGGGTTTGGCTTTATGGCTGAGGTGGTTCATCTCGGTGTGACTGAGTTTGGAAAATCGGTGGGACCGAGATTACTTATGAGTGTATATGGCAGTGAGAGTTGCTGATAGTTTAGGAGATCTATCACTAAGCATTTGAGCAACCAGATCATCATCATAACCTCATCCCCTTTTAATAGTATTGGCTTTCCTATGGACTCAATGTGATCTTGGATCACTAAACCAAAAATGGAGTCTTGAGCTTTTGCCAATGCTTGCCTTAGCATTTTGAGGGTCCACTTCTTGAGTCCTTGCCATACCCATATCCTTGAACTTTCTGAAATTATTCTCAAGTAACTATTAGTTCAATGATATATATGTTGTTATTAATTACCAAAACCACCGGGATTAGTTGCACTTTCAATCTCCCCTTTTGGTAATTGATGACAACATATAGATCAAACTTCGACAAAGGATATAATCAATGAATAATATAAATCGCTTTGAGAAGTATGTGATAAGTAAGAGCTCCCCTAAATTTGTGCATTATTTAAGATTTGCGTTTGAATGCAAATGCACAATCGATTAGGATCATGGGTCACTCTTCCATGTCACATACATCTTGGTGGAGCGCACAAAATGATAAGAATGAACAGCATGCACCCAATCACCAAGACATGAGTAAATGGTCATACAAGATAGAAATAGCATATGATAAGCATTAAGCACACATTAAAGCATAGTGCGACCAAGCACTCATTAAGGTAGAATCAAGCGTAGTATCAAACACCTTGAATGTCTCGAAAACCAAAAGTATCTCAAAGAAACCGCAAAGAACGAAGAGCAAAAGCGACAACACACTCTCTCTCTCGAAGTCCTATGATCTATACAATTTCTCCCCTTTGGCAACAAGTTACCAAAAGTTCGAAAAGGCATAGAGCTAAGCGTCATTGGGGACTCTTTGGCGGCTCCGTGCAGGTTGATGTTGGAGTTGATATGACAAAGACATCGGCGAAGACTTGGTGATGTCTGTCTTTGGAGGAGTGGTCACCGAGCCGAGCTGGAGTAGGAGTAGCTTCTTTGGAACTGTGGAGGTCTTTGAAGCTGTAGTCCTAGTGTCGATCCTTTGGAATAGCAGCTGATCGGGTCTGTGGGAACCGGAGCGATCTGTTGATAAGCATCTGGACTAGGTCATCCTGCATCTCACGCATAAGCTCTTCCTTCTCCGCTTTGCTTCCTCAATGTCCGCCTCAAGCTTGTTGATAGTCACTTGCACTTGATCGACTTCACATCCAGAGCGTGGATCTTGTCCTCAACAATCCTCTCTAGGCTCTCCTGAGACTGTACAATGCTGGCCAGGCGTTGTTCAATCCTTTGGGTAGCTTCAAGAATCTCCTCTCCGAAGCTCATTGGTTTAGCTGCTGCTGCTGCTGCTTCCTTGTCAGCTTTGGCTTTCTTGGCAGCTTCAATCTTGGCTTGACCTTCAACAGATGTTGGGTCCTCCTCATCCATCACAACATCATTGTCTTCATGCTCTGGCTGCAGTGGTAAGTGTTCTCTATCCAACAAGAATGTGCCCATGCCAAACTTGGCATTGATAAGCATCTGAATCTGCGGGGCAAATCCACATGACCTTTTTTGGTCAGCTGCAGTCCTCTTAATGGTTTCTACCATCAAGTCCATCACCTTGAAAGGTGCTTTTCTCATCAAGTATGTGCAGCATGTTGATAGAGTATCCTCTGATCATGCGATGATCTCGGACTTGGGCATCAAGGTATGCCTCAAAATAGTATTAGTGGTAGGTAGGCCTGCTCGAGATAGTAGATCGAGCCGAGCTTCCAGATTCCCAAATCCTTTTTGGAACCTCTTTATACATGTTCTTCATGGATTCATGATTCTTCTTTGGAATCCCATATACATCAACATCATCCTCTCGTTGCCTTTGGAGCATTGAAGTTCTGCCCATTCTTCAACAGATGAAGAAAATCTTTGGCCTTGATCATCCACACAATCTTCCCATCGGGGTAGAAGTGAGCTGTGGCATAGAATTGCATTATCATCTCATCATTCCAACTGGTCAACTTCGACCTACAAAGTCTGCAACGCCACATGCGATGAAGCTTTCATGCACATGTGGAAAGAAATCTCTGTGCTCTTTCTTTGTCAATGTACTTCCAGTCAACATATCTTGTGTGCTGCGACTATGGGCTTCTTGTCCATCAAGACAGTCTCATAGAAGTCCTGCTGCTCTCGGTGTGAAATCTGGGATCAACAGCAGTTCTTCTCCTCACGGCATATGGGTCGACTTGTCTCCATAGCACGAGACCTCTATCTTTCCTTGCCTTCATATCCTCGGCTTGAGGATGAGCATCATTATGTAGTGGCAGTTTTGGACGAAGTTTACGCAAAACTGGTCCTTCATCGTCGACACAACTGGTGGCACATCATCCTTGTTCTTCTCGATTTGGAATGTTCTGACGGTCTTCTTGGGCTTGGCGGCAGGCTTTCTTTGGAGCTGCCTTAGCTGGAGCAGATTGCTTGGGCTTTGATGTGGCTCCGGCCTTAATGGCATCACCCATGAACTTTGGCTTCTGAGGAGGAGGCTGGGTGCTTCCTCAACCTCATCCTCTGCTGCCTGCATCATGCACTAACCTCTTTCTCTTGGAAGTTTTCTTCACTTTGCTTGCAGTTGCCTCTTCCAAATTCAGCTTCTTGGCAACAGTTGACTGCTTGACTTTCCTGGTGCCCTTCTTAGTTTGTTGACCTTGAGGCTCTTTGGCAACAACCTTCCTTTTGGGCTTTGAGGTTACCTCTTCCTCAACAACAAAATCTGAGTCCTCATCATCTGAGTTCCTCTTCTTTCTGGCGCTGGTGGCTGCAGGAGGCAATACACTTGGTGTACTCCTCTCACCATCATCTGATGAGCTGCTAGGATCAGGACTAGTGCCTGCCTCTGGAATATCTGCAATAGGTGTCTCTGACCTGTTCTGGCTGTCACGGCATCGACATGGTGACAACTTTGTGAATAGATAAGGTGTAGGCAGAGAAGAAGAGTTATCACAAACTGCGAAGTTTTTGCAAACAAATGAGTTCAAATTCTAGTATTAGGTTTTCACGAAGACATTTGGTCAGACCGAGTTTAAAATTCGGTGAATCCAAGTGTTCAACAGGAGCGTGGCACACCACTTTCGGTTTGACCGAAGTGGGTTTCGGTCCTGCCGAAAACACTAGGGTTTCACAGAATCGCCATTTCGGTCACACATATTTGCACAACTCGGTTGGACCGAAGGGTGCAGTGCAATGGCCATAGGCCAAATCGGTCTTACCGAAAATCTAAAATCGGTCTCACCGAGATGTGTTCGCGGAAACCTAACCTAAAACTTTTACTCGAATCTCGTTCAAAAGAACCAATCGGTGTACAGGAGGATTTCAATCGTGGCAAGATTCTAGGCAAACCAAGCGTGCATTGAATCGGAGATGGGAGCACGAGTGGGATCAAAACTCACCCTAACTTGGTGGAGTTTTTCACGGCTGGCAACGGCGCGGAGGAGATGTCCGTTGACGGCGACGGAGACTGCGGGCGAGGGCGACAAAGCTGGCATTTACGGCGACGATCCGGAGACCAAGGCGACGGCAAGCAAGGGGTGTGGGGCGAAAACGTTTGAAGTAGAAATCAACGCGCTGCCCTCGGTATATATACCCCTTTGTTGTCGGTGGGACCGAGTTGTAAAACTTCGGTGGCACCGAGATGGATAAGCTGCTGGCGATTATGCACTTCGTCACGCCAAAAATCACAACTCGGTTTCACCGAGGTGAAAACCTAGATCAGTCTAAATGCTTTCGGTTCGACCGAGTTTGAGTGAGTTGGTCGACCGAAATCAATTAGAAGGTTTTGGAAGTTAGCCCTTGACGGATCGGTGGCTCGAAAGTGCTCCTCACCGGAGGGTCCGAAAATGACTTGTTCAAAGTTTGTGATGTAAGCATGAATAGAATTTGAGACAAGAAAGCATAGATAGCTAGGGAGGTACTTAGGCATTCTTGTCCATCCATTTGGTCGAGAAAAATCAAAACGACCAAAGCAACAAATGGATGTCCTCGAATGGATAAGATCATGCATCCAACATGCTCACACAATAAGATAGCAAATGAAATATGTGTCAAACATGCACAATCAAAACTCTAGCAACTAACACACAATTTGTCGATGACTAGGTCATCTTTATATGAGTATATTGACTTAGGAGCCAAATGAGAACATTTGATCATAGGTCATACTCATCGTTTAAGCACAAGTGGGGTTACCACTTTTACATAAAGCATTGATGTGTTCACATCATTTGAAGATGCTTTAGCTCAATTTTTAGAGCAAAGCTCACCCTAGATGTGAGAACCCCCTTTTAAAGGGTCAATGTAACCTTGGGTTGTCGTAGAAGACTTCATGTAGATGTTGAAGATGTGGATGCTCAATGTTGATGAAGATCATCAAGAGTTGGGAGCTATCCTTTGGATTCGGGCACTTTCAATACCTACATGGGTTAGTCCCACAAGGAACAAACAAGGATATCCATGGACATAGATTGAAGTACACAATAGATGATGTCCATGAAAGCAATGATTACCTTGTCCCTTGACTTACCAACAAGAGGGTTTGTGACTCCATGAACTAGTGCACGATGTGGAAGTTGATTGCACAAGTTTTTGCCAAAATGAATGTGAGTGAAGTATGTTGGCGGAGTCACCCTCAAGAACTTTCTAGTTCTTCTTCTTGGGATCCACATCATCTTGATGGGAATCCTTGGGGTTATAGTTGAGCTTGTGAAGTAGAACTTGGCGTTTCCTTGGGAACCCACTTGACCATGGCTTGAGGTGCTTCAACAAATGCATCAATCTCCTCTTGAAGCTTGTCCTTGCCTTTTAGCTTGTGGTCTTGTGGTGGAAGATCATCTTGAACTTGTTCCACATTGGAAGAAGTAGGATCGTACTTCTCCTTTTGAGAAACAAACTGTGGAGTAGGATATTGACCTTCTTCCCACTCAACACCTTCGGCGTTGAACTTTCGCTCAAAACCAATTCCTTGATTCTTCCGGTGCCTTCCTTGCTTGCGAACAATTTCCTCAAAGTTCTTGCTTCCGGCAAGGCTCTTGTAGACACCTTTCTCTATAATCCCTTTCAATAAACTATTTTCTTGCTCAAGTGTAACTTGGCTTGAAACATTGTTAGTGGAATCAAGAGAACTACTAGAAGCAACAACATTGGATTTAGCATGGTTATTGTTACTACTAGAGAAAGAATTTTTCTTATGCTTGTCATGCTTAGTTTTAATGGGTGGCAAGAAATTAGACAAGAGAAGTCGTTTGGCAAGATATGAAGAACTCTTCTTTCGAAGATCGTCATTGATAGCTTTTAGAAACTCATGTTCTTGCTCTAGAGTGAGCTTCTCGAGCGTAGCTTCTCATGAGATCTTAGGAGCTCTCTATGATCTTCTTGAGTTGTTTCATGAGCTAACTTAAGAGTGTTTAGTTCTTTAGTTAGGCGCTCAATCTCCTTCATAGCATTGTCATTCGACTCTTCTCGACTATAAAGACTACTAGCATGTTCATCATTACTAGGCTCACTGGTTTTTATCATGTAAGAGCTCATCTTCACCAAGCAAGTCATCCTCATCACTATTGAAGTCAATGAATTCAGGGTGTGATACCTTGGGGCCTTTAGCCATGAAGCATCTTCCAATTCCCTCATTTGGTGAATCAAATAAGTAGTAGGAGTTGGAGTTGGAGGATACGAAAGCAAGACCGGCAACACCTTCATCTTGACTGTAGTCGGAGTTGGAGTGATAGCTTCCTTCGGATTGATTGTCGGAGTTGGAGCCGGAGACCCATTCATCTACATGAGCTTGATGTTTTCTTCTTGTGTAGCTCCTTGATGACTTGTCTTTCCTCTCCGAATCCTTGCTTCTCCGAGAGGGTCTTCGTTCATAACGATCATCTCTGCTCCTTCTCTCTTCTCGAGGTGACTCATCTCTTGAGCTTCTTCTTCTTGGAGATTCTTCTCTTCTCTTGTGGGGATCCGTACACTCATAGTGTCCGGGTCTTCCACAATTTTAGCAGTTTCGATCACGACTAGAAGATCTCTTTTCATCATATGATCTAGACTTTGAGCTTCTCTCTTTGCTTCAATTCTTGTAGAATTTGTTGAAGTTCTTGACCATTAGGCTTATCTCTTCATTGGAAACTAACTTGTCACTTGAGGTTGTGGGAGCATCACTTGTAGCTTTGTAAGCACCACTTGACTTGTTGTGAAGCTCTTCCTTATCCTTAAGTGTCATCTCATGAGCAACAATTCTTCCAATGACTTGGTTGGCTTGAGATTCTTGTAGTTTGGCATCATTTGGATCAAAGTGCACACGGTGTCATACTTTCCATCCAAAGCTCTGAGAATCTTCTTGATGATGAATCGGTCGGTCATTTCTTCGCTTCCTAAGCCGGCAATCTCATTTGTGATGAGAGCAAGCCTAGAGTACATTTCAGCGACTCCTTCACCATCCTTCATCTTGAACTTGTCAAGTTGACCTTGAAGAATGTCTAGCTTTGATTCCTTCACGGACTCGGTACCTTCGTGCATTTCAACCAAAGTATCCCAAATCTCTTTTGCATTCTCAAGACGGCTGATTTTGTTGAACTCCTCGGGACACAAGGCATTGAAGAGAATGTCACAAGCTTGAGCATTGTTTTGCAACATCCGCAATTCTTCCGTTGTAGCTTCGCGATCTGGAACTTTTCCTTCCTCGAAGAATTCACCTTGCATACCAACACAAATAATGCCCCATGCGGCTGGGTTATGACCAAGAATATGCATTTTCATTTTATGCTTCCAACTAGCAAAGTTTGTACCATCAAAGTAAGGACCTCTACGAAAATTACCCTCACTAGACGCCATACTCTCCTAGGTTGTGAAACCAAGCTTATGGAGTCAATGCAATGGAAACCAATACAATGGAGACCAAAGCCACGATACCACTTGTAGGATCGAAAGTATGTCTAGAGGGGGTGATTAGACTACTTGACAATATAAAAATTCTGCCTTTTGACAAAGAACAGTTTTGGCGATTCACAATTATGATCAAGTCAAGCATCACCCTACACATGCAATTCTAGAGTATAGGCAGCGGAAAGTAAATTGCACATGTAGTAAAGAGAGGTGGAGAAGAGCAAACGCAATTTTGGAGACGCGGTGATTTTTCTCGTGGTTCCGATAGGTGGTGCTATCGTACTTCCACGTTGATGGAGACTTCAACCCACGGAGGGTAGCGGCTGCGAGAGTCCACGGAGGGCTCCACCCACGAAGGGTCCACGAAGAAGCAACCTTGTCTATTCCATCATGTCCCTCGCCCACGGAGGGCTAGCCTTACTCGGGGTAGATCTTCACGAAGTAGGCGATCTCCTTGCCCTTACAAACTTCTTGGTTCAACTCCACATCTCGACGGAGGCTCCCAAGCGACACCTAACCAATCTAGGAGGCACCACCCTCCAAAAGGTAATAGATGTTGTTGATGATGATGAACTCCTTGCTCTTGTGCTTCAAATGATAATCTCCCCAACACTCAACTCTCCTCACCGATTTGGCTGTGGTGGAAGAAAGGATTGAGTGGAAAGCAACTTGGGAAGGCTAGAGATCAAGCTTCATATGGAGGGAGTGGAGCAACTTGATCTCAACACAAGGGTAGGTAGTTCTCTTCTCGAAATGTAAGGTAGGAGTGGTAGTTCTTTTCGATGGCTCTCTCCACGAATGAAGAGGGGTGGAGGGGTATTTATAGCCTCCACACAAAATCCAACCGTTACACACATTTGAGCAATCTCGGTGGGACTGAAGTTGACAACTCGGTGAGACCGAAAGTTCAAATAATGTGAACGTTGGGATTTTCGGTGGGACCGAAAATACAATCTCGGTGAGTCCGATTCATGCAAAGACAAGAGCTTGCCAATTTCGGTGGGACCAACTTCATCATCTCGGTGACACCGATTTGATGACAGAAGGTTACAGAAGCTTGGCAACTCATTTTTCGGTGAGACCGAGTTCAGAATCGGAAAATCCGAGTTTTCTAGGGTTTGGCTTTATGGCTGAGGTGGTTCATCTCGGTGTGACTGAGTTTGGAAAATCGGTGGGACCGAGATTACTTATGAGTGTATATGGCGGTGAGAGTTCTTGATAGTTTAGGAGATGTATCACTAAGCACTTGAGCAACCAGATCATCATCATAACCTCATCCCCTTTTAATAGTAGTGGCTTTCCTATGGACTCAATGTGATCTTGGATCACTAAACCAAAAATGGAGTCTTGAGCTTTTGCCAATGCTTGCCTTAGCATTTTGAGGGGTCCACTTCTTGAGTCCTTGCCATACCCATATCCTTGAACTTTCGAAATGATTCTCAAGTAACTATTAGTTCAATGATATATATGTTGTTATTAATTACCAAAACCACCCGGGATTAGTTGCACTTTCAATCTCCCCTTTTTGGTAATTGATGACAACATATAGATCAAAGCTTCGACAAAGGATATAATCAATGAATAATATAAATCGCTTTGAGAAGTATGTGATAAGTAAGAGCTCCCCCTAAATTTGTGCATTATTTAAGATTTGCGTTTGAATGCAAATGCACAATCGATTAGGATCATGGGTCACTCTTCCATGTCACATACATCTTGGTGGAGCGCACAAAATGATAAGAATGAACAGCATGCACCCAATCACCAAGACATGAGTAAATGGTCATACAAGATAGAAATAGCATATGATAAGCATTAAGCACACATTAAAGCATAGTGCGACCAAGCACTCATTAAGGTAGAATCAAGCGTAGTATCAAACACCTTGAATGTCTCGAAAACCAAAAGTATCTCAAAGAAACCGCAAAAGAACGAAAGAGCAAAAGCGACAACAAGACTCTCTCTCGAAGTCCTATGATCTATACAATTTCTCCTCTTTGGCAACAAGTTACCAAAAAGTTCGAAAAGGCATAGAGCTAAGCGTCCACCGGGACTCTGTTGGCGGCTCCGTGCAGGTTGATGTTGGAGTTGATATGACAAACATCGGCGAAGACTTCAGCTAATGTCTCAGTCTTTGGAGGAGTGGTCTTTGGAGCTGAGCTGGAGTAGGAGTGCTTCTTTGGAACTATGGGAGTCTTGAAGCTGTAGTCCTGGTGTCGATCCTTTGGAATAGCAGGTGATCGGGTCTGTGGGAACCGGAGCGATCTGCTGATAAGCATCTGGACTAGGTCATCTGCATCTCACATAATTTCTTCCTTCTCCCGCTTTGCTTCCTCAATGTCGCCTCAAGCTTGTTGTGATCACTTGCACTTGATCGACTTCACATCCAGAGCGTGGATCTTGTCCTCAACAATCCTCTCTAGGCTCTCCCGAGACTGTATAATGCTTGGCCAGCGTTGTTCAATCCTTTGGGTAGCTTCAAGAATCTGCTCTCCGAAGCTCTTTGGTTTAGTTGCTGCTGCTTCTTTGCTTCCTTGTCGACTTTGGCTTTCTTGGAAGCTTCGATCTTGGCTTGACCTTCAACAGATGTTGGGTCCTCCTCATCCATCACAACATCATTGTCTTCATGCTCTGGCTGCAGTGGTAAGTGTTCTCTATCCAACAAGAATGTGCCCGTGCCAAACTTGGCATTGATAAGCATCTGAATCTGCGGGGCAAATCCACATGACCTTTTCTGGTCAGCTGCAGTCCTCTTATTGGTTTCTACCATCAAGTCCATCACCTTGAAAGGTGCTTTCTCATCAAGTATGTGCAGCATGTTGATAGAGTATCCTCTGATCATGCGATGATCTCGGACTTGGGCATCAAGGTATGCCTCAAAATAGTATTAGTGGTAGGTAGGCCTGCCTGGAGATAGTAGACTGAGCCGAGCTTCCAGATTCCCAAATCCTTTGCTGGAACCTCTTTGTACATGTTCTTCATGGATTCATGATTCTTCTTTCACATATACATCAACATCATCCTCTCGTTGCACTGGAGCATTCAGAAGTTCTGCCCATTCTATTTGCACTGGAGCAAGACTTGGGCATCAAGACTTGCCCAGCAAGAACGTATTCTTACCTACGAATAACCACAACGTGATTTTGTCAACTTCTATTTGCCCTTCATAAGGGCCCTGTTCATCGAATCCGCTCCAACTAAAGTGGGAGAGACAGACACCCGCCAGCCACCTTATGCAACTAGTGCATGTCAATCGGTGGAACCGGTCTCACGTAAGCGCACGTGTAAGGTTGGTCGGGCCGCTTCATCCCACAATACCATTGAAGCAAGAAAATACTAGTAGAGGCAAGTAAGTTGACAAGATCCACGCCCACAACAAAATTGTGTTCTACTCGTGCATTAGAGAACTACGATAAACCTGGCTCGATACCTTTGTTGGGGAGCGTTGCGAGAAAATTAAAATTTTCCTACGGTTTCACCAAGATCCATCTATGAGTTCATCTAAGCAACGAGTCATGGGAGAGAGTTTGCATCTACATACCACTTGTAGATCACGTGCGGAAGCTTGCAAGGGATGGTGATGATGGAGTCGTACTCGGCGTGATTGAATCACCGATGTCCAAGTGCTGAACGGACAGCACCTCCGCGTTCAACACACGTGCGGGATGGGAGACGTCTCCTCCTTCTTGATCCAGCAAGGGAGAAGGAGAGGTTGAGAAGCTCGCCCAACGGCAAAGACGACGGCGTGGTGGTGTTGGAAGATGATACAGGCGAGGGCCAAGCGCTTAAGCGGAGGAGGAGAGGTGTTGGGAGGGAGGGCTGCGCCTTTGGATGTGTGCAGCATCCTCCCCCACCCCTCTATTTATAGGGAAGGGGCAGGGGCCGACCCTCTAGATGGGATCTAGAGGGGCGGCGGCGAGAGGGAGGCTTGCCCCCAAGCAGGCGCCCCCTGGTTTCCCCCAACCCTAGGCGCATGGGCCCAAGGTGGGGGGCGCCCAGCCCTCCAGGCTGGCTCCTCCCTTGCAGCCCATTTGGCCCTCCGAGGGGGTGGCCTCCGGTGGACCCCGGAACCTCCGGTGGTCCCAGACATTACCGATAGACCCCCGAAACTTTCCGGTGTCCGTATGACAACTTCCCATATATAAAATTTTACCTCCGGACCATTCCGGAACTCCTCGTGACGTCCGGGATCTCATCCGAGACTCCGAACAACATTTGGTAGTCACATACTAGTCTTCCTAATAACCCTAGCATCACCGAACCTTAAGTGTGTAGACCCCACGGGTTCGGGAGACACGCAGACATGACCGAGATGACTCTCGGGCAATAACCAAAAGCGGGATCTGGATACCCATGTTGGCTCCCACATGCTCCTCGATGATTTCATCGGTTGAACCACGATGTCGAGGATTCGATCAAAACCACAGATACAATTCCTTTGTCAATCGATGCGTTACTTGCGAGACTCGATCGCGGTATCCCAATACCTTGTTCAGTCTCGCATCGGCAAGTCACTTTACTCGTCCGTAATGCATGATCCGTGGCCAACACCTTGGTCACCTTGAGCTCATTATGATGATGCATTACCGAGTGGGCCAGAGATACCTCTCCGTCACACGGAGTGACATATCGATCTCGATCCGTGTCAACCCAACAGATACTTTCGGAGATACCGTAATGCACCTTTATAGTCACCCAGTTACGTCGTGACGTTTGATACACCCAAGGCACTCCTACGGTATCCGGGAGTTACACGATCTCATGGTCGAAGGAAGAGATACTTGACATTGGCAAAGCTCTAGCAAACGAACTACATGATCTTTGTGCTATGCTTAGGATTGGGTCTTGTCCATCACATCATTCTCCTAATGGTGTGATCCCGTTATCAACGACATCCAATGCCCATAGTCAAGAAACCATGACTATCTGTTGATCACAACGAGCTAGTCAACTAGAGGCTCACTAGAGACATATTGTGGTCTATGTATTCACACGTGTATTACGATTTCCGGATAATACAGTTATAGCATGAATAAAATACAATTATCATGAACAATGAAATATAATAATACTTTTATTATTGCCTCTAGGGCATATTTCCAATAGCCGGGTCCGCCACGGGCTCGGTGGCCGCGACAAGCCGGCTGTCGTGACACTGCGCCAGTTTGTCGGCCTTGCGCTTGTTGTTCTGGTGATGCTGCTGCCACTGCTTTCGCCGGCCGGCTTCGGAGGGGGAACCGGCTTTGCCTTGCCGGCTTCATCCTGCGCCACCTGGATCTTCATGGCGGAGTCGACATTGGTATATTTGTCCGTCGTCACCATGAGCGCGGTCATGGTGGCCGGCTCGGAGCGTAAGAGCTTGTACTTGAGGAGGGTGTCGTCTCGGCACACCCGCTAACGAAGTACTGGATCACCTGGACTTCATGGACGCCCTCACAGCTGTTCCGGAGCTCGGCCCAGCATGCGAGGTACTCACGACTGGTCTCTGTAGGCCCTTGCACGCACATGGCAAGCTGGCTAAGGCAGCCGGGTCGCTTGTAAGTCCCCGTGAAGTTGCGTATGAAGGCTTCCTCGAAATCGACCCACGTGTTGATACTGCCCATCGGCAGGCTGTTCAACCACGTGCGGGCCGACCTTGAGCATGGCGGTGCGAGCGACGGCGAGATTTACGATTGGCACCGGTGATGCCAATGGTCGTGGTGTAGTCGATGAGCCAGTCTTCTGGCTTCACGGCCCCGTTGTACTTGGGGTTGTCGCGGGGGAGCATGAACCCTTTGGGGAAGGGCTCCTCCCGGATGCGTGGGCTGAAGCACGCCGGCCCGATACCGCCACTCTCCTCCACCTCCATGGAGCGAGCGAGCTGATCAAGGCGGTGGCGAGCGTCGGCGTCGTCGATGGCACGCGGGCCGAGTCGACTGCGGCTAGGCCACGGGGGGGTGGTGGTTGGAGCCGGACGCCGGCCATGCTGGCCGGGTCCGCGCTAGATCTCTAGGATGACTTGCGTCCAGGCCACGGGAGGCTGGGTCGGTTGGAGCCGGACGCCGGGCATGCTGGCCGGGTCCGAGCTGGATCTCTGGGACGGGCTCACCGACTAAGTGGCAGCGAGCGTCTCGGACAGGTCCAGCATCTGCTGGCGCATTTCCTCGAGCTGGGTTTGGGACTCAGCGACGTTGGTGGCATTGACGTTGGTGCCGATGGGGATGCGGAGGCTCTGCATTGCGGCGCGCAACGGATCGGATGACTCGGTCCGTTCCGCTGCGGCCCTGGCTTTGGCATCCTTCCTCGTCTTGCTCGACAAGGAGGAGGCGCCATCGCCGGTGATGAAGACCTCCATATGGACATCCATTGCCCCGGCGGAAATGCCGCTGCCGAGGGAGAGGGGGGAGTCGGAGTAGCTGAGCACCTCGCTGGGGTACTCGTCGGCTGCGAACGGATCAGAGATGCGCAGCACGGTGAAGGAGGCGGCGAGCGCGCCAATGACGTCGTCCGCCAGCGCGACGGACTTGTCGGAGTAGGAGAAGGGCCCCGTCTGAAGCATGCTCCCGGCTAGGTCCTCGAGCTGCCCCACGTTGGGTGCCAACTGTCGTGGTGGGCGCATGGCAGATGCCAAGGGATGGCTAAAGAGAGGAAGAGGCTCGAGGGCACTGGTGGACTCCAGAGGCGAGGTTGGCATGAGCGGACGTGGGACGCCAGACATACCCAGATTCGGGGCTCTCCGGAGAGATAACACCCCTAGTCCTGTCGAGTGTAGTTGGATGTTCGATAGTACAATGTTGCTCCTAGAACTGTATGGGGGAGGAAGGAAGCTGGCCAAGGCTTGGGCTTCTCCTTCTTCCTGGCGTTGTTGATTCGGTGGCTAGTTCTGTGCTTGCTTGCCTTTCTCTCGTTACATGTTCCTTGCCCCTCTGAGCGTGGGCCTGGAGGGTTTTATAGACTAACCCCCCAGGGGTACAATGGTAATGTTACAAGTCGGTGGGTCCGGATTGTCGGCGTCCGGGAACCCGGGCTAGGTCCCACTGAGGGCTTGTGGTTCGCCGGGTTCCCCTAGGTGCGGGCCCCACGTGCCTAGGAGGACTGGGCGCCGTCTTGTCGATCGTCAGGGCGTGGCCGAATTGAGTCTTGTATAGTGCTCTTCATGAGGTTGCCGCTTGTTGTCATCAGCGATGAGGGCGGGGGCACTGTAGCCATGCCGCCCTGGTCAGCGGGCAGGTGAGGGGCACTGTTGCCATGCTCCGGCTGACCAGAGGCATGGGCGGGGCACTGTTGCCTCGGTCATTGTTGATTGAAGACTCGTCCCATCATACGGCCTAGATGGGACGGGAGCTGACCCGCAGCTGGATTGCGTAGCACGCCACGGGTGGTGTTGGCTTATCGAGGAAGCTTTGGTCGTGCTGGGCTCGGCTGTCTTGCGCTATTTGTTGAGGCCGAGTCGACTTGTCTTGCCGGGTCGGAGAGTCTGGCCGGGTTGCGGGGCTTGGCTGGGTCGAGCGACCCGGCCAAGTGCGTGCCAGTTTGAGGGGTGGTGCCAGCCCCGTTGCCTGCCCGGTCCACCCCCGACACCACCCCCTTGCCTTTGGTGGATTTGGGCGCCATGGCGGCCGCGAGAAGCAAGAGGGCGGAGGATGACGGAGGCACGTCGACGGTGGACGAAGGCAGGGGGATCGAGGAGGAAGAAAGGAGGCGGCGGTTCCAAGATTGGAGAAGACGCAGGGAAGGGGTAAAGTGAGCAGCGTGCCCGCGGTTATTTCTTTTTACGGGGAAGGCGTGGGCCGCCTCCTTTCCCATTAACTGCGATATGATGCAAGCATGCGAGAACTGCCCCGCGCATGCCCCCCCACGTCACGCACGCGCGCGCGACCTCCATGTCGCACATTCAACATGGGTTGTGGGGAAGCGCAGCGGACGAAAATTTTACTGCGGTAAAAACCGCCCCGCCTGCCCGCGCACCGTTTTTGGGCCTGGCCCAACAACACGTTGCGCCTATGTGTGGCCCAGGCCCGGGGGATCCTGTCGGTGTACTAAAGTAGGGGCACTCCTTTGTACCCCTTACTTGTGCACGGACAGTCGGGGCCACAGGCCGAAGCCACACTTAATGGGGCAGAAGGGAGGAGTCGAAGCCACAAAGCAATCAGCGCAACACCAGAGACCAAGACCACAGAGAGCAGATGGACGAAGCAGGTTTCCCCGGCAAGACCCTGGCCGAGGCAAACTCAGCAGCCCCGGCAAGGCCCTTGCCGGGGCGGCTCACCCACACCAGCAGAGTGAGCCACCCTCGAACCCACGGTCTCCAACACCATCAACTATGTTGGGCCCGGGCTCGGGAGGCGCCTCCATGGTGGCATGCAAACCTTTGTGAAGACAGAGAATATTCAAGATCAGATGAAGATTGGAAGGCAACGATCCTCGACAAAGATCCTTACCGAGGAAACACGCAAGACCCCCGGCAAGATCCTTGCCGGGGACGACAGCGCGCCACGGCCAGACCCTTGTCGGGCCACCCGGCAAGGCCCTTACCAAGGGCGTCAGCGGGGCCACCGCCAGGCCCGCGCCAACCAAGTCTCCACCGTCGTTCACATGCAGCTACCAGCCCAACCAGCTGGGCAGGCACTTGCGTGGAAACATGCAGCTTCCAGGCCAACTCAGCACACACATGCGTGGCGGCATGCAGATCTTCGTGGAGGCTCGACCATGGCGCCACCTCAGCTGCTTGCCTGCCTACATGGCGCCGCATGCATCGCTGACCAGGGTGCATGTCGAAGCGAGGAGGAGCGGCGACGGACGGGACGGGCCTCGCTCCCGTCCCCGATAAAGCAAGAGGACACCTAAGCTACGCATTAAATGCGCCTTGTCATGTAATGCGAGCGATAAGCTCATAGCACTGTAGGCCTTTCCACCTCCTGTGTGCCACTGTGGCAGCCCCTTTAGACTATAAAAGGAGGCCCATGGCGTACTGGAGAGGGATTCGGCTCTTTGGAACCACACAGCCATCGTAGCTAGTTCAAGAGCTCAAGAACACTCAATACATCCACCAAAGCAGGACTAGGGTTTTACGCATCCTCGCGGCCCGAACCTGGGTAAATGATCCTTGTGCTAGTTACTAATCCTGCTCTTCCCACAACCCTGCGTCCCGCAACCACAGAAGGGATCCTCGTGATCCCATAGGTGTCGTTTCCCAATGACACATGCCCACGGATACTTGAGGTGACAATGGAGTATCTAGGTGACATTAGGGTTTTGGTTGATTTGTGTCTTAAGGTGTTATTCTAGTATGAACTGTATGATAGACTGAACGGAAAGAATAGCTTCATGTTATTTTATTACGGACTCTTGAATAGATAGAACAGAAAGGATAACTTTGAGGTGGTTTCGTACCCTACCATAATTTCTTCGTTTGTTCTGCGCTATTAGTGACTTTGGAGTGACTCTTTGTTGCATGTTGAGGGATAGTTATATGATCCAGTTATGTTATTATTGTTGAGAGAACTTGCACTAGTGAAAGTATGAACCCTAGAACTTGTTTCCTACCATTGCAATACCGTTTACGCTCACTTTTATCATTAGTTACCTTGCTGTTTTTATATTTTCATATTACAAAAACCTATATCTACCATCCATATTGCACTTGTATCACCATCTCTTCGCCAAACTAGTGCACCTATACAACTTACCATTGTATTGGGTGTGTTGGGGACACAAGAGACTCTTTGTTATTTGGTTGCAGGATTGCTTGAGAGAGACCATCTTCATCTTACGCCTCCTACGAATTGATAAACCTTAGGTCATCCACTTGAGGGAAATTTGCTACTGTCCTACAAACCTCTACACTTGGAGGCCCAACAACGTCTACAAGGAGAAGGTTGTGAGTAGACATCAAGCTCTTTTTTGGCGCCGTTGCCAAGAAGGCTAGGTAAGCGGCACTCACACCCTGTCAATCAAGCTCTTATCTGGCGCCGTTGCTGGGGAGATGAGTGCTTGAAGGTATATCTTTAGATCTTGCAATCAAATCTTTTTGTTTCTTGTTTTATCACTAGTTTAGTTTATAAAAGAAAACTACAAAAAAAGGGATCTGAGTTTGCCTCACACGCTTCATCTTTTTATTTTCCGTGAGAATGATGGAAACAAAAATTGTGCTCAAGCGCTTGAAGAAGAATGCATTAAAATGTTTGGTACTAGATCTTTGTATGATGAGCATGATTGCAATGTTGTTAGTATGAATTCCTTAAATATCCATGAAGCTAATGATATGCAAAGCCACAAGCTTGGGGAAGCTATGTTTGATGAAGATGATATTTTTAGCCTCCCAAGTTTTGATATGCAAATTTGTTATGATGATAGCATGCCTCCTACTTATGATGGTTATATTGATGAAAGTGGATTTGGAGAGGTCATGACTTTATTTAGTGATGAATCCACTATTTCGGAAGAGGTTCCAATTGATTATGAGAACAAAGTTGCTATCTATGATGAATATTGTGATGACTTGTATGCTATTAAGGATAATGATAACCATGAAACTTGTCATCATGATTTTTGTTTTCAATTGGATTATGCCTCACATGATAATTATTTTGTTGAGTTTGCTCCCACTACTATTCATGAGAAGAATTTTGCTTATGTGGAGAGTGATAAAATTTCTATGCTTGTAGATCATGAAAAGAATGCTTTATGTGCTGGTTACATTGTTGAATTCATTCATGATGCTACTGAAAATAATTATGATGGAGGAATATATGCTTGTAGGAATTGCAATAATATCAAGTTTCCCCTCTATGTGCTTAAAATCTCGAAGTTATGCTTGTTTTGCCTTCCTATGATAGTTGATTATTGTTCCCATAAGTTGTTTGCTCACAAAATACATATGCATAGGAAGTGGGTTAGTCTTAAATGTTCTATTCATATCCTTCATGATGCTCCCGTTATGTTTCAATTCTTATCTTTTGTGAGAGCATCATTGTCATCATGATGCCTAGCTAGAAAGGCATTAAAGAAAAGCGCTTGTTGGGAGACAACCCAATATTTACCCTTACTGTTTTTGTGTGTCCACATGATTATGCTACTGTAGTAATCATGTTATATAGCTTTTGATTCAATAAAGTGCCAAGTAAGACCTTTAGGATAGCTTACGGTGATAGTTGTGTTGATCCTGCTGAAAATCAGAAACTTTCTCACCCAGTAAATTAGTTTTGTTAATTCATAGAAACGTTATTTTGATATGATTCTTTTTGCTCTGAATTATTATACAAATTGCGTAGTACTTCCTAATTTGGTACGATTTTTGCAGTTCCAGAAGTATACGTTTGATACAGATTACTACAGACTGTTCTGTTTTTGACAGATTCTGTTTTCTATGTGTTGTTTGCTTATTTTGATGAATCTGTGAGTAGTATCGGAGGGTATGAACCATAGACAAGTTTGAATACAGTAGATATTACACCAATATGAATTTAGAATGAGTTCACAACAGTACCTAAGTGGTTATTTATTTTCTTATACTAACGGAGCTTACGAGTTTTCTGTTGAGTTTTGTGTTGTGAAGTTTTCAAGTTGTGGGTAAAGATTCGATGTATTATGGAATAAGGAGTGGCAAGAGCCTAATATTGGGGATGACAAATGCACCCCAAGGTAATATTCAATGAAAACCAAGAGCCTAAGCTTGGGGATGCCCCCGAATGCATCCCTTCTTTCGTCTTCGTTCATCGGTAACTTTACCTGGAGCTATATTTTTATTTAGCACATGATATGTGTTTTGCTTGGAGCATCATTTTATTTTCTTAGTATTAGCTTTATGTTATTTATAATAATGTTTTGCATCTTTATTTCCAATAAAAATGTCAAGGATAGCCTTTGCATGCTTATTTTGCAAGTATACATGTTGCTGTTTGAAAACAGAAAGCTTACCGCTGCTGCAAAAATTCCCTAGAAAAGTCAGAGCATGATATAATGTTGAAACTTTTTGCACAATGAGCTCTGATAAATATTCTACAGCGTAGTATGTTTCTTATAATTTTTTGAGTTAGGGAAGTATTGATACTCTTGCATTCTTTATAGACTGTACTTTTTTGGCAGATTGCTGTTATGTTTGCATTGTTTGCATATGTCTGCTTGTTTAATGATTCTATTTGAGGATAGGAGTATTAAATATGCAGAGGAATTTACTATGCAATCTTGAATAATAATTTTAGTGATTTGTTACAGTAGAAAATGATAAGATTTTGCATTGGTTTATACTAACTTATCTCACGAGTTCTTGTTGAGTTTTATGTGGATGAAGTTTTTGAGAAATAGAGAAACCATGATATGAGCAGGATTAAGGAGACACAAAAGTTCAAGCTTGGGGATGCCCAAGGAACCCCAAGATAATATTCCAAGAAGTCTCAAGCATCTAAGCTTGGGGATGCCCCGTTAGGCATCCCACCTTTCTTCTTCAACAACTATCGATTAGTATCGGTTGAACCTAAGTTTTTTCACATGAGTTGTGCTATCCTTGCGATGTTATTTTATCTTGCTTTGCTTGCTCTTTGAATAAAGTACTTAAGATCTTAAATTCTTAAATGAGAGAGAGTCTTCACATAGTTACATAATTATTTAGCTACTCATTGATCTTCACTTATATCTTTTTGGAGTAGTTTGTCATTTACTTGTGTGCTTCACTTATATCCAATGAGTAAATGCTTGAATGAGTTACATGTCATAAATCTGAAATTATATATGTTTCATTGCTTATCCCATGGGGAGTAATGACTTCACATCTAAGAAGTAGAGGTTGTAAATTTATTGATGGTTAGCAAGCATTGTATTGGTCATTTGAACAATTCATGAAAGAATATTGAAGGAAGAGAGATTTCACATATAAATATACTATCTTGGACATCTTTTATAATTGTGAGCACTAATTAAGTATGACATGCTAAAGAGTTGATGTTGGACAAGGAAGACAACATAATGGGTTATGTTTTCTCACATTTCAGTTAAAGTATATTGTCATGGATCATTCAAACATGTTGAGCTTGCCTTCCCCCCTCATGCTAGCCAAAATTCCTTGCACCAAGTAGAGATACTACTTGTGCTTCTGTAGAATCGAAAGTATGTCTAGAGGGGGGTGATTAGACTACTTGATAATATAAAAATTCTGCCTTTTGACAAAGAACAGTTTTTGGCAGATTCACAATTATGATCAAGTCAAGCATCACCCTACACATGCAATTCTAGAGTATAGGCAGCGGAAAGTAAATTGCACATGTAGTAAAGAGAGGTGGAGAAGGGCAAACGCAATTTTGGAGACGCGGTGATTTTTCTCGTGGTTCCGATAGGTGGTGCTATCGTACTTCCACGTTGATGGAGACTTCAACCCACGTAGGGTAATGGCTGCGAGAGTCCATGGAGGGCTCCACCCACGAAGGGTCCACGAAGAAGCAACCTTGTCTATTCCACCATGGCCTACGCCCACGGAGGGCTAGCCTTACTCGGGGTAGATCTTCACGAAGTAGGCGATCTCCTTGCCCTTACAAACTTCTTGGTTCAACTCCACATCTTGATGACGGAGGCTCCCAAGCGACACCTAACCAATCTAGGAGGCACCACCCTCCAAAAGGTAATAGATGTTGTTGATGATGATGAACTCCTTGCTCTTGTGCTTCAAATGATAATCTCCCCAACACTCAACTCTCCTCACTGATTTAGCTGTGGTGGAAGAAAGGATTGAGTGGAAAGCAACTTGGGAAGGCTAGAGATCAAGCTTCATATGGTGGGAGTGGAGCAACTTGATCTCAACACAAGGGTAGGTAGTTCTCTTCTCAGAAATGTAAGGTAGGAGTGGTAGTTCTTTCTGATGGCTCTCTCCACGAATGAAGAGGGGGTGGAGGGGTATTTATAGCCTCCACACAAAATCCAACCGTTACACACATTTGAGCAATCTCGGTGGGACCGAAGTGGACAACTCGGTGAGACCGATAGTTCAAATAATGTGAACGTTAGGATTTTCGGTGGGACCGAAAATACAATCTCGGTTAGTCCGATTAGTGCAATGACAAGAGCATGCCAATTTCGGTGGGACCGACTTCATCATCTCGGTGACACCGATTTGATGACGAAGGTTACATAAGCAGCAACTCAAGTTTCGTGAGACCGAGTTCGTAATCGGAAAATCCGAGTTTTCTAGGGTTTGGCTTATGGCTGAGGTGGTTCATCTCGGTGTGGTGAGTTTGGAATATCGGTGGGACCGAGATTACTTATGAGTGTATATGGCGGTGAAAGTTCCGATAGTTTAGGAGATGTATCACTAAGCACTTGAGCAACCAGATCATCATCATAACCTCATCCCCCTATGGACTCAATGTGATCTTGGATCACTAAACCAAAAATGGAGTCTTGAGCTTTTGCCAATGCTTGCCTTAGCATTTTGGGGGGTCCACTTCTTCAGTCCTTGCCATACCCATATCACTGAACTCTCTGAAATGATTCTCAAGTAACTATTAGTTCAATGATATATATGTTGTTATTAATTACCAAAACCACCCGGGGATTAGTTGCACTTTCAGCTTCCAAATATCCTTAAACCCAGTTTTTGCCATGAGAGTCCACCATACCTCCCTATGGATTGAGTAAGATCCTTCAAGTAAGTTGTCATGTTGCAAGCAATAAAAATTGCTCTCTAAATATGTATGACTTGTTAGAGCGGAGAAAATAAAAGTGACAGACTGCATAATAAAGGTTCATATCACAAGTGGCAATATAAAGTGATGTTCTTTTGCATTAAGATTTTGTGCATCCAACCCTAAAAGCACATGACAACCTCTGCTTCCCTCTGCGAAGGGCCTATCTTTTACCTTATGTCTTTTACTTTATGCAAGAGTCAAGGTGATCTTCTCCTTTCCCTTTTTCATTTTATCCTTTGGCAAGCACCTCGTGTTGGAAAGATCCTGATATATATATCCAATTGGATGTAAGTTAGCATGAACTATTATTATTGATATCACCCAAAGGTGAATACGTTGGGAGGCGAAATTATAAGCCCCTATCTTTGTCAGAGTCCGATTAAACCTCCATAACCATAAGTATTGCATGAGTGTCAGCAATTGTAGAAGACTATATGATAGTTGAGTATGTGGAGTTTGCTAAATCAAAGCTCTGACATAGACCCTTCCTGAAAATAAGATGAATTGCAATTGTTTGATGACTGAGAATGAAGTTTGCTAGTTTTCAAGAAACTTTATGGTCAATGCTTTAACATGTGAATAGCTTGTTACTTGATCTTGAGAAGTTTTATGAGATGAACTACTGTTATGACATATAATGATGCTAGAAAAGGGTGGTTGAAATTACCATTGATTAAACTTGTGCACCTACTAGCATTCACACTTCATAAATTCTTTCTTTTATCATTTGCGAGGATGAGCAGGAATTAAGCTTGGGGATGTTGATACGTCTCCAACGTATCTATAATTTATGAAGCATTGATGATATATTATTATCTATTTTGGATGTTTATGGGCTTTATTATACACTTTCATATTATTTTTGGGACTAACCTATTAACCGGAGGCCCAGCCCATATTGCCGTTTTCTTGCCTATTTCAGTGTTTCAAAGAAAAGGAATATCAAACAGAGTCCAAACGGAATGAAACCTTCCGGAGCGTTATTTTTGGAACGAAAGCGATCTAGGAGACTTGGAGTTGAAGCCAAGGAAGCTTCAAGGTGGCCACGAGGGTGGGGCCCCCCCCCCTACTAGGCGTGCCCCCTGTCTCGTGGCCCCCTTGAGGCTCCCCCGATCGACTTCTTTCGCCTATATATTCCCATATACCCTAAAAACATCAGGCTTAACAATAGGCCGGAGTTCCGCCGCCGCAAGCCTCTCAGAGCCACCAAAACCTCTCGGGAGCCCATTAGGCACCTCACGGAGGGGGGATCCTCACCGTGGCCATCTTCATCATCCCGACACTCTCCATGATGAGGAGGGAGTAGTTCACCCTCGGGGCTGAGGGTATGTACCAGTAGCTATGTGTTTGATCTCTCTCTTGTGTTCTCTCTATGGCATGATCTTGATGTATCGCGAGCTTTGCTATTATAGTTGGATCTTATGATGTTTCTCCCTCCTCTACTCTCTTGTGATGAATTGAGTTTTCCCTTTGAAGTTATCTTGTCGGATTAAGTCTTTAAGGATTTGAGAACACTTGATGTATGTCTTGTTGTGCTTATCTGTGGTGACAATGGGATATCATGTGATCCACTTGATGTATGTTTTGGTGATCTACTTGCGGGTTCCGCCCATGAACCTATGCATAAGAGTTGGCACACGTTTTCGTCTTGACTCTCTGGTAGAAACTTTGGGGCACTCTTTGAAGTACTTTGTGTTGGTTGAATAGATGAATCTGAGATTGTGTGATGCATATCGTATAATCATGCCCACGGATACTTGAGGTGACAATGGAGTATCTAGGTGACATTAGGGTTTTGGTTGATTTGTGTCTTAAGGTGTTATTCTAGTATGAACTCTATGATAGATTGAACGGAAAGAATAGTTTCATGTTATTTTATTACGGACTCTTGAATAGATAGAACAGAAAGGATAACTTTGAGGTGGTTTCGTACCCTACCATAATCTCTTTGTTTGTTCTTCACTATTAGTGACTTTGGAGTGACTCTTTGTTGCATGTTGAGGGATAGTTATATGATCCAGTTATGTTATTATTGTTGAGAGAACTTGCACTAGTGAAAGTATGAACCCTAGGCCTTGTTTCCTACCATTGCAATACCGTTTACGCTCACTTTTATCATTAGTTACCTTGCTGTTTTTATATTTTCAGATTACAAAAATCTATATCTACCATCCATATTGCACTTGTATCACCATCTCTTCGCCGAACTAATGCACCTATACAACTTACCATTGTATTGGGTGTGTTGGGGACACAAGAGACTCTTTGTTATTTGGTTGCAGGGTTGCTTGAGAGAGACCATCTTCATCCTACACCTCCTACGGATTGATAAACCTTAGGTCATCCACTTGAGGGAAATTTGCTACTGTCCTACAAACCTCTGCACTTGGAGGCCCAACAACGTCTACAAGGAGAAGGTTGCGTACTAGACATCAAACGCCGCCTCCTACTTCTCTGCCTCATGAGGCGAACGACCCTGAGGTGTCGTCCCGGAGGATCTCTCCCGATCCGCAAAGACCAGAAGGTAACTCTTTGGCCGCCCGAAGTTCGGGGTTTTCAGCTCCTAGAGAGACCAACAGAAAAAGGCCCGGACTGTCCGGTATACAACCGGACACATTGACAGGTCTTCTGCAGCAAGCGGCTATCTCAGAGGCACATCATACCTTAATGGGTATAGTGGTTGAGAGGATTTCATCCGCAAAAAGCGGGTTGAATGAAGCTTTTATGAGCCTGCTAAGAGGCTTTGAGGTACGCAAAGTGATATTTTTTGATTGTACCATAAACGCAAGGTGTACTTTGTATAGATAGTAGCCCCTGAGACTCTGGTTGCCATCCGGAAGGGGCAAGCAGAGGATCATAGTCTCGGGTAATGATGGTGCCAACTTTGTACACAGGCGGCTGCAGCTCCGGTGATTGACCGGACTGTTGAATTTGCCGAACTGAAGCGGCAACTTGATGTGGCGGATGCAGATATCAGCTTGTGAACAAGCGGCTTGACGAGGCACAGGGTATGTGTATTTGGGTGGTCAGCGAATATTAATAAGAGCATGATGCTAGGATTTATGATATGCTTTGACTGCAGATGGTGCTGCCGCCGTAGAGACCCTTCGAGCAGAGCTTGCCCGGGCCAAGGAGGAAGCCAGGAGTAGCAATGCGGCTGCCATGAAGGTAGCTGATGAATTAAAAGCCGAACAGGTTGCTCATTGCCAAAGTGAGGATAGAATAGCCAACATGGCTCTTGAGCTACAAAATGCCGCTAGCCGATATGAGCTTCTCGAAAGGGAAAACCAAGCGAAAACGGTTGACCTAAAAAAGGCTTTACAAGCAACAAAGGAAACTCGCTCTGAGATCAGAGCAGCTCGAGAGAAGCTATGGCAAGCCGGTGAGATCGCGGCTGGGAAGCCCTTTTTATTGCGAACCAAATTCGGCGATCCGAAGTATGCCCCTCTTGATCAGTTGTGGAGTTCTGCAGATGCATACTTGGATTTGTCAAAGAGTGCTACTGATGCGACGCATTATTTCGAAGATCGAGAAGATCATGAAACGGAAAGATTGTTCTGGTCGTGGTTCAGTATGCCAAGGCGTCCGCTGTTGTTGAATGAGAAAAGGGCCGAATGGGCTAAGCTCCATAGTTTATCCAGGCTTGCCATGAAGGCCGTCGTGGATCACCTGTGGCAGAAGGAACCAAGTCCGGATAGTCATTTTGGTTTGGTGCAACGATTTATTCGTGTTGTGCTGCATATCGACGTTGTCAAGCGGTCGGCGTGCATAGAGGGTGCGCAGATGGCCTTTGCCCGTGTTAAGACATACTGGGCGAAGATGGAGGCCACCGGTATTGCAACCAGGGGTCCGCCAGGGGGCCAGGACTCACCCGAGCACTAGTTTGAAGAATTCTTAGAAGGTGCCCGTTTAATAGAGGCTCAGTGCTCAAAGAATACCATGTTTGAATGATATGTATCTTGATTGTAAAAACAATGCTTTTGGTAATAAAGGCTATATTTATACTTTTGCCCGTAAAGTATTGTAGTGCCTCCTGTGCGGCCGCTTATGTATATATGTATATAACCTGAAAGTATGCAGTCGTCGGCTTTAGCCCCATCGCATATAATGTGGGGGTGTTCGGCAAAGCACATAATCACACTTGATCCAGCGTCTTGGTCCGTAAAGGAGGTGGTAGCGTGGCGAACGAGGCAATCGGACTATATAGCTTTAACACTTTCACTTAGCCATAGGAGTTTGACGGTGGGACTACTATATAGCCCCTGGTATGTCCGCGTTTATCCGAATATGGTGCATTTACATACGTGAAACTGGTCCTTCGTTAATGCGGAGGAATCGTGAAGATTCCACTGAGTCATCGAGTGGTTGACCAGTCTCTCGCCTTATCATGACACTCAGTTTTCGGCTTTCTCTACTGAGGTGCTCATCCGGATGAACCAGGGCACAATCGCAGTAGTTCTCTCTGTGCCACCTTAGCCTATAGAGCGAACGTAAGGTAGCAAAACATGGGAGCCTGGCAAACCCAACTATTGACCAAAGACATGCTTCGGAGCTAATGCATATAAGGCCAAACTCGCGACGACGAACACTCCCGAAGGTATTCAAATTTTACAACATATACTGGGCTGAGTACCGCCCTCAATAATGAACCCAGAATTTCAAGGTACGTGCATCAATCCGGCGTGACGAAAGAGCACCTGTGGTGAGAGCATAGATCTCAAAAACACACTGGTTGCTGTCTCTATAACGTTTATTTTAGAACAACGAATCTTAGGCTCGTCGGTAACGCCGGTATTCCTCTTGGTCATTATAAGTGCCAGGAGGGTGTGAGACAACAAGAGACAGTAAAAAGGTTTACACATGGTCTTAATCTAAAAAGAAACCATTGGATGGGGCCCTGCTGCACGTCTGCGCCTTTGTCTCCGTTGTGTCGTATCTTTGAAGGGTATAGCACGAAGGTCACCTGTTAAAAAAAGGAAAAACCCAGGTGAAAGATTCTGGTGTGACCGTGCGTAAAGTCGGTTAATCTTAATGAACCGTGAAAATTCAATTTCTTGCGTGTAAATAGGGTCAAGCCGAACTATGGACCCTTTACATGCGGGCAGCCCCCAGCACCACACATGGGGGCATAGCCATTAATCCAGCTCAGGTTTATCTGGGCTGCTACAACTAGTGGTGCACCGAACACATCTAGCTGTGTCCGTGGTCTCAAAGATCGATTAGTTACTCGGGTTGGAGAGGCCGTTCAGTGGTTCGGCTGCTAGAGCCGCCACATAGTCTTCCGCACGAAGAGAACGCTCTATGTTTCCGCTGATAGTGATGATGCCGCGTGGACCGGGCATCTTAAGTTTGAGATAAGCGTAATGCGGTACTACATTGAAACGAGCGAAGGCCGTTCTTCCGAGTAGTGCATGATAGCCGCTTCGGAACGAAGCAACATCGAAGATTAGTTCTTCGCTTCAAAAGTTGTTGGTAGAACCGAATACAACCTCTAAGGTTAAAGAGCCCATGCAGCGGGCCCCTACGCCTGGTATTACTCCTTTAAAGGTAGTACTGCTTTGGTTGATTCTTGACGGGTCTACCCCCATCTTGCGGACAGTGTCCTGATATATTAGATTAAGACTACTGCCGCCGTCCATGAGGACTCGGGTGAGATGGTATCCGTCGATTATTGGGTCGAGCACCAAGGCATCCGAACCTCCATGCCGGATACTAGTCGGATGATCCCTGCGATCAAAAGTGATCGGGTAGGCCGACCATGTGTTGAATTTGGGAGCGACGGGCTCTACAGCATATATGTCTCGGAGTGCGCGTTTGCGATTCCTCTTTGGTATGTGAGTGGCGTAAATCATGTTCACTGTTTTGACCTCCGGTGGGAATTTTTTTGTCCCCCAGTGTCCGGCTGGCGAGGCTCGTCCTCATCTTCACTTGGCGGCTCCCTCCCTTTGTGTTCGGCGTTTAGCTTGCCGGCTTGCTTGAAAACCCAGCATTCTCTGTTGATGCGATTCGCAGGTTTCTCGGGGGTGCCATGAATCTGACAGGACCTGTCTAGAATTTTATTTAGGATGGACGGACCATCTATGCTGCCTTTGAATAGCTTTTCCTGTTGACTGGGTCTAGAGCCCCTGAATCCGGCGTTCACCGTTGTATTGTCTAGGCAGTCTTCATTATTTCGACGCTTGTTTTTATTGCGTCGCGGCTTTCCATTGCCATCCCTGATTTTGGATGTGCCTGGGTCGCTAGTGCTGCTGCGGGCCAACCAACTGTCCTCGCCCGTGCAAAAGCGGGTCATAAGAGTTGTTAGGGCTGCCATTGTCCTCAGCTTTTCCTGGCCGAGGTGTCTGGCAAGCCATTTGTTGGGGAACGTAGTAATTTCAAAAAAAATCCTACGCACACGCAAGATCATGGTGATGGCATAGCAACGAGAGGGGAGAGTATTGTCCATGTACCCTCGTAAACCATAAGCGGAAGCGTTATGACAATGCGGTTGATGTAGTCGTACGTCTTCACGATCCGACCGATCCAAGTACCGAACGTACGGCACCTCCGAGTTCAGCACACGTTCACCTCGATGACGATCCCGGACTCCGATCCAGCAAAGTGTCGGGGAGTTCCGTCAGCATGACGGCGTGGTGACGATGATGATGTTCTACCGGCGCAGGGCTTTGCCTAAACTCCGCGACGATATGACCGAGGTGGAATATGGTGGAGGGGGCACCGACACGGCTAAGGAAGCGATCTTGAAGATCAACTTGTGTGTCCTAGGGTGCCCCCGCCCGTATATAAAGGAGCAAGGGGGGGCCGGCCGCCCTAGGGGCGCGCCAAGGAGGAGTCCTCCTCCTAGTAGGAGTAGGACTCCTCTTTCCTACTCCTACTAGGAGGGGAAAGGAAGGGGAGAGGAGAGGAAGAGGGGAGCCCCCTCTCCTAGTCAATTCGGACCAGAGGGGAGGGAGGCGCGCCCATCTGGCTGCCCTCTCTCTCCACTAAAGCCCATAAGGACCATTACTTCTCCCGGGGGGGTTCCGGTAACCCTCCGGCACTCCGGTTTTCTCCGAAAACCCCCGGAACACTTCCGGTGTCCGAATATAGTCGTCCAATATATCAATCTTTATGTCTCGACCATTTTGAGAATCCTCATCATGTCCGTGATCACATCCGGGACTCCAAACAAACTTTGATACATCAAAAATTTTAAACTCATAATAAAACTGTCATCGTAACGTTAAGCGTGCGGACCCTACGGGTTCGAGAACTATGTAGACATGACCTAGAACTATTCTCGGTAAATAACCAATAGCGGAACCTGGATGCCCATATTGGCTCCTACATATTATACGAAGATCTTTATCGGTCAAACCGCATAACAACATACGTTGTTCCCTTTGTCGTCGGTATGTTACTTGCCCGAGATTCGATCGTTGGTATCCAATACCTAGTTCAATCTTGTTATCGGCAAGTCTCTTTACTCATTACGTAATGCATCATTCCGTAACTAACTCATTAGTTACATTGCTTGCAAGGCTTATAGTGATGTGCATTACCGAGAGGGCCCAGAGATACCTCTCCGACAATCGGAGTGACAAAACCTAATCTCGAAATACACCAACCCAACATGTACCTTTGGAGACACCTGTAGTACTCCTTTATAATCACCCAGTTACGTTGTGACATCTGGTAGCACCCAAAGTGTTCCTCCGGTAAACGGGAGTTGCATAATCTCATAGTTACAGGAACATGTATAAGTCATGAAGAAAGCAATAGCAACATACTAAACGATCAAGTGCTAGGCTAACGGAATGGGTCATGTCAATCACATCATTCTCCTAATGATGTGATCCCATTAATCAAATGACAACACATGTCTATGGTTAGGAAACATAACCATCTTTGATTAATGAGCTAGTCAAGTAGAGGCATACTAGTGACTATATGTTTGTCTATGTATTCACACATGTATCATGTTTCCGATTAATACAATTCTAGCATGAATAATAAACATTTATCATGATATGAGGAAATAAATAATAACTTTATTATTGCCTCTAGGGCATATTTCCTTGATCTCCCACTTGCACTAGAGTCAATAATCTAGATTACAAAGTAATGATTCTAACACCCATGGAGTCTTGGTGCTGATCATGTTTTGCTCGTGAGAGAGGCTTAGTCAGCGGTGCGCAACATTCAGATCCGTATGTATCTTGCAAATCTCTATGTCTCCCACTGGACTTGGTCCCGGATGGAATTGAAGCATCTCTTGATGTGCTTGGTCCTATTGTGAAATCTGGATTCCTTTGCCAAGGCAATTGCACCAAGATTGTCACAGAAGATCTTCATTGGTCCCGATGCACTAGGTATGACACCTAGATCGGAAATGAACTCCTTCATCCAGACTCCTTCATTTGTCTGCTTCGAAGCAGCTATGTACTCCGCTTCACATGTAGATCCCGCCATGGCGCTTTGTTTAGAACTCGCACCAACTTACAGCTCCACCGTTTAATAAAAACACGTATCCGGTTTGCGATTTGGAATTGTCCGGATCGGTGTCAAAGCTTGCATCGGCGTAACCATTTACGACTAGCTCTTTGTCACCTCCATATCGAGAAACATATCCTTAGTCCTTTTCGGTATTTCGGGATGTTCTTGACCGTTGTCGATGATCCTCTGGATTACTTTGGTACCTTCCTGCCAAGCTTATTGCTAAGCACACGTCACGTCTGGTACACATCATTGCATACATGATAGAGCCTATGGCTGAAGCATAGGGAACATCTTTCATTTTCTCTCTATCTTGTGTTGTGGTCGGGCATTGATTCTGACTCAACTTCTCACCTTGTAGTACGGGCAAGAACCCTTTCTTTGCCTAATCCATTTTGAACCTTTTCAAAACTTTATCAAGGTATGTGCTTTGTGAAAGTCCTATTAAGCGTCTTGATCTATCTCTATAAATCTTGATGCCCAATATGTAAGCATCTTCACCGAGGTCTTTCATAGAAAAACTTTTATTCAAGTATCCCTTTATGCTATCCAGAAATTCTATACCATTTCCAATTAATAATATGTCATCTACATATAATATCAGAAATGCTACAAAGCTCCCACTCACTTTCTTGTAAATACAGGCTTCTCCAAAAGTCTGTATAAAACCATATGCTTTGATCACACTATCAAAGCGTTTATTCCAACTCGAGATGCTTGCACCAGTCCATAAATGGATCATTGGAGCTTGCACACTTTGTTAACACCTTTTGGATCAACAAAACCTTCAGGTTGCATCATATACAACTCTTCTTCCAGAAATCCATTCAAGAATGCAGTTTTGACATCCATTTGCCAAATTTCATAATCATAAAATGCAGCAATTGCTAACATGATTCGGACAGACTTAAGCATCGCTACGGGTGAGAAAGTCTCATCGTAGTCAACCCCTTGAACTTGTCGAAAACCTTTTGCAACAAGTCGAGCTTTATAGACAGTTACATTACCATCAGTGTCAGTCTTCTTATTAAAGATCCATTTATTCTCAATGGCTTGCTGATCATCGGGCAAGTCAACCAAAGTCCATACTTTGTTCTCATACATGGATCCCATCTCAGATTTCATGGCGTCTAGCCATTTTGCGGAATCTGGGCTCATCATCGCTTCCTCATAGTTCGTAGGTTCATCATAGTCAAGTAACATGACTTCCAGAATAGGATTACCATACCACTCTAGTGCGGATCTTACTCTGGTAGACCTCTGAGGTTCAAGAGAAACTTGATCCAAGTTTCATGATCAATATCATTAGCTTCCTCACTAATTGGTGTATTTGTCATAGGAACTGGTTCTTGTGATGAGCTACTTTCCAATAAGGGACCAGGTACAGTTACCTCATCAAGTTCTACTTTCCTCCCACTCACTTCTTTTGAGAGAAACCCCTTCTCTAGAAAGGATCCGAATTTAGCAACAAAAATCTTGCCCTTAGATCTGTGATAGAAGGTGTACCCAACAGTCTCTTTTGGGTATCCTATGAAGACACATTTCTCTGATTTGGGTTCGAGCTTATCTAGTTGAAGTTTCTTCACATAAGCATCGCAGCCCCAAACTTTAAGAAACGACAACTTTGGTTTCTTGCCAAACCACAGTTCATGAGGTGTAGTCTCAACGGATTTTGATGGTACCCTATTTAACGTGAATGCGGCCGTCTCTAAAGCATAACCCCAAAACGATAGCGGTAAATCAGTAAGAGACATCATAGATTGCACCATATCTAGTAAAGTATGATTACAACGTTCGGACACACCATTTCGTTGTGGTGTTCGGTGGCGTGAGTTGAAACTATTCGCATTGTTTCAAATGTAAACCAAACTCGTAACTCAAATATTCTCCTCCACGATCGGATCGTAGAAACTTTATTTTCTTGTTACGATGATTTTTCACTTCACTCTGAAATTCTTTGAACTTTTCAAATGTTTCAGACTTGTGTTTCATTAAGTAGATATACCCATATCCGCTTAAATCATCTGTGAAGGTGAGAAAATAACGATACCGCCATGAGCCTCAACATTCATTGGACCACAAACATCGGTATGTATGATTTCCAATAAATCAGTTGCTCGCTCCATAGTTCCGGAGAACGGCGTTTTAGTCATCTTGCCCATGAGGCACGGTTCGCAAGTACCAAGTGATTCATAATCAAGTGATTCCAAAAGCCCATCAGTATGGTGTTTCTTCATGCGATTTACACCGATATGACCTAAACGGCAGTGCCACAAATAAGTTGCACTATCATTATCAACTCTGCATCTTTTGGCTTCAACACTATGAATATGTGTATCACTACTATCGAGATTCAATAAATATAGACCACTCTTCAAGGGTGCATGACCATAGAAGATATTACTCATATAAGTAGAACAACCATTATTCTCTGACTTAAATGAATAACCGTCTCGCATCAAACAAGATCCAGATATAATGTTCATGCTCAACGCTGGCACCAAATAACAATTATTTAGGTCTAAAACTAATCCCGATGGTAGATGTAGAGGTAGCGTGCCGGCCGCGATCACATCGACTTTGGAACCATTTCCCACGCGCATCATTACCTCGTCCTTAGCCAATCTTTGCTTAATCCGTAGTCCATGTTTCGAGTTGCAAATTTTAGCAACAGAACCAGTATCAAATACCCAGGTACTACTGCAAGCATTAGTAAGGTACACATCAATAACATGTGTATCACATATACCTTTGTTCACTTTGCCATCCTTCTTATCGGCCAAATACTTGGGGCAGTTCCGCTTCCAGTGTCCAGTCTGCTTGCAGTAGAAGCACTCCGTTTCAGTCTTAGGTCCAGACTTTGGTTTCTTCCCTTGAGCAGCAACTTGTTTGCTGTTCTTCTTGAAGTTCCCCTTCTTCTTCCCTTTGCCCTTTTTCTTGAAACTGGTGGTCTTGTTGACCATCAACACTTGATGCTCCTTCTTGATTTATACCTCCGCGGCTTTTAGCATTGCGAAGAGCTCGGGAATAGTCTTGTCCATCCCTTGCATATTATAGTTCATCACGAAGCTCTTGTAGCTTGGTGGCGGTGATTGAGGAATTCTGTCAATGACACTATCATCAGGAAGATTAACTCCCAGTTGAATCAAGTGATTATTATACCCAGACATTTTGAGTATGTGTTCACGGACCGAACTATTCTCCTCCATCTTGCAGCTATAGAACTTATTGGAGACTTCATATCTCTCAATCCGGGCATTTGCTTGAAATATTAACTTCAACTCCTGGAACATCTCATATGCTCCATGACGTTCAAAACGTCGTTCATGACCCGTTCTAAGCCGTAAAGCATGGCTGCTTGAACTATCGAGTAGTCATCGGCTTTGCTCGCGAGACGTTCTTAATGTCGTCGGTTGCATCAGCAGCGAGGTTCGGCACCAGCGGTGCTTCGGGGCGTAATTCTTACGTGCAGACAATGAGGATAATCCTCGAATTACGGACCCGATCCGTGTAATTGCTACCATCATCTTTCAAGTTTGCTTTCTCAGCGAACGCATTAAAATTCAACGGAACAACAAAGACGAGCCATCTATCTACAACAAACATAGACAAGCAAAATACTATCAGGTACTAAGTTCATGATAAATTTAAGTTCAATTAATCATATTACTTAAGAACTCCTCCCTCTAATCCTCTAAGTGATTACGTGATCCATATCAACTACACCATGTCCGATCGTCACGTGAGATGGAGTAGTTTCAACGGTGAACATCAATATGTTGATCAAATCTACTATATGATTCACGCTCGACCTTTCGGTCTCCGTGTTCCGAGGCCATATCTGTTATATGCTAGGCTCGTCAAGTTTAAACTGAGTATTCGCGTGTGCAACTGTTTTGCACCGTTGTATTTGAGCGTAGAGCCTATCACACCCGATCATCACGTGGTGTCTCAAAGACGAAGAACTTTCATAGCGGTGCATACTCGGGAGAACACTTCTTGATAATTTTAGTGAGAGATCATCTTAAAATGCTACCGTCAATCAAAGCAAGATAAGATGCATAAAGGATAAACATCACATGCAATCAATATAAGTGATATGGTATGGCCATCATCATCTTGTGCTTGTGATCTCCATCTTCTAAGCACCGTCATGATCACCATCGTCACCGGCGCGACACCTTGATCTCCATCGTAGCATCGTTGTCGTTACGCCATCTATTGCTTCTACGACTATCGCTACCGCTTAGCAATAAAGTAAAGCAATTACAGGGCATTTGCATTTCATACAATAAAGCGACAACCATATGGCTCTGCCGATTGCCGATAACCGGTTACAAAACATGATCATCTCATACAATAAAATATAGCATCACGTCTTGACCATATCACATCACAACATGCCCTGCAAAAACAAGTTAGACGTCCTCTACTTTGTTGTTGCAAATTTTACGTGGCTGCTACGGGCTGAGCAAGAACCGTTCTTACCTACGCATCAAAACCACAACGATAGTTCGTCAAGTTAGTGTTGTTTTAACCTTCGCAAGGACTGGGCGTAGCCACACTCGATTCAGCTAAATTGAGCGAGACAGACACCCGCCAGTCACCTTTAAGCACGAGTGCTCGTAGCAGTGAAACCAGTCTCGCGTAAGCGTCTGGCGTAATGTCGGTCGGGCGCTTCATCTCACAATACCGCTGAGCCAAAGTATGACATGCTGGTAAGCAGTATGACTTGTATCGCCCACAACTCACTTATGTTCTACTCGTGCATATGACATCTACGCATAAAACCAGGCTCTAAAACCACTGTTGGGGAACGTAGTAATTTCAAAAAAATTCCTACGCACACGCAAGATCATGGTGATGGCATAGCAACGAGAGGGGAGAGTATTGTCCACGTACCCTCGTAGACCGTAAGCGGAAGCGTTATGACAACGCGGTTGATGTAGTCGTACGTCTTCACGATCTGACCGATCCAAGTACCGAATGTACGGTACCTCCGAGTTTAGCACACGTTCAGCTCGATGACGATCCCCGGACTCCGATCCAGCTAAGTGTCGGGGATGAGTTCCGTCAGCACGACGGCGTGGTGATGATGATGATGTTCTACCGGCGCAGGGCTTCGCCTAAACTCATGACGATATGACCGAGGTGGAATATGGTGGAGGGGGCACCGACACGGCTAAGGAAGCGATCTTGAAGATCAACTTGTGTGTCCTAGGTGCCCCCTGCCCCGTATATAAAGGAGCAAGGGGAGGCCGGCCGGCCCTAGGGGGCGCGCCAAGGAGGAGGAGTCCTCCTCCTAGTAGGAGTAGGACTCCCTCTTTCCTACTCCTACTAGGAGGAGGAAAGGAAGGGGGAGAGGGAGAGGAAAAGAGGGGGGCGCCGCCCCCCCTCTCCTAGTCCAATTCGGACCAGAGGGGGAGGGGGCGCGCGGCCCATCCTGGCTGCCCCTCTCTCTCCACTAAACCCATAAGGCCCATTACTTCTCCCGGGGGGGTTCCGGTAACCCTCCGGCACTCCGGTTTTCTCCGAAAACCCCCGGAACACTTCCGGTGTCCGAATATAGTCGTCCAATATATCAATCTTTATGTCTCGACCATTTCGAGACTCCTCGTCATGTTCGTGATCACATCCGGGACTCCGAACAAACTTCGGTACATCAAAACTTATAAACTCATAATAAAAATGTCATCGTAACGTTAAGCGTGTGGACCCTACGGGTTCGAGAACTATGTAGACATGACCTAGAACTATTCTCGGTCAATAACCAATAGCGGAATCTGGATGCCCATATTGGCTCCTACATATTCTACGAAGATCTTTATCGGTCAAACCGCATAACAACATACGTTGTTCCCTTTGTCATCGGTATGTTACTTGCCCGAGATTCGATCGTCGGTATCCAATACCTAGTTCAATCTCGTTACGGCAAATCTCTTTACTCGTTACGTAATGCATCATTCCGTAACTAACTCGTTAGTTACATTGCTTGCAAGGCTTATAGTGATGTGCATTACCGAGAGGGCCGAGATACCTCTCGACAATCGGAGTGACAAAACCTAATCTCGAAATCGCCAACCCAACATGTACCTTTGGAGACACCTGTAGTACTCCTTTATAATCACCCGATTCGTTGTGACGTTTGGTAGCACCAAAGTGTTCCTCCGTAAGCGGGAGTTGCATAATCTCATAGTTACAGGAACATGTATAAGTCATGAAGAAAGCAATAGCAACATACTAAACGATCAAGTGCTAGGCTAACAGAATGGGTCATGTCAATCACATCATTCTCCTAATGATGTGATCCCATTAATCAAATGACAACACATGTCTATGGTTAGGTAACATAACCATCTTTGATTAATGAGCTAGTCAGGTAGAGGCATACTAGTGACTATATGTTTGTCTATGTATTCACACATGTATCATGTTTCTGGTTAATACAATTCTAGCATGAATAATAAACATTTATCATGATATGAGGAAATAAATAATAACTTTACTATTGCCTCTAGGGCATATTTCCTTCACCATTCGTCCCGGACACTGTGTTTGAAAGCTGCTAGGGCTTCAGCATACAGACAGTCGACGATTTGGTTCTTCTTGGTGAGAAATCTGTTCCAAAGCTTACGGGCTGACTCTCCGGGTTGTTGGATTATGTGACTTAAATCGTCTGCATCCAGAGGTCGGACATAGGTCCCTTGAAAATTAGCCCTGAAAGCATCCTTGAGTTCCTCCCAACTTCGAATTGAATTTTCGGGGAGGCTTTTCAACCAGTGCTGAGCTGGTCCTTTCAACTTGAGGGGCAGGTATTTGATGGCATGGAGATCGTCTCTGCGAGCCATATGAATGTGCAGAATAAAGTCCTCAATCCAGACTGCAGGGTCTGTCGTTCCGTCGTATGCCTCGATGTTACGGGTTTAAACCCCTCTGGAAATTCATGATCCAGCACCTCATCGGTGAGGCACAAGGGGTGTGCGGCACCCCTGTACTTGGCTGTGTCATGGCATGGGTCCGACGGCTGTAGTGTTCAGTGTTGATTCCGAGCTGGCCATCGATCAGTATAGTCGGTTTGGTGGCCGTGATCCTGCATAGGAACACGTTTACTAGATCCATAGATGGACCTGATCATACCAGCTCTTTTGTCCATGTGCTCACGTAGATCGTGTGTCGACTTGTGTGCGGTGTCATTAGCCGCTTTGTCTCGGCCACGAGGTGGTCGGTCTGGCAGATCGGTCGTATTGTTTTTCGGCGGAATGGGTGCAATAGCCTCGTCGTCGAATTCGGGTAGCAGCTTATGTTTTGGGTAGATCTTTGTCTCGCAATCACCGCCATATCTTTCATAAGTGTCGAGCACTTTGTTCCATCTGTGGTTGAGCATATCCTGCGCAGCTTTAAGCCATTGCTTCTGCTTCTTCAAGCTCCTCGCGGTAGCAATAAGCCTTTTGTGGAGGTGCTCTTGTTCGAAGTGCTTTTCCGGGATGATGTGTGCATATCGTCGTCCGGACTGTTCTCCTCTCCAGAGACAGGTTTATAAGTTTTGTCTTCGGCATCGCTGTGACCGGACAACGGCCCCGGACTGTGCTCGCCGTCCCCCTGCTCCATCGCTAGGTCTGCGGGGTCGTCGTTATCTTTAGCATTGTCCGGGGTGTTTATTCTTTCTTGTGTCGGTATCGCTGTTTTTGCTATGGCGGGGTTTAGAGCGGCCCCGCTGACGTCGACGCTTTGTTTGCTTTTCAAGAGGATTATCCTCCGTTGCATCCTTTTGATCCTCGCCATTGCTTTCTTTGGGTGTGTCGACCATATATATGTCATATGATGAGGTGGATGTCCAACGCCCTGGGGGCGGTGGTTCCCGTTCTTCTCCGGCATCGTCGGCCATACCGTTGATGTCCTCGGAGTCAAAATCAAGCATGTCGGTTAAGTCATCGACATTGGCTATTAAGTGGGCGGTGGGTGGGGAATGAATTCCTTCGTCGTCTGCTTCCCAATCAAGCCAGATATAGTTCGTCCAGGAGTTTCCTAACAAGGAGAGAGATTTTAATGAGTTTAGCACGTCGCCCAAGGGCGAGTGCTGGAAGATATCCGCGGAGCTGAACTCCATGATCGGCACCCAGTTAGATCCGATGGGTGCGGATACACGCGGTTCGGAGCCTATGGCCGGAGACGAGTCCGAGGGTCCAATGACACAGACCTCATTGGAAGTGAAATCTGTGTTCGGCTCTATCGCCGTTAAGTGTGCGGCTCCCGTGGCGGGGTCCATCCTCCCGTCCTCGGATGGCACGATCTGCACTGGATCTAAAGCCAGGGCAATTGCATGTGGGGTCTCCTGAACGCCGTCCGATGGCAGATCTAGGTCACGCTCATCGTGGTTGCAGGGTGCACCCATTATGGGCTCGAATCCGTCGAAGATCAAATCTCCATGGATGTCGGCAATGTAGTTCAGGCTTCCAAACGTGACCTAATGGCCAGGGGCGTAGCTATCGATCTACTCCAGATAGCCAAGCGAGTTGGCCCGCAGTGCAAAGCCACCGAATACAAAGATCTGTCCGAGGAGGAAAACCTCACCCTGGACCACATCATTGTAGATGATCGAAGGGGCCATCAAGCCTTATGGTGACGACATAGTGGAACTCTCAATGAAAGCACCAATGTCGGTGTCAAAACCGGCGGATCTCGGGTAGGGGGTCCCGAACTGTGCGTCTAAGGCTAATGGTAACAGGAGGTGGGGGACATGATGTTTACCCAGGTTCGGGCCCTCTCTATGGAGGTAATACCCTACTTCCTGCTTGATTGATCTTGATGATATGAGTATTACAAGAGTTGATCTACCAAGAGATCGTAGAGGCTAAACCCTAGAAGCTAGCCTATGATTATGATTGTTGTTGTCCTACGGACTAAACCCTTCGGTTTATATAGACACCGGAGGGGGCTAGGGTTACACAGAGTCGGTTACAAAGAAGGGAATCTACATATCCGAATTGCCAAGCTTGCCTTCCACGCAAAGGAGAGTCCCACCCGGACACGGGACGAAGTCTTCAATTTTGTATCTTCATAGTCCAACATTCCGACATAAGCATATAGTCCGGCTATATCCGAGGACCCCCTAATCCAGGCCTCCCTCACATATCACATCACATAGCATACCCTGCAAAAACAAGTTAGACGTCCTCTAATTGTTGTTGCATGTTGTACGTGGTTGCTATGGGTTTCTAGCAAGAATGTTTCATACCTACGCAAAAGCCACAACGGTGATATGCCAATTGCTATTTACCCTTCATAAGGACCCTCTTCATCAAATCCGATCCGACTAAAGTGGGAGAGACAGACACCGGCTAGCCACCTTATGCAACAAGTGCATGCCAATCAGTGGAACCTGTCTGACGTAAGCATACATGTAAGGTCGGTCCGGGCCGCTTCATCCCACAATGTCGCTGAATCAAGATAGGACTAGTAACGGCAAGCAAATTGACCAAATCATCGCCCACAACTACTTGTGTTCTACTCGTGCATAGAATCTACGCATAAACCTAGCTCATGATGCCACTATTGGGGAACATAGTAATCATTCAAAAAAATCCTACGTGTCACCAAGATCAATCTAGGAGATGCTAGCAACGAGAGAGAGGGAGTGCATCTTCATACCCTTGAAGATCGCTAAGCGTAAGCGTTACAAAAACGCGGTTGATGGAGCCGTACTCGCGGCGATTCAAATCGCGGAAGATCCGATCTAGCGTCAAACGGACGACGCCTCCGCGTTCAACACACGTATAGCCCGGGGACGTCTCCTCCTTCTTGATCCAGCAAGGGGGGAGGAGAAGTTGAGGGAGAACTCCAGCAGCACGATGGTGTGGTGGCGATGGAGCTCGTGGTTCTCCGGCAGAGCTTCGCTAAGCACTACGGAGGAGGAGGAGGTGTAGGAAGGAGAGGAAGGGCAGCGCCAGGGCGTGTCAATGTGCGGCTGCCCTCTCTCTCCCTCACTATATATAGGGGGAGGGGGAGGGGGAGGCTCCCTAGGGTTTCCCCTAGGGGGGAGCGGCTAAGGCAGATTGGATCTCCCTAGGGAAACCCTAGGGAGACTTGCCCCCCAAGCCAAGCAGGTGGAGGCTTGCCTCCCAAGCCAGGTGGAGGCACCCCACCTCCCCAAGCAAAGTGGGGGTGTGGGGGCGCACAGCCCCTTAGTGGGCTGCTTTGCCCCCTCCCCTTGGCCCACACTAGTAGAAAAAGGGCCATTTGTCCCGGTTCGTAATGGCCTTCTGTCCTGGTTTAAGAACCGGGACTAAAAGGTTGGTACTAATGCCCTTGGCCTTTAGTCCCAGTTCTTACACGAACCGAGACAAATGGGCCTCCACATGGCCGCCTTCTGGCCGATCGAGCAGAGGGCCTTTGGTCCCGGTTGGTGACATAAACCGGGACCAAAAGGCATCCATGCGTCAGCAGCTGGCTGGAGCTGAGTTTTTTTTTTGAAAGGGGCTGGTTTAGGGGTTTTGGGGGTTAATTTAGGTTGTTATTAGCTAGCTAATAGAGAGAAGTGTCCTCTCTTATATCTCCGTGCTTGGTTTACCAACGCTATTGCTATGTTCATTTCACCCGCTGATATATAATAACTCTTCATGCTCGCATCATGCATCATCATATATAATAACAAGTCCTACTAATCATGCATCATCATACAACTTCTACTCGTTATTAATAACAAGTCATATGATCATCATCCTCATAGTCATCGAACCAACCCTACTTAATTGTTCTTAGCACATGATCATCAGTATCAGGTAGGACCTAAATACCTTAAGGTAAAATAGCATAAAACAATATAGACCCTAACTCTCCATTATGGAGAATGGAGATCATCCTGTCTCCAATTCTTGCGCTTCGCTTCCTTTTGCTTCCAAGAACCTCCTTATGACTGTCCATACATTTTTTCCATTCTTTGATTTTCATGTCTCCACTTCTTTTAGAAATCCGGTATGGACAGTTGAGATTCGTAGGATGGCCTGGTTGTATGTTCAAAACATCAAGGCGACCATGCTGATACATCAGATGAGGCACACAATCATTCGGGATTATCTGTTGAAAAACATAGTAATAACTTCGCAGTTAGCAATGATGTACTAGTTTTAGAAGTATGCAAAAGATGCACGGACGTCGTAATAGTAAAAAATCTTACCAGGGTATCTCCATGGTAGTTACCATAGTTCAACACGTGCACTAGTGGCACGTATTGACCATAATGTTGAGGAGTTCAATTGTAGATATTGTAATTCTCAAGATGAGTACAAAATGCGATCAGATGATTTTTCTCCTAATAAGTTAATTCGGAACCATCGGTGTAGTGGGTTTTGTCTACCATCTTCCGCACATTCTCTGAAGAATGAAAATAAGCTGTCAATGGAAATAAGCTGTCAACTATTTTGAAATAAAAATATAAATTACTTAATAACTATGTTTGAAAAGCTCACATTGGGGAAGAATTGGAAGTGTATCAACAAGGACCCAAATGTCCATATTGTCTTGCTCGATTTTAGGATCACCAAGATCCATGGTGACAAGCATACCCTCATCAAAACCATACATCTTGCAAAGAGCTTCCCAATTTTTGCAACCAAAATGGGTTACACTCTCAGAATTGTACAACTTTACTTCAAAATCCACACCATGATGGGTCCTTAGGTGAATTTTTTTTGTTTCCATACTTTCATGGTCTTCAAAACCCATCCTCTCCAAGACATAGTGTCTTGCATAGCATGGGATAAGCTAGTCGAATTGGAAAACATGAAAAGTACATGTTGAAATAGTTGAAGTCGTGCTTAATTACAAAAAAACTCTTATCGTCGTTGCATACCGTTTCAACATCGAAGGTCTCCTTGAGCTCAATGCTGAAGCGCCGATCTTCCTCCAGCTCAAGGAACCTGTCGCACATACCTCGGTCGTCGTGGCACCCGTCGCACTCCCCCAGGCAGTTTTCGTCGTCCGAGTACGACATTTCCTATGTTCATAATTCAAACATTAAACTTGTACAATTAAATATATGTACTAAAAAACCTAAATTAGATCATTATTATTCATCACGGGTTGACTATCGGTCTGTCGAGCCTTTTCTTGAAAACTCTCAGCTCACGTGGTGTACATATTCGGCCGTCGGTGATGGTAGCTCCTCCTTTCATTCCCGAGTGCATTACACTAAATTGTCTAGCACACAGGAATGAAGGAGAAGCTACCCCCACGGAACAGTCGGAATTCTTCGTCCTCTCATAATATATGGTTGGAGACTCTCCCTCATTGATTCCTCTCTGACATTTGCTACTGTCGGTGATGGTAGCTTCTCCTTTCGTTCCCGAGTGCATTACACCAAATTGTGTCTAGCACACGGGAACGAAGGAGAAGCTACTCCCACGACAACAGTCGGGATTCTTCGTCCTCTCATATATGGTGGAGACTCGATAGACTTAAAGTCAACCCGAGGACTCATATTATAGGACTCATATTGACATGGAGATTTGGCTGGTCTCACCTCGAGGTTGGAGGAGAGTCGGTGACGGGGACGACAGCGCGGATGATGGAGGGGCTCCTAGATTTCTGTAAAAACAAAAACCCTATAAGCTATCAAGTAATCAAATGCATACGCCTTGCATATATAGTGCTCTACAATTTTACCATTCAAAGTAGGAGTACTTTTCCAATTAATTTGAGCATTCTCAATAAGCAAAACCAAATTGTAAAATAAAGTAGTATTCAAATTAGCATGCATTCAATTATAAGCAAAACTACATCATCTCTTATGTCCGTACATCGTCGAATATTATCACTAATACTCCTCGAATATTATCATACATATAACATCGCTAATACAACTAGAACCGTAGCGCCTGACGGGTATCGTCGCGGGCGGTGGACACCCAAAGAGAAGGAACCATCACAGGATCATAGCTCCAGTGAGATCCCTGAAGAACCTGCCAGGTATTGTCGAACCTGCCCTCTAATGCAACCATGTAGCGACGGACGTGCTCGTCCTCCTCACTGACACGGTGACGTACCACCTCCGCAGTGTCCGAAAGCCTCGGCACCATCACTAGCCCACGCGACCGCCACCAAACAAGGACCGGGTCAACGACGGGCTGGCTCCTCACCAACCTACGCCCCTCGGAAGGTAGCACCTCCCAATACCAGCCCGACGGAGCCCAGTCCCGGACATGGCCCCTTGATCAAGCCGGCCTCCTCCACCGAGTCGACGACGAGGATGCGGGATAGGCATCGTCGATGTCGATGCGGGAATAATTGCTTGAACTAAAAAAATAAACTAGTTCTATTAATTTTCTTGCTAAAAATAAACTACTTCTATATATAGTAAAGTAAAGTAGTTTTATTAAATCAGCTAGTTCAACTACTAAGCACTTACTATAAATAAAATAAAGTAGTACTTACTAAAAATAAACTACTTCTACATATAGTAAAATAAAGTAGTTTAAATCAACTAGTTCAACTACTAAGCACTTACTATAAATAAAATAAAGTACTACTTACTAAAATAAACTACTTCTATAGTAAAATAAAGTAGTTTTATTAAATCAACTAGTTCAACTACTAAGCACTTACTAAAAATAAACTTGTTTAACCAGTTCTATTATATTTAACTAGTTCAACGCAATTTTTTTCTAAATATGCACACACACACACACACACACATATATATATATAGGGTGGCACTATTCTGATCGCGGGATTAGAATAGTTATTTGGATCACAGCAGCCCTATATAGGGCCCCGAAGACAGGTTCCCGAACTTACCTGGACTGCCAGCCCGGCCCGACAAAATCCAACCTGGACCCCAATCCCGACATAATCCCACCTGGACCCCGATCCCGATCGAGCCGCCCCTCCCCAGTCCCCCTCCTAGCTGCTCCTCCCCTCGATCTCCGCCGTGATTCACCGCCGAAAATCCGCTGGATCGAGCGGCTACCTTCCTTCTCCAGATCCTGGCCGACGGGATCGAGCTCCGCCGCCTCCGACTCCACCTCCTACCCGACCACCGGCCTTGAGCGAAGCGAAGCGATGGCGGACGCCCGGCCTGAGGGAGCCCTCGTCGCTCGAGTCGGGCGGAGCCGCGCGGCCGCCGGATTTCTGCGATGAACGGCCGCCATGGACTTAGGAAGCCTCATCCTCGGTCCATCGTCACCGCCAGACGGCTTGGCGCGTGCTCGTGACGGCCAACGCAAGAGCCCACCTAACAACAGCAAACCCAAGGAAGCATCTCGGCGGAGGCGCATCGTGGCGCCTTCAAATCTAAGAACTGTACATGAACTTCCTCCCCGATCTTGCATTCTTCTTCAATCTTGCCTTCTCGACCTTCTTGCTTCGTGCAGATGAACTTCGCTACCGCAAGACATGGATTGCCATGGGATTCCTCTCATACCTCCACGACGAATTGTTCTCAAGGTGGCCTATCATCTGCTGGTAAAAGGTTGGCGAACTTCTAGCCAGGGTATGGTTGAACTTCTTCCTTCCTTCGGTTTGTTATTTTCTTACAACTATGTGAAGTTCGGTGGTGTGTGAGCATCATCCGTGCTACAAAAGCTTTTGTAAAATCTGCCTGCTTACAACCATGTGAAGTTCTGGTAGTGTGTGAGCCTCAGTCCAGGCTACAAAACAGAATTGTAAAATCTGCCTGCTTAAAGGCATGTGAAGTTCAGGTAGTATGTGAGCCTCAGTCCAGGCTACAAACACTATAAAATCTGCCTGCATTCACATTCACATGTGGAAAAGCAATGTGAAGTTCAACTAGTAAGTGTGCTAGAGTTCAGGTTGGAAATGTATCAAGTTCTATGCAAAACAAAAATAAAGGAAAATAGAACATACATGTGATATCACATGAAGGTCAGGTTGGTATGCACTAGCAGTCCAACCATTCAAAAAACTCATGAAGATTCAGGTTTTTAAGCTGAGATGATTCCCCTTTGCAAAACAAGAAGTTCAAAGTTGTGGAGAGTGCTCGGTTCGGTACATATAAGTAATCTAATATTGCGTAATTAAAAAGCAGGATGTGAAGTTCATTACGTGAAGGGTGGATTCAGTACAAAGGCATTGGCAGATGCTCACTTCAAATGTATAGTGCGATGTCTCTCACCACTTTTATATGAGAAGTTCAGTCTGTGGATAATGCTAAGTTCAGTTATGAAGGTATATGCAGATATAACTTGCGTGCTAACTGACATTTTTTCCTTTAATGTCAGCAAGACGGGAGACGCATGAAGAAGCTTAGAAGTTCCCAGCAGCAAGTACACAATGCAAAGCCTGTACGCGTTGCACCACCCTCTCAATGGGTCACACCTCAAACGCACCAACAACATTACCAACCTGCTCCGGATAAAAATGGACGACACGTAAACACACGGATACTCCCGAGAAGTCGGGTCACAGCCCTATCCGCACAAGTTTGCGCCTCCACCTAATTGGGTGACGCCGAAATCCCCATGATTCTTTGTATCCACCAGCAGACTCCCAAAGACGCCGATGGAGGAGGGGTTAGCTCAAGTCATGCGTGTAACTCGAGGTTATCTGGTGTGCCTCATCAATGCCAAAGCGAAGCAACTAAACCGGATCCTGTGACAAATCCAACAAAGAACACACACACGAAGGAGAGTGATCGCACACTACCACCGTTTGATCCTGCTGCGATGCTACAAGTCGAATTGTACAACAGCAAAAGGTAGATGGATTGCTTCACGTAACAAAAGAGCAAACCAAGACCGGGATCGCAATACCTCCACAACCACCTCAAGCAAAAAGGCGCAAACAAGAGAGAGGCCATCTTCACCCTACTTCCTCCTCGTGATCCATCTTTGATCTCGCTATGATTACTCCTCCATGCCCCATCCCGGAGGGACAACAAATGACACCGCGGAGTTGCGATCATACACGCACGTAAGTGAAACAAAAATATTTATATCGCATCTTGTATTATCTGCAAATTTCTGCTCCCTCCAGAATAACAAGTTCATAAACTGCATTTTAAGGTGTTGTTTGGATTTATTTTTTCTTTTTCTGCAGACGCCAGATCTACCGGATTATCTAATACCAATACTAAAAGTGCGATTCAAGGATGTAGAGAAAGCAAGGGAATTTTATAATAGATACGCCAGACACGCTGGTTTTGGAATCAGGAAGACGGGTGGAAATGACAACCACAAGTATTTTGTTTGCGCCTTCCAAGGGATACACACATCTTCAGTTTCAGAGGCCAGCGGGAAGCAAAACAAAACATCGCAGAGGACGGGCTGCAATGCAAGAATGAGGGTGAAGGTGCAGGAGGATGGCACATGCGTGGCAGTGGACATTGAGTACAATCATAATCACCAGCTCATGCAAACTGATGACATCTTTGGTGTTTTGCACTCACACAAGAATTATGACCCCACTATATTGGAGTACGTAAAGCTCTTGCAGTACCATGATGTCAAGCACACGACAATCATGTCCATGCTATCTGAAAATGAAGATGGAAGCTACTTCCTAAGCATGACCGGACGAGACACCGCTAAACCGAGAAGTACTCAAACACCAACATCTTGCAATGTAAAAATAGCATCCTAGCTCACAATCATTTGCTAGCAAAAAATAAACAAATGCATATTTGCATGTGATTTGCAGGAAAGCCATGAATGCAAAGAAAGATGATTTGGATGATGTATTGAAACTTGTTTCATTCTTCAAAGACATGAAGGCGATAAATGATGAGTTTTTCTATGACATCCAAGTGGACAAGGACAAGTCAATTAAAAACATTTTCTGGTCCAATGCAAGCTGCCGAGGAGCCTATCAAGACTTCGGCGATTGCGTAACATTCGACACAACTTACAAGACCAACAGATTTCATATGCCCCTGGGAGTGTTTGTTGGAACAAACCATCACTTGCAGTCAACGATATTTGTTGTTGCCCTAATAAGAGACGAAGATGCAAAGTCATTCAAGTGGCTGTTCGATACATTTCTACGGTGCATGAACAACAAGCATGCAACTTTCATTCTAACAGGTGAGTTCAAATAAAAAACTCCTCAAGTTTCATCATCTTTCCAGTCTGTGGGTCTGTATTGGGTATATTTGGTTTTATCTGAAAATAATATACAGCAAGCAGTTCAACCACTGTTAGCACAGAAGTCCAACCAAAAAACAGTAGAAGAAAGCAAATTTTTTATGTCACATGTTTAGAAAAAACTAGTCATGAATGTCAAGTTCAAGTACAGGAATCATAGAAGTTCAAGGATAAAAATATGTTCAGAAAAAAACATGTAGCATGTTCAAAAAAATATAGTTATTTATGTGAAGTTCAAGCACTGGTACCACAGAAGTTCAAGAACCCTGCTGTAAGGAAAAATACATGTGCCATTTTTAGATGGTCATGTTGCTTCATCTGAAGTTCAAGTACTTGTACAACATAAGTTCACCATCAGTACAAAAAAAGAATCAAGTTTCATTTTTTTTAATTCATGCAGATCAATGCCCATTGGTGGCGAAAGCTATACCACAATCATTTCCAAACACCGTCCACAAGCTATGTCGTTGGCACATCTTGAAGAAGTACAGGGAATACCTCGCGTTGCTGTACAACAAGTACAAAACATTCAAAGAGGAGTTCACAACTATATTAAACTGGCCGCTGATGCCAACGGAGTTTGAAGATGCATGGGCTAATCTCGTGCACAAGTACAAACTGGAGAACGACCAGATGATGATGCAGCTCTGGAGTGATAGGAAGATGTGGATTTCAGCATATTACAAGAACATTTTCTGTGCTAGAATGACTTCCACACAACGAAGCGAGAGCTTGAACCACGTGCTAAAGAAAGGGTTTGTCAAGGGGACCCAGAACCTACACAAGTTTGCTAGGCGGGTCAATGCTTGCATACAAACTCGGATGCAGAAGGAGAACGAGCAAACAATGACCAGCATGGTAAGATGACAAAGTACAAAACACCCCCATCATGTTCTGTTTTGCCTTGAACATGTGCACTTTGAATTTTTTAAAAATGAAACCCATGACTCTGCCTCGACTAATACCTCACTTTTTGACATATGCGGACCAATCTCGTGACAAAAACAACTACGGACACGAGGAAGACATGTCCATCAAGTACACAAGAGCAGTGTACACCGAGATGAGGAATAGGATGAGAAAGGCAACGCTATTCCGTGCAAAGCGTACAGCAGAGCCAACTAAGTACCTTGTGTACTACCACAACAAGCCTGGCCATGATGATGAAGAAAGATTTTCCTGGTCAAAGCATGAATTCCAGGTTGTAGCTGACCCAGAGAATGAAATATACGAGTGTGAATGCAAGCTCTGGACACACACAGGTGAGCGAAAAAACAACCTCGTTAAAAAGCTAGACTGGTAATATCATATCAAAATTTATGAAACTCATTGCTGGCTCTCAAACTATGCATTCTGCATTCATCACAAAAATGCAGGCCTGTTCTGCCTTCACATCATGAACATACTTGACTACCTCAAGCCTGACAATTTTCCAAACAAGTATATCCTCAAACGGTACACAAAGACTGCAAGATCACAACCAACTTTTGATAAAAGGGACTACAACACAACGGCATCGGATGGCAGCTCAAGGCTATCGAAGCAAGACATATTGCTGCAGCTGAATTTGATGGTTAACAAGAAAGTGATGAGATGTGACTAGCAATATGACAGAGCATACTATGTTCTCAAGAGGCTTGTGGAAGAGCTTGATGCAATACATTCAGCAAATCAAGCGGATGCTGACGAAAGGATGGCTGAAGAGGACGCTGCAATTGAAGATGACCTTCATTATTATGCAGCTGAAATGCTCAATGCCGCCTCTGAAGCCAGCCAATACAAGCAGGGTGATGGCCAGTCAATGGAGCCGCGACAGCAAGAGACGATGAAATTGCCGTTGTATTCTGAAACAAAAGGTAGGAAGAAAATTACTGCAGCAAAGAAGAGTGACAAGAGAGCTCAAATAAAGGCACCACTGCTAGGAAGAGTCGTCGTCTTGCGACGAGAATGGAGTGCCACTTGGACACGAAATGCGAGTGTGTGCAACCAAAGTTATGGACACAACAAGTGACTGCCCAACACTCTTGAAAGAAACAATCTTGAGGAGGTCCGGCAACCCAAAGTTCGAAACAATGACCAAGGCTATGGAACAAAAGAAGGGACCACACCCACAAAAAGCAAGCAAAGAAGCTTTGTAGCATATGTAAGCGGTATGAACCACATAATGCAAGAACATGCCCATGACGCGAGATCTTTGAAAAGACAAGCAAAATACCGGAGAAGAAAGCAGAAAACAAGACCTATAGCCAACAACAAGAAGGTGGTGGAAGATGAAGAGGAAGATGAAGACGAAGACAACGACGAAGAAGGGGAAGAAGAAGATGAAGAGGAAGTGGAATGCGACAACAAAGAGGAAGAGGAAGACGACGATGAAGAGGAACAGGACGAAGAAGAGGAAGAGGTACATGTCAAGAAAAAACCTCTACCACCAAAGCCTAGGAGGAGCGCAAGGCTGATGAACAATTAGAATAGGTCAATTAATGAATTAGAACATTATGTCATCATCCCCGTAATATACCTTTGTGAAGTTCAAGTTATATTCTGCGAGAAGTCTGGTATGTTATGAGAGGAAGTGATGTCTTTGGTCATGTATTCCATGCGGTATCGCAAGCAAGAACAAAAAATGAAAAACATACAATGTGAAGTTCAAGTAAGATTACAATTGGAAGTTCTGGTATATTATGGCAGGAGGTGCTCGTGTTGTATTCCATAAAAGAGTAACCAGCAAATAATCATACAGTTTTGGAGTTTAACTCAGCTTACACAAGAAGTTCTGGTATATAAAATTGATGTAGGAAAAAAATATGCTTAAAAAAGAAAGTTTCACCGCATAAACTAAGGTTAGCAAGCCTAAGACAACGCGTTCAACTATGAAGTTCTGTTTGGATACGTGCAGAAGTTCAAAAGATAAAGAAACGTCAACAATATTTCTACACGAAGTTACAGCTGAAATACATTCGCACTTGAAAAAACACAAAAAAAATATATATAGATTTTATGCAAAACCATACATATTGATTGGGTTGAAAATTACCAATACATTACACAACACAGAAGTATCCTCTCCATCTGAAACCAGCAGCCTAGCTCCATATGTTGGGGCCCAAAAATAAACAACATAAAAAATCAAGCAGTTCAACCATAACCGAGGGAGAAGTTCAGGTACATCTATTGTGGCAAAAACATTCAACACATGGATAATGAAAACAATGCAGTACATTGAAAGTCACAAAGCCAAATCATTCTTCACACCAAAATACATTTGTCCACAATATCATAAGTAATAGTGCTGCACCTATAGATACGCAAATCACTAAAAACATTCTTACACCCAAATCTTTACGGAATTGTTCCAATCATTATCAAACCTAAAAATCTGTACTAAATCAAATCTACAATGGAACTAATGCTTCGAATTCACGGGCCAAAGGACTGGATCTCTTCAGGGAGCTCTGAACGCACGACTTCATTCTTCTCGCTAAAAATCAGAGTGTGCATGAACTCGGCCTTCCAGTCATCTGCAGCAGCCTGCAAACAAAAGAAAGGTGAAAACGATGGTTTAGTAACGCATATCTAAAACCACAGCAGGAGCGTCGCACAAAAAAACACAAGAAAAATCAAAGGATGATGAGACAAGAACAAAGACAGAACATACTTCAACATCACCAAAATCGTCAACAATCTCATCGCCGTCATACAAAGAGCTGAACTTCACGGCAAAGAAACCACAATCGTTACTCTTCTGCTTCGGAACATCGATGAAAGTCGTCCTCTTTGCAATAGTCACCCAGTTAGGCTGCTTGCTCGCCTTGTATGCAGCCTTGCCGTACACCTCCTCGAGCAATCCAACAAATCTCTTCATCTGCCAGAAATATCAAAATTAGATGAAGTCAAAAATAGTTAAGTTCAGGTACATAAAAAAGCGACACCTGTGTAAGATCCACTAAAACAAAAATAGCAGAAGTTCAACTTCTAAATGACAGTCAGTTCAAGCAGTATTACCAAAACAGAGACAGCAACATATTTTGTAAACACAAGGCATAATAAACTTCATGTCAAACAAGAGATTGTGAAAGGATGTCCAGGCTAAGAAACACTCACGATATTTTGGCAGTCCCCGTGGAAACTCGAACGCGACGTTTCCATATTTTCGTAAGAAAGTGAATCGAGGATGTCAATGCTCCCACGATATCGATTCACCACGTACACACTGTAGTGCGCCATTGTGCCAATTGGCTTGAATAGAATCATTAAAACCTGCAAGAATGAAAGGACCGGTGAACACAAACTATAAAGCATATGCACTGAAGAAACGGCATGAACAAAAACTTATTGACAAACTCAGCAAAAGGATGCACATGAAATTAAGAAAAAAGCAAGATTTATGAAAAACTAACCAGCTTTGCGTTAAGAAGGTCTTCTTCCTTGCGAACAAACATTGGGAGGAGACCAGCAGATTGTTTTGCATCAAACTTTGGAACTGTTGCGGAGAAGAAATCATACTCCGGGCAGTACTGTGCATTCACCAAAACACAATTAAAACACCTCACAGATGCCACTACAACAAAACTAAGGCAAAAAAGGAGATAGGGGTGCAAAGAACTAAAACCTGTATGAAGTAGGGACTAAGTACAACCCTGTCAGGATTAGAGAATATCTCAGAGGTCTCCGGGTTTTCCTTCCACAAATTTATGAGATAATCCATTATGTCTCCTTCCATCTGCTGCCCATCACCGAAAAGCCTATAAAGGAAATCTCCTGTGAGGTCTATCACATTCCCAGGGATGGTAAACATGCAGTAGCTTGTCCTGCAGAATACAAAAGGATGGTAAAAATATATATTAGAAGTTCAGATACAACAACAAAACAGAAGTCCATTCACTATAACTCAAAAAAGGCAAGAGGAGACATAAAATAGAAGTCCATATACTAAAACAATGGCAGTTCAGACAATACAACAACACAAGTTCAGACATTACAAATCATAGGCATGGGAACGACAGATGAGGGTAACTCACCCACAATACTTCTCCAGTCTGTCTTTACTCAGCACATACTGTTTCAACTTCCGGGCCTCGGATAGATGAGGGTAACTGTATTTTTTCAGGGGAGGGACAGGAGAACGCCACTTCAAAGGCAATCTTGATGCTCGCTTGAAGTAGTTATGTTCCAGACTCAAGCGCGGTTTTCTCCTGGTCATCCTTGCATTCTTCCCACCTCTACCAAAGAACAGCCCAAAGAAGACGTTTAGCATTCTTGGGTAAGCAATCTTCTCAAAATCATCATCGGACGAAATAACTTCTGCTTCGACTGCATCAGCCTTCCTGTAGCATGGGGTTTTTGGAGTACCACAAATACGGCCAGCCTGCTCCCCCAACTTGGAAGGAATGAGGGTCCGAGGTCTATCATCTTCTATCGGAGCTGTACTCATCGGTTCCTCCCTAGGCTGGTATTCGTGTGACCCGAGGAATGAGTAGTGGTAATCGGTCAACTCCAACGGATCCACTGTCAAATAAAAAAGAAGAAGAGAAAACATCACCATTAAAATACAAACTGAACTTCTGGAACATCACAATGTGCAGTCCAACTAATGAAGATGACATGGTTACTACTCAAGCTGACCTAAAAAAATTAGTTGCAGTAAAAAACTAAATTACGTCCAGGCATAACCAGAGGCACATTCGAGATAAACCGATGAACTCAAATCATTCAACTACAGCTAACAAAAACCATAGAAAGCCATCATCTCTCAAGTTCAATTAGAAAATAAAAGATATGAAGTTCAGGTAGAATAAAAGATGAAGTGCAGGTAAGCAGTCCAACTTCCAAAATACTTACATGTGTAGTAGCCAAACAGAGATAGGAAGTCTGTCTCAAACAGGTTAGAAGAAGCCATTAAGTACAGCCATGTCTTCCTGATATTCCCGATATTCTCATGGGAATAATTTGCAAGAACCCCGTCATGATACGAATTAACATTCGTAAGCATGAAGAAACCGCAGTCGATACTGCCATCAAACGAAGTAAAAAGAATAGTGTTAGAACAAAAAAAAGAAAGCCAACGAATTAAACACGTCGCAGCTTAAGTACAACTACAGTTAAACACATGAGATAAAAGAGAAAAAGGTGCTGCTGGGGGACATCAATCCAATCCAGAGGGAAATCGTCGATGCTAACTGGACTGAAGGGTGTCTCCTATCGTTGCTGGCATCCTTCCAAAGCCTCTTGATGTTGTCGGTCATCTGCCGAAACAGGCGTACCGCACCTTCATCTTTTGGTCCATAGTAGGAATCGAGAAGCTGGAACCTTGAATTCTTCAGGTCAAGGAATACAGACACCTAATGACCGACACCACCCATGGAAGCAGGAACCTCAGGCGGGTCAAAAGTAGGGACCTAATGGCGAGTGGTCCCGACCCCCCCCCCTCCCCCCCTGCTCGGCCTCGCGCTACCGCATTGCTGCGCGCTATGATTTGACAGGACGCAATGTGGTTATTCTGCTTCCACCCCCACCGCATGCACCCTAAACCCTAAAACCCTAAGATAGATATGGGGTCACGGATGACGGACTCGCCTCCGCATGCGACGACGCACGACGCGTCCTCGCTACGCCCGGCTCGTTCTGTCTCGGCCTCGCAGGGAAGGGAGGGGGTCCCGATCCCCCCCCCGCCGCCTCGCTACCACATTGTTGCGAGCTATGATTTGACAGACGCAATGTGGTTATTCTGCTTCCACCCCCACCGCACGCACTCCTAAACCCTAAAACCCTAAGATAGATAGTGGGGTCACGGATGTAGACGGACTCGCCTCGCATGCGACGGCACGGCGCACGCGCGTTGTCGCTGCTCGGCTTCGTTCTGTCTCGGCCTCGCGAGGGGAGGGAGGGGTCCCAACCCCCTCCCCCCGCCGCCTCGAGCTACCGCATTCTTTGCGCTATGATTTGACAGACGCAATGTGGTTATTCTGCTTCACCCCCACCGCACGCACCCTAAACCCTAAAACCCTAAGATAGATAGTGGGGTCACGGATGACGGATTGCCTCAAGATGCGACGACGCTGCACGCCGGCGTCGCCGCCTCGGCTTCGTTCTGTCTCGGCCTCGCAGGGGAGGGAGGGGGTCCTCCCCCTTTCGGCCTCAAGGCTACCGCATTTGTCAATAGGCCCAATGCATATTTCAATGTCTACAATTATTTAAATCTTAAAATAACAAAACATAATTATATTTTAAAAGAAGTTCAAATAGAAAAGATAGAGAAGTTCGGGTTTTGTAAAACCTCAAAATTAACATTATAAAAAGCGATTAGCATACTGAAGTTCAGGGTAGTTATTTACTGAAGGCCACCACCTACTATTAGTACAAAAACATACTAGGTAAAATAAGAAAATATACGCATATCCGCATACGAAAATTACACGGTTGCTCATGGGACTAACAAAAAAAATTAAAAAGCAAACGCAAAAGTACGAAAAAACATAAAAGCAGTAAAGAAATAAAAGGGCTTGCTCCATTACATTGCAAAAGAAGGAAAAGCGAAGTTCGGGTATGAGCAAAGATGCAAGTCCCGCTTCTACAACAACGATTAGATGATCTGCAAAAAAAGGTGCATGCATACTTGGACTAATCTCATGAATGCCCGCGAGACAAACTCTAAAAATAACATCTTAGGAACTAAAATTATAAAAAAAAATAAAAAAAAATATAGCACGATGCACCTTCGCCTTGCAAAATATGGAATGCAATGTGGAAAACCGGAAGTTCAACCATCGATTAGAAAGAAGTCCAGCTTCACGCTTACACACTAGCTACAACAAAAAATTGCGTAAGAGATCCGAGAACGGATTACGATACAAATGACTTGCTGCATTATATTGCAGTGAAAGAAAAAACGAAGAAGTTCAGGTATGAAAACACAGAAGTCCAGCACAGAAACTCGGGCAAAAACCAACACGATCCACCTGATCCTCCCCCGATCCCGATCCGAGCCGTCCTAGCCCCAAAAGAATCAAACGAAGGAAGAGAAGAAGTTCAGGTATGAAAACGCAGAAGTCCAGCTTGTACAACTACCATTATAAGATCTAGAAATAATGAACAAACAAATTCGTCCAAAGCATAAAATCATCTGCCCAAGATTGCAACACGTCCGCACACCCCTTGGAAATGATCTGGCAACTACCTTTCGACAACTGGAACGACTAGAGGGAAAAATTCAAACCCGCCAAAATAACATCAGTGAACCCGCGGGAGACCAAACATCGAATTGCTAGAAATCAAACCGTAAGGACCCTCCCGATTAAAAATTAAGGATTAGTAAGACTCGAATTTCACTAAAGTACGCAAATCAGGCAGCAAACAATAAAGAAAAACTAGAAATCAACAGAGACGCGGGTTCCATCTCAGGCGGATGAAGAACACGGGCGATTTCAAATTTGTTTGAAATAACTAAGAATTTGTGCTCCAAACTCGTACCAAAACCTAATCCGCATCGTTCCAGAACATCGACAACATCCAAAACATGCATTAAACTTGTAACAGAAACAAGTTCATCACGACCCCGAGAGCAAATCCGCCAAAGTGCTAGAATCCGAATCAAAGCAAGCATTTAAAAACCGTGTCCGCATTACCTTTGCATCACAAACAACACGAATGATCAGAAAAAATCGCGGTAGAAGCCACGGTTGCGAAGATAGCCCGAAGGTCAGGTTAGTACAGAGGGAAGTTCAGGCGCGTTACTGGGGATGGTCAGGTTGTGATCAGAATATTATTCTGATCCCGTGATCAGAATAGTGTTTACGTGTGTGTGTGTGTGTGTGTGTGTGTGTGTGTGTGTGTGTGTGTGTGTGTGTGTGTGTGTGTGTGTATGAACATATATATATACATAAATTGACAAAAAAATCTAATTCAACTAATCTAAAATACATGGAAAAACATCTAATTCAACTAATCTAACTAATTTTATTAAACACTTACTAGTATATATACATGGAAAAAATACATATACGAAAAAAATGAAAAAGAGAGCTGGGCGGCGGCGGCTCATAAGGCGGCCCGCCGGCGAGGGCGACAGCGAGGAAATGGCGTCGGCCGACGACGGCGACGGTGGGCGGCGGACGATGTCGGCGTCAGAGGATCCAAGGCGCGCATGAGAGCGGAGGCGAAAGCGGCGGCGGCGGCGTTAGCGGCGAGCGGCGGCAGCGTAAGCGTGGGCTCCAGCAGCGGGCGGCACGGCGATGGCGTGGCGGCGGATGGCTCCGGCATCAACGTGGGCTCCGGGGTGGGGGCGACGGCGACGGCATCCGGTAGCCTGGCGGCGTCCTCTCCGCGTGCGTCGTCGGGGGCAAACTGCAAGATGCAAACCAAAAGTTTCACAAGTGTGCCTTATATACATGAAGCTTTAGTCCCGATTCTTGTCACAGACCGGGGCAAATGCCCCTCTTTGGTCCGGTTGGTGCCACCAACCGAACCAAAGACCTCTTTTTCAAGCAGCCCAAAGGGCGGAACAAGACCTTTGGTCGGTTGGTGGCACCAACGGGACCAAAGAGGGCATTGGTCCGGTTGATGCTAAGAACGGTACCAATTCCGCCCATTAGTCGGTTGGTGGCACCAACCGGGACCAAAGGTGTCTTGGGAACTGGCGGTGCGGTGCTATGTTTAGTTCCACCTCGGTAGCCGAGAGGGGCTCGGAGTGGTTTATAAGCCCTGCCGAACCAACCACTTCAAGCTCCTCTCTACTGCAGGATTACGGGCCTAAATTCACTCTGTGTGCTTGTGGGCCTACTGGGCCTACTGCGGGCCTGCATCCTGGCCCTAGTAGTGGGTTTCTAGTCGTATGCAGGCCGTGGTGGGCCTGTAGGTGGCATTTTTTTAAAAAAATCCAGTTTTTTTGCTTTCTTTTTTGTTTCTAATTACTTATTTATTTTCTTTTATGATAATTCTTTTTGCTATTAAAGTTTGTAACAAAATTCTAATTACTTATTTATTTTCTTTTATGATAATTCTTTTTGCTATTAAAGTTTGTAACAAAAAAGTTCTTTATGAAAATTCTTTTTGCTTTTAATGACTTTGCACAGAAAACGAACTCTGAAAAGTTTGAAAGTTGGCATGGTATCATCATTTCACCCACATAGCATGTGCAAGAAAGTTGAGAGGGTTACGGCAAAAATTGGATGCACTTCGTGTACAAAACGGACAATCTCTTTCGAAGTATCAGGATTTCATACGGAAACTCGTCTGTTACAACGGGATTTCGTTTTTTTAAACTTATTTGAACTCCTGACTTTTTGTGTGTTAAAAATGCACCATTCAAAGCCGCATCATCAATTTTCAACCCTTTCTAACTTCATGTGTTATTTTTCATGCATTTACTGATTATTTTGAGCTATAAGACCCTGAAATTGAAAAGCAGTTCAAATGAACTCAGAAAAGGTTGAAAGTTGGCATTGTATCATCATTTCATTCACATAGCATGTGCAAGAAAGTTGAGAGTGTTAAGGCAAAAACTGGATGCACTTCATGTACAAAACGGACAATCTCTTTCGAAGTATCAGGATTTCATACGGAAACTCGTCTGTTACATGGGGATTTCATTTTTTAACTTATTTGAACTCCTAACTTTTTGTGTGTTCAAAATACACCATTCAAAGCCACATCATCAATTTTCAATCCTTTCTCACTTCATTTGTTATCATTCATGCATTTACTGGTTATTTTGAGCTATAAGACCCTGAAATTGAAAAGCATTTCAAATGAACTCTGAAAAGGTTGGAAGTTGGCATGGTATCATCATTTCATCCACATAGCATGTGCAAGAAAGTTGAGGGGGTTATGGCAACAACTGGATGCACTTCATGTACAAAACGGACAATCTCTTTCGAAGTATCAGGATTTCATACGGAAACTTGTCTGTTACAACAGGCATTTCAAATGAACTACGAAAAGGTTGAAAGTTGGCATCGTATCATCATAATAGTTGTGGAGAAAGTCTTCACTTTTTCTTCGCTTGTGTCCTTTCCTTATTGAACCGTAACCATGGATAATCTTCATCATTTATCAGGATGCTTGGGTCAGCCTTGACTTTGAAGGGAGGAATTTCATGAAACTTTTCATAATCTTCGGACATGTCTATCTTGCCCTCCACTCCCATGATGTCCCTTTTTCCTGAAAGAACTATGTGGCACTTTGGCTCATCGTATGATGTATTCGCTTCCTTATCTTTTCTTTTTCTCGGTTTGGTAGACATGTCCTTCACATAGATAACCTGTGCCACATCATTGGCCAGGACGAACGGTTCGTCGGTGTACCCAAGATTGTTCAGATCCACCGTTGTCATTCTGTACTATGGGTTTACCTGTACCCCGCCTCCTGACAGATTGACCCATTTGCATTTAAACAAAGGGACCTTAAAATCTACTCCGTAGTCAAGTTCCCATATGTCCACTATGTAACCATAATATGTGTCCTTTCCCCTCTCGGACGCTGCATCAAAGCGGACACCGCTGTTTTGGTTGGTGCTCTTTTGATCTTGGGCGATCGTGTAAAATGTATTCCCATTTATCTCGTATCCTTTATAAGGCATTACAGTCGAAGATGGTCCCCTGGACAACGAGTATAGCTCATCACTAACAATGATGTCACCTGTGAGACGTGTTTCCAACCAACTGCTGAAAGTCCTGATGTGTTCACATGTAATCTAGTCATCGCACTGCTCCGGGTGTTTGGAGCGCAGACTGTTCTTGTGTTCATCAACATACGGGGTCACCAAGGCTGTAGAACTGTGTAGTGTGCTTGAGACTAAGAATATCCATCCCTGCATTTTATTGAGTCCCCTCCAAGCGTGCCTTTTCCAGTCAGTCTCCCCTCATACCGCGATTCAGGGAGACCTATCTTCTTAAGGCCAGGAATGAAGTCAACACAAAACCCAATGACATCCTCTATTTGATGGCCCATGGAGATGCTTCCTTCTGGCCTAGCATGGTTACGGACATATTTCTTTAGGACTCCCATGAACCTCTCAAAGGGGTACATATTGTGTAGAAATACGGGGCCCAGAATGACAATCTCGTCAACTAGATGAACTAGGACATGTGTCATGATATTGAAGAAGGATGGTGGGAACACCAGCTCGAAGCCCGACAAGACATTGCACCACATCACTCCTTAGCCTTGGTATGATTTGGATCGATCACCTTCGAGAGATTGCATTGAGGAATGCACATATCTTCACAATGGCTAATCGGACGTTTTCGGTAGAAGCCCCTCAATGCAACCGGAAGCGATTGCGTCATAATCACGTGGCGATCATGAGACTTTAGGTTCTAGAACTTTTCTCGGCATATTTATTATTTCCTTTATATTCGATGAGAAGCCGGTCGGGACCTTCATACTAAGCGAGGCATTCAAAGAAGATTTCCTTCTCTTCTTTGGTAAGAGCATAGCTGGCAGGACCTTCATACTGCTTTGGAGGCATGCCGTCTTTTTCGTGCAAACGTTGCAGGTCCTCCCATGCCTCAGCTATATCTTTTGTCTTCCCATACATGCCCAAGAAGCCTAGAAGGTTCATGCAAAGGTTCTTCGTCACATGCATCACGTCGATCGAAGAGCAGACCTCTAGGTCTTTCCAGTAGGGTAGGTCCCAAAATATAGATTTCTTCTTCCACATGGGTGTGTATCCCTCAGCGTCACTCGGAACAGCTAGTTCGCTGGGACCCTTTCCAAAGATTACGTGTAAATCATTGACCATAGCAAGTACGTGATCACCGGTACGCATGGCGGGCTTCTTCCGGTGATCTGCCTCGCCTTTGAAATGCTTGCCTTTCTTTCGACATTGATGGTTGGTCAGAAGAAATCGACGATGGCCCAGGTTCACATTCATCCCGCATTTGTCCAGGTATATACTTTTGGTGTCAGCTAAACAGTGCGTGCATGCATGGTATCCCTTGTTTGTTTGTCCTGAAAGGTTACTGAGAGCGGTCCAATCGTTGATGGTTACAAACAGCAACACGTGCAGGTTAAATTCCTCCTGTCTGTGCTCATCCCACACACGTACACCGTTTCCATTACACAGCTGTAAAAGTTCTTCAACTAATGGCCTTAGGTACACATCAATGTCGTTGCCGGGTTGCTTAGGGCCTTGGATGAGAACTGGCATCATAATGAACTTCCGCTTCATGCACATCCAAGGAGGAAGGTTATACATACATAGAGTCACGGGCCAGGTGCTGTGATTGTTGCTCTGCTCCCCAAAAGGATTAATGCCATCCGCGCTTAAACCAAACCATATGTTCCTTGGGTCACATGCAAACTCAGCCCGGTACTCTCTCTCGATTTTTCTCCACTGCGACCCGTCAGCGGGTGCTCTCGACTTCCCGTCTTTCTTATGGTCCTGATCGTGCCATCGCATCAACTTGGCATGCTCTTTGTTTCTGAACAATCATTTCAACCGTGGTATTATAGGAGCATACCACATCACCTTCGCAGGAACTCTCTTCCCGCGGGGCTCGCCATCAACATCACCAGGGTCATCTCCTCTGATCTTATACTGCAATGCACCGCATACCGGGCATGCGTTAAAATCCCCGTACGCACCGCGGTAGAGGATGCAGTCATTAGAGCATGCATGTATCTTCTGCACCTCCAATCCTAGAGGGCATACGACCTTCTTTGTTGCGTACGTACTGTCGGGCAATTCGTTATCCTTTGGAAGCTTCTTCTTCAATATTTTCAGTAGCTTCTCAAATCATTTGTCAGGCACAGCATTCTCTGCCTTCCACTGCAACAATTCCAGTATGGTACCCAGCTTTGTGTTGCCATCTTCGCAATTGGGGTACAACCCTTTTTTGTGATCCTCTAACATGTGATCGAACTTCAGCTTCTCCATTTGACTTTCGCATTGCGTCCTTGCATCGACAATGACCCAGCAGAGATCATCATCATCGGGCACATCATATGGTTCCTCTTGATCTTCAGCAGCTTCCCCCGTTGCAGCATCATCGGGCACATCGTCTAGTTCCTCTTGATCTTCAGCAGCTCCCCCCATTGCAGCATCACCGTATTCAAGGGGCACATAGTTGTCATCGTCCTCTTCTTCTTCGTCGTCTTCCATCATAACCCCTATTTCTCCGTGCCTCGTCTAAACATTATAGTATGGCATGAAACCCTTGTAAAGCAGGTGGGTGTGAAGGATTTTCCGGTCAGAGTAAGACTTCGTATTCCCACATTTAGGGCATGGACAACACATAAAACCATTCTGCTTGTTTGCCTTAGCCACTTCGAGAAAATTATGCACGCCCTTAATGTACTCGGAGGTGTGTCTGTTACCATACATCCATTGACGGTTCATCTGCGTGCATTATATATAATTATGTGTGTCAAAAGTAAGAACATCATACAAGTATCTATCTAAAGTAAGAAAATCAGACAAGTATCTATCTAAAGTAAGAAAATCAGACAAGTATCTATCTAAAGTAAGAAAATCAGAAAGAAGATAAGAACAAGAGGCTCACCACGGTGGTGCCGGCGACGAGATCGGCGCGGGCGATCAATGGTGGTGAAAACGGGGACGGGGCGTGACGGACCGCTAAATCTAGACAAATCTCGGCAAAAATGGAGCTCCAAGGTCGAGCTTCGAGAGGAGAAAGCTTAACTAGTGTGGCTCGGGCATTTCATCGAACACCTCATGTGCATAGGAGGTGAGCTAGAGCACCCAAATGCCCTTCCCTCGCCGGCCAGAAAAAACAGAGCACTGTGGAGTGCTCTGCCGCGGCGATGGGTATATATAGGCAAATTATTTGTCCCGGTTTGTGGCATGAACCGGGACTAAATTAATCCTTCTACACCGGTTCAAGGCACGAACCGGTACCAATGGCTGTGGGCCAGGAGCGCGGCCCATTGGTCCCGGTTCGTTCCTAGAACCGAGACAAATGGATCCAGACGAACTGGGACCAATGCCCACGAGGCCCCGGTCGGCCCCCTGGGCTCATGAACCGGTTCTAATGCCCCCCATGGGTCCCGGTTCGTGAAGAACCGGGACTAATGGGCTGGCCAGGCCCGAACCAAAGCCTTGTTTTCTACTAGTGCCATGAGGCCCTACAACACTTGATGGGGCCCTTGAAACACCTTTCGGTCATACTGGCCATAGCCCAATACCCCCGGAACACTTCCGGACTCCAATACCATTCGTCCAATATATCGATCTTCACCTCCGGACCATTTTGGAGGTCCTCGTCACATCCGGGATCTCATCCGAGACTCCGAACAACCTTCGGTAACCATGTACAATTCCCATTACAACTCTAGCGTCACCGAACCTTAAGTGTGTAGACCCTACGAGTTTGGGAACCATGCAGACATGACCAAGACACCTCTCCGGCCAATAACCGATAGCTGGATCTGGATACCCATATTGGCTCCCACATGTTCCACGATGATATCATCGGATGAACCATGATGTCGGGGATTCAATCAACCCCGTATACAATTCCATTTGTCTATCGGTATGTTATTTGCCCGAGATTCGATCGTCGATATCCCATACCTTGTTCAATCTTGTTACCGGCAAGTCTCTTTACTCATCCCGTAACACATGATCCCGTGGCTAACTCCTTAGTCACATTGAGCTCATTATGATGATGCATTATCGAGTGGGCCCAGAGATACCTCTCCGTCATATGGAGTGACAAATCCCAGTCTCGATTCGTGCCAACCCAACAGACACTTTCAGAGATACCTGCAGTGCACCTTTATAGTCACCAAATTACGTTGTGACGTTTGATACATCCAAAGCATTCCTACGGCATCCGGGAGTTACACAATCTCATGCTCTAAGGAAATGATACCTGACATTAGAAAAGCTCTAGCAAACGAACTACATGATCTTGTGCTATACTTAGGATTGGGTCTTGTCCATCACATCATTCTCCTAATGATGTGATCCGGTTATCAACGACATCCAATGTCCGTGGTCAGGAAACCATAACCATCTATTGATCAACGAGCTAGTCAACTAGAGGCTCACTAGGGACGTGTTGTGGTCTATGTATTCACACATGTAATACGGTTTCCGGTTAATACGATTATAGCATTAACTATAGACAATTGTCATGAACATGGAAATATAATAATAACCATTTTATTATTGCCTCTAGGGCATATTTCCAACACCACTTGGGTTCAACTTGTCAACCGCCTTTTGTGCGGCAGCCCGCTTTTGACAATCATTGTTGATTGTCGACCACCGGGAGCGAAGAGATCGAGCGGAGCAGTCAATCCCACTCTTGTTGTGTAGATCAAAGTGTTCCTTCATCCGGTTCCAATAAGCATCTCTACTTTGATCACCTCCAACGGATGGATCCCTCGACACTTGCAACCAAGTATTGCATAGCAAGACGTCTTCTTCGTTGGTGTAGTTGCCTCCTCTTCCTTTCGGTGCGTCGACAATGCCCTCACCATCCTCGTCCACCTCGAGCTCATGGTCATCAAAATGCATGTCAATGGTTTGAGATCAATGTGAATTGTTGGAGCCAACACCCATAGTTGACATATATGCCTCATCGTTGACACTACAAAGTATATAGAACAAATCAAATAAGCTATCTATATGTATGCATTAAAAAAATAACAACAACAAAAAAGTTGGGGAAATTCTATAGCTTTGGGGCATTTCCTCGATCACCTTGTGTGCGTCGGCCGCCGGCTCAACAAGTGAGCTCGTCGGCGCATCGGTAGCCGCCGCGCCCGTCGCACGCCCTGCAAGCTTCTTCCTCGATGGCTTCGAGGATCCGGAGCCGTCCGTCGCCTTGTTCTTCTTAGCAGATGCCTTGCCCTTCTTCAACCGCGCCGTATTTGGGAGCTTCGAGAGGGGGGCACATGGCCTCACGGCGGGCGGCGGCGCGACGCCACCCGCCGCTGAGGTCATCCGTGGCGGCATGAAGAGGCCGCGCGCGATGCCGGTGCTTGGAAGAGCTCCGGCGGAGGCGAAGCCAAAGCTCCCCGTGCTAGGGTTTGCGGCGGCGGAGGGGTCGCGGCTGTAGGAAGGGGTGAGGGGGGTGCCGGCGCGGGCGTCCATCGGGTCAATTCGCCGGCGGCGGCGCGGACGGGGCGAAGGTGGCTTGGCGGAGAGAGTGCGACGCGAGCGCTCGAGTGTGCGGCGCGCGTAAGCGGGCGCACCAAATACACAACGCGCTATGGTGATTCAGACCGCGCGTCCAACTCTATATGTCGCGCACGCGCTTATTGCGCGTCCGCTGGAGCCCCTCTATCGATTGCGCGCGCGCTAAAAAGGGCAAATTTGCGGCGCGGCGCTTATTTAGCGCTGCCGTTGGAGATGCTCTAACCAAAAGCAACTTTTCGGAAACGCCTTTCTAATAATCTGTTAATGCGAGAAAACTGTGGCGAAAGTGTGACTACAGTAGTGTGCACTGATGCAAAGGGCCAGTGATTAAAATTTTGATCGCTGCTGTCCTAGCATCTGAATTTACATTCTTCAATACATGGACGCCTTTTACAGAAAAAAAAATTATATGCATGACTACCTTTTTTGGGATTTTTCATCTAACAACCTACACCATCTTAACATAATTTCAAATAATATGAATGTGCATGCCTACCTACTTGCCTATGGCACTCTCTTTTCTCGAAACAAGGTTGTCTACTCTCTCCAAATTGCAATATAAGTCGGCCACGGGTTTTTAGGTCCTCGATTTGACTAGCAAAATATGTGTTTCGTGCCATAAAAATTATGTCTCTAGATTCATAGTCGAATGAACTTTCTAATCATATATTCATAGTTAAATGAAAAACCTAAATTCCCGTGTACGATTTATATTCCCATTCATAGGAAATCCGTTGCAATATATTCCGATGGATTTGATTGTATAAAACTTGAATATTTGAATTAACAATATACGAATAAACCTAAGACTATATATTATCGATTGTTTTTTATTATTGTGCAGCTGAATTATTTTTTATTGAATGTAAGTGACATCATATAATAGAAAGGTTTTTTCATGCATGTTGAGGTGAGCCTTTCATGAGGTACCATGGGTAGTGAGATGGTATGTATATTTGTTGAGAGAAATGGGAGTAATGGGGATAACTTAGTTTTGTACATAGGATACCTTGGACTCGATGTATGCAGAACAGTGGGTGGTAACTTTGGAAGGGATGGTGGATGCAGTTAAACTAATTGAGGATAACAATTTCACAATTATTTAAAAAAAGAAAGATGAAATGGATGATTGAAAAACAATACAAGTTCACGACGATGGATTTGTATTTGCTGTTTGGATCAGCGAGGTGCCCCCTTAGAGCATCTCTAGCAGACCCGCATAACGCGTTTGCAGTTCGTGGAAAAATGGCTTTACGGGCCGGCACGGACGACCGCGGAGGCAGACCCCGCAAAACGGACCCGTATAAAAGGATATTCGTGGAATATGCTCTTTTACGGGTCGGCTTTGCTGGGTCTGGTCTGGCGCCGCTCCCGCCAGCCCGCAAATCCTAAATTTGCACTTCAATTTGACACAAGACTTTGTCGGGGGTGCGCTAGGTGCTCCCCAACCATTCCATCGCTTGGCGCAGCCACCGGCGGCCGGAAAAGCCAAATCGCCCCCCCCCCCCTCCCCCCGCGATGAAGGGTCGTAGATCTGTAACTTTCTGGCCCGCCGACGCAGGAGGGGGCGAAGGGCAATCTCGTGTGTGTGGCGTCCTTTCGGCGTGATCCCGCCGACTACTTTCATCAGAATCGTGGGCGGCGGCCCGGCGGCGGGGTGAGGGGAGGTGGTAGGTGGGGAAAAGCACGGGCTGAAATGTCCTCCCCACCAACCGCTCCCGCTATATGCAGGGCACTGACGGTCCGGGGGGTGTATTTGGGGTTGGGGCCAAGATTTTGTCGCGCCCCTCAAAATTTTTACGGGCCGGCCGCGTTTACGGGGTTTGTTTGGGCGGGATTTTCCACGTCGATCTGCATTTTGGCGGTTATTTTGCGGGTCAGGGCTTTTTTGCGGGGTCTGTCAGAGATGCTCTTAGGAAAGATATTTTTTTGTGTGTGGTTGGTGCTTGGAAAGAGCTTTAAGAGAGAATTGATTGGGAATGGTCAATGTTACTTTTTGTGGACAGAAAGTGCTCCAGCTAAACTACTGTGGTAGGTGGTGCTTTGTGCATTTGGTCTTACAAGACCTTGTGGTTGCACAGTGTTTATTTGGAAATTGGATAGATTATTTTTCATCCCAAATTCATGCTATGCAGAGGAGCAACACTTTATATGTTGGACAATCTAGAAGACTATAGCAGCTTATTCCAAACAACAATACCAACATTTTTAGTTTGTGTTGTAACCTTGATTTCATAAAAAGAACGAAATCAAATAAACCTAGAGAAAGACGTCATGAATATAAAGGGGAAGCACTACCGCGCCAAAAATGCTAGACTTAGAGCATTCCCAACAAAGGCGCTAAAAGTAGCCCACGCTGGAAAAAACGTTAATTTAGCGCGCGGAGCATCTCCAACAGACGCTGCAAAAGCCAACACGCTGCAAAATCGATCTAGCCCGCTAGGAATTTCTGCATCACACGCCGGAATATTTGGGGCGTGTTTGGTTGCCGTCGGCTACAGTACCTGCGTTGCATACCCTTCTCCACTTAGCCTGGCTCTGGAAAAACAGTCTCATATGCGACATCTGCAAGTTGTTTGTTTGCCTGCATATGGACTTTCTGCATTAGGGGACCAACTTTGGCACGTTGTTTGGTTGCCTGCATTGTCTCGACGCATACAAGTACATAATATTTGGTTGCCCGCATGGGGTATGATTAAGAGCTAGCACTTGCACTTGCACAGAGGGTTAAGAGCTAGTAGAGGAAGGGGCAGAAAAAATGCAGTGTGCGCCGGACCATGGCGACTGCGGTGGATAGTGCCCGTGGCGCCGTGTCCGACATGACGAGCATGGAGTCGTGGGCGAGCGACACCGTTGGCGAACTAGTTGCGGTGCTCGCGCAAAGACAGTGGACAGAGGAGGAGAATGCAGTGCTTGCGCCATGGTATCGTCCGTGCAGTAGGACGAGAGAGGAGGTCAAGATGATCGACGCCGAAAATGACTCCAGTGTAGTGGGACGAGAGAGAGGAGGCCAAGAGGAGGCCAAGATGATCGACCCCGTCGGCGGCACGGCGAACTGCAGTGTGTGCGCCATTGCAGCGCCAGTGTAGTAAGAGGACGACAAAGAGTAGGACGAGATGAGCGACGCCGGAAACGACTCTAGTGTGGTAGGACGTGGGCAAGGAGATCAAGGGGAAGGATGTCGGCGTCAAGAGGGACGAATAGGAGGGCTCCGAGCAGAGGACAGAGGAGCTCGATATGGCGGCGTGAGTGCACTAGACTGTTGTTCAAGGAGAGAGCTACGATCATCGAAACCAAAAACTTACAACACAAATGTTGTGCGGAACTGCGAAATTAGGCTGCTGGTAAAAGAAAAATTGATCGTGCGCGACGAATCTGACAAAATTCGTCCAGAATAGCTCCAAGCAGGAACACGAAAAAAGAACTTCCGGCCGACGAAACTATGAACCGCTCGCCTGAATGGAACCGTATCATCGAGGTGCATCTTTTTCGTGTAGAGCTTACCTCGAATTGAAGCACCGTTGTGTAGATCAGAGGGACAAGGAAGAGAGGAGATTAGAGAGAAGCTTACTGGAGTTTGAAGAAGACCTCACATAATCACCTCGTATCCCTCCCGTCTCCACTCATGCAAGGGCCCACTCGCTTGCGCTCGCCTCGGTCTGGCTCGCAAGAAACTACCGATCTGAGCGTTTCCAGCGAGCCAGGCCCAGAGGTGCTTTAAGTTTCGTGCTATGCAGGCCCAACAGTGTATGCAACTAACCAAACAACCTGTTTCCTTCCCGCACGGATCTGGTTGGGTCTCCAACAATCACAGCAAGCTAGCTCGCGTGCGGTGGCCGGCGGAAGATGGTTTGCAAGCTAGCTTGCTCCAACGATTGGGGACCTAATTGCGTTTTTGTTTTGGTCAGATGAACTCATTTGTGAAAGTTAGGGACATGTTTGTTGTAGAATATTTGTGGCGCTTTATTTTTTAGTGTGTCTACTGGACTGCTGCGCGCTGTCCGATGTCCGCTATATTTTTTGCGTTTGCTGGACTGAATCGGCCACAACGCGCTAAAATTACTAAAATGACGCTGTAAAATTATTTTAGCGCGTCCTTGTTTGGCCTTTCTGTTGGAGATGCTCTTACGGATGGCTTCTACAGATTTTGCCTACGGACTCGTTTCCCAAAAACCATCTCCCCCTTGATTTCTAGTCGTGACTATACCTGGCCATGGGAAGCCCGGCCTGGCCCGAAAAAGCCCGACCCGGCCCGGCCCGATGCTGCCCCTGGGCCGGGCACGGGCCTATATATTGAGCCCGAAGGCCGGCCCTGGCCCATCGTATATGCGTTTTTCTGAAGGTCGGGCCGGGCCGGCCCGAAGCCTGACGGGCTTTTACATGTTTGGGCCGGGCTCGGGCCCAGAAAACAGGCCCGATGGCCGGGCCGGGCCGGGCTTCGGGCCGGCCTAGTATGGCCAGGTATAGTCGTGACCCCCTCTCCCTTTGATTTCCTATTGCATCTTTCTTTTTTTTGAAAGATCCAGGGATTCCTGGCATTTCACTGATTTAGCAGAGAGCAGTGGGTAAAGCAAACAAAGGCAGGGGGTGACCCGAAGGTCAAGGAAAGAAGGGAAAAGAAATCAGAGAGAAAAGGAAAAAAAACCTAGGGTTTATCAAGTTACATATCTCCCAATGTATCCCCGAACGGGGGCTCTAGGCATGTCGCGCCGGCGGCGCGCCACAGCTCGATGGCTCTCCTTATGGATGCCAGAACATAAGCCAGAAGGATGAGGGAGTTTACACCTTTTCTGAATGTTGGGCTAGTGTCGCTAGTCATCTTGGTGGCGATCAGTGTGGAACTTGGTAGCAGATGCCATCTGGCCGGATCGACGGCGCCGCATCCGATCCACGCCGCCAGCTTTTGCCAAACCGCCGTAGCAAAGTTGAAAGCTCATTCCGTAACATAACTCCCGTGCAAATCGTCCGTAGGTTTAGTGTTGTCCCTACGGCGCAATCGCGGTAGATACTGGCACGTCAGCCATGGTATCATCATGACCTAAGGCTCCGTTCGGTTCATGGGAAATGCGCAGGAATTTCAGAGGAACACTGTTTCTGTAGGAACCTTTTCCTTGGCAGCGTTCGGAACGTAGGAATAGCTGCCGGGCCATCCTCCGGTAAGTCTCATCCACCCATAGTTTTTAAAGGAAAAATAACATCTGCCCTGAGCTCTTGTTTTTGCACAGGCCCGAGGCACGGGGAAGGAAAAGCCTGCTTCAACCATCTACATGGGACCCACATCCTGGCAGAACAGATGATTTGTGCAAGCTGCACGCACTGAGCTGTACTTTTTCACATATAAAAAACGTTGGCTGGGGCTACCCTGTGTAGATTTCTCCTCTTAGTTTTCCTACGTTCCGAACAGCGATTCTTTTCTTATTTCCCTGTTTTGGGGACCCGCAGGATTGAACTGTAGAGCCAACGCTATTCCTGTGTGGTTTTATATTCCTTTGTTTTACTAACCTGCATACCGAACGAGGCCTAAGCAGGTCTGGACATCTCCCTGCATGAGGAGATGAGACAATGCCGGTGCCGTCGCGCGCGCTCTGCCGTATGTGCGAACCTTCGCGCTACATCTTTTTTCCAATATCAAGAAGGTGGCCAGGGATGCTTACGCACGAAGTCATGTCCGATGATTGGCGTGATTGCAAACTTAAAAGTTTCTCACACCGGTGGTGTCCTCAGCCTGGGCCGTGCTCTTTTTGTGATCCTTGCCAACTTGGGCGTGATAACAAGTACTAGATGTGGCTAAAGGCCGTTGTTCTTCTCTCATTTTTTGCCTTGTTTCTGTAAACCAGACTTTGCCACGTTGCGGTGGTTTTCAATGGGAATCAACGAGGGGCTCGCTCGTTGCCAAGCATCTGAACTTTACAGTCCTCGATCGAAACTTGCATCTGAACTCGCTGCAAGCACCTGGCCTCCATCGGTCCACTCCAGCCTCCTGCTTCTCCACGACGAAGATCGAAAACGGCGGGGCACCGACGCCCACGCAACCAAACGTAACACGAGCCGCGCGCAGCGCCGCAGCCCGGCCAGCCAGCGTAACGCGTCGCCGAAACCCACCTACCCAGCCACGCTTCAAGGCAAGTCCCCCAGGTGAACCCACCACCACCGTCGCCGAAGGGCCGGCCCGGCGCCACCGCGCACCGCATCAGCGTAGCACGCGATGATTGATCAATGGCATGCACGGCGGTTGTTGGTCGGCCTTGTCGAGCAGCTCTCGGCCGATAGCCTCTGCGAGGTCGGCGTACGCGTACGGTGTGCATGGCCTGGTCTGCAAAAGCGACGCCTATTCGCTCAAATTATTAGGAGGCAAGCAAAGGAAAGTGTTTCTCTGCCCACCACTGATGAGCGCGTCCCATGCAGCATTTGCATTGCCACCGACAGCGCTAATCACCGCATCGAGCGGATCGGGGCTGATTATTGGCGGCAATCGCGCACAGCGGAAGTACTGCTTCCGACCCTTCCGTGCACGGTCCACGCAGAGGTGGTTAGATAGCTCCAAGCACCATCGACATGGTGTCGGTCGGGTCGATGGTCATTTGGCAATGCCAACAGCTGAGAAACCCAGCTGCACCCAAGCCAGTCATATGTGGTACTAAGCGGGATGCAGAGGCAGGAGGTTTATCCTTCTTTTCAAGGTGTTGACGTATAATGTGTTGCCTAGTCTCTTCCATCAGATCGGTCTTTTGGTTGCATTGGCTAGAGTATACACTTCTACACAAGAAAATCATTGGCAAATGGGTCTACAACTCAAAAGGATAATTTGCCTGATATAGCAGGCGATTTTAATGTGCCACGGAAAATGAAAATAGAAGCATTAACACAAAATCACACTGTATGTTGCTACTAATAACAAAATCAAAAATAAATAGTAGTCCTTGGTGGTTGGGGAGAAGGCGAAGGAACAAATGAAGTGTAGGTTAGCTTTACTACTTTCCTTGCGATGCATGCAAAGGTCCCCCGGCCTCCTCCTCGAGATGTTGTCATGACTCTTTGCCAGGCCATGATACAGTGAAGTCGAAAGGGAAATCATAGGCTCGATCAACAGGCAATAGCGGTGCGGTGGTGCTGCTGGTGGTGCACTAATGCATGCATGTCCAAATAAATACGATGCTAATCATTGTACCGGTGATCGGCATGAATCCAAGCGAGCCGAGCTATCAGCTAGCTAGTGTTGCCAAACGAGAAGAGGCTCTTGAGACCGGTGTGTGTGATCCAGGCTGTCCATGGAGACTTCCAGGGCAGACGGCCAGAAGATCTGGTTCGCGAGTCCATGTCACGGGTAATTGCTAGGACGGTAGCTTAGGTGTCCCGGTGGTTAGGAAAGGGTAGAGTAAACCTCTTGGTGTAATATTTTGGCGTTGGCATAAGATGTACACCTACCATGGAGTGAGGAGTGATTAATTAGCCCGTACTGTGGCAACAGAGAACGGCAGGACGCCGGCAGTAATGGCCTAGCTACTTGGTACTGGTCGTCCATGCTTTCGGCTCTAATTAAGGGACTGCTTGCATTGCATCTGGTGAGTGCCGGCTCCTAACCGTGAGCAATCCATAGCTGTCACCACACCGGACGGCGGGAGGGCCGCAGGTGTCGGTCGGTCGCCGCAGAGATTTCGACCAACCTTCCCCGGGGCGGGTCGGGTCGACCGGGCTCGGCCTGAGCGTACGGTCCCGGGGTCGAGCTCGCTTCAAGCTTTGAACACCAACACGTTGCCATCCTTCGTCTAATTTGGGAAGCAATGGGGCGTTTGCGTTCATGGCCTCTTGCGCAACAGTGCAAGCGATGCAATCCGTACCGTTAACCCGTCGATCGAACTCGCCACGTTACGTAGCTTGGTTATGCAAGGTGTGGTCTCTCGAGGGTGAAGGGCAGGACGGGGGTCCGGAGCTTGACGATTGCATGTAGGAGAAGATCGATGTGCCGTTTTAAATTCGGGCGTGAAACCTGCACGCACGCATACGCGTGCACGGCGGATGTAGGCACGTACGCACGCACGAACCCCTGCCATGAACCCTCCCGTGCGGATACGCGCGGCTTGCGTTGCATTGCGTCCGTCGATCATTATTGGCGCGAGGGCCCACACTGGGCGGTAAGAAGGTTCATTCATTTGGTCACGTGTTCGCCATCGGATCTGAGCCGAGCCTCGCACTCGCACGCACCACCGGATCGCCGCGCTATATATAACGTCGCCGCAGCTCTCGCCACCTCCACCCACCATTGCCAGTGCTCCCGGAGTCACAGAGAGCGAAGCTAGAGCACTGTAGTTGGCAAAGAACGCAAGGGAAGGCGCGGGAGGGAGCTAAACAGCTGTTAGCAATGGCGTTTGTTCCACTCCTCCTCTCGCTGCTCCTCGTCTCCTGCGCCGCGCAGTCGCCGGCCTCGTCGCCGTCCGCGTCCAAGCCTGCTCCGGTCGGCGCCTTCCCGCCGCAGACGTTCGCCGCGGCGCCGACCACGGTCAAATCACCGCCGCAGGCCTCCTCGCCTTCGCAGGTGTCTGCAGCGCCGCCGATGTCTTCGGCCGCCTCGCCGTCGCAGGTGTCTGCAGCGCCCCCGACGACATCGGCCGCCTCGCCGTCACAGGTGTCTGCAGCACCGCCGACGACTGTCGCTGCCTCGGCACCACAGGTGTCTGCCGCGCCGCCGACCGTCGCTGCCTCGGCGCCGCAGGCTGCCGCGGTAGCTCCGCCGACAATGGCTGCCTCGCCGCAGCTTGCTGCCGCGTCAGCTCCGACAAAGAGCTTCGCCGCTGCACCAGTCACCGCCACGTCACCTGCGGCGTCCACTGTTGCCTCTCCGCCATTCACTGCCACGTCACCTCCACCTGCCACCTCCTCGCCACCAGTTTCTGCACCCCCTCTCGCAGTGACCGCAGCCCCTCCGGCGATGCCACCTACCGTCGCCGCGCCGCTTCCGGCCCCTGTGGCCGCACCCATGGCCACACCACCGGCCACCGCGCCTCCCGCAATGGCTCCGTCACCCCTGCTCATGGCTCCCGTTGCATCGCCCATCGTCCCGCCAACAATGGCCCCCGCACCGGCGCCCGTGTCACCGGCTCCGGCGCCCATGTCACCGGCTCCTGCTCCGATCTTCGCCCCGACTCCGTCGCCCACGATGGCACCGGAGCCGGCGCCCACCATGGCGCCCGAGCTGTCGCCCATCATGGCCCCTTCGCTGTCCCCGCTCGGCTCGGCGGGCCCCGCGTTCGCGCCCGTGGCAGAGGAGGACTCGGCGGCCGGGAGCGCGCGCGCCGGCGTCGCCGCGCTGGTGGCCATGGCGGCTGCAGGGCTCGTGGTCTTGTTTTAATTGAGCAGAGCAGGGCTGGTTTCCTTTGGCGATCTTGTTTAGTGTTACGTTACACGAGCGTGTTGTCCCGCCGACGTTCCTCTGGACGTCGCATGTACTGCGAATTCTTTCTTGGTGTACTGCACATTATTGGTCATTTGTTTATTTCTTCTTATAAATATATGGATGGATGATACTTCAAATGTGCCATGTACAACTCCGGTGGTTGCACATTGCATCCCCACGCTGCGTATGCTTTCTCACTCGCTTGCTATTGGGCATGTGATCGCTGTGTTGTATTCTTGTCGGTGCAAATTGTGGTTCGGTAGCTTGCACACCTGAGATGCGCGTTCACTAGAAAGTGTCGAAAATCACAGCGCGTGTACGACCCATGCAAATGTGGGCCGAGGAGGAGCACGGGACACTTTCGTATCAGAAACGTGATCTGTAGGGTCAGAAACTTTTGCTGTGGAATGGACACGGCAGGCCAAGGCCATACCGTGCATTCCGTTGCTCACGGAGGCTGACGAAACAGGGAAAAGTTACATGCACATTTCACGGCTCACACAGCAGATGGCACACGCATCACGCCTACCGATTGCACGGTCCGGGGCCAAGCGTTGCGCGAGCGAGCGCGAACCCGTGAGCGGGCTGGCGCGGGGACGCCGGCTGGTGCACGACGGCCTGGGCCCTGGTGGGGAGAGGCCATGCATGCATGCATGGCCGTCTGATTCGCGAGCAGGACAGATTTCAGGACAAACGTACGCGTGGATCGTGGCGATCGTTTGGGGCTGGTCCCGGACGGAGGCGCATGCGGCCGGTGATGAGGGTCTCGCTGGCTCGTGCGCGTCCTGGCGTTTTGCAGCCCCGGTAGCGGTAGGATCTGCTCCGGTGTCGGTGGCTCCCAAGATGATGCCCCGTGCGAGGCCGGTGCAGCGCACTCCGGAGTTAAAGGCACCACCGCTGAATTCATGAGCTCAGTACAAACATCTCCCAACAGCTGTCCACAAATTTGGTGCCCTATTATTTTTTGAGATATAAGGGCAGCGAGATTTGGACATCGATAATTTTTCAGCATTTTCAGGGACCCTAAAATTGGTGCTCTATAATTTGAGAATCACATGAAACATGATGATCTGACGGGCGGGGCGACGACGATGACAGCCAAATCTCGCGACATAAAAGTGTGAGGACGGCGGCGTGGTACCCAAAGACGGAGGCGGAGGCTCGTGGCAGACGGCGGGGGCGGATCGAACAAATTGGAGCGGTGGGACGACCGTAATTGGGCAGGATCGTGCGGCAACATCGCAAACTTGGCGGCGGTAGTGGGGGGTTGCGACGGTGTTATAAGGGAAAGAGGGATTTGATGGAATAGTTGTTCTATTGCTTGAACCTCGTGGACATATATATAGGAGTACAATGAGCTACTTGGAGTACAAGACAAGTCAGAACAAATCCTAGTCTATCTCGTCTTTCCTAACAATCACGATACTCAACATCCCCCCGCAGTCACAACGGTAGCGACGCAAAACGGTGGGACTAGAGAAGAATCCGAAGGCAAGCTGACGGACAACTCCCCCTCCCCCCGTCGTAACGGTCGATGCATCGCGGAGTCGTGGCTCGAGTGAAAACCGACGGGGTTGCTCAAGTAGGTGGTAGCCCTTTTGTGCCGTTTGTTGATGTAGCCGAGAGCGTGGGTGGTGGAGCCGTGGTCGAGGTAGTCGTGCGAAGAATGCCGTGATCGATGTCGAGTCGGGGTAGACGGTGTCGAGGAAGTCGCCGTGGAGCCGCAGACGCAAGGAGGCATCAAGTTAGTCGTGGGCGCAGTGGTGTCGAAGTAGTGGTGCGCCAGGAAGTAGATGATGTTGACCCGGGGACACGTCGTAGACGAAAGCACGCGTCGGTGTTGCCGACATCGGGCATGCGTAGACGGACAAAGACGAAGTTGACGAAGTGCCGCACCAGGCTTGCCACGCCCGGGGACACGTCGTGGACGAAGGCACGCGGCGGTGTTGCTAGCACCGGGTATGCATAGACTGGGACCTGCACGAGTTGTATGCCATGTCGAAGAAGTCGGAGAGGCCAGTAGAGAAGGACTCGACGACGGTTGCGGCGCCAATCGGCGCGGGGCCAATGTCGCCCGCGGTTGTCAGAGTAGATGAAGCGGCCGAGGTAGATGACGGCTACGCTGGTGACAGGCTGGTGCTGGACGAAGACGAAGGGGGTGGACGGGCGGCTGCGGCGGCTACGGGGGTAGCGGCGGCGGCGGCCGAAGAAGAGCGGCAGCGGCAGCCTGACGACGGCGGTGGCTAGGTTAGGAGCGTGGCGGTGATGCTCGAAGTAGGCGAAGAACCCTGATAGTGTGACAAAGACCGGCGCGGACGGTGGCGTTCCCGCGCCAAGGGAGATGGCGCGATGCATACCACAGGAAGTCGACGCGCGGGGACGGCGAAGTGGACCGCGGGCCGCGGCACTACGGCCCGAAGAGGCGACGCAGCGGCGGCGGGCAGCTCAGAGCGACGACATGAAGACCTCGGGGCGGCGGCGGGGACCGCAGGTCGCGGCGCTACGGCCCGTAGGGGCAGTACAGCGGCGGAGCGCGGGTCGGTGCAACCGCGGGGATGGCCTCAGGGCAGCGGCTGGGACCACGTATCGCGGCACTACGGCCCGTAGGGGCGACGTAGCGGCAACGAGCAAGTCGATATAGCCGCGAGGAGAACCACGGGGCGGTGGCGCTGCGGCCCAACGGGGCGACGCAACGGCAGCCCGTTGCTCGATCGGTGGAGGGGTGCGCTGAACTCGGAGACAATCTTCATGGGACCTGCGGAGGCGCGCGTAACCAACGGGCCAGGTTGGTCGCGCGGCGTAGATGAGGCGGATTGCGGCGGCGAGCCGGAGATCAAGCCGATCGCGCGCTAGGCCGGGACACCGCTCGGTGGAGGCAGGGTGGCGGCGGAGTCCGAGATGAGGCCGGCGACGGCGAACGGCGTGGGACTTCATGCGAACGAGCTTGTCAGCACAGGCACCCGGGCTGCTAAAGCAGTGCCGGTGCCCGGGCAGCGAGGCCCGAGCAACCTACGGAGCAGCGGCGCCCGAGTTGAGGCAACCGACGAGCCTGACGCAGTCGTCCCGACGCAGCCCAGGACAAGGCCGGCGAGGTAGACCGCCGGGGCGTGATAACCCGCAAGTATACGGGATAGCTATAGCCTCTTTCGATAAGTAAGAGTGTCGAAGCCAACCAGGAGCTAAAGGTAGAACAAATACTCTCTCAAGTCCTATCGGCCACTGATACGACTCTACGCACGCTTGACGTTCGCTTTACCTAGAACAAGTATGAAACTAGAAGTATTTTGCAGGTGTTGTTGGATATGTTTGCAAGATAGTAAAGAACACGTAAATATAAACTAGGGGCTGTTTAGATAAAGATGCAAGAAAGTAAATATAGCGAGTGTGGAAAAGTGGTGGTAGGAGTTGTGAAATTGTCCCTAAGCAATTGACTATGTTACTAGACCGGTAATCACTATTGCAATTCTATTTGAGGGAGAGGCATAAGCTAACATACTTTCTCTTCTTGGATCATATGCACTTATGATTGGAACTCTAGCAAGCATCCACTACTAAAGATCATTGGAATATACAAGCCAAGTTCTATAATGAAAATGCCCACTAGTATATGAAAATCTATATGAAGAACATGGCGCTACTTTGAAGCACAAGTGTGGAAAAAGGATAGTAACATTGCCCCTTTTCTTTTCTTTTTTTTTCTTTTTTCGTGGGCTTCTTTGGCCCCTTTTTTATTTAGGCTTCTTTGGCCTTTCCCTTTTTTTATTCTTTTTTTTCTTATGCTCTATAATGATGATCATCACACTTTTATTTACTTACAACTCGATACTGGAACAAAGATATGACTCTATATGAATGCTTCCAGCGGTGTACCGGGATGTGCAATGATCTAGCGTAGCAATGACATAAAAAAACAGACAAGCCATGAAAACATCATGCTAGCTATCTTATGATCATGCAAAGCAATATGACAATGAATGCTCAAGTCATGTATATGATGATGATGGAAGTTGCATGGCAATATATCTCGGAATGGCTATGGAAATGCCATAATAGGTAGGTATGGTGGCTGTTTTGAGGAAGATATAAGGAGGCTTATGTGTGATAGAGCGTATCGTATCACGGGGTTTGGATGGACCGGCGAAGTTTGCACCAACTCTTGAGGTGAGAAAGGGCAATGCACGGTACCGAAGAGGCTAACAAAGATGGAAAGGTAAAAGTGCATATAATCCATGGACTCACATTAGTCATAAAGAACTTATATACTTATTGCAAAAGTTTATTGGCCCTCGAAGCAAAGTACTACAACGCATGTCCCTAGGGGGATAGATTGGTAGGAAAAGACCATCGCTCGTCCCCGACCGCCACTCATAAGGAAGACAGTCAAAGAAACACCCCATGCTTCAAATTTGTCATACAACGATTACCATACGTGCATGTTACGGGACTTGCAAACCACAACACAAGTGTCTCTACAATCCACAATCACCCACTAGCATGACTCTAATATCACCATCTTTATATCGCAAAACTATTGCAAGGAATCAAACATATCATATTCAACGATCTATAAGTTTATGTAGGATTTTATGACTAACCATGTGAATGACCAATTCCTGTCATCTCTCTAAATAGATACAAGTGAACCAAGAGAGTTTAATTCTTTCTACAAAAGATATGCTCTCGCTCTAACAAATATAAGTGAAGCAAAAGAGCATTCTAAAAATGGTGGTTGTCTATGTGAAGAGAAACCGACAATCCAAACTTCAAATGATATAAGTGAAGCACATGAAGCATTCTATAAGCCATACTCAAAAGATATAAGTGAAGTGCAATGAGCATTCTATAAATCAACCAAGGACTATCTCATACCAGCATGGTGCATAAAAGAAAAGTGAAAACTAAATGCAAAAGACGCTCCAAGACTCGCACATATCGCATCAACGAAACGAATACGAAAACATACTGATACTTGTTGAAGAAAGAGGGGATGCCTTCCGGGGCATCCCCAAGCTTAGACGCTTGAGTCTCCTTGAATATTTACTTGGGGTGCCTCGGGCATCCCCAAGCTTGAGCTCTTGCCTCTCTTCCTTTTCCTCATATCGAGACCTCCTCGATTAGACACTTCATCCACACAAAACTTCAACAGAAAACTCGGTAAGATCCGTTAGTATAATAAAGCAAATCACCACTCTAAGTACTATTGAAAACCAATTCATATTTTGTTTTTTGCATTGTGTCTACTGTAATATAAATTTTCCATAGCTTAATCCACTGATAGAAATTAATGGATTCATCAAAACAAGCAAACTATGCATCAAAAACAGAATCTGTCAAAAACAGAACAGTCTGTAGCAATCTGAACGTTCTCCATACTTCTGGTATCCCAAAAATTCTACCAAAATTAGGAAAAATAAAAAATTTGTACAACAAGACATTGCAAAATAATCAGAACTGTTTGACGTTTCAGTTAAAAATGTAAAATCACGCACTACAGCCAAAGTTTCTGTCCTGCACCGTACAAACCAACAAGCATTGTAAACATCCTAAAGGCAAACCTTGGCACATTATTTTTATAGGGGATAATTATTTTTGATGAAAAGTTTTTGTACTTGAAGGTGCAACTATCCCTAGGTGGTTTTGGTAATTCATAACAACATATAGCTCATTGAGCTAATGCTATTCCAAGACTATTATTTCATGAAAGCTCAATGAATGGCATGACATGGATGATGAAAGTGGATCCCTCAAAATATCAAGCTCAAGCTCAAAAACTCAAGGCTCTTCATTTTACATTTTAGTGATCCAAGATCACATTGAGTCTATAGGAAAAGCCAATACTATCAAGGAGGGATGAGGTGTTGCTTAATGAGCCTCTTGCTTCAAGTGCTTAGTGATATGCTCCAAAACCCTCAACTACTTTCTCACACCCATATATGACCTAAACCCAAAGTCAAAATCGGTCCCACCAATTCTTTCTATCCGGCGCCACCGAGTTCAGATGTCATAGCCACTGCCACAAACCCTAGGCAAATCGGTCTCACCGATAGGGATCTCGGTCTCACCGAGATGGGATTGTAATCTCTCTATTTCCCTTTGTAACGTTTCGGTCTAACCGAAGTGAGCGATCGGTCCCACCGAGATTGCAATGTAAACTCCCTGTTTCCCTTTCGTAACATTTCGGTCTCACCGAAATGAGCGAATCGGTCCCACCGAGTTTACCTGACCAACTCTCTGGAAAGCTTATTACCAAAATCGGTCTCACCGAGTTTGTGTAATTGGTCTTACCAAGATTACGTTATGCCCTAACCCTAACCATATCGGTCCTACCGAGTTGCATGTCGGTCCCACCGAAAATCCTAACGGTCACTAGGTTTACTAAATCGGTCCGACCGAGTCTGTTGAATCGGTCCCATCGAGTTTGGTAAATTGTGTGTAACGGTTAGATTTTGTGTGGAGGCTATATATACCCCTCCACCTCCTCTTCATTCGTGGAGAGAGCCATCAGAACAAACCTACACTTCCAACTTACCATTTCTGAGAGAGAATCACCTAGTCATGTGTTGAGGCCAAGATATTCCATTCCTACCATATGAATCTTGATCTCTAGCCTTCCCCAAGTTGCTTTCCACTCAAATCTTCTTTCCACCAGATCCAAATCCCATGATAGAGAGTTGAGTGTTGGGGAGACTATCATTTGAAGCACAAGAGCAAGGAGTTCATCATCAACACACCATTTGTTACTTCTTGGAGAGTGGTGTCTCCTAGATTGGCTAGGTGTCACTTGGGAGCCTCCGACAAGATTGTGGAGTTGAACCAAGGAGTTTGTAAGGGCAAGGAGATCGCCTACTTCGTGAAGATCTACCGCTAGTGAGGCAAGTCCTTCGTGGGCGACGGCCATGGTGGGATAGACAAGGTTGCTTCTTCGTGGACCCTTCGTGGGTGGAGCCCTCCGTGGACTCGCGCAACCATTACCCTTCGTGGGTTGAAGTCTCCATCAACATGGAAGTACGATAGCACCACCTATCGGAACCACGACAAAAACATCCGTGTCTCTAATTGCGTTTGAATTTTCCAAACCCTTCCCTTTACTTTCTTGCAAGTTGCATGCTTTAATTTCCGCTGCTCATATACTCTTTGCATGCTTGCTTGAATTGTGTGATGATTGCTTGACTTGTCCAAAGATAGCTAATATCTGCCAAACTCTAAAATTGGGAAAACGTTAAGTTTTAAATTGGTCAAGTAGTCTAATCACCCCCCTCTAGACATACTTCAAGGTCCTACAAGTGGTATCAGAGCTTTGGTCTCCATTTGCTTTGATTTCCATAGCTTTTGGTGGTCATAGCCTTGGTTTCACAACCTAGGAGAGTATGGCGTCTAGCGAGGGAAATTATCACCGTAGAGGTCCTTACTTTGATGGTACTAATTTTGCTAGTTGGAAGCATAAGATGAAAATGCATATTCTTGGACATAACCCCGCCGTTTGGGCTATTATGTGTATTGGCTTGCAAGGTGAATTCTTTGATGGGAGAGAACTGAACCGTGAAGCTAGCGCAGAAGAATTGAAGATGCTGCAATACAACGCTCAAGCTTGTGATATCCTCTTCAATGGCTTGTGCCCCGAAGAATTCAACAAAATCAGCCGCCTTGATAATGCAAAGGAAATTTGGGATACTTTGATTGATATGCATGAAGGTACCGACTCCGTCAAGGAATCCAAGTCAAAGTCAGCTTGACAAGTTCAAAATGAAGGATGGTGAAGGTGTCGCTGGAATGTACTCTAGGCTTGCTCTTATCACAAATGAGATTGCCGGCTTAGGGAGTGAAGAGATGACCGACAGATTCATCATCAATAAAATCCTAAGAGCATTGGATGGAAAGTATGATAGCGTGTGCACATTGATCTAGATGATGCCAAACTACAAAGATCTCAAGCCAACGGAAGTCATTGGAAGAATTGTTGCTCATGAGATGTCACTCAAGGATAAGGAGGAACTTCACAACAAGTCAAGTGGTGCTTACAAAGTCTCATGTGAAGCCCCCACATCATCAAGTGAGAAACAAACCTTCAATGAAGAATTGAGCTTAATGGTGAAGAACTTCAACAAATTCTACAAGAGTAGAAGCAAAGAAAGAAGGTCCTACAATGACAAAAGATCTTCTAGTCGAGAGCGCAACTGCTACAATTGTGGGAGACCCAGACACTATTCCAATGAGTGTACGACACCCTACAAAAGAAGAGAAGATTCTCCAAAAAGAAGAAGCAAAAGAGAAGAATCACCACCAAGAGAGAGTAGGAGTAGAGATGATCGTTATGAACGAAGACCCTCACGGAGAAGCAAGGATTCGTAAAGGAAGGACAAGTCATCAAGGAGCTACACAAAACGAAGACATCAAGCTCATGTTGGTGAATGGGTATCCGGCTCCGACTCCGACAATCACTCTGAGAGAAGCTATCACTCCGACTCCGAATATACTCAAGATGAAGGTGTTACCGGTCTAGCACTTGTGTCAACCAACTCCTACGACATATTTGACTCACCAAATGAAGGAATTGGAAGATGCTTCATGGCCAAAGGTCCAAAGGTAACACATCCCGAGTATGTTGATTTCAATAGTGATGAAGATGACTTGCTAGGTGATGATGATTTACTTGTTGATAACTCTAGTGATGAATACTATGATGGAATGTCAATTAATCATTCTAATCAAGATAAAACGAATGACAATGATAAGGAGAAGATTGAGCTTCTATCTAAAGAACTAAACACTCTTAAGTTAGCTCATGAAACTATCTTCGAAGATCATCGAGAACTTTTAAGGGCTCATGAGAAGTTACGCTTGAAAAGCTCAATCTTGAGCAAGAGCATGAGTTCTTAAAGGCAATCAATGATGATCTCCGTAAAAAAAGTTCTTCTTACATTGCCAAGCGTTTACTCTTATCTACTTACATGCCTCAAGTCAAGTCCAGTAACAAGTACAAGAAAGATCCTTCCTCTAGTAGTAACAATAATAATGCCAAATCCAATATTGTTGCTTCTAGTAGTTCTCTTGATTCCACTAATGATTCTCTTAGCCAAGTTACACTTGAGCAATAAAATAGCTTATTGAAGGGAATTATAGAGAAAGGTGTATACAAGAGCCTTGCCGGGAGTAAGCAATTCGAGGAAATTGTACGCAAGCAAGGAAGGCACCGGAAGAATCAAGGTGTTGGTTTTGAACGGAAGTTCAATGCCAATGGAGTTGAGTGGGAAGAAGATCAATACCCCAAGACGAAGTTTGTTCCTTAACAAGAGAAGTATGATCCTACTTCCTTCAAGGGAACACTAGCAAAAGATGATCTTCCACCACAAGACCACAAGAACAAAGGCAAGGACAAGCTTCAAGAGGAGATTGATGCATTTGAAGAAGCACCTAAGGCCTTAGTCAAGTGGGTTCCCAAGACTACGTCAAGTTCTACTTCATCAAGTACAACTACAACTCCAAGGATTCCCATCAAGATGATGTGGATCCCGAAGAAGAAGAACTAGAGAGTTCTTGAGGGTGACTCCGCCAACATTCTTCACTCATATCATTATGGCAAAGACAAGTGCATTCAACTTCCACATCTTGCACTAGTTCAAGGAGTCACAAACCCTCATGTTGGTAAGGCAAGGGACAAGGTAACCTAATGATTTCATGGACATCATCTTGTGTGTGCATCACTCTATGTCTATGGATATTCTTGTTTGTTCCTTGTGGGACTAACCCATGTAGGTATATTGAAGTGCAACTCACTCCAAAGGATTGCTCCAAATGATCTACATCAACATTGAGCATCCACATCTTCAACACCTACATGAAGTCATCATCGACAAAACCCAAGGTTAGTTCATCCCTCTAAAAGGGGATCTCACATCTACGGGGAGCTTAACTCTAAGAATTGAGTCAAAGCAACTCTAATGGTGTGAACATATCAATGCATTATGTAAAAGTGGTAACCCCACTTGAGCTTAAACGATGAGTATGACCTATGATCAAATGTTCTCATTTGACTCCTAAGTCAATATACTCATATATAGATGACCTAGTCATCGCCAATTGTTTGATAGATGCTAGAATTGGTTGTGCATGATTTGCCACATATTTCATTTGCCATTCTATTGTGTGAGCATGTTGGTTGCATATTTTACTCATTCGAGGACATCCACTTGTTGCTTTGATTGTTTGGGTTCTTTTTCTTTTTGCCAAGTGGATGGACAAGAATGCCTAGGAACCTTCTCTAGCTATCTATGCTTTTCTCGTCTCAAACTCTATTCATGCTACATCACAAAATTTGATTAAGTCAGATTCGAACCACTCTGTGTGAGGAGCACTCGGAGTCCCCGATTCGTCATAGACCTAAACTTCCAAAACTTCTTTGTGATTCTCGGTCTGACCGATTCCTCCATTTCGGTCCTACCGAGATCACTAAGTTGATCTAGGTTTTCAATCTCGGTGCAACCGATTTGAACTTTTCGGTCACACCGAGTTGTTGTAAATGTATACAGTTATGCATCTTGGTGCCACCGAGTTGTTCCACTCGGTCACACCGACAGGGTTGGGCTATATATACTCACGGGCAAAAATTTGGAAATTTTCTCCAAACCTCTTCGCCCGCACATAGCTCGTTCTGCCTCCAGGGTCTCCGGATCGTCTCCTCGTCGCCAGCCGCCTCCTGTCGCTGGTCTCCGCCGCCGTCGATGGAATTCACCACCGCCGTTGCCGCCGTAGCGAGTTCATCACTAAGCTAGGGTATGGACCTGATCACAGTGCTATACTCATCCGATTTCTAGAACATTGTGTTCATTATGATTCTTGCCACGATTGAAACACTCCTATCCAGTCGATACAATCCTTAGAATAGATGCGATTTGAAAATTTAGGGTTAGGTTTCCGCCGAAACCATCTCGCACCCTCCGTGTTGAAAAACTCGGTCCCACCGATTTGGCTAACGCCATTGCACTAGTAACTCTCGGTCTGACCGAGAATTGCTAATCGGTGTGACCGATTTTAGAACTTTGTGAAACCCTAGCAGTCTCGGTGCCACCGAACTGTGACTCGGTCCGACCGAGTTCACCAGTTTAGGTTCCAAAACTGCTTCGGTATCACTGAGTTTGAAAATTGGTTGAGCCGAAATGCTTTCTGTGGAAAACTAAAACTGAGTTTTTGAATCATTCTTTTGCAAAATCTCTGCATTTTGTGATGCTCATCCATTTTATCTCATCTATAACTATTCACAGGGTCAGCAGTCAGTGATTTGCAGCATGTCAGACCAAAGTGATAGTCAGAACAAGTCAGAAGAGCACAATCACATGAGTGAGGGCACTAGTCCCTCTAGCACTTCAGATTATGGCTGTAGGAGCACCCCAAGCAATTTGCCTAAAGCTAACACCAGGACAAGGAAGAAAAGAACCTCAGAATTTGAGGAGGAAGATTATATGGCAGAAGAAGATGAGGCTATTCCAAGAAGGTAGTGCTCAAAAAGGAGTATGCCTTAGCAAAGAACACAAAGCCTGGACTCAATAGGAAGGTCCCTGCCAAGAGGACACCTATGCTGAAGGTCAGAGGATCAACTCAAGTGCCTGAAAAGACTGATCCCAAAGAGGCACCTGCAAGAAGAGTCACAACTTCCAAGCCCAAGAAAGTTCCCACTGGAGAAACTATGAAGTTTACCATTGAATCAGAAGATGAAGCTGCTGGTCAAGATAAGAAGAAGAAGAGAGCCGAACCACTCACGCCTGTGTTCTTGGAAATCCTCTATGAGGAGAGACTCAAGAGGAATAAGAGGTTGTCGCACCAGCACCCAAGGCACAAAAGCTAATGGGTGATGCTATAAAGTCAGGGCTGCAACATCAAAGCCCAAGGAAGCACCCAAAGCTGCCCCAAGCCTAAGATTGCACCAAAGAGGAATACCGTGAGTATTCCACTCTTTGAGAAGAACAAGGCCCCAGTGCTCAAGTTGCCGATGAGGAAGATGATGAAGGACAAGTCCCGAGGAAGCTAAAGCCCAAGATTCCAGACCACAATGATGCTCATCCTGTGGTGAGAACATGAAGTTGAGAAAGGATGCAGTGACTCGGATCGTGGAGGCATCCGATCCATATGCTACTAGGAGAAGAACTGCTATTGATTATAGGTTCCACACTAAGGAACAGCAGGACTTCTATGAGATAGTGCTGTTGGACAAGAAACCAATAGTTTGTGATATGAGGTGGGTCGACTGGACCTACATGAAGGAAAATGAAGAACACTATCCTGGAGTGCAAGACAGTTTTGTTGCTTGTGGAGTTGCAGACTTTGTTGGGCAGAAGCTCACAAAGTGGAATGATGAGCTCATTATGCAATTCTACTCCACAACACACTTCTATCCAGATGGCAGGATAGTTTGGATGTCTGAAGGTACAAGATACCAGTCAACAATTGAGGAATGGGCCAATCTGATCAATGCCCCAAAGGAGAGTGAATATGACTTGGATGTCTATGCCAAGAAGAAGATGGATCACAATACCATGGCTCATATGTACAAGGAAATTCCTGATGTTGCAGTTGAGACACATAAGTTTGGGTCAGTTCATTTTCTTCTTTCAGGGCTGCCAACAATCAACTGGATCCTAAGGCACACTCTTTTGCCCAAGTGAGGTGACCACAACATGATTAGAGGGCATGCTATCAACTTGCTGCACTTGTTTGATGTGCCACAAAAATTCAAGGTCATGAGCCTCATTGTTGAGACCATTAAGAGGACAGCAGCAGACCAGAAGAGAAGTTGTGGGTATGCCCCACAGATTTAGGAGTTGATTAACTTAAAGATGGGCACAGGAACATACTTGCTGGATAAGGAACATTTTGCTATCTATCCAGACTTTGAGGACAATCAAGTTGTGATGAATGAGAATGAACCATCATCATTGCAAGCTCAAGAGAAGAAGGAGAAAGCAAAGAAAGAGAAGGCTGCCAAGATGCCAACTCAAGAGGAGCATCTGAGTACTTTTTGAAGAACAAGCAGGAGCAGCTTGGTTACTTGCTAGCATCAACACTGAGGATTGAGAAGGGGTTGGCCACCCTAACTCAAAACCAGGAGATCCTGGAAAGAATCATGGAAAAAAATTCTATGATCTTGATGTCAAAGTAACTGAGATTCAGTCAGTTGTGGAGCAGCTCCAGGATGGCATGCAGGAGAGGAAGGGCAAGACAACCACTGATGCATTTGCCAGAGTGCCTATAGCTCAGAGGTCAGCTCCAGTGCCTCTGACAGACACCAGAGCCACATCATCTGCACCAGCTACAGCTCCTATAGCTCCAGTGCAACCAGCTCCAGCACCAACTCCTTCAGCTCCATCCACATCAACTAAATCCTTCGTCCAAGGAGCCATCTCTACACCACCACCTGAAGATCGGTAACTTGTTGCCAAAGGGGGAGAAAAATGTATAGATCATAGGCTTCGAGAGAGAGAGTGTGTGTGTTGCTTTGTTCTCTCTTGCTTTGGTGGTTAAACTTTGTTTGCTTTTGATTGCTTGAGATACTATGCTATTATCTGTGAGACATTGATGATCATGTGTTTGATCATAAGATACACTTATGCTTGTTAGATGATATTATCTTACCTATCCTTATATGATCATTCACTTTGCTTGGTGATGAGTGCATGTATTCAATCTTTATTATTTTGAGTGCTCCACCAAGATGTATGTGACATGGAAGAGTAACCCATGAGCCTAATTCCTTGTGCATTTGCAGTCCAAAGCAAATCTTAAACCATGCACAAATTTAGGGGGAGCTCTTGCTTATCACATACTTCTCAAAGCGACGATGTTTTTCAATCTTATTATCATTTGTCGAAGCTTTGACCTATATGTTGTCATCAATTACCAAAAAGGGGGAGATTGAAAGTGCAACTATCCCTAGGTGGTTTTGGTAATTCATAACAACATATAGCTCATTGAGCTAATGCTATTCCAAGACTATTATTTCAGGAAAGCTCAATGAATGGCATGGCATGGATGATGAAAGTGGATCCCTCAAATATCAAGGACAAAGGATTGGCTCAAGCTCAAAAACTCAAGACTCTTCATTTTACATTTTAGTGATCCAAGATCACATTGAGTCTATAGGAAAAGCCAATACTATCAAGGAGGGATGAAGTGTTGCTTAATGAGCCTCTTGCTTCAAGTGCTTAGTGATATGCTCCAAAACCCTCAACTACTTTCTCACATCCACATATGACCTAAACCCAAAGTCAAAATCGGTCCCACCGATTCTTTCTATCCGGCGCCACCGAGTTCAGATGTCATAGCCACTGCCACAAACCCTAGGCAAATCAGTCTCACCGATAGGGATCTCGGTCTCACCGAGATGGGATTGTAATCTCTCTGTTTCCCTTCGTAATGTTTCGGTCTAACCGAAGTGAGCGATCGATCCCACCGAGATTGCAATATAAACTCCCTATTTCCCTTTCTTAACATTTCGGTCTCACCAAAATGAGCGAATCGGTCCCACCGAGTTTACCTGACCAACTCTTTGGAAAGCTTATTACCAAAATCGGTCTCACCGAGTTTATGTAATCGGTCTTACCGAGATTACGTTATGCCCTAACCCTAACCATATCGGTCCTACCGAGTTGCATGTCGGCCCCACCGAAAATCCTAACGGTCACTAGGTTTACTAAATCGGTTCGACCGAGTCTGTTGAATCGGTCCCACCGAGTTTGGTAAATTGTGTGTAACAGTTAGATTTTGTGTGGAGGCTTTATATACCCCTCCACCTCCTCTTCATTTGTGGAGAGAGCCATCAGAACAAACCTACACTTCCAACTTACCATTTCTGAGAGAGAACCACCTACTCATGTGTTGAGGCCAAGATATTCCATTCCTACCATATGAATCTTGATCTCTTGCCTTCCTTAAGTTGCTTTCCACTCAAATCTTCTTTCCACCAGATCCAAATCCCATGAGAGAGAGCTGAGTGTTGGGGAGACTATCATTTGAAGCACAAGAGCAAGGAGTTCATCATCAACGCACCATTTGTTACTTCTTGGAGAGTGGTGTCTCCTAGATTGGCTAGGTGTCACTTGGGAGCCTCCGACAAGATTGTGGAGTTGAACCAAAGAGTTTGTAAGGGCAAGGAGAGCGCCTACTTCATGAAGATCTACCGCTAGTGAGGCAAGTCCTTCGTGGGCGACGACCGTGGTGGGATAGACAAGGTTGCTTCTTCGTGGACCCTTCGTGGGTGGAGCCCTCCGTGGACTCGCGCAACCGTTACCCTTCGTGGGTTGAAGTCTCCATCAACGTGGATGTACGATACCACCTATCGGAACCACGACAAAAACATCCATGTCTCCAATTGCGTTTGAATTCTCCAAACCCTTCCCTTTACTTTATTGCAAGTTGCATGCTTGAATTTCTGCTGCTCATATACTCTTTGCATGCTTGCTTGAATTGTGTGATGATTGCTTGACTTGTCCAAAGGTAGCTAAAATCTGCCAAACTCTAAAATTGGGAAAAGGTTAAGTTTTTAATTGGTCAAGTAGTCTGATCACCGCCCCTCTAGACATACTTCAAGGTCCTACAGTAATTAAGATTCACAAAGTTTTCGTGAGCATGAACAAAGTTCAAGGGTAGCTCCCACTTCAACAATGCTTGTCTTTCTCACTTTCACTTTTCTTTTTGAAAAGTTTTATGGTTCCCCTCTTTATTTTTTTGTTTTTAAACTATATAAAAGCACTCAATAGAAATAAATGACTCTCTAAAACTTCCGGGTTGTCTCCCTGGCAGCGCTTTCTTTAAAGCCATTAAGCTAGGCATATAGTGCTCAAGTAATGAATCCACCCGGATCCCAAGGTATATCAAAGCCAATTTTAATTAACAATGATTTGTAATTTAGTAGCAAGCACAAAGTAACATATATCATGCAACAACGAAGTCTAACTCTCTTCCTATGCATCGGCATGTCATAAAAGAACAATTCATGCACACATAGTAAAGGACAATGCATAGTATAAACAGTTTCTTGCAATCTTATCATATTGGAAACATAGAGAGGTGGAGATATAGTTCCTCTCTCATAATAATTGCAAGTAGGAGCAGCAAGCACATGCATATTATATTCATCAAAATCATCATGTGTAGTAGTAAAAGGCAACACATCAATATAATCCCTAATAAGCACAAATTTCTCTGATATATTGTAGTTTGGAGAATTCAAAAAGATAATGGGACTATCATGTGTGGTGCAATAGCAACAATTTCATGTTTAACATAAGGAAATATAGTGTGACGCCCCCGATTCAATCGTACACTAATCATACACGCAAACGTGTACGATCAAGATCAGGGACTCACGGGAAGATATCACAACACAACTCTAAAAATAAAATAAGTCATACAAGCATCATAATACAAGCCAGGGGCCTCGAGGGCTCGAATACAAGCGCTCGATCATAGACGAGTCAGCGGAAGCAACAATATCTGAGTACAGACATAAGTTAAACAAGTTTGCCTTAAGAAGGCTAGCACAAACTGGGATACAGATCGAAGAGGCGCAGCCTCCCGCTCGGGATCCTCCTAACTACTCCTGGTCATCGTCAGCAGGCTGCACGTAGTAGTAGGCACCTCCAGCGTAGTAGGAGTCGTCGTCGACGGTGGCGTCTGGCTCCTAGACTCCATCATCTGGTTGCGACAACCAGAAAGAACGGAAAGGGGGAAAGGGGGGAGAAAGCAACCATGAGTACTCATCCAAAGTACTCGCAAGCAAGGAGCTACACTACATATGCGTGGGTATATGTGTAAAGGGCCATATTAGTGGTGGGTGAATCTGCAGAAAGCCGTAATAAGAGGGGATAACTAATCTCGTCAAGACTACACTTCAGCAGCCTCCGCCTTGCAGCTTGTAGAGAGAGAGTAGTGAAGTCCTCCAAGTAGCATCGCATAGCATAATCCTACCCGGCGATCCTCTCCTCGTCGCCCTGTTAGAGAGCGATCACCGGGTTGTATCTGGCACTTGGAAGGGTGTATTTTATTAAGTATCCGGTTCTAGTTATCATAAGGTCAAGATACAACTCCGGGTCGTCCTTTTACCGAGGGACACGGCTATTCGAATAGATAAACTTCCCTGCAGGGGTGCACCACATAACCCGACACGCTCGATCCCATTTGGCCGGACACACTTTCCTGGGTCATGCCCGGCCTTGGAAGATCAACACGTCGCAGCCCCACCTAGGCACAACAGAGAGGTCAGCCCGCTTGTGACGCCCCCGATTCAATCGTACACTAATCATGCACGCAAACGTGTACGATCAAGATCAGGGACTCACGGAAAGATATCACAACACAACTCTAAAACATAAATAAGTCATACAAGCATCATAATACAAGCCAGGGGCCTCGAGGGCTCGAATACAAGTGCTCGATCATAGACAAGTCAGCGGAAGCAACAATATCCGAGTACGACATAAGTTAAACAAGTTTGCCTTAAGAAGGCTAGCACAAACCGGGATACAGATCGAAGAGGCGCAGCCTCCCGCCAGGATCCTCCTAAACTACTCCAGTGGTCGTCAGCAGCCTGCACGTAGTAGTAGGCACCTCCAGTAGTAGTCGCCGCCGACGACGGTGGCGTCGCTCTGGGCTCCAACATCTGGTTGCAACAACCGTAAAGAAAGGAAAGGGGAAAAGGGGAGAAAGCAACCGTGAGTACTCATCCAAAGTACTCGCAAGCAAGGAGCTACACTACATATGCATGGGTATATGTGTAAAGGGCCATATCGGTGGACCGATCTGCAGAATGCCGAATAAGAGGGGATAGCTAATCCGTCAAGACTACGCTCGGCAGCCTCTGTCTTGCAGCATGTAGAAGAGAGTAGATCAAGTCCTCCAAGTAGCATCGCCAAGTAGCATCTCCAAGTAGCATCTCCAAAGAGCATCGCATAGCATAATCCTACCCGCAATCCTCTCCTCGTCGCCTGTTAGAGAGCGATCACCGGGTTGTATCCGCACTTGGAAGGGTGTGTTTTATTAAGTATCCGGTTCTAGTTGTCATAAGGTCAAGGTACAACTCCGGTCGCCCTTTACCGAGGGACACGGCTATTGAATAGATTAACTTTCCGTAGGGTGCACCACATAACCCAACACGCTTGATCCCATTTGGCGGACACAATTTCTGGGTCATGCCCGCCTCGAAGATCAACACGCCGCAGCCCCACCTAGGCACAACAGAGAGGTCAACACGCCGGTCTAAATCCTATGCGCGCAGGGTCCGGGCCCATCGCCCATTGCACACCGCACGCTATGCGACGTGCCGGTGAGCGACCTAGCAACCTCCATTACAAAGGAAGTTGCGTTAACGCAGTCCAACCCGGCGCTAGCGCCGCCGTCGCCGACGCCAAGAAGGCCGGCCGATACCACGACGTCGGGATACCCATAACTACTCCCGCGTAGATGGTTAGTGCGTATAGACCAAATGGCCGGACTTAGATCAAATACCCGGATCTCGTTAAGCGTGTTAAGTATCCATGAACGCCGAGCAGGCCAGCCCACTGCCTCCTAGGTGGTCTCAACCTGCCCCGCCGCTCCGCCACAAAGTAACAATGGGGCCGTCGGGAACCCAGGCCCACCTCCGGGATGGAGCCACCTATCCTTTCAGCCCCTCATCGTAATCACTTATGGTACTCAATGAGTGACCCGACTTTAGTCACCATCTCAGTATAGTATGTATGTATGTATAGTATATACCCGTGATCACCTCCCAAGTGATCACGGCCCGATAGTATAGCAAGGCAGACTGACAAGAATGTAGGGCCAATGATGATAAACTAGCATCCTATACTAAGCATTTAGGATTGCGGGTAAGGTATCAACAGATGTAGCAATAATGTCAGGCTATGCATCAGAATAGGATCAACGGAAAGCAGTAACATGCTACACTACTCTAATGCAAGCAGTATAGAAGAGAATAGGCGATATCTGGTGATAAAGGGGGGGGGGCTTGCCTGGTTGCTCAGACAAGAAGGAGGGGTCGTCGGTGACGTAGTCGACCACAGGGGCATCAGCATCGTCACGGGGTCTACCGGAGAGAAGAGGGGGAGAAATAGTAAATATATAGCAAGCAAGTGCATAACAGGACAACAAGCAGAGCTAGACGTGTTCTAACGCGGTATGAGGTGATACCGGTGAAGGGGGCAAACATCCGGGAAAGTATCCCTGTTCCGTGTTTCAGACGAGATGAACCGGAGGTGAAATGTTGTAGGTTCACTATGCTAGGGACGCGTGGCGGATGAACGGCTGCGATCCGGATCCGCCTCGCCGCTCGAGCAACTTTCATGTTGAAAATAATTTAATCCGAGTTACGGATTAAAAGATATGATTTTCTAAAGATTTTAATAATTTTTGGAATTTAATTAATTATTTAATTTAATTCGAAAATGTATTTATGACATCAGCATGATGTCGTGTCGACGTCGCGAGTCAGCAATGTGGTTGACCGTCAACTGACGTGTGGGTCCCGCATGTCATACTGTTTATTCTAATTAGGGTGTAACAAATCTAATTACTGTCTAATTAATTAACAATAATTAATTAGGTTACCTAAGCATGATTAATTTAGTTAATTAATTAATTAAATTTATTACTATTATTATTATTAATCCCTTTTTTTTATTAAACCGTTCTAGGGCGGGGCCCCTAGTCGCTGGCCTGAGGGGCCTAGTGGGTTTTGATTCTTGCGTATTTGGCGTCGGTGCTCGATCGGGCGAGCGCCAGATCAACAGAGAAAGGGGCGCCCACCACAGGCGTGGCGAGGCCGCCGGCGTGGCGCCGGTGCCCACGACGCCGCCAAGGAACGGAGGGCGCGCCACGGGAGGGCGGCAAGAGCAGCGTGGCGAGGCGGCCACGGGGGGCGCACGAGACGGGCGCGTGCAAAGCGATGGAGTCGTTGGGCGCGCAGGGAGAGCAAAGACCAGCAGCGCAGCGGCTCACAGAGGAGCAGGGGGCGCGGCCATGCGTCGGGCGTGGACGTCGAGACGTTCGGCCAGGTCGTGGCCGGCACGGGTGCACGCGGAGAAGCACGTTGGGCTGAAGGAGAGAGGGGAGAGGGCGGTGCCTCACCGCGGGGCCGTAGGGTTCGAGGCAGTGGGCTCGGTGGAGGTCGGGGAGGGCCGACGAGGGAGTTCCGCGCGGCGGAGGCCGTCCGGCGGGTGGCGTCTTGGCGCGGCGGAGTCAGCGGCGGGCGCAGCGATCCGGCGGCCGGGTCATGAGACGGGCAAGGTGGCGCCGCGAGGGGGCTCTGAGCGACGCCATGGTCGGGCGGTGATGATGGGGGGGCTAGGTCGACGCCACCATGGCGATGTGCGGCGATGGAGTCAGGGCGGATCGGTTGCCCGATCCAGATCCACTCGGGCGGGGTGGGGAGACGAGATGGATCGGGGGGGAGGCGTGGGGGCGAGAGGAGTGGGGGTGTGGAGCAACTGGGGGAGGGGATTAGGGTTCCGGGGAGAGGTGTGAGAGGCCTTGTAGGCCAGGGGGTGCGATTGGGCCAATGGGCCGGCGGTCTGGTTCATGGCCTAGTTGGCCGGGGGGTCCTCTCTTGCTTTTGTTTTTTGTTTGTTTGTTTTGTTTTCTTTTATTTATTTTCTTTCCTGTTTTAACTCATTTTAAATTACTTAGGCATTTTATAAAAAATGGGTTTGTTGCACCATAATTACCTAGGCATTTAACTGCACACTCCAAACATTTTAGTTTAATATTTTGAAAACTTTGTCGCTTGACATTAATTTGAATTTGAATTTGAAAAGGTTTCGAATCATTGTGAGGTTAGCAACAGTAAGAGTGGTGATGTGGCATCATTAACAAAGGTTACTGTAGCTTGATTATCCGGGCGTCACAATTCTCCTCCACTACAAGAAATCTCGTCCCGAGATTTAAGAGGGGAGTAAGGGGGAAAGTTCTAATTACGAAATTCTAACGAATCTTCTCGGTCTTGGTTGCTCTCCTCGAAGAGGTCGATCCATACCGTTGATGTTTCCATTCCTATGCATCATGATGAAGTTGTTGTCCTTTCTTCGGGGGTTCCATCGTACTTACGAAAGAATAAGGGGTATTCCGGGAGAACGAACCTCTACAAGGTTGACTATCTGGTCGATATCATCGGGGAAGGTGGCAGAAAGTAACTCTCGAATTGAAACTTAAGAAATTATCGAGAGCAAAGTAATGAGGTTTCATGGGAAGTTTCGAGCGAGCAGGCAACCATTCGATGCCTGAAACAGGGCGTGAAAGGGCTCAAAGCAATCAGGAATAAGTATTGCGTTTCATACCAGAATTGATGATCTCTGGAAGGTGGCTCGTGAATTACATACGAAGCCAAGCGTGAGGAATAACTTTGGAAACAGGGGCTGTACAGGAGAGTCAGGTTTCGATCCTGTGAAACTGTGGGTTATGGGCCCACCATGTGGATTAACAGTAGGAAGGGCGGTGACGCCTTGCACGACCATATAAGCATGGCAAGTCAGAGGATAGTTTGTCGGTTATGTCGGCAACAACATCGGTACCAATGGCGAGGGACGAAGAGAACCATTTTCCTGCTCGTAGAACGAGGCGGACCAATAGGCAAAGTTCTCGTCCATCGGCGGTTACCGGGATGTCATCAACAAAAGTAACAGGATCTTTCTGACAGAATTGTACACAGAGGTGTTTACATAAGCAGGAGAATATTACTGCTTAGATCATATAGATCACCAGTAAGGTTAAACGAAACAATGGAAAGGAAAAGGTGATCATGAGATTAAACAGAACAATGGAAAAGAAAATGTGTTTAAACACACATTTTAGGGATATATCCTTCCCAAGGACAAGCAGAGCATGATATCATGTCAGGATATAATTTAGAAAACCCTTTAGGTAAGGGGACAGAAATTTCAAGACATTACCCATACAGCGGCGTTTGGATAATTGAGCAAGAAACATCTTAGCTTTGGGCTTCAAATGTTCTTGTTGAAAATCGGAGTACCACAGACATGCTTCGAGATAGCATTGACATGGTCTTCAAGCAAATGTCAGACTTTGGATACAAAGGATCCATCGGAAACAACTTATAGAATAGGTCTTACCATTTCCTCATGAAAGAATGGATAACCTTGCTGAAAAGGAATATATAACAATAGGGCCTCCGGCCAGGTGTGCTAGGCACGACATCACCTTACCGGGTCACATAAAGACCGTTGCTATAACTCTTGGAAATATGTTCCAACCATCATATCTGACCGAGATTCAGATCGATTGGTGTCGAGATACCTCGGACTCGGGATGCCCGAGAAGAAAGGTGCAACACAAATTGTCGAGATGACATTGTAAGATTCTCGAAATAACGTGACGAAGCAAGGCTTCAAACAAGAGTTCATCAAGAAACCAAAGAGAGGATGAGGAGGTGGCTGATGGACTCAGCGACAATTCAACTAGGTATCCCAAAAGATGGATCTCCACAATTATGTGGACAAGGAGATAGCATTTGTCAGACCAAATGATGTAATGAAGTATGCTCGAGTAAAACATACACAATTAAACATTGGTTGAAAGGTGCACCCGAAATATGGGTTGGGTTGCATGACCAATGTCAGAATGGTGATTCAATAATCAATAGTCTAAGAATGAACGGCCGACCATTAACTTGAAAGCAATAGGGTTGCTAGAAGGAAAGAATCCAAACAACACCGTTCACTTGTTTCAACACGGGGACCAAGAAAGAATGGTGATGGTGAGAAGTATCACTTGTATTAAGAGTTCTCAAGAGGTAGTGAATTCTCACAACATTGAGGTCATAAGAGATGTTAATGTCCCAAGGTAAAGAAGGACAATTACTGGATAGCAAGGAACTCAAGGTATATCACCAAACACGAACAAGCTTGTGTTGGTGGGAAGGCAATAAAGTGGTCGATGATAACACAGATCATCAAGGGCAAGGATGGTATTTCTCATCATGAATTCAATTGATATCCTGGAAGATCTCATAAGGTTGATGAAGATCATGACACACTTTTTTGAGAGATTTCAAGATGTAATCGATCGGTGATGACATCAAGTCAAATGAATGGTGAAGCGAAAGGTTATTGGAACCAAGGGTACGACACAAACTTGAAATCAAGCTTGTTGTTCAAGGTGAAATGATATGACGAGGAAAATCGACGTACGCTTAGCTCATCATCGAAAATTTTGCTCCGGGAAGAAAGGACCAGGTAGAATAGTTAAAATTTAGCACAAAATGATATGGCCAATCAGGCTAGGAATGACGTGATGGAGTATTAAACTTCTCAGCCACAATGTACTAGGAGTACTGAATCACAGGGGCAATCCAATTCACTAATCGGTGTCCTCAGTTGATGACAACCCAGAACCCATGGAGTGACTATGACGGGGAAAGGCACTACTTCATCAGAAATGCATAAGATGTAGTGCAATCGGTTGATATCCTCGAGATACTAGGGGGTTAGTACTCGAAGGTAGATCAAAATAGAGGTTGGATGGGTGCATTGATCTGTAGAGGACAAGTGGTTTAACTTGTCCGAGAAATGGAATCAAGTAGAAAATATGGTAGGATCCATGATTGCAAAGGACCAATTCATAGATTCCAAATGATATTATATCAAGGAAATAGTTATTATTACAAGAAGCTTCCATGATAGGATCTACATCGTGTCCATGGGCATGAACACAAAGTCCAAGGTCGACTCCCACTTCTTCAATGTATAACCTTCCATTCACTTCTCGCTTTGATAAAGGCATTAGTGTTGAAAGTTTTACCTGGTGAAATACCAGATGAGTATGACTCGTGAAAACTTCCGAGTTCACACATATAAAGGAAGGCATAGGTTCAAGCCATCGGGGCTTCTTAGAACATATACCACGAACTTTAGGAGTAATTAACACAAACTCGATAGTAGAGCAAGTTCAAAAGCAGATGATACAATTTACCAAAGGCATTATATACCCATGGAAAGGTTCTTAAGGTTATTCAATATGAAGGACACTGTCGGATAGAATCCAATAAAGGAACCGATGGTCCACAAGGGATCTGATGTGAGCATCTATACTCAACCAGAGGAAGAAGAATGCACGAGCATCATATTATAGAACATCTGAACAATTCGATGCTTAGATAACAAAGGAATTATGATTTCCAAAACAAGGGATCAGAAGCAGACGCTCTAATCAAGGATGGATAAGTAGGATAGAACAAAGGCACAATTGACGACAAATAGTTTGGTCGAGAACCAGCTCATGTTCAAAAATGATGTCTGAGCCAGAAAGATAATTTAAAAGGATCAACTGATGATTGTGTGCTTTCACACACACGTTTAATCAATAGGATCAAAATGATCGTGTCAAAGGATACTAATGAATATTCCTACACATATGGAAAGCATCCATATTGCAAGCAGACAAGTATTTGCCGAGCAATAGTTTGAAGAGGATACTCGGAAGATCGCTAGTATTTCGAAGTATTTTGAAAAGCATATGAACAACTGGGGATAAGCGGATACTCGATAAGTGCGAGAATTATCCGTAGGGGTATTCAGGTGACAAAGAACAGCAAGGCAATAAGCTCAAAGGATTATCGAAACAATGATGAGTATTTCGGGGTATCTTGTAATAACAAGAATAACTGGGGATGAATGTAAGAATAACAACTGCAAGTAGTTATCCATAAGGGTTGACGGTGGAAGGGGAATTGCAAATGCGATGAAGACAAGTTCTCGGGTTAACCGCGGTGAGTATCTTCAGGGTCTTCATGTGCAGCAGACGATCCTTAGTAATAAGGGGCTCTCCGGGTGAAAGTGATAACGAGATCCTAATGTTAGATTTAGCAAAATTCATTTAACCCGAATACAAGAGAGATCAGAGTCCCAGAGTAAAGGTCGAGGAGTAAAAGATTCTAATACCACCCAATGGCGACGTGGGCCCGTAAGGCACACAGCCAAGTTAGTAAAAGTTTTTGCAATGTCTAGACTCGACTTCGGCCAAGGAGTGTGGAAGGGGGAGTCCTACAGGCAGTCGGCTCTGATACCAACTTGTGACGCCCCCGATTCAATCGTACACTAATCATGCACGCAAACGTGTACGATCAAGATCAGGGACTCATGGGAAGATATCACAACACAACTCTAAAACATAAATAAGTCATACAAGCATCCTAATACAAGCCAGGGGCCTCGAGGGCTCGAATACAAGTGCTCGATCATAGACAAGTCAGCGGAAGCAACAATATCTGAGTACGACATAAGTTAAACAAGTTTGCCTTAAGAAGGCTAGCACAAACCGGGATACAGATCGAAGAGGCGCAGGCCTCTGCTCGATCCTCCTAAACTACTCCCGGTCGCCGCCGCAGCACTCGCACGTAGTAGTAGGCACCTCCAGTGTAGTAGTAGTCGCCGCCGACGGTGGCGCTCGCCTGGTTCCAACATCTGGTTGCAACAACCGTAAAGAAAGGAAAGGGGGAGAAAGCAACCGTGAGTACTCATCCAAAGTACTGCAAGCAAGGAGCTACACTACATATGCATGGGTATATGTGTAAAGGCCATATCGGTGGACTCAACTGCAGAATGCCGTAATAAGAGGGGATAGCTAATCACGTCAAGACTACGCTCGTAGCCTCTGCCTTGCAAAGATGTAGAAGAGAGTAGATCAAGTCCTCCAAGTAGCATCGCCAAGTAGCATCTCCAAGTAGCATCTCCAAGAGCATCACATAGCATAATCCTACCCGCAATCCTCTCCTCGCCGCCTGTTAGAGAGCGATCACCGGGTTGTATCCGCACTTGGAAGGGTGTGTTTTATTAAGTATCCGGTTCTAGTTGTCATAAGGTCAAGGTACAACTCCGGTCGCCCTTTACCGAGGGACACGGCTATTGAATAGATTAACTTCCCGTAGGGTGCACCACATAACCCAACACGCTTGATCCCATTTGGCCGGACACAATTTCTCGGTCATGCCCGCCTCGAAGATCAACACGCCGCAGCCCCACCTAGGCACAACAGAGAGGTCAACACGCCGGTCTAAATCCTATGCGCGCAGGGTTCGGGCCCATCGCCCATTGCACACCGCACGCTATGCGACGCGCCGGTGAGCGCACCTAGCAACCTCCATTACAAAGGAAGTTGCGTTAACGCAGTCCAACCCGGCGTAGCGCCGCTCGTCGCCGACGCCAAGAAGGCTTCGGCCGATACCACGACGCCGGGATACCCATAACTACTCCCGCCAGAGATGGTTAGTGCGATAGACCAAATGGCCGACTTAGATCAAATACCCAGATCTCGTTAAGCGTGTTAAGTATCCGCGAACGCCGATCAGGCCGAGCCCACTGCCTCCTAGGTGGTCTCAACCTGCCCCGCCGCCCGCCATTAAAGTAACAATGGGGCCGTCGGGAACCTGTGCCCACCTCACCGGGATGGAGCCACCTATCCTTTCAAGCCCCTCATCGTAATCACTTATGGTACTCAATGAGTGACCCGACTTTAGTCACCATCAGATAGTATGTATGTATGTATAGTATATACCCGTGATCACCTCCCAAGTGATCACGGCCCGATAGTATAGCAAGGCGATCGACAAGAATGTAGGGCCAATGATGATAAACTAGCATCCTATACTAAGCATTTAGGATTGCGGGTAAGGTATCAACAGATGTAGCAACAATGTCGCTATGCATCGTAATAGGATCAACGAAAGCAAGAATATGCTACACTACTCTAATGCAAGCAAGATAGAAGAGAATAGGCGATATCCGTGATAAAGGGGGGGCTTGGCTGGTTGCTCGAGACAAGAAGGAGGGGTCGTCGGTGACGTAGTCGACCACAGGGGCATCAGCATCTTCACGGGGTCTACCGGAGAGAAGAGGGGGAGAAATAGTAAATATATAGCAAGCAAGTGCATAACAGGACAACAAGCAGAGCTAGACGTGTTCTAACGCGGTATGAGGTGATACCGGTGAAGGGGGCAAACATCCGGGAAAGTATCCCCGGTGTTCCGTGTTTTCGGACAGATGAACCGGAGGTGAAATGTTGTAGGTTCACTATGCTAGGGACGCGTGGCGGATGAACGGCTGCGATCCGGATCCGCCTCGCCGCTCGAGCAACTTTCATGTTGAAAATAATTTAATCCGAGTTACGGATTAAAAGATATGATTTTCTAAAGATTTTAATAATTTCGAATTTAATTAATTATTTAATTTAATTGAAAATGTATTTATGACATCAAGATGATGTCGGTTGACGTCGGCGATCAACAGGTTGATCGTCAACCTGACGTGTGGGTCCCGCATGTCATACTCTGTTTATTCTAATTAGGGTTTAACAAATCTAATTACTGTCTAATTAATTAACAATAATTAATTAGGTTACCTAAGCATGATTAATTTAGTTAATTAATTAATTAAATTTATTACTATTATTATTATTAATCCCTTTTTTTTATTAAACCGTTCTAGGGCGGGGCCCCCTAGTCAGTGGCCCAGGGGGCCTAGTGGGTTTTGATTCTGGCGCTGGCGTCGGTGCTCGATCGGGCGAAAGCGCCAGATCAACAGAAAGGGGCGCCACCACGGCGTGGCGAGGTCAGCCGGGCGTGGCCGCCGGTGCCACGACGCCGCCAAGGAACGGAGGGCGGCGCCACGGAGGCGGCAAGAGCGTGGCAGGGAGGTGGCCACGGTGGGCGGGCGGCACGAGACGGGCGCGCGGCGAGGCAAAGGAGTCGTTCGGGCGCGCAGGGGAGAGCAGCACAATGGCGCAGCGGCTCACAGAGGAGCAGGGGGCGCGGCCATGCGTCGGGCGTGGACGTCGAGGCGTTCGGCCAGGTCATGGCCGGCACGGGTGCACGCGGAGAAGCACGTTGGGCTGAAGGAGAGAGGGGAGAGGGCGGTGCCTCACCGCGGGGCCGTAGGGTTCGAGGCAGTGGGCTCGGTGGAGGTCGGGGAGGGCCGACGAGGGAGTTCCGGCGAAGCGGGAGGCCGTCCGGCGGGGTGGCGTCTTGGCGCGGCGGAGTTCAGGCGGCGGGGCGCAGCGATCCGGCGGCTTCGGGGTCATGATACGGGGCAAGGTGGCGCCGGTGAGGGGGCTCGGAGCGACGTCATGGTCGGGCGGTGATGGTGGGGGGGGGGCTAGGTCGACGGCGACCATGGCGATGTGCGGCGATGGAGTCAGGGCGGATCGGTTGCCCGATCCAGATCCACTCGGGCGGGGTGGGGAGACGAGATGGATCGGGGGGGAGGCGTGGGGGCGAGAGGAGTGGGGGTGTGGAGCAACTGGGGGAGGGGGTTAGGGTTCCGGGGAGAGGTGTGAGAGGCCTTGTAGGCCAGGGGGTGCGATTGGGCCAATGGGCCGGCGGTCTGGTTCATGGCCCAGTTGGCCGGGGGGGTCCTCTCTTGCTTTTTTTTTGTTTGTTTGTTCTGTTTTCTTTTATTTATTTTCTTTCCTGTTTTAACTCATTTTAAATTACTTAGGCATTTTATAAAAAATGGGTTTGTTGCACCATAATTACCTAGGCATTTAACTGCACACTCCAAACATTTTAGTTTAATATTTTGAAAACTTTGTCGCTTAACATTAATTTGAATTTGAATTTGAAAAGGTTTCGAATCATTGCGAGGTTAGCAACAGTAAGAGTGGTGATGTGGCATCATTAACAAAGGTTACTGTAGCTTGATTATCCGGGCGTCACACCGCCGGTCTAAATCCTATGCGCGCAGGGGTCTGGGGCCATCGCCCATTGCACACCTGCATGTTGCGTGGGCGGCGAGAAGCAGACCTAGCAACCTCCATTACAAAGGAAGTCACGTTACGCGGTCCAATCCGGCATGCGGCGCTCCGTCGCTGATGTCACGAAGGCTTTGGCTGATACCACGACGTCGAGTGCCCATAATCGCTCCTCGCGAGTTGGTTAGTGCGATAGGCCAAGAGCGACTCGGATCAAATACCAAGATCTCGTTAAGTGTGTTAAGTATCCATGAACGCCGAACAGGGCAGTGCCCACCTCTCTCCTAGGCGGTCTCAACCTGCCTGCCGCTCCGCCACAAAGTAATGATCGGGGCCGTCGGAACCTGTGCCCACCTCTATCGGGATGGAGCCACCGTCCTTTCGGCCCCCCACATCGAATCACTTATGGTACTCAACGAGCTGACCCGACTTTAGTCACCATCGTTATAGTATGTATGTATGTATAATATATACTCGTGATCACCTCCCAAGTGATCACGCCCGATAGTATAGCAAGGCGCATCGACAAGAATGTAGGGCCAATGATGATAAACTAGCATCCTATACTAAGCATTTAGGATTGCGTAAGGTATCAACAGATGTAGCAACAATGTCGCTATGCATCGTAATAGGATCAACGAAAGCAAGAATATGCTACACTACTCTAATGCAAGCAGTATAGAGGAGAATAGGCGATACCTGGTGATCAAGGGGGGGCTTGCCTGGTTGCTCTGGCAAGGAGGGGTCGTCAACACCGTAGTCGAACTGGGCAGCAGTAGCGTCGGTCTCGTAGTCTATCGGAGAGAAGAGGGGGAAGAAACAGTAAATACAATGCAAACATAAGCATGACGATGCACGACATGACAATGAGCGGTGTTAGGTTTGCCCTAACGTGGTAGTAGGTGATACTGGCGAAAGGGGAAAACATCCGGGAAAGGGTGTTTCGTGTTTTCGGACGGGTGATCCAGAGGGGGAAAGTTGCGTGTTTGATATGTTAGGGATGTGTGGCAGACGAACGGGCTGCGTATCCGGATTTGCATCGTCGTTCTGAGCCACTTTCATGTAGAAAGTATTTTCATCCGAGTTACGGATTATTTTCTATGATTTATCAAAGTTTTATGCCCTTTTGAAATTTATTTAATTATTTTAATCCAACATTATCCAGAACAGTGTTTGCTGACGTCATCATGACGTCAGCATTGACTGGTCAACCCGACATGGGGTCTGCGTGCCATTGCCTAACTAACTAACTAACTGTTTAGTCAAATTAATTAGCAGGTTAATCTGGTTTAATAGTTAGTTAACAGAATTAATTAAGTTAATAATTCTTTAACTAATTAATTTATTAATATTATTTATTTATTTTATTATTATTTTTAATTCTTTTCTCTAACATTCTAGGATGGGCCCCAGCTGTCATTTGGCCAGGGGCCATAATGGATTTGGGCGCTAGCGGGCGTTGGGCGCAACCCGAACTGGCGTAACGGGCGCCCGTCCGCTGCCTCAAGCGCGGCCAACCGGGGGGGGAATGGCGATCCGGGGTGCACCCCGGCGGGCGGCGACGACGCAGACCGGTCAAGGGATCGTCCATGAGGTGACGCGTGGCTGAGTGGGAGCAGGGGAGACGGAGGCAAGGACCGGGCGGTGCGGCCACAGGTGCGGTGGTGCGGGCGAGGTGAGGTAGGCTGGGCGAGGCAGCGCATCGGACCGGGCGAGGGACGGAGCCCCAAGGCGGCAAGCAGCCGGGAGGGGTGGACTTGATCGGGCCAAGCTAGGTGGGCGCGCGACACGGCGAAAGCAAGCAGCCACGGCAAAACGGGCGGCGAACAGAGGGGGAATGGGGAAGCATGCTCACGGGGCCCTGTAGTTGTGCTAAAATGAGCTCGGGGAGGCGCCGGAGCTCGGGGTCGCGATGATCGATGACGAGGACGGAGACGACGCGATGCAGCCGCTGGGGAGGAGGAGAAGGAGGCAGGACGGCGACGTGGTGGTGGCGACGACGGCCGACGGCATCGGGTCGAGGAGGAGCTCGAGGAGGCCAGTGGCGATGCTTCCGGCGAGGGGCGCTCCGAGCGACGGCGATGGGATCCAAGGGCGACGGGGTCGAGCGGTGGGCATCGGCGGCGTGTTTTCGGCGATGGCGCGGGTGCTAGGCGTCGGGGGCGGCGGTTGCCACCGATGGGATCCGCACGGGGGGGAAGGGAGAGAGAGGCGGGCGAGATCGAGGGGAGAGGGGGGTTTGCCTCGATCCAGATTGGATCAGGAGGGGGAAGGTGGCGACGTGGGGTGGAGTGGGAGCGAGTGGGTTAGGGTTTGGTTCGGTGGGGGATAAGGGGAGAGGGGTGGACCGGATGGGCCAATTGGGCTGCAGTGGGGTCGGTTGGCCCAGGGGATTGGAGGGTTTTCCTCTCTATCCTTTTGTTAGTTGTGTTTTCTGCCTCTTTTGTATTTTCTTTTCTTTTTATTTAATCTTTCAAATTGTTTTTGTTTTGTAAATCATATAGTTAGCACCAAAATTAGTAATAGTAGTTATACCACTAGCATAATTATGTTTGTAGTTATAAAAATAGGTTTTCAATAATTTAATCATTTAAGAGATGTTTAAATAATCATTTCTGCTACTGTTTTACTTATCTTAGAACAATTAGTTACTTTATAAAAATGTGGTTTCTTCACCAAAATAATGTATGGATTATTTGTCGCAAACGGACATTTTAGTTTTAATGTTTTGAAACTTTTGTTGTTTAACTTGATTTTCAAATTTGAATTTGGATCGGTTTTTGAACTAACCCAAGATCAACTACTGTGACAGAGGTGACGGGGCATCATTAACGGGGTTTACTGTAGCCTAATTATCCGGGCATCACAATTCTCCTTCACTACAAGAAATTTCGTCCCGAGATTTAAGAGGGGTCTATGGGGGAAACGTTTGGTTACGAAATTCTAACGAATCTTCTCGGTCTTGGTTGCTCCTCTCAAAGTGGTCGATCCATTATATTGATGTCTTCATTTTTCTGCTTCGGGTCATCAAGATGAACTCGACATCCTTTCTTTGGGGGTTCCATCGTACTTACGAAAGAATAAGGGGGTTATTCCGGGAGAACGAACCTCTACAAGGTTGACTATCTGGTCGAAATCATCGGGGAAGGTGGTGGAAAGTAACTCTCGAATTGAAACTTAAGTAAATATCGAGAGCAAGTAATGAGGTTTCACGGGAAGTTTCGAGCGGGCAGGCAATCGTTCGATGCCTGAAACGAAGTGTTGAAGGGGTTTAGATCAATGTGAATAAGCATTGCATCAGATACCAGAATAGATCACTGGGCAGGTGGCCCGTGAATTACTTACAAAGTCAAGTGCGAGGAATAATTTTGACAATAGGGTGTATAGGGGAGTCAGGTTTCGATCATGTGGAACTGTGGGTTATGGGCCCACCATGTGGGTTAAAGGTAGGAATGGGGGGGGCTTACATCTTGCACGGTCACAATAGCAAGGCATGCCAGAGGGTAGCCTGCTAGTTATGTCGGCAACAACATCGATACCAAGGGCGAGGGACGAAGAGAACCATTTTCCTGTTCGTTGAACGAGGCAGACCAATAGGCAAAGTTCCCGTCCATCGGTGGTTACCGAAATGTCATCAGCAATAGTAATAGGGTCTGACTGATAAGGTGGTACACCGAGGTGTTTTCGTAAGCAGGAAAATATTACTTCTTAAATCATACAAACCTCAAGAAAGGTTAAACTAAACAATGGAAAGGATAATATGATTATCAAATTAATCAGAACAATGGCAAGGAAAATGTGTTTAAACACATATATCAGGGGTATATCCTCCCCAAAGTCAAGCAGAGGATGATATCCAAGACAGGATATAAAGTAGAAACCCATTTAGGTAATGGGGGAGGAATCTCGTGATATTACCCATACAACGGTGTTAGGATAAATGATAAATAAAATTTAGCATCGTGCTTCAAATGTTCCTATTGAAAATCGGAGTACCATTGACATGCTTCGAGATAGCATTGACATGGTCATCAGGTGAAGATCAGACTTTGGAAACACAAAGGATCCATCAGGAATAACTTGTAGAATAAGTCTTACAATTTCCTCATGGAAGAATGGTTATCCTTGCTAAGAAGGGAACTATAACAATAAGTCTTACGGCCAGGTGTGCTAGGTATGACATCACCTTACCGGGTCACATGAGGATCAATGTTATAACTCTTGAAAATATGTTCCAACCATCATATCCGACCGAGATTCAGATTTGATTGGGGTCAGGATACCTCAGACTCAGGATTCCTGAGAAGGAAGGGTGCAACACAATTTGACGAGACGACATTGTAAGATTCTCGGGAAATGTACTATGGAAGCGAGTCCCAAAACAAGAGCTCATCATTAAACCAATGAAGGGATAAGGAGGTAGCTGATGAACTCAGCGACAATCCTTGAGATTTCCAAAAAGGTGGATTTCCACAATTAGGCGAACAATGAGATAACATTTGTCAGATCAATGGTATAATGATGTATGCTAGGGAAAACATACACAATTAAACATTGGTTGAGATGTGCACCCAAAATATGGGCTGGGTTGCACGGCCAACATTGGAACGGTGATTCAATAATCGATAGTCTAAGATGAACGGCCAACCATTAACTTCAAAGCAATAGGGTTGCTAGAAGTTTTGGATTACACATCACAGTCCATTTGTCGGTGGTTAGAAATAACACGGTGACCAGGAAAAGAATGGTGATGGTGATAAGTATCACTTGTATCAAGAATTCTTAAGAGGTGGTGAAATTCCCACGACATGCTTGACATAAAAGGTGGTAATTCTCCAAGGTAAAGAAGAACAATTGCTGGATAGCAAGGAACTCAAGGTATAACACAAAACAAGAACAAGTTTGTGTTGGAGGAAAGGTAGTAGAGTGGTCGATGATCACACTAATCATCGAGGGCAAGGATTGTCTTTCTCATCCTGAATTCCATTGATATCCTGGAAGAGCTCAGAATGCTGATGATGAGCACGACACACTTGTCAAGAGAATTCATGAAGATGTAATCAATTGGCGATGACATCAAGTCAAAGGAATGATGAAGCAAAAGGTTATTGAAACCATGGGTACGACACAAACTCCAAAGCAAGCTTGCTGTCCAAAGCGAAATGATATGATGAGGAAGATCGACGTAAGCTTAGCTCATCGTCAAAAATTGTGCTCTGGGAAGAAGGACCAGGTAGCACAGTTAAAATCGGCACGACAAGGATATAGCCAAACAGGCTAGGAATGACGTGATTGAGTTCAAACTCGTAAGTAATGAAGGTTAACAAGAGTTGTTTAATCCCGATGCGGACTCGAGTCAGTTATCGGTGTCTTTGAGTGTTTAATAACTCAGAGCCCGTGAAAAATTGGAACCAATGAGAATGTAGCACTTGATGAAGAACTCATAAGAAGTTATGCAGTTCCGTGATAATCTTGAGATACCAGGGGGGTGATACTCGACGACAAACCGAAGTAGAGGTTGGACTGGGATATTACTCCGCAGAAGACAAGTGCTTAAACTTGCACAAGAAATGGTATTTAAAGGAGAACATGGTCGGAATCACGATTGCAAAAGGCCAGATCCCAGATATAAGATGAACTTATACCAAAGGAATAATTAATTTAAGAGAAGCCTTAATGATACGATCTACATTGTGTCCATGGGCATGAACACAAAGTTCAAGGTCGACTCCCACTTCTCTAATGCATAACCTTTCATTCACTTCTCATTTTCGAAGAAGTTGTAATGTTGAAATTTTATCTAGCAAAATACCAGAAGAGTATGACTCGTGAAAACTTTCGAGTTCACACATATTAAGGAAGGTATAGGTTAAACCCGTCAGGGTATCGTGGAAACATATACCACAAGCTTCAATAGTAAATACCACCAGCTCGAAAGCGAGCATGGTTGGCAAGCAGATGATACAATTTACCAAAGGCACTATGTATCAGGGGAAGAACTCACAAGGTGATTGACTATGAAGGACACTGTCGGATAACAATCCAACAATGGATCGGGTGATCCACAATGGAGTTGATGTGAGTATCGGTACTCCATCAGAGGAAGAAAGAAGGCACGAGCATCATATTATAGAACATCGGAATAACTCGATGCTTAGATAACAAAGGTATTACGATTTCCAAAACAAAGGATCAGAAGCAGTCGCTCTGATCAAGGATGGATAAGTTGGATAGACCAGAGGCACAATTGGCGACAAATAGTTTGGTCGAGAACCAGCTCATGTTCAAAAATGATGTCTGAGACGGAAAGATAATTTAGAAGGGTTGATAGATGATTATGTGCATTCGCACACATGTTGAATCAATAGGATCAAAATGACGGTGTCAAAAGATTCTAGTGTACATTGCCAGATATATGGGAAGCATCCATAATGCTAGTAGACAAGTATTTGCAGAGCAATAAAGCTGCTAAGGATTTTCGGAGGATTGAATAGTATTTCAAAGACTTTTGTGAAACACCTAAACAACTGGGATGAGCGGATACTCGTAAGGTGCGAGAAATTATTCTTAGGGGTATTCAGGTGGCAAAGAACTGCAAGGCAGTAGGCACAAAATATTCTCGGGGTATCTTGTAATAACAAGATCGACTGGGAATAAAAGTAAGCACGACAGGTGTAAGTATTTATCCATAGGGATATTTCGGTGGTAGGGAATTGCAAAAGCAACGGGCACAAGGTCTCGAGAGAAAATCTAAGAGTATCTTCAAAATCTTCTGGTGCAGCTGGCGATCATCTGGACTGAAGGGGCTCTCCGGGAGAAAGTATTTTCGAGAACCTAAAGTTAGATTTTAGTAAAAATCGTTTAACCTGAATAGAAGAGAGTGCAGAATCCCGGAGTAAAGATCGAGGAGTAAAAGATCCTAATACCGCCCAATGGCGACGTGGGCCCATGGGCCGCACAGCCATGTTAGTAAAAGTTTTGCAACGTCTAGACTCAACTCGGCCAAGGAGTGTGGAAGGGGGATTCCTACAGGCAGTCGGCTCTGATACCAACTTGTGACGCCCCCGATTCAATCGTACACTAATCATACACGCAAACGTGTACGATCAAGATCAGGGACTCACGGGAAGATATCACAACACAACTCTAAAAATAAAATAAGTCATACAAGCATCATAATACAAGCCAGGGCCTCGAGGGCTCGAATACAAGTGCTCGATCATAGACGCAGTCGTGGAAGCAACAATATCTCGAGTACAAACATAAGTTAAACAAGTTTGCCTTAAGAAGGCTAGCACAAACTGGGATACAGATCGAAAGAGGCGCAGGCCTCCTGCCTGGGATCCTCCTAACTACTCCTGGTCATTGTTGGCAGGTTGCACGTAGTAGTAGGCACCAAGATCTCGTTAAGTGTGTTAAGTATCCGTGAACGCCGAACAGGGCCAGGCCCACCTCTCTCCTAGGCGGTCTCAACCTGCCCTATCGCTCCGCCACAAAGTAACAGTCGGGGGCCATCGGGAACCCAGGCCCACCTCTACCGGATGGAGCCACTGTCTTTCAGCCCCACATCGAATCACTTGCGGGTACTCAACGAGTGACCCGACTTTAGTCACCATCTGCATAGTATGTATGTATGTATAGTATATACCCGTGATCACCTCCCAAGTGATCACGGCCCGATAGTATAGCAAGGCGATCGACAAGAATGTAGGGCCAATGATGATAAACTAGCATCCTATACTAAGCATTTAGGATTGCGGTAAGGTATCAACAGATGTAGCAACAATGTCGCTATGCATCGTAATAGGATCAACGGAAAGCAAGAATATGCTACACTACTCTAATGCAAGCAGATAGAGGAGAATAGGCGATATCTGGTGATCAAGGTGGGACTTGCCTGGTTGCTCTGGCAAGGAGGGGTCGTCAACACCGTAGTCGAACTGGGCAGCAGTAGCGTCGGTCTCGTAGTCTACCGGAGAGAAGAGGGGGAAGAAACAGTAAATGCAATGCAAACATAAGCATGACAATGCACGACATGACAATGAGCAGTGTTAGGTGTGCCCTAACGCGGTAGTAGGTGATACCGGCAAAAGGGGAAAACATCCGGGAAAGTATCCCCGGTGTTTCGCGTTTTATGACAGGTGATCCAAAGGGGGAAAGTTGCGTGTTTGATATGTTAGGGATGTGTGGCGGACGAACGGGCTGCGTATCCGGATTTGTATCGTCGTTCTGAGCAACTTTCATGTAGAAAGTATTTTCATCCGAGTTACGGATTATTTTCTATGATTTATCAAAGTTTTATGCCCTTTTGAAATTTATTTAATTATTTTAATCCAACATTATCCAGAACAGTGTTTGCTGACGTCATCATGACGTCAGCAGTTGACCTGGTCAACCCGACATGGGGGTCCTGCGTACCATTGCCTAACTAACTAACTAACTGTTTAGTCAAATTAATTAGCAGGTTAATCTGGTTTAATAGTTAGTTAACATAATTAATTAAGTTAATAATTCTTTAACTAATTAATTAATTAATATTATTTATTTATTTTATTATTATTTTTAATTCTTTTCTCTAACATTCTAGGATGGGCCCCGGCTGTCATTGGGCCAGGGGCCATAATGGATTTGGGCGCTAGCGGGCGATGGGCGCAACCCGAACTGGCGCAGCGGGCGCCCGTCCGCTGCCTCAAGCGCGACCAACCAGGGGGGGGATGGCGATCCGGGGTGCACCCTCGCCGGCGGGCGGCGATGACGCAGACCGGTGCGGGACTGCGTCCGCAGGGTGACGCGTGGCGGAGTGGGAGCAGGGGCGACGGAGGCAAGGACCGGGCGGTGCGGCCACAGGTGCGGTGGTGCGGGCGAGGTGAGGTAGGCTGGGCGAGGCGGGGCATCGGACCGGGCGAGGGACGGAGCCCCAAGGCGGCAAGCAGCCGGGAGGGGTGGACTTGATCGGGGCCGGCTAGGAAGGGCGCGCCACGACGACACGGCGAAAGCGCAGCAGCCACGGCGAAACGGGCGGCGAATGAGGAGGAATGGGGGGAAGCGTGCTCACGGGGCCCTGTAGTTGTGCTAAAATGAGCTCGGGGAGGCACCGGAGCTCGGGGTCGCGATGATCGATGACGAGGACGGAGACGGCGCGATGCAGCCGCTGGGGAGGAGGAGAAGGAGGCAGGCCGGCGACGTGGTGGTGGCGACGACGGGCGACGACATCGGGTCGAGGAGGAGCTCGAGGAGGCCGGCGGCGATGCTTCCGGCGAGGGGCGTTCCGAGCGATGGCGATGGGATCCAAGGGCGACGGGGTCGAGCGGTGGGCATCGGCGGCGTGTTTCCGGTGACGGCGCGGCTGCAAGGCGTCGGGGGCGGCGGTTGCCACCGACGGGATCCGCATGGGGGGGAAGGGAGAGAGAGGCGGGTGAGATCGAGGGGAGAGGGGGGTTTGCCTCGATCCAGATTGGATCAGGAGGGGGGAAGGTGGCGACGTGGGGGGAGTGGGAGCGAGTGTGTTAGGGTTTGGTTCGATGGGGGGATAAGGGGAGAGGGGTGGACCGGATGGGCTAATTGGGCTGCAGTGGGGTCGGTTGGCCTAGGGGATTAGAGGGTTTTCCCCTCTATCCTTTTGTTAGTTGTGTTTTCTGCCTCTTTTGTATTTTCTTTTCTTTTTATTTAATCTTTCAAATTGTTTTTGTTTTGTAAATCATATAGTTAGCACCAAAAATAGTAATAGTAGTTATACCACTAGCATAATTATGTTTGTAGTTATAAAAATAGGTTTTCAATAATTTAATCATTTAAGAGATGTTTAAATAATCGTTTCAGCTACTGTTTTACTTATCTTAGAACAATTAGTTACTTTATAAAAATGTGGTTTCTTCACCAAAATAATGTATGGATTATTTGCCGCAAACGGACATTTTAGTTTTAATGTTTTGAAACTTTTGTTGTTTAACTTGATTTTCAAATTTGAATTTGGATCGGTTTTTGAACTAACCCAAGATCAACTACTGTGACAGAGGTGACGGGGCATCATTAACAGGGTTTACTGTAGCCTAATTATCCGGGCGTCACATATAGCAAGTTCATCTCCATAAGCATAATTCATATTGGCATCTTGGCCACAAGCATAGCAAGCATCATCAAAAAGGGATATTTCAAGAGAATCAACGGGATCATAGCAATCATCCTTCGGTAAGCACGAAGGGGAATTATATAATGTATGAGTTAAAGAGTTACTCTCATTAGAAGGTGGGCACGGGTGATCAATCCGCTCTTCCTCCTTTTGTACTTCGCTCTCCTCATCATCTTTTTCATCCAATGAGCTCACAGTTTCATCAATTTCTTCTTCCATAGCTTCCTGCAAAATATTAGTCTCTTCTTGGACAGCGGAGACTTTCTCAATAAATGCATTAATATTGTAATTGTATTCATAATTTTCATAGCAATATCTAAGTATAGCAAGATTTTCGGGCCTATAAACATCATCATCAAAAGCTTCATACTTTTCAAACAAAAATTCAATTTCATAAGCAGCCTTAAAAGCAATAAATTCTTCAATTTGTTCAACATCATAGTAATCATATATACCATTAGCATAAGAAGCTAAGGTTTCATTATCATTAAACTTGCATGAAAAGGGAACGTGTGGAGCCTCCATCCTAGAGCAACAAGTAATATCATATCTCAAGCATAGATCCCGAGCATACCAACGCAACATATTAATTTGATCCCATAATAGTTTCCCTTTTTGTGTAAAGCGATAATCCCTAAAGTATTCACGTTGATCCAACGTGTCTCCCATTATAAAGTTGAATGGGGTTTTCTCAGGATTATCAAAGTAGTACATAATATCTTTCACATAATGAGAATCGAGGGTTTTAGGAGTTACCCCATCTCCATGAGTAGCAAGTACACCTAATATTTTTGGTATTTCGTGTTCCGTATCCATAACTAAAGATAGAGAACAACGTAGAGCAGCAAATAAAAAATACTTAGTGATAAAGCAAACAAGCACACACGAGAATATTCACCCCACACTATGACTCCCCGGCAACGGCGCCAGAAAAAAGTCTTGATAACCCGCAAGTATACGGGATAGTTGTAGCCTCTTTCGATAAGTAAGAGTGTCGAACCCAACGAGGAGCTAAAGGTAGAACAAATACTCTCTCAAGTCCTATCGGCCACTGATACGACTCTACGCATGATTGACGTTCGCTTTACCTAGAACAAGTATGAAACTAGAAGTACTTTGTAGGTGTTGTTGGATAGGTTTTCAAGATAGTAAAGAACACGTAAATATAAACTAGGGGGTGTTTAGATAAATATGCAAGAAAGTAAATATAGCGAGTGTGGAAAAGTGGTGGTAGAAGTTGTAAAATTGTCCCTAAGCAATTGACTACGTTACTAGACCGGTAATCACTATTGCAATTCTATTTTAGGAAGAGGCATAGGCTAACATACGTTCTCTTCTTGGATCATATGCACTTATGATTGGAACTCTATCAAGCATCGGCAACTACTAAAGATCATTAAGGTAAAACCCAACCATAGCATTAAAGCATCAAGTCCCCTTTATCCCATACGCAAACAACCTACTTACTCGGGTCTGTGCTTCTATCACTCACGCCACCCACCATAAGCAAATCATGAACATATTGCAAACCCTACAACGGGAATCCCTCACGCTTGCGCGACACGGAGGGCACAAATAGGACAACACCAATAATAAAACATGCAACTCAAACCAATCATAGCAATTCATCAATCACCAATAGGACAACGAAAATCTACTCAGACATCATAGGATGGCAACACATCATTGGAAAATAATATGAAGCATAAATCATCATGTTCAAGTAGAGGATGCAGCGGGTTGCGGGAGAGTGGACCGCTGAATATAGATGGGGAAAGGTGATGGAGATGTTGGCGAAGATGATGGAGGTGTTGGTGAAGATCGCGGTGGTGATGATGGCCCCCGACAGCGCTCCGGCGCCACCGGAAGAAAGGGGGAGAGGGGCCCCCTTCTTCTTCTTCTTCCTTGACCTCCTCTCTAGATGGGAGAAGGGTTTACCCTTTGGTCCTTGGCTCCCATGGCATGGGAGGGGCGAGAGCCCCTCCGAGATTGGATCTATCTCTCTGTTTCTGCGTTCTGAAATTCTGCACTGGCACCGTTTCCTTCATATCTGGAGACCCGTAACTCCGATTGGATTGAAACCTTCGCCCAGATTGTTTTCCAAAAATTAGCTTTCTTGTGGCCAAAGAAGGGCATCAACCGCCTTACGGGTGGCCCACGAGGGTGGGGGCGCTCCCACTTTAAGTGGGCGTGGGCCCCTATCTCGTGGCCACCTCGGGCATCATCTCGCGTTGATTCTTCCTCCCAAAAATCACAAATATTCCAAAATAATTCTCCGTCCGTTTTTATCCCGTTTGGACTCCGTTTGATATGGGGTTTCTGTGAAACATAAAACGCAATGCATGTGAACCGCACTTGGCACCGGATCAATATGTTAGTCCCAAAAATAGTATAAAAAGTTGCCAAAAGTATATGAAAGTTGAAGAATATTGGCATGGAACAATCAAAAATTATAGATACGACGGAGACGTATCAGGGCGCCGTGCAGACGCGGCGGAGGCGGGTGGCGTGGATCGATTGGCGGGCCGACATGCAAGCGGTCGCTATGATTGGCCGCCGCACCGGGTGTAGGCGATGCATCTGTCCCGGTCGGAGCAGGGCGGTGACGACCGACGCGGACGACGGCCTTGAGGGCTGCTTGTCGAGCGAGGCCACCGGATCGGTGAAGTAGCCGGCCGATCGCGCCAGTGTCGGAGTAGAGGCACGGGGTGTCGACGGTGACGGCAGGCGAGGCAAACCGATCAAGATTAGATCGGGAAACCAATAAGAAAAAACACCGATCAAAACGACTCGTGATAGAGAGAAAACCCAGAACAAAGGATCGGGAAAAAGACTCTCTAGGGCAGCGAGTCAACATGACTAGCGAACGAACCCTAGGTACGGGCAGCGCGGCCCCCGACGGAGGTCATGGAGGCCGACCGCCCCGAGGGCGGCGCGCGGATGCGGAAGCGGCGGCGGCTAGGGTTTAGAACCCGGAAACTGATACCATGTTATAAGCGAAAGAGGGATTTGATGAAATAGTTGTTCTATTGATTGAACCTCGTGGGTATATATATAGGAGTACACTGATCTACTTGAAATACAAGACAAGCCAGAACAAATACTAGTCTATCTCGCATTTCCTAATAATACCGATACTCAACAGGCGGGACACGGGGCAGCCGCTGAAGTGGCTGCGACGGTGGGTGGCGACCGTAATTGGCCAACGCGGAGGTGGTGTGAGGCAGTGTGGCGACGGTGAAAGTTCACCGAGCAATGGTGGGTTCCACCACATCATTTTTGTTTATTGGGCAATGTGCGATGTATATTTGCAGCACTTGTAGCAATTTTTTATGCGTGGTGCCATTTTTTTGGCACCATATATCTATAGGGTAGTTGTTAGAGTCTTTTTTTTGCCCCAATCCATCCAACCTGGCTTTTTTTTAGCATATGTCTTTAGGGCATTTCTAACCAATCCTCTATAAAATGAAGGAGTATCCGGCCGAGTAAATCTTAGTAGAGTATTTATACTTCACTAAGTTTTTGTCGGTTCTACTAATTCCCTAAACTTAGTGGAGTAAAACATAAGTTTGCATAAATTCAATCTAGCTTCAACCGAAATATGCATACTTTAAACATAAGTTTAATATAGTTTTGACAACCGAATATTAAACATAAATTCAAACTTACTACTAAACTTAAATTACACTAGACTGCTCATCATCCATAGTGGAGGTCGAGTCAATCCTTCCTCGACAGGCCACCGTCGTTGAGACATGGGTCCGAGTCGGTGCCGTTGTCATCGCAGTCGGGGAAGATGCTACGCCACTCCTCGACGTTGAACTCCTCCTGCTCGCCGCCTTGCACCTTGTCATCGGAGATGACGATGACCTCCTCTCCATTGTCCGCGAATATCGCCCGCTCTACCTCCACGAGCTCGAGGTGCTGGCGGCAGAGGTCCTCCATGTATGCCTCGGCGGCGGCCTCCGTCTCGAGGAGCTCCCAAGCCTCTCGGTCCTCCAAGCCATCGTCGCGCTCACCATACCCGGCGTCGACGCGGGGTGGACCGGTGCCGTCCCAAAAGGGAAGTTGAGCCACGCGGGGGAGACGTGGAACCGAACTTGTCATCGGTCCTACTCCATCGTTGCGAGCTCCGCCGTGTGGAACTACCCGAGCCACATTCTCTTGTGGGTCTCTCGGTTGGTGACCTCCGCCACCCATGTCCCCCACGACCGCTGCCAGATGCCAAGGTATGTCCTCTGTGGCAGGCCGCAATGGAGGGGGCTTCGGGGAGTCGGCAAACCAGGCGGGGGCAGGCGGATCGAGCGAGAGGCGGTGGCTCGAAGATGCATCGCTCGAGGACGAACCGCGGGCGTGAAGGTGCGGATCATCCGCGGCGTGGGGGGGGACTTCTGGCCTCCTTGTCCGGCCATTGGGAGGAGAGGGGGCGATGGAGGACGCGTCGGCGGCGGGGCAAGGGGGAAGAGAGGAGGTAGAGGAGGGGAAGAAAGGGAGATTTTTTTACTCGGTCGTTGAGCGGTGGAGTAAATATAGGGAGATTCGCCGCGGCTGAGTATAATTTTTACTCCACTTACGTCGATTGGGGATCGGCTAGGTGCCAGTTAGAGAAGTAAAACAGGGATTTTATCCTCTAACCGATTATTGGGGATCGGTTAGAAATGCCCTTAGGCAGTTGTTGGTGATGCTGCGTGTGTATCATACTAAAAAGCTACATTCGAGCTTGTACTTGTCCACATAAAATATGTCTTTTGTCTAATTAAAAGAACCTCAATATATATTCGGTGTCAAAAACAAAAGTGAGATCTATCAAGAAATATTTACTTGTAGTAAGGGGGAGGTCCTCTTTAAATATCTGGGACTACATGTTGCTAGTGTGAGACTAGGCAATAAATTTTGGAAGAGCGTGACTGAAAAAATAGAAAAGAGATGTGCTTGCTGGCAAAGGAGACTATTAAATATGGCTGGGTGAGTAACTCTAGTCCAGGCCTGCCTGACAAATATGCCTATGTATATTATATCTTTTTACCCCTTGCCCAGTGGGGGTTAGGAAAAAAGCTGACTTCTTCAGAGCCAGGCTAGTCTGGCAGGAAAATGAAGATAAGAAAAAATATCATCTAGTCAATTGGAAGACATGCTGCCTGCCAAAGGATTTGGGTGGTCTAGGAATACTAAATCTTGATTGTATGAATAAAGCCTTGCTAGCAAAATGGCTCTGGAAATTAGAGAGAGAAGATGGGATGTGGGTCAAAATCCTTCTGAATAAATATGTAAAAGGTAAATGTATATCTGGAATTAAAAAGAAACCTGGTGACTCTTAGTTTTGGGGGAGCCTGATGCAGATTAAAGACATATATTATAAAAATATAAAAAAGAAATTGGGAGATGGACAGAACACTAGATTCTGGGAAGATTGGTGGGTAGGGTCTAAACCACTGAAAGAGGCCTACCCAAGCCTTTATTTCATCAGCTTAACCCGTGACATTTCGGTGGCCCAGACCATTGACATTGGATGGGGGAGGGGTTAAGTTTAGAAGGAATTTGTCGGGAGATAAAAGAATTCTATGGGATAGTTTGAAAACCAGATGTGAGGAAGTGAGAATGTATGCGGGCAAAGATCAGCCATTGTGGATGTTGACAGCCAACAGACAATTTTCAGTGCGATCCTCTATCAACAGTTAGTTAAAATAGATGTGGTTTTCCACACAAATTTCTTTGGAAAGTGAAAATTCCAGCGAAAATCAAGATGTTTCTCTGGCTAATTGCCAGGAAAAGTATACTAACCAGAGACAATATTGCAAAAAGAGGGTGAAAAGGGGATCAGAGATGTGTGTACTGTGGTCAAAATGAAACCATAGATCACCTCCTTTTCTCTTGCTCTGCTGCAAGGTTACTCTGGAGTTTGATAAAATGCTCCTTCAATCTAAAAACAGCCCCTATTGGAGTTGATGATTGTCGGGAGCATGGATCAAGAAATTCAAGCTAGAGGAAAGGAAACTAGTGCTAGTTGGAATGTCTGCAATTCTTTGGGCTATTTGGAAGTGTCGAAATGATATGATTTTTCAAGATAAACTGGTCACTGACCCCATGAAGCTGGTGAAACTAACTTGCAATTGGATTGTGGATTGGTCTGTTTTGCAGGAAAAAAACCCAGGACAAAACCTGCTGATGCTGGGGGCAAAACTAATAGAGCAAGTAGCAAGTGAGGTATACAGAGCTTCGCAGCGATGGAGAGCGTGAGTTCCTCGTCTGATGAACTGAATATTTCGTTTCCTGAAGATGGCTTGATTTTCCCTTTCTTTTTTTTGCTTGCTGGAGGCTGCGCCCTCGTGCTCAAAATGGTCGCATGTGACCCTAGAATTTGAATTTAGACTTGTTGCTTAAACTAGTTCTCTTTGGATATTGGTAGCTGGTTAGGTGTCGTTGTCGTGAACTGCAACTCGTGCAGGTTTCGTTAATGAAATCGGAGGGGGTCCCCCTCTTTTGCTAAAAAGAAAAATCGGTGTCGGATTTTTAAGGTAAAAAATCTGACACCCACGGATACATAACGCCTGATCCCAATCAAACGCATGACAATTACCCGCTGCAATATGAAAGTTTTTCCTGACAAATTTTACACTACATGACAATTTTCACTTCAGAACATGTCAAATCTTACGCAACTGTCCGAAAAATTAGCCTTTTTTCGCATGGCAACTCTGGATGTTTGTTGACAAATGCTAAAAATCTAACGCCATATTTTAACTTTGGGTCTGTCTAGGACACATCTAAACTGATGTTCATTCTGTTTGTGGTCTTTTTTTCTGTCCTAGTTTTTTTCTTTCTTGTTGCTGCATTATATATTTATGGTAGCTTTGATGTGACATTTTAGAAAACATCTAGACGTCAATTAGTTAAACTGTTTAACATTTGCCAATTAGAACCATATCGTTGCTATTCACCTTGTTCCCAGCATAGTGAAAATTATCCTTCCTACAGCGCCGCGACTTCGAAAGTGATACGCCACCTGCTGCCCCCAACAAGAACAACAGTACGTGCTACGTACGCCTAAGACGCGTGTCCATGTGGGCGCGTCACGCTGACACGACACGACAAATTGGTACAGCCTTTGCTGTGATGGGTAGCGAGGTTTTGGCGACCCACCAAGAGCCATTTTTTGGCCTCCGTTCGATGATCCGTTTGCACATAAACAACACAGAGTAGAAAATGTTAAAAATCACTCACAACGAGCAGTAAGTTTGACAAAAACATTCATACAAACAGCGCCGCAGCTACGCACAACCACAACGTCGCCAGCGCGGGCCACGCTACCCCCATCCGGTGCGACCCGCCGAGGTCGAGCCTGGGGATGCCGGCGTCGTCGTCTGTGCCGCCGGCCGGGCCGAGAGCGGCGCCCGGGCTCGCCAGCGGGGCGCCGGCGCCGGCTCCCGCGGGGGCTCCCTGCGGCGTGGAGCCGGCTGGCGAGGTGACGTGCACGTGCAGCTTCATGCCGCCGAGGCAGTGCATCTGGTGGCCGCAGATGAAGTACCGGTCGCCGCCCGCCGTCAGGGGCACCGTCGTGTTGCCGTCGCTGCTGGAGAGCAGCGCGTTGGCGGCGCTGCAGCTCTTGAACCCCGCCGCGTCCACCTCGTCCAGGGTGTGGGTCTTGGAGTACGTGAACACTGCAGATCGATCGCAAATTAGAGGCGTACGTGGACGAGTGGTTAGTTAAGCATAAGTTGCGGTCGAGCGAAGCGGAGGACGATGCTGCGGCGATCCGTTGGTACCTAGAACGTCGCCGACGTTGAATATCTTGGCGGCGGCCCACGACTGGAGGTCGGCGCTGATGTCCCAGCCGGCGCTGTCCCCGACGGTGTAAGACGCCGCCTGCGCCTCCCAGGCGACGCCGTGGAGGAGCAGGGCGCACAGCGCGAGAGCGACGCGAGCTTGGGCCATGGCCGGACGCTGCGGTATCCCGATATGCTAGTGCAGATTGCAGAGATGAGAAAAATTAACTCAGATTGCATCGTCAAAGGCTTGGATATATATGAGTTCCCAGAGCGCCGGTTCTGGTTGAGGATTGGGTAACCTAATCTTTCGAGCGCGTCGCTGGAAATAATTGACCTAATCTTGTAAGGCGACCAGGGGACGGTGTTGCGGATTAAGCGAGCGAGCGACACACGCGAGCTAGCGACTGAAAAGGTTGTAAAATGGGGAGGTGCAACGGTCTCCTCCCGCTTTCCTGTGTCTGTTCTGATTTGAATATGTGATCGCGGGGAGGAATGGGGGTGTTTGGTGAGGTTGGTGATGCAACTTTCTCTTGTGTCGTTGGTACTAGGTATCGGCGGTTAAGCTGTTCCTGCTGCTCCAGGCTCGTCCCGGGCCATCTTGAGCATTTTGTGGCTTTCTACTCTTAATTCTTTGATAGCAACTTCTTCCCTTTTTGTTGCAGAGGAATGTAATTTAGAACATGGGGAGCCTGACCAGGTCACCACGGACAGATTTTGTGCGGTGGCAGAGGCAGGAATACTTAGGGCGTGTTTGATTGCTTGCATGAATTTTGCCTGCATTATATGCTTGTCCGTTGAGAAAATAGACTAAAAACAAATATATGCATATTGTTTGATTGCCCGCATTGCATAAGTACACATATTAGAATCTGTTGTTTGGTTGCCTGCATCTATGCTTCGAGGGTTAGTAGATGCAAACCACAATTATTTTGCTACACACACGTATCTCTTCTGCTCACCCTTTCGAATGTGATGGCTTACAACCCAAATGCGGCACTTCACATCAGACATTACATAAGAACAACACTACATAATTAACAACACATGATAGATAAACAACAGTTAAACAGTGGATACTAACTTTGTAGAGGATAAGATTTAAAATAGCAGGGGCATCCCGTTCCCTACACAACCCAAGGATGTTGATCCCTCGCAAAATGTAGACAGTTTCACAACAGAAGTTCAAACGATCAACACTAAGAGGTTCAGACTAACAAGTTCAGTCTAACTGACAACCTAGAGAGCACGCTGGATATCGCCCTCGCATCAGTGCCTCTGGCACCTCGCCCTGCACATGATGGAGTTGTAGATTTGCACCTTCAAGGCTAGGCCAAATATCCGTAGGACGAGGAGGTCATTGGGGACAATCTTGTGGCGGCGGCAGAAGTTCTGCCAACCCCTCCCGAGGACCATCTGGTCCTAGAAGGTCTAAACCTGCACTTAGAACTCACACCACTTGTTCGCCAAAAGACTGGAAGGTACAACGGTCTTCTCCCATTTTCGTGTGTTTGTTTAGTTTTGAATGTGTGATGTCGGGGGGGGGGGGGGAGGGGGTTTGGTGAGGTTAGTGATGCCACTTTCTCATGTGTCGGTGGTACAGGCTCGTGCCGGGGCGTTTTTAGCATTTTGTGGGTTTTTATTCTTCTTTCTTCGCTAGCAACTTCTTCCGCCCTAGCGTTCTTTTCCCTAGGCCCTAATGACGGCTAGGTGACACCTTCCCTCCAAGCAACATTGGCGAGTATGTGGATTCGCCTTCCCTCTGCCTGCCGCTCCGGCGACCGACGGGGGGAGGAGAATTCCGGTGCCTCGACTCCGACTAATAGTTTCAGTTAGGATTTTTAGTCCTCGCAGCAGCAGCATTCAGGCGAATGGCGGCGCTTCTTCTTTGGGTTGGCCTTGCAGGCTTCGATCCTCCTTGAGTCGGTGTGTCTAGAAAGAACCGACATAGCTCTACTGTAGATTTCTGCCATCTCCTCGGACGATGAGGTTAGGATTTCCCGTTATGCGTGTGCGATGATGAGATCTGATGCCAGGCACATCAGATTGTGAAAGTGCTATTTATCAACCATAGGGGGTGAATGGGAGATTTTTATGGAAGTCTTCGAAATAGGCAATGTCTTCGAAGATGTGGAAGCAAAACAGAAGCAAAGCTACTCTAAGCATGCACTCAATGAGAAGTTAAAGACATGAGTATTAGAGACAACATGCATACTAGGTAGCAGTAAATGTAGAACAGACGAACAAACAAGTAGATGACTTTAAGAACTACAAACTAGAAGACAGAAAAGAGTATCATAGGCAATGCTTTCGAACAAAGTCTTCGCACAGAGATGAGCAAGCAAAGGTTTCACAATACATAATTGAAAGTAAAGTAGTGAAGGGATAGAACCAGTTGCTTGATGAACAAAAATGTTTTGTTTGACTAGTTCCAATTGTTGTGACAACTATGCGTCTGATTAGGGAGCCTGAGATTTAACTCAGAAGACCAAGTCGTCACCGTACCCCTTGAGCTAAGCTCACTTAGACCTCGCCCAATTACTCAGGTAAGTCTTTAATGTGAACTTTTGAAACCTTCACAAACTCGTTCACGGACGATCCACAATGACTCTTGGATGCTTAGAACATGATGCCTAACCGTTTGGAAGATCACAGTCTTCAAGTGTAATAAGTTTTCGGATCACTAAGAACAGAATATCTTCGGTGATGATCAATCACTTTGTGCTCTGGGTGTTTGGATTTTTTCCTTGCAGGAAATCTCTCTCAAAAGTTTCGGAGGTGGGTTGATCTTAAACGGCAAAAGTTGTTCAATAACTCTAAGTAGCCAACAACTTATGGTGGAGGAGTGGCTATTTATAGCCAGGGGCAACCCGACATAAATTGACCAAATTGACCATGGGTTAGTTGAAGGAAATATGCCCTAGAGGCAATAATAAAGTTATTATTTATTTCCTTATTTCATGATAAATGTTTATCATTCATGCTAGAATTGTATTAACCGGAAACATGATACATGTGTGAATGCATAGACAAAACAATATGTCACTAGTATGCCTCTACTAGACTAGCTTGTTAATCAAAGATGGTTATGTTTCCTAACCATGAACAAAGAGTTGTTACTTGATTAACAAGGTCACATCATTAGTAGAATGATCTGATTGACATGACCCATTCCATTAGCTTAGCACACGATCGCTTAGTATGTTGCTACCGCTTTTATCCATGACATATACATGTTCCCGTAACTATGAGATTATGCAACTCCGTTTACGGAGGAACACTTTGGTGCTACCAAACGTCACAACGTAATCGGGTGATTATAAAGGAGTACTACAGTGTCTCCAAAGGCGGATGTTGGGTTGACGATTTCGAGATTAGGTTTTGTCACTCCGATTGTCGGAGAGGTATCTCTGGGCCCTCTCGGTAATGCACATCATCGAAGCCTTGCAAGCACTACAACTAATGAGTTAGTTGTGAGATGACGTATTACGGAACGAGTAAAGAGACTTGCCGGTAACGAGATTGAACTAGGTATTGGATACCGACGATCGAATCTCGGCAAGTAACATACCGATGACAAAGGAACAACGATGTTGTTATGCGGTCTCGACCGACAAAGATCTTCGTAGAATATGTAGGAACCAATATGGGCATCCAGGTCCCGCTATTGGTTATTGACCGTGAATAGTTCTAGGTCATGTCTACATTGTTCTCGAACCGTAGGGTCCGCACGCTTAAGGTTTCGATGGATGCTTATTATGAGTTTATGTATTTTGATGTACCGAAGAAGTTAGGAGTCCGGATGTGATCACGGACATGACGAGGAGTCTCGAAATGGTCGAGACATAAAGATTGATATATTGGAAGCCTATGTTTGGAGTTCGGAATGGTTCCAAAAACAGAATTTACTGAGTACCGGAGGTTACTGGAACCCCGGGGTAAATGGGCCTCGGTGGGCCTCGAGGAGAAGAGGAGGGGGCGGCCAGGGGGTGGCGCGCCTCTCCCCCAGTCCGAATAGGACAAGGAGGGGGGGGACGCGCCCTCTCCTCTTCCCTCCCCCAAACCTAATCCAACTAGGAAAGGGGAGTCCTACTCCGTGAGGAGTAGGACTCCTCAGCCGCCGCCTCTCTAGGGCGGCCGGCCTCCCCTCCCTCCTTTATATACGGGGCAGGGGGCACCCTAGAACACAAAAGTTAGATCTACGGATCGTTCCTTAGCCGTGCGGTGCCCCTCCACCATATTCCACCTCGGTTATACTGTCGCAAGCTTAGGCGAAGCCCGCGCCGGTGAAACATCAAGATCGTCACCACGCCGTCGTCCGACGGAACTCTCCTCGACACTCGGCTGGATCGAGTACGAGGGACGCCATCGAGCTGTACGTGTGTCAAGAACTCGGGGCGCCGAGTAACGGCGCCGGATCGGTCGGATCGCGAGGAGAACGACGACTACTTCCTCTACGTTGTGATCGCTTCCGCCGGGTCTACAAGGGTATGTGGACAACACTCTCCCTCTCGTTGCTATTCATCACCATGATCTTGCGTGTGCGTAGGAATTTTTGAAATTACTACGCTCCCCAACAAATGGCATCCGAGCCTAGGTTTTATGGTTTGATGTTTTGCACGAGTAGAACACAAGTGAGTTGTGGGCGATACAAGTCATACTACCTACCAAAGATGTCATACTTTGGTTCAGCGGTATTTTGAGATGAAGCGGCCTGACCGACATTACGCCAGACGCTTACGCGAGACTGGTTTCACCGCCGCGAGCACTCGTTGCTTAAAGGTGACCGTGGGTGCCTCTCTCTCACTTTAGTTGAACCGAGTGTGGCTACGCCCGGTCCTTGAGAAGGTTAAAACGGAGTCTATTTGACGAAGTATCGTTGTGGTTTTGATGCGAGGTGAGACCGGTTCTTGCTTAAGCCCGTAGCAGCCACGTAAAATTTGCAACAACAAAGTAGAGGACGCCTAACTTGTTTTTGCAGGCATGTTGTGATGTGATATGGTCAAGACGTGATGCTATATTTTATTGTATGAGATGATCATGTTTTGTAACCGGTTATCGGCAATCGGCAGGAGCCATATGGTTGTCGCTTATTGTATGCAATGCATCGCTCTGTAATGCTTTACTTTATCACTAAGCGGTAGCGATAGTCGAGAAGCATAAGTTTGGCGAGACGACAACGATGCTACGATGAAGATCAAGGTGTCGCGCCGGTGACGATGGTGATCATGGAGGTGCTGCAAGATGGAGATCATGAAGCACAAGATGATGATGACCATATCATATCACTTATATTGATTTGCATGTGATGTTTATCCTTTTATGCATCTTATCTTGCTTTGATCGACGGTAGCATTATAAGATGATCTCTCACTAAATTATCAAGAAGTGTTCTCCCAGTATGCACCGCTGCCAAAGTTCGTCGTGCCCGCACACCACGTGATGATCGGGTGTGATAAGCTCACGTCCATCTACAACGGGTGCAAGCCAGTTTTGCACACGCAGAATACTCGGGTTATACTTGACGAGCCTAGCATATGCGAGATATGGCCTCGAACACGGAGACCGAAAGGTCGAGCGTGAATCATATAGTAGATATGATCAACATAAGATGTTCACCATTGAAAACTACTCCATTTCACGTGATGATCGGTTATGGTTTAGTTGATTTGGATCACGTGATCACTTGGATGACTAGAGAGATGTTTTTCTAAGTGGGAGTTCTTAAGTAATATGATTAATTGAACTTAAATTTATCATGAACTTAGTACCTGATAGTATCTTGCTTGTTTATGTTTGATTGTAGATAGATGGCTCGTGCTATTGTTCCGTTGAATTTTAATGCGTTCCTCGAGAAAGCAAAGTTGAAAGATGATGGTAGCAATTACACGGATCGGGTCCGTAATCGAGGATTATCCTCATTGCTGCACGTAAGAGTTACGCCCTGGATGCACCGCTAGGTGCCGAGTTCTTGCCGATGCAACCGACACGTTAAGAACGTCTCGCGAGCAAAGCGATGACTACTCTATAGTTCAAGTGTGCCATGCTTTACGGCTTAGAACCGGGACTTCAACGACATTTTGAACGTCATGGAGCATATGAGATGTTCCAGAGTTGAAGTTGATATTCCAACAGTAATGCCCGGATTGAGAGATATGAAGTCTCCAATAAGTTCTATAGCTGCAAGATGGAGGAGAATAGTTCGTTAGTGAGCACATACTCGGAATGTCCGGGTACTACAATCACTTGACGAATTGGGAGTTAATCTTCCGGATGATTGTGTCATTGATGTAATTCTTCAATCACGCCACCAAGCTACAAAGGCTTCGTGATGAACTATAATATGCAAGGGTTAGTAAAGACTATACCGAGCTCTTCGCAATGCTAAAGGCTGCGGAGGTAGAAATCAAGAAGGAGCATCAAGTGTTGATGGTCAATAAGACCACTAGTTTCAAGAAGAAAGGTAAAGGGAAGAAGAAGGAACTTCAAGAAGAACAGCAAGCAAGTTCTTTGCTCAGAGAAGAAACCCAAGTCCGGACCTAAGCCTGAAATCGAGTGCTTCTACCGCAAGCGATCGGTAGTCCGAAGCGGAACTGCCCCAAGTATTTGGCGGATAAGAAGGATGGCAAGGTGAACAAAGGTATATGTGATATACATGTTATTGATGTGTACCTTACTAGAGCTCGTAGTAGCACTGGTATTTGATATCGGTTCTATTGCTAATATTTGCAACTCAAACAGGACTACGGATTGCTTAACTCGCAAAGGACGAGGTGACGATGCGCGTGGGAAATGGTTCCAAAGTCGATGTGATCGCGGTCGGCACGCTACCTCTACATCTACCTTCGGGATTAGTTTTAGACCTAAATAATTGTTATTTGGTGCTTGCGTTGAGCATGAACATTATATCTGGATCTTGTTTGATGCGAGACGGTTATTCATTTAAATCAGAGAATAATGGTTGTTCTATTTATATGAGTAATATCTTTTATGGTCATGCACCCTTGAGGAGTGGTCTATTTTTGATGAATCTCGATAGTGATACACATATTCATAATGTTGAAGCCAAAAGATGCAGAGTTGATAATGATAGTGCAACTTATTTGTGGCACTGCCGTTTAGGTCATATCGGTATAAAGCGCATGAAGAAACTCCATACTATGGACTTTTGGAGTCACTTGATTATGAATCACTTGGCACTTGCGAACCGTGCCTCATGGGCAAGATGACTAGAACACCGTTCTCCGGTACTATGGAGAGAGCAACAGATTTGTTGGAAATCATACATACAGATGTATGTGGTCCGATGAATATTGAGGCTCGTGGCGGATATCGTTATTTTCTCACCTTCACAGATGACTTAAGCAGATATGGGTATATCTACTTAATGAAACATAAGTCTGAAACGTTTGAAAAGTTCAAAGAATTTTAGAGTGAAGTTGAAAATCATCGTAACAAGAAAACTAAGTTTCTACGATCAGATCGTGGAGGTGAATATTTGAGTTACGAGTTTGGTCTACATTTGAAACAATGCGGAATAGTTTCGCAACTTACGCCACCGGAACACCACAACAGTAATGGTGTGTCCGAACGTCGAATCGTACTTTACTAGATATGGTGCGATCTATGATGTCTCTTACAGATTTACCGCTATCGCTTTGGGGTTATGCTCTAGAGACGGCCGCATTCACCTCGAATAGAACACCGTCGAAATCCGCTGAGACGACACCTTATGAACTATGGTTTGGCAAGAAACCAAAGTTGTCGTTTCTTAAAGTTTGGGGATGCGATGCTTATGTGAAAAAGCTTCAACCCGATAAGCTCGAACCCAAATCGAGAAATGTGTCTTCATAGGATACCCAAAGGAGACAGTTGGGTACACCTTCTATCACAGATCCGAAGGCAAGACATTCGTTGCTAAGAATGGATCCTTTCTAGAGAAGGAGTTTCTCTCGAAAGAAGTGAGTGGGAGGAAAGTGGAACTTGATGAGGTAATAGTACCTTCTCCCTTACTTGAAAGTAGTTCGTCGCGAAACCGGTTTCGAGACACCTACACCAAGTAGTGAGGAAGTTGATGATGTTGATCATGAAACTTGAGATCAAGTTACTACAGAACCTCGTAGATCAACCAGAGTAAGATCCGCACTGAGTGGTACGGTAATCCTGTCTTTGGAAATCATGCTACTAGATCATGATGAACCTACGAACTATGAAGAAGCGATGGTGAGCCCAGATTCCGCAAAATAGCTTGAGGCCATGAAATCTGAGATGGGATCCATGTATGAAAACAAAGTATGGACTTTGGTTGACTTGCCCGAGGGTAGGCAAGCAATAGAAAACAAGTGGATCTTCAAGAAGAAGACCGACGACGACGGTAATGTTATCGTTTATAAAGCTCGACTTGTCGCAAAAGGTTTTCGACAAGTTCAAGGGATTGACTACGATGAGACTTTCTCACCAGTAGCGATGCTTAAGTCCGTCCGAATCATGTTAGCAATTTCCGCATTTTATGATTATGAAATTTGGCAAATGGATGTAAAGACGCATTCATTGAATGGATTTACGGAAGAAGAGTTGTATATGATGCAACCGAAGGTTTTATCGATCCAAAGGAGCTAACAAAGTGTGCAAGCTCCAGCGATCCATCTATGGACTGGTGCAAGCATCTCGAGTTGGAATAAACGCTTTGATAGTGTGATCAAAGCATTTGGGTTTGTACAGACTTTTGGAGAAGCTTGATTTACAAGAAAGTGAGTGGGAGCTCTGTGGCATTTCGATATTATATGTAGATGACATATTGCTGATCGGAAATGATATAGAATTCTGGATAGCATAAAGGGATACTTGAATAAAAGTTTTTCAATGAAAGACCTCGGTGAAGCTGCTTACATATTGGGCATTAAGATCTATAGAGATAGATCAAGACGCCTAATTGGACTTTCACAAAGCACATACCTTGACAAAATTTTGAAGAAGTTCAAAATGGATCAAGCAAAGAAAGGGTTCTTGCACGTGTTACAAGGTGTGAAGTTGAGTAAGACTCAATGCCCGACCACCTGCAGAAGATAGAGAGAAAATGAAAGATGTTCCTATGCTTCAGCCATAGGCTCTATCATGTATGCAATGTGTGTACAGGACTGATGTGTGCCTTGCTATAAGCCTAGCAGGAGGTACCAAAGTAATCCAGAGTGGATCACGGACAGCGGTCAAGAACATCCCGAAATACCGAAAAGGACTAAGGATATGTTTTCGATATGGAGGTGACAAAGAGCTCATCGTGGCAGTTACGTTGATGCAAGCTTTGACACGATCCGGACGATTCTAAATCGCAGACCGGATACGATTTACACTAAACGGAGGAGCTGTCGGTTGGTGCAGTTCTAAACAAAGCGTCAGGCGGGATCTACATGTGAAGCGGAGTACATAGCAGCTTCGAAGCAGCTAATGAAGGAGTCGGATGAAGGAGTTCATATCCGATCTAAGTGTCATACCTAGTGCATCGGGTCCAATGAAAATCTTACGTGACAATATCGAGCAATTGCCTTAGCAAAGGAATCCAGATTTCACAAGAGGACCAAGCACATCAAGAGACGCTTCAATTCCATCCGGACTTAGTCCGTGGGAGACATAGAGATTTGCAAGATACATACGGATCTGAATGTTGCGAACCGTTGACTAAGCCTCTTCCACGAGCAAAACATGATCAGCACCAAGACTCCATGGGTGTTAGAATCATTACTATGTAATCTAGATTATTGACTCTAGTGCAAGTGGGAGATCAAGGAAATATGCCCTAGAGGCAATAATAAAGTTATTATTTATTTCCTTATTTCATGATAAATGTTTATCATTCATGCTAGAATTGTATTAACCGGAAACATGATACATGTGTGAATGCATAGACAAAACAATATGTCACTAGTATGCCTCTACTAGACTAGCTTGTTAATCAAAGATGGTTATGTTTCCTAACCATGAACAAAGAGTTGTTACTTGATTAACAAGGTCACATCATTAGTAGAATGATCGATTGACATGACCCATTCCATTAGCTTAGCACACGATCGTTTAGTATGTTGCTACTGCTTTTATCCATGACATATACATGTTCCTGTAACTATGAGATTATGCAACTCCGTTTACGGAGGAACACTTTGGTGCTACCAAACGTCACAACGAATCGGGTGATTATAAAGGAGTACTACTGGTGTCTCCAAAGGCGATGTTGGGTTGACGATTTCGAGATTAGGTTTTGTCACTCCGATTGTCGGAGAGGTATCTCTGGGCCCTCTCGGTAATGCACATCATCGAAGCCTTGCAAGCACTACAACTAATGAGTTAGTTGTGAGATGACGATTCGGAACGAGTAAAGAGACTTGCCGTAACGAGATTGAACTAGGTATTGGATACCGACGATCGAATCTCTCGCAAGTAACATACCGATGACAAAGGAACAACGTATGTTGTTATGCGGTCCGACCGACAAAGATTTTCGTAGAATATGTAGGAACCAATATGGGCATCCAGGTCCCGCTATTGGTTATTGACCGTGAATAGTTCTAGGTCATGTCTACATTGTTCTCGAACCGTAGGGTCCGCACGCTTAAGGTTTCGATGGATGTTATTATGAGTTTATGTATTTTGATGTACCGAAGAAGTTCGAGTCCCGGATGTGATCACGGACATGACGAGGAGTCTCGAAATGGTCGAGACATAAAGATTGATATATTGGAAGCCTATGTTTGGAGTTCGAATGGTTCCGGTAAAACAGAATTTCCGAGTACCGGAGGTTACGGAACCCCGGGGTAAATGGGCCTCGGTGGGCCTCGAGGGAGAAGAGGAGGGGCCGGCCGGGGGTGGCCGCGCCTCCCCCCCAGTCCGAATAGGACAAGGAGGGGGACGGCGCCCCCTCTCCTCTTCCCCCTCCCCCCAAACCTAATCCAACTAGGAAGGGGAGTCCTACTCCCGTGAGGAGTAGGACTCCTCCAGCCGCCTCTCTAGGGCCGACCGGCCTCCCCTCCGTCCTTTATATACGGGGCGGGGGCACCCTAGAACACACAAGTTAGATCTACGGATCGTTCCTTAGCCGTGTGCGGTGCCCCCCTTCACCATATTCCACCTCGGTTATACCGTCGCGAAGCTTAGGCGAAGCCTGCGCCGTGAAACATCAAGATCGTCACCACGCCGTCGTCTCGTGAACTCTCCCTCGACACTCGGCTGGATCGAGTACGAGGGACGCCATCGAGCAGACGTGTGTCAAGAACTGGGCGCCGAGTAACGGCGCCGGATCGGTCGGATCGCGAGGAGAACATACGACTACTTCCTCTACGTTGTGATCGCTTCCGCTTCGGGTCTACAAGGGTATGTGGACAACACTCTCCCCTCTCGTTGCTATTCATCACCATGATCTTGCGTGTGCGTAGGAAATTTTTTGAAATTACTACGTTCCCCAACATTAGTGCCCAACCGGCACGTGTACCAATGGTCAGATTACAAACACACACGACAACTTTACTTGAGCTACAAGCAAAGCTGACTCAACCTACCGTGGAAGACATATGATTTAGGTTGATCATCATGCCGGTTTGTGACTTCGTATCACCTCGACCACACTTAACAGTGTCATGGTATGACTAAAGAAAAAGAAAATGAAACTACTAAAAGACTATGTCTTCGCGTTCCATTTTCTCCAAGCGAAAGTCATTGCGCACCACTATTATCTTCATTGTCTTTGGACATCTTTAGGAATTGTCTTCGACGAATAAACTAAATCGACAGGTACTTCTATTTATGTTATCCTGTGTGTACTCGCAGACATATTAGTTCCTTAACCAAGTTTGTCTTCAATACTCCAAACCAATAAGGGGTGGCACTAGATACACTTACAAATTGACTGAAGTTCACGATGAGGTTAGGGTTTCTCGGTAGGGGGCGACAACAACGACACATCGACAGCTCGTTATGAAGACAATCAGCTGTCTTTCGGTGGTCCAGAGACCTCGCCGTAATTTTTATTATGTTTGGGCTGCTTTGTACCCCCGAGGAATTTTTTGAATCTATCTGGATGTTTTTTTCGCAAAAAAACAACTTCTTCCACTTTTTTAAATTCTTCCAGCCTTCTTGGATAGGATTACACTTTTTTGAACATGGGGTGGGAGAATCCTATTTGGTACATACCAATGTGCGGGGAGGGCACCTTTTTTTGTTTCTCTTTCATTTTCTCTTTTTTTTTGTTTCTTTTCTTCTTTAAATAAAATTTGGAATTTTTAGAACATGTTCACATTTTTGAGGAAATTTTCATAAATCTTTAAAAATTCCCAATTTTTAAAAAATGTCCATGAATTTTTAAAAATGTTCACTAATTTTTAAAACGTTAAAATCTGAAAAAATATTCACAATTTTCATGACATATTCACTGTTTCAGAAAATGTTTATGAATTTCTAAAAATGATCATTTTTGTATTTGGTGAGCAATTTTGAATTTGATCCCTAGTTTTTTGAAATTCATTAACATTTTGAAATATATAATTCTCATTTTTTGAATTTAGAGGAACATCTTTTGAATTTTATTAACAAAAATTTAATTCAATGAACATTTTTTGAAATTGATGAACATTTGTTTTCACAATTTAAAATATTGTCTGTGAAATGAAAAAGAAAGAAAAGTAAAAAAGAAAAGGGTCATGAAAAAAAAGGAAAGAGAACAAAAGAAAAAGAAAATAAACAAAAAAAACCTTGTCTAGGAATGTTCTAGAACCTTCCCAAGACCAACTGTCGACCAACGCGAAAAATAGGAGATGCCAACAGCCACACCGCACCCTGATCACCGTTATTCTTATGTGGGCTGAGCCATGTAGGCTTTTTTCACTCACCGGTTTTGAAAACCTTCTAGCAGGTTCCCTTGGATTCCTGGGCTGGTTCTTTTTGTTTTTTCTCTTCTGTTATTTGTTTTTTTAATATGGCTTCGTTTCTTTCTTTTTTTAAAAAAATATTTTTTCTATTTTGATTATCCCATTTATTTTTATTTTTTAACCTTAAAAATTCATGAAACTTTGTCAAGTTTGTAAGCTTTTATTTCAGTTTTTAAATTATTTTTCTAGAATCCGCAAAAAAATCATGAAAAAAATCAATTTTGTAAAGTTTTATATCTGAGAGAAACCAAACCGGATATTTCTGTGTTAGTGGAGTTTTTTTAAACAAGAATGCAAGAGAAAACATACAACCAAATCAAGCCTATCTAGCCAACGAACGATAGAGCACCTACTCAGTGTTTGGTGCGCAATGAATCGCGTCGGCGATTGCATGCACACTCAGCAGGTCATGGCCCAATAACGGGCATGCGAAAAAAGTTGCTATTTTTTCCTTTTTCAGGTGACATGGAGATATAGCGATTTGTGCCATCGCAAATCCGATGATCCGGATTTAATGATATTATGTTAATGCGTCATGCATTTTTCTTGTTGTTTTGACTCTTTGTGGAGTTAGACAATATAATGAAGATATTATGGTTCCACGGCCTGCACTTCTAGGGGAGTCATCCGGGCCCAAGTACACTCAGCACTCAAGTCTTTCCATCATTTGGATGAAAAACTCAAGGGGCTTTCAAAATGCTTTATTAGTAAGTTTGTGGGGGTGAAATAGTGGTCATGTCGAGGCTTCAGGCGGCACTTTACTGGAGCATTGAGAGTATTTCGTCTCGAGAGATTGATACCACAAAAAGATGTCTTCAAGAGATAGTACAAGAGTTATTATATATTTTCTTGGATCATGGATCCAAAGCGACGTACATGTAATGGTTAAGAGTCTACATTAAACTACAGGGTTCCCAAAAAAATAGTGATTTGATGGAATATCACATTTGTAGTTGTAATTCCTAAAAAAGAGTTCATATATGCACGGAAATACATAAGGGCACCTGGGTGATCCCCCGACGCGTATGAACATTAATAAATTAAATAATACCAGGAAAATTCAAACAAATCTGAATGTATCAATGGCGAAGAAAATACTGCCCGAATTCAAATCCATCCAAACAGTTTTTTCTATAAACTGGAATTTTTGTCTTTCTTGCCACGGATACGTTTACTGGTATTTTTTCATAAAAATTCACACCGAACTACATTCGACACCCCGGTTTCATATCCCAAAACTCCATTTTATTTTTTGAAATTTCCCGGTATTGTTTTGAACATAATGTTCATGCGGGGTTGTGGAGCACCCATGTGCTACAAATCCTCTTCCATATATGCATCGCTATTGTTCCATCAGCAATACGTCAATTCCATTATTCGGCACGTTGTTTGTAGTATCACACCAACTGCGCTATTTTAGCCACTATACGTGGACGTATACCATGTGACGTGGCGTGTCCACCTTAATCACTTCCTGCTCGGAACAGTCGCACTGATCAAGAGCTCGGCGCCGGCCCCTGGCTGCATCACGACGACAATGCCCTCCTCGGCACCCGGCGAGATGATGCTGCACGAGACGTGCACGGGCTTGCACCCATCCAGGACGGCCTCCTCGAGACCGGCCTCTTGCCAGCACGCGTCCCGAAGCAGGTGGCCCGGAGGCGTCATCGTCGTCGTCGTCTCCCCGTCACCTCCCGCGCAGGAGCGCAGGACGTTCAGCCCTCCCAGGCCATCGCCGGCGAGAACCGTGAACCGCGTCGGCTTCTCGACCCCCAGCTTCTCGCTGGCCTGCGCGACGCACGCCTCGGCGAGCGCGCGGCGGTCTGGCGCATCGCCGACGACCCTGAAGAGCACGGTGGCCGCGGCGTCGCCGGCCACGGAGACGAGGGGGGTTGACCTGAGACGCCTGGTGGCGGCGCCTGGGTTCCGGAAGTAGCGCGCGTACTTTATCATCTGGTTGGGAACAAGCTTGTTCTGCGCCCGCAGCTGCGCGTGCTTGCGCGCCCACGACTTGAGGAAGTCGATGAAAGACAGCGGGTCGGTGTGGAGCAGGCTGCAGCACGCGCCGATGGCGTAGCCGCCGCCCCGGAACCGCGTCAACTGCGACCAGAAGCAAGCACGACATTTCTGCGACTGCGATTTGTATCTCAGGACGTACGAGAATGCACGAAGGAGAAGTTCAGGCATGTATACCTGCATGACGAAAGGGGAACACTTCTCGGGGTCCTTGGCCTCCACGTCCGTCCAGAGCGCCAGCGCCGGCTCCTTGCTCGCGCGGTCCTCCATCTCCAGGAACGCGGTCAAGGTTGTGTCCACCGACGCCATGAGCAGCCGCACGCCGGCGTCGCAGAGCTTCACGTCCCAGTCCCACGGCCCTTCGCCGCCGCCGGCGTGCCGCCGCCACAGCCGCCCGGCCATCTTCGGGTGGTCGGCCAGCGCCTCGCTGAGCGACTCCTGCACCCATGCGGCCTGCTCCAGCTGCGCCATCGCCTCGCCCTCCAGCCGGTCGCGGTAGTAGAGCACCGCGCGGAACCGGTGCTGCAGCTCCGCGGCCGCGATCGGCGGCCCGGTCACGGCGATGGGCAGCGTCCGCCCGCGCTCCATCGCGACGCGCGTCGGGACGGCGGTCTGCATGGACTCGAGGTGGATATGCGCCATTCTGGCTCTGCGTCTGCGAGCGTCGCCCGTGCGCGCGCGGCCGACCCTGCCAAATATTACAGCCTTGCCGAGAAGTGGTGTATTGGAGAACACCTGGAACAGTGCCCAATTTATACGCGGTTCGTGCAATTTTACGTGCCATTGCCATCGACGCATCTTAGTATTTCGAGTCGTTTGATCTTGGCTTAGCTACCCGTCGCGGCAATTTTTTGATGGGCTGTTGAGGTCACGCGCATGCTGTGTTGCTGCTGTTGAAATCGAGCTAGTCTTTCAGTCTTTCAGACTTTCACAATAGTCCATTCAGTTTCTTTTTCAAGGGGCACGATCTGCAGTGTCACAAACTCGCAAGTTTTTTTTTGAGCTCACAAACTCACAAGTACTGGACCGTTGAAAAGCCCAACTATGTCGGACCAAACAAACAGGCCCAGTCCAGGCTAAACCAGGCCGAGTGGCAAGGTCATAGAACCTTGCGGAATTTTTCTCTTCTTTCACCTCTGCCCACCTGGCCGCTCCCTCTTGTACGCATTTGCCCGAACACTCCACGCGCGCCGCCAGCCACCCTCGCCCACCGCCGTCTCCTCCACTCACCACACCAGCGACCTCCCCCCGCCGCCGCCTCGCTATGCAGAAGGTGCGGCTCAAGTGGGTGAAGAACCGCGGGCTGGACCACATCATCGACCGGACCACCTCCATCCGCGCGTCCTGCCTCATGCTCGACTACCTCGCCCGCCAGCCGTCGTCCCCGGTGCCGGCCCGCTCCCTCGCGCGCTTCCAGAAGCCGCTCGGCCTCACCGTCCCCGTGCTCCGCTTCCTCCGCCGCCACCCGACCCTCTTCGCCGAGCAGCCGCACCCGCGCTTCCCGACCCTCCCCGCCTTCTCCCTCACCTCCGCCTCCGACATCCTCCTCGCGCGCCTCGCCCGCGCCTCCGCCGTCGACTCCCACCTCCGCCTCGCGCGCCTCCTCCTCCTCACCCGCTCCAGGTCGCTCCCGCTGGCCTCCATCCTCCCGCTCCGCTTCGACCTCGGCCTGCCCTACGACTTCGCCTCCTCCTTCCCCTCCTCCCACCCCGACCTCTTCGCGGTCTCCAACAACCACATCTCGCTCTCCACCACCTCCCGCCTCCCCGACGACATCGCCATATCCTCCCTCCAGCGCCGCCACGCCGAGGCCATCACCGGGGCGACCTACCGCGACCTGTCCCGTCCGCCGTCCTCGTCGCATGCCCCCCTCGCGTTCCCGATGCGGTTCCCGCGTGGGTACGGAGGGATGAAGAAGGTCAAGGCCTGGATGGACGATTTCCACCGCCTGCCTTACATCTCCCCGTATGATGATGCCTCAGGGATCGACCCTGACAGCGACATCTACGAGAAGAGGAACATTGGTTTGCTGCATGAGTTGCTCGGGCTGATGGTGCACAAGATGGTCCGGAGGAATGCGATCCGGTTGCTCCGCGAGGAGCTTGGCCTGCCTCACAAGTTCACGAGGTTGTTTACAAGGTATCCTGGAGTGTTCTACCTGTCGTTGAAGTGCAAGACGACGACACTCGTGCTTCGCGAGGGGTACAAGAGGGGGAAGCTTGTGGAGACGCACCCCCTCGCGGCGGTGAGGGACAAGGTGCAGTATGTGATGCGCACTGGCGTGTTGTACCGTGGGAAGGGCTTGTCCAAGCTGGTTTTAGACGAGGATGACGATGAAGAGGAGGGTACACTGGATGGAGATGAGGAGTTTCAAGGAGAGGGGATGGATGAGGATGCTGATGTTGAGTGCTTTGGAATGGAGATTGTGGATGATGACGGGCCTGGCAATGATGATTATGATGAACGCGATAGTTACGATTGACACTGGATGGTGATTTCTGCTTGCCGCATGTTGCTGTTTTGAGATGATGGGCGGTGACTTCATGAGGTGAGGGTTTCAGCAACAGGTTTCAACTTAGTACCTGTAAACTAGGGGTTCACACATGGCTTTCAGCAACTTGGTTTAACTTAGTTCCTGAAAATGAGCGGTTTCAGAAGGCAATGATAATACCATTGTGAATTGCTAGTTCCTACTAAAATTTTGAGGTATTTTACATTGCCTGCTTGAGATGTAGAAAGCTTGTTTAGATACCTAGTTTCTATGGTCATCTTCTATTTCTCGAGGTGAAATTTGTCCCTATGGCTCTCTCTGCTCTCTGGATAGCATGAGATGAGAGTCATCACGATTCAACTGTATGTTAGATAGTTAACCGAAGTACCGAACACATTTCATGTACAGGTTCTTTTTCAATTTGTGACACACACAAAATAGAGTTGCAGCTATGTTAGGTTTGTTGATTGTTGTAATGAGTGGTTGTATTTGCCACAGGGTGTATTACTGTAGAAGATGTTATCACATCTTCTTGGGGAAACCATTATTCTTGTTGGTATATTAGAAACTGTCATGCCGTAATGTAGTGTCTAGTGCTAGAGGTACTCTAACCCTTATAATATTGCTTGTCATGGGGGCCTAGAAAATTAGAAATAACTCAGAAGGCAGCTTGATACCTGGATGTTGGATAGCCTAGCTTCGAGACGCTTAATTTTCACTGTCTCTCTTTAGGGCATGAAGCAAGCCTCACAAGGACTAAGTTATGAACTTTAGCCAGGTTATGGCTGCAAACTAGATGTCGGTTTGTAGGTGAGACTTAATCCTGTTCGGGCAGATGATGACTTGATCAGATTTGGGCAGACAATGACCAAATGCAAACTATGATTTCCTTGATTGCAGAAGATCTACTTGGAATTTTATTAAAGTTGGAATAAAATGTACTCCCTCCGTCCCATAATCTAGTGACATTATTGTAGTGTCAAAAAACGTCCTACATTATGGGATGGAGGGAATAGATATTTCTTGATTAAGTTGGCTCATTTGTGAGGCGGAAAACATTTATCTGTTGCTAACCGCCCTTTTGTGATGGCAACCAGCCTCTCTCACCAGTCACCAATGATAGACATGAGTGTAGCAGTGTCTCTGATTCCTGCTCCTTACAATCTTTCCAGCCAAAGTGATGCTGATCACGGAGCCTTTGCAGTCTTGGCAACTTCTGTAGGACAAATGATTTGAGCTTGCCACGATTATTCTGAAGCCACGTTCTTCCTTTCTTGTTTTCTTAAAAATGGTGCGGTTTTGGGTATGTCTGGCTTAATTTGCCCTGCATAAAATTTCTGTAGCAAGTTCAATGTGACTTTCAGTGATAATTTTAGAGGTTACAAGTCTTAAATGCTGTATTAAAACCTGAAATGCTCATAAACTGCTACCACTTTCAAGTATCTTGGGTTTTTCAACTGGCGCCTCCAAGGCTCCAACTCCAAGGTTAGGAAATCAGGTGGTATGCTCTTCTGCTTCAGTTCACTCCTTGAATTTGGCAGATGATTTTCTGCTCCAGTAGGTCCGTTGTCAGAGCGTAAGTATTGTGTGTAATGTTAAGCCATCTTCTCAGTCTCAGTGTGCACTGTGCACACCTGGGTGATTGATATAAGTTGCTTTACGAAGTCTTGCCAATTGATGTTGCTTAGTGTGGGTACCAGTTCTCTGGCTCTGGGAATGCTAGAAATTGTTTTTGTTTCCATCATAAATGGTGCTGATATGTTGAGCTGCTTTGATCAACCCCGGTCTTCGCTGCACTTATCTGCGTTTGCCTACCAAAGAATTATTTGTCCAGGTTTCTTGCCCTCTTTTCATTTTGCTATCAGAGTTCCTTGGACTTCATAATTTGCTAGGCAGTTTGTCCCGTGCTGATGTAAATGCTGAAGATGGGCTGTTGTAAACTTGTTACTGATTCAATTGTGCATCTGTATTGCACCTGTTGGTGAATCAATAGTACTGGCTATCTGTCTACACATAAATAAATATGGTCTTGATATCTGTTTGAAGACAATTTGTTTGGCGATACTATCAGGGCAACAGGTGAGCTCACATGTTGAGTTCGCCACATTTTTTTGTACCGAATGCCAGAGTGCTAGCGTTAGGTGGCCCAGCGGACTGCATACTTTGTTCCATGATTTGTTGCTTGTTGATGTAAATGCAAAAGATGGAACATTGTAAGCTTGTAAGTGAACCGATTCTGCCTGTGTAATTCAGTGGATACAACAAACTGTCACGGTATGGAGTCACATATCTTCAGGACAATGGGAAATTTCAGGTTTCTGAGGACAGAATCACAGCAAGCCACCAGCTAAGATTACAGTAAAGCTGAAACGAAGAAGCTGCCGGATTCGCCAATAGCAAGAAGGAAGAAACAGCAAGCTTCTGCCGTAAGTATGCACATTTTACTGGCTTATTGCCAATTTGGCTTGACATTTCTCTCGTCAGATGTAGTCATTTTTGTTTGCCAACTGAAGTGCAGAGTGTCATGTGTAAATATTAATGCACAACTGTTATGAATTTAACATGTCAAAGTTCACCCTCATTCATCTCACACAGAAATTTGCTGGTATCATTGTTAAGAAGATAATGTAAAGCCAAGCTTAATTGACTTCTCCTTGGTTTTTAGCTTCGAAAAGGCCTACAGCTAAAGATTTGTTCTATATGATGTGTCTGCCATTCAATTCAATTCTATTGCAGAACCAATGAGCTAGTATATCTCAGAGTGCTGCCAACTTGCTGCAGATTCACAAAATTCTACTTCGTGGATTTTGATGTGTTGTCAAATAATTGGCTAGGGTACCTGATGTGCATAATTTATTGAAGTCTTGTCGAGAATCTGTGCTAGGACTTCTTCCGAGCAACCCAAGCGCATGATATGATTTTGTTTACACCCAAAGGTGTTTTTCTTGGTCTGAATATTATTCATTATCTTAACCAAAAAAAAATTACATTCCCTTTATGTAGATGGTTTTCTTGCTTATGAACTGTTTGCTGAGTAGGTAGTGCACTACCCTGATTACTCTCTGGTACACCACCATTTGAGCAGCCGCTAGTTTTTTTCTTAAAAGATGCTTCTCTGTTAAGCGCATACAGTACGTTGTGCTATCGCATGCTCCAAGTGTCAAGAATTACAGACAGATTATTCCATATGCAGATGATGTTATACCGCTTTTCATTAGCCTTTTAAAATTACACTGAAATTTTCATATGCAGAAAACATATATTATTTACTAGCATGTTGCACCAACCATTCTTAAGATGTTTGTTTTGCTTTTATGGTGGCAGCAAGGCTCCAAGAACAAAGCATTGGCTGGGACTCTGTCCATTTATTTACCCCTTGTGGTACAATTATCGCATGATCCTCCACTATATTTTCTTTCTTGCTTATCTTTTCTTGCGCTATTCAAATGCTCAACTTATAGTACAGTATCCCCGAAATGCCACATGCTTGTTCTATTTTTTTCTACTGGATGTAAAAATTACATCATCCTCCAGCATCCCAAAATTTCACCCAGGAAACCAAGAAGCGACACATCCAGAGGAGGGAGCAACTCGACCCTGCCGTGCAAGGCAACCATGATGAACCGTGAGGGAAAAGAAGGCAATGCCAAGCCTTGTCTCGACTCCTCGCAGTCGTGCCGAAGTGTGGAAGCCCCCACAGCCTCACATCATGTCTTTTTTATCAGGCCAAAGCAGCCAGGCATCATGGCCTGGGAGAGATGGATGGAGCACAGGCGCATGCATTGCATGCATCCATGCCCCGGAAGACCAGCCTTGGACTTTGCAACTTTCCTGGATTCCAATGCCCGGACGGATGGATGGCTAGACATCCTTGCTAATTGCTCCGAACTTTGTCAAAAGGAATTGAGGTCCGCTGCTAATCCCAATGCCTCGTGATGCTAGTTGCTGGTTTAACCTCTGGGGCCAGCTGATGGCGCCAGAATATATGTCTGATCATTGTAGATCATGCCTCCTCTTTGATGATGATCATCCATTCCATCCTTGTCCTTCACACCTCCCCTTTTCCCCTGTTCACGCATGCATCGTACTGTTGCCTAGAGGCTGGAGTAGAAAGCATGTAGAGGTTATATTAATATTAAAAATGATGAGAGGCTAATATTAATCCTGACTGTCTTAGACTCTGAACTGATGCACCCACATTGATCATTAAAACCAACCATTCGTCCAAAATGCGGTTAGTGCATGACACTATGCCCTGAAACTCGGCCATGGCAATCTTTGCCGGTGGTACTGAACTTGAGAGAGGCTGGCCTAATAAATGGCACTTGCTTTTATTTTGCTCCGTCTATTCTTCAGGGTCACATGAGGCCCATGAGGCATCATTCACCCATGCCATTCATCTGACCGTGAAAACTGGAGGTGCAGGTGCGCAGGCGGTGCATGGAAGCTGCTACTTGCAATCTGTTTGCAGAAGAATCGGGCAGCGTCGTCCACTCCAAGAATGAGAATCCTGTGATACTAGCTGCTAGTAACTGCTAACTGCATGGGCATGCGCCCAGGATGATGCATCATTGTCCAGTCCAGGTCCGTCCGTGATTTGTTCCAGGCCATCTTGGAGTTTTCCCTCCCTGCTCTTTTCTCTGCTGCCCGTCCTGTTTTTGACATGTCCCCTTCCGCAATACGCCAGATATTTTTTCAGAGTCAGGTCGCTTCTGTCCTTGAATACCGTTTCTTTAGATCGGCTACAAAAATTCATATACTTCCTCCGTCCCAAAATAAGTGACTCGACATTGTACTAGCTTTGTACAGTCGCTTACTTTGGGACGGAGGGAGTATATTTTTCTTCGAATTTGATAACGAAATTATTCTCTTAACGCAGCTTGTTTGGGCGTCGTCGTCTCTGCTGGCTGCTGCCATTTGGAGATAGTTAAGGCAGCCTGAGAAACTGGATTAATAACAGAGCAACAAGTGGCTTGACTTGATGTCAGCTCATCTTTCTTCAGCTCCATTGCTGAACTTGTACTACAAAGAAACAATCAGGTACCCAAGAAAGAAGAAAACAACAGGCAATAAAAACCCACTGTCCTCCACAATTATCAGGTCCCTCCCAAATCATTTTAGCACAAGTTATAAATCGACCGTACAGCGACACAAGGTGGTGGAGCCAAAAAGTAGTCTTCAGGAAACTAATTGTTTTCCGGTCAATAGACAGAATTTTACAACAGCTAGTAGTAGTCTAGACTCTGGAAAGCAAGACATGTGGTACGACGATGCCATATGGCCATCGGGGATTAGGGGTTCGGGATAAAGGTTAGCAAGAGAGGACATGCTTTGTGGGGCGACTTGACGAATTGTCTGCTTGTCCGGGCAACAACCGCCACATTATGCGCCACGGGAAATCACGCGCCTTATCGGGCCCAAAGCCACCTATGTGATCATTTTGATTAGTTTAGCTGATAGCTCTCACTAACACCACCACCAGCTGATGACCCCTCAAAGAAAGGTCGTGAGAGCTGATAATGCTATTGCTATGGGGAGAGCATCGTATGGAAAAGCACTCTGTGCAGGTGATTTGGCCGGATGCGTTTTGGTTCCCAGGAATGCTCCTGTGTGCACAGTAATCAGGAAAAAATAGTAAATGTTGTTAAAATTTTCTGATTTTTTGGTAGATGTTCGTGTTAGTGTCGCTAGTATCCTTGACAAATTTCATGAGAAATGGAGCAGCAGTGTTTCGTCGGTGAAAAAAAAACAAATATGAGGTGGCATTTTTTTCTGCACATGCTAAAATGCTTAACTTTTTACCTAAAAATTTGTAGGTAGCATTTTGGATGTGACTATGCAAACATAGAATTTTTATTGAGTGTTTTTTTTTAAATTTCAAAAAGGGAGCCAAACTGGATTTCGTCCAGAGTGTGACTTGCCCAGTTGCCCTCTTTTGTGTCTAGCCACTGTTTTTGCTGGCTCGTGAGCTCGGCTGGTACTCCCTCCATTTTTTAGTCCGTACATAAAGTTTGACTCAAGTCAAACATTGTAAAAATTTGATCAACTTTATAGAAAAAATCAACACTCACAATATGACCAATATCATTAGATGCATCATGCAATTGATCTTAATACTATACTAGCAATGTGCCCGTTCGTTGCAACGGATCCAAAGTAGAATAATACATGTTCACAAACTTGAAAGAAAAACACTCTAGTTTTGGGATATATATCACTAAAAATATACTCGTATGAGGTTTCACTCAAAATATATTCCTCGTGGTTGTTTTGATGAGGTGGGGGAGGGATGTGGTTGGTTTCAAGATACTAAGTTTTTTTTTTTGTAAATTGGAGCAGAGAAGTGGAGTCTTGTTGCAAAAATGTCCTAGTTTACATCACAGTCGCTAGATGCATCTGATGGTCAGAAATGATGGATGACAGACACACCATCATCACCAACTGGATCTTTTATAGGTGTAGAGATAAGTTTATTATTATAAATGTTAATATTTTTTATACGCCCTCCCTCCCAAATTAGGTGTCTCTTGTTTAGTACTCCCTTCGTCCCAAAATTCTTGTCTTAGATTTGTCTAGATACGGATGTATCTAATACTAAAATGTGACTAGATATATCCGTATTTAGACAAACCTAAGACAAGAATTTTGGGATGGAGGGAGTACAACTTTGAATGGAGTATAAATTTGGTCAAACTTGGTGTAGTTTGGCTTCAAGCAAATCTTATATTAAGAAAAAAGAAACAAGGAGAGTATTAGTATATATAAAGATATTGGAGATTCTACGAGGTTTTAGGCTTGTTAACGAAATAACTAAATGTAGATCATGCATGTATTTCAAAGAAGTGGGGGAGAAATATAGAATATCTTTCGCTAAGGGTCTACTTGGTTTAAAAAAATCCTAGAAAGTTTGGCTTATAGAATTTATTGTTCATCTTGTTGACGGGGTTATACCTAAGGGGTAGGCCCAAGTATACATATGGCCCAGTCTAAGGCCCAAGCCAATCAAGAGTACGGTCTAAAATACAATGGCCAAGGGGCTACATGCCCGACCCATTGGAGCTACAACCCAAGGGGCCAGATACCATAGGGGATACCCGTCGTCGGATGACCAATCAGTCGGTTGCAAGGAAGGCAAGAACAGTTGGATGACCCGTAGTCGGTTGTGTCCTAGGACACCATGATTACCACAATGCAATCAATACCGCCGTTACTCAACGGTGGAGTAATCTAGTTAAATACAACAGTTACTAGTAGTAATAGCCACAAACAGCGGTCATGCCAATGACCATCAATAGCATTAATACCCTTATGCCACCCCTCCTAGCGCACTCTATAAAAGCCAGTATGAGGGCACTGAGTTGAGGGTTGACCTCTTTCGCCTTGTACCTTACGCCAAGAGTAAAGAGCATCGCGGAAGTAGGTATTACCTCCACCGGAGAGGGCCTGAACCTGTATAAATCCTTGAGCGTACTCCCATCTATACAGTTTGATCGATACGATTGCCTCTACATACACCCCCTAGTATTGTCAGGATTATATCCACGACCGTTGGCTCCCACCTTGGGGTGAGCATCTATCAACATCATGGTACAGATGGTTCCTTCATCGACTCCGGCCGGCAGCATCCGTTTCGGCGTCCTTGAGTTCAACATGGCATCCTGGTGCTCCGTTGAACAATGCTGACCTTTCGGCACGTGGGAGTATCCATTATTGGGCCAGTGGCTCGGGCATTTTGAGCTTTCAGCTGTTGGCTTCACAACAACCGGTAGAACTGGCACCTCGACACCGTCAGAAGCGCTTGGGCAAGCCTCATTCGCAATTTTGTCATTCTACGAGCCATCTTGTTGGGATGATGGATAACGGTTCCTTGTTCCCTATGCTGGGGTCCGACTCCGGGGAGGAGAGAGTTGCGGGACTCAAGGATATGTAGCAGAAATATTCATGGATGGCTCATCGGCTCTAGAGTCTAGCCTTCATGGGGGTTCTCTAGCCAATCCATCTGCCATAGCTAGCAATGTTGTGGTGGGTAACGGGTAGTACAACGGCCCACAACTCATTTGGGAGGAGAGGGAGGCCATCGAGCAGCTTCTCAACACAGATACGTCTCCAACGCACCTATACTTTATGAAGTATTCATGCTATATGTACATCAATAATATATGGTTTTGGTGCACTATTTTATATTATTTTAATGGACTAGCATATTAATCCAGTGACAATTGTTGTTTTTGCATGTTTTTTGTTTCTCAGAAAATTGATACCTACGAATATCCAAGCATGATGAATCTGTTTGATGTTTTTTCTGCAACATAGGAGACCCTAGAAGCTTCAGAGAGAGACCAGAGGACCCACAAGGGGGCCACAAGCCTGGGGGCGTACCGGGGTAGCTCGTGCCCCCCCAACTCCGTTGACCCTAATTTTTGGCCTATAAATTCATAAATATTCAGAAACCTTCAGAGTGAGACCCAAAACAATTTTTCCGCCGCCGCAAGTTCTTGTTTCACGGCGATCCAATCTGGAGGCCTTTTTCGGCACTTCGCCGGAGGGGGAAACCATCCACGAAGACCTCTTCATCATACTTGTTGCCTCCATGGTAAGGTGTGATTAGTTCATCCTCGGTGCTGATGGTTTGTACCAGTAGCTATGTGTTTGATCTCTCTCTCTCCCTCCATGTTCTTGATGAATTCTGATCTTGATTGTATCATGAGCTTGATTAATAATGTTGGATCTTATGATGTTGATCTCCCTCTATCTCTTTTTGTGGTGAATTGAGTCGTGCTCTTTGATGTTTCTTTATGTTGGATTGAATACTTTGGATTTGAGATCACTTGATGCATGTTCAAAAAGTAACTTGCGGATACCCGTGGTGACAATAGGGTAATCTAGGCATAAAGGTTGAACGATACATACCATATGGTGTTGTCGTAGTACGATGTCTAGGGCTATTCATGACACTTTGGGGGTGGTTCACTAGATTGATTGGGAAGACAACTTTGAGGTGGTTTGCTACCCTACGCGATTTCACCATACTTTCTTCGATAGAAATATAAACTTCGGAGTGATTCTTTGCTGCACTTTGAGGGATTGTCATGTGGTTCAATTATGTTAACGATGTTAAGAGATTGCACTGGTGAAACTATGAACCCTGGGCCTTGTTTCCAGGCATTGAGACACACCAGGGGGATGCACCAGTGAGCCACAAGGACGGAGGGCGCGCCCTACCCCCTGAGCGCGCCCCCTGTCTTGTGGTCCCCACGTGGGTCTCCTCCACTTATTCCAGCACCCATCCACTTCGTCTTCCTCCAGAAAAAATCATCCCGTAGCTCAAGCTAGTGTTCTTGCTCATTTTGCAGTCATTTTCGATCTCCTCGCTCAAAGCTCCATTCACAAAACTTTTTTGGGGGATTGTTCTTCGGTATCTGACTCCTCCAATGGTCCAATTAGTTTTTATTCTAGTGCTTTATTTATTAAAAAAAATTCTGCTGTGGTGACCCTGTTCTTGAGCTTGCATGTCAAATTTATATGGTCCAAAGTAGTTTTGATGCATGATTTACCCTCTAGGCACTTGTAGGAGTAGTTACTATCAATCTTGTTGAGTTTGATTCACTTTTATTTTGAGTCATTAAAATTTCAGAAATTTTTCAGAGGAAGAAAAATGTCTAGGAAAATGTACCAAGGTGGTTCTTCAAGGAAACAAGCACTGAGGCTCACGATACGTGAACCGGACCCTGAACAACTACGGGAAGCTCAAGTGCGGCCCTGTGAATGGCCGACGGATGAATTCATGGTTCATCCAGACTTCAAGGATGAATTTGATGCGTATGTACGTAATGTTGATCTTGAGGACTTCGTATCAGATAAGTGCCGACAATACTATTACCTCACCGATTCATTTGTGCGGAGGTTTGAATTTTCATCTAAGTGCAATACTCATACTGTTTTATTTGATCTTTATGATGAATCATATACCATGGACCTTGAAGATTTTAATACTGCTTGCAAGATTCCATAGTGGGGCGTTCTTAGTGAGCCTCATAAATCTGAATATAACGATTTCCTTGCTAGCATTATTGTGGGAGAAACTAGAAATATCACACAAGCTACCATAGGGAGCATTCACTTCCCTGCCATACATTACTTTGCTCTCTTTATAGGTAGATGCATTAACGGTATCATAGCCACCTTTGCGTCCCAGATCTTAGTGTCCTCAAGAGTGCGGTGTTAGGTGATAAGCGATATAACTTGGGGGCCATAGTTGCGAGGAGGTTACATCTTAATGCTAAAGATGGAGATTTATTTGGTGGGATTTATGCAACTCGTTTAGCTAATTATCTTGGTGTACCGATAAGAGAGAATGACACTGAGTTGCCACCCGCTTTTCTAGATGAAAATGCTATGGTACGCTACCAGTTTCTTGAGAGGAATGGTCAGTCCCTCCAGTACCGACTAATCTTTGACAGACGACGTACTGTCCATATTACCCTTCCTACTCCTGCTTTCTTTAACTTTCAGGTAAATGGGAGATATTTTATAACCAGAGAGGAGGCAAACGAGTATGATAGAATAGCGAAGGCTGCTCGGCTCCAGGAAGCAACTCGCCAGGCAGTAGCTGCCGCAGCACAGTACGACCCCAACTATGATTTCGGATATCATTCGGGCCAGTGGTGGCCTTACACCAACTTAGTCCAAAAGCCTAAGCTTGGGGGAGTACGTATTTCTCACTGATATTACATTCATGTTCAGACACTCATTCCAGTTGTCGGTGTTCATACTTTTTCATTGTATTATCCATGCTAGTTTATTTTCTTTTCTAGCTTTCTTCTTGTGTGTTTGAAAAACTTTTACACAAACCAAAAAAATAGTTGTAGTTTAGTTTACTTTCCATGTTTATGTAGTAGTACTATTAAAGAAACTCAAAAAGATTTCTCGTTCTTCTTTTGCTTGTTGGGAGCTTTCCCGTGTAAATAGTTTTTCTCGTTCTTGTTTTACTTTCCTCGGAAAAACAAAAACTCCAAAAACATTTTAGTGTGTTTCTTTGAAATTCTTTTCTTTTCTTTGGGGGTCGAGAGGAGAAGACCACGATGAAAATGTTGAGTGGCTTGATATGTCCATTTTGCATCATGCTTTTATATCGGTATTTATTGCATTATGGACTATTATTACTACCTCCGTCTCAGTTTACAAGTCCTGCGCATATACCTAGGTTGCCAATTTTATCACCCTAATATAAACTATATAACACAAAAATTATACCTTTTGAAAGTAGAAACTCCGTAGTTTACGTTGGTATATTTTTTGTAATATATGACTTGTATTAGGTTGGTCAAATTGACGACCTAGGGGTACGCGCACGCCCTGTAAACTGAGAGAGAGATAGTACACATTATGTCACAATACTTATGGCTATTCTCTCTTATTTTACAAGGTTTACATAAAGAGGGAGAATGCCGGCAGCTGGGATTCTGGGCTGGAAAAGGAGCAAATATTGGAGACCTATTCTGCACAGCTCCAAAAGTCTTGAAACTCCATGAAAGTAATTTTTGGAATTAATGAAAAATATCCATCGGAGAAAATACCCGAGGGGGGCCACCTGATACGTCTCCAACGTATCTATAATTTTTGATTGTACCATGCTATTATATTACCCCTTTTGGATGTTTATGGGCTTTATTTTACACATTTAAATCATTTTTGGGACTAACTTACTAACCGGAGGCCCAACCCGTATTGCCGGTTTTTTTTGCCTATTTTAGTATTTCGAAGAAAAGGAATATCAAACGGAGTCCAAACGGAATGAAACCTTCGGGAGCGTGATTTTTGGAATGAACGTGATCCAGAGGACTTGGAGTGCAAGTCAAGAAGCAATCGAGGCGGCCAAGAGATAGAAGGGCGCGCCCACCCCTCCTGGGCATGCCCCCTGTCTCCTGGGGCCCTCGAGCGGCCACCGACATAATTCTTCCTCCTATATATACCTACGTACCCCGAAAACATCCAGAGAGCCAACGAAAAACAATTTCCACCGCTGTAACCTTCTGTATCCGCGAGATCCCATCTTGGAGAGTTCGCCGGCGCTCCGCCGAAGGGGGAATCGACCACGGAGGGCTTCTACATCAACACCATAGCCCTTCAGATGAGTTGTGATTAGTTTACCACAGACCTTCGGGTCCATAGTTATTAGCTAGATGGCTTCTTCTCTCTTTTTGGATCTCAATACAATGTTCTCCCCCTCTCTTGTGGAGATCTATTCGATGTAACTCTTTTTGCGGTGTGTTTGTCGAGATCCGATAAATTGTGGGTTTATGATCAAGTTTATCTATGAGAAATATTTGAATCTCCTCTGAATTCTTTTATGTATGATTGAGTTATCTTTGCAAGTCTCTTCGAATTATCAGTTTGGTTTGGCCTACTAGATTGATCTTTCTTGCCATGGGAGAAGTGCTTAGCTTTGGGTTCAATCTTGCGGTGTCCTTACCAAAGGATGTAAAGGGTTGCAAGGCATGTATTGTATTGTTGCCATCGAGGATAAAACGATGGGGTTCATATCATATTGCTTGAGTTTATCCCTCTACATCATGTCATCTTTCTTAATGCGTTACTCTGTTCTTATGAACTTAATACTCTAGATGCATGCTTTGGACAATGGTCGATGTGTGGAGTAATAGTAGTAGATGCAAGCAGAGTCGGTCTACTTGTCGCAAGACGTGATGCCTATATACATGATCATGCCTAGATAATCTCATAATTATTCTCTTTTCTATCAATTGCTCGACAAGAATTTGTTCACCCACCGTAATACTTATGCTATCTTGAGAGAAGCCACTAGTGAAACCTATGGCCCCGGGTCTATCTTTTATCATATAAGCTTTCAATCTACTTTTATTTGCATCTTTACTTTTCGCATCTATATTATAAAATACCAAAAATATATTTATCTTATCATACTATCTCTATCAGATCTCACTTTCGCAAGCGGCCGTGAAGGGATTGACAACCCCTTTATTGCGTTGGTTGCGAGTTCTTTGTTTGTTTGTGTACGTGCGTGAGACTTTTGAGGAGCCTCCGACTGAATTGATACCTTGGTTCTCAAAAACTAAGGGAAATACTTACGCTACTATTGCTACATCACCCTTTACTCTTCAAGGAAAACCAACGCAAGCTCAAGACGTAGTAAGAAGGATTTCTGGCGCCGTTGCCGGGGAGGTCTTCGCTCAAGTCAAGACATACCAAGTACCCATCACAAACTCATCTCCCTCGCATTTACATTATTTTCCATTTGCCTCTCGTTTTCCTCTCCCCCACTTCACCCTTGCCGTTTTATTTGCCCTCTCTTTCCCAATCTCTCTCTCTCTCTCTCTCTCTCTCTCTTCCATTAGCCTTCTTCTTCTCCCTCACTTTTGTTTGCCGTTATGTTTGAAATTGGGGAGATTATCTTCGATTTGGACAATAATGATAACATGGAAAATTCTGAAGCTCTGGCTGAAGAACCCCCTATCTTGCATACTAAAAAGTTTCGAATCGGTAGTGGTAACATTATTGGAAAAGGTGTTATTCAAGATTTCTTTACTTGTGCCGGTGCTTTACCTTCCATGGGTGGTTCTATTATTCATAGAACTAGTAGTCTTGCGGATGTTATCACTATGCTTGTAGTTGAACTTGAAAGACAATTTATGCATATGCATCCTTGCATACAAAGAATTTTCCTAGAATTTTCTAATATTGAGCATTCTTCTGTTAAGCGTGCTGTTACTATCTTTTTGGCTCATGAGTTTAGATTTATAATAAGAGAGGCCAAAGAAATCTTTGTGCACTATAGGGTGGACGCCGGTCGTCCTCCCATAGAGGCGATCCTCTTTGATCAAGAGGAAATTAGGCTTTTTCAATCTTCGGACTATGTTGCTTTCAATGAAAACCTTAGAAAAAAGGTTCCTACCAATGTCCTAATTGATCGAATTTCCGAACTTAATAATGATTTTGCTCTTCGAAATAATGAGCTAGGATACTCTCTTGAGTATAGGCTCACGAGATTTTGCCAAAAGAATGCTTATAGTGATGAATTAGTTGTGCATTATGAAGGGCCAAAGGAGGAACATGTCCCTCCTGTGATTGATCTTGGGGACTTTTGTCCCGCTAAATTTAGCCCGTTTGATTACTTTTGCTTGCTTCAAAGAAAACTTGCTGCTGAACGTAGAGAATATGAGATGAGTTTTCAAGATCTATCTTATTATTATGGCACTACTTAGATCTATCTTCACTTTTATGCCTAGCTAGGGGCGTTAAACGATAGCGCTAGCTGGGAGGCAACCCAATTTTATTTGTGTTTTTTGTTTTTGTTTCTGTTTAGTAATAAATTTTGCTTCTACCTTCTGTTTAGATATGTTTTTATTTTTTAATTAGTGTTTGTGCCAAGTAGAACCTATAGGATAACCTATGATGATAGTTGATTTGATTCTGCTGAAAAACAGAAACTTTGCGCGCACTAAATTAGTTTTGTTAAATCACAGAAACGTGCTTTTGCGTTGATTATTTTTTCCGCTGATCAATAGACAAATTTTCCAGGACTTCCTATTTTGTTAGGATTTTTAGAGTCCTAGAAGTTTGCGTTAGTTACAGATTTCTACAGACTGTTCTGTTTTTGACAGATTCTGTTTTTCGTGTGTTGTTTGCTTATTTTAATGCATCTATGGCTAGTATTAAGTGGTATGAACCATAGAGAACTTGGAATAAAGTAGGTTTAACACCAAAATAAATAAGGAATGATTTCATTACAGTACCTTATGTGGTGGTTTTGTTTTCTTTCACTAACGGAGCTTATAAGATTTCCTGTTGAGTTTTGTGTTGTGAAGTTTTCAAGTTTTGGGTAAAGATTTGATGGACTATGGAATAAGGAGTGTCAAGAGCCTAAGCTTGGGGATGCTCATGGCACCCCAAGATATTCAAGAATAGCCAAAAGCCTAAGCTTGGGGATGCCCCCGAAAGGCATCCCCTCTTTCGTCTTCATTCATTGGTAACTTTACTTGGAGCTATATTTTTATTCGCCACATGATATGTGTTTTGCTTGGAGCGTCATGTATGATATTAGTCTTTGCTTTTTAATTTACCATAATAATCCTTGTTGTACACACCTTTTGGGATAAGCCCACTTGATTAGAATTTATTAGAATACTCTATGTGCTTCACTTATATCTTTTGAGCTTGATAGTTTTTGCTCTAGTACTTCACTTATATCTTTTAGAGCATGGCGGTGGCTTAATTTTGAAGAAATTGCTAGTCTCTCATGCTTCACTTATATTATTTTGAGAGTCTTTTAGAATAGCATGGTATTTTCTATGGTTATAAATTTGGTCCTAGAATGCCGAGCATCCAAGTTGGGTATAATAAAAACTATCATAGAAAGTGCATAAAACACTAGGGTCAATTTGATGCTTGATAACTGTTTTGAGATATAGAGGTGGTAATGTTAGAGTCATGCTAGTGGGTAATTATGAAATTGAGAAATACTTGTGTTGAAGTTGGCAAGTCCCGTAGCATGCACGCATGGTAAAAGTTGTGTGACAAATGTGTTGCATGAGGTGCTCTTTTAATTGTCTTCCTTATGAGTGGAGGTCGGGATCGCGCGGTGGTTAACTCCTACCAACCCTTCCCCTAGGAGCATGCATAGTAGTACTTTGCTTCGAGGGCAAGTAGACTTTTGCAATAAGTATATGAGTTCTTTATGACTAATGTGAGTCCATGGACATACGCACACTCACCCTTCCACTTTGCTAGCCTCTATTATACCGCACAACTTTCGCCGGTATCATGCATCCATTATTTACCTTCCTCAAAACAGCCACCATACCTACCTATTATGGCATTTCCATAGCCATTCCGAGATATATTGGCATGTAACTTTCCACCGTTCCGTTTATTATGACACACTTCATAATTGTCATATTGCTCTTTGCATGATCATGTAGTCGACATCGTATTTGTGGCAAAGCCACCTTCATAATTTTCATACATGTCGCTCTTGATTCATTGCATATCCCGGTACACCGCCGGAGGCATTCATATAGAGTCATATCTTGTTCAAGTTTTGAGTTGTAATTCTTGAGTTGTAAATCAATAAAAGTGTGATGATCTTCATTATTAGAGCATTGTCTCAGTGAGGAAAGGATGATGAAGACTATGATTCCCCCACAAGTCGGGATGAGACTTCGGACTTAAAAAAAATAAAAAAAGAAAAGAAAAAAAGAAAGGCGAAAAGAAAAAAAAAGAAGAAAAAAAGAGAAAAAGAGAGAAAATAAAGAAAAAAATGAGAGAAAAAGAGAGAAGGGACAATGCTACTATCTCTTTTCCACACTTGTGCTTCAAAGTAGGACCATGATCTTCATGATAGAGAGTCTCCTATGTTGTCACTTTCATATACTAAGTGGGAATTTTTCATTATAGAACTTGGCTTTTATATTCCAATGATGGGCTTCCTCAAAATGCCCTAGGTCTTCGTGAGCAAGCAAGTTGGATGCACACCCACTTAGTTTCTTTTGTTGAGCTTTCATATATTTATAGCTCTAGTGCATCTGTTGCGTGGCAATCCCTACTCACTCACATTGATATCTATTGATGGGCATCTCCATAGCCCGTTGATACGCCTAGTTGATGTGAGACTATCTTCTCCCTTTTTGTCCTCACAACCACCACCATATACCACCATAGTGCTATGTCCATGGCTTGCGCCATGTATTGCGAAGAGTTGAAAAAGCTGAAGCGCTGTTAAAAGTATGAACCAATTGCTTGGCTGAAACCGGGGTTGTGCATGATGGGAGTATTTTGTGTAATGAAAATGAAGCATGGCCTAACTATATGATTTTGTAGGGATAAGCTTTCTTTGCCTATGCTATTTTGATAGGACATGATTATTTATTAGTATGCTTCGAAGCATTATTATTTTTATGTTTTATAAGCTTTTATCTTGAATCATTTGGATCTGAACAATCATGCCACAATAAAGAAAAATTACATTGAGAATTATGCTAGGTAGCATTCCACATCAAAAATTCTGTTTTTACCATTTACCTACTCGAGGACGAGCAGGAATTAAGCTCGGGGATGCTTGATACATCTCCAACATATCTATAATTTTTTATTGTTCCATCCTATTATATTACCCCTTTTGGATGTTTATGGGTTTTATTTGACACATTTATATCATTTTTGGGACTAACCTACTAACCGGAGGCCCAGCCCGTATTGCTGTTTTTTTGCCTATTTCAGTATTTCGAAGAAAAGGAATATCAAATGGAGTCCAAACGGAATGAAACCGTCGGGAGCGTGATTTTTGGAACGAACGTGATCCAGAGGACTTGGAGTACAAGTCAAGAAGCAATCGAGGTGGCCAGGGGATAGGAGGGTGCGCCCACCCCTCCTGGGCGTGCCCCCTGTCTCCTGGGCCCCTCGAGCGGCCACCGACGTACTTCTTCCTCCTATATATACCTATGTACCCCGAAAACATCCAGAGAGCTGATACGTCTCCAGCGTATCTATAATTTTTGATTGCTCCATGCTACTTTATCTACTGTTTCAGGCAATACTGGGCTTTATTATCCACTTTTATATTATTTTTGGGACTAACCTATTAACCGGAGGCCCAGCCCATATTTGCTGTTTTATGCCTATTTCAATGTTTCGAGGAAAAGGAATATCGACGGAGTCAAAACGAACGAAATCAATGGAGAAGTTATTTTGGAAGGAAAGCAACCAGTGGAACTTGGAGTGCACGTCAAGGAGATACGGGCTGCCCACGAGGGTGGGGGCACGCCCACCCCCAGGCGTGCCCCCTGCCTCGTGGGGCCCCGTAGCTCCTCCGACGCACTTCGCACCCATATATACTCTTGTACCCTAAAACTTCCGAACAGAAGATAGATCGGGAGTTCGCTGCCGCAAGCCTCAGAGCCACCAAAACCTCTCGGGAGCCTGTTCCGCGCGCCGCCAGAGGGGGGAACCCATCACCGTGGCCATCTTCATCATCCCGGCGCTATCCATGACGAGGAGGGAGTAGTTCACCCTCTGGGCTGAGGGTATGTACAAGTAGCTATGTGTTTGATCTCTCTCTCTCTCTCTCTCTCTCGTGTTCTTGAGGTGATACGATCTTGATGTATCCCGAGCTTTGCTATTGTAGTTGGATCTTATGATATTTCTCCCCCTCTACTCTCTTGTGATGAATTGAGTTCCCCCTTTGAAGTTATCTTATCGGATTGAGTCTTTTATGAGAACACTTGATGTATGTCTTGCCGTGATTATCTGTGGTGACAATGGGATATCATGTGCCACTTGATGTATGTTTTGGTGATCAACTTGCGGGTTTCTTGACATTGGGAACCTATGCATAGGGGTTGGCACACGTTCTTGACTCTCCGGTAGAAACTTTGGGGCACTCTTTGAAGTACTTTGTGTTGGTTGGATGAATCTGAGATTGTGTGATGCATATCGTATAATCATGCCCACGGATAATTGAGGTGACAATGGAGTATCTAGGTGACATTAGGGTTTTGGTTGATTTGTGTCTTAAGGTGTTATTCTAGTACGAACTCTTTTATAGAATGATCCGAAAGAATAACTTTGAGGTGGTTTCGTACCCTACCATAATCTCTACGTTTGTTCTCCGCTATTAGTGGCTTTGGAGTGACTCTTTGTTGCATGTTGAGGGCCTGTTATATGATCTTTCTATGTTATTATTGTTGAGAGAACTTGCACTAGTGAAAGTATGAACCCTAGGCATTGTTTCCTATCATTGCAATACCGTTTACGCTCACTTTTATCATTAGTTACCTTGCTGTTTTTATTATTTCAGATTACAAAAACCTATATCTACTATCTATTTTGCACTTGTATCACCATCTCTTCGCCGAACTAGCGCACCTATACAATTTACCATTGTATTGGGTGTGTTGGGGACACAAGAGACTCTTTGTTATTTGGTTGCAGGGTTGCTTGAGAGAGACCATCTTCATCCTACGCCTCCTACGGATTGATAAACCTTAGGTCATCCACTTGAGGGAAATTTGCTACTCTCCTACAAACCTGTGCACTTGCAGGCCCAACAACGTCTACAAGAAGAAGGTTGTGTAGTAGACATCAAGCTCTTTTCTGGCGCCGTTGCCGGGGAGGTGAGTGCCTGAAGGTATATATTTAGATCTTGCAATTGAATCTTTTTGTTTCTTGTTTTGGCACTAGTTAGTCTATAAATGAAAATTACAAAAAAATGGAGCTAAGTTTGTCTCATACGCGTCACCTTTTTAATATCTTTCATGAGTATGATGGAAAGGATAATTGTGCTCAAGTGCTAGAAGAAGAAATCTATAAATTGTTTGGCACAAAATATGTGAATGATGAGCATGATTTCAATGTTGTTAGTATGAATTCCTTGAATATCCATGATGCTAATGATATGCAAAGCCACAAGCTTGGGGAAGCTATGTTTGATGAAGATGATATTTTTTGTCCCCCAAGCTTTGATGAGCAAATTTACTATGATGAAAGCATGCCTCCTATCTATGATGATTATTGTGATGACACGTATGCTTTAAAGAATAATGATAACCATGAAACTTGTCATCTTGACCTTAACTTTCAATCATATGATAGTTATTTTGTTGAGTTTGCTCCCACTACTATTGATGAGAAGAATTTTGCTTATGTGGAGAGTAGTAAATTTTCTATGCTTGTAGGTCATGAAAAGAATGCTTTAGGTGCTGGTTATATTGTTGAATTCATTCATGATGCTACTGAAAATTATTATGAGGGAGGAACATATGCTTGTAGGAATTGCAATAATATCAAGTTTCCTCTCTATGTGCTTAAATTCTTGAAGCTATGCTTGTGTTACCTTCCTATGCTTGTTGATTATTGTTCCCATAAGTTGTTTGCTCACAAAATACCTATGCATAGGAAGTGGGTTAGACTTAAAAGTGCTAATCATACGCTTCATGACGCTCCCGTTATGTTTCAATTCTTATCTTTTATGTGAGCATCATTGTCATCATCATGCCTAGCTAGAAAGCGCTTGTTGGGAGACAACCCAATACTTATTCTTACTGTTTTTGTGTGTTCACATGATTATGCTACTGTAGTAATCATGTTTTATAGCTTTTGTTTCAATAAAGTGCCAAGTAAGACCTTTAGGATGGCTTGCGGTGATAGTTGTGTTGATCCTGCTGAAAATCAGAAACTTTTGCACCCAGTAAATTAGTTTTGTTAATTCACAGAAACGTGCTTCTGATCTGATTCCTTTTGCTCTGGATTGGTACACAAATTTCTCAGGTCTTCCTAATTTTTTAGAATTTTTGTACTTCCATAAGTACACGTTTGATACAGATTACTACAGATTGTTCTGTTTTTGACAGATTCTGTTTTTTTATGTGTTGTTTGCTTATTTTGATGAATCTATGGCTAGTAAAATAGTTTATAAACCATAGAGAAGTTGTAATACAGTAGGTTTAACACCAATATAAATAAATAATTAGTTAATTACAGTACCTTGAAGTGGTGTTTTGTTTTCTTTCGCTAACGGAGCTCTGTTAAGTTTTGTGTTGTGAAGTTTTCAAGTTTTGGGTAAAGATTCGATGGACTATGGAATAAGGAGTGGCAAGAGCCTAAGATTGGGGATGCCCAAGGCACCCCAAGGTAATATTCAAAGGACAACCAAGAGCCTAAGCTTGGGGATGCCCCGGATGGCATCCCCTCTTTCGTCTTTGTCTATCGGTAACTTTACTTGGAGCTATATTTTTATTCACCACATGATATGTGTTTTGCTTGGAGCATCATTTTCTTTTGTTAGTATTTGCTTGATGTTGTTTAGAATAATGTTTTGCATCTTTAGTTTCAATAAAGAAGTCAAGTATAGCCTTTACCATGCTTATTTTGCTAGTATACATGTTGCTGTTTGAAAACAGAAAGTTTACCGCTGTTGCAAAAATTCCCTAGAAAAGTCAGAGAGTGGTATAATGTTGAATCTTTTTGCATATTGAGATATGATAAATTTATTACAGTGGGAATTTTAGTTCATAATTTTTGGAGTAAGGGAAGTATTGACACTCCTGCATTCTTTACAGACTGTACTGTTTTGGCAGATTGCTGTTATGGTTGCATTGTTTGCATATGTTTGCTTGTTTAATGATTCTATTTGAGGATAGGAGTATTAAATATGCAGAGGCATTTAGTATGCAATATTGAATAATAATTTTAGTGATTTGTTACAGTAGAAAATGATAAGGTTTTGCATTGGTTTATACTAACCTATCTCACGAGTTCTTGTTGAGTTTGTTGCGAATGAAGCTTTTGATAAAAAGAAGAGAAACCATGATATGAGGGGAATTAAGGAGACACAAAAGTTCAAGCTTGGGGATGCCCAAGGCACCCCAAGATAATATTTCAAGAAGTCTCAAGTATCTAAGCTTGGGGATGCCCCGGTAGGCATCCCACCTTTCTTCTTCAACAACTATCGGTTAGTATCGGTTGAGCCTAAGTTTTTGCTTCTTCACATGAGTTGTGCTATCCTTGCAATGTAGTTTTCTTTAGCTTTGCTTGCCGTTTGAATAAAGTATCAAGATCTGAAATTATTAAATGAGAGAGAGTCTTCGCATAGTAGCATAATTATTTAGCTACTTATTGATCTTCACTTATATCTTTCGGAGTAGTTTGTCATCTGCTCTAGTACTTCACTTATATCTTTTAGAGCACGATGGTGGATTTATTTTGTAGAAACCATTGATCTCTCATACTTCACTTAGATTATTTTGAGAGTCATTAATAGCATGGTAATTTGCTTAATATTAATATACTTGGTATTCAAGATATGTGAAACTTTCTTATGAGTGTGTTGAATACTAAGATAAGTTTGATGCTTGATAATTGTTTTGAGATATGGAGGTGATAATATCAAAGTCATGCTAGTTGGGTGATTATGAATTCAAATAATGCTTGTGTTGAAGTTTGCAAGTCCCGTAGCATGCACGTATGATTAAATTTGTGTAACAAATTTGAAACATGAAGTGTATCTGGCTTGTGCATCCTTATGAGTGGCGGTCGGGGACGAGCGATGGTCTTTTCCTACCAATCTATCCCCCTAGGAGCATGCACGTAGTACTTGATTTTTGATGACTTCTAAATTTTTGCAATAATTATATGAGTTCTTATGACTAATGTGAGTCCATGGATTATATGCACTCTCACCCTTCCATCATTGCTAGCCTCTTCGGTACCGTGCATTGCCCTTTCTCACCTCGAGAGTTGGTGCAAACTTCGCCGGTGCATCCAAACCCCGTGATACGATACGCTCTATCACACATAAGCCTCATTATATCTTCCTCAAAACAGCCACCATACCTACCTATCATGGCATTTCCATAGCCATTCCGAGATATATTGCCATGCAACTTCCATCATCATCATATACATGACTTGAGCATTCATTGTCATATTGCTTTGCATGATCGTAAGATAGCTAGCATGATGTTTTCATGGCTTGTCCGTTTTTTGATGTCATTGCTACGTTAGATCATTGCACCATCCCGGTACACCGCCGGAGGCATTCATATAGAGTCATATCTTGTTCTAAGTTTCGAGTTGTAATCCTTATGTTGTAATCAATGGAAGTGTGATGATCATCATTGTTAGAGTATTGCCCAAAAAAAAGAAAGGCCAAAAGAAAAAAAAGAAAGGCCAAAAAAAGGGAAAGGCCAAAAAAAAGAAAGCCCCCCAAAAAAAGAAAAAAGAAAAGAAAAGAAAAAATGGCAATGCTACTATCTCTTTTTCCACACTTGCGCTTCAAAGTAGCACCTTGTTCCTCATGTATTGAGTCTCATAAAGTTGTCCTTTTTTACTAGTGGGAATTTTTTATTATAGAACTTGGCTTGTATATTCCTACGATGGGCTTCCTCAAATGCCCTAGGTCTTCATGAGCAAGCGAGTTGGATGCACACCCACTAGTTTTCTTTTGTTGAGCATTCATAGCTCTAGTGCATCCGTTGCATGGCAATCCCTACTCCTCATGTTGACATCTATTGATGGGCATCTCCATAGCCCGTTGATTATCCTCATCAATGTGAGACTTTCTCCTTTTTGTCTTCTCCACACAATCCCCATCATCATATTCTATTCCACCCATAGTGCTATATCCATGGCTCGCGCTCATGTATTGCGTGAAGGTTGAAAAAGTTTGAGATTATTTGAGTATGGAACAATTGCTTGGCCTGTCATCGGGGGTATAGAAGTTGGGAACATCTTTGTGTGACGAAAATGAAGCATAGCCTAACTATATGATTTTGTAGGGATGAACTTTCTTTTGCCATGTTATTTTGAGAAGACATGATTACTTTGATTAGTATGCTTGAAGTATTATTATTTTTCTGTCAATATGAACCTTTGGCTTGAATCTTTCGGATCTGAATATTCATACCATGATTAAGAAGATTTACATTGAAATTATGCCAAAGTATCACTCCGCATCAAAAATTCTTTTTTATCATTTACCTACTCGAGGACGAGCAGGAATTAAGCTTGGGGATGCTTGATACGTCTCCAACGTATCTATAATTTTTGATTGCTCCATGCTACTTTATCTACTGTTTCAGGCAATATTGGGATTTATTATCCACTTTTATATTATTTTTGGGACTAACCTATTAACCGGAGGCCCAGCCCAGATTTGCTGTTTTATGCCTATTTCAGTGTTTCGAGGAAAAGGAATATCAGACGGAGTCAAAACAGAACGAAATCAACTGGAGAAGTTATTGTTGGAAGGAAAGCAACCCAGGGAACTTGGAGTGCACGTTAGGGGAGATACGGGCTGCCCACGAGGGTGGGCCCCCCCCCCCGGGCACGCCCCCTGCCTCGTGGGGCCCCCATAGCTCCTCCGACGTACCCCCTGCACCCATATATACTCTTGTACACTAAAATTTCCAGAACAGAAGATAGATCGGGAGTTCCGCCGCAAGCCTCTCAGAACCACCAAAACCTCTCAGAGCCTGTCCGGCGCCACGGAGGGGGGAACCCATCACCGTGGCCATCTTCATCATCCCGGCACTATCCATGACGAGGAGGGAGTAGTTCACCCTCGGGGCTGAGGGTATGTACAAGTAGCTATGTGTTTGATCTCTCTCTCTCTCTCATGTTCTCTCTCGTGTTTCCTCTATGGCACGATGTTGATGTATCCCGAGCTTTGCTATTGTAGTTGGATCTTATGATGTTTCTCCCCCTCTACTCTCTTGTGATGAATTGAGTTCCCCCTTTGAAGCTATCTTATCGGATTGAGTCTTTTATGAGAACACTTGATGTATGTCTTGCCGTGATTATCCATGGTGACAATGGGATATCACTGAAGGAAATATGCCCTAGAGGCAATAATAAAGTTATTATTTATTTCCTCATATCATGATAAATGTTTATTATTCATGCTAGAATTGTATTAACCGGAAACATGATACATGTGTGAATACATAGACAAACATATAGTCACTAGTATGCCTCTACTTGACTAGCTCATTAATCAAAGATGGTTATGTTTCCTAACCATAGACATGTGTTGTCATTTGGTTAATGGGATCACATCATTAGGAGAATGATGTGATTGACATGACCCATTCCGTTAGCCTAGCACTTGATCATTTAGTATATTGCTATTGCTTTCTTCATGACTTATACATGTTCCTGTAACTATGAGATTATGCAACTCCCGTTTACCGGAGGAACACTTTGGGTACTACCAAACATCACAACGTAACTGGGTGATTATAAAGGAGTACTACAGGTGTCTCCAAAGGTACATGTTGGGTTGGAGTATTTCGAGATTAGGTTTTGTCACTCCGATTGTCGGAGAGGTATCTCCAGGCCTTCTCGGTAATGCACATCACTATAAGCCTTGCAAGCAATGTAGCTAATGAGTTAGTTACGGAATGATGCATTACGTAACAAGTAAAGAGAGTTGCCGGTAACGAGATTGAACTAGGTATTGGATACCGATGATCGAATCTCGGGTAAGTAACATACCGATGACAAAGGGAACAACGTATGTTGTTATGCGGTTTGACCGATAAAGATCTTCGTAGAATATGTAGGAACCAATATGGGCATCCAGGTTCCGCTATTGGTTATTGACCGAGAATAGTTCTAGGTCATGTCTACATAGTTCTCGAACCCGTAGGGTCCGCACGCTTAACGTTACGATGATAGTTTTATTATGAGTTTATAAGTTTTGATGTACTGAAGTTTGTTCGGAGTCCTGGATGTGATCACGGACATGATGAGGAGTCTCTAAATGGTCGAGACATAAAGATTGATATATTGGACGACTATATTCGGACACCGGAAGTGTTCCGGACGTTTTCGGAGAAAACCGGAGTGCCGGAGGGTTACCGGAACCCCCCGGGAGAAGTAATGGGCCCTATGGGCCTTAGTGGTGAGAGAGAGAGGGGCAGCCAGCATGGGCCACGCGCCCCCTCCCCCTCTGGTCCGAATTGGACTAGAGGGGGGGGCGCCTCTTTCCCTCTCCCTCTCCCCCTTCCTTTCCCCCTCCTAGTAGGAGTAGGAAAGGGGGAGTCCTACTCCTACTAGGAGGAGGAGTCCTACTCCTACTAGGAGGAGGACTCCTCCTCCTGGCGCGCCCTCTAGGGCCGGCCGGCCTCCCCCCTTGCTCCTTTATATATGGGGGCGGGGGGGCACCCTAGGACACACAAGTTGATCTACGTATCGTTCCTTAGCCGTGTGCGGTGCCCCCCTCCACCATATTCCACCTCGGTCATGTCGTCACGGAGTTTAGGCGAAGCCCTGCGCCGGTAGAACATCATCATCATCACCACGCCCGTCGGTCGACGGAACTCATCCCAAGCTTTGCTGGATCGGAGCCCGGGATCGCCATCGAGTGAACGTGTCTGAACTCGGAGGTGCCCGACGCTCGGTGCTTGGATAGGTCGGATCGTGAAGACGACGACTACATCAACCGCGTTGTCATAACGCTTCCACTTACGGTCTCACGAGGGTACGTGGACAACACTCTCCCTCTCGCTGCTATGCCATCACCATGATCTTGCGTGTGCGTAGGAATTTTTTGAAATTACTACGCTACCCAACAAAGGGCATCCGAGCCTGGTTTTATGCGATATGTCATATGCACGAGTAGAACACAAGTGAGTTGTGGGCGATACAAGTCATACCGCTTACCAAAGATGTCATACTTTGGTTTGGCGGTATTGTGAGATGAAGCGGCCCGGACCGACATTACGCCAGACGCTTACGCGAGACTGATTTCACTGCTACGAGCACTCGTGCTTAAAGGTGGCTGGCGGTGTGTCGTCTCTCTCACTTTAGCTGAATTGAGTGCATACGCCCGTACTTTGCGAAGGTTAAAACAGCACTAACTTGATGAACTATCGTTGTGATTTTGATGCGAGGTAAGAACGGTTCTTGCTAAGCCCGTAGCAGCCACGTAAAACTTGCAACAACAAAGTAGAGGACGCCTAACTTGTTTTTGCAGGGCATGTTGTGATGTGATATGGTCAAGACGTGATGCTATATTTTATTGTATGAGATGATCATGTTTTGTAACCGGTTATCGGCAATGGCAGGAGCCATATGGTTGTCGCTTATTGTATGAAATGCAACGCTCTGTAATTGCTTTACTTTATCACTAAGCGGTAGCGATAGTCGAGAAGCAATAGATGGCATAACGACAACGATGCTACGATGGAGATCAAGGTGTCGCTACCGGTGACGATGGTGATCACGACGGTGCTTCAAGATGGAGATCACAAGCACAAGATGATGATGGCCATATCATATCACTTATATTGATTGCATGTGATGTTTATCCTTTATGCATCTTATCTTGCTTTGATTGACGGTAGCATTTTAAGATGATCTCTCACTAAAATTATCAAGAAGTGTTCTCCCGAGTATGCACCGCTGCCAAAGTTCATCATGCCGAGACACCACGTGATGATCGGTGTGATAAGCTCTACGTCCATCTACAACGGGTGCAAGCCAGTTTTGCACACGCAGAATACTCAAAGTTAAACTTGATGAGCCTAGCATATGCAGATATGGCCTCGAACACGGAGACCGAAGGTCGAGCGTGAATCATATAGTAGATATGATCAACATAGTGATGTTCACCATTGAAAACTACTCCATCTCACGTGATGATCGGTTATGGTTTAGTTGATTTGGATCACGTGATCACTTAGATGACTAGAGAGATGTCTGTCTAAGTAGGAGTTCTTAAGTAATATGATTAATTGAACTTAAATTTATCATGAACTTAGTACCTGATAGTATTTTGCTTGTCTATGTTTATTGTAGATAGATGGCTCGCGCTGTTGTTCCGTTGAATTTTAATGCGTTCCTTGAGAAAGCAAAGTTGAAAGATGATGGTAGCAATTACACGGACTGGGTCCGTAACTTGAGGATTATCCTCATTGCTGCACGTAAGAATTACGCCCCGAAGCACCGCTGGGTGCCAGCCCGCCGCTGATGCAACCGACGATGTTAAGAACGTTTGGCGAGCAAAGTCGATGACTACTCGATAGTTCAATGTGCCATGCTTTACGGCTTAGAACCGGTCTTCAACGACGTTTTGAACGTCATGGAGCATATGAGATGTTCCAGAGTTGAAGTTAATATTTCAAGCAAATGCCCGGATTGAGAGATATGAAGTCTCCAATAAGTTCTACAGCTGCAAGATGGAGGAGAATAGTTCATCGGTGAGCATATACTCAAAATGTCCGGGTATAATAATCACTTGATTCAACTGGGAGTTAATCTTCCGGATGATAGCATCATTGATGTAATTCTCCAATCATCGCCACCAAGCTACAAGAGCTTCGTGATGAACTATAATATGCAAGGGATGATCAAGACAATTCCCGAGCTCTTCGCAATGCTAAAAGCTGCGGAGGTAGAAATCAAGAAGGAGCATCAAGTGTTGATGGTCAACAAGACCACTAGTTTCAAGAAAAGGGCAAAGGGAAGAAGAAGGGAACTTCAAGAAGAACAACAAGCAAGTTGCTGCTCAAGCGAAGAAACCCAAGTCCGGACCTAAGCACAAATCGAGTGCTTCTACCGCAAGCGATCGACACTGAAGCGGAACTGCCCCAAGTATTTGGCGGATAAGAAGGATGGCAAGGTGAACAAAGGTATATGTGATATACATGTTATTGATGTGTACCTTACGAGAGCTCGCAGTAGCACTGGTATTTGATACTGGTTCATTGCTAATATTTGCAACTCAAACAGGACTACGGAATAAGCGAGCACTGGCCAAGGACGAGGTGACGATGTGCGTGGGAAACGGTTCCAAAGTCGATGTGATCTCGGTCGGCACGCTACCTCTACATCTACCTTCAGGATTAGTTTTAGACCTGAATAATTGTTATTTGGTTCCAGCGTTGAGCATGAACATTATATCTGGATCTTGTTTGATGCGAGACGGTTATTCATTTAAATCAGAGAATAATGGTTGTTCTATTTATATGAGTAATATCTTTTATGGTCATGCACCCTTGAAGAGTGGTCTATTTTTATTGAATCTCTAAAGTAGTGATACACATATTCATAATGTCGAAGCCAAAAGATGCAGAGTTGATAATGAGAGTGCAACTTATTTGTGGCACTGCCGTTTAGGTCATATCGTTGTAAAGCGCATGAAGAAACTCCATACTGATGGACTTTTGGAATCACTTGATTATGAATCACTTGGTACTTGCGAACCGTGCCTCATGGGCAAGATGACTAAAACACCGTTCTCCAGTACTATGGAGAGAGCAACAGATTTGTTGGAAATCATACATACAGATGTATGTGGTCCAATGAATGTTGAAGCTCGTGGCGGATAGCGTTATTTTCTCACCTTCACAGATGATTTGAGCAGATATGGGTATATCTACTTAATGAAACACAAGTCTGAAACATTTGAAAAGTTCAAAGAATTTCAGAGTGAAGTGGAAAATCATCGTAACAAGAAAATAAAGTTTCTACGATCTGATCATGGAGGAGAATATTTGAGTTACGAGTTTGGTTTACATTTGAAACAATGTGGAATAGTTTCGCAACTCACGCCACCTGGAACACCACAAAGAAATGGTGTGTCCGAACATCGTAATCATACTTTACTAGATATGGTGCAATCTATGATGTCTCTTACAGATTTACCGCTATCGTTCTGGGGTTATGCTTTAGAGATGGCCGCATTCACGTTGAATAGGGCACCATCAAAATCCGTTGAGACGACACCTTATGAACTGTGGTTTGGCAAGAAACCAAAGTTGTCGTTTCTTAAAGTTTGGGGCTGCGATGCTTATGTGAAGAAACTTCAACCAGATAAGCTCGAACCTAAATCGGAGAAATGTGTCTTCATAGGATACCCAAAAGAGACTGTTGGGTACACCTTCTATCACAGATCCGAAGGCAAAACATTCGTTGCTAAGAATGGATCCTTTCTAGAGAAGGAGTTTCTCTTGAAAGAAGTGAGTGGGAGGAAAGTAGAACTTGATGAGGTAACTGTACCTGCTCCCTTATTGGAAAGTAGTTCATCACAGAAATCGGTTCCTATGACACCTACACCAATTAGTGAGGAAGCTAATAATATTGATCATGAAACTTCAGATCAAGTTCTACTGAACCTCGTAGGTCTACCAGAGTAAGATCCGCACCAGAGTGGTATGGTAATCCTATTCTGGAAGTCATGTTACTTGACCATGATGAACCTACGAACTATGAGGAAGCGATGATGAGCCCAAATTCCGCAAAATGGCTAGAGGCCATGAAATCTGAGATGGGATCTATGTATGAGAACAAAGTATGGACTTTGGTTGACTTGCCCGATGATCGGCAAGCCATTGAGAATAAATGGATCTTTAAGAAGAAGACTGACGCTGATGGTAATACAACTCTCTATAAAGCTCGACTTGTTGCGAAAGGTTTTTCGACAAGTTCAAGGAGTTGACTACGATGAGACTTTCTCACCCATAGCGATGCTTAAGTCTGTCCGAATCATGTTAGCTATTGCCGCATTTTATGATAATGAAATTTGGCAAATTGATGTCAAAACTGCATTCTTGAATGGATTTCTGGAAGAAGAGTTGTATATGATGCAGCCAGAAGGTTTTGTTGATCCAAAAGGTGCTAACAAAGTGTGCAAGCTCCAGCAATCCATTTATGGACTGGTGCAAGCATCTCGGAGTTGGAATAAATGCTTTGACAAAGGTGATCAAAGATATGGTTTTATATGCAGACTTTGGAGAAGCCTGATTTACAAGAAAGTGAGTGGGAGCTCAGAGCATTTCGATATTATATGTAGATGACATATTATTAATTGGAAATGATATAGAATTTCTGGATAGCATAAAGGGATACTTGAATAAAAGTTTTTTAATGAAAGACCTCGCTGAAGCTACTTACATATTGGGCATCAAGATTTATAGAGATAGATCAAGACACTTAATAGGACTTTCACAAAGCACATACCTTGATAAAATTTTGAAAAAGTTCAAAATGGATCAGGCAAAGAAAGGGTTCTTGCCGTGCTACAAGGTGTGAAGTTGAGTCGACTCAATGCCCGACCACAATGTAAGATAGAGAGAAAATGAAAGATGTTCCTATGCTTCAGCCATAGGCTCTATCATGTATGCAATGTGTGTACCAGACTGACGATGCTTAGCAATAAGCTTGGCAGGAAGGTACCAAAGTAATCCAGAGTGGATCATCGACGTAAGTCAAGAACATCCTAAAATACCGAAAAGGACTAAGGATATGTTTCTCGATATGGAGGTGACAAAGAGCTAGTCGTAAATGGTTACGCCGATGCAAGCTTTGACACCGATCCGGACGATTCTAAATTGCAAACCGGATACGTGTTTTTATTAAACGGTGGAGCTGTAAGTTGGTGCAGTTCTAAACAAAGCGCCGTGGCGGGATCTACATGTGAAGCGGAGTACATAGCTGCTTTGGAAGCAGCAAATGAAGGAGTCGGATGAAGGAGTTCATTTCCGATCTAGGTGTCATACCTAGTGCATCGGGACCAATGAAGATCTTCGTGACAATATGGTGCAATTGCCTTGGCAAAGGAATCCAGATTTCACAAGAGGACCAAGCACATCAAGAGACGCTTCAATTCCATTCAGACCAAGTCCAAGTGGGAGACATAGAGATTTGCAAGATACATACGGATCCAATGTTGCGCACCTGCTGACTAAGCCTCTCTCACGAGCAAAACATGATCAACACCAAGACTCCATGGGTGTTAGAATCATTACTATGTAATCTAGATTATTGACTCTAGTGCAAGTGGGAGACTGAAGGAAATATGCCCTAGAGGCAATAATAAAGTTATTATTTATTTCCTCATATCATGATAAATGTTTATTATTCATGCTAGAATTGTATTAACCGGAAACATGATACATGTGTGAATACATAGACAAACATATAGTCACTAGTACGCCTCTACTTGACTAGCTCATTAATCAAAGATGGTTATGTTTCCTAACCATAGGCATGTGTTGTCGTTTGATTAATGGGATCACATCATTAGGAGAATGATGTGATTGACATGACCCATTCCGTTAGCCTAGCACTTGATCATTTAGTATATTGCTATTGCTTTCTTCATGACTTATACATGTTCCTGAAACTATGAGATTATGCAACTCCTGCCATCGGAGGAACACTTTGGTGCTACCAAACGTCACAACGAATCGGGTGATTATAAAGGAGTACTACTGGTGTCTCCAAAGGTAGATGTTGGGTTGGCGATTTCGAGATTAGGTTTTGTCACTCCGATTGTCGGAGAGGTATCTCTGGCCCTCTCGGTAATGCACATCACTATAAGCCTTGCAAGCAATGTAGCTAATGAGTTAGTTACGGAATGATGCATTACGAACGAGTAAAGAGACTTGCCGTAACGAGATTGAACTAGGTATTGATACCGACGATCAATCTCGGGTAAGTAACATACCGATGACAAAGGGAACAACGATGTTGTTATGTGGTTTCGACCGATAAAGATCTTCGAGAATATGTGGGAGCCAATATGGGCATCCAGGTCCCGCTATTGGTTATTGACCGAAACATGTCTCACCATGTCTACATAGTTCTCGAACCCGTAGGGTCCGCATGCTTAACGCTTCGCTGATTTATATAGTATTATATGAGTTATGCATGTTGGTAAACGAATGTTGTTCGAGTCCCGGATGAGATCATGGACATGACGCGGAACTCCTAATGGTCCGAGATAAAGTTTGATATATGGGATAATAGTGTTTTATCTCCTAAGGGTTCAGAATTCACCGGAAGGGGTTCCGGATGTTTCCAAATGTTTGGGTACGAGAACACGTTATTTGGGCCAAAGGGAAAGCCCACAAGGTTTTTGGAAAGCGCAAAGGAAGTTTTGCAGAGTCTAGGGGCTGACGCCAGGTCCTCGGCGTCGGGACCAGACGCCGGAACCCCAGCGCTCGCCCCGAGTCCTAAAAGGACTCTTGCCTTTCGGGTGAAACCGACTTTGTGGAGGCTTTACTCCAAGTTTCGACGCCAAGGCTCAACATATAAATAGAGGGCAGGGCTAGCACCAAAGATACATCAAGAAACACCAAGCCGTGTGCCGCAACCCCGCCCCTCTAGTTTATCCTCCGTCATAGTTTTCATAGTGCTTAGGCGAAGCCTCGGAGATTGTTCTTCACCAACACCGCCACCACGCCATCATGCTGCTCAACTCATTGACTACTACTACCATCTTGCTGGATCGAGAAGGCGAGGACGCCATTGAGCTGAACGTGTGCGTAACTCGGAGGTGCCGTATGCTCGGTACTTGGATCGGTCGGATCGTGAAGACGTACGACTACATCAACCGCGTTGATAAACGCTTCCGCTTAGCGATCTTCAAGGGTATGAAGATACACTCCCCTTCTTGTTGCTATACATCACCATGATCTTGCGTGTGCGTAGGAAAATTTTGAAATTACTACGTTCCCCAACAACAGAAGCTTGAACCCTAGTTTATAAGTTGCTTCGTAAGGGGCTGATTTGGATCCATATGTTTCATGCTATGGTTAGGTTTACCTTAATACTTCTTTTGTAGTTGCGGATGCTTGCAATAGGGGTTAATCATAAGTGGGATGCTTGTCCAATAAAGGGCAGTACCCAAGCATCGGTCCACCCACATATCAAATTATCAAAGTAACGAACGCGAATCATATGAGCGTGATGAAAACTAGCTTGACGATAATTCCCATGTGTCCTCAGGAGCGCTTTTCTCATTATAAGAACTTGTCCAGGCTTGTCCTTTGCTACAAAAAGGATTGTGCCACCTTGCTGCACCTTATTTACTTTCATTGCTTGTTACCCGCTACAAATTATCTTATCACAAAACTATCTGTTACCTACAATTTCAGTGCTTGCAGAGAATACCTTACTGAAAACTGCTTGCCATTTCCTTCTGCTCCTCGTTGGGTTTGACACTCTTACTTATCGAAAGGACTATGATAGATCCCCTACACTTGTGGGTCATCAAGACTCTTTTCTGGCACCGTTGCCTGGGAGTGAAGCGCCTTTGGTAAGGAAACATTTATATAGTGTGCTGAAATTTAATGTCACTTGTTACTATGGAAACTAATCCTTTGAGGGTCTTGTTCGGGGTATCTTCACCCCGACCAGTAGAGCAAAGATTTGCTCCTCAACCTACTGAATCTACTGAAAATGTTTACTTTGAAATTCCTTCGGGTATGGTAGAGAAACTGCTAGCTAATCCCTTTGCAGGAGATGGAACATTGCATCCCGATTTACACCTTATCTATGTGGATGAAGTTTGTATTATTTAAGCTTGTAGGTATGCCCGATGATGTTATTAATAAGTAGGTCTTCCCTTTATCTTTGAAGGGAGACACATTGACATGGTATAGTCTACATGATGATATGGGATCCTGGGACTATAAACGGTTGAAATTGGAATTTCACCAGAAGTTTTATCCTATGCATCTTGTTCATCATGATCGCAATTATATATATAATTTTTGGCCTCGCGAAGGAGAAAGCATCGCTCAAGCTTGGGGGAGGCTTAAGTCAATGTTATATTCATGCCCCAATCATGAGCTCTCAAGAGAAATGATTGTTTAAAACTTTTATGCTCGGCTTTCTCTCAACAATCGCACCATGCTTGATACTTCTTGTGCTGGGTCTTTTATGATGAAGACTATTGAATTCAAATGGGATTTGTTGGAAAGAATTAAATGCAACTCTGAAGATTGGGATTCCGACGATGGTAAGGAGTCAGGTATGACACCTAAGTTTGATTGTGTTAAATCTTTTATGGATACCGATGCTTTTCATGGATTTAGCACTAAATATGGACTTGACTCTGAGATAGTAGCTTCTTTATGTCAATCATTTGCTACTCATGTTGATATCCCTAAGGAGAAGTGGTTTAAATATAATTCCCCCACTGAAGTAAAAGTAGTTGCACCTATTACAATTGAAGAAAAGACTATCACTTATAATGATCCTATTGTTCCTACTACTTATATTGAGAAACCACCTTTCCCTGTTAGGATAAAGGATCATGCTAAAGCTTCAACTGTTGTTCGTAAGAGTAATACTAGAACATATTCACCACCTGAGCAAATTAAAGTTGAACCTAGTGTTGCTATGGTTAAAGATCTCTTGGCTGATAATATTGATGGGCATGTCATTTATTTCTGTGATAAAGCTGCTAGAATTGCTTGACCCGATGCTAAGAAACATAAACCTGTTGTAGGCATGCCTATTATTTATGTTAAAGTAGGAGATCATTGTTATCATGGCTTATGTGATATGGGTGCTAGTGCCAGTGCAATACCTTTTTCCTTATATGAAGAAATTATGCATGATATTGCACCTGCTGAGGTAGAAGAAATTGATGTTATAATTAAGCTTGCCAATAGAGATACTATTTCACCAATTGGGATTGTTAGAGATGTTGAAGTCTTGTGTGGGAAAGTTAAATATCCTGCTAATTTTCTTTTTCTTGGTTCCCCACAAGATGACTTCTGTCCCATTATATTTGGTAGACCCTTCTTGAATACTGTTAATGCTAAGATTGATAGCGAAAAGGATGTTGTTACGATTGGCTTAGGAGATATGTCTCATGAGTTTAATTTTGCTAAATTTCGTAGACAACCCCATGATAAAGAATTGCCTAGTAAGGATGAAATTATTGGTCTTGCTTCTATTGCCGTGTCCCCTAATGATCCTTTAGAACAATATTTACTAGACCATGAAAATGATATGTTTATGAATGAAAGAAGGGAAATAGATGAAGTATTCTTTAAACAGGGTCCTATTTTAAAACACAACTTGCCTGTTGAAATCTTAGGGGATCCTCCACCACCCAAGGGTGATCCCGTGTTTGAGCTTAAACCATTACCCGATACTCTTAAATATACTTATCTGGATGAAAAGAAGATATATCATGTTATTATTAGAGCTAACCTTTCAGAGCAGGAAGAGGAAAGATTATTGAAAACTCTAAAAAAGCACCGTGCTGCTATTGGATATACTCTTGATGATCTTAAGGGCATTAGTCCCACTCTATGCCAACACAAAATAAAATTGGAAGAAGATGCCAAACCAGTAATTGATCACCAACGATGATTAAATCCTAAGATGAAAGAAGTGGTAAGAAAGGAAATACTAAAGCTCTTTGAGGCAGGTATAATTGATCCCGTTGCTGATAGTCAGTGGGTAAGTCATGTCCATTGTGTCCCTAAGAAGGGAGGTATTACTGTCGTTCCTAATGATAAAGATGAATTGATCCCGCGAAGAATTATTACAGGTTATAGGATGGTAATTGATTCCCGCAAATTAAATAAATCTACTAAGAAAGATCATTACCCTTTACCTTTTATTGATCAAATGCTAGAAAGACCAAACATACACATTTTTGCTTTCTAGATGGTTACTCTGGTTTCTCTCAAAAACCTGTGCCAGCGGAAGATCAAGAAAAGACCACTTTTACTTGCCCTTTCGGTACCTTTGCTTATAGACATATGCCTTTTGGTTTATGTAATGCATCTGCTACCTTTCAAAGAAGCATGATGGCTATATTCTCTGACTTTTGTGAAAAGATTTGTGAGGTATTCATGGATGATTTCTCCGTTTATGGATCCTCTTTTGATGATTGCTTAAGCAACCTTGATCGAGTTTTGCTGAGATGTGAAGATACTAGTCTTGTCTTGAATTGAGAGAAGTGCCACTTTATGGTTAATGAAGGCATTGTCTTGGGGCATAAAATTTCTGAAAGAGGTATTGAAGTTGATAAAGCTAAAGTTGATGCTATTGAAAAGATGTCGTGTCCCAAGGACATTAAAGGTATAAGAAGTTTCCTTGGTCATGCCGGTTTTTATAGGAGGTTCATTAAGGACTTTTCTAAAATTTCTAGGCCTCTGACTATTCTATTACAAAAAGATATCCCTTTTGTCTTCGATGATGATTGTGTAGAAGCATTTGAAATACTTAAGAAAGCTTTGATTTCTGCACCTATTGTTCAGCCACCTGATTGGAATTTACCCTTTGAAATTAGGTGTGATGCTAGTGATTATGCTGTAGGTGTTGTTCTAGGACAAAGAGTTGATAAGAAACTAAATGTTATTCAATATGCTAGTAAAACTCTAGACAGTGCCCAATAAATTATGCTACTACTGAAAAAGATTTTTTGACAGTTGTATTTGCTTGTGATAAGTTTAGACCTTATATTGTTGATTCTAAAGTAATTGTTCACACTGATCATGTTGCTATTAAATATCTCATGGAAAAGAAAGATGCCAAACCTAGACTTATTAGATGGGTTCTCTTGCTTCAAGAATTTGATTTGCATATTATTGATAGAAAGGGAGCTAAGAACCCAGTTGCAGACAACTTGTCTATGTTAGAGAATGTTCTTAATGACCCACTACCTATTAATGATAGCTTTCCTGATGAACAATTAGCTGTCATAAATGCTTCTCGTACTGCTCCATGGTATGCTGATTATGCTAATTACATTGTTTCTAAATTCATACCACCTAGTTTCACATACCAACAAAAGAAAAAGTTCTTCTATGATTTAAGACATTACTTATGGGATGACCCACACCTTTATAAAGGAGTAGATGGTGTTATTAGACGTTGTGTACCTGAGCATGAACAGGAACAGATCTTATGCAAGTGTCACTCTGAGGCATATGGAGGACACCACACTGGAGATAAAACTGCACATAAGGTATTGCAATCCGCTTTTTATTGGCCTACTCTCTTCAAAGATGCCCGTAAGTTTGTCTTGTCTTGTGATGAATGTCAAAGAATTGGTAGTATTAGTAGACATCAAGAAATGCCTATGAATTATTCTCTTGTTATTGAATCATTTGATGTTTGGGGCTTTGATTATATGGGACCGTTTCCTGCCTCTTATGGGTATACACATATTTTAGTTGCTGTTGATTACGTTACTAAGTGGGTAGAAGCTATTCCAACTAGTAGTGCTGATCATAACACCTCTATTAAGATGCTTAAAGAAGTTATTTTTCTGAGGTTTGGAGTCCCTAGATACTTGATGACTGATGGTGGTTCACATTTTATTCATGGTGCTTTTCGTAAAATGCTTGCTAAGTATGATGTTAATCATAGAATTGCATCTCCATATCATCCACAGTCTAGTGGTCAAGTATAATTAAGTAATAGAGAGCTTAAATTAATTCTGCAAAATAATGTTAATAGATCTAGGAAGAATTGGTCCAAGAAACTTTATGATGCATTATGGGCCTATAGAACTGCATATAAAAATCCCATGGGTACGCCTCCGTATAAAATGGTTTATAGAAAAGCATGTCACTTACCTCTCGAACTAGAACATAAGGCATATTGGGCCACTAAAGAGCTCAATTATGATTTCAAACTTGCTGGTGAGAAGAGGCTATTTGACATTAGCTCACTTGATGAATGGAGAACCCAGGCCGATGAGAATGCCAAACTGTTTAAAGAAAAAGTTAAAAGATGGCATGACAAAAGGATACAAAAGCGTGAGTTTAATGTAGGTGATTATGTTTTGCTATACAACTCTCGTTTAAGATTTTTTGCACGAAAACTTCTCTCTAAATGGGAAGGCCCTTACGTTATCGCCGAGGTCTATCATTCCGGTGCCATAAAAATCAACAACTTCGAAGGCACAAATCCGAAGGTGGTGAACGGTCAAAGAATCAAACATTATAACTCAGGTAATCCCATTAATGTTGAAACTAATGTTATTGACACCGTAACTCCGGAGGGGTACATAAGGGACACTTTCCAGAATGTTTCAGACTCCGAAAATGAATAGGTATGTGGTACAGTAAGTAAACCGACTCCAAAACAGTTCTAATAGCAATTTTTCTCCGTTTTGGAATATTTAAGAAAATAAGAAAATAAGTAGTCCGGAAAGGACACGAGGCATCCACGAGGGTGGAGGGCGTGCCCTACCCCCTGGGTGTGCCCCCTGCCTCGTGGGCACCTCGTGTGCCCCCCATGACTCCGTTTTCTTGCACGATACTTCTTTTGGTCGGTAAAAATTAATTATATAATCTCCCGAAGGTTTTGACCACCATACCACGACAAAATCCTCTGCTTTTGTTTCAAGCTGTTTTTCTGACAGATCTAGATCACCATGACGTCTTCAAGCGCCCTGAAGGACAAGTTTTCCGAGAAGGTCATCAACCCCTACCTCGCGGAGGTGCTACAATACCCTCAAACCATTGAGATGCGTGAGGGGGTGCTGCACATCCGCGATGTTGAGGGACCAAGGAGGACCGGAAGCGTGGAGACAAGACTCGAAGCAATGGAGCAACAAGTTTTCAAGTGCCAAGGGATGGTGGAACACGGACTCAATGCCAACCACATGATGATCGTGGAGTTCACCAACAACCACAAGCTGGATGCCAAGAACATTGGGGAGACCATCTTCAAGCTTCACGAGAAAATCAGGCACCTCCAAGCCCAGACCTATGACCTGCAAAACTGAAACTGTGAGTATGAATATAGATTCAAGAGGACAAGTTTGGCTGCAGATTTGAGGATCCTGGAGACCCGATCATCCTTCTATGATGGTGAGCCTATGCCTTGGAAGATGGACGACAAGCCTACATCATCAACAACTCCATCATCACCACCTCCGAAGAAAGAGACATAAACACATGGGTATGGGCACTCCCCTTGGCAACTGCCAAGCTTGGGGGAGGTGTCCCGGTATCGTATCAGCATCACACTTCTATCTTTACCATTTTTCTTAGTTCGATCCTTTTGGTTATATCTTGATCTAGTAGAATAAGTTTAGTATGATCTAGCTTTGAGTTTTTGTATTAATCCCTATCTATGTAATCAAGTCCGTGAGCTATATATAATAAAGATTAGTTTTGAGTTGAGGGCTTTGCTATCTTGCTATGATCTTGAGGAAATAAAAGAGTAAAAAGAAATAAAAGAGACCATGTTGATCTTATGGATAGTAATGACTTCACATATAGAGAGTATGATGATTAAAAGTTGTTGAAAGTTGGCAAACATAGTTTTGGTCATCGTTGCAATTAATAGGAATTAATAAAGGAAGAGAGGTTCTCACATATAAATATACTATCATGGACATCTTTTATGATTGTGAGCACTCATTAAAGTATGACATGCTAAAGAGTTGATGTTGGACAAGGAAGACAACGTAATGGGTTATGTTTCCTCACATCTCAGTTAAAGTATATTGTCATGGATCATTTAAACATGTTGAGCTTGCCTTTCCCCCTCATGCTAGCCAAATTCCTTGCACCAAGTAGAGATACTACTTGTGCTTCAAAACATCCTTAAACCCAGTTTTGCCATGAGACTCCACCATATCTACCTATGGATTGAGTATGATCCTTCAAGTAAGTTGTCATGTTGCATGCAATAAAAATTGCTCTCTAAACATGTATGACTTATCAATGTGGAGAAAATAAGCTTTATACGATCTTGTGATATGGAAGTAATAAAAGCGACGGACTGCATAATAAAGGTTCATATCACAAGTGGCAATATAAAGTGACGTTCTTTTGCATTAAGATTTCGTGCATCCAACCAAAAAGCACATGACAACCTCTGCTTCCCTCTGCGAAGGGCCTATCTTTTACTTTATGTCTTATACCTTATGCAAGAGTCAAGGTGATTGAGGGAGTCCCGGATTAGGGGGTGTCCGGATAGCCGAACTATCACCTTTGGCCAGACTCCTGGACTATGAAGATACAAGGTTCAAGACTTCGTCCCGTGTCCGGATGGGACTTTCCTTGGCGTGGAAGGCAAGCTTGGCGATATGGATATGTAGATCTCCTACCATTGTAACCGACTCTGTGTAACCCTAACCCTCTTCGGGGCTTATATAAGCCAGAGGGTTTTAGTCCATAGGCCGAACAACAATCATACAAAAGGCTAGCTTCTAGGGTTTAGCCTCTCTGATCTCGTGGTAGATCTACTCTTGTACTACCCATATTGTTGGGGATATAACTATTTGTGTAAGCCGACCAGGAGGGGCCGGGTTACACAAAGAAGACTCATCAGAGAGAAGCCCAAGACCAAGCATGAATATGGCGATTCAATAAAGGGCTTAAGGCCCACAGGCGACTTAAGGCCCGTTGTAGTAAACCGCCATGATAGCATGACTTGTATCATAAGGTAAATTTAACTAGTCACCGAGCCGGACACTGTTTATAAGTCGGCCGGGACTCTGTAGGCCACAGGGCGTCAACCCGTGTATATAAGGGGACGACCTGCTGGCGGCTTAGGGCAAGAAACAACTCATCGAGAGCCGCCTTACCTTCACCGTAAGGGGCCGAACTAGTATAAACTCTCTCATGTCCTTTGTCCCGATTTAACCCCTTCAAGCTTCCTAGTTGAGATGGCTCCACAACTAAGTCCTTTCACGAGGACATCTGACCTGACAATTCCACGATATTTGGCGCCCACCGTGGGGCCATCGCACGGTGGATTTAAGTTCTTGAAGGGCAACTTCGAAGGGCTCAAGGGATACGTAGTGGGCCGGATGACCAAGAGTCGTCGCGGCAAGATCTACATTGACGACGAAGGCTGGGGTCCCAACGCCGGCTCAATTGAGTACGGATACTGGGTCCCCTTTGGCGGAATCCACGTCTTCATCGGCCGGATCGGTGAGCCAGGCCCTGAGCCGGACAACTGCACCGACCTCGTCGAGACGGCTCAGCGTGCGAGGAAGACCCGAACTCAACCTGTCATGAGGCGTGCCTTCATGGGCTGGATCCACGGAGAGGAACTTTCTGAAGGATCTGAAGATAGGGGTGAGACGGTCGTCCTCTCATACGGTGATTCGTCCGCCGGTTCAACAGATTCGTTCTACCAAGTGCAAGACGGCGTGCTCGGGGGTTGTTCCGATGGCATGAGTATTCCGGACCCCTGTGACCCGCCAAGATGGGCCGGAGTCTTCATGGCTGGGACTCAGCCCGGCTCAAACTCTACAGCTGCTGCAGCAGAAACATCCGGGTTAGGAGCAGCCGGGGCAGGCGGCCCCGTACGCCCACCGGCTCAGGTGCTGATAGACCTCATGGACAAGCTTATGGCCCTATTAACCGCAACGATTATTCCTGCAGACAAAGATGAGCATGACGCGGCGGTAGCACAGGTGCGTGAGGAGATAGCTCAGGCCAAGGAGGCCTTGGCAGCTGAGGATACTAGACTAGCTACAGAGCGGGCGGCTCTCGACGCCCAGGCACAGTGGTTGCAGTCAGAAGCTTACCAGCTCACGATGAGCTTAAACGCATCCAATGAGGTAATGAGGAGGAGACATCAGAAAACCCAGTCCCGTTTACCTCTGAATTACGACCCCCGGGTTCTTTTTGCTACACCCGGAGCTGTCCCAAGTAACTCGCCAGAGGCCAATCTGCTTATGACAGCCGGAACAGGAGGGCCGGCTCAGCCTCGGGAGATGGCACCGCCTCACGTGAGCATGCCACCGCAGCGTTATGTGCCAATCCCACCGGGTCACTTTTCCAACCCCATGGAGAACTTAATCGCAGCCTCAACACGTTTGGCGGCTCTTCCTATGGACAGTGATGACCCGGCGACAGTGGAGACCCAGAGAGTCAGAACTCCTCCGGACGGCCTTAGCTCAGCAGGAGACCTATTCTTACAGCCAGGACAGAATTCATTCAACTCCCCCGCCTTGGTTAGCACCGCCTCGTCAGAACCGGAGCCCAAGTTATAGCAGGCACATGGAGTCTGAAGCTTTGTCAAGCAACGCCCAACACCGTAACCAGCCCGGTGGCTATAATCCAGTGCAAGACCGAGTACGTCAGGAGAACGAGCGGGCGGCTCAGCTAGCAGCTCAGCTAGCGGCTCAACAGACGGAACATCAAGATTTTCCAGAATATCCAACAACTTCCGTTGAGGCGGGAGTAGCCACTAGAACCGGTGGTGTTCCTTGCCTGGTACCGGCTTTGCGTAATGTACGGTTGCCCAAGGACTTCAAGGGACCTCGAAAGGTGCCAAATTACACGGCCGACTTACAGCCCGGAGCATGGATCGAGAGTTATGAGATGGCCATGGAGCTGTTGGAAGTCAGTGATGCGGCGATGGCTAAATATTTCACCATGATGTTAGATGGAACGGCTCGGTCTTGGTTGAAAGGTTTGCCACCCAATTCCATTGGTTCATGGGAAGAGTTAAAGGCCCGGTTCATCCAGAATTTCAAGGACACCTGTAAGCAATCTATGTCGATTGTGGACTTGACGAATTGTAAGCAAGGGGAGGGTGAATCCACCACCCATTGGGTACGCCGGCTCAAGGAGATAATCCATTCATCTGACAAGATGGATGCCGGCTCTACAGTCCTTATGTTGGAGAAGAATTGTAGCTTTGAGCGCCGAGGCGTAAACCGGGGCATTAAACGTGACTGCAAGGATATGGGTACACTGATGGCGGCTTTAGTTAAGTATGCCAATTCTGATAGTACCGAGGATCCCGCGTCTAATGATGAGAAGACTGGGAAGGGAAAAAGAACGGCAATGGAAAGGGTCAACAGCATAACCCGATGAATCAAGGAGGCAATAAGCGTAAGGCAGATGGTAACCCGGAGTTTGTGGCCAACGCCAATGCGCAAGGTAACAATCAGAGACGTAAGGGTAAACCGCCTCGATCCGGCGGGTCAGGCCCATCTCTTGACCAGCTACTCAATGAGCCCTGCCCGAGACACGGCACCAGGGAGCGGCCCGCCACACATCTGTGGAAGGATTGTGCGATCATGAAGGCGTTTAAGAATTCCAACACCTATGATGGTCATAATGGGTCTGGTGGCGGTTCAGGGGCTGGCGGTTTTCATGGCCCGGGTGGCGGCTCAGGTTCCAGCTTTGAGGGACGTCAAGGAGGCTATAATCAACAACAGTCTGGTCAACGAGAGCAGCAGCAGCAGCAGTCGGGTTATCAAAGCAACCCGAAGCAGTTGAATGGTGGGTAGTACCACGTGTTTACCACTAGCTTATGCAAACGTGACCAGAAGGTTCATAAGAGGGCCGTGAATTCTGTCGAGCCGACAGTGCCCCGTTACTTGAGGTGGTCAGAACAACCCATTGTGTGGAGCAGAGAAGATCACCCTCCACGGGTCGATAATCCAGGTCAGTTGGCCTTGGTGGTAGCACCTCAGGTTGGTGGATATAAATTCACTAAGGTACTCATGGATGGGGGTAGTAGCATCAATATCCTCTATTATGAGACCTTTCGACGCATGGGGTTAATTGATAAAAATTTAAGGACGTCCAACACTGTTTTCCATGGAGTGGTCCCTGGTAAGTCGGCTTACCCAGTTGGCAAGATTGAGATGGAGGTAGCCTTCGGAGACGAATATGACTCCAGAGCTGAGAAGTTGACGTTTGAGGTGGTCAAAATCAGGAGCCCATATCATGCTCTGTTCGGGCGGCTGGCTTATGCTAAATTCATGGCCCGACCGTGTTATGTTTATCTGCAGCTCAAGATGCCGGGTCACAAGGGCACCATCACTGTGCATGGAAGTCGGAAGGTGGCGTTGGAATGTGAAGAAGGCGACGCGGCTTATGCTGAGTCGGCCTGTGCGGCGGAAGAGCTCAAATTTTATCAAGATAATGTTGACCCGGTGGATATGACATCCCTGAAGAAGCCAACTACAGAGTATGACCCGGCGTTGAAGTTTAAATCGGCTGCTGAGACAAAGCTTGTTGACTTTACCCCGGGTGACCCTTCTAAGTAGTTCAGCATCAGCAGCAATTTGGATCCCAAATAGGAAAGCGCTACCATCGAAGTTCGTCCGTGAGAACCAGGACATCTTTGCATGGAAACCTTCCGACATGCGGGTGTACCGAGGAACTCGTGAGCACACTCTCAATATTGATCCAAGTATAAGCCGGTCGAGCGGTTTCTTGGCGTTTTAACGAAGAGAGACGGAAAGCTATTGGAGAGGAAGTCGCCCGGCTCTTGGCGGCCGGGTTTATTGTTGAAGTTTTTCACCCAGAGTGGTTGGCTAACCCGGTGCTTGTCCTCAAGAAGAACGGCACTTGGCAGATGTGTGTGGATTACACAGATTTAAACAAGGCTTGTCTGGCTGATCCCTTTGCTCTCCCCCGTATTGATCAAATCATTGATGCTACGGCAGGTTGTGAACATTTGAGCTTTTTGGATGCTTACTCTGGTTATCATCAGATCAAAATGGCAGTTAAGGACCAGGAGAAAACGGCTTTCATCACTCCGTTTGGGGCCTTCTGCTATGTATCTATGCCATTTGGACTCAAAAGTGCCCAGGCGACTTATCAGCGGTGTGTGCAGAACTGTTTGCACGATCAAATTGGGCGTAATGTTCATGCTTATGTGGATGACATTGTGGTGAAGTCCAGAGAAAAGGAAACCTTGATATCTGACTTGAAAAAGACCTTTGATAATCTCCGTGTTTACAAGATGATGCTTAACCCGGCCAAGTGTGTATTTGGCGTACCTGCGGGCAAGCTCTTGGGTTTTCTGGTGTCAAACAGAGGCATCGAAGCTAACCCGGGGAAGATTAAGGCGATTATCTCTCTGGCTAAGCCCGCGTGCATCAATGATGTTCAGCGACTGGCGGGTCGTGTTGCCGCCTTAAGCCGGTTCATAAGCCATTTAGGTGAGAAGGCCCTTCCATTGTATCAGATGATGAAGAAAACTGACACTTCTGTCTGGAGCGAGGCCGCTGATGCTGCTTTTGAAGACTTGAAGAGACAATTGTCTGAACCGCCGGTTCTCGCGGCTCTAATTGATAAAGAGCCTTTGCTGTTATATGTGGCTGCCAATTCACGAGCCGTCAGTGTTGCCATCGTGGTGGAGCGTAAGGAAGCTGGCAAGGAGCATCCGGTTCAACGGCCGGTTTATTATATAAGTGAGGTACTCATTGAGTCTAAACAAAGGTATCCACATTGGCAGAAGCTTGTTTACGGAGTGTTTATGGCCAACCGGAAGTTGAAGCAGTATTTTCAAAGTCACCCTATAACTGTGGTAAGTTCTGCCCCTTTGGGAGATATCATTCATAATAGGGAGGCCACAGGACGAGTCGCCAAGTGGGCTGTCAAGCCTGGGCCTCATGATTTGAAGTATATGCCACGTACTGCTATTAAGTCTCAGGCCTTGGTGGACTTTATCAATGATTGGACAGAGTTACAGGCCCCTGAGGAGAAGCCCGATAACACATATTGGACGATTCACTTTGATGGGTCCACGCAGCTAGAAGGCTCGGGGGCTGGAGTGGTTTTAACTTCCCCTCGAGGTGACAAATTTTGTTATGTACTCCGGCTTATGTTTCCGTGTACTAACAATGCAGTTGAGTACGAGGCCTTACTCCATGGTCTCCAGATGGCTAAGGAGATGAACTTAAGCCGGGTAAGATGCTTGGGCGACTCAGATCTCGTGGCTCAACAGGTGTCAGGCAAGTGGGATTCCAAGGATCCCCTTATGGTGGCTTATCATCACGAAGCAGATGCTGTGGCTGGTCACTTCAAGGGTTATCAAGTGGAGCACATTGATCGAAGGAAGAATGAGGCGGCTGATGCTTTAAGCCGGTTGGGATCCCAACGTAAGCCAGTGCCGCCTAACACCTTTCTCGATATTTTACATAACCCTTCTGTCAAGGTGCCTACTGAGGAAGAGCTAGCGGTGCCAGACCCGGAGGCACATCTGGTGGCGGCTCTTCACGTTATCCCGGATTGGACAGTGCCTATTTGGCTTATATGACCCGGGGTGAATTACCTGAGGATGAGACCTTGGCGAGACAAATCGTCAGGCGCTCCAAAATCTATGACAATTGTTAACGGCGAGTTACATCACCTAAGTGTCACTGGGGCGTTTCAACGCTATGTGTCCCCTACAGAAGGCCAAGAAATACTTTGTGAGATCCATGAAGGGGATTGTGGCCATCATGCTGGGTCAAAATCTCTTGTAGCCAAAGCTTTTCGTCATGGTTTCTATTGGCTAACGGCTCATGCTGATGCGGAGGATCTGGTCAGCAAATGTGACGGTTGTCAAAAGTCCTCACGACGAGCTCATGTGCCGGCTCAAGAATTGAGGATGATCCCAATCACTCGACCGTTTGCAGTCCGGGGGCTTGACATGGTTGGGATTTTCAAGAGATCTAAGGATAAAAAGACACATCTCCTGGTGGTAGTGGATAAGTTTACAAAGTGGGTTGAGGCAGAGCCGGTCAGTAAGTGTGATGCAGCCACAGCGGTTCAATTCATGAAAAAGGTGATCTTTCGTTTTGGTTTCCCACATAGCATCATAATTGATAATGGCACTAATCTCTCCAAAGGTGCCATGAAAGAGTTTTGTCAAAGAGAACATATCCGACTTGATGTTTCGGCTGTTGCTCATCCTCAATCCAATGGTCAAGCAGAAAGAGCTAATCAAGAGATCCTGAAAGGTATCAAGCCCCGGCTCTTAGTCCCCTTACAGCAGACTCCGGGTTGTTGGGTGGAGGAGTTATCTTCTGTGTTATGGAGCATCAACACTACACCTAATAGGTCTACAGGCTACACGCCTTTCTTTATGGTGTATGGAGCAGAGGCGGTCCTGCCAAGTGACATCCGGCACGATTCACCCCGCGTGGCGGCTTATGTTGAGGCTGACAATGAAGAAGCTCGTCAAAACGCACTTGACTTGTTGGATGAGGAGCGAGACTTGGCAATAGCCCGCTCGGTGATTTATCAACAAGACCTGCGCCGCTATCACAGCCGCCGGGTTAGGAGCAGAACCTTTCAGGAAGGCGACTTGGTGCTCCGGCTCATCCAGGATCAGTCTAACATGCACAAGTTATCCCCGCCTTGGGAAGGGCCCTTTGTGGTAAGCAAGAATCTGCACAACGGGTCATACTACCTCATCGATGTTCGAGAGCACAAAGACTCACGTAAGTCGGAGGAGGAGACCCGCCGGCCATGGAATATTGCTCATCTCTAGCCTTATTATACTTAAGCCACCGGCTTTCAGGATGTATATATTTTTTGCCAATGTATATATTATATAAAGAAATAAAGCAGGACCTCTGTCCTTTTTTACCCTCAAAAATCTATGTGTCTTCTTTATCAGGTAGTGGAGACAATCAACAGGGAGTGGACCACATCTGAATCCGGCTTTCCCTTTGGACTGGCTTATGATCATATCTGAATCTAGCCATGGTCACTTGGGGGCTTCCTGTTCAAACATAGGTCGTATTCGAACCAAAGAGAACATAGCTGTCGATACCCACTTGATCGGCATACTGCCAAACCCACTTGGGGGCTTCTTGATCATATTTGAATCACAACTTAACCCCTTTGGGTCTAGCATGGATCGTATTCGAATCAGCGTCATTAAACAACTCTTATGTTCACTTGGGGGCTTCTTGTTCAAACATAGGTCATATTCGAACCAAAGAGAACATAGCTGTCGATACCCACTTGATCGGCATAGCCAAAGCCACTGGGGGCTATATGATCATATCTGAATCTTTGCTTAACCCCTTTGGGACGGTTCTCTGATCGTATTCGAATCAAGAGCCTGTGAACATTGCTTATAAATATAATTACTTTAACTATCTTGAAACCTTCTTGAGGAGATGATTCTTGATTCTTCCGGTTTAATATTGATTACCCCAGGTTCTAAAAGTGCCAGGTAAAGCATCAGATGAGCCGGGAAGGTTATCAAAAGGTTTGCAGGTATGCTATTGTGATTATATTTAATAAACAATCATAAATTAGCCTGTATATGATGTCTTTGTGTTATGTTCCGGGTTATCAATACTCTATAAACCACTGGCGCAGTAAACCACCCAGAAAATTTTGCTTGTTTTATGTGCAGGACAAGGCAAAGCAAGTTAAACATCAAGAAAGTACACGGCTAACGTAAGCCAGAAAAATGTAGTGATGGCGCCTTACAAAAGTAATAAGCACCATAAACATGCGCCAGGGCAGGACAAACATTAAGAAGTTCTTTCTATCCTATTACAAGACTCCCCGAGTCTGAATAAGTGAAGCATTGTTTTGGCAAAAGTTATAACACGCCTGGCGACTCATTCCTTCGGCGGGCTTGAAGACTCTGGGTTATCCTTCTCCGTCTCTCCGTTGGTTGCTTTGTCCTGGAAGGTGGACGAGGCCCAGTCAATGCCGCTCAAGGCTTCAAATTCAGCCTCATCATCTATTAAACCGGCCGGGTCCACTTCAGGGGCAAAGGTATGCTTACGCGTTGGAGGGATCAGGCTAACTTGGTCGTATGGGACGTTTGGAATTCTCCGGTTCTCGCTATCATAGCCCGGCGAATACTTAGTAAGATCAATATCTTCCCAATGAGAGTCGCCAAGGGACGTACGACTTTGACACAGGCGGTGAAGTCTTGATCATCAAATATAGCGCCATCCTCCTTCAGGCTTGGATATCCAAGAGAGAGATCAGCCAAGTCAAGTTCTGGCACCCATGCCATTGCCCGGCTTAATGCGGCCACGGCTCCGGCTCTTGCAGATGCCTGCCTTAAATCCTGAATTCGTTGAGGTAGCACTGCGAGATGCTTCAGCACATCTTGTAGGAGGTGAGGAGTGGTATTTGATAAGTCCACAACAGCCAAGGCACGTTGTGACCCGGAGTACAGCTGTTCCACTAAGGTGTAAACCGCCTTAAGCTTGATCAGCATGTTTTGCTTGAGGTTGGTACTCCTGGGGCCTGTATGTTCACAAGCATAGCAATGAGCCGGAGATAACTATTACAATTATCCTGGGAAGATTACAATGTTTAAAGGTTTTTTAGAGTGACTTATCGAAGATGCCTGAGACCATTTGGGATATCTGTCGTTTTAAGTCGGACAGCTCGGTTGTTGCTTCTGCAAGAGATGCTTCTGCCGCCTCGGCCCGAGTCACCAGTGAAGCCCTCTCATCAGCCCAAATTTTCTTTTCTGACTCAAAATTTTTCCTCCACTTCTCTTGTTCAGAGACGCTGAATTCAAACTTGGAGTTGGCTTTCTGAGTCTCAAGTTCTTGAGTTTTCAGCTGGCTCTTCAGGTCAGCAAGCTCCGACTCAAATTGACTTATGGTGGCCTGTATTGACATCAGGTTATGGTAAGAATTATGGTAAGGTAACATTCAAGTCCCAAGCACTTTACAAGTAAAGATAGTTGGCACTTGGGGGCTAATGTATGCTTAAAGAATTTTTTACTTACCCTGTCGGGTCATACATGTCAAGTCTCAAGTACTTTACAAGTAAAGATACTTGACACTTAGGGGCTAATGTGTAACACAAATTCAAAGTCTCATGCTATCACCGGGTTAAATATATTCACTTTAAACTGGACAATCTAACAGTAAGTAGATTACTAAGTCTGCATCATATTCATTCATAAGCAATAGACTTGGGGGCTGGTACAGTAAGTAAGATTCAGGAAAATAGCATAAAGTTATACCTCAGATTTGTGTTGTATTTGTTTCACCATGTCAATTTCCAGGTCACGACTGCTATGCACTTGGTTCAGATAGCCCGAGACTATATCACCAATGCTTAAGTGAGTATAGTCAGTGATGTCCTGTTTGGCTTTTTGACGTTGGGCAAATTCTTCCTTGGCAGTGCATTGGGCAAGAACAGTAGGCCGGCCCGGTTCAACATACTGACTCTTCAGATATTCAACTTCCGGGTCAGTTGTTTTGGCCGGGCTTTGAGCTTCCGGGTTATCAGAGTTGTGGATAACATCTTTAGCAGGTGGGTCAGAAGTTGGCACCGGAATATCAGAAGCCGGTTCAGGCGGCGGTTGATGGGTGGAGCTGTCAGGAACGGACGAATCAAGTGCCGGCTCAGTGACAACCGGGTCTTGGGACGGCTTATTTTTCCTTGCCCTCTTGATGGGCTTCACTTGCAGACTGTCAATAAAGGTAGAAGGATGAGTATTAAAGCATAAGTATGGTAAAACCCAAAGTAAGAAAGGTTACATTACCCGGGAGCCTTCTTGAAAGCCGGCATGTTTGATTGCATAGACTCGTCAGAGGAAGGAGAGGTATCCTGATAATTGGAGTCGGATGAATTGAGAGGTTGGCGAATCAAACCCGCCAAAGGTAAAACAGAACGTGAATCAGAGATAACCTCGGTCTGACGCTTCCTGGTTACATCGGGTAAGCCGGAGGAAAGTTCAGCGTCTTGATTGGCCCGAGTCTGCCTCCGGTTCTCAAGATGTTGTTGCTTCAAAAGAAATTGAGGATCTTGGTAAGCTAGAGGATGTGAAAAACTTACTTTCCGGGTCACCCTTCGGATTTTTTGCTTTGGCAAAGGGTCTGAGTCGGAGGACATTATAGTTACCTCTTCGTCAATTGCTTGACTGTTCCCTGTATCCTCCTCAAAGGGTAGAATGTTAGTAAAGTAACACCAAAGGAGTTAAGAAAATCAAAGGGTTACCTCTTCATCATCCGAAGAAGAGTCATCCAATTTAAACATATCAGAGGCGCTGGGCTTCTTCTTCTTAGAGGTGCCCGTGTTGGCGGCCTTCCTTTCGGTTTTCTTGGCTGCCCTGGCTTGTTTGGCAGCCTCGTGGTCATATTTGACCTTCCAGAAATTATCACCGGCCTGTGGAAAAAGATAAGGAATCATAAGTACAAGAAGGTATAACATGTTAAAGAGTATTTATGAAGATTGGTAACTTACTGCAGGGGCCGGGTTCTTCTTGCAGAAGGGAAGTAAGCCGAAGGCATTACTAGTTACAGTGCCCTCCTTCAGCTGTGACTGGGTTGTAGCATCTACCACATCATCTAGTAAGTCATCAGGACTATGACGCATTGGATCATCCTTCTCGCCTGTGTAAGAACACATTAAGCCGGAGCGGCGGCTTAATGGTAGTATCCGCCAGGTGACCCAGACCCGGACCAAATCGATGCCGCTTAACCCGTTTCCTAAAAGAGCTTTGATCTTCTTGATGGTGGGATTGAGAGGCAGGCGCTCAACAGCAGTTAACTTGTCCGCCAGCAGATGGTTGGATTCAAGGCGCAGGGCGCGGAAGCCGGGCAGCGGCCTCTCATCAGCCGGTGAAGTGTCTTGACAGTAGAACCATGTTTGGTTCCAATCTTTTGGGTGACTCGGCAGCTCAGCATAAGGAAAAAGGCAATCTCTCCGCCGCTGGATTAAGATGCCACCAAGTTCAAGACTAGGCCCGTTGGCACGTTCATTCTGCCGGTTCAAATTAAAAAGTTCTCTGAACAAAAGCAGACTTGGCTCCTCTCCCAGGTACACCTCGCAGAAGACTTGGAAATTGCAAAGATTTGACACGGAATTGGGTCCAATGTCTTGAGGTCTAAGATCAAAGAAATTCAAAACTTCCCTGAAGAATTTTGAGCCGGGAGGGGCAAATCCCCGGTTCATGTGATCCGTGAAAACTATCACTTCCCCTTCTTTGGGTTGAGGCATCTCCTCAGACGGGTTAGGGGCACGATAAGACATGACCTCCTTCTTTGGCAGGTGGCCAGACTTCACGAACTCAGCAAGTTTGCTCTTAGTAACTGTAGATGGGACCCAATTGCAAGTTACAGGGGCCTTGGCCGCCTTAGGTGCCATGACAACAGTTGGCCTATTACAAAATAAGAAGATCCGGTTCAATTTTAAGCCGGGATAAATTTCCTAATTGTTCAAAGTAGCGACTTAATGAGGGGCCTAATGATATAAGGGTGACTGTGCAACAGTATTTAAGCTGCTACAAGTATCAAGAGCAGTTCAAAATTCCTAAGGTCATGAGAAGCAAGTAAGGCTCACAGATCAGTGTCATTTATTTAAGCCGGACACCTGGATAGTTGTGTTTAAGGGCATTTACCAGAAGAAGCTTTCCAGGTGATAGAAACAAGTTTCATAGACGACAGCTATTATTCTGTATCAAATTATTGCTCTGAAAGGAAAATTTTCTAGACCTAAAAACAGGGCAGAGAAGTTCATGCACTCGAAGAGGGTTTCCAAACAAGGGAAATGAGATCTGTTTCTATGCAAGACAAACACAAACAATTACCGCAGCAGTTCTACATAGTTTTTACGATCTAAATAGGGCATTGGAGGTGCAAACTAGCGAGGGTTTGCGTCGGGCGGTGATGAACGCCAACGAACTCAACAGGGTTCCAATGCAGATCTAAAGAAAGGGAAGGAGAGGAACTCACGGATGTGGACGAGCTGCGGAGGTTCGCCGTCGATTTCTGGTCAGAGTCAGGTTGATGCAGCGGCCTGAGTCGATGAAGACGAGGGGTTCGACGGCGGCGGCGGCGGAGCTCGAGAGGAGGCAAGAGAAAGAGGACGACTGAAAGAGGGAAGAATGGAAGATCTAAGTAGCGCCTATTTATAAGGAGAGGATAACTGAGACGGTGCGGGAAACGAGGAGATAAGAATTATTATCCAGCGGCCCCGATGCCTCGATTTTCGGAACAATCAATAAAAGCATAGATCCGTTGAAGGATACGATGGAATAGAAAAGGAATTAAAGAAAGGATGACGTCACGCCGGGTTAAGACGGATCCAGAAGATGATGTCATGGCGGGTTAAAGAAAACCCTCTGTATAGTCAGAAGACTGAAGATTTATTCTTTAAAAATATTTTAAAGATTGACATGAACAGGTTCAAATCAATCTGGGGCCTAATGTTGGGGATATAACTATTTGTGTAAGCCGCCCAGGAGGGGCCGGGTTACATAAAGAAGACTCATCAGAGAGAAGCCCAAGACCAAGCATGAAGATGGCGATTCAATAAAGGGCTTAAGGCCCACAGGCGACTTAAGGCCCGTTGTAGTAAACCGCCATGATGGCATGACTTGTATCATAAGGTAAATTTAACTAGTCACCGAGGCGAACATCGCTTATAAGCCGTCGACTCTCAGAGGCCTGTAGGCGTCAACCCGTATATAAGGGGACGACCTGCTGGCGGCTTAGGGCAAGAAACAACTGATCAAGAGCTGGGCATAGCGTGTCTCGCTCCCTGGTCATCGAAACATCAATACCAACCCAACTAGACGTAGGCCTTACCTTCACCGTAAGGGGCCGAACTAGTATAAACTCTCTCGTGTCCTTTGTCCCGATTTAACCCCTTCAAGCTTCCTAGTTGCGATGGCTCCACAACTAAGTCCTTTCACAAGGACATCTGACGTGACAATTCCACGACACATATCATCAATATCAATCAAGCAGGAGTAGGGTTTTACCTCCATCGAGAGGGCCCGAACCTGGGTAAAAACATCGTGTCCCTTGTCTCCTGTTACCATCCAGCTAGACGCGATGATCCGGGACCCCCTACCGAGATCCGCCGGTTTTGACACCGACATTGGTGCTTTCATTGAGAATTCCTCTGGCCGCCGCTATCGTGAAGGCTGCCTCATCCCGCCTTTAAAGACGGCATCTTTGTTAAAGGAGCTTCGGCTATCGGCCAAACTCTCCGGCTAGGCGGTTTCCTTATGACCGCCTGTCCGGCCGCCACGCTGACGATGACTTCTCGGGTCATCGAAAACAATCTTCACGTTAGCTCGGAACTCGCCGAGCAGTTGGATCCGATGGAGCTCTCTTCCTTTAACGAGCTCTTGGATCGCATCGCCGCCCTGGGAGTCGCTACAGACTATGATCAGATTGGGCCTAAACCCGATCTGAGAGAGATTAACTCTCCCCTGGTTACCCATCACGTTGTTGTGGTAGAGGAACAATACGGCGACCCTTCTTCTATCTTAAGGACTAGCTATGTCCGGATTCCCGATCCCTCCATGCCGGGTTCCCGTGGAGGGGAGGATGTTACTCAAGCCCTAAACCTAAAGTTAGGCAGCGGGCTAGATTCATTGGACAACATCCAAGAACGCAAGCTTCCGAGTTCGGAAACTACTTGGCCCCTGAGCTTTAAAGTGGACGGGGTTCCGAATTTAATTCCACCCGCCCACCCAAACATAAGCGATCTATCCCAAATCCGACAAGAGCCCGCAGAAACAGTACACCATTACTGGGCCAGATTCCTCCTGGTTATGAACAGGATAAAGGACTGCCGCGAGGAGGACACAATTTCATTCTTCTGCAATAATTGCACGGACAAGGGAATCCTCAACGCCGTAAGTCGTCGTGAAATTACACGCTTCGCTGACTTAGCATCCATAGTACGAAAGTACTATGCGACGAAAAGCGCCTGGAAAACCGAAATCAATTTTTGGGACAATCTGGCCCTGAATACAACCCCAGTCCAAAATAAAAGGGTGCATTATCACAAGGCACCTGGGTTAAACACCAAAAAGCAAAAACTCTCTATAGGGCATGGAACCGCACTGGAAGGATGGATCAATGGACCCTGCAAAATTCATAGTACAGAGGGTGCCACTCCAACTCACAGCCTTAGAGCATGTTGGATACTACGTCGGGTGGCCAAAGGTGGCGAAGAGCTTCTAACTCCAGAATACCAGTCCAAGGATACCAATACGGTATTAAAAGTCTTCAAGACTTTCGCATCAAATAATATGTGGAAACGAACACTCCGCAGCCTTGCCGAAGCCTACCAAGTAGCAACAATAAACCCATGGAGTGACACGGCTATTACCTTTAATGCCAGTGACGAACCTAAATTCCGAACAGCCCGAGCACCATCCGCATTGGTCCTCAGTCCAATAGTGGACGACTTTCACCTTACCAAGGTACTCATGGATGGTGGCAGCGGACTGGACCTCATTTACGAGGAAACCCTCCGAAAAATGGAAATAGATTGGAGCCGCATTGAGCGAAGCAGCACAACCTTTAGAGGAATAATCCCGAGTCGGGAAGCATGCTGTACAGGAACAATCACACTGGATGTGGTGTTTGGCACACCGGATAATTACAGGTCCGAGGAGGTCACGTTCCAAGTGGCCCCGTTTAGCAGCGGATATCACGCTCTATTAGGGCGATAGGAATTCAAAAAATTTCAAGCTATACCCCATTACGGGTACATGAAGCTCAAAATGCCCGAGCCCAACGGAATCATCACTCTTGCTAGTGACCCAGACATAGCACTCCGTGCCGAAAACAAGACAGCCGCACTGGCCCTGGAGGCACTATCCGAAGCCCTAGCGGCCGAGGAACTCACTACACTGTGCTCCACGGTGAATAGGGACGATGTGATACTCGATAAGAGATCCAAGTCCACCTCCTTTAAACCAGCGGACAAAATAATCAAATTCCAAGTCCACCCAACGGACCCTACAAAAACGGCCTCCATTGGGGCACAATTAAACCATAATGTAGACGCTTCACTATGAGAATTCCTACGCGAAAATTGGGACATCTTCGCCTAGCACCCTTCAGACATGCCAGGAATCCCACGCCGGCTGGCCGAGCACAGCCTAAACATCATAAAAGGATTCAAGCCAGTCAAACAGGCTCTTCGGCGTTTCTTCGAACCCAAGAGACAGGCCATGGGAGAGGAACTAGGCAAATTATTGGAGGCCGGATTCATCAGAGATATAAAACATCCGGACTGGCTAGCAAACCCGGTGATGGTACCAAAGAAGGACAAATCTTGGCGCTTATGCGTCGATTTTAAAGACCTCAACAAGGCTTGCCCAAAGGATCCCTTCCCCCTCACCCGCATCGATCAAATTATCGACGCTACCGCAGGACACGATTCATTGTGTTTCCTCGACGCATACTCCGGCTACCACCAAATTAAGATGGCAGAGCCCGACCAGGCCGCAACGGCATTCATCACCCCATACGCCCATTCGCTTCAACACAATGCCCTTTGGGCTCAAAAATGCGGCGCAACATATCGGCGCATGATTCGTACATGTCCGCAAACCAGATCGGCAAAACGGTGGAGGCATACGAGAGCGATGTGGTCGTCAAAACCAAGCACGTCGAAACTCTAGTAGACGACTTGAGGCTCACGTTCGATAATCTCCGAACATATGACATCAAGCTTAACCCAGAAAAATGTGTTTTCGGCGTACCAGCCAGAAAGCTCTTGGGCTTCATTGTATCCAGTAGAGGAATTGAAGCAAACCCAGCCAAGATCCGAGCTCTGTAACAATTTGGATATCCCAAAGGACCTCAAACAAATACAAAAATTGACGGGATGCATGGCGGCTTTAATCCGCTTTATCTCCCGTTTAGGAGAAAAGGCATTACCCTTTATTGCCTCCTCCGACGCACCGAACACTTTGAGTGGACGGATGCTGCCACGGCCGGACTCGAAGAAATAAAAGCCATATTGGCAACAAACCCGGTCCTGGCCGCGCCCAACATAGGCGAACCAATGCTATTATATATCGCAGCAACTCATCAAGTGGTGAGCGCGGTGCTCGTTGTCGAACGAGAAACGGACGGACACAAGTTCCCCCTTCAAAAACCAGTTTACTATGTGTCCACTGTCCTGACTCCATGCAAGTCACGGTACCCGCATTATCAGAAGATAGCGTACGCGATGTTCATGGCATCCCGGAAGCTACGACACTACTTTCAAGAGTGTTTGATAACAGTAGCCTCCAAAGTACCTCTTAATGACATTATAAACAACCGCGATGCGATGGGCCGGATTGCCAAATGGGCCATTGAGCTCCTCCCGTTCGACATAACCTATAAGCCACGGCGAGCTATTAAGTCGCAAGTTTTGGCCGACTTCATCGCTGAATGGACTGAAGCCGAACTCCCTAAAGAGTACGGCGCATATTCCAACTGGATCATGCACTTCGACGGCTCTAAAATGTTGGTTGGTCTGGGGCTGGTGTCGTCCTGATGTCCCCAACCGGAGATACGGTTCAATACGTACTCCAGATAATGTATACGGACTCCAACAACGCAGCCGAATACGAGGCCCTTCTACATGGCCTCCGGATGGCAGTCTCCATGGGCATTCAACGCCTAGAGGTGCGTGGGGATTCAAACTTTGCGATATCCCAAATAAATGGAGACTTCGATGCCAAGGATCCTAAAATGGCAGCTTATCGCAACGCCGTCCTAAAAATGTCAGCTCGGTTTGAGGGGCTCGAATTTCACCATATAGCCGGGATAACAACCAGCAAGAGACGATTAGCACGCATTGGCGCGCAAGCGCGATGCCGCCCCTCCCAACATCTTCCTAGAGCTGCTGTTCAAGCCATCCGTACTATGGGAGGGGGAATCCGGAAATAATAACCCGGACCCAACCGCACTGCCCGACACCGAACATTCTGACACAATCGGCGGTTCTGCCAACGAAGTAACATCCTCAGCCCACGTAATAATGGCAGTCATTGCCCCGTGGAAGGAACCATTCCTAGCCTACCTAACCAGGCAGGAACTTCCTGAGGACCAAAACGAGGCCCGCTGCATAGTGCGGTGATCTAAAGCCTATAAGGTCCATGAGGGAGAGCTTTACAAGAAAAGCACAACTGGAGTCCTTCAAAGGTGTATCTCCGAAGAGGAAGGGCGGAACCTTCTGGCTGAAATTCATGCCGGACTCGGCGGACACCATGCCGCAGCCCGGGCCCTTGTAGGCAAGGCCTTCCGTACAGGATTTTATTGGCCGACGGCCCGGGAAGATGCTCAGGACTTAGTCCAACGATGCGTCGGTTGCCAGCTCTTTGCTAATCAAAGCCACATGCCACCCACCGCCCTCAAAACTATATCCATAACCTGACCCTTCACGGTCTGGGGGCTTGACATGGTTGGACCCCTTAAAGGAGGAACCCACAAGCAAAGATACCTACTAGTCATGGTGGATAAGTTCACCAAATGGATAGAGGCCAAGCCTGTCAAGACGGCCAAATCCGGACCGGTGATAGACTTCATATCAGGGGTCGTACACTGTTACGGCGTCCCCCATAGCATCATCACTGACAACGGCACGAACTTTACGGCCGAAGAGGTTAAACTCTAGTGCAAAAACATGGCATCAAACTCGACTATGCTTCAGTCTATCACCCTCAAACTAAATGTCAAGTCGAGCGAGCAAATGGTCTAATCATGAGCGGCATCAAACCCTAATTAGTGCGGTCCCTTAAGGAATCTAACACGCACTGGGTAGAGGAGCTCGACTCCATACTCTGGGGGCTGCGGACCACTCCAAATCGCACGACCGGATTTACACCATTCTTTATGGTATACGGCGCAGAGGCAGTTCTGCCCTGTGACATAATTCATGACTCACCTCGCGTGCGCATGTACGAAGAAAGAGAAGCCGAGATCGATCGGCAGGACAGTTTGGACACATTGGAGGAGGAGCGTGACGTGGCAAAAGCCCGTTCCGCATTCTATACAGCAAGCTCAAAGATATCAAAGCAGAGAAGTACGGGCCAAAACTTACAACGTTGGCGAGTTAGTTCTACGCTTGCCGGACAAGAAAAAGGACAAACTCAAGCCCAAATGGGAAGGTCCCATTATCATTGACCAAGTCCTGACTGGTGGAGCGTACCGTCTACGAGATGCATCGGATAACCGACTCGAGCCGAACCCATGGAACGCAGCCCGTCTCCGAAGATTCTACACCTAGCGCCGGATTCTGAGTTCGTCTCCTTCCTCCGTCTATATTTTACATGTTAGCTGTCTTCTGTTTCTCTCCTTCTCCCAACTTTTTTTCCTATTACAACCTTCGAAAGCTTGTTCGCGCATCGTTCGCACACACTTGACGCACTATCCATGCTCATTATACCTGGGGGCTTCTTTAACAGAAGCTTATTTATACGGGCTTCATGCCCAACACATGTGTCACACTTCCGCATGTACCTTTTATTCGCCATTATATGCATCGATATGACTAAAGTTTTGCCCATGCTGGGTTGCCTGGCTCCTGTGCTTACCCCTACGTTCCCGATTGCTCGACTAGGCGGTAAAGGGAGCACCTCTGCGATTGTTACTTGCCGGTCACCGGATGTGTACCTCGACCGGGTGAAGCGAAAGCTAGCGTTCTTAAGGGAATATTCGTCGGTGAACTAAAAGACGATTTCCTACCTAATTATTCATCTGCCCCAGATGCTTTTACGCTTTTCATGATCGGACATGCACTTTAGGGCATGCCTCCCGAGGAAAGGAACCCCTAACGGAACTATTCTCCCGGAAGATGTTTCTTACTAACCATGTAATATAACATAACTAGTTGGGCACTTGTCCGATAAAGCACTAATGACCCTACGCTTTGGTCTCCATGCATGCCCAGCTTATATAACAGCGAGGGTATTCGGACACACTCGGACTATTGGGTCCCGAGGTTGAAGCGAAAAGGTCCGCTATGACAAACGATCTACAATCCGGCTAGAAGACATTTTACATGTCATCTTAAATTACATAGTCAACTTGATCGGGCATATTCCTCTTCAATGCCATCTAGCAGTGCTGTCTAGTTTGATCCTGCTGGGAATACTTTATGCCAATTTTACTTGGCCGTACACTAAGCTCACAGGATCTCCTTCCCATCGGGCCCCGCAGTCCAACCTCGCCATGTGGTTTGGGTCACCTTCGTGTACCGCGTCTTCACCATGGCCCGAGCCTCCTGGCGCTTTGACGGCAGGCCGATATCTTCCATAAGCGAAAGCACCGCCGCGCCCCTGAAGCTCTCTGCAAGCTCTCCAAGGCCTTGAGGCGGGGAGGCAGATGGCCACAATGCAGGCGACGTCTTTCATCACCGCCGAACTCGATCGTGCGATTGCAAGAGCTCGAAGAAGGTCACCCAGAACCGGGCATCTCCTCTGCGGGGACGGCTCGTGAGCATACCTCTGCATATAACTCGTTAGATGACTCCTCGCCGAACTCTTTTTCAAAGTTCGTTCAAGCACTTACTAAAAATGTCGCGTCGAAGCCGCTGATTCTCCTTAACGGAGTCAGATAGCTGGGCACAAACATACTTTAGTTCCTCACCTAGCTGGGTGTTGGCATCTTGGAGATTATTTTTCTCCTGCCTCACCCTCGTAAGCACATTCTCGCCGGCCTTTAACCGGCGCATGAGCTGTTGCTTGTCCGGATCTACCCCGGCGCCATCTGCAATATTATTGTCAGACTTATAAACACGCCGCACTTCACAAATTACTTATCTTTTGAAGCATATATTACCAGAGGGGGCCTCTTTGGCTTCCCCCGCTACGGCTAGTGCGGCCTCAAGTTGGGCTTTGCACTCCTCCAGCTCCTGGGACAATTGGGTATTCTTTTCGGTAAGATCCTGCACAACAAATGATCCTTAAATCAGTTATTCTAACTATTTCAAGTCTCGGGGGCTACTGGCATATGTAGCTGTCAAATCTTCTCACCCGTATGTCTTTTACATACTGCTCTGTGGCTCTGGCTAGACCATTTTGAGCGGCACGGAGGTGCGCACCTCCCGAATTAAAGGCATCCAATGCCTCTGGGGAGAAACACACGTCACGAAGAGCTGCCCGGCGGCGCCTGCGATTCATGGCACTCTCCACCTCGGAATTGGTGGCAGATAACCTGTCGGCATCCTCTGTCGGAGGAGCATCCGATGCACGCCCTGTGTTCGCCTCCGCTTCTGGACCTGGCTTTGGAGCCTGGCAAGCGGAGGACTGATTGGCAACCTCTCCGGATCTGATCCGCGGCGCTCTTCTTCTGAAGGGCACGAGCATTAGTATGCCTCCCGGGAATAAAGCCGGGGAGTAAGGTGACGCGCCATACCGTTGCGCCGGAGTTTTGATCTGAACCGCACTTCTTTTTAGCCTGCTGGGCCGTGCTATCCCTTGTTGGCCAGCCGCCGCGGGCTCGGCTTTCCACCTCAAGGGCGCCCCCTGCGAAACATCATCGGTATACGGTGATCAAAAACACGCATGGATGGGTCATTTTCAAAGTATCGGGACTTCGGTCTCAGTTACCTAAGAGGCGGGAAGTATTCCGGGGTAATCGGCCGTAATGGCGACCAAGGCATTATCGATGCTCAGATGATGGAAAACCCCGTCGATCAGCTCCACTGATATGTCCGGATCCTCTTGGGAGGTCGGATCGAGGAACCGTTTCGGATCCTCGGGTTGTGGAGGCGGGCTGTTTATATCCTTTATGGCCCGGCGTAGTTCCTGCGCAAAAATCACAAAATGAGATTTTGACTATGGGAGTACGGATCGGTTAGGAAAAATGAATGTCCGCTTACCCAGCTTGGAGGATTGTTCATAGAAAATCCGCCCTACGGATTGATGCGGAGGAATTCCTCCTCTTCTCCCTTGTACAATGCGGACAAGATCTTCGCCAGATCGGCGACCGATCCCGGCCCCTTACGGCCGTAGCGGGTGGCATCATCCTCCCCGTTGAAATCCCACATGGGGTGGCCTCTATACTGGAGTGGCTGCACCCTTCGTATAATGCATATGGCCATGACTCCGATCATAGTCAGTCCTGAATGAGCTAACAACCTTATCTGGCTCATCAGGTAAATGACGTCCCTGTCGTTTTCCCTCTGAGGGCTCCGTGGACGCCAGCTTAGGAATTTCTTCAAAGGAGCATTATTAAACTCAGGGAGGCCGACCCGAACAGGGTCCGACAGGGGGGCATCTTCTATATAAAACCATGCCGAAGGCCAGTCTTCGGACGCCTTCTTCGGGGTTCCGGACAGATATCCGGTCCCGGTGATGCGCCATAGTTCGGCTCCGCCCACTTGATATATCGACCCCTCTTGAGAACGGGGCACAAGACAGAACATCTTCTTCCACAGTGCAAAATGAGGCTCGATGCCCAAAAACAGCTCACAAAGGGCCACGAAGCCCGTGATATGCAAAATGGAGGCAGGCGTAAGGTTGTGCAACTGGAGGCCATAGAACTCCAGGAGCCCCCAGAGAAACGGATGAATTGGCAATCCGAGCCCTCTTATCAAATAAGAGACAAGGCATACCCGCTCTCCTTTGGAGGGGCTGGGGACGTTCTCTGCTTGCTTTCCGCCCTTATAGGTGGCGAGTCTGGCTTGAACCGGGACCATGAAGGCTGGGGGAAGAAATCCCTTGGTTTGGAGCGCCACTAGCTCACTGTGCGGGACGGAGCATCTCTCCCAATCTCCAGGCTGAGGGCTAGGAGGGCGAGAGGAGGAGCCGTGTCGACTGTCCATGATGGAATGGATTTCTGTCAGATGCGCTCTGATGAATGCTCGCGAAGGGAGGATGGTGTGATTCGGATCTAGATCCTCGTCTTTTTTATAGACATCTCATTTGCATAGGTAGGAGGGTAAATGTAAAAATGCCCTGACTTTTCGCATTCGTTCAACACGTGGAAGACGGCCATGAAGCCTTGCAATGCCGAAGACAATCTACGCGCCGGACTCATCGCCATTGAAGCCTGGTTCGGGGGCTACTGAGGGAGTCCGGGATTAGGGGGTGTCCGGATAGCCGAACTATCACCTTTGGCCGGACTCCTGGACTATGAAGATACAAGATTGAAGACTTTGTCCCGTGTTCGGATGGGACTTTCCTTGGCGTGGAAGGCAAGCTTGGCGATACGGATATGTAGATCTCCTGCCATTGTAACCAACTCTGTGTAACCCTAACCCTCTTCGGCGCTTATATAAGCCGGAGGGTTTTAGTCCGTTGGCCGAACAACAATCATACCATAGGCTAGCTTCTAGGGTTTAGCCTCTCTGATCTCATGGTAGATCTACTCTTGTACTACCCATATCATCAATATCAATCAAGCAGGAGTAGGGTTTTACCTCCATCGAGAGGGCCCGAACCTGGGTAAAAACATCGTGTCCCTTGTCTCCTGTTACCATCCGCCTAGACGCACAGTCCGGGACCCCCTACCCGAGATCCGCCAGTTTTGACACCGACAGTGATCTTCACCTTTCCCTTTTTATATTTTATCCTTTGGCAAGCACTTCGTGTTGGAAAAAGATCCTGATATATATATCCAGTTGGATGTAAGTTAGCATGAACTATTATTGTTGACATTACCCTTGAGGTAAAAGGTTGGGAGGCAACACAATAAGCCCCTATCTTTCTCTGTATCCGATTAAAACTCCATAACCATAAGTATTGCGTGAGTGTTAGCAATTGTGAAAGACTAGATGATAGTTGAGTATGTGGACTTGCTGAAAAGCTCTCATGTTGACTCTTTCCTATGTTATGATAAATTGCAATTGCTTCAATGACTGAGATTATAGTTTGTTAGTTCTCAATGATGTTTCTGAATCATACTTGACATTGTGAATAGATTGTTGCTTGAGCATAAGAAATCATATGACAAATTATATATATGTTGCTATTATAAGAATGATCATGATGCCCTTATGTCCGTATTTTATTTTTATCAACACCTCTATCTCTAAACATGTGGACATATTTTTCGATATCGGCTTCCGCTTGAGGACAAGCGAGGTCTAACCTAGGGGGAGTTGATACGTCCATTTCGCATCATGCTTTTATATCAATATTTATTGCATTATGGATTGTTATTACACGTTATGTCACTATACTTACGGCTATGCTCTCTTATTTTACAAGGTTTACATAAAGAGGGAGAATGCCGGCAGCTGGGATTCTGGGCTGAAAAAGGAACAAATATTGGAGACCTATTCTGCACAGCTCAAAAAGTCTTGAAACTCCATGAAAGTCATTTTTGGAATTAATGAAAAATATCTAGTAGAAGAAATACCTGAGGGGGGGCCACCCACCACCCACGAGGGTGGGGGCGCCCTACCCCCCTGGGTGCGCCCCCCTGCCTCGTGGGCCACCTGGCAGCCTCCAGTGCCCATCTTCTGCTATATGAAGTCTTTTACCGTGGAAAAAATCATAAGCAAGCTCACGGGACGAAACTCCGCCGCCACGAGGCGGAACCTTGGCAGAACCAATCTAGGGCTCCGGCGGAGCTGTTCTGCCGGGGAAACTTCCCTACGGGAGGGGGAAATCATCACCATCGTCATCACCAACGATCCTCTCATTGGGAGGGGGTCAATCTCCATCAACATCTTCATCAGCACCATCTGCTCTCAAACCCTAGTTCATCTCTTGTATCCAATCTTTGTACCAAAACCTCAGATTGGTACCTGTGGGTTGCTAGTAGTGTTGATTACTCCTTGTAGTTGATGCTAGTTGGTTTATCCAGTGGAAGATCATATGTTCAGATCCTTAATGCATATTAATACTCCTCTGATCATGAACATGAATATGCTTTGTGAGTAGTTACGTTTATTCCTGAGGACATGGGTGAAGTCTTGCTATTAGTAGTCATGTGAATTTGGTATTCGTTCAATATTTTGATGAGATGTATGTTGTCTCTCCTCTAGTGGTGTTATGTGAACGTCGACTACATGACACTTCACCATTATTTGGGCCTAGAGGAAGGCATTGGGAAGTAATAAGTAGATGATGGGTTGCTAGAGTGACAGAAGCTTAAACCCTAGTTTATAAGTTGCTTCGTAAGGGGCTAATTTGGATCCATAGGTTTACTGATAACACGCAAGTATACGGGATAGTTGTAGCCTCTTTCGATAAGTAAGAGTGTCGAACCCAACGAGGAGCTAAAGGTAGAACAAATACTCTCTCAAGTCCTATCATCCACTGATACGACTCTACGCACGCTTGACATTCGCTTTACCTACAACAAGTATGAAACTAGAAGTACTTTGTAGGTGTTGTAGGATAGGTTTGCAAGATAATAAAGAGCACGTAAACATAAACTAGGGGATGTTTAGATAAATAAGCAATAAAGTAAATATAGCGAGTGTGGGAAAGTGGTGGTAGGAGTTGTGAAATTTGCCCTAAGCAATTGACTACGTTACTAGACCGGTGATCACTATTGCAATTCTATTTGAGGGAGGGGCGTAAGCTAACATACTTTCTCTACTTGGATCATATGCACTTATGATTGGAACTCTAGCAAGCATCCGCAAATACTAAAGATTCATTAAGGTGAAACCCAACCATAGCATTAAAGTATCAAGTCCCCTTTATCCCATACGCAAACAACCTACTTACTCGGGTTTGTGCTTCTGTCACTCACGCCACCCACCATAAGCAAATCATAAACATATTGCAAACACTACAGCGGGAAAACCTCACGCTTGCGCGACACGGAGGGCACAATAGGACAGCACCAATAATAAAACATGCAACTCAAACCAATCATAGCAATTCATCAATCATCGATAGGACAAAAAAAATCTACTCAGACATCATAGGATGGCAACACATCATTGGAAAATAATATGAAGCATAAAGCACCATGTTCAAGTAGAGGGTACAGCGGGTTGCTGGAGAGTGGACCGCTGAATATAGAGGGGGGAAGGTTATGGAGATGTTGGTGAAGATGATGGAGGTGTTGGTGAAGATTGCGGTGATGATGATGGCCCCCGGCAGCGCTCCGGCGCCACCGGAAGCAAGGGGGAGAGAGCCCCCCTTCTTCTTCTTCTTCTTCCTTGAACTCCTCCCTAGATGGGAGAAGGGTTTCCCCTCTGGTCCTTGGCTCCCATGGCTTGGGAGGGGCGAGAGCCCCTCCGAGATTGGATCTATCTCTCTATTTCTGCGTTCTCAGATTCTACCCCTTCACCATTTCTTAAATATCCAGAGATCCGTAACTCTGATTGGGTGAATCTTTCGCCCAGATCTTTCTCATAAAATTAGATTTCTTGCACCAAAAGAAGAGCGTCAACCGCCTTACGGGTGGCCCACGAGAGCCCAGGCCGCACCCAGGGGGGAGGGCGCGCCCCCCTGTCTCGTGGCCACCCTGGACATCGTTTCGCGTTGATTTTACTTCCAGAAAATCATAAATATTCCAAAAAAAAATCTCCGTCCGTTTTTATCCCGTTTGGACTCCGTTTGATATTGGGTTTCTGCAAAACAAAAAACATGCAACACACGAGAACTGCATCTTTGGGCAATCGGATCAATATGTTAGTCCCAAAAAATAGTATAAAAAGTTGCCAAAAGTATATAAAAGTTTAATAATATTGGCATGGACAATCAAAAATTATAGATACGACGGAGACGTATCAACATCCCCAAGCTTAATTCTTGCTCGTCCTCGAGTAGGTAAATGAAAAAAAGAGATAATTTTTGATGTGGAATGCTACCTAGCATAATCTTGATCATATGTCTAATCATGGCATGAATATTAAGACACGAGTGATTCAAAGCAATAGTCTATCATTTGACATAAAAACAATAATACTTTGAGCGTACCAATAAAGCAATCATGTCTTTTCAAAACAACAAGGCCAAAGCAAGCTTATCCCTACAAAATCATACAGTTTGGCCATGCTTCATTTTCGTCACACAAAATGCCCCCATCATGCACAACCCCGATGACAAGCCGAGCAATTGGTTCATACTTTTTAACGCGCTTCAGCTTTTTCAACCCTCGCGCAATACATGAGCGCAAGCCATGGATATAGCACTATAGGTGGAATAGAATATAATGATGGAGGTTATGTGGAGAAGACAAAAAAGGAGAAAGTATCACATCGATGCGGCTAATCAACGGGCTATGGAGACGCCCATCAATTGATGTCAATGCGAGGAGTAGGGATTGCCATGCAATGGATGCACTAAGAGCTATAAGTGTATGAAAGCTCAACAAAAGAAGCTAAGTGGGTGTGCATCCAACTTGCTTGCTCATGAAGACCTAGGCATTTGAGGAAGCCCATCGTTGAAATATACAAGGCAAGTTCTATAATGAAAATTCCCACTAGTATATGAAAGTGACAACATAGGAGACAATCTATATGAAGAACATGGTGTCACGCCCAATATGCGACCCTATCCAAAAGGAACTCGAAGGTCCCACCAAGGATAGACCCGCATATTGGAACGCTTTTGCAAGGTGGATATCATTACATCAACATTACATATTAGATAGGGATACATACAAGAGGCATACAATGCCACACAAATACAACATCATCTTACATAAGAGCACCATCCGACTACGGATGAAACACAAACAGAAACTCAAACGACATCCACCCTGCTAGCCTAGGCTGCCGACCTAGAACCTATCCCCTGATCGAAGAAGAAGCAGAAGAAGAAACTCCAAAACAAGCAAACATCACTCTCGCGTCATGATCATCACATAACCTGTACCTGCAACTGTTGTTGTAGTAATCTGTGAGCCATGAGGACTCAGCAATCCCATTACCATGGGTATTAAGACTAGCAAAGCTTAATGGGAAAGGAAGGGGTAAAGTGGTGAGGTTGCAGCAGCGACTAAGCAGGATATGGTGGCTAACATACGCAAATGAGAGCGAGAAGAGAAACAAAGGAACGGTCGTGAGGCTAGCAATGATCAAGAAGTGATCCTGAACTCCTACTTACGTCAAACATAACCCAAAGACCGTGTTCACTTCCCGGACTCCGCCAAGAAGAGACCATCACGGCTACACACGCGGTTGATGCGTTTTAATTCGGATCTGGTGTCAAGTTATCTACAACCGGACATTAACAAATTCCCATCTGCCACATAACCGTGGGCACGGCTCGAAAGTTTATACCTGCAGGGGTGTCCCAACTTAGCCCATGATAAGCTCTCGCGATCAACGAAGGATATACCTTCTCCCAGGAAGACCCGATCAGTCTCGGAATCCCGGTTTACAAGACATTTCGACAATGGTAAAACAAGACCAGCAAAGCCGCCCGATCGCCGACAATCCCGATAGGAGCTGCACATATCTCGTTCTCGTGGCAACACCGAATAGGTCACCCTACGAGTAAAACCGACCTCGAGTTTCCTCGAGGGGCCCCTGATCTGCCTTGGTTCGGACCAAAGACGGCACAGGGGGGCTAAAATAAAGATGACCCTTGGGTTGGCCGACCCAAGGAAGGGTATAGGTGGTGGTGAGGCAAATGGTAAAACCAAGGTTGGGCCTTCTTGGACAAGTTTTATTCAAAGCGAATCGTCGTGGGTCCCATAAATCACAAGACCGCGTTAGGAACGCAAAAATCTGGGAACATAACACCGGTATGACGGAAACTAGGGCGGCAAGAGTGGAACAAAACACCAGGCATAAGGCCGAGCCTTCCACCCTTTACCAAATATATAGATGCATTAATTAAATAAGAGATATTGTGATATCCCAACATAAACCCTGTCCACCATGGAGCAATCTTCAACTTCACCTGCAACTAACAACGCTATAAGAGGGGCTGAGCAAAGCGGTAACATAGCCAAGCAACGGTTTGCTAGGAAGGGTGTCAAAGGTTAGAGGTTCATGGCAATTTGGGAGGCTTGAAGAACAAGTGATAGGTAGCGCAGCATAGCGATAGAACGAAGCAACTAGCATAGCAATGATAGTAGTGAGATCCAGGGTAGCAGTCATCTTGCTTGAAATCCCGCTAGGAAGAAGAACGAGTCCATGAAGAAGATGGAGCCACGAAGTCGAACCACACGTAGACGAACGAATCCTCACAATCGCAACAAAACGGGAACTATCGAGAAGAAGCACACAACATAGTAAACACACCACACATAGACAAGACATGATGCACAACAAGCATGATGCATGAGAAAGCTAGATGAGGCTACTCATGGCAAGAGATGATGCAAACAAGAACAACACATCAAGGCAAGTTTAAATGAGTCCGGAAACAACATATAACAATTCCGGTAAGTCCTCATATGCAAATTTAGAAATTGGTCCAGAACTGAATAAACCTTATGTTCAAGTTGTTAAACAGCAAGTTAAGATGCACCAAGATGATCTACACGAGATTCTAGTCAAGTTACATATAAAGTTCATTAGATTTGGAGCTACGGCCTAGAAGATATGAGCAAAACAAGTTAAACATGGCATTGATGCAAAATGCATACAAACATCAAGCAAACACCTCAAAACAAGGATGCAACATGATAATATGAAGCTACATGCAAAATCAAGCAAGTTTCATATAGAGCACACTCAAAACGGAGCAACGGTTCAACACACACTCTACAAGTCATAACAACAATCTGTCCAAAACAGCAACTAGGCATATTGCAAGCACCAAAACAACATGCTAAAGTACCACAATATGAAAACAAGATGCATGTACATGATGTACAGGTAAAGAATGACAAAACATGAACACTGAGCTATCTGCAGAAACAACTAGAACATGCTCAAAAGGACATGGGAAGATTGCAAATTATAACAGTTTCAGGCTTGGCAGAAATAACATCAGGTTGCAATGTTTAGAGCTATCAAACAACATGTTACAGGAACTTAACATGGCAAAAAAAAGGCATGGCATGAACCTACTAATTGCATAGAACAAAAGTCCCTTACTGACCATGAGCCAAAAAGGATCAGAAAATATGATGGCACCCATGTAAACATGGCAAGTTATATGACAGATTCATACATGGCAAGAACAAAAATAAGTAGGCATGTTGGTGAGCTTGAACCACTCATCACAGAGAAATACATGGCATGGAAAGGCAACCAACAGTAAGAATACATGTTTATGAAGCTACGCATGGCAAGAGCAAGTTCATATGATGCATGGATCACTAGAAAAGCACATGGCCAAAACTGAACTTAATGTTAACAGGCTGACAACAACATTATTTAGCAAGTTTGGAGCAAGATTACAACAATCTACAGCAGTCTATAAATGCAACCAGGGGCATGAATGAATAGAGCAAGACATGTATAACAAAACATCCTTAGTGAACATCTCGAAATAATGCACGAAATGACTTGTATCAGCGAGGTTTACATAGCAACAAAATATAACAGAATCTGTCAGAAAACAAAGAACAAACAAGTACCCCACTTAACAAGCTTGATGCACTCAGTACACAAGTCACAAAAATACATGGATTGCACCTCTGGAAAGATGGCATGGCATAGATCAAAACACATGTAGATATCAACCTCATAGGATGCACACATCAAACATGGCAAAAATGACAAATGAGCATGTTATAACAGCCAAAGAGATTAACAAACAACATGCACTCTTCCAACAGCATTTAGGGTAACAAGATGGACTCAAATGAACATGACGCAATGGAATGAAATGAAGTACTCGTCGAGGCGAACAATTTGACATATTACACGCACGAAACGGAGCAGTACACAGGGAGTTATGATGTGACGAACATGGCATGAAAATGCAAACATTTCGGGACTTAGCAGATTTATACCTCCTCAGAAAAGTCAACGGCGGCGCGGGAGTCGAGGATGGCCGGGGAAGGGCGCGCGCGGTGGATCCGGGCCGGATCTCGCCGGATCCGGCCGGATCCCGGCGAGGGGTGGCAGAGGAGGCGACGGGAGGCGACGGGCGGCAGGGCGGCGCAACCCGGCGAGGCGAGGCTGCAGAGGCGGCGGCGACCACCGGCGGCTGGAGGACGCATGCTGGGAGGCCGGGCCGAGGCATGGCGCATGGCGAGGTTGCACCACGGCGGCGGTGAAGGAAATATGCCCTAGAGGCAATAATAAAGTTATTATTTATTTCCTTATTTCATGATAAATGTTTATCATTCATGCTAGAATTGTATTAACCGGAAACATGATACATGTGTGAATGCATAGACAAAACAATATGTCACTAGTATGCCTCTACTAGACTAGCTTGTTAATCAAAGATGGTTATGTTTCCTAACCATGAACAAAGAGTTGTTACTTGATTAACAAGGTCACATCATTAGTAGAATGATCTGATTGACATGACCCATTCCATTAGCTTAGCACACGATCGTTTAGTATGTTGCTACTGCTTTTATCCATGACATATACATGTTCCTCGTAACTATGAGATTATGCAACTCCGTTTACGGAGGAACACTTTGGTGCTACCAAACGTCACAACGAATCGGGTGATTATAAAGGAGTACTACAGGTGTCTCCAAAGGCGGATGTTGGGTTGGCGTATTTCAAGATTAGGTTTTGTCACTCCGATTGTCGGAGAGGTATCTCTGGGCCCTCTCGGTAATGCACATCATGAAGCCTTGCAAGCACTACAACTAATGAGTTAGTTGTGAGATGACGTATTACGGAACGAGTAAAGAGACTTGCCGTAACGAGATTGAACTAGGTATTGGATACCGACGATCGAATCTCGGGCAAGTAACATACCGATGACAAAGGGAACAACGATATTGTTATGCGGTCGACCGACAAAGATCTTCGTAGAATATGTAGGAACCAATATGGGCATCCAGGTCCCGCTATTGGTTATTGACCGTGAATAGTTCTAGGTCATGTCTACATTGTTCTCGAACCGTAGGGTCCGCACGCTTAAGGTTTCGATGGCGGTTATTATGAGTTTATGTATTTTGATGTACCAAGAAGTTCGAGTCCGGATGTGATCACGGACATGACGAGGAGTCTCGAAATGGTCGAGACATAAAGATTGATATATTGGAAGCCTATGTTTGGAGTTCGGAATGGTTCGGTGAAAACAGAATTTACCGAGTACCGGAGGTTACTGGAACCCCGGGGTAAATGGGCCTCGGTGGGCCTCGAGGAGAAGAGGAGGGCGGCGGGGGGTGGCGCTCCCCCCCAGTCCGAATAGGACAAGGAGGGGGCGCGCCTCTCCTCTTCCCCTCCCCCAAACCTAATCCAACTAGGAAGGGGGAGTCCTACTCCGTAGGAGTAGGACTCCTCCGGCGCGCCTCTCTAGGCCGGCCGGCCTCCCCCTCCCTCCTTTATATACGGGGCAGGGGCACCTAGAACACACAAGTTAGATCTACGGATCGTTCCTTAGCCGTGTGCGGTGCCCCCACCATATTCCACCTCGGTTATACCGTCGCAAGCTTAAGCGAAGCCTGCGCCGTGAAACATCAAGATCGTCACCACGCCGTCGTCGACGGAACTCTCCCTCGACACTCGGCTGGATCGAGTACGAGGGACGCCATCGAGCTGTACGTGTGTCAAGAACTCGGGGCGCCGAGTAACGGCGCCGGATCGGTCGGATCGCGAGGAGAACGTCGACTACTTCCTCTACGTTGTGATCGCTTCGCCGGGTCTACAAGGGTATGTGGACAACACTCTCCCTCTCGTTGCTATTCATCACCATGATCTTGCGTGTGCGTAGGAAAATTTTTGAAATTACTACGTTCCCCAACAAAGTGGCATCCGAGCCTAGGTTTTATGGTTTGATGTTTTGCACGAGTAGAACACAAGTGAGTTGTGGGCGATACAAGTCATACTACCTACCAGCATGTCATACTTTGGTTCAGCGGTATTGTGAGATGAAGCGCCCGGACCGACATTACGCAGACGCTTACGCGAGACTGGTTTCACCGCTGCGAGCACTCGTTGCTTAAAGGTGACTAGTGGGTGCTGTCTCTCTCACTTTAGTTGAACCGAGTGTGGCTACGCCCGGTCCTTGAGAAGGTTAAAACGGAGTCTATTTGACGAAATATCGTTGTGGTTTTGATGCGAGGTGAGACTGGTTCTTGCTTAAGCCCGTAGCAGCCACGTAAAATTTGCAACAACAAAGTAGAGGACGTCTAACTTGTTTTTGCAGGGCATGTTGTGATGTGATATGGTCAAGACGTGATGCTATATTTTATTGTATGAGATGATCATGTTTTGTAACCGAAGTTATCGGCAACTGGCAGGAGCCATATGGTTGTCGCTTTATTGTATGCAATGCAATCGCCCTGCAATGCTTTACTTTATCACTAAGCGGTAGCGATAGTCGTAGAAGCATAAGTTTGGCGAGACGACAACGATGCTACGATGAAGATCAAGGTGTCGCGCCGGTAACGATGGTGATCATGGAGGTGCTACAAGATGGAGATCATGAAGCACAAGATGATGATGACCATATCATATCACTTATATTGATTTGCATGTGATGTTTATCCTTTTATGCATCTTATCTTGCTTTGATTGACGGTAGCATTATAAGATGATCTCTCACTAAATTATCAAGAAGTGTTCTCCCCGAGTATGCACCGTTGCCAAAGTTCGTCGTGCCCGGACACCACGTGATGATCGGTGTGATAAGCTCTACGTCCATCTACAACGGGTGCAAGCCAGTTTTGCACACGCAGAATACTCGGGTTATACTTGACGAGCCTAGCATATGCAGATATGGCCTCGAACACGGAGACCGAAAGGTCGGCGTGAATCATATAGTAGATATGATCAACATAAGATGTTCACCATTGAAAACTACTCCATTTCACGTGATGATCGGTTATGGTTTAGTTGATTTGGATCACGTGATCACTTGGATGACTAGAGAGATGTTTTTCTAAGTGGGAGTTCTTAAGTAATATGATTAATTGAACTTAAATTTATCATGAACTTAGTACCTGATAGTATCTTGCTTGTTTATGTTTGATTGTAGATAGATGGCTCGTGCTATTGTTCCGTTGAATTTTAATGCGTTCCTCGAGAAAGCAAAGTTGAAAGATGATGGTAGCAATTACACGGACTTGGTCCGTAACCTGAGGATTATCCTCATTGCTGCCTGTAAGAGTTACGCCCTGGATGCACCGCTAGGTGCAGAACTCTTCTTGATGCAACCGACGACGTTAAGAACGTCTGGCGAGCAAAAGCGATGACTACTCTATAGTTCGATGTGCCATGCTTTACGGCTTAGAACCGGGACTTCAACGACGTTTTGAGCGTCATGGAGCATATGAGATGTTCCAGAGTTGAAGTTGATATTCCAAAGTAATGCCCGGATTGAGAGATATGAAGTCTCCAATAAGTTCTATAGCTGCAAGATGGAGGAGAATAGTTACATTAGTGAGCACATACTCGTAATGTCCGGGTACTACAATCACTTGACGCAATTGGGAGTTAATCTTCCGGATGATTGTGTCATTGATGAATTCTTCAATCACGCCACCAAGCTACAAAGGCTTCGTGATGAACTATAATATGCAAGGGTTAGTAAAGACTATACCGAGCTCTTCGCAATGCTAAAGGCTGCGGAGGTAGAAATCAAGAAGGAGCATCAAGTGTTGATGGTCAATAAGACCACTAGTTTCAAGAAGAAAGGTAAAGGGAAGAAGAAGGAACTTCAAGAAGAACAGCAAGCAAGTTGCTCTCAGAGAAGAAACCCAAGTCGGACCTAAGCCTGAAATCGAGTGCTTCTACCGCAAGCGCATAGTCTTTGGAAGCGGAACTGCCCCAAGTATTTGGCGGATAAGAAGGATGGCAAGGTGAACAAAGGTATATGTGATATACATGTTATTGATGTGTACCTTACTAGAGCTCGTAGTAGCACTGGTATTTGATATTGGTTCATTGCTAATATTTGCAACTCAAACAGGACTACGGATTGCTTAACTCGCAAAGGACGAGGTGACGATCTTGGCGTGGGAAATGGTTCCAAAGTCGATGTGATCGCGGTCGGCACGCTACCTCTACATCTACCTTCGGATTAGTTTTAGACCTAAATAATTGTTATTTGGTGCTGCGTTGAGCATGAACATTATATCTGGATCTTGTTTGATGCGAGACGGTTATTCATTTAAATCGAGAGAATAATGGTTGTTCTATTTATATGAGTAATATCTTTTATGGTCATGCACCCTTGAGGAGTGGTCTATTTTGATGAATCTCGATAGTAGTGATACACATATTCATAATGTTGAAGCCAAAAGATGCAGAGTTGATAATGATAGTGCAACTTATTTGTGGCACTTGCCGTTTAGGTCATATCGGTATAAAGCGCATGAAGAAACTCCATCTTGATGGACTTTTGGAGTCACTTGATTATGAATCACTTGGCACTTTGCGAACCGTGCCTCATGGGCAAGATGACTAGAACACCGTTCTCGGTACTATGGAGAGAGCAACAGATTTGTTGGAAATCATACATACGATGTATGTGGTCCGATGAATATTGAGGCTCGTGGCGGATATCGTTATTTTCTCACCTTCACAGATGACTTAAGCAGATATGGGTATATCTACTTAATGAAACATAAGTCTGAAACGTTTGAAAAGTTCAAAGAATTTCAGAGTGAAGTTGAAAATCATCGTAACAAGAAAATTAAGTTTCTACGATCAGATCGTGGAGGTGAATATTTGAGTTACGAGTTTGGTCTACATTTGAAACAATGCGGAATAGTTTCGCAACTTACGCCACCCGGAACACCACAGCGTAATGGTGTGTCCGAACGTCATAATCGTACTTTACTAGATATGGTGCGATCTATGATGTCTCTTACAGATTTACCGCTATCGTTTTGGGGTTATACTCTAGAGACGGCCGCATTCACACTGAATAGAACACCGTCGAAATCCGTTGAGACAACACCTTATGAACTATGGTTTGGCAAGAAACCAAAGTTGTCGTTTCTTAAAGTTTGGGGATGCGATGCTTATGTGAAAAAGCTTCAACCTGATAAGCTCGAACCCAAATCGGAGAAATGTGTCTTCATAGGATACCCAAAGGAGACAGTTGGGTACACCTTCTATCACAGATCCGAAGGCAAGACATTCGTTGCTAAGAATGGATCCTTTCTAGAGAAGGAGTTTCTCTCGAAAGAAGTGAGTGGGAGGAAAGTGGAACTTGATGAGGTAATAGTACCTTCTCCCTTACTTGAAAGTAGTTAAATCGCAGAAACCGGTTTCGAGACACCTACACCAAGTAGTGAGGAAGTTGATGATGTTGATCATGAAACTTGAGATCAAGTTACTACTGAACCTCGTAGATCAACAGAGTAAGATCCGCACTGAGTGGTACGGTAATCCTGTTCGGAAATCATGCTACTAGATCATGATGAACCCACGAACTATGAAGAAGCGATGGTGAGCCCAGATTCGCAAAATGGCTTGAGGCCATGAAATCGAGATGGGATCCATGTATGAAAACAAAGTATGGACTTTGGTTGACTTGCCCGAGGGTAGGCAAGCAATAGAAAACAAGTGGATCTTCAAGAAGAAGACCGACGACGACGGTAATGTTATCGTTTATAAAGCTCGACTTGTCGCAAAAGGTTTTCGACAAGTTCAAGGGATTGACTACGATGAGACCTTCTCACCCGAAGCGATGCTTAAGTCCGTCCGAATCATGTTAGCAATTGCCGCATTTTATGATTATGAAATTTGGCAAATGGATGTAAAGACTGCATTCTGAATGGATTTACGGAAGAAGAGTTGTATATGATGCAACCGAAGGTTTTATCGATCCAAAGGAGCTAACAAAGTGTGCAAGCTCCAGCGATCCATCTATGGACTGGTGCAAGCATCTCGAGTTGGAATAAACGCTTTGATAGTGTGATCAAAGCATTTGGGTTTGTCTGGACTTTTGGAGAAGCCTGTATTTACAAGAAAGTGAGTGGGACCTCTGTAGCATTTACGATATTATATGTAGATGACATATTGCTGATCGAAATGATATAGAATTTCTGGATAGCATAAAGGGATACTTGAATAAAAGTTTTTCAATGAAAGACCTCGGTGAAGCTGCTTACATATTGGGCATTAAGATCTATAGAGATAGATCAAGACGCCTAATTGGACTTTCACAAAGCACATACCTTGACAAAATTTTGAAGAAGTTCAAAATGGATCAAGCAAAGAAAGGGTGCTTGCACTGTGTTACAAGGTGTGAAGTTGAGTAAGACTCAATGCCGACCACCGCAGAAGATAGAGGAAAATGAAAGATGTTCCTATGCTTCAGCCATAGGCTCTATCATGTATGCAATGCTGTGTACTGGACTGATGTGTGCCTTGCTATAAGCCTAGCAGGAGGTACCAAAGTAATCCAGAGTGGATCATGGGACAGCGGTCAAGAACATCCTGAAATACGAAAAGGACTAAGGATATGTTTCTCGTATATGGAGGTGACAAAGAGCTCATAAATGGCGGTTACGTTGATGCAAGCTTTGACACGATCCGGACGATTCTAAATCGCAGACCGGATACGTGATTTACACTAAACGGAGGAGCTGTCGGTTGGTGCAGTTCTAAACAAAGCGTCGTGGCGGGATCTACATGTGAAGCGGAGTACATAGCAGCTTCGGAAGCAGCTAATGAAGGAGTCGGATGAAGGAGTTCATATCCGATCTAGGTGTCATACCTAGTGCATCGGGTCCAATGAAAATCTTCGTGACAATATCGAGCAATTGCCTTAGCAAAGGAATCCAGATTTCACAAGAGGACCAAGCACATCAAGAGACGCTTCAATTCCATCCGGACTTAGTCCGGTGGGAGACATAGAGATTTGCAAGATACATACGGATCTTAATGTTGCGGAACCGTTGACTAAGCCTCTTCCACGAGCAAAACATGATCAGCACCAAGACTCCATGGGTGTTAGAATCATTACTATGTAATCTAGATTATTGACTCTAGTGCAAGTGGGAGGCTCAAGGAAATATGCCCTAGAGGCAATAATAAAGTTATTATTTATTTCCTTATTTCATGATAAATGTTTATCATTCATGCTAGAATTGTATTAACCGGAAACATGATACATGTGTGAATGCATAGACAAAACAATATGTCACTAGTATGCCTCTACTAGACTAGCTTGTTAATCAAAGATGGTTATGTTTCCTAACCATGAACAAAGAGTTGTTACTTGATTAACAAGGTCACATCATTAGTAGAATGATCGATTGACATGACCCATTCCATTAGCTTAGCACACGATCGTTTAGTATGTTGCTACCGCTTTTATCCATGACATATACATGTTCCTGTAACTATGAGATTATGCAACTCCGTTTACGGAGGAACACTTTGGTGCTACCAAACGCCACAACGAATCGGGTGATTATAAAGGAGTACTACAGGTGTCTCCAAAGGCAGATGTTGGGTTGACGTATTTCGAGATTAGGTTTTGTCACTCCGATTGTCGGAGAGGTATCTCTGGGCCCTCTCGGTAATGCACATCACTGAAGCCTTGCAAGCACTACAACTAATGAGTTAGTCGCGGGACGATGCATTACGTAACGAGTAAAGAGACTTGCCGGTAACGAGATTGAACTAGGTATTGGATACCGACGATCGAATCTCGGGCAAGTAACATATCGATGACAAAGGGAACAACGTATGTTGTTATGCGGTCTGACCGACAAAGATCTTCGTAGAATATGTAGGAACCAATATGGGCATCCAGGTCCCGCTATTGGTTATTGACCGTGAATAGTTCTAGGTCATGTCTACATTGTTCTCGAACCGTAGGGTCCGCACGCTTAAGGTTTCGATGACAGTTATTATGAGTTTATGTATTTTGATGTACCAAAGAAGTTCGGAGTCCCGGATGTGATCACGGACATGACGAGGAGTCTCGAAATGGTCGAGACATAAAGATTGATATATTGGAAGCCTATGTTTGGAGTTCGGAATGGTTCCGAGCGAAAACAGGAATTTACCGGAGTACCGGGAGGTTACCGGAACCCCCCGGGGGGTAAATGGGCCTCGGTGGGCCACGAGGGAGAAGAGGAGGGGCCGGCCAGGGGGTGGCCGCGCGCCCTCTCCCCCCCAGTCCGAATAGGACAAGGAGGGGGGGGCGGCGCCCCCTCTCCTCTTCCCCCTCCCCCCCAAACCTAATCCAACTAGGAAAGGGGGGGAGTCCTACTCCCGGTAGGAGGACTCCTCCCGGCGCCCTCTCTAGGCCGGCCGGCCTCCCCCCTCCCTCCTTTATATACGGGGGCAGGGGGGCACCCTAGAACACACAAGTTAGATCTACGGATCGTTCCTTAGCCGTGTCGGTGCCCCCCACCATATTCCACCTCGGTTATACCGTCGAAGCTTAGGCGAAGCCTCGCGCCGTGAAACATCAAGATCGTCACCACGCCGTCGTCGTGGAACTCTCCTCGACACTCGGCTGGATCGAGTACGAGGGACGCCATCGAGCTGTACGTGTGTCAAGAACTCGGGGCGCCAGAGTAACGGCGCCGGATCGGTCGTTTCGCGAGGAGAACGTCGACTACTTCCTCTACGTTGTGATCGCCCGCCGGGTCTACAAGGGTATGTGGACAACACTCTCCCTCTCGTTGCTATTCATCACCATGATCTTGCGTGTGCGTAGGAAAAATTTTGAAATTACTACGTTCCCCAACAGCGGGCGCGGGCTGCTCGGAGGGCGAGCACGGCGGCCGGGCGGCGACGGCGGAGCCGCCCGTGGCGGGCGGGCTGCCTTGGGAGGCGGGGCGGGCGGCGGCGCTTCGGGCCATGATGGGCTCGCTGGCTGGCGGCGGAGGGCGGCGGCGCGGACAGGTGGCGGCACGGGGTTGGTCCGGGGCGGCGGCGCGAAGAGGGAGAGGGCTAGGGTTGGACTGCGCGAAAAATTCGGGGAGGGGCACATATTTATAGGTAGAAGGAGGTAGGAGAGTCCAAATGAGGCACGGTTTTCGGCCACGCGATCGTGATCGAACGACCAAGAGCATGGAGGGGGTTTGGATGAGTTTTGGGCCACTTTGTAAGGGGTATTGGGCTGCACACAAAAGAGGCCTTTGCGGTTACCCGGTTAACCGTTGGAGTATCGAACGACCTCCAAATGGCATGAAACTTGACAGGCGGTCTACCGATGCTATACCAAGACCGCTTGGCAAACCTCGGTCCATTCCGAGAATGTTTAACACCCGCACAAGAGAAGAGGCAAAAAGGAGACGCCGGATAACATAGGAGTGCCGGATTGCAAAACGGACAACGGGGAAAACGCTCGGGTGCATGAGACGAACGCGTATGCAAAATGAGATGCACATGATGACATGGAAAAATGCAACACACAAGCAAATGACATGGCAACGACGGAGAATAACTGGCAGACACCTGGCGCATCGAATCTGGGGCGTTACAACACTCCTCCACTAACAAGAGATCTCGTCCTGAGATCTTAGGACCGAGACGGAAGGGAAAAGGGATGAGGTGAAACAAGAACTCAAGAGAAGAAGCAAAGAATCGAGAGCACTCGAGAAGAAGAGAGGAATGACGAGAATGACGAGAATCGAAAGCTCACGGAATCGGATAGACTATGAAACCACTCCGGTTAGAACGAGATAAGAAACGAATAAGACTGAAAGGATTTAGGCAGCACTCCGGCTAAACATGGAGAGGATCGAATCATGAACTAGAGAAGATGGAATGATACTTGACGAGATGAACAATGTAATGCATCCGGAAGAATTGAAAGAGTTGAAAGGAAAAAGAACTGAGGAGAAGACGACATCTTCTACCACGAATGAAATAGAAAGCAACCTTAGAAGAAAGGATTGAACGGAGTTGTTGAGAAAATCAACAACGAAAGAATAAGCTTGTTGTGGACTTATAGGTAACATCTCAAGATCATGAGGTGATAACCGGTCACAAACGGAAATATTGGATATCTGAGAATAACAAAGAAATGCAAAACTCCACCTCAAAAGAATACGGAGAATTAAATGCACTTTGAGACGCAAGAAAGAAAGATTCTTGAGCTCCTCCAAAAGAACCTTGATGAACATTCGAAGAATGAATTAAAACAAGACGAACCACCATGAAGACTCCGGTAACAAAAGATGATGAGATAGGAATGAAGGATGAAAGAATAAGATGAGCCTTGCGGTGATTTAGATGGAGGTTCCGACGAAATGGCTGAGGAAATTTGAACTCCGGAAAAGAAAAGATGAAAAGACTTGGAACTAGAATTTATTCATCAAGAACAAACTCTGAAGGAAGGGATTACTCACTTGGTTGAAATAAGAATAAGATTTATTGTATGCTTATCCTTCATCAAATTAAATTGATGACAAGCAATGGATTTTTGCATACTACTTATTCTTCTTGAAAAAGGATTAAGGGGAGTATAGCACAAAACTTGAGAACGTCTTCATGAACCACCGGTAGGATTGGAAAGAATGAATGGATAAAAATGATAATGAAGGAAAAAGAATCTTTAATGAACCACCGTAAGAATTCGGAAATGACTGACGGAAGAGAATGAAACACCGGGAAGAATTAGAAGAACCAATAAGCTAGAGGGGATTTTGATGCAAAAGAACGAAGAGATCGCGAACTGATTAAAGAACACTTGAACGAAGCACCGGGATAATTAGAGAATGATAACTGGAATGATGGCCTCCGATGAAAAGAAACAGAAATCAACTCCTGAAATACTCCGAATGGTTGAGAAAAAGGAATTTCCGACAGACGGAATAATTCGAGAGGGTAACAAGAAGCTAGAACCACGAATCTTCGAGAGAACGGGCAAGATTTAGAGAGAAAAAACTCTTCTTCTTTGGTCTTCAAATGATGACGAGAAACACCACCAAAATTGTTGAGGTACTCCGGGAGAAATAAAAGCAAAAAGGTTGAGCCAACAATGAAAAGAATTTGAAAGCGATCTTGGAGAAGGCATGCGACTGATGAAATCCATTCTTACGTCACACTTTGAAAAGAATTTGAGAATAACTCCGGGGGAATTAGAAGAGTCAAGTAAGATCCTGGGAAAAGACCTGTGGGTTAGGGACCACTAAAGAGAAAAGAACACCGTTGAAAAGGATTGTTGAACAGGTAGATGATGCACCGAAACAATGAAATATTTCAATGAGGTGACCACCTCGAATTAATTCGAACACAGACAAATCTCTTGAGATGTCTTCTGAACTCCGGAATGATTGAATGGCGAGAGGCAAACGAGCAAGGAGAACACTTGAGCTGAGGAAAAGAATATGATCAACACCGAATACTTGAATTAAGTCCACCGGAAAAGAAAAGAGATGAAGAATGCCAAACAAAAGAGAATTCACCGGTTGAAATGATTGAGGGAAAACTGAAAGGCTCCGTACAAATGAAATAGCTTCTCGAATAGATGCTCAGACTCCGGGAAGAAAAAGGGTGGGAGGGCGGGAAAAACACAAGCAACTGGAAGGGGAAATCACTGAATATCTTGAAGAGAAAACATCGGTTGAAATCATTGAGGAAAGAAAGCAAAGACTTCGCACGAGTAGGATGGATACTCGATTACGGACTCCGACTCCGAGAATAAAAGGGTGGGCGGGTGGGAAAAGATAACAACTGAGGATTGAACTTGGCAAAGATGAAGAGGCTCGAGTCAACTTGACGAGAAATGCACCGGATAAAAGAGCTGGGGAACAACGATCGGAAAACCAACTGCGTGAACCTAAAGAGAAATTTGATGGGGCAGAGGAGTAATTCAAAACACCTACGTCAAGATTCCTCACCAGAGCGACGAAGGGGCTGAGGAGTAAAAAGAATTCCTACTCACCGATATATATAATCCTAAGACTCAAAATAGTTTTCTTCTAGACTCAACAACAACCAAACTACACGATCAAACAAGGAGGGCTCCTAGGGTCGGTCGAGGCTCTGATACCAACTTGTCACGCCCAATATGCGACCCTATCCAAAAGGAACTCGAAGGTCCCACCAAGGATAGACCCGCATATTGGAATGCTTTTGCAAGGTGGATATCATTAAATCAACATTACATATTAGATGGGGATACATACAAGAGGCATACAATGCCACACAAATAAAACATCATCTTACATAAGAGCACCATCCGACTACGGATGAAACACAAACAGAAACTCAAATGACATCCACCCTGCTAGCCCAGGCTGCCGACCTGGAACCTATCCCCTGATCGGAAAAGAAGCAGAAGAAGAAACTCCAAAACAAGCAAACATCGCTCTCGCGTCATGATCATCACATAACCTCTACCTGCAACTGTTGTTGTAGTAATCTGTGAGCCACGAGGACTCAGCAATCCCATTACCATGGGTATCAAGACTAGCAAAGCTTAATGGGAAAGGAAGGGGTAAAGTGGTGAGGTTGCAGCAGCGACTAAGCAGGATATGGTGGCTAACATACGCAAATGAGAGCGAGAAGAGAAACAAAGGAACGGTCGTGAAGCTAGCAATCATCAAGAAGTGATCCTGAACTCCTACTTACGTCAAACATAACCCAAAGACCATGTTCACTTCCCGGACTCCGCCGAGAAGAGACCACCACGGCTACACACGCGATTGATGCATTTTAATTCGGATCTGGTGTCAAGTTATCTACAACCGGACATTAACAAATTCCCATCTACCACATAACCGCGGGCACGGCTCTCGAAAGTTTATACCCTGCAGGGGTGTCCCAACTTAGCCCATGATAAGCTCTCGCGATCAACAAAGGATATACCTTCTCCTAGGAAGACCCGATCAGTCTTGGAATCCCGGTTTACAAGACATTTCGACAATGGTAAAACAAGACCAGCAAAGCCGCCCGATGCGCCGACAATCCCGATAGGAGCTGCACATATCTCATTCTCAGGGCAACACCGGATAGGTCATCCTACGAGTAAAACCAGACCTCGAGTTTCCCCGAGGGGGCCCCGCAGTCTGCCCGGTTCGGACCAGCACTTAGAGAAGCACTGGCCCCGGGGGGCTAAAATAAAGATGACCCTTGGGTTGGCCGACCCAAGGGAAGGGTATAGGTGGTGGTGAGGCAAATGGTAAAACCAAGGTTGGGCCTTGATGGACAAGTTTTATTCAAAGCGAACTGTCAGGGGGTCCCATAAATCACCCGACCGCGTTAGGAACGCAAAAATCCGGGAACATAACACCGGTATGACGGAAACTAGGGCGGCAAGAGTGGAACAAAACACCAGGCATAAGGCCGAGCCTTCCACCCTTTACCAAATATATAGATGCATTAATTAAATAAGAGATATTGTGATATCCCAACATAAACCCTGTCCACCATGGAGCAATCTTCAACTTCACCTGCAACTAACAACGCTATAAGAGGGGCTGAGCAAAGCGGTAACATAACCAAGCAACGGTTTGCTAGGAAGGGTGTCAAAGGTTAGAGGTTCATGGCAATTTGGGAGGCTTGAAGAACAAGTGATAGGTAGCGCAGCATAGCGATAGAACGAAGCAACTAGCATAGCAATGATAGTAGTGAGATCCAGGGTAGCGGTCATCTTGCCTGAAATCCCGCTAGGAAGAAGAACGAGTCCATGAAGAAGATGGAGCCACGAAGACGAACCACACGTAGACGAACGAATCCTCACGATCGCAACGAAACAGGAACTATCGAGAAGAAGCACACAACATAGTAAACACACCACACATAGACAAGACATGATGCACAACAAGCATGATGCATGAGAAATCTAGATGAGGCTACTCATGGCAAGAGATGATGCAAACAAGAACAACACATCAAGGCAAGTTTAAATGAGGCCGGAAACAACATATAACAATTCCGGTAAGTCCTCATATGCAAATTTAGAAATTGGTCCAGAACTGAATAAACCTTATGTTCAAGTTGTTAAACAGCAAGTTAAGATGCACCAAGATGATCTACACGAGATTCTAGTCAAGTTACATATAAAGTTCATTAGATTTGGAGCTACGGCCTAGAAGATATGAGCAAAACAAGTTAAACATGGCATTGATGCAAAATGCATACAAACATCAAGCAAACACCTCAAAACAAGGATGCAACATGATAATATGAAGCTACATGCAAAATCAAGCAAGTTTCATATAGAGCACACTCAAAACGGAGCAACGGTTCAACACACACTCTACAAGTCATAACAACAATCTGTCCAAAACAGCAACTAGGCATATTGCAAGCACCAAAACAACATGCTACAGTACCACAATATGAAAACAAGATGCATGTACATGATGTACAGGTAAAGAATGACAAAACATGAACACTGAGCTATCTGCAGAAACAACTAGAACATGCTCAAAAGGACATGGGAAGATTGCAAATTATAACAGTTTCAGGCTTGGCAGAAATAACATCAGGTTGCAATGTTTAGAGCTATCAAACAACATGTTACAGGAACTTAACATGGCAAAAAAAAAGGCATGGCATGAATCTACTAATTGCATAGAACAAAAGTCCCTTACTGACCATGAGCCAAAAAGGATCAGAAAATATGATGGCACCCATGTAAACATGGCAAGTTATATGACAGATTCATACATGGCAGGAACAAAAATAAGTAGGCATGTTGGTGAGCTTGAACCACTCATCACAGAGAAATACATGGCATGGAAAGGCAACCAACAGTAAGAATACATGTTTATGAAGCTACGCATGGCAAGAGCAAGTTCATATGATGCATGGATCACTAGAAAAGCACATGGCCAAAACTGAACTTAATGTTAACAGGCTGACAACAACATTATTTAGCAAGTTTGGAGCAAGATTACAACAATCTACAGCAGGCTATAAATGCAACCAGGGGCATGAATGAATAGAGCAAGACATGTATAACAAAACATCCTTAGTGAACATCTCCAGAATAATGCACGAAATGACTTGTATCAGCAGGTTTACATAGCAACAAAATATAACAGAATCTGTCAGGAAAACAGCAACAGCAAGTACCCCACTTAACAAGCTTGATGCACTCAGTACACAAGTCACAAAAATACATGGATTGCACCTCTGGAAAGATGGCATGGCATAGATCAAAACACATGTAGATATCAACCTCATAGGATGCACACATCAAACATGGCAAAAATGACAAATGAGCATGTTATAACAGTTTCAGCAGATTAACAGCAACATGCACTCTTCCAACAACATTTAGGGTAACAAGATGGACTCAAATGAACATGACGCAATGGAATGAAATGAAGTACTCGTCGAGGCGAACAATTTGACATATTACATGCACGAAACGGAGCAGTACACAGGGAGTTATGATGTGACGAACATGGCATGAAAATGCAAACATTTCGGGACTTAGCAGATTTATACCTCCTCAGAAAAGTCAACGGCGGCGCGGGAGTCGAGGATGGCCGGGGAAGGGCGCGCGCGGTGGATCCGGGCCGGATCTTGCCGAGGGGAGGTGGAGCAGCGACGGGAGGCGACGGGCGGCGGGCGGCGCAACCCCGGCGAGGCGAGGCGGCAGGGCGGGCGGCGCGAGCACCGGCGGCCGGAGGTCATGGGCGCGGGGAGGCCCGGCCGAGGCATGGCGCATGGCGACGGCGCACCACGGCGGCGGGCGCTGGCTGCTCGGAGGACGAGCACGGGCGGCGGGCGGCGACGGCGATGGCGCCGGCGGGCGGGCGGGCTGCCAGAGGCGGGCGGGCGGCGGCGCTCGGGCCCCGGATGGGCTCGTCTGGAGCCCGTGATGGGCTCATGGCCTGTGGCGAAAAAGCGGCGGCGGACAGGTGGCGGCACGGGGTTGGTCCGGGGCGGCGGCGCGAAGAGGGAGAGGGCTAGGGTTGGACTAGGCGAAAAATTCGGGGAGGGGCACATATTTATAGGTAGAAGGAGGTAGGAGAGTCCAAATGAGGCACGGTTTTCGGCCACGCGATCGTGATCGAACGACCGAGAGCATGGAGGAGGTTTGGATGGGTTTTGGGCCACTTTGGAAGCGGTATTGGGATGCACACAAAAGAGGCCTTTGCGGTTACCCGGTTAACCGTTGGAGTATCAAACGACCTCCAAATGGCACGAAACTTGACAGGCGGTCTACCGATGCTATACCAAGGCCGCTTGGCAAACCTTGGTCCATCCGGAGAATGTTTAACACCCGCACAAGAGAAGAGGCAAAAAGGGGACGCCGGATAACATAGGAGTGCCGGATTGCAAAACGGACAACGGGGAAAACGCTCGGGTGCATGAGACGAACGCGTATGCAAAATGAGATGCACATGATGACATGGAAAAATGCAACACGCAAGCAAATGACATGGCAACGACGGCGAATAACTGGCAGACACCTGACGCATCGAATCCGGGGCGTTACACATGGTGCTACTTTGAAGCACAAGATATGAGACTCACTACATCAAGAACATGGTGCTACTTTGAAGCACAAGTGTGGAAAAAGAGATAGTAACATTGCCCCTTTTTATTTATTTTCTTTTTTTTTCTTTTTTTTCTTCTTTGGCCTTTCTTTTCTTTTTTTGGCCTTTCTTTTTTTATTTTTGGGGACAATGCTCTAATAATGATGATCATCACACTTTTATTTACTTACAACTCGATATTAGAACTCGATACTAGAACAAAGATATGACTCTATATGAATGCTTCCGTCGGTGTACCGGGATGTGCAATGATCTAGCGTAGCAATGACATAAAAAAATGGACAAGCCATGAAAACATCATGCTAGCTATCTTACGATCATGCAAAGCAATATGACAATGAATGCTCAAGTCATGAATATGATGATGATGGAAGTTGCATGGCAATATATCTCGGAATGGCTATGGAAATGCCATGATAGGTAGGTATGGTGGCTGTTTGAGGAAGATATAATGAAGTTTATGTGTGATAGAGCGTATCATATCACGGGGTTTGGATGCACTGGCGAAGTTTGCACCAACTCTCGAGGTGAGAAAGGGCAATGCACGGTACTGAAGAGGCTAGCAATGATGAAAAGGTAAAAGTGTGTATAATCCATGGACTCACATTAGTCATAAAGAACTCGTGTACTTATTGCAAAAGTTTATTAGCCCTCGAAGCAAAGTACTACTACGCATTCCCCTAGGGGGATGGATTGGTAGGAAAAGACCATCGCTCGTCCCCGACCGCCACTCATAAGGAAGACAATCAAAGAAACACCCCATGCTTCAAATTTGTCACACAAAGGTTACCATACGTGCATGCTACGGGACTTGCAAACCTCAACACAAGTGTCTCTACAATCCAAAACCACCCACTAGCATGACTCTAATATCACCACCTTTATATCACAAAACTATTGCAAGGAATCAAACATATCATATTCAGCGATCTACAAGTTTATGTAGGATTTTATGACTAACCATGTGAATGACCAATTCCTGTCATCTCTCTAAATAGATATAAGTGAAGCAAGAGAGTTTAATTCTTTCTATAAAAGATATGCCCACACTCTAACAAATATAAGTGAAGCAAAAGAGCATTCTACAAATGGCGGTTTTCTATGTGAAGAGAAACAGGCAATCCAGACTTCAAATGATATAAGTGAAGCACATGAAGCATTCTATAAAGCCATACTCAAAAGATTTAAGTGAAGTGCAATGAGCATTCTATAAATCAACCAAGGACTATCTCATACCAGCATGGTGCATAAAAGAAAAGTGAAAACTAAATGCAAAAGACGCTCCAAGACTTGCACATAATGCATAAACGAAACGAATACGAAAACATACCGATACTTGTTGAAGAAAGAGGGGATGCCTTCCGGGGCACCCCCAAACTTAGATGCTTGAGTCTCCTTGAATATTTACTTGGGGTGCCTCGGGCATCCCCAAGCTTGAGCTCTTGCCCTCTTCCTTTTCCTCATATCGAGACCTCCTCGTTTAGACACTTCATCCACACAAAACTTCAACAGAAAACTCGGTAAGATCCGTTAGTATAATAAAGCAAATCACTACTCTAAGTACTGTTGCAAACCAATTCATATTTTTTGCATTGTTTATACTGTAATATGAATTTTACATGGCTTAATCCACTAATATAAATTGATAGATTCATCAAAACAAGCAAACTATGCATCAAACACAGAATCTGTCAAAAACAGAACAGTCTGTAGAAATCTGAACATCCACCATACTTCTGGTACCCCAAAAATTCTACCAAAATTAGGAAAAATAAACAAGTTGTATATAAAGACAGTGAAAAAGGAATCAGAACCAATTGACGTTCCAGTTAAAAATTTAAATTCGCACACTACAGCCAAAGTTTCTGTCCTGCACCGTACAAACCAACAAGCATTGTAAACATCCTAAAGGCAAACCTTAGCACATTATTTTTATAATAAAATGTAATTGTACAATGGGATTGAAAGCACAAGTGCTCCCTAGGTGGTTTTGGTAATTAATGTCAACATATCTCTTGTTGGACTAACACTTTTATCTAGCATGTTTCAGATAAGTTCAACAATGGAGTGGCATGGACTAAAGGATATGGGAACTCCTTCAAGATGCTAAGGACAAAGGATTGGCTCAAGCTTCAAGCTCAAGACTCTTCATTTTATATTTTAGTGGTCCAAGATCACATTGAGTCTATAGGAAAAGCCAATACTATCAAGGAGGGATGAGGTGTTGCTTAATGAGCCTCTTGCTTCATGTTCTTTGTGATATGCTCCAAAAACCCTCAGCTACTTTCCCACATTCACAAATGACCTAAACCCAAAGCCAAAATCGGTCACACCGATTCTTTCTATCCGGCGCCACCGATTTCATATGTCTTAGCCACTGCCACAAACCCTAAGCAAATCGGTCTTACCAATAGGGATCTCAGTCTCACCGAGATGGGATTGTAATCTCTCTGTGTATGTCCATTATCAAAATCGGTCTCATCGAGTTTGAGCAATTGGTACTACCGAGATTACAATGCAAACTCTCTGGACAGCTTATCACCAAAATCGGTCTCACCGAGTTTGAGTAATCGGTCCCACCGAGTTTGCCTGATCAACTCTCTGGAAAGCTTATTACCAAATCGGTCTTACCGAGTTTGTGTAATCGGTCTTACCGAGATTACGTTATGCCCTAACCCTAACTGAATCGGTCTCACTGAGTTGCATTTCGATCCCACCGAAAATCCTAACAGTCACATTATTTGCTAAATCGGTCTGACCGAGTTTAATGATTCGGTCCCACCGAGTTTGGTAGATTGTGTGTAATGGTTAGATTTTGTGTGGAGGCTATATATACCCCTCCACCTCCTCTTCATTCGTGGAGAGAGCCATCAGAACGAACCTACACTTCCAACTTACCATTTCTGAGAGAGAACCACCTACTCATGTGTTGAGGCCAAGATATTCCATTCCTACCATATGAATCTTGATCTCTAGCCTTCCCCAAGTTGCTTTCCACTCAAATCTTCTTTCCACCAGATCCAAAACCTATGAGAGAGAGTTGAGTGTTGGGGAGACTATCATTTGAAGCACAAGAGCAAGGAGTTCATCATCAACGCACCATTTGTTACTTCTTGGAGAGTGGTGTCTCCTAGATTGGCTAGGTGTCACTTGGGAGCCTCTGACAAGATTGTGGAGTTGAACCAAGGAGTTTGTAAGGGCAAGGAGATCGCCTACATCGTGAAGATCTACCGCTTGTGAGGCAAGTCCTTCGTGGGCGACGGCCATGGTGGGATAGACAAGGTTGCTTCTTCATGGACCCTTCGTGGGTGGAGCCCTCCATGGACTCGCGCAGCTGTTACCCTTCGTGGGTTGAAGTCTCCATCAACGTGGATGTACGATAGCACCACCTATCGGAACCACGCCAAAAACATCCATGTCTCCAATTGCGTTTGAATCCTCCAAACCCTTCACTTTACATTCTTGCAAATTGCATGCTTTACTTTCCGCTGCTCATATACTCTTTGCATGCTTGCTTGATATGTATTGTGAATGTTGATATTGTGCCCAAACTCCACTTAAACTCAAAGAAACTTAAAAATTGCAACTTTGGTACTTAGTGTCTAATCACCCATCCCCCCTCTAGACACCTCTTCTCAAGGTCCTACAAGTGGTATCAGAGCATTGGTCTCCATTGCTTTGGTTTAATCACCATTGGAGGAAGATGGATGAGTCTACTATTGGGAGTCTTAGACATAGAGTGCCTATTCTTGATGGAGAGTATTTTCATGAGTGGAAAAATGAGATGCTTGTTATTTTCAATCAATATCATTTGAACAAGTACATTGCTAGCCCTTGTGCACCTTATGTTGATCCTATGCATCCTACCCATGATGAGTCAATTGACATGATTAGGAATCTTAGAGCTGCCAAACTTATCATTAGAGGATTGCCTAGAAACTTGCTTGGATGTTTGCCTACTTTCAAGTGTGCCTACACTATATGGAAATTTCTTGAGGAACAATTTCCAGATTATTCCTTGAAAATTCTTGATGAAATTCTCCATAAGTCTATTGCCTTGATAAGATGAATACTAGTGATCCTACATTTGGTGATCGTCTATTTGAGCTTACAAACCTTATGCGTGCCAAAGGAAATGTTGGTATTATTAGTGATATTATTTCCGAAGCTATAAAAATTCATAAGCAAGATCATTGTCAAACTCATTCTAATGAATCACCCTCTCTAGGACTTGATCCACCACATGACGATGTTGAACATGGATACTATGATGAGGATGATGATAGTGACTTCAATCTTGATGATGCAATGAGACACTTTGGTCTTATGGCAAATCTTAGGGGATATATGTCAGGAGGAAAGGAATGGGTTCTTGATAGTGGATGTATTGATCACATGACCGGAGATAAAGACATGTTTCATGAGCTTGCTGATAATGATAGTCCTCGAAAGTATGTCACTTTAGGTGACAACTCAAAGGGTAAGGTGGTTGGCCTCGGTAAGGTGGCCATATCACATGATAGCTCCATACAAAATGTCATGCTCGTTGAATCTCTTGGATACAACTTACTTTCAGTATCTAGACTTGCTGATTTCGGTTTCAATGTCCTATTTACTGAAGTAGATTGCCAAGTGTTTCGTCGAGACAATCATAGAATTGTCTTTACCGGTGTGCATAGAGGTGATCTATACATTGTTGATTTCACTAAAAAGGCTCAACCTAAAACTTGCTTCATTGCTAAATCCTCAAAAGGTTGGTTATGGCATAGAAGATTAGGTCATGTTGGTATGCAAAACCTTGACAAGCTTATTAAAGGAAATCATATCCTTGGAGTTAACGATGTCATATTTGATAAGGATAGACTTTGCAGTGCTTGTCAAGCAGGTAAACAGGTTGGAGGAAGGTATCCCGTGAAGAACATCATGACCACAAGGAGGCCACTCGAGCTACTTCATATGGATCTTTTTGGTCCCAACTCTTACAAGAGTCTCGGTGGAAATTCTTTTGGTCTAGTTATAGTTGATGATTTCTTAAGATTTACGTGGGTGTTCTTTCTCGATGATAAATCGCAGGTCCAAAATATCTTCAAAAACTTCGCAAGGAAGGCCCAAAATCAATTTGAAGTGAAGATCAAGAAGGTTCGCAGTGACAACGGAACGGAGTTCAAGAACGCAAATGTGGACACCTTTCTTGACGAAGAAGGGATTTCACATGAGTTCTCGGCTATGTACACACCTCAACAAAACGGAGTTGTTGAGAGGAAGAACCGGACGCTCATCGAAATGGCGAGAACGATGCTTGATGAGTACAAGACACCGAAGCGCTTTTGGGCAGAAGCGGTTGAGACAGCTTGTCATGCAACAAATCGCTTGTATCTTCACAAGCTACTCGGCAAAACGGCATACGAGCTCCTCACCGATAACAAGCCCCAAGTTTGATACTTTCAAGTATTTGGCTCAAAGTGCTACATTCTTGATAAGCATCGTCGCTCTAAATTTGCTCCTAAATCTGATGAAGGTTTCCTACTCGGTTATGGCTCAAACTCTCACACTTACCGTGTCTACAACAATTTCACCCGAAAGGTTGAAGAGACGGTAGATGTGAAGTTTGATGAATCTAACGGCTCGCAAGTAGAGCAATTGACAATTGATATAGGAGACAAAGATCCTTCGGAAGCAATTCAAGACTTGGCTATTGGCAAGGTTCGTCCAACGGAGGTGAAGGAGAGTACCTCGTCCGTCCAAGTGGAAGCTTCTACTTCACAACAAGGTGAACCAAGAGTTGATACGGAAGCATCCACAAGTGGGACACACCAAGATGAAGAAAACGAGGAAGTGCATCAAGATGAACGTCAACAACCTCCTTCTCCACCACGATAAGAGAATGACAACGCCAACAATGAAGAAGGCCAAGAAGAAGAAGAACAAGATGTTCAACAAAGACCCAAGCAAAAGCTTTCACGAGTTCGAGCAAGAGTTGCTAAAGATCATCCCGTCGAGCAAATCTACAATGACATTCAAACCGGGAGAATCACTCGCTCTAAAACTCGTTTAGCTAACTTTTGTGAAAACTATTCTTTCATCTCTAGCATTGAACCTATGAAGGTTGAAGAAGCATTGGAAGATCCGGATTGGATAAATGCTATGCATGAAGAGCTACACAACTTTGAGAGGAACCAAGTTTGGACATTGGTTGAGAAGCCCGACAACAACCACAACGTCATCGGTACCAAATGGGTGTTTCACAACAAGTAAGATGAAGATGGACAAGTAGTTCGCAACAAATCACGTCTCGTTGCCTAAGGCTACACACAAGTCGAAGGTATGGACTATGGTGAGACTTATGCTCCTGTTGCTAGACTTGAGTCCATTCGCATCTTACTTGCCTATGCTAATCATCATGATATCACCTTGTACCAAATGGACATTAAAAGTGCTTTTCTAAATGGTGAAATAGAGGAGGAAGTTTATGTTAAGCAACCTCCCGGCTTTGTCAATCCTAAGAAACCCAATCATGTTTACAAACTTCACAAAGCTCTTTATGGTCTTAAACAAGCTCCTAGAGCATGGTATAAATGCTTAACCAAGTTCCTTATTTAAAAAGGCTTTGAAATTGGGAAAAATGATTCTACTCTTTTTACTAAAAGGGTTAATGGAGAACTATTTGTGTGCCAAATCTATGTTGATGATATTATATTTGGTTCGACTAACCCTCATTTTAGTGAAAAGTTTGGGAAGCTAATGTCGGAGAAGTTTGAGATGTCTATGATGAGTGAACTCAAATTCTTTCTTGGGTTGCAAATCAAGCAAACCAAGGAAGGTACCTTTGTTTCTCAAACGAAGTACACCAAGGACTTATTCAAGAAGTTCAATATGCAAGAATGCAAAGGTATGTCTACACCCATGCCTACTAGTGGACATAATGACTTGACCAAAGATGGTGAACTGGTTGATCAAAAGGTTTATCGCTCTATGATTGGTTCATTGTTATATATATGTGCTTCACGTCCCGATATCATGCTAAGTGTGTGCATGTGTGCACGATATCAAGCTACTCCTAAGGAATGTCATCTTAAGGCCGTGAAAAGGATAGTGAGATACTTAATTCATACACCAAATTTTGGCACTTGGTATCCTAAGAGGGCCTCTTTCGATCTTGTTGGCTACTCCGACTCGGACTATGCCGGAGACAAGGTTGATAGAAAGTCCACTTCGGGTACTTGTCAATTTCTTGGTAGATCTCTTGTGTCTTGGCCCTCCAAGAAACAAAATTCGGTATCCTTATCCACTGCTGAAGCTGAATATATTGCCGCTGGTTCATGTTGTGCTCAATTACTTTGGATGACCCAAACTCTTAAAGATTATGGGATATATGTGAGACATGTTCCATTACTTTGTGACAATGAAAGTGCTATCAAAATTGGTCATAATCCTGTGCAACATTCTCGAACTAAGCATATTGAAGTTCGTCATCATTTCATTCGAGATCATGTTGCTAAGGGTGACATTGATCTTAAGCATGTTCGCACCAAAAAGCAATTAGCGGATATATTCACTAAACCTCTCGATGAGAAAGTGTTTTGCAGGTTAAGAGGAGAATTGAACATAATTGATGCTTCAAACTTGGAATAAAAACTCCATTGGATACATGCAAGACATGAGCCTATGACTAATCCTTGATATTTCTCTTATGATGAAAATCTTATGTCTTGGATATATTTGTATCTTGCATATTATCTAACCCATGTAGGTACTTGGTGGAATCAAATTCCATGAGATTGTAATCTACTCACATCTTAAGCAATCTCTACATCACCAAGTCTCTACACTATGGTGGTTGAAGACAAGGAAGCACGAAACCATTCAAACATATCCTTTGACAAATTCTATGTTGAGCTTCATGATTGTCATTTTTGGATACACAAGTGCTCTTCCTTGCAAGAACTAACCCATGTAGGTAGATGGACTCAAATTCCAAGTGGTGCTCCAAATTCTTGATGAGCTACATCAACCTTGAGCAACCCACACAAGTTCAACTACATGGACAACACCACCAACCAAGGTATGTTATTCCATATTTGAGAAGCTTTACTCCAAGTCATGAGCTAAAGCAACTCGACAAGATGTGAATACATCAAGATGCTTAAACGAAAAATGGCAACCCCATTTTGAGCTTAAACGATGAGTATGACCTATGATCAAGTGATCTCACTTGACACCTAAGTCAATATACTCTAACATAGGTGAATTTGTCGCCGACCATCTCTACATGAAGTTCTCTTGTGTTCTTGTCTGTGTTTTTGCATTTGTCTCATGCATATTTGTTTCCCCTTTCAAAAAAACTTCATCTAGCTTTCTTTCTGTTTGCTCTGCATTATCTGCATTCCAATTCATTGCACATCTTTCAGTAAATTCCTTGCAAATCTTTGTGAGATCTTACCAGCCTAAGTGAGCTGAGGTGACAAGTGTTTTCTCTAAGATAAACTTGGTTTCACTGACTGGTTATTTTCGGTCCAACCGAATCCTTTCGGTACGACCGAAGCAAACCACTCGGTGCCATCGATGTCACATCAGGAAAAATAGTTTGCCACATATTCTGTATTTCTTCTGATCCAGCTCCACTCAATGAATCTTGTCCTCTACAAGCATCACATTTTTATCGTTGCTTTGTGCTGTGTCTCAAGGACCATACCCATTAGACAGATTCTAGAAGACCCTTCTTGGAAATTCATGTCAAAGGGGGAGAGAGAGAACATCAAAGCTTATCATTTAGAGAGAGATCACATCAAAGAAAGAGTTTATCACCTTCTTAACTTAAGGGGGGGAGAGACCCTCAAAGGGGGAGATAGATCCTCAAGGGAGAGAGAGAGATCTCCAGGGGGAGAGAATACTTAAGTAGAAAGTATTTCTCAAGGATCCTAGATGCTTGGTGTTCAAGAGGAGAGATGCCCACATGTCTTCTTGAGGGGAGAGACATGTTCATATGATCTGTTGTGCTTATTTGCATTAGCATATATTTGCTCTGATCATCATTCATATCTTTCAGCTCTGATTTTTCAGCTCTGATTTTTCAGCTCTGATTTTTTATTCCCTATCTTCTCCCAATATCCCATGTTAGATTCAGGGGGAGCAAGACATCTAAGGGAAAGAAATCATTTAAATTCATTGCATATCTTTACTCTTGGGGACATGTCTAATCCAATGTGGTACTTAGTACTCACTCTCTACATGTCATCCCAGTCTTGGTATTCTTGTGGTTTCTTCTGTTTGCTCTGGCTAGTAGATGCATCTGTGTTATCTAATCTTATTTGCGCAGGTTCATTTCATCCTAAGCCAACTCAAGACTTCAAGGTAAGTATATGCATCACAATCATGTGTATGAGGGATTCTTGATGATGTACATATTGTTTGCAAGAAGGACTCATGGGCATGAAGGTATTCTCTTCAATAATTCTTTGCTCTGATGCATATGGCCAAGATACATGTAACACATTGCTTGCTCTATCATGTTTATGCTCTCACATGCTTTTACATTCCATATTCACATGATTGCACACATGTAGGGGGAGCCTATGTTTGCTACATGTCTTTCCAAAGCTTTACTTACTACTCTTTATATCTTTATCTAAAGCTTTGATGTATGTTGTCATCAATTAACAAAAAGGGGGAGATTGAAAGCACAAGTGCTCCCTAGGTGGTTTTGGTAATTAATGTCAACATATCTCTTGTTGGACTAACACTTTTATCTAGCATGTTTCAGATAAGTTCAACAATGGAGTGGCATGGACTAAAGGATATGGGAACTCCTTCAAGATGCTAAGGACAAAGGATTGGCTCAAGCTTCAAGCTCAAGACTCTTCATTTTATATTTTAGTGGTCCAAGATCACATTGAGTCTATAGGAAAAGCCAATACTATCAAGGAGGGATGAGGTGTTGCTTAATGAGCCTCTTGCTTCATGTGCTTTGTGATATGCTCCAAAAACCCTCAGCTACTTTCCCACATCCACAAATGACCTAAACCCAAAGCCAAAATCGGTCACACCGATTCTTTCTATCCGGCGCCACCGATTTCATATGTCTTAGCCACTGCCACAAACCCTAAGCAAATCGGTGTTACCGATAGGGATCTCGGTCTCACCAAGATGGGATTGTACTCTCTCTGTGTATGTCCATTATCAAAATCGGTCTCACCGAGTTTGAGCAATCGGTACTACCGAGATTACAATGCAAACTCTCTGGACAACTTATCACCAAAATCGGTCTCACCGAGTTTGCCTGATCAACTCTCTGGAAAGCTTATTACCAAATCGGTCTTACCGAGTTTGTGTAATCGGTCTAACCCTAACTGAATCGGTCTCACCGACTTGCATTTTGGTCCCACCGAAAATCCTAACGGTCACATTATTTGCTAAATCGGTCTGACCGAGTTTAACGATTCGGTCCCACCGAGTTTGGTAGATTGTGTGTAACGATTAGATTTTGTGTGGAGGCTATATATACCCCTCCACCTCCTCTTCATTCGTGGAGAGAGCCATCAAAACGAACCTACACTTCCAACTTACCATTTCTGAGAGAGAACCACCTACTCATGTGTTGAGGCCAAGATATTCCATTCCTACCATATGAATCTTGATCTCTAGCCTTCCCCAAGTTGCTTTCCACTCAAATCTTCTTTCCACCAGATCCAAAACCTATGAGAGAGAGTTGAGTGTTGGGGAGACTATCATTTGAAGCACAAGAGCAAGGAGTTCATCATCAACTCACCATTTGTTACTTCTTGGAGAGTGGTGTCTCCTAGATTGGCTAGGTGTCACTTGGGAGCCTCCGACAAGATTGTGGAGTTGAACCAAGGAGTTTGTAAGGGCAAGGAGATCGCCTACTTCGTGAAGATCTACCGCTAGTGAGGCAAGTCCTTCGTGGGTGACGGCCATGGTGGGATAGACAAGGTTGCTTTTTCGTGGACCCTTTGTGGGTGGAGCCCTCCTTGGACTCGCACAGCCGTTACCCTTCATGGGTTGAAGTCTCCATCAACGTGGATGTACAATAGCACCACCTATCGGAACCACGCCAAAAACATCCGTGTCTCCAATTGTGTTTGAATCCTCCAAACCCTTCCCTTTACATTCTTGCAAATTGCATGCTTTACTTTCCGCTGCTCATATACTCTTTGCATGCTTGCTTGATATGTATTGTGAATGTTGAAATTGTGCCCAAACTCCACTTAAACTCAAAGAAACTTAAAAACTGCAACTTTGGTTCTTAGTGTCTAATCACCCCCCTCTAGACACCTCTTCTCAAGGTCCTAGAGGGATAATTATTTTTGTTGAAAAGTTTCTGTAATCAAAATTCACAAAGTTTCCGTGAGCATGAACAAAGTTCAAGGCTAGCTCCCACTTCAACAATGCTTGTCTTTCTCACTTTCACTTTCCTTTTTGAAAAGTTTATAGGTTCCCCTCTTTATTTTTTTGTTTTTAAACTATATGAAAGCACTCAACAGAAATAAATGACTCTCTAAAACTTCCGAGTTGTCTCCCTGGCAGCGCTTTCTTTAAAGCCATTAAGCTAGGCATAAAGTGCTCAAGTAATGGATCCACCCGGATCCCAAGGTGTATCAAAGCCAATTTTAATTAACAATGATTTGTAATTTAGTAGTGAGCACAAAGTAACATATATCATGCAACAACGAAGTCTAACTCTCTTCCTATTCATCGGCATGTCATAAAAGAACAATTCATGCACACCAAGTAAAGGCCAATCAATAGTATAAACAATTTCTTGCAATTCTATCGTATTGGAAACAGAAAGAGGTGGAGATATAGTTCCTCTCTCATAATAATTGCAAGTAGGAGCAGCAAGCACATGCATATTACATTCGTCAAAATCATCATGTGCAATGGTAAAAGGCAACCCATCAATATAATCCTTAATAAGCACAAACTTTTCCGATATAGTGTAGTTTGGAGAATTCAAAAAGATAATAGGACTATCATGCGTGGGTGCAATAGCAACAATTTCATGTTTAACATATGGAACTATAGCAAGTTCATCTCCATAAGGATAATTCATATTGGCATCTTGGCCACAAGCATAGCAAGCATCATCAAAAAGGGATATTTCAAACAAATTCAAGGGATCATAGCAATCATCATAGCAATCATCCTTCGGTAAGCACAAAGGGAAATTAAATAATGTATGAGTTGGAGGGTTACTATCATTAGAAGGTGGGCACGGGTAGCTAATCTGCTCTTCCTCCTTTTGTTCTTCGCTCTCCTCATCATCGTTTTCATCCAATGAGCTCACTGTTTCATCAATTTCTTCTTCCATAGCTTCCTGCAAAATATTAGTCTCTTCTTGGATAGTGGAGACTTTCTCAATAAATGCATTAATATAGTAACTGTATTCATAATTTTCATAGCAATATCTAAGTATAGCAAGATTTTCAGGCCTATAAGCATCATCATCTAAAGCTTCATACTTTTCAAACAAAGATTTAATCTCATAAGCAGCCTTAAAAGCAACAAATTCTTCTATTTGTTCCACATCATAGTAATCATATATACCATTAGCATAAGAAGCTAAGGTTTCACTATCATTAAATTCGCATGAAAAGGGAAGGTGTGGAGCCTCCATCCAAGAGCAACAAGTAATATCATATCTCAAGCAGAGATTCCAGGCATACCAATGCAACATAATAAACTGATTCCATAATAGTTTCCCTTTTTGTGTCGAGCGATAATCCCTAAAGTATTCACGTTGATCCAACGTGTCTCCCATTATAAAGTTGAATGGGGTTTTCTCAGGATTATCAAAGTAGTATATAATATCTCTCGCATAATGAGAATCGAGGGTTTTAGCAGTTACCCCATCTACATGAGTAGCAAGTACATCTAATTTTTTTGGTTTTTTGTGTTCCATATCCATAACTAAAGATAGATAACAACTAAGAACAGCAAATAAAAATTACTTAGTGATAAAGCAAACAAGCACACATGAGAATATTCACCCCACGCTATGACTCCCCGGCAACAGCGCCAGAAAAAGGTCTTGATAACCCGCAAGTATACGGGATAGTTGTAGCCTCTTTCGATAAGTAAGAGTGTCGAACCCAACGAGGAGCTAAAGGTAGAACAAATACTCTCTCAAGTCCTATCGGCCACTGATACGACTCTACGCACGCTTGACGTTCGCTTTACCTAGAACAAGTATGAAACTAGAAGTACTTTGTAGGTGTTGTAGGATAGGTTTGCAAGATAATAAAGAGCACGTAAACATAAACTAGGGGCTGTTTAGATAAATAAGCAATAAAGTAAATATAGCGAGTGTGGGAAAGTGGTGGTAGGAGTTGTGAAATTGTCCCTAAGCAATTGACTATGTTACTAGACCGGTAATCACTATTGCAATTCTATTTGAGGGAGGGGCATAAGCTAACATACTTTTCTACTTGGATCATATGCACTTATGATTGGAACTCTAGCAAGCATACGTAAATACTAAAGATTCGTTAAGGTAAAACCCAACCATAGCATTAAAGTATCAAGTCTCCTTTATCCCATACGCAAACAACCTACTTACTCGGGTTTGTGCTTCTGTCACTCACGCCACCCACCATAAGCAAATCATAAACATATTGCAAACCCTACAACGTGAAACCCTCACGCTTGCGCGACACGGAGGGCACAATAGGACAGCACCAATAATAAAACATGCAACTGAAACCAATCATAGCAATTCATCAATCACCGATAGGACAAAGAAAATCTACTCAGACATCATAGGATGGCAACACATCATTGGAAAATAATATGAAGCATAAAGCACCATGTTCAAGTAGAGGGTACAGCGGGTTGTGGGAGAGTGGACCGCTGAATATAGAGGGGGGAAGGTGATGGAGATGTTGGTGAAGATGATGGAGGTGTTGGTGAAGATCGCGGTGATGATGATGGCCCCCGGCAGCGCTCCGGCGCCACCAGAAGCAAGGGGGAGAGAGCCCCCCTTCTTCTTCTTCTTCTTCCTTGACCTCCTCCCTAGATGGGAGAAGGGTTTACCCTCTGGTCCTTGGCTCCCATGGCTTGGGAGGGGCGAGAGACCCTCCGAGATTGGATCTATCTCTCTATTTCTGCGTTCTCAGATTCTACCCCTTCACCATTTCTTAAATATCCGGAGATCCGTAACTCCGATTTGGGTGAATCTTTCACCCAGATATTTCTCATAAAATTAGATTTCTTGCGCCAAAAGAAGAACGTCAACCGTCTTACGGGTGGCCCATGAGAGCCCAGGCCGCGCCCAGGGGGAGGGCGCGCCCCCCTGTCTCGTGGCCACCCTGGACACCGTTTCGCGTTGATTTTACTTCCAGAAAATCATAAATATTCCAAAAAATCTCCGTCCGTTTTTATCCCGTTTGGACTCCGTTTGATATTGGGTTTCTGCGAAACAAAATACATGCAACAAACAGGAACTGGCACTGGGCACTGGATCAATATGTTAGTCCCAAAAAATAGTATAAAAAGTTGCCAAAAATATATAAAAGTTGAATAATATTGGCATGGAACAATCAAAAATTATAGATACGACGGAGACGTATCATTTACCTGAATACTTCTTTTGTAGTTGCGGATGCTTGCAATAGGGGTTAATCATAAGTGGGATGCTTGTCCAAGAAAAGGCAGTACCCAAGCACCGGTCCACCCACATATCAAATTATCAAAGTAACGAACGTGAATCATATAAGCGGGATGAAAACTAGCTTGACGATAATTCCCATGTGTCCCCGGGAGCGCTTTTCTCATTATAAGAACTTGTCCAGGCTTGTCCTTTGCTACAAAAATGATTGGGCCACCTTGCTGCACCTTATTTACTTTCATTGCTTGTTACCCGTTACAAATTATCTTATCACAAAACTATCTGTTACCTACAATTTCAGTGCTTGCAGAGAATACCTTACTGAAAACCGCTTGTCATTTTCTTCTGCTCCTCGTTGGGTTCGACACTCTTACTTATCAAAAGGACTACGATAGATCCCCTACACTTGTGGGTCATCATGGCTCTCATATGCATTATTGTTTATCTAACAAAGAGCCCATATTACCTTGTTTTCTCCTTTGAATAAATGTCTGCGGATTCCAGCTTAGTACAATGCACGTGCATTATTATTATTATCCATATCGTTCGTTTGTGCAAGTGAAAAGCAATAATGACGATATATGATGAAATGATTGAGATGAGGAAAAGCTGGTATGAACTCGACCTATCTTGTTTTTGTAAATATGTTTAGTTCACCGTTCCTGATTCAGCCTATTATGAATGAAACATGTTTGCAATGACAATTAGAGATTATAGTTACTCATGTCATGCTTAATTAGCTAGGAGTTTATAATGGTTTATCTTGCGTGCCAATATGCTATTGAAATGGTTGCGATGTAGTATGATAGGATGGTATCCTCCTTTGAATGATTTGAGTGACTTGACTTGGCATATGTTCATGCATGTGGTTGAAACAAAATCAACATTACCTCCATGATATTTATATTCATGGTGATTTATATCCTACTCATGCTTGCACTCAGTGTTGGTTAATCTCAATGCATGTTTATGAATATTGTCGCTCTCTAGTTGGTCACTTCCCAGTCTCTTTCTAGCCTTCACTTGTACTAAGCGGGAATACTGCTTGTGCATCCACTTCCATAAACCCCAAAGGCGTTCCATATTATTCCACCATACCTACCTATATGCGGTATTTGCCTAACGTTCCAAGTAAATTTGCATGTGCCAAACTCTAAACCTTCAAATAAAATTATGTTTTGTATGCTCGAATCGGTCATGTAGCAACTAGGGATGTCTATATCTTCCATGCTAGGTGGGTTATTCTCATGATGAGTGGACTCCGCTCATCATTCGCGAGAAAATGGCTGGTAACCGGGATGCCCAGTCCCATGCTCAAATCAAATCAAAATAATTGCAAACAAAACTACACCAGGATTGTTGTTAGTTGGACGGTACCCATTGTTTCAGACCAGCTGTGGAATGTGCTTGTTGGTGGTGGGGGAGTATAAACTTTACCATTCTATTTGGGAACCGCCTATAATGTATGTAGCATGGAAGATACCGAGATCTCTTGGTTGTATGTTGACAATGAAAGCATGCCGCTCAAAATATTATTTATCTCTATTTCAAAACTCGAGCTCTGGCACCTCTGCAAATCCCTGCTTCCCTCTGCGAAGGGCCTATCTATTTACTTTTATGCTGAGTCATCATCCTCTTACAAAAGCACCAGTTAGAGAGCACCACTGTATTTGTATGCATTGTTATTAATTGATATTGAGTATGACTGTTAATGGATCTCTTTTGCCATGAATTACAATGTCTAGTCAGTCCTTGATCTTCAGGGATGCTCTGCATTTATGTTTTGTGTGTTGGAAATATGCCCTAGAGGCAATAATAAAAGTATTATTATATTTCATTATTCATGATAATTGTCTTTTATTCATGCTATAACTGTATTATCCGAAAATCGTAATACACGTGTGAATACATAGACCACAATATGTCCCTAGTGAGCCTCTAGTAGACTAGCCCGTTGTGATCAACAGATAGTCATGGTTTCCTGGCTATGGACATTGGATGTCATTGATAACGGGATCACATCATTAGGAGAATGATGTGATGGACAAGACCCAATCATAAGCATAGCACAAAGATCGTGTAGTTCGTTTGCTAGAGCTTTGCCAATGTCAAGTATCTCTTCCTTCGACCATGAGATCGTGTAACTCCCGGATACCGTAGGAGTGCTTTGGGTGTATCAAACGTCAACGTAACTGGGTGACTATAAAGGTGCACTACAGGTATCTCCAAAAGTGTCTATTGGTTTGACACGGATCGAGACTGGGATTTCTCACTCCGTATGACGGAGAGGTATCTCTGGGCCCACTCGATAATGCATCATCACAATGAGCTCAAGGTGACCAAGGTGTTGGCCACGGGATCATGCATTACGGTACGAGTAAAGTGACTTGCCGGTAACGAGACTGAACAAGGTATTGGGATACCGACGATCGAGTCTCGGGCAAGTAACGTATCGATTGACAAAGGGAATTGTATACGGGGTTTTGATCGAATCCTCGACATCGTGGTTCAACCGATGAAATCATCGAGGAGCATGTGGGAGCCAACATGGGTATCCAGATTCCGCTGTTGGTTATTGACCGGAGAGTGGTCTCGGTCATATGCGCATGTCTCCGAACCCGTAGGGTCTTCACATAAAGTTCGATGACGCTAGGGTTATTAGGAAGACTAGTATGTGACTACCGAATGTTGTTCGGAGTCCCGGATGAGATCCCGGACGTCACGAGGAGTTCTGTAATGGTCCGGAGGTGAAGTTTTATATATGGGAAGTTGGAATATGGACACCGGAAAGTTTGGGGTCTATCGGTAATGTCTTGGGACCACGGAGGGTTCCGGGGTCCACTGGGAGGGTCCACCTCGGGAGGGCCACATGGGCCGCAAGGGAGGAGCCAGCCTGGAGGGCTGGGCGCGCCCCCCACCTTGGGCCCATGCGCCTAGGGTTGGGGGGGAACCCTAAGGGGGGCGCCCCCCTTGCTTGGGGGGCAAGCCTCCCCTCCCTGGCCGCCGCCCCCCTCTAGATCTCATCTAGAGGGGTCGGCCCCCCTTGCCCCTTCCCCTATAAATATAGGGGTGAGGGGAGGGCTGCAAAATACACCTCCAAGGCACAGCCCCTCCCCTCCCAACACATCTCCTCCTCCGTTACGTGCTTGCGAAGCTCTGTCGGAGTACTGCTGCACCAACACCACCACGCCGTCGTGCTGCCGTTGGAGCGATCTTCCTCAACCTCTCCTCCCCCCTTGCTGGATCAAGAAGGAGGAGACGTCTCCCGTCCCGTACGTGTGTTGAACGTGGAGGTGCTGTCCGTTCAGCACTTGGACATCGATGATCCGAATCACGTTGAGTACGACTCCATCATCACCATCCTCTTGCAAGCTTCCGCACGTGATCTACAAGTGGTATGTAGATGCAAACTCACTCCCTTGACTCGTTGCTAGATGAACTCATAGATGGATCTTGGTGAAACCATAGGAAAAAATTTAATTTTCTGCAATGTTCCCCAACAGTGGCATCATGAGCTAGGTCTATGCGTAGTTCTCTAATGCACGAGTAGAACACAATTTGTTGTGGGCGTGGATCTTGTCAAATTGCTTGCCACTACTAGTCTTTTCTTGCTTCAGCGGTATTGTGGGATGAAGCGGCCCGGACCAACCTTACACGTACGCTTACGTGAGACCGGTTCCACCGATTGACATGCACTAGTTGCATAAGGTGGCTGGCGGGTGTCTGTCTCTCCCACTTTAGTTGAAGCGGATTCGATGAAAAGGGTCCTTATGAAGGGTAAATAGAAGTTGACAAAATCACGTTGTGGTTATTCGTAGGTAAGAAAAGCGTTCTTGCTAGAACCCAATTGCAGCCACGTAAAAGATGCAACAACAATTAGAGGACGTCTAACTTGTTTTTGCAGCGATTGATCATGTGATGTGATATGGCCAGAAGTTGTGATGAATGATGAATTGTGATGTATGAGATCATGTTCTTGTAATAGGATTCACGACTTGCATGTCGATGAGTATGACAACCGGCAGGAGCCATAGGAGTTGTCTTTAATTTTAGTATGACCTGCGTGTCATTGAAGAACGCCATGTAAACTACTTTACTTTATTGCTAAACGTGTTAGCCATAGAAGTAGAAGTAGTCGTTGGCGTGACAACTTCATGAAGACACGATGATGGAGATCATGGTGTCAAGCCGGTGACAAGATGATCATGGAGCCCCAAAGATGGAGATCAATGGAGCTATATGATATTGGCCATATCATGTCACAACTATATAATTGCATGTGATGTTTATTATATTTATGCATCTTGTTTACTTAGGACGACGGTAGTAAATAAGATGATCCCTTATATAAATTTCAAGAAGTGTTCTCCCCTAACTGTGCACCGTTGCTACAGTTCGTCGTTTCGAAGCACCACGTGATGATTGGGTGTGATAGATCCTTACATTCACATACAACGGGTGTAAGACATTTTACACAGCAAAAACACTTAGGGTTAACTTGATGAGCCTAGCATGTGCAGACATGGCCTCGGAACACGGAGACCGAAAGGTCGAACACGAATCGTATGGAAGATACGATCAACATGAAGATGTTCACCGACGATGACTAGTCCGTCTCACGTGATGATCGGACACGGCCTAGTCGACTCGGATCGTGTAACACTTAGATGACTAGAGGGATGTCTAATCTGAGTGGGAGTTCATAATTTGATTAGATGAACTTAATTATCATGAACTTAGTCTAAAACTTTTGCAAATATGTCTTGTAGATCAAATGGCCAACGCTCATGTCAACATGAACTTCAACGCGTTCCTAGAGAAAACCAAGCTGAAAGATGATGGCAGCAACTATACGGATTGGGTCCGGAACCTGAGGATCATCCTCATAGCTGCCATGAAGCAATATGTCCTAGAAGGACCGCTAGGTGACGCTCCCGTCCCAGAGAACCAAGACATTATGAATGCTTGGCAAACTCATGCTGATGATTACTCCCTCGTTCAGTGCGGCATGCTTTACAGCTTAGAACCGGTGCTCCAAAAGCGTTTTGAGCATCACGGAGCATATGAGATGTTCGAAGAGCTGAAACTAGTTTTTCAAGCTCATGCCCGGGTCGAGAGATATGATGTCTCCGACAAGTTCTCTGATTGTAAGATGGAGGAAAATAGTTTTGTCGGTGAGCACATCCTTAATATGTGCAGGTTGCACAACCGTATGACCCAGTGAACATAAACCTCCCAGATGAGGCGGTCATTGACAGAATCCTCGATCGCTCCCACCAAGCTACAAGAGCTTTGTGATGAACTACAACAGCGGGGATGGTGAAGACCATTCTGAAGTGTTCTCGATCTTTGAAGTCGCAGAGGCTGAAATCAAGAAAGAACATCAAGTGTTGATGGTCAATAAGACCACTAAGTTCAAGAAGGGCAAGGGCAAGAAGAACTTCAAGAAGGACGACAAGGATGTTGCGCCCGTAAGCCGATTCTGGGAAGAAGTCAAAGAATGGACCCAAGCACGAGACTGAGTGCTTTTATTGCAAGGGAAGGGTCCTTTGGGCGGAACGCCCCAAATACTTAGCGGATAAGAAGGCCGCAACACCAAAGGTATATTTGATATACATGTAATTGATGTGTACCTTACCGATTACTCGTAGTAACTCCCGGTATTTGATACGGTGCCATTGCTCATATTTGTAACTCACAGCAGGAGCTGCGGAATAAACGGAGGCTGGCGAAGGGCGAGGTGACGATCTTGGCGTCGGGAATGGTTCGAGTCGATGTGATCGCCGTCGCACGCTGCCTCTACATTTACCCACGGGATTAGTTTTGAACCTTAATAATTGTTATTTTGTGCCAAGTTTGAGCATGAACATTGTATCTGGATCTCGTTTAATATGAGATGGCTACTCATTTAAGTCCGAGAATAGTGGTTGTTCGATTTATATGAGAGATATGTTTTATGGTCATGCTCGATGGTCAATGGTTTATTCTTAATGAATCTCGGCGTAGTATTACACGTGTTCATAGTGTGGATGCCAAAAGATGTAAAGTTGATAACGATAGTCCCACATACTTGTGCATCGCCGCCTTGGTCACATTGGTGTCAAGCGCATGAAGAAGCTCCATCTTGATGGACTTTTAGAGTCTCTTGATTATGAATCGTTTGACACACGCGAACCATGCCTCATGGGCAAATGACCAAGACTCCGTTCTCCGGAACAATGGGCGAGCAACCAACTTGTTGGAAATCATACATACTTGATGTGTGCGGTCCAATGGCGTTGAGGCTCATGGAGGATATCGTTATGTTCTCACTCTCACTGATGACTTAAGTAGATATGGGTATGTCTACTTAATGAAACACAAGTCTGAGACCTTCGAAAAGTTCAAGGAATTTCAGAATGAGGTAGAGAATCAACGTGACCAAAAGATAAAGTTCCTTCGATCAGATCGTGGAGGAGAATACTTAAGTCACGAATTTGGCACACACTTAAGGAAATGTGGAATCGTTTCACAACTCACGCCGCCTGGAACACCTCAGCGAAACGGTGTGTCCGAACATCGTAATCGCACTCTATTGGATATGGTGCGGTCTATGATGTCTCTTACCGATTTACCGCTATCATTTTGGGGATACGCTCTAGAGACAGCTACATTCACTTTAAATAGGGCACCGTCTAAATCCGTTGAGATGACACCGTATGAATTATGGTTTGGGAAGAAACCTAAGCTGTTGTTTCTAAAAGTTTGGGGATGCGATGCTTATGTCAAGAAACTTCAACCTGAAAAGCTCGAACCCAAGTCGGAAAAATGTGTCTTCATAGGATACCCTAAGGAAACTGTCGGGTATACCTTCTACTTAAGATCCGAGGGCAAGATCTTTGTTGCCAAGAACGGATGCTTTCGGAAAAGAGTTTCTCTCGAAAGAAGTAAGTGGGAGGAAAGTAGAACTTCGATGAAGTACTACCTCTCGAGCGGGAAAGTGGTGCAGCTCGGGAAAATGTTCTGTGATGCCCACACCAACCAAGAGGAAAACAATGATGATGATCAAGGTACTTGGATCAAGTTGCTCTTGAACTTCGAGGTCCACAAGGACACGTTCCGCACTGAGTGGTGCAGCAACCCTGTCACGGAAATCATGTTGTTAGACAACGGTGAACCTTGAACTATGAAGAAGCGATGGCGGGCCCAGATTCCAACAAATGGCTTGAAGCCATGAAATCCGAGATAGAATCCATGTATGAAAACAAAGTATGGACTTTGACAGACTTGCCCGATGATCGACGGCGATAGAAAACAAATGGATTTTTAAGAAGAAGGCGGACACGGATGGTAATGTTACCATTTATAAGGCTCGACTTGTCGCTAAGGGTTATCGACAAGTTCAAGGGATTGACTACTGACGAGACATTCTCTCCGTAGCGAAGTGAAGTCCGTCTGAATCATGTTAGCAATTGCCGCATACTATGATTATGAGATATGGCGATGGACGTCAAACGACATTCCTTAACGGACATCTTAAGGAAGAGCTGTATATGATGCGAGCGGAAGGTTTTGTCGATCCTAAGAATGCTAACAAAGTATGCAAGCTCCAATGATCCATTTATGGGCTGGTGCAAGCATCTCGGAGTTGGAACATTCGCTTTGATGAGATGATCAAAGCGTTTGGGTTTATGAGACTTATGGAGAAGCCTGCGTTTACAAGAAAGTGAGTGGGAGCTCAGTAGCATTTCTCATATTATATGTAGATGACATACTCTTGATGGGAAATGATATAAAACTTCGGACACATTAAGGCCTACTTGAATAAGTGTTTTTCAATGAAGGACCTTGGAGAAGCTGCTTATATATTAGGCATCAAGATCTATAGAGATAAATCGAGACGCCTCATAGGTCTTTCACAAAGCACATACCTTGATAAGATTTTGAAAAAGTTCAAAATGGATCAGTCCAAGAAAGGGTTCTTGCCTATGTTACAAGGTGTGAGATTGAGCTCGGCTCAGTCACCGACCACGGCAAAAGATAAAGAAGAGATGAGTGTCATCCCCTATGCTTCAGCCATAGGATCTATTATGTATGCCATGTTGTGTACCAGACCTGATGTAAACCTTGCCATAAGTTTGGTAGCAAGATACCAAAGTAATCCCGGCAAGGAACACTGGACAGCGGTCAAGAATATCCTGAAGTACCTGAAAAGGACAAAGGACATGTTTCTCGTTTATGGAGGAGACAAAGAGCTCGTCGTAAAGGGTTACGTCGACGCTAGCTTTGACTCAGATCTGGATGACTCTAAGTCACAAACCGGATACGTGTATATGTTGAATGGTGGAGCGATGGTGGTGCGGTACCGCAAGCGAGCGTCGTGGCGGGATCTACGTGTGAAGCGGAGTACATGGCAGCCTCGGAGGCAGCGCATGAAGCGATTTGGGTGAAGGAGTTCATCACCGACCTAGGAGTCATACCCAATGCGTCGGGGCCGATCAAACTCTTCTGTGACAACACTAGAGCTATTGCCCTTGCCAAGGAGCCCAGGTTTCACAAGAAGACCAGGCACATCAAGCGTCGTTTCAACTCCATCCGTGAAAATGTTCAAGATGGAGACATAGAAATTTGCAAAGTACATACGGATCTGAATGTCGCAGATCCGTTGACTAAACCTCTCTTTCGAGCAAAACATGATCAACACCAGAACTCTATGGGTGTTCGATTCATCACAATGTAACTAGATTGGTGACTCTAGTGCAAGTGGGAGACTGTTGGAAATATGCCCTAGAGGCAATAATAAAAGTATTATTATATTTCATTGTTCATGATAATTGTCTTTTATTCATGCTATAACTGTATTATCCGGAAATCGTAATACACGTGTGAATACATAGACCACAATATGTCCCTAGTGAGCCTCTAGTTGACTAGCCTGTTGTGATCAACGGATAGTCATGGTTTCCTAGCTATGGACATTGGATGTCATTGATAAAGGGATCACATCATTAGGAGAATGATGTGATGGACAAGACCCAATCATAAGCATAGCACAAAGATCGTGTAGTTCGTTTGCTAGAGCTTTGCCAATGTCAAGTATCTCTTCCTTCGACCATGAGATCGTGTAACTCCCGGATACCGTAGGAGTGCTTTGGGTGTATCAAAAGTCACAACGAATCGGGTGACTATAAAGGTGCACTACGGTATCTCCGAAAGTGTCATTGGGTTGACACGGATCGAGGCTGGATTTGTCACTCCGCATGACGGAGAGGTATCTCTGGGCCCACTCGGTAATGCATCATCACAATGAGCTCAAGGTGACCAAGGTGTTGGCCACGGGATCATGCATTACAGATGAGTAAAGTGACTTGCGAGAACGAGACCGAACAAGGTATTGGGATACCGACGATCGAGTCTCGGGCAAGTAACGCATCGATTGACAAAGGGAATTGTATACGGGTTTTGATCGAATCCTCGACATCGTGGTTCAACCGATGAAATCATCGAGGAGCATGTGGGAGCCAACATGGGTATCCAGATCCGCTGTTGGTTATTGATTGGGAGAGTGGTCTCGGTCATGTATCGCATGTCTCCCGAACCCGTAGGGTCTTCACATAAGGTTCGGTGGCGCTAGGGTTATTAGGAAGACTAGTATGTGACTACCAAATGTTGTTTGAGTCCGGATGAGATCCCGGACGTCACGAGGAGTTCGGAATGGTCCGGAGGTGAAGTTTATATATGGGAAGTTGGAATACGGACACCGGAAAGTTTGGGGTCTATCGGTAATGTCTGGGACCACCGGAGGGGTTCGGGGTCCACCGGAGGGGCCACCCCTCCCGGAGGGCCACATGGGCGCAAGGGAGGAGCCAGCCCTGGAGGGCTGGGCGCGCCCCCCACCTTGGGCCCATGCGCCTAGGGTTGGGGGGAAACCCTAAGGGGGGCGCCCCCCTTGCTTGGGGGGCAAGCCTCCCCTCCCTAGCCGCCGCCCCCCCTCTAGATCTCATCTAGAGGGGCCGGCCCCCCTTGCCCCTTCCCCTATAAATATAGGGGTGAGGGGAGGGCTGCAAAAGACACCTCCAAGGCGCAGCCCCTCCCCTCCCCAACACATCTCCTCCTCCGTTACGCGCTTGCGAAGCTCTGTCGGAGTACTGCTGCACCAACACCACCACGCCGTCGTGCTACCATTGGATCGATCTTCCTCAACCTCTCCTCCCCCCTTGCTGGATCAAGAAGGAGGAGACGTCTCCCGTCCCGTACGTGTGTTGAACGCGGAGGTGTTGTCCGTTCAGCACTTGGACATCGGTGATCCGAATCACGTTGAGTACGACTCCATCATCACCATCCTCTTGCAAGCTTCCGCACGTGATCTACAAGTGGTATATAGATGCAAACTCACTCCCTTGACTCATTGCTTAGATGAACTCATAGATGGATCTTGGTGAAACCGTAGGAAAAAATTTTAATTTTCTGCAACGTTCCCCAACATTGTGGTCTCACAAAGGGCTAGTGAGATACCATCGTGTTATATCATATCATGATTGTTTTGAGGAAGTGTTGTCATCTGAGATTTATTATTATTACTCGCTAGTTGATTATGCCATTGATATGAGTAAATGTGAGACCTAAATGTTATGGTCAATATGGTTAGTTCATAGTCTTTGTCGAAAACTTGAATGCTGGCTTTACATATTTGCAACAACAAGATCAAACAAAGTTTGTAAAAGTTTTTCTTTATCACTTTCAGTTTATCAACTGAATTGTTTGAGGACAAGCAATGGGTTAAGCTTGGGGGAGTTGATACGTCTCCAACGTATCAACTTTTCCAAACTCTTTTGCCCTTGTTTTGGACTCTAATTTGCATGATTTGAATGGAGCTGACCCGGACTGACGCTGTTTTCAGCAGAATTGCCATGGTGTTATTTTTATGCAGAAAAAAGTTCTCGGAATGACTTGAAACTTCACGGAGATAACTTTTGGAATAAATAAAAATATTGGCGAAAGAATCAACCGAAGGGGGCCCACACCCTGGCCACCAGGGTGGGGGGTGCGCCTACCCCCCTGGGGCGCGCCCTCTCTCCTTGTGGGCCCCTGGACCTCCACCGACCTCAACTCCAACTCCATATATTCGCGTTCGGGGAGAAAAAAAATAAGAGAGAAGGATTCATCTCGTTTTACGACACGGAGCCGCCGCCAAGCCCTGTTCTTCCTTGGGAGGGCAGATCTGGAGTCCGTTCGTGGCTCCGGAGAGGGGAATTCATCGCCATCGTCATCATCAACCATCCTCCATCACCAATTTCATGATGCGCACCGCCTGCTATTAAAAGGAGGCCTTACTATCCCTTAGTTTCCAATAGGACCGTTGGCAAGGGAGGGTAGGACAAAAGGTGTCATGCAAGTTCTTTTCCATAAGCATGTAGGACTATATTCGGGATACATGCCTACATTATATTGATGAATTGGAACCAGTTCTGTGTCACCCTATGTTATAACTGTTGCATGATGAATGCCATCCGACATAATTATCCATCATTGATCAATTGCCTACGAGCTCATTTCATATTGATTTTTGCTAAGTTACTTTTCCGTTGCCGATGTTACGATTGCTACTGTTACTTTTTGCCACTATTGCCGTTACTTCCATACTACTTTGCTGCAGATATTAAGTCTTTCAGGTGTGGTTGAATTGACAACTCAACTGCTAATACTTGAGAATATTCTTTGGCTTCCCTGTGTCGGATCAATAAATTTGGGTTGATTACTCTACCCTCGAAACTGTTGCAATCCCCTATATTTGTGGGTTATCAATGTCATTGTGAGAACCAACCATGCCGAAAAAGAGTGTCAAATTCAGAGATCTTGTGAAGCCACAACTTCAAGTATGTCCGTGCAAGCCTTAAAATGCCCCTTATATTGCCCCCACCAAGCAAATTGATAGTTCTTCCACTTCCAATGCATACAATCTATGCTACCAAGCGCTCCTAGAAAAGCCTCTCTCTCTCCATTGACCGCTAACAACCGGGCTGTATATGCAGCATTTGGCTCTCTCAAGTACTTCTGGCCAAACGTTGCTGCCTCAGCCTGACAGAACTTGTACAATGATGAAAGGCATGTGGACTCACTCATGCAGACATACTCATCCATAAGATCACCGGGAATTTCGTATGCAAGCATCCGAATATCTGCAGTGTATTTCTGATAAGAGGAGAAACCAACCTTTCTAAGGGCATCCTCCTTGCATCTAAAGTAATCATCATACACCACCACTCCCTCTCGAATACGGTTGAACACATGTCCCGCCATCCACACGCAACACCGGGAAAGTTTGGGATTGTAGAGTGGGGACGTGCACTGAAGGTAACCGACAAAGAGTGGGCAATGGCCTCTTTCTCTATTGGATTCAACGCCGGAGCATGGCCCATGATCGATCCCCTAAACCTCGTACACTACTTACCAATGTGGTCATTGACGACCATAGTTGCAACCACAAAATCCTCATTGTCCGGTAATGAATTGTCCGATGAACACATGAAGTTATTGAAAAAGAACTCGTCCCACTATCCAAGGTACCTTGCGGGCAACATCGAACACCTTTGTGGGCGTGGTGGAGTAGCAGCGGTGAAGAGCCCCATGCCCTCCCTGTACATCCAGTGGGCCTGTTGAAGTGGAGGCAAGGGTGGTGCCGACGACCGTGGAGGTGCTGCTAGACCATGCCTTCTCGTGCTACGATGACGGCGAGAAGAGGCCACTAACGCCGACAAGGGTGGGTCTCATATGCGCTTAGAGGTGGGAGGGAATGGGTGGATGTGGACTGCAGCCTATGCGGCGTCCAAGCTGTCAAGTGGACAACGACGACGAGGGCGGCGTGACCGGAGGAGGTCCTGTTTGGCGGGAGGGGGAGGAGAGAATGGCCGATATGCCACCTACAGACGGGCCAGGGGAGGACAAGAGAGAGTGTCACGTGTGTACACGCCAACGCAAACCCAGTCTAAATTCGGGCAGGAAAATGTGTCGTGGGCGGACGAAAAACAAACACCCATCTATTTGCTTCGGCGCGTTGGGCCGCATTTTCGGTCCGTTTCGGTGCGTTGGCGTTGGGTGACACTATCTCTTAACTGTACATGTAAATTTCTCAAATGAAAAGAAAATAAACTGCACACGTAAACGCGAACCAATATGTGATTGGATGGTTAGAGGGACAGTGGTATCCCCACCCCACCAGAGTTCAGTCTCTCAGAGGTGCTCATAGGGATAAGATGTGCGTGTGTGCATTCATAGGGGTGACTGTATGCGCATATGTATGAGCGCTTGAGTCTGTACTGATTAAAAAAAACTGTACACGTAAACTTTTCGTCCAATGTAAAGTTCAGGAGAGACGGTAAAAAACCTACTCCAGTCCAGTAGCCGCCTTGCTCAAATTACTCGACACCGAGGAGCGTGATGAGCGGGTGAACAGGTCCTCCAAAACGGCATCATTGAACGAGTCACGTATGCGTCCGTCCTCATTCCGGCCGCACTCCCCAAGTGATGGTGACAGGTGGTCCCGCTGTAGCGCAAAGAAGCTACACCATGGCCCCACAAGTCGGGCCAGGCACGCCCCAAAGCTCCGACCCGTATCAACGCAGCAATTACTTCGTCTCAGAAGAAGAAAGAAGAAAGCATTAAGAGCATCTGCAACAGTTTGTATGTACAATCGTTGGTATAAGTATCCACGTCAGCAGCCAACAGCACATCATACAGGCTCTTCAATGAGGCGTATGTTAAGTGTATGTTAAACAACCAGGCGGGTCCACTAAATGTTGAAGAAATGAACATGCTTGCCTCGGAGCTTGTGCCTGGAGCGTTGCTTCAGGTTCATACGATTTCATTCTCTCTCTTCTTTTATTATGTGCCATGTCATCAAAATAGTCTAGGTGGCAACTTTACCAACGATGATCATACGACTGTTGAAGATGCCCTAATTCGGCTATCAAGAAGAAGATGCTCCAGTACAACAACAATAAAATTCCCTCTGCTCATTTTTACCCAAAAAAAGTACTACTAGTAGTAGTAACATTAGACCCATTCTGATCGTACTTATTTTGTTTTTGGCAGCAGAACATCAGTGTGGGGTTGGATGGGTAACGAGGATGAAAGGGACGGGCCAGAGCGAGCGAGCGAGCGAGCAAAGCTGTGTGGTTAGGGAAAGCGGATAAAGCGCGAGAGTGATTAGCCGCGGGAAAACGGTGCTTAGCAGCAGCCCACGCGCAACCTTTTCGCCGCTTTCCGCTTTATTTATTTTTTTCTTCTCAAAACAGAACGGGAACAAATCCAGCCCCCACCACTCCCACGCCTTTCGCTTTCCCCCCCTCCGTCGCGCTCCGCCTCCCCTCATCAGTCCTCACAAGCGCGCAGAGAGAGAGAGAGGGAGGTGCAGGGCGCGTCTGGGTGCGGAGTTACTCTGGCTGGGACTGGCGCTAGCAGCAGCGGCGGCGGCGGCGGCACTGGTGCGCGGTGGTGGGACGAGGGAGCGGGGAGGAGCTGGCCAAGACCGCGGCGCGTCGTCCCCCGAGGCCGAGGCGTCCGTCATCTCTGGACTCTGGGGATCTCCGCTTTCCCCCGTCCGAGGTGATTGATTGAATATTTTCCTTCGATTTGTTTCCTTGTTTGGTTCGGTCGGGGAACCGGCGGCCGCCGCGCTTCGTCGCTCTTCGCCGTCTTCGCCGGCGGGGAAGATCTGAATGCGGCGCCGGGTGGGTGCATTCTGAGAGTCGATAGGCTGGCGGGATTCTGCTGCGGTTTTGGTGGTTGCCTTGGGGTTTGGGGAGCACCAGGCGTGATTCGGTGGGTTGTTGTTTTCTCATTCTCGCGGAAGTACGCGTCTAATCCGGCGGGTTGGTTTGTGATTCTGTTCTGCAGGGTGGAGGATTGGACCTGTTCCTACTCCCCGGAGGCTGCTCTCGCTGGGTTTTCGACAATTTGCCCAGGAGCAGGTTTGATTCTTCGTACCCGTGTTGGGCTGGAGAGAAACTTTGTTCTCCTCGTCTCCTTAATCAATCTGTGCGTGACTGTTGCAGGTGAAGTGCTGTCTGTGCTGAAATTTCCCATCCCGGTGCAGGAATCCTGTCGTCCTTGTGTCTTGTTGAGGAGAGAACCGCTTGGGATTTGCCTCGTCTTGGTCGGCTCTTGCTTGGTGGTTGTGCACTTGTTATGCTAAGGTCTGAATGGAGATAGTAGATAAGATTGCGGAGCCTGAAGACCCTTTGGTGGTCACTGCTCGGAAGGTGCAGAGCCTGGAGCCGCCACTGCCGATTCCGATAAAGGCGTCATGGAAAGGGAAGACCTCCCAGCAGCAGGATGAGAAGGATCTGCCAGATGATGGGGAGGAGAGCTTCCAGAGCGTGGATTCCTCGGATGAGGGTGGCCGGAGTTCTTTCTCTGGGGCCAGTCACCCGCTGGAGCCAATTGATATGGACCTTATGAAGACGGTCTACGTCGCCATTGATGAGGAGAAGCCCGAGCCGCCGGTGTGTCTTGTGCGAGGACTATCAGCCAAAGGGCCGTTCATAGATGACCTCTCGCTCCGTGTTACAGGCGTGAAGGCAAATACAATGGTCTGTGCAGGCAGTGGTGAAGGCTTGGCTGAGGAGATGAAGGTGTCTGGTGCTGCAGTGGCATCATTGGTCACGGCGCGCTCGTCACAGGGTACTGAAACTGTGTCCTTGCCTCCTGATTCGGAGGAGAAGGACTGCGTCTGGGATGCATCGCTCCCTCCCAGTGGCAATGTCAGCCCTCACAGCAGCATTGACAGCATGGGGGTGGTCACTGCCATGAGCATTGCGAGCAACCGCAGTAACACATATAAAAGTGAAGCCATAGCTAGCGGAACCATGCTTACTGTAGAGAGGAACTTTGGAAGTGTAAAGAGTAGTGTTCGAGGTGACTCTTTAGAAAGTGCAAAAACAAGCATGAGCCGAGCAAGTGACAGCAGTGGTGTTAGCGATGATAGCAGCTGGAGCCATATCACTGGAGGTACCAGCAAGCCTCATAAGGGGAATGATCCTAGAGGAAAGGCGATTCATGCTGTGCGAATCCGCGATGGCGTGCTTGGGATGAGCCACTTTAGACTGCTCAAGCGTCTAGGCTGTGGTGACATTGGCAGTGTATACCTGTCAGAGTTGAGTGGGACTAGGTGCTACTTTGCAATGAAAGTAATGGACAAGGCATCCTTGGCCAGCAGGAAGAAGTTGAATAGGGCTCAAACTGAGAGGGAGATCCTACAGCTTCTGGATCATCCATTCCTACCAACTCTGTATACACATTTTGAGACTGATAGGTTCTCGTGTCTGGTCATGGAATTTTGTCCGGGTGGCGACTTGCACACTCTGCGACAGAAACAGCCAGGAAAATATTTCTCTGAGTATGCAGCAAGGTATATTAAATCATGAGCCAGTTCCTTAGAAAAATATAACTTGTATTTTCATGTTGTATTTCACATTCAGTATGTTGTTTGTCAAGTTTAGTACTCCACTTGCTATTAATTTAATGTAGCTTAGAGTTATCACTATTTCTGCTTTTCAATATTGTTTGTCAAGCAGTTGAGACTGAAGCATATTTTCCGAACTGTGCAAGGATTCCGCCGCGGGGGATGGTTTCTGCAAGGGAAATAAATTATGTATAACTATAAAGTTTGATAGGAAGCTTATCTTTTGGGGCTTCAGGAAGCAGCTAATGTAGTGTTGCCCAGTTACTCAGGCAAAAATTCTGAATAAGGTTTTATGACTATTATGAGGTGGTGTGCAGAGAAATGTTATTTGTTCAAATGTACTCTGCAGGTGTGCTTGTAAATGGTGCATAAATTTTATAGGCTGAAATGTAGGCAGCATGGTTGAAATGATTCTGGGATATTATAAACCGTGCTCCAATTAGCTTTTGCTTTCGCATCTTACCCTTCAATACCAGATTTTTCCTATCCAGTAGCTTATCTTATACTACCTAGTTGGCTAGTTGCAACTAAAAGCACTGACATTGTGCTCTCTGATTTTGAGCAGGTTTTATGCTGCAGAAGTTCTTCTAGCTATTGAGTATCTACACATGCTGGGAGTCGTTTACAGGGACCTGAAGCCAGAAAATGTTCTGGTGCGTGATGATGGCCACATAATGCTTTCAGACTTCGACCTGTCCCTGAGATGTGCAGTGTCACCTACACTAATCAGGACATCGGCCTTTGATTCTGATCCCAGAAGGGTGGGTGGTTCATTCTGTGTGCAACCTACTTGCATGGAGCCTACTTCAGCCTGTATTCAGCCAGCTTGTTTCATGCCCAAATTGTTCGGTCAGAAGAGCAAGAAAAAGACCAGAAAAACAAGGTCTGAGCTAGGACAGAGTGCCATCAACCTGCCCGAGCTCCTCGCAGAACCAACATCAGCTCGATCGATGTCATTTGTTGGAACTCATGAGTACTTGGCCCCAGAAATCATCAAAGGCGAAGGCCATGGCAGTGCGGTCGACTGGTGGACCTTCGGAATCTTCTTGCATGAGCTTCTCTACGGCAAGACACCATTCAAGGGGTCAGGCAACCGCGCCACGCTGTTCAACGTGGTCGGCCAGCAGCTGAAGTTCCCCGAGTCGCCGTCGACGAGCTACGCCGGCAGGGACCTCATCAGGGGGCTCCTGGCCAAGGAACCGCAGCAGCGCCTCGGCGTGAAGAGGGGCGCGACGGAGATCAAGCAGCACCCGTTCTTCGAGGGCGTGAACTGGGCCCTCATCCGGTGCAGCACGCCCCCTGAGGTCCCGAGGCCCGTCGAGGCCGAGCTGCCCGTGAAGTACGGGGTGTCGGAGGCGGTCGCAAGCACCAACAAGAGGGTGGTCGGTGCGGACGCCAAGTCCGGCGGGAAGTACCTTGACTTCGAGTTCTTTTAGAGTTTGTGCCTTAGCGGCAGAGCTTGTTGTTTGCATACTGTTGGTGTTGTTGGGTCAGTGTGGTGTTGTGATTTTTACGGTGCTGTTTATGTCGGTCACCGCTGTTACAAATTTCTTGCATCTGAACTGGCCAAGATTAGGTAGGTGTGCTTGATCTCCATGTCCCGATGGGAATAGCCTGTCTATGTTTCTAAACATGTTTTGCGTGCTACAGATTTTGCATCGCAGAAACACTCTGAAGAGTGGCTGTCTTCGGAGTTATGCGCCATCACTAGGAGAAACGGGCATTCTGACTGACCAGCTTACTGGTTGTAGAATAGAATTTGTGGAATATAATTGTAGCTAAATGTATTTCCGTTGTGATTGGCCGCTCGTTTAGATGCTCTGAATTATCAGAGATGCAGCATCTGTATACCTTGGAATAGCAGAGCAGTATGCCTGTATTTCCTCAGCTCGAGAACCCGTTTCAGTACAAAGTCTGTAGGGTGCAGAATTGTTAGAAGTTTAGAGCATCACTAGCAGACCCGGCAAAAGGCCTCGACCCGCAAAATTCTAGCGAGTAAGGCCTCGACCCGTAAAATTCTAGCGAGTATACGGGCTCGGCCCGATTTTCTGGCAGAACAAAGCCCGTATACTCGCCCAGCCTTTAAAAATATTTACTGCGGCCCGCAAACCGCCCGCCCCGACCAGTATATCTACGGGTTTGCGACGCGTTTGCAGGTCGAAACCCTATCCCCCCGCCGCCGTTGAGCTCCGCAATTCCTCACTCCCCTCCGCACATTTCTCGCCGCCGGCGAGCCCCTTCCGCCTCCATCCGCCATGTGGGGCCGCATGTGGAGCTCCGGACGCGGCTCCGGAAGTAGAACTTGCGGCGGCAATGAGCCCGAAGGGAAGCGGCGGGTCGGTCGGACGGCCGAAGGAAGCAGCGTCCGGCCGGACGGCGCGAGGAAGCGCGGGGCTAGGAAGTGGACCAACCACGGTCTCTCGCCGCAACCGAGCTTCCGCGTCCGGGAGACGGACGAATACGACCGTCAACACGGGTGTACGCCATCCTCGGCTGCGGGCCCGTCCTCGGCGGCGAGATTTTCTGCTTACGTCGGGAGCTCCTCCTCTTCCGGCGCGGGCCTTCTCCCCGTGAAGAGGGAGTGGTTGGAGGAGCCGGAGGAGGTCCCTGTCAAGCAGGAGCCCGAGGAGCTCGGTAGCTGCGGAGTCATCGGGCCGGAGGACTTCGTCGTCGATGTCGACGCGGTCACGGTCACCATTGTCGAGCGGAGCTTGCGCGAGGAGGCGGAGCGCCAACGCCACCACGAGGAGCTCGAAGACCTCGTGTTCAAGCAGGCAGTCGCGGCCAACCTCGCCTCCAAGGAGAAGGATAACAAGTGGCGACGCATATGCGAGGAGCAGAGGGAGAAGTACATCGACCTCAACAGCTCTGGCGAGGAGGATTGAGCTCCTCCACGGCGTCGTCCATGGCCGCGAGCTCGCCCCGTGAGATCCCCACCACCTCTAGTACTAGTACTAATGTAGTATGTAGTATGAACTAATGTTTGTAGTGTTTGATCATATGTAATGGTATGTAGTATGTGATGAATTACTATGGTGCAATTTCTCCCGCGAATCTGTTTTTTCAAATTATGCAGTTTCATCTACGGTTTTTGATCGGCCGCGCTCATTCTCGACCCGCAAATGAGATTTACGTTGAACTGCAAACACATTTTGCGGTTCGGGATTTTAGGGGGTCGGCTAGAGTTGCTCTTAGACGGATACACAAATTCTGTTCATTGAGCACCCCGCCGCACAAGAGAAAACACGACCTCGCTAAACCGCCTCCGCCGCCACTACTCACCCATCCCCTCCTCCCCCGGCAACGTCGGCCGCCATGGTGAAGCGGTGGCTCCCCCTGGAGGCCAACCCCGACGTCATGAACCAGGTACCCCACACCTCCTCTCCACCTCCGGCAGGGCTTCTTCGCCTCGGCCTCTCCTCTTCCCCGCTCAGTCCCCTTACGCCACGGTCGGCTGCAGTTCATGTGGGGGCTGGGGGTCCCGGAGGACGTGGGGTTCTGCGACGTGTACGGGCTCGACGACGAGATGCTCGCCATGGTGCCCCAGCCGGTCCTCGCCGTCCTGCTGCTCTACCCGCAGGTGATTCCTGAGTCCTGGCGCCTGCCTAATTGGCTGTGGGATTTTGTTTGGGTTGTTTGTGCCGGCGGTGGGGAGGAGCTGATTTGTTTCCCACCCGCGTGTTGGTGAGCAGGATCGGAAGAAGGAATCCGATGCTTCGGCCGCTTCGACGGTGGAGACCAAGGTGAGACTGAACTGTATGGTTAGTTGGCAGTAAGGATGCCCAGCACAATTTCCTGACGTAACATCAATCGATTCCCATTAAAACCTGGTAAATAATTTGGTTCGTTCACCTGCTTCTAGGAATTACATCGTGTTCCTAAAACTGAACTTCGGCGAAATATTGCCATAATACTTCAGCATAATTAATCATAGGACATCAGGGCATTACCATGATGTATCTGCTTAATTGCTCACCCAATGGCATCAGGGCATTGCCATAATAGTTTAGCAGGAACGGTAGCAGCCAGTGGTTAGGGTTTTAGCCGTTTCTTCAAACTCTACATGTTACTTCAACAGTAGTTCTTTAGCCATTTGCCCATTTTCATGGTGCCCCTAGTTATTGTGTATTTCCTGGGATACTCCTTTAAACAAGTAAACAAACTGCACTTCAATGGTTAAATTGTTTGAATGCTATCATGCTTGCTAACCAAGAAGTTTAATGCATTAAGTTGATTTCTACCGCTGACTTATTTTTGCACTGCACACTCGACATATCGTACTTGTTTCCCCAAATTCCAACTTGTGTATCAACTCAGAATAAGGAATTGTGTCCACGATGGTTAGCAGCTTATTAGGCTCCTATTATTTCTTCCATATGCATCATGTTATAGGTTGTATACATATTGGTTTCGTGGTTCCCAAATAGCTAGATATACAGTACAATATAATTTGTTAAAGATTGTTAAGGAACCTATGCAAAGTTTCTATATGGTTATTTCTTGATAATACAAAAAATTCATGATGCAGGAACCCAACAAGAAAGTATATTTTACAAAACAGACTGTTGGCAATGCTTGCGGAACAATTGGTATTATTCATGCAATAGGGAATGCTGTGTCCAAAATCAAGCTAGGTATTTACAGCAGTTTTGAGTTTTAACTTCCTACTGATGTACAGAATATTAATGCATACACGCATCAAGACAACACTCTATTATGCGAACTTTTATTTGATCTTGCAGTCCAAGCATAGTCATTGTTCATGCAATTCTATCAGTGTGAGGGTGTAACCCAATAATTCACTAAGGTCATTTCCATGATCCTTAATAACTCCTTCATCCCTTGCCATCTGTTTCTTAAAAGAATAGGTGGTAATGGATAGTCATGTCCTTGACCTGCTATCATATGAATAATGTATTTCCGGCAGGGACGGAGCTGCCTTATAGACATTGGGGTCAGTTGACCCCAATGAAATTTGAAAATCCTTCATTAATTTAGTACTAATCACAATCATTTATAGAACGATGAACCAATTGCCATATACATGACCCCATCAAACTTTTTTTCTAGCTTCATCCCTGATCTCCAGAATCCCGACTTCACAATTATATCTAATTCCCAAGAACTTGGATATGCACTCTTCTTTTTTGCTATATATTTGCTATACTAATGCATGCTTTTGGTCACACATAATGACATAAATATGAATTATTCAGACTTGTGAGTTCAATTTACCTAATTCCAACTTCCAAGACTACTTCAACAAAATGTTATGTTGAGTCTTACCTTTTAATGCCTGCTATTTTTGACTTGTTACGAGATTTGACTAGTATTTATTTTTTCTTTGCAGTTGATGGGTCCTATTTTCATAGATTTTATAAACAAACTGCTGATATGGATCCTATCCAGGTTAGTCCATGTACACATACTTCTTTTCTTGTTAAAGACTATTATTATGGATTGACTTCTACTTTGTACTAATTATAAAGTACTTGATGGTGTCAGCGTGCTGCTTTTCTTGAGGAGGACCAAGAAATGGAGGATGCTCATTCTGTTGCTGCTGCTGGTGGTGATACAGAGGTCAACACTGCAGTAAATTTCTTCAATTATGCCTAGCATACGAATATTTGCACCTGATGACCAGATAATATTACGTTAATGTTTTGTGAATGGAATGCTTATAATTGTAGTCTGTCAGTCCTGAGAGTCGCGGCGTTTTCTAAGACCAACTTCTGATCTGTTACTGGGAACTGGTCAAGGCGATTGGATCCTGTCGGAATTGTGAGACCTGACTGTTAGCCACTTTACCTGCTTCTCTGCCTTCATGTTGTTTCTTGTTTGTCCGTTTGAATAGCTTGCGATCTGGGGTGAACATTGTTGCTCATGTGTCATTTGTGAATGGGTATTGGGCATTGTTCATTAGTTCAGAACTTCCACAAGGAGCATGTTATTATAGAATTGTCAACCACAATAATTTGAATACTCTCATGGAAGATATGTTTATATAATATATCCTCAGTTTGAATGTGATTTAATCTATGATTGCATCTGAGATATCTATATTCTATTGTGCAGGCCAAGGATGGGGTAATTGAACACTACGTTTGTTTTTCGTGTGTTGATGGTATGTATTGTACAAGTATCCATCCGTTACCGGAGAGCCATAATTGATTTTTTTTTTGTCACAAGTTACCGTCCCTTTATCTGTTGTTCACTCTGTTTCTCCTTCCCTTTTCCATCCAGGTGAACTTTACGAGCTTGATGGAGGAAAGCCACGGCCGATACATCATGGCCCTTCCTCTCCCGATAGCTTGTTGCAGGTAAATTGTTCAGCTGTCCGCATCTCTCATTCTGTAAGCAGCGTATTATATGGAAGATACTGTTCCCTATTTGTAACTTCAACATAAGGGTTTTGGTTGTGACGGTATTACTTAGTAGCTCTTCATTTCACTAAATTATGTCGTAATGCTTAGTCAATTCTTATTTTCATAGTAAGATATTAGTAGCTGCTTAGCTGCTTTCGTGTGCAGGCCCATTAAGTAGTCAGGATGGTCTCACATTTGCACAGCCATTTTGCAAAAGAAAAAAAAATGGAAGCAGTTCAGCTCAACACAAAATCGGCAAAAGATAAAGCTGAGCCTAACTTTTTAGTAAATACGCGCACTTGGTTGGAAAAATCTGGTCCGCTATATCACCCCTCATGAAGGAATAAGATTCAGTGACAAATATAAAAATGCTTAACACTTGTGATTTTCTGAACCCTATTATTCCTTGGCTGTATGCAATTGCAGGATGCTGCAAGAGTCATAAAAGCGAGGGTTGTGGAGTATTCTGAGTCACTCAACTTCAATGTCATGGCTCTCTCGAAGATGTAGTGAATATATGGGTCCAGAGAGAAGGTTTATTGATTCACACACACACACCACTCTACGTTTCTCATCTGCACCGGCCTCAGTTAAGTCCAACTGTAGCATCATTTCCGTTATGCTGGTGTAACACGGTGAAATGAAATAATACTGGAACACAAAATGATCAACGCAGACCAAATCCTCTTCAAGCTACTCTTAACTTGCCATTCTGCTGCACAGAGGGCATACATTTTTCTTTTTGAAGTTGCTTGTTGATGTTTCCCTTTCGACTAGATGAGCTTCTCATGTGTATTATCGACGGTAAAAAGCGCTTGTAGTGATATTTATGATTACACGTGTTAAGGAAAAGTTCATGTACAGTAGTTTTTTTTTTTTAAAAGAAAGGGCTTTCCCCCAGTTCCACCCATTTTATTAAATGAAACCACAGTAAGCAGTCTAAGTGATGAAAACAAAATTCATTTAGAAGAGACCATAAGAATCATAAGGCAGCTGTGCAAACATTCTTTTTCTGTTTGGCCCACCTTGAAATGATGTCTTGTATAGAATTTGGCATTCCCAAAAGGAAAAACTCATACAGTGGAACTAACGTATTTAGCAACACTCCCATTACAAAATAGACAGGAACCAACACATGATTTTTTGGGGGGATTAATGAAATGATTTAACAGAGTATTTACCACTGCTGTCATTTTGTGAAGCATACATCTAGGAGTGTGAGGTAATCACAACAGGCCGAATAAGAGCAACCAGTTCACGCTAGAGCAGAAATGTTCATGTACAAACGCGTTTGGTAGGCTGCATCAAGCCCAACCAGGCTCTGGCGGACTAAGTAGTGAGTTGTTTGGTTGCCTAGCTCGCACTTAGAAATTGACCCGCACGAAACTTAAAGCAATCTCAGTCTGGCTCGCAGAGAACACCCAGATCGACCGTTTTTCCAGATGCAGACTGGGCCTAGCGCAATTTACACTATGGGGAGAATGCGAGTTGGGCTTGATGTAGCCAACCAAACGACATGCAGAACATGACCAGAGCCAGTATACACTTAAACAGGCTCCGCTGAGCCAGTCTCTCCTTCCACTAGGAAGGTAACCAAACGTGCCCATAGTGCCTCGCTCGTTGCTGGTGTGAGATCAGTATACGAGTAACCTCCAGAGTACCCCGGTTGCAGACAATGGTGCGACGCAGTTAGAGCTTGAACCGAGGTAGATACTGAAATGTTACTCGAGACATACACACAGGCTCACGCTAACCAGTCAATCACGTTAGTGCTGTCAGTGCTGCAACAGAGCCCGATCTAGCTCACGCTACCAGCGTGGTTGCAGCTTGGTGAGGGGGGTTGTGTCGTCGCGTTGCATGGAATGGCAAAGGGAAACAAATTAGAACACAGCGCGCGAAGTGCTCCACCTTTTCCAAATCGATGACACAGCAGCATTGGACGCGGGCTGGTCCTTGGAGCTGGAGGAGTAGACTTGTACAACTACTTTGATCGGAGGGGAACTTTTGGTCTATGGGGACATATGCACCCTATATGGGAATTATTTTTAGTAATTCAACAAAAAGTCGAAAATTCCTGAAAATATTTTTGAAATAAACTTGATCTTCTATTGTACTCGTGAGAAAAAAAAATCCACAAAAAGATATCCCTTTGACTTTTTTCAAAAAGACAAAATTTTGGCTAATATAGTGTGAATAGTGACCTATAAAGCAAATAAATTTTGTCTTTTTGCGGTGAGGTCAACTTTTGTTTTTGTTTTCGTCGAGATTTATATACTAGTGCAAAAGTAAGTCAAGTGTTTTGTCAAAACACTTCTTACCTATTTTGACTTTTTATTAAAATATTAAAAAAAAATCCCATATAGGGTGCATATACAACCAGGAACCAAAGTGTATTTCCCTACTTTGATCGGCATTTATAACCTTTTGTTTTTGTTTTCTTAGCTGCTTGTTGATGCTTCCCGTCCTATCCTACTAGACGAGCTTCTCATTTGTATCATCGAGTGTAGATCAAAACGTCCAAAAGCAAGGAAAATTCGGTCTCAAGTGTCATTCTCCTTGCAACTTAGCGCATGTCAAGGCGAAGTTGCTGCAATGACTGGCTGACCGCTCAATATGAGTAACCTGTAGTGGAATTCTGAATTCAAGCGCCGGTGCTGCACTTGACAAATGTTACTGGTTGGCAGGTTGTCACATGGATACCCGGCCACTGCGTGGTATAGTACAAGATTTCCACAGGGGAAGGGAGTTTTAGCTTAAAGCTGCTGAGAGACGTATGAGGCAAAACGCATGCAAAGTTCGCAATGCTTTTGCCAGTTGTTAGAGCCCCAACCTAGCTCACATAGTACTCCCTCCGTAAGTAAAGAAGTAGCGATCTAAATGCTATTATATTTCTTTACCACAATTCATCCAACCCTACCGAAAAACTACCACTTTGCATTTTTTGTCCGAAAACTACCAATTTACGTCTAATTTTTTGTTCATTTACATTCAGGTTTGTTTTTTACCCTATCAAATATAGATGATCCGCTAGAACCGATCAAATTTAGTGGAGTAAATATACTCCACTAAAGGTTACTCCATCATCCCCCCTCAAAAAAAAAAGGTTACTCCTTCATTCTTGTAAAAAAAAATGATTACTCCCTCTTTTATTTTTGGGGAACCGGCTAGAGTTGGCCTTAGCCGTGGCACGAAAGTCTATCGACGCGTGCTCCGCCGCGTCCAGTACGCCGTCGTGCTCAATCATTAACCGCTTCAGCGTCTGGCCACCGTCCACCACACCTCTCCCTCCATCTCCGGTCACTCTCGGTATGCCCTTCTCAATGACATTATCAGTAGCGGGTTTCCGTTTCCGGCAATCGTGCATCGACTCAAAATGGCGAGAAGGTCAAGCAGGCACGACGCGGTTGGCCGGCCAAACCTGCTCATGTCGCCATCGTCCGTCGTCTCTCTCTCTCTCTCTCTCCGGCATTGGTGGCCATGAACTGGAAAGAATAATGTGCTCATGATCCTACGCGCTAGCAGTCGATGGCCTGCAGCTGCAGTTAAGTAAAACGCTGGGGAGAGGAAAACTGTGGTCTGATGGTACAGAAACTAACTTGACCAGTCTATGTGCTACTAGTACTTATCACGGACTGAAGATTATCTTGCGTGCAGATGAAAAAACACTTGTGAGCGCATAGGTGCATCCCAGGCCACATTTCTAGAAATTGCACCGAAACAAGCATGTACGTTATGTGGAAATATGCATCCTCCGGTAGAAAAAGGAAGGTGATGCCAACCGGACAGAGATCCAGTGCCTTGCCCACAGCAAGGCACGGCGTAACTGGCGGGCAGACAACCGTTGGATGTAGGGGGCGGCTCAGATTGAGTGATGTAGCGTGAAGCACTGTAGACCAAGGTACTGTGGATAATCTCCTGTAGACGAGTCGGGGTACTGTTCACGCGGATCTGTCCGTTGGCCCTTGATCGAACGGTGTGGAGAGGGGAGCCCGTCACCGTACTGTTCACCAGTGACTGCAAGTCACTGGATCTCAATCCATGCCAACAATATGGAGCGCATGCACATGGCGAGTTGGTGACTGATACTACCAAGCTACTACACCAACCTACACTGACTATTAACTGCGGCCTGTTTAATTAGACTGAGGGATTCTCCGTTCCACTGCTTGTTTTTGGAGACCGCGTGATGAACCAAGATGCATGTTACGATCGATCGAGCTGTCTGCACGCCGCACCATATTTCCATTTCGGAGCAAGCTTTATCATGCTCGTCGTAGAGGCAGGTACGGCGCGGTGTGGCCCTGTGGGCAGGCCCTGTGCATGTGCTCCCATGTGCCCATGCAAGAGAGGCTATGGAACGATCGATCGATAGACTAGGTAGACGAGGAAACCACTGGGAGCGCCTTGACCTTCTCTTCGGCTCTTGTGCTCGCGTAGTACGTGGGTGAATAAGGCCACTTACGCGGTGACACGGCCAAAAAACAAAACACGCGGCATACTGTAACCAATTGTACTGTAACACTCGGCGTAGACGGGTCAAAGCTGAGTGTGCCCGTCCGCTGCACGGCGTACAACCACGCCACATGGCTGCTCATATTGCTGTGCCCATCGCAGGTCAAGGCGCCGTGACGGTAGTGCATATAGGCTGAGTGTTGCCCAAGATGAAGGATTATCTCTTCCACACCATCAAATCCACTGCTAGAATGGAGTAAAGGTTCATTTAGGCCGGGATCAGAGACGACACAGTACAAACAAACTTCAGCGATTTGGACGTAAGGGTTTGTTCTCGACGATCTCTACAGCCTACTTAAGGTTTAAATCAGATTTCGCTTAACCGCCTTCCCCTCCCCCGGTCGATGTGGTCACGACCCTTCTCGAGGCAGGTTGGCCGCCGGCAGTTCTGGAGGTGGTTGGGGTCGCGGATCTGGGCAAAGTCGTGCCCTTTGGTGGCTTCGGGGTGGTCTCATGGCGGGGCAGCGGCTCTGGCGGTGGAAGTCGTGTTGATCGTGGGCGGATTGCGCGGCTCGGATGCGGGCAGACAACCATGGCCGCTCGGGCGGCATGGCCTCGGGTGTTGGCGGGCTGGGGTAGCGGCGGGGGAGTTGAAGCACCGGGGTACATCACCTACCCAGTCCGTGCTCTGGTGGACGGTGACGGCATACGCGGACGTCGTGTTCCTCCTTGCAGGCTCCGTCGTGGTGCTTCTACTCCCTCCATCTTACTCCGGGTGAAAACTTGATCTTCGGATCGGACGATGGTGACGTTCGTGCTCGTGCCCTTTCTAGAGGCACCGTCTTGGAGTCCTCGGTCCGGTGTCCGTCGCACATCCTCCCGGACGATCGCTCCTTGTGGTGGTGGTCTCCGTCGGCTCTAAGCTGATCCATTTTGCTCATCTTTTAGGTGCTTTGCGTCGTTAAGGTTGTGTGTCGGTGCCCCGCATTCGTGTATCTTGCCTTGGGTCTGTGTGGTGTGCGTTTGTATTCTCGCCAAACATACGGATGCGGTCAGAATTGAGCAATTCAGGCCGATCTGTCTCCTAAATGTTAGTTTCAAAATCTTCACCAAGGTCGGGACCAACAGGCTCACACAGATTGCGCATTCTGTGGTGCATCAGTCCCAAACCGCGTTCATGCCAGACAGAAACATCCTAGAAGGGGTGGTAGTCCTGCATGAAACACTCCATGAAATCCACTCCAAAAAGTTGGATGGAGTGATTTTTAAAGTGGATTTCGAGAAAGCGTATGATAAGATTAAGTGGCCATTTCTCCAACAATCTTTGCGTATGAAAGGTTTTGATGAAGCCTGGCGAAGACAGGTGCAATCATTTACGCAAAAAGGTAGTGTGGGAATTAAAGTTAATGATGATATAGGTCATTACTTCCAGACACATAAAGGCCTACGTCAAGGAGACCCGATGTCCCCTATCCTGTTTAACATTGTGGTAGATATGTTGGCAGTTCTGATAGGACGGGCTAAGGAAAATGGTCAAGTAGGTGGATTGATGCCTCATCTTGTTGATGGAGGTATCTCTATCCTACAATACGCTGATGATACGATCATCTTTATGGAGCATGACTTGGTTAAGGCTAGAAATATGAAGCTGGTTTTATGCCTTTTTGAACAATTGACCGGATTGAAGATTAACTTTCATAAGAGCGAGCTGTTCTGCTTTGGTAGGGCCAAAGATGAACAGGAGGCCTATAGGCAACTGTTTGGATGTGGTTTGGGACAGTTACCTTTCTCATACTTAGGGATTCCTATCCACCATCGTAGGCTAATAAACAGAGAATGGAAATGCATTGAGGACCGATTTGAGAAGAAACTGAGCTGCTGGAAGGGCAAGCTCTTATCATATGGAGGCCGGTTAATCCTAATTAATTCGGTACTCACAAGTTTGCCGATGTTTCTTCTTTCGTTCTTTGAGGTACCAGTTGGTGTTAGGAAGAGACTGGACTTCTATAGATCGCGGTTCTTCTGGCAGGGTGATGAGCTGAAAAGAAAATACAGGCTTGCTAAGTGGGACATTATTTGTAGACCGAAGGACCAAGGGGGTCTAGGTATTGAGAATCTCGAAATTAAGAATAAATGCTTACTTAGCAAGTGGCTGTGGAAGCTCTCGTCGGAGACGGATGCTGTGTGGGCACAGATCCTTCGCGGCAAGTACCTCCAGTCAAAAACTTTGTCGCAAGTTTCTGTAAGGCCGACTGACTCGCCTTTCTGGAAGGGTCTCATGAAGGTCAAGCAGGCTTTCGTTAATAGGACAAAGTTCGTTGTCGGAAACGGCACAAGCACACGTTTCTGGGAGGACACTTGGCTTGGTGACACATCCCTGGCCATCCAATATCCCTCCTTGTATCGTATTGTTCAACGAAAGGAGGTGGTCATTGCTTCGGTTCTTCAATCTACCCCCCTTAATATTCAGTTCAGACGAGTGCTAGCGGGCAATCGTTGGGAACAATGGCTCCATCTAGTTAGGAGGCTGATGGATATCCAGCTTTCTCAACAACCCGATGATTTGCGCTGAAAGTTGCCTAAGTCTGGAGGCTTCACGGTTAAATCAATGTATATTGATGTTATTAATTCGAGCTCCATTCCTACGTCCAAACATGTCTGGGATGTCAAAGTTCCTTTGAAAATAAAAGTGTTTATGTGGTTTGTTCATAAACAAGTAATTTTAACTAAGGATAACTTGATGAAGCGCAATTGGACAGGACCTACTAGGTGTAGTTTCTGTGATCGGGATGAGAATATTAAACACCTCTTTTTTGATTGCCCGCTGGCAAAGGTACTATGGCAGACGGTCCACGTTGCTTTCAACATCAAACCACCGAGTTCTGTTAATGCTTTATTTGGGACATGGCTTAATGGGATTGAGCCCAACTTAGGGAGACATATTCGGGTGGGGGCTTGTGCTTTCTTGTGGACCATCCGAACTAGTAAACGATTTGGTCTTTAACAGAATATCATGTATACATTTTTTGCAGGTTTTATTCCGGACTACGGCTCTGATCCGTTCGTGGTCGCTACTTACCCAGACGGAGGCCAGGGAGCATTTGGTTACTGGGTCTATCCATTGGGAGATGGTAGCTTGGGATATCTTCAACCGGTTTGGATGGCGGTCATGTAATAGGATAGGCATTTAGTATTCCTACCTAGTTTGCCCAGCCGGTTGTGGCTTTTTGATGTGGCTAGTTTGATGTATCTAGCTTTTCCGGGCTCTGTGTGAGCTTGTTTTGCTTCTTTTTCAATTTTAAGGACCTTTCGAAACATGTTGATACTACTTTATTTTGTTAATAAGAGGGCCGTATGCATCATGCTGATGCAGAGGCCGGGGTTTCCCCCCCTTTTCGAAAAAAAACCAGACGCGAGCTCGCGCTACACTAGTTCATTCTAGCGCCGCGAGACTCTCCTCGGCTCCTTCTCCTCCTCCTCCTCCAAGTCTCCAGTCTCCACCACTACCTTCCCGGAGTTGCCCATTCCCATGGCGCTCTCCCGCCGCGGCCTCCTCCTCCTCTCCCTCGTCGCCATGACGGTGGTCACTGGCACCTCCAAGGTCATCGTGACAAGGTGCTACCCGCCGCCGATGGCCCACCCCAACGGCAGGGGCGCGTTCCACCGCAGTCTCCTCTCGCTCCTCGACGACCTCCCTCCGCCCGCCTGACGGCAAACCGCCTCCATGCGGACCCGGCGGCGCGCGTTCGCCCGTGGCCTCTGCTTCGGCGACCCCGCGCCCGGCCCGTGCCTCCACTGCCTGTCCGACGCATGGTTTTCACTTTCAGTGAGATTTCAGTGAAATTCACTGAATTTCAGTAATTTCAGCAGACACTGAAATATTACGTTTCGGCCAAAATATTTCAGCAATTTCAGTATAGCACAACAATTCCAATATTTTTCAAAATATTTTTTATTTTTTTCAAAATTTGAATTGAATTCAAGTGAATATTTCGGTCATTTGGCTGAAATGGAAACTGAAATAACTGAAATGGAAACTGAAATAACTGATTTCGGTTGGTGCTGAAATTTTTCTGAAACTGAAATTGAAAACCCGACGCCGGCGCGAAGATCGCCGACCAGTGCGGCAACGCGAGCAGGCGCGCGGGCTTCCTGAACGACGGCTGCTTCCTGGGCTACGCCGACACCAACGTTTCCTCCGACGGCGTCGACATCGGTGCCCTCACCTTCTCCGACGACTCCGTCGCGGGCATCGACGCCATCGACGTGCTGCACTTCTCGGCCGTGGCGCTGCCCCTGGTCCCACAGTCCGCGAACGGCCGGGTGCCCGCCGCCGACGCGACTACCACGGCGAGCAACGGCGACACGGCGCGCGTGCTGGCACAGTGCGCGACGGACCGCGCCCCGGCGGAGTGCGACCTGTGCCTGAGTGATGCGGTGCTGCAGATGGCCACGAGCTGGGGGCTCACCGCCGACGGCGTGCAAGGAAGCGTGGCCGCGGTTCTGGGCCCAGACTGCTACCTCCGTGTCGAGATATCGGCACCGCCGCTGAGAGAGAAGATTCGTGAGTATTACTCCGGCCGGTAAATTCCTTGGCGATTCCGTCTCTAACTTGTGACGCGCTGCGCTGCAGGGAGGATCGTAAAGGATCACATCTTCCTGACTGTGTTCATCTGCATCATCGTCGTCGGAGCCATCCTCGCGCTAGTAGCTCATCTCTGCAACCGGGCGATGAGAAAGGCCGGGAATTGATGCAGCAGCAGCACCAGGTATGTACTTACGTCTCCGCCTCGTTGTTGGTAAAACACACCCGCAATCTTGAGTTTCTTGACACATCTATCTTTATCTCCAGCGGCGGAAGGGAAGGGAAGCCATCATCTTACCGGGAGAAGAAAGAAGCAGACTGAATAAAAGCAAGCAAGACATGAGGGCGCTGGAGGAAGTTGGTCCGGCTAGCCAGCCAGCGCCATTTTACACTACTGTTACTGTTATGTTGATCTGTCCTATGAATTTGGATGGTTGGTACTCCATTTTACTACTGCTCTGTTCCGTGATCTTCCACTAATCTTCTTCGTGATTGTGGAACCCGGTCGTTTGGCGCGATCCTATGTGTGTGTGTGGAATCCTAATGCTGATCTTTATAAGATCTTTAGCAGATGTTGATCTCTTCTCTGTAGTTGCCTACCTAGCTAGCTTTTTTTTTTTTTTTAGAAAAGGAGGATGACCCCCGGCCTTTGCATCTGGGAGATGCATACGGCCACTTTATTGATTATTCTCGAGGACCTTACAAAGTATTACAACAATGTGCCTGAATCCACCATCTTGGCAACATATGCCGCTACTACTATTCAAAACGATGAAGGGGTGCTAGTTGGGCCACTACCCAAACCACTCACCTAAGCCTAACATCAAAAGCCGGAAGCCGAAACTCATTCGAAAGCCCCAGCCGAGCCACGTACCGGGTCTGGGGCACAATCCGGTCAGACGCACTCGTGTGTTGTCGCCGCCATCCTCCACAGGTCCGTCTTCAGATCATATTGAGGCTTCTACCTTGTCTGGCCACTCTGCCATCGACGGCCCCATGACGCCAGACAGCTTCCTCCTCCTGCACGAGTCCATCTCCGCGCATCAAACGCCGAGTCTCCACAACACCATGCCGCCGAGATCCGCCACCATCAATGTGTAAGATGAAGCACTGCTCCACCAAAGTCGCCGTCCTCTAGTCCCTCGAGTCCGTGTGCACCTCCAAGAATGACGCCTACCTAGCTAGCTAGCTCTCGATCTTTAGCAGATGTTGATCTCCTATGTATGTGTGGAAACCTAATTCAGGTGTTTTCATGCATTGCATGAGCTTTTCTTAAGGGAAACGTTTCCACCCGGTGCGCCGCCCGAAACTTACGCCGGACGCACGCGGGCCTTGCGATCAATATGGATCGTGCGTTGGCCAAGCCTCCTCTTTTACCGTACGAACCGTTTTCTCCACGTCCCCCTTTCTTCTACCTCACGACGCGCATTAGGCTCCGCTACAGCCTCTCAGTTCCTCCATCTTCGCACTGACCTGCAACACACCGGCATGAACGAGGCCTTGCTCATAAGGCGAGCCACGGCAGGGTGGAGAAGACATCAACAACCAGCGCCTCCTCCCTCCCTTTTTCCTCTCTCAGCCACGCACCCCTCGGCTTCCCGTGCACGAGCTGCAACCCGCAGTCGCCGGAGCTGCAAACAGCTTTTCAAATGCTACGAACGACTTCTTTTATTGCTAGAACCATTAAACTGACGATGGTGGAGCTACAAACGACACTCGATGGAACTGCAATCACTGATACAAAATGCTACAACCGCCCTTATTTTTGCTGGAATCAGAGCGCGGAGGCTGTGAATGGCGCAGATGAACTACAAACAGTACCGCAGAATGCTACAACCGTTGTCCGAGGAAGCTACCACCGGCTTCTAGAAAAGCTTCAAACAGAGATGTGGAAGTTGTGGGGCGGCCAACGCGCAAACTGAAAAAACTGCAACCTGGTACGAGATAGCTACAACGGGTCTTATGAAAAGTTTCAACCGAGGAATGGCAAGCTGACGATTGAGAGCGACGACGACAGAAACTGAACGGTGGTGCACGGGGGTGATGCAACTCGCGACGATGGCGATGCTGATTTTTGTCGCAACAGTTGTCGCTGTTTGCTACGACCGGCGGGATTTTTAGCTACATCCATTCATGGAAGAGCATCGACTGGTGACGGAGGCGAAGCTGTTTCTTGCTGCAACCGTCATCTTTTTTGCTACAACCGGTGGGCTTTTTTGCTACATCCATTCCATGGTGCGATTGGTGGTCATCATTCCTGGAAACTCATGGGACGAGCGTTGACGGCGAAGGCGGCGGCGGCGCACTGGAGTGCTGCAACCATCTAAGCGTCAACTGCAGGAGTTTCATCCGGTGGACGGGGAATTTACAACCGATCGACGATGGGATTTTTGCAACCGAGGTTCCTCGGCGAGCACCACCGCCGGAGATGACGCGGGGCTTGCCGTCGTGAGCGGCGGCGATCCGGCAAGCCGACGGCGATCCAGCGAGCGATGAGGATTTGGCAAGCTTAGAAGGCCGGTCTTCTCGATCCCGTCCTGCGTGCGCTCGCGTGATTTGGGGGAAAGAGGCTCATTGAAGGAACTAATGAGGCCTGATCTGACGGCTAGGACGTCACGCATTGGACGCCCAGGGTGCGACCGGCCCAAATTTGGGCCGGCGCACCGGCGCCTAGCAATCGCCTTTTCTTAAATACTCTCTCCGTTCCTAAATATTTGTTTTTTAGAGATTTCAAATGGACTACCACATATGGATGTATACAGACATATTTTAAAATGTAGATTCGTTCATTTTACTCCGTATGTAGTTACTTGTTAAAATCTTTAGAAAGACAAATATTTAGGAGCGGAGGGAGTAATGGTTATGCATGTTCAGCTAGTTCTCGCACAGCAGCGATTCATATTTACGATGCCAATTTAGCTAGTACACGCAACATCCCTTTATGAACCTTGACCGACCGATGGTTGCCGCGCTGATCGTGTATGTCGATTATATCCAGTGCCTCATAGATTTTACAGCCGGGTGTAACACTTCACGCGCATGCACAGTTCGGTTATTCAGTTCGGTTATATTCTTGAATTGTACATGCAAGACGCGTGGTGTGAAAAAGGGGCGGTATTTGTAAATTTGCCTGAAACAATACCTGGTCTTAGCCAATGGTTTATACTAACTGTTAAATCTAAACACCCGCCGCCGAGAAAGCAAGGAAGCAAAACCTGAGCACCGGCCCCCACTAGCGTGCCCGATTGGTCGCACAAGAAACAAGGCGACCTCGCTAAACCGCCTCCCGCCGCTACTACTCTCCGTCCCTTCCACCCTCGGCATATCGGCTGCCGTGGTTAAGCGGTGCCTCCACCTAGAGGCCAAGCCCGACGTCATGAACCTGGTACCCGCGCCTCCTCTCCACTTCGGTAGGGCTTTTGCTTCGTCATCTCCTCCTCCTCGCTTATGGCCCTTTATGGTACTGTCAGTTGCAGTCTGTGTCACGAACCGGTCCCGAGGGTGGCCCTGAATCTCCTTGCTTTATGTGCCAGTCCCTGGAACGATTGCTGGCACGCACAATTGACGATGAAATACCAAGAAATAATGCATGTCATATATTGTCAAAGTTAATGGAGCTAGCTCAAATTTGTTCGCACCGTCACGTGGGTTATGGCAGGGAGACCCGTTATCAACGTTTCTATTCTCATTTGTTGTTGATGGTCTCGATGTTATTTTGAAACATAAAGTGCAACAAGGACGGATCGTGTGTGTGTGTGTGTGTGTGTGTGTGTGTGTGTGTGTGTGTGTGTCCCAGGGCGCTGTTTGTGTGTCCCAGGGCGCCGAGTATATCACACTTGCTATTTGCGGATGACACATTACTTTTTTTTTCATGCCACGGCTCTTGCTATCTACAGAAGGAATACATGACAATTTATAAACCCCGCAAAGTGCTCTATCTTATTTGGGAACATGTGCTGACCTGCTGATCAAGCTACTTTATCCTTGGGATTGCAGGTGTAGAATCTACATTTTGAGGAGCGCTACCTTGGGCTCCTTACACCCACTGGCTGCATGTCTAAGGGCCGGTTCGAAAGCTTACAGGAGCAACTCAGTAAGAGGATTCTGGCTTGGGGAGAAGGCGCATCACAAGGAGGGAAAGAAATATTGATTAAAGTTGTTGTCCAGTCCTTGCCCACGTACTTGGTGGGGGTGTTCTCTCTAGCGCGTAGTGTTTGTGATGATCTCACATGAATGGTAAGAAATTTCTAGTGTGGGCGAAGGAAGGAAGAAGAAAGACACACTAAAGGGCATGGGATAGCATGATCAAGCCGAAGGAGCAGGGCTGGCTCGGTTTTCGGGACTCTTGCTTGTTCAACCAAGCGTTGCTCGCACGCCATGTTTGGTGCCTTATCTCTAACCCCGATAGCTTGTGTGCGCGGGTACTAAAGGCTTGATACTGCCCTGATGGATGCCTTGAGGACACGGTCTTCTCCAGCAATGCTTCAACCACTTGGCAGTCCATCATCCATGGCCTTTAGCTCCTCAAGAAGGCCCAATCCGGCCCATTAGTGGCGGTGTGTCGGTCCACATTTGGCGTGACCTGTGGATTCCTCATCCACAGCCCATGTCCTGGTCTCCTTGCAAGGCCAATGCCAGCTTAGGAGAGTTAGCTAGCTACTGGATGGACATGCATGCAAACTGGAAGGTTGCTATTGCATCAACATTCCCTGCAAACAGATGTGGCATAGTCTCTGAAAATCAATGTTTCGCCATGGCAAGCGGAGGATTGTATTGGACGGCTCGGCGGAATGGAGCCTTTTCGGTGAAGAGCACTTATCATCTCAGCCTCAACGAGCGTTCTTGCCATCCTCAGTCGCAATGAGCAGGGCTCCAGATGGGCGACATGTTGGACACTTATATGGAGGCGCCCCGCTCCACCCAAGATGCATATATTTGCATGGAACTCGTTGGCCAGTTGGGCAAATAAGAAAACCAGAACGTTGGAGATCGTTGATGCGTGCCCATTGTGTGCGATGGAGCGGGAGGACACACTCCATGTTTTTTGCAGGTGCCCTTAAGCGGTGGAGCTCCGGCGAGATATAAAGAAACATTCGAACCTGCTGGATCTTGCAACTGTGCATCCAATGGGGGTGGAGTGGCTCTTTGATGTCTTGCATAATTTGAATGATGATGACCGTATGCCCAAATTGTCCACGACAAAAAGCCCCCCTCCGTCGAAGCTTCCTGCCGTTTCTTGCTCAGCTATGAAGCGTTACTGGTCACCCTCAAGGTCATGTAAGACAATATTATAGTCAATTATTAATATTAATCGAGCGACACAAGGGTAACACACGAGCACAAACTCAAACCCATACCCTACTCACTAATAATCGGGTTACCCATGGGCATGGACGTGACCCATGGGCGGAGAGCACGGCCAATATCCTACCCATTCGGTTCGGGCACCCATGGGTCCAATTGCTGGGTTGACAGGTGTTGCACCTCAACAGAGTTACTGGTGCATACCAACATTCGAAAAAAAAAACGTTTTTTTTAGCTAGAAAAAAATGTTAGATATTTGTACATACTGTGTAACGGGATTATTGTTGTAACTCTCCTGTAATTGTGGATCGCACCATGCCAGGGCCTGCGTGCCTATTTTGTAGGGCAAGAGTGCTCCCCTTCCTTGTATAAGTATTGTACTCTGCATCTGATGTAATCAAGGCAGCAATTATTCTCTCCAACTTGGTATCAGACACCAGGACCTCCCGATGGCCTCGCCGCACTCTTCCGCGAACACCAGCGCCGCCATCTTGCCGGACTCCCCCTCCTCCACGGCGCCCGCCGCTGACACCACCGCGGCCTCCTCACCTTCCTTCGTCTTCGGTACGAACTCGTCTGGCACCTCCGCATCCTCTGGATCGCGCTTCGCCCCCCTCTTCTCCTCCACTGCCCCAGCCCCCCCTCCGGCATCCACTCCGGCATCCCTCCTCCCCATCTACCGTGACCACATCACCAATCACATCAAATTCCTCCTAAACCCTGCTGACCACAATTATCATAAGTGGAAGTCCTTCTTTCTCATGGTCCTTGTTCGTTACGGCGTCACTCATCTCATCGAGCACCCCCCGCCGCCAAACGCCGATGCCGCCTACCTCGAGCTTGATGCTCACGTTGCCCTGTGGATCTATGCCACCCTCTCTGACGCCATGGTGGATCATGTCGTCGGCGCCACCACCACATTCGCCATCTGGACCAAGATCCGTGATTACTTCCTCTCCAACCGTGCTGCCCGGTTCATGATCCTCAATCGGCAATATCGCAACCTCAAACAGGGCGATCTCTCTGTCCAGGAGTACGCACGTCGCATGAAGCTCCTCACCGATGGCCTTGCCGACATCGAGCACGCCGTCACCGAGGTTGACCTCACCACCCAGTTCCTTCACGGCCTCGACAAACGCCTCGACACCATCCGTGTGGTTCTCGGCGATCAGGGCCTGCCGTTCGACGTCGTGCTCTCCCGCGTCACCCTGGCCGAGGAGTCCATGGCGCAACGATCTGCCGAGGAAAGCGCCTCGGTGTTCGCCCTCCACAACGGCGGCTCTTCTACGGGAGGCAGCTCGACCACCGGTGGTTCACGCGGGGACCGCTCCGGCGATCGTGGCCATGAGCACCCCACGGGCCCTTCGCCGCATCCCCCTGCCCATGGCCGCGGCGACCGCCAAGGCGATGGTGGTGACGCGGCGCGGCGTGGGGTGGGCGCGGTGGACGCGGTCGTGGCGACTACAACGGACGCGGGCCGTCTGCGGCTCCTCCCATGGCGCCCTTCACCGGCTACTCCGCGCCCTACGGGATGGCTCTCCCCTCTCCACGCGCCGGCTGGGTGCCCCCCAATGCGGCGGGCGTCCTCGGGCGCGCCCGGGCTCGCATGCCCATGCCTACCCCGTCCAGCACACGGCTGCCCCGCCTCCCGCCACCCACTACCCGCCGGCGATGTACTACCCTCCCCCGCCGCCATCATGGGACCACTTCGCCATGCTGAACGCCGCATACAGCCATGGTGGTCACCACGCCACCACGCCGTCCAACGACTGGTTCCTCGACATGGCGCCTCCTCCCACATCACCGCAACCAAGGTATCTTGACCTCATCTAGTTCTTCTTTAAAGCGTTCTACTCCATCTTACGTGCTTGTTGGCAATGGTCATTCTCTTCCTATTATCGCCTCTGGTTCTACTACTCGCTCCCTCCTCCTTTAAACTCAATGATGTACTTGTCTCTCCCTCCATTGTTACCAATCTTATCTCTGTTAGGCAATTCACTCGTGACAATTTTTGTTCTATTGAGTTTTACCCATTTGGTTTCCTTGTGAAGGACCTACGAACGCGGAAGGTGCTCCTGATCTCCACTAGTTTCGACGGCTTATACCCACTCTTCGGCAGCAACTCGCCATGGCCTACTGCTTTCACCGCCACCACTTCCATGTCGGACATCTGGCATCGCCGGCTTGGGCATCCCGGCGTGCACTCCTTTACGTCAATCACCAAAGATTTTCTTAGCACTTGTAATAAGCCACCGCACACTCCATGTAACGCTTGTCGGTTAGGCGAGACAACCTAGGCTTCCTTTCCTTCTTCTTTCAATAAATCTTATGCTCCGTTTGATTTAATTCATTGCGATCTATGGACCTCTTTGTTGTAAGTTTTTCGGATTTCAAGATTACTTAGTTGTTCTTGACGATTACACTCACTTCTCCGGTCGTTTCCTTACGCAACAAATCGACACGCCCACCGCTCTCCAACGTTTCTTTACTTTTGTCCATACACAATTCGGAGTAGTCATTAAAAGCATGTAATGTGACAATGGTGGTGAGTTCATCAACTCTCCCCTTCGTGCCTTCTTCTCCTCCAACGGCATTGCCTATCGCTTCTCCTGCCCACACACCTCGCCACAAAATGGAAAAGCCGAACGCCTCATTCGCACTACCAACGATATCATCCGCTCCCTTCTTTTCCAAGCCCACCTCCCACCACCATTCTGGGTCGAAGCCTTACACACCGCCACATACCTTCTCAACCGTCGGCCCTCCCGTGCCATAAATGACTACACGCCATACTATCTTCTCCACGGATCACATCCCTCATATGACCATCTACGCGTGTTTGGTTGCTTGTGTTTTCCAAACCTCTATGCCACCACCGACCATAAACTCTCCCCACGCTCGTCTCGGTGCATTTTCTTGGGCTACCCTCTCGAACATAAGGGATATCGGTGCTACGATCTTACATCTCGCCGTGTTATAGTTTCTCGCCACGTTATTTTCGATGAAACAGTCTTTCCATATCAGCCGCCCACATGCATGTCACAAACGCCAACGTCCACAGAAGATCCCCGCATGCAGATCTCACCCACCAAACCTGTCCTCACGGATCCCGAACCAGATTTACCACCGCCTGCCCCTCCCGGGTCCCGCCAGATCCGCTCGGATCGTGCGCCCCCGCCCCACACGCCGCGTCGCACCGACCCCACCTCATCCGCTGCCGCCACGCTTTCCTCGCCCAATCCCGCACCCGCTTCCGCCTCCCCTGGCCCGCACACTACGACCGGTTCCCCTCTGACGCCATCCTCCTCCGAATCTGCGCCCACCAACAGCACCGCATCCAACCCCAGCGCATCTTCCTCGCCTTCCGCGCCGGTCGGCCCGGTCCCCTCCCCTGCGAGCCCCACCGAATCCTCCTCGTTCTCTACGCCGCCAACCACGCCGCGTCCACGCCTTCCACCTCGTGCAATTCCCATAGCTCCTACCAAAAATAACCACTCCATGTCCACCCGTGCCAAGTCAGGATTTTGCATGCCCAAACGTCTCTTTCTGGTAGAATCTTCCTCACCGAATATCTCCCCAATTCCTCCATCCTATAAGTCCGCCCTCAAGGATCCTAATTGGCAACAAGCTATGGTAGATGAATTTAATGCTTTAATGAACAACTCTACTTGGTCTTTGGTGCCTAAGCCTGCAGGTGTCAATGTGGTCACGGGGAAATGGATTTTTCGTCACAAGTTCAACATGGACGGTTCCTTGGCACGCTACAAAGCACGTTGGGTAGTGCGTGGCTTCTCTCAACGCGAGGGCGTGGACTATGATGAAACCTTCAGCCCGGTGGTCAAACCCGCTACTATCCTCGTCGTGCTCAGTATTGCCACCTCGCAAGCATGGCCAATTCATCAACTTGATGTCAAGAATGCCTTCTTGCATGGTGATCTCCATGAAACGGTGTATTGCTCTCAACCGGCGGGCTTTGTTGACAAATCATTTCCGGACCATGTGTGCCTTCTTCGGAAATCTCTCTATGGTCTCAAACAAGCACCACGTACCTGGTTTCTTCGCTTTCGGTCTTTTTTGCTCTCTCTTGGTTTTCGTGCTTCCAAAAGTGACACCTCCCTTTTTATTCTCCACTGTGGTTCCACCATTGCATACTTGTTGGTTTATGTCGACGATATTATTCTCACTGCCAACTCCACCACCACTCTAGAGCTCCTCATTCGGTCTCTCAAATCCGAATTCTCTATGTCTGATTTAGGCGCTCTTCACCACTTTCTTGGCATTAATGTGACCCCCAATGCTTCTGGTCTCTTTCTTTGCCAACAACAATATGCCTTGGAGATTCTAGAGAGAGCAAAGATGTTGAATTGCAAACCGGTGTCCACTGAAGGAAATATGCCCTAGAGGCAATAATAAAGTTATTATTTATTTCCTTATTTCATGATAAATGTTTATCATTCATGCTAGAATTGTATTAACCGGAAACATGATACATGTGTGAATGCATATACAAACAATATGTCACTAGTATGCCTCTACTAGACTAGCTTGTTAATCAAAGATGGTTATGTTTCCTAACCATGAACAAAGAGTTGTTATTTGATTAACAAGGTCACATCATTAGTTGAATGATCGATTGACATGACCCATTCCATTAGCTTAGCACACGATCGTTTAGTATGTTGCTACCGCTTTTATCCATGACATATACATGTTCTGTAACTATGAGATTATGCAACTCCGTTTACGGAGGAACACTTTGGTGCTACCAAACGTCACAACGAATCGGGTGATTATAAAGGAGTACTACAGGTGTCTCCAAAGGTAGATGTTGGGTTGGCGATTTGAGATTAGGTTTTGTCACTCCGATTGTCGGAGAGGTATCTCTGGGCCCTCTCGGTAATACACATCATGAAGCCTTGCAAGCATTACAACTAATGAGTTAGCTGTGAGATGATGTATTACGGAACGAGTAAAGAGACTTGCGGTAACGAGATTGAACTAGGTATTGGATACCGACGATCGAATCTCGGGCAAGTAACATACCGATGACAAAGGGAACAACGTATGTTGTTATGCGGTCGACCGATAAAGATCTTCGTAGAATATGTAGGAGCCAATATGGGCATCCAGGTCCCGCTATTGGTTATTGACCGAGGCGTGTCTCGGTCATGTCTACATTGTTCTCGAACCGTAGGGTCCGTGCACGCTTAAGGTTTCGATGGCGGTTATATTATGAGTTTATGTATTTTGATGTACGAAGAAGTTCGAGTCCGGATGTGATCACGGACATGACGAGGAGTCTCGAAATGGTCGAGACATAAAGATTGATATATTGGAAGCCTATATTTGGAGTTGGAATGGTTCGGGTGAAATCGGGATTTTCTGGGAACACCGGGGTTACGGAACCTCCGGGGCTATTGGGCCTTAGTGGGCCATGAGGGAGAAGAGAAAGGGCCGGCCAGGGCAGGCCGCCCCTCCCCTTAGTCCGAATAGGACAAGGAGAGGCGGCGCCCCTTCCCTCTTCCCTCCCCAATCCTACTCCAACTAGGAAGGGGGGAGTCCTACTCGGTGGGAGTAGGACTCCTCCGCGCGCCTCCTCAAGGGCGGCCGCACCCCTTGCTCCTTTATATACGGGGCAGGGGGCACCCTAGAACACACAAGTTGATCTACGGATCGTTCCTTAGCCGTGTGCGGTGCCCCCTCCACCATATTCCACCTCGGTCATATCGTCGCAAAGCTTAGGCGAAGCCCCGCGCGGTAGAACATCAAGATCGCCACCACGCCGTCAGGCCGACGGAACTCTCCTCTCCGAAGCTCTCTTGGATTGGAGCCCGAGGAGCGCCATCGAGCTGTACGTGTGTCAAGAACTGGGGCGCCGGAGTGTGGCGCGGGATCGGTCGGATCGCGAGGAGAACGACGACTACTTCCTCTACGTTGTGATCGCTTCGCTTTGGTCTACGAGTGCGTGAGACAACACTCTCCCTCTCGTTGCTATGCATCACCATGATCTTGCGTGTGCGAGGAAATTTTTGAAATTACTACGTTCCCCAACAAAGGGTATCGAGCCAGGTTTTATGGTTTCATGTTTTGCACGAGTAGAACACAAGTGAGTTGTGGGCGATACAAGTCATACTACCTACCAGCATGTCATACATTGGTTCAGCGGTATTGTGAGATGAAGCGGCCCGGACCGACATTACGCGCCAGACGCTTACGCGAGACTGGTTTCACCGCCACGAGCACTCGTTGCTTAAAGGTGATTGGCGGGTGTCTGTCTCTCTCACTTTAGTTGAACGAAAGTGTGCTACGCCGGTCCTTGAGAAGGTTAAAACGGAGTCTATTTGACGAAGTATCGTTGTGGTTTTGATGCATAGGTGAGATTGGTTCTTGCTTAAGCCCGTAGCAGCCATGTAAAATTTGCAACAACAAAGTAGAGGACGTCTAACTTGTTTTTGCAGGGCATGTTGTGATGTGATATGGTCAAGACGTGATGCTATATTTTATTGTATGAGATGATCATGTTTTGTAACCGAAGTTATCGGCAACTGGCAGGAGCCATATGGTTGTCGCTTTATTGTATGAAATGCAATCGCATCTGTAATGCTTTACTTTATCACTAAGCGGTAGCGATAGTCGTAGAAGCATAAGATTGGCGAGACGACAACGATGCTACGATGGAGATCAAGGTGTCGCGCCGGTGACGATGGTGATCATGATGGTGCTGCAGAGATGGAGATCACGAAGCACAAGACGATGATGACCATATCATATCACTTATATTGATTTGCATGTGATGTTTATCTTTTATGCATCTTATCTTGCTTTGATTGACGGTAGCATTATAAGATGATCTCTCACTAAATTATCAAGAAGTGTTCTCCCGAGTATGCACCGTTGCCAAAGTTCGTCGTGCCCGGACACCTTGTGATGATCGGGTGTGATAAGCTCTCGTCCATCTACAACGGGTGCAAGCCAGTTTTGCACACGCGAATACTCAGGTTATACTTGACGAGCCTAGCATATGCAGATATGGCCTCGAACACGGAGACCGAAGGTCGGCGTGAATCATATAGTAGATATGATCAACATAAGATGTTCACCATTGAAAACTACTCCATCTCACGTGATGATCGGTTATGGTTTAGTTGATTTGGATCACGTGATCACTTAGATGACTAGAGAGATGTTTGTCTAAGTGGGAGTTCTTAAGTAATATGATTAATTGAACTTAAATTTATCATGAACTTAGTACCGATAGTATCTTGCTTGTCTATGTTTGATTGTAGATAGATGGCTCGTCTTTGTTGTTCCGTTGAATTTTAATGCGTTCCTTGGGAAAGCAAAGTTGAAAGATGATGGTAGCAACTACACGGACTGGGTCCGTAACTCGAGGATTATCCTCATTGCTGCCTGTAAAAGTTACGTCTGGATGCACCGCTAGGTGCCAGACTCGCTGCTGATGTAACCGGCGACGTTAAGAACGTCTCGCGAGCAAAGCGATGACTACTCTATAGTTCGGTGTGCCATGCTTTACGGCTTAGAACCGGGACTTCAACGACGTTTTGAACGTCATGGAGCATATGAGATGTTCCAGAGTTGAAGTTGATATTCCAAAGAATGCCCGGATTGAGAGATATGAAGTCTCCAATAAGTTCTATAGCTGCAAGATGGAGGAGAATATTCTGTCAGTGAGCACATACTCAAAATGTCTGGGTATTACAATCACTTGACTCAACTGGGAGTTAATCTTCCGGATGATTGTGTCATTGATGAATTCTTCAATCACGCCACCAAGCTACAAAGGCTTCGTGATGAACTATAATATGCAAGGGTTAGTAAAGACTATACGTGAGCTCTTCGCAATGCTAAAGGCTGCGGAGGTAGAAATCAAGAAGGAGCATCAAGTGTTGATGGTCAATAAGACCACTAGTTTCAAGAAGAAAGGCAAAGGGAAGAAGAAGGGGAACTTCAAGAAGAACAGCAAGCAAGTTGCTGCTCCGGAGAAGAGACCCAAATCTGGACCTAAACCTGAAACTAAGTGCTTCTACTGCAAGCAGACTGGTCACTGGAAGCGGAACTGCCCCAAGTATTTGGCGGATAAGAAGGATGGCAAGGTGAACAAAGGTATATGTGATATACATGTTATTGATGTGTACCTTACTAGAGCTCGCAGAGCACTGGTATTTGATCTGGTTCATTGCTAATATTTGCAACTCAAGCAGGGACTACGGATTGCTTAACACCGACAAAGGACGAGGTGACGATGCGGCGTGGGAAATGGTTCCAAAGTCGATGTGATCGCGGTCGGCACGCTACCTCTACATCTAGCTTCGGGATTAGTTTTAGACCTAAATAATTGTTATTTGGTGCTGCGTTGAGCATGAACATTATATCTGGATCTTGTTTGATGCGAGACGGTTATTCATTTAAATCAGAGAATAATGGTTGTTCTATTTATATGAGTAATATCTTTTATGGTCATGCACCCTGAAGAGTGGTCTATTTTTATGAATCTCGATAGTAGTGATACACATATTCATAATCTTGAAGCCAAAAGATGCAGAGTTGATAATGATAGTGCAACTTATTTGTGGCATCGCCGTTTAGGTCATATCGGTATAAAGCGCATGAAGAAACTCCATCTTGATGGACTTTTGGAGTCACTTGATTATGAATCACTTGGCACTTGCGAACCGTGCCTCATGGGCAAGATGACTAAAACCCGTTCTCGGTACTATGGAGAGAGCAACAGATTTGTTGGAAATCATACATACTGAGATGTATGTGGTCCGATGAATGTTGAGGCTCGTGGCGGATATCGTTATTTTCTCACCTTCACAGATGATTTAAGCAGATATGGGTATATCTACTTAATGAAACATAAGTCTGAAACATTTGAAAAGTTCAAAGAATTTCAGAGTGAAGTTGAAAATCATCGTAATAAGAAAATTAAGTTTCTACGATCTGATCGTGGAGGTGAATATTTGAGTTACGAGTTTGGTCTACATTTGAAACAATGCGAATAGTTTCAGCAACTCACGCCACCCGGAACACCACAGCGTAATGGTGTGTCCGAACGTCGTAATCGCACTTTACTAGATATGGTGCGATCTATGATGTCTCTTACAGATTTACCGCTATCGTTTTGGGGTTATGCTCTAGAGACGGCCGCATTCACACTGAATAGAACACCGTCAAAATCCGTTGAGGCGACACCTTATGAACTATGGTTTAGCAAGAAACCAAAGTTGTCGTTTCTTAAAGTTTGGGGATGCGATGCTTATGTGAAAAAGCTTCAACCTGATAAGCTCGAACCCAAATCGGAGAAATGTGTCTTCATAGGATACCCAAAGGAGACAGTTGGGTACACCTTCTATCACAGATCCGAAGGCAAGACATTTGTTGCTAAGAATGGATCCTTTCTAGAGAAGGAGTTTCTCTCGAAAGAAGTGAGTGGGAGGAAAGTAGAACTTGATGAGGTAATTGTACCTTCTCCCTTACTTGAAAGCAGTTTGTCGCAGAAACCGGTTTCTGAGACATCTACACCAAATAGTGAGGAAATTGATGATGTTGATCATGAAACTTCAGATCAAGTTACTACAGAACCTCGTAGATCAACCAGAGTAAGATCCGCACCAGAGTGGTACGGTAATCCTGTTCTGGAAATCATGCTACTAGATCATGATGAACCTACGAACTATGAAGAAGCGATGGTGAGCCCAGATTCCGCAAAATGGCTTGAAGCCATGAAATCTGAGATGGGATCCATGTATGAAAACAAAGTATGGACTTTGGTTGACTTGCCCGAGGGTAGGCAAGCAATAGAAAACAAGTGGATCTTCAAGAAGAAGACTGACGTTGACGGTAATGTTACTGTCTACAAAGCTCGACTTGTCGCAAAGGGTTTTCGACAAGTTCAAGGGATTGACTACGATGAGACCTTCTCACCCGTAGCGATGCTTAAGTCTGTCCGAATCATGTTAGCAATTGCCGCATTTTATAATTATGAAATTTGGCAAATGGATGTAAAGACTGCATTCTGAATGGATTTACGGAAGAAGAGTTGTATATGATTCAACCGAAGGTTTTATCGATCCAAAGGAGCTAACAAAGTGTGCAAGCTCCAGCGATCCATTTATGGACTGGTGCAAGCATCTCGAGTTGGAATAAACGCTTTGATAGTGTGATCAAAGCATTTGGGTTTATCTGAGACTTTTGGAGAAGCTCTGTATTTACAAGAAAGTGAGTGGGAGCTCAGAGCATTTCTGATATTATATGTAGATGACATATTGCTGATCGAAAATGATATAGAATTTCTGGATAGCATAAAGGGATACTTGAATAAGAGTTTTTCAATGAAAGACCTCGGTGAAGCTGCTTACATATTGGGCATCAAAATCTATAGAGATAGATCAAGACGCTTAATTGGACTTTCACAAAACACATACCTTGACAAAATTTTGAAGAAGTTCAAAATGGATCAAGCAAAGAAAGGGTTCTTGCCTGTGTTACAAGGTGTGAAGTTGAGTAAGACTCAATGCCCGACCACTGCAGAAGATAGAGAGAAAATGAAAGATGTTCCTATGCTTCAGCCATAGGCTCTATCATGTATGCAATGCTGTGTACCAGACTGATGTGTGCCTTGCTATAAGCTTAGCAGGAGGTACCAAAGTAATCCAGAGTGGATCATGGACAGCGGTCAAGAACATCCTGAAATACCTGAAAAGGACTAAGGATATGTTTCTCGTATATGGAGGTGACAAAGAGCTCATCGTAAACGGTTACGTTGATGCAAGTTTTGACACTGATCCGGACGATTCTAAATCGCAGACCGGATACATATTTACACTAAACGGAGGAGCTGTCAGTTGGTGCAGTTCTAAACAAAGCGTCGTAGCGGGATCTACATGTGAAGCGGAGTACATAGCAGCTTCGGAAACAGCTAATGAAGGAGTCTGGATGAAAGAGTTCATATCCGATCTAGGTGTCATACCTAGTGAATCGGGTCCAATGAAAATCTTCTGTGACAATACTGGAGCAATTGCCTTAGCGAAGGAATCCAGATTTCACAAGAGGACCAAGCACATCAAGAGACGCTTCAATTCCATCCGGGATCTAGTCCAGATGGGAGACATAGAGATTTGCAAGATACATACGGATCTGAATGTAGCAGACCCGTTGACTAAGCCTCTTCCACGAGCAAAACATGATCAACACCAAGACTCCATGGGTGTTAGAATCATTACTATGTAATCTAGATTATTGACTCTAGTGCAAGTGGGAGACTGAAGGAAATATGCCCTAGAGGCAATAATGAAGTTATTATTTATTTCCTTATTTCATGATAAATGTTTATCATTCATGCTAGAATTGTATTAACCGGAAACATGATACATGTGTGAATGCATAGACAAACAATATGTCACTAGTATGCCTCTACTAGACTAGCTTGTTAATCAAAGATGGTTATGTTTCCTAACCATGAACAAAGAGTTGTTATTTGATTAACAAGGTCACATCATTAGTTGAATGATCTGATTGACATGACCCATTCCATTAGCTTAGCACACGATCGTTTAGTATGTTGCTACTGCTTTTATCCATGACATATACATGTTCCTGTAACTATGAGATTATGCAACTCCGTTTACGGAGGAACACTTTGGTGCTACCAAACGTCACAACGTAATCGGGTGATTATAAAGGAGTACTACAGGTGTCTCCAAAGGTAGATGTTGGGTTGGCGATTTCGAGATTAGGTTTTGTCACTCCGATTGTCGGAGAGGTATCTCTGGGCCCTCTCGGTAATACACATCATGAAGCCTTGCAAGCATTACAACTAATGAGTTAGCTGTGAGATGATGTATTACGGAACGAGTAAAGAGACTTGCCGTAACGAGATTGAACTAGGTATTGATACCGACGATCGAATCTCGGGCAAGTAACATACCGATGACAAAGGGAACAACGATGTTGTTATGCGGTCGACCGATAAAGATCTTCGAGAATATGTAGGAGCCAATATGGGCATCCAGGTCCCGCTATTGGTTATTGACCGAGACGGTCTCGGTCATGTCTACATTGTTCTCGAACCGTAGGGTCCGCACGCTTAAGGTTTCGATGACGGTTATATTATGAGTTTATGTATTTTGATGTACCGAAGAAGTTCGAGTCCCGGATGTGATCACGGACATGACGAGGAGTCTCAAATGGTCGAGACATAAAGATTGATATATTGGAAGCCTATATTTGAGTTCGAATGGTTCGGGTGAAATCGATTTTACGGAACACCGGGGTTACGGAACCTCCCGGGGCTATTGGGCCTTAGTGGGCCATGAGGGAGAAGAGGAAGGGCCGGCCAGGGCAGGCGCGCGCCTCCCCCTTAGTCCGAATAGGACAAGAGAGGGGCGGCGCCCCTCGCTCTTCCCTCCCCAATCCTACTCCAACTAGGGGGGAGTCCTACTCCCGGTGGGAGTAGGACTCCTCCGCGCCTCCTCCAAGGGCCGCCGCACCCCCTTGCTCCTTTATATCTGGGGCAGGGGCACCCTAGAACACACAAGTTGATCTACGGATCGTTCCTTAGCCGCAGCGGTGCCCCCTCCACCATATTCCACCTCGGTCATATCGTCGCAAAGCTTAGGCGAAGCCCGCGCCGTAGAACATCAAGATCGTCACCACGCCGTCGTCTTGACGGAACTCTCCCTCCCGGCTCTCTCGATTGGAGCCCGAGGAGCGCCATCGAGCTGTACGTGTGTCAAGAACTCGGGGCGCCGGAGTAACGGCGCCGGATCGGTCGGATCGCGAGGAGAACGCACGACTACTTCCTCTACGCCAGATCGCTTCGCTTCGGTCTAAGAGGGTACGTAGACAACACTCTCCCCTCTCGTTGCTATGCATCACCATGATCTTGCATGTGCGTAGGAATTTTTTTGAAATTACTACGTTCCCCAACATCCACACCCATAGATACTAGCTCCAAAGTGTCTTCCACCGCCGGCTCTGTACTCTCCAACCCCACTCACTATCGTAGTCTTGCCGGCGCACTTCAATATCTTACCCTCACACGCCTCAGACATTGCTTATGCTGTCCAACAGGTGTGTTTGTTCATGCATGAGCCACGGGACACCCACATGCAGCTCATCAAGAGGATCCTCCGATACTTGCAAGGCACCTCCCACTACGGCCTTCAGTTTTATCGCTCCTCTTCGCATGATCTTGTTTCATACACTGACGCCGACTGGGCCGGGTGCCCGGACACGCGCCGTTCGACCTCAGGGTTTTGTGTGTTTCTTGGGTCCAATCTTATTTCTTGGTCCTCCAAGAGACAACCCACTGTTTCTCGATCCAGCGCCGAAGCCGAGTATCGTGGCGTGGCTAACTGTGTAGCCGAGACTTGTTGGCTTCGTCAACTTCTCCATGAGCTCCACCATCCTCCTCGGCGTGCCACAGTGGTTTGTTGTGATAACATCAGTGCATCTTATCTGGCATGTAATCCCGTTCAGCATCAACGCACCAAGCATGTTGAGATAGACCTCCACTTCGTTCGAGATCGCGTAGCTCTTGGCGAAGTCCGGGTCCTCCATGTCCCCTCTTCTTCTCAGTTTGCCGATCTCTTCACCAAGGGACTGCCGTCGCCGGTCTTTCATGACTTCAGGAGCAGCCTCAACGTCCTTGCAAACGGAGTTCCGGCTGAGGGGGGGTGTTAGATATTTGTACATACTGTGTAACGGGATTATTGTTGTAACTCTCCTGTAATTGTGGATCGCACCATGCCAGGGCCTGCGTGCCTATTTTGTAGGGCAAGAGTGCTCCCCTTCCTTGTATAAGTATTGTACTCTGCATCTGATGTAATCAAGGCAGCAATTATTCTCTCCAACTAAAAAAACGTTGTTGGTAAAACCATAAATCACCGGGGGAGGAAGTTGCGCGGAAGCTCGCGTGGGCGACGGATGAGGCAAAACAATACAGCGCTGGCAGTGCTTGGCAGAGCCCCTTCTTAGTGCGGGTGCAGCTTGATGAGGGGTGGCGTCGTCGCCTTGCTCGAAATGGCAATGCGCGTAGCAACCACCCAGCGCTCCACCCTTTCCAAATCGATGCCGCGGCAAAGCATCCGACGCGAGCTGCGTGCCTGCCATACGTACATTAATACCAGAGGCGAGCTCGCGCTGGTCCTTTCCTTGGTGACTCTCCTCGGCTCCTCCTGGTCTCCACCACTGCCTTCCCGGAGCTGCCTGTTCCCATGGCGCTCTCCCGCCGCATTCTCCTCTTCGTCACCCTTGTCGCCATGACGGCGGTCACCGGTACCTCTGAGATCATCGTGACCCGGTGCTACCCGCCGCCCACGCCTACTGTCAACGGCAGCACCAGCGCGTTCCGCCGCGATCTCCTCTCGCTACTCGACGCCCTCCCCTCGGCCGCCGCGCCGACGGGCTTCGCCTCCATGCGGACCGGCGGCGCGTTCGCCCGCGGCCTCTGCTTCGGCGACCCCGCGCCGGACCCGTGCTTCCGCTGCCTGTCTGACGCCGGCAGGAAGATCACCGACCTGTGCGGAGACGTCAACCGGCGCGCGGGCTTCCTGAACGACGGCTGCTTCCTGGGCTACGCGGACACCAACGCGTCCTCCGCCGGCGCGGACGACAACGACATCAGTGGCGTGACATTCTCCGGCGACGCCCTCCCGCGCTTCGACAACGTCGACGTGCAGAAGCTCGTGGCCGTGGCGCGGTCCCTGGTCCCGCGGTCCGCGAACGGCCAGGTGGCCGCCGCCGACGCGACTGCCACGGCGAGCAACGGCGACACGGTGCGCATGCTGGCACAGTGCGCGACGGACAGCGCCCCGGCGGAGTGCGCCCGGTGCCTGCGGGATTCGACGCTGCAGATGGCCCAGAGCTGGGGGCTCACACTCACCGCCAGCGCCGTGCAAACGGTTCTCGCCTCGAACTGCTACCTCCGCTTCGAGATATCGGCACCGCCGCTGCCCGTGAGAGAGAAGATTCGTGAGTATTGCTACATAACTCCGGCCGGTAGATTTCATGGTGATTCTATCTCTAACTTGTGATGTGCTGCGCTGCAGGGAGGATCGTGAAGGATCACATCGTCCTGACTGTGTGCATTGGCTTCATCGTCGCCGCGGCCATCGTCGTGTTGGTAGTTCATGTCTGCCGCCTGGTGACGAGGAAGGTCGGTAATGCTGCTGCAGCACCAGGTATCTATGTACTACCTACGTTTCCGCCTCGTTGTTGAGAAATATACATCCGCAATCTTAACACAACTATCATTATCTCCAGTGGCGGAAGGGAAGCCATGATCTGACCGGGATAAGAAGGAAGAATACCGAATAAAAGCAAAGAGCCATCTGGAGGACATGAGAGGGCGCTGTCTGGCTCGGGCGTTACCAACTTCCTGCACGGGCACGTAGCTAGCTAGGGTCGTGTTACTGTTATGTTGATGCATTTGGATGCTTGGTACTCCATTTTACTACTGCTCTGTTCCGTGATCTTCCACTAATCTTCTTCATGATTGTCGAACCCGGTCGTTTGGCGCGATCCTATGTGTGTGTGGAAAACTCATGCTGATCTTTATAAGATCTTTAGCACATGTTGATCTCTCTCTTCTCTGTAGTTGCCTACCTAACTAGCTTGATCTGCATTCAGTTGTTTCATGAATGATCTTTTTTTTTTAAAATGTTATGCTTATGCATGTTTAGCTAGTTCTCGCAGCGAGGCATATTTGCGATGCCAGTTTAGCTCAGCGTCCATGGCAGGAGCTCGTTGCATGCTCAACGTCCATGGTGTCCACGCGTACGCACGCTTTACCAACTGCTGCTCCTAGGCGCAGCTGGATTCCTCATGTTTTCAATGACTTATATCTTTTGAACCAAATGTCCATTATTGAAACTTTTTGTATATTTAAATTTGTGGTGACAAGATCTACAAAACAAGATCAATTTTGGATAGTTTTGAAATATATTTTATTTTATATGTTTCAATTATCTCTGAAATCACTTTCATAAAACACTAAGTTGTTTCACTATTTCATAAAAGTTTTTTTCTAGTGTTTCGCTCATTTTCACAAACTGGAATATGAAACTCACAAAGACATAGATATATTTGATATAGTAGTAAAATAGAAGTTTAATATATTCAATTTAGACGTGTTTGACTGCAACTTAGACGTGTTTGAAATACTCAATTTCACATATTTTAAATAAACCTATTTCACTAATTTCTTATTTTTATATTTTAATTATCTTTTAATATCGCTTTCATAAAACATAAGATTGATCCTCTATTTCATAAAAGTGTTTTTGACTGTTTCGCTAATAGAAGTTAAAAAAATCATTTCACTCGTTTCAAAATAGATTTCACACATTTCAGAAACACTTTACTCTCATTTGCAATACTAATTTCACTGCAAATTTAAGAAATATATTGAAATATATTCCGCTCCTAAAAAATGTCAGTTTCAAACGCTGAAAAATTAGTTTCACAACAAAATTTGGTTTTATTTCACTTTTATTCAAATAACTTATTTCACTCATTTCAGAAAACACACTGCACTCATTTACAAATATAGATTTCGCCCATTTCGCTAGTTTCAGAAAACTGATTTCACTCATTACAAAATATATACGAGAAACAAATTTCAGTTCGTATTTATGAAAAAAATATTGAAACATATTTCACTCAGCAGAAATATCAGTATCACACAATGAAAAAGTCGTTTCACACCAAAAAGATATATTTCACTTTTTTCAAATAACTCATTTCACTCATTCAGAAACACACTACAGTCCCTCAATTGAAATAATATATTTCACTTGTTTCAAAAAATTGATTACACTTATTACAAAAGATAAATTTCACTGGTTTCAGTAAAACACATCACAGTTACTCCATTGAAGAAATAATGAAACTCACAAACAAAAACTATATTCTGAAAAGTGTTTCAATCATTTCAATAACTGATTTCAATCATTTCAAAAATTGTAATTTGAAATGAGTGAAATTAATATTTTGATATGATCGAAATAGTAGAAATTAAACTAGTTTAAATATATTCAAGATTGGTATCATTATAAAGATCTTATGTTTAAGAATTTGAATATATGAAAATTTTAAATAATAGTACAAAGCTGTAAAAAATATTGGTCATCTAAAAATATAACCAAAAATAAAATGCATGGATTTGTTTGAGAGAGAGGAGAGATGTTGCATGCATGCGTACAATCCACTGCAAAAAGTACTGCCTCTCCCTGACATGGTCCCTACTAGTCTGACATTGATTTGAATATATACAAAAGGTCATATGTCTCAATACATGATTATACATATGGATGGGCCCTACTTATGCACAGATCATAAAGCATGTAGAGGGTGGATGCGGCTCCGGTACATCCCCTCTCCGGTAAAAAGGAGTTTGCGGCTTCCCCTCCATAATAAACTAGCCTCACCTCGTTGCTGGCTGACGGTCCGTGCTAGCTGCATGCATGTACATGCATCTTCTGAAATAGAGTGATTGGTTTGGATTCAAGTGCAGAATATAGGCAAATGGGTGCTAGCTGTATATATTGCCTCCGTTCAGTGTCGATTTCTTCAGTGTACTACTGCTAGTGTTGATTGATGCATTGGTTTGAGTTTGGTTTAGTCAGCTAGGTTTAGTAGTAGATACTACTCCCACTAATGTAGAAACGCTCTTATATTATGGAACGGTGGGTGTAGTGTCAAAAACGCTCTTATATTATGGGACGGATGTAGTAATTCATTTTTTAGATTAATTTGACATGGGTTTGATGAACTGTGTAATACTCCTTGTGTCTCAAAATATAAGATGTCTTTAAACTAAAGAGAAGGAGGGCGTAGCCAACAAGATGTGTTCAACATGCTTTAACATATTTGATTCATAGTTGAAGAAGGCAAAATATTTAGGGCACTAATTTGAATTTGACATGTGGATTTGATCTTCAAGTTGATATGTTGTAGACTATGTTGTTCAATTTGATGTTTGGAAGTTTGTAGCGATGAAGTATGCAATATGATCAAGTAGTTTGGTTGTTCCTTTAAAATAAATGTTGGGTCTGGCTAGGACTCAGTCGACTAAGACTTCGTCCGTACAATTTCTTTTGGCGTACAAGTACTTAGGCAACGTGCTTTTGTTACGTAATTTTTGGCTATGTGTAGCTTTCTTGACGAGATGAGCCTGCAAATAGACCCATTTTCTCCTTATTTCACATCACACGTCACCTGTTGTATTCCTTGAGAGCCACTAGTTAACGAGCGCTTCTTCGGGAGCCTCGCAACGATCAGTGCCACTTGGCGCGCTCTCAGCCATTCGCCACATATCGCGCTCTGGGTGCTCCCTCCAGATTTTGGTTTTTTATTTTTTCGCACGTGTTTTTTGGTTTTTTTGAGGTTTTCGTTTTCCACCGGTCTTCCTTAGCATTTCGACAAAAAAAAATTTGCGCGGAAAAACATTTTTTCTTTTTTTTTCTTTCGGGAGAGTCACGGTTTTCCTTTCGCGAGAGGTACGGTTTTGCTTTCGCAAGAGTCACGGCCGTGCCTCTCGAAAACGAAAAAAACGTGTTTTCTATTTTTTTTCCTTTCATGAGTCACGGTTTTGCTTCCCTGAGAGGCACGGTTGTGCTTTCGGGAGAGTCACGCCCGTGCCTCTCAGAAACGAAAAAAAATGTGTTTTCTGCTTTTTTTCCTTTCGCGAGAGTGACGGTTTTGTTTCCGCGAGAGGCACGGTTGTGCTTTCGCGAGAGTCACGGCCGTGCCTCTCGAAAACGGAAAAAAATGCGTTTTCTGTTTTTTTTTATTTCGCGAGAGTCACGGTTTTGCTTCCGCGAGAGGCACGGGTGTGCTTTCGCGAGAGTCACGGTCATGCCTCCTCGAAAACGAAAAAAATGCGTTTTCTCTTCTTTTTTTCCTTCTGCGAGAGTCACGGTTTTGCTTATGCGAGAGGCACGGTTGTGATTTCGTGAGAGGCACGGGCATGCCTCTTTCAGAAAGGGAAAAAACCCGTGCTCCTGGTTCAGTTTTTTTGTCCGGTTTTAGTTGGTTGTTTTTTGTGTGAAAAAAAAGTCCGTCAAAACCTATCAACATGGGATCTAGTTTTGAAGATCTCGACGCGAGGAATCCAACTGTGAAAGCAGTTTGAGATTTGGACGCACGGTTTGAGAGATAAAACATTTTGAATAAACAGATGTACGAAAAAAGGGAAAACTCCCAGGTTGCGACAAGTGGCGCGCTGCATGTGCGCGACTTGTGAAAGAACATGCGGTGCCCCCATGTTTGGTTTTGGTAATTGATGACAATCTCTATGGACTAATGGTTGTCTTGAGTTATATTTGAAGGATTTGTCCATAGGCTTTTCTTGAAGTCCATGTGTTGGTTTCAAGGAGTTTATGAGTTGACCAAGGTGCTATTAAGGAATTATCCAAAGATTGGTCATGCGAGTGTTGAGCTTATTGCAAGCATGTCTTGAAGAAGAAGGTTGTGTGATCATTCATGTTTACCTTCAATACATCATCCAAATGAAGAGAGTTTCAAAGATTCAAGGTTGATCAAGACTAAGTCAATAGTGAATCAAGTTGATTAACTCACAAAGAGTAGAAGATGTACCGAGAGGGATCAAGTGATCCCATGGTATGGTAAGCATTGTCCATTGCACTTTGTGTACTAACCCATGGTCTATGTGAGAGTTCTATGTGGGGTTAGGTACGATCCATGGGCTTGCATCAAGAGGAAGATATCATACAACCCATGGAAAGGATGACATCAAGTGGTGATCGCCATCAAGATTGCCGTGTGCAAGTTCAAGTGGAGCATCACGAAGAGATCAAGTGCTTGAATCTTTCCATCCATTGTGGTGTCAATGGACTTGTGAAGATGAGCCGAAGAGTGGCTCACCCATAGTGGACTATGGGGGAGCAATCATCTAGTCTTCATCGAGCCAACACAATCAAGAAAGGTGGTCCAACTTGAGGGAGTGAAGATCGTCATCATCTAGCTCAAGTGGACCATGTGCAAGGCAAAGGTTTGCCCTTGATAGGTTTTCTATTTTACCGGTCTCATGGTAGTTGTGGGAGACCAGGTTATAGGATCGATTGTCGTACTATCAAGGGGGGCTCTCGATGAGTTGCTTGATCGTATCATTCGTAGAGAGCTCAAACCATTGCATCCTTGCATCATGTTTCTTGGTTCTTGTTTGATTCTCTTTGTGAGTCTTAGAGCTGATGATCATCTTGATGACAAGCTTGAGTTCATCGAAAATGGAGTTCGCATGCATCTTCTATGATGTTTTCGGTGTTGCAGGTTTTACCAGTCTTATCCGAGGAAGGGTTCTCACCATTTTCTTATGGGCCTTTTCTAAGTTGCTTCTTATTGATATTTATTTTAAGATTGTGTTAGCCCTTGTCGCTAGCTTTCCAACAAACTTGGTTTCATCGAATTCGGAGTCCGTTTGCAAAAGTTGTGGCTGTTTTGGTGAAGGCCGCAGCGGTACTACCGCGACTAGAGCGGATGTAATTTTTTACTACCGCTCTAGAGCGGTACTACCGTGGCTCCTGAGCGGTAGTACCGCTCCAGAGCAGTACTACCGTGGCTCCTAAGCGGTAGTACCGCCCCGGACCAAAAACTCGTGTTTTCTCTCTCGTTTGGGCTGTTTTGAGCGTGCTAAGCGGTAGTACCGCTCCTCCAAGCGGTAGTACCGCTTGTGCACGACCTGAACACATAACAGTTGGATTCGAAAGGTTCTATAAAAGGGGGTCTTCTTCCCCATTGAACCTTATCCTTTGAGCTCGTGTTCTTCCCCATTGTTGACCTTCTTCGAGCTTGCTAACTCTCAATCCCTCCATGGATTCTTGCTAGTTTTGAGGAAAAGAGAGAGATCTAGATCCACATTCCCACCAATCACTTTCTCCTTTTGTGAGGGAACCCTTGGATCTAGATCTTGGAGTTCTTCGTGTTCTTCTTTTGTTCTTTCTCTCATTTTTCTCCCTAGCATTAGTTGCTTTGGTGGGATTTGGGAGAGAAGGACTTGGGAACTCCGTGTGCCCTTGCCATTGCATTTGGTGCATCGGTTTGAGTTCTCCACGGTGATACGTGGAAGTGAAGTTTGAGAAGCTTATTACTCTTGGGTGCTTGGTGCCCTTGAGCCTGTTCCTCTTGGGTGCTTGGGCGCCCTAGATGGTTGGTGGTGTTTGGAGCTCAATCATTGTGGTGTAAAGCTCCGGGCAAGCGTCGGGGTCTCCAATTAGGTTGTGGAGATCGCCCCGAGCAATTTGACGGGTACCGGTGACCGCCCCCAAGGGTTGCCAAAGTGTACGGGTTCGGTGACCGCCCCCAAGGGTCGCCATTTGTACGGGTTCGGTGACCGCCCTCAAGGGTCCCTTAGTGGAATCACGGCATCTTGCATTGTGCGAGGGCGTGAGGAGATTACGGTGGCCCTAGTGGCTTCTTGGGGAGCATTGGGCCTCCACACCGCTCCAAACGGAGATTAGCATCCGCAAGGGCGTGAACTTCGGGATACATCATCGTCTCTGCGTGCCTCGGTTATCTCTTACCCGAGCCCTTTACTTATGCACTTTACTTTGTGATAGCCATATTGTTCTTTGTCATATATCTTGCTATCACATAGTTGCTTATCTTGCTTAGCATAAGTTATTGGTGCACATAGGTGAGCCTAGTTGTTGTAGGTTTTGTGCTTGACAAATTAACCACTAGGTTTATTCCGCATTTGTTCAAGCCTCTATCGTAATTATTTTAGAACGCCTATTCACCCCCCCCTCTAGGCGACATCCACGATCTTTCAACTTGTCACAACCTGGGGAGTTCGAGTGATCTTTGCAACGAGTACTCCTCAATTAGTGATTTCGGTATTCCTTCGATCCATTCGATGTCTCAAAATCATCAAACGTGATGTGTTCCTTCTCTTCTGTGTGTACCTCTTACTTTTTCTTATTTTCCACTATTTATTTTTAATACGTTTTAATTGTATAAAATATATATATTATGACAAAGAAGTAAAAAGTGCAAAAATATAATTCCATTCCTACTCTTCGTACCATCTTGCTGTTTCTTTGTTTTTTCTTATCATTCTTCAAGAAAAAACAATTTGTATTGTAAAAAAGGATCTTTTATGTAACAAAAAGAACTAGAAACCAATATATATATATAAAGAACAATTTAGGTGGGTGTGTATCCCACGGACATGCAACAATTGGGCGGTCAACCAGTGTGCAACCAGGTGTGGCCACTGCCAACTAATGATGAGTTAATCAACACGGGGCCGGAATGGTTAATGTCCCTCCTTGCTGATAGGACGGAGAAGATACGCACCATGATTATCATGTTGCTTTGGCGTATATGGTCCTTATGGAATGACCAGCGACATCACAAAGTCGTTCCACCCCTTGAGATCACAAAAGACTTTTTGCGCAGCTATATCTTCATTCGATCAAGCCCAGAAGTACAGCATCGATGATATCGTTAAAAGGAAAAGTGTCCATGGATGAACAGGCGGTCACCTCGGCTCCTGTTACTGCTCAACGTGCACCCTGGCCAAAACATTCCATAGGCTGGGTTGCACTATCTACGGATGGATCATTTGTGAAGGAGACAGGACTAGCTGGGTCTGTCATGGTGTTTAGGGATTCCGAGGGGGAGGTTATTTGCTTGGCTTATCGGTACCTGTTTAACTACAAAGATGCACTTGAAGCAGAGATTAGTGCTATTCTCGAAGGACTGGCAATTAGTATACAACTGTCAGATTTGCCAATATTGATCCAAACCGATAACGCGACGGTTGTTGCTGCACTAACTGACGACTCGCTGGACCGTTTCTGCATATGGTCATCTCCTGTTAGAAATCAAGAAAACTCTGGAGTTGCATGGGTTTATTCCGTTGAAATTTGAGCGTCGTCAAAATAGAGTTGCCGATAGTTTAGCTAGTATAGGAAGATCTGGTGGTAGCACCGCATGCTGATTGCGCCGGGTGCTAGACAATGTTGCTCATGTTGTACTAGCTGACTGTAATTCTGTTTCTGAGGAATAAAAACCCACATTTTCCACGCAAAAAATATGTATTCTTCAGAAAAAATCAGGTTACTCGTGGGGCAATGGGCATGACCCATGGGCGGAGATCACGACCCATACCATACCCATTCGGATGCCCATGGACAGCTATACCCATGGGTCGAATTGCTGGGTTGACGGATGTTGCACTTCAACAGTTGTTACTGGTGCATACCAACATTCGAAAAATAAATAAAACGTTGTTAGGGCATGTACAATGGTGCTATCTTAGGAGTGCCACATAGGATAAATGATGAGGTGGAGGAGAGAGAACTCATAAGAAAAGGCTTGTCTTCTCTTATTTAAGAGAAGACAAGAGGTGATCTCTTAGCACAATGTGCCTCACCACATTTTTAGAAATTGCTAGTTATTGAAGATAAGGCTAAGTGTAGAGAATTGTGCAACTCACGATGTATTGATCGGGTGCAATATGCACGTATATATAAGTACAAAGGGTAGCCACGTCCTCGACTATACATGGAAGGAGGAGGGCTTGTTGTACAAGAAATACACATATGTTATCTACATCTCAACACCCCCCCCCCGCAGTCGAAGCGGCACCATGGTCGACACAAAGACTGGATCGGAACTCCTCGAAAGACGCAGTAGACAAGCCCTTTGTCATGATGTCAGCAAACTGTTGGGACGTAGGTACATGTAGCACACGTACATGACCCAGAGCGACCTGTTCCCGAACAAAGTGGATATCAATCTCAATGTTCTTGGTGCGTCGATGATGAACCGGGTTGGCGGAGAGGTAGACCGCAGAAACATTGTCACAGTAGACAATCGTAGCCTTGTCAACCGGAGACAAAAGCTCATGCAACAGCTGACGAAGCCAGGAACACTCGGCGACGACGTTGGCAACGGCGCGGTACTCTGCTTCAGCACTGGAGCGGGAGACAACAGGCTGCCGCTTGGACGACCAGGAGATGAGAGATGGTCCAAGATAGACGCAATAACCAGAGGTCGAGCGGCGCGTGTCAGGGCAGCCGGCCCAATCGGCGTCAGAATAAGCCGTCATGTCCAAAGATGATGAAGCCTAAAGTGACAATCCAAGATCCAAGGTGCCACGGATGTAGCACAGAATGCGCTTGACCGCGGTCCAATGAGCATCACATGGAGCATGCATATGGAGGCAAACCTGCTGCACAGCGTACTGGAGCTCCGGACGAGTAAGAGTGAGGTACTGAAGAGCACCAACAATCGACCTGTAGAAGGGAGCATCTGAAGCAGGAGAACCATCTGTGGCGGAGAGCTTGGCCTTCGTATCAATAGGTGTGGCAGCCAGTTTGCAGTTAAGCATCCCGGCACGATCCAGAAGCTCATGAGCATACTTCCGCTGATGAAGAAAGAAGCCATCTGCTCGACGAATAACCTCGATCCCGAGGAAATAGTGCAGAGGACCTAGATCCTTAATGGCAAACTCAGCACGAAGACGATCAGTGAGCTGTTGAAGAAGAGCAGGCGAGCATGCTGTCAAGATGATGTCGTCAACATAGAGCAGAAGGTAGGCAGAGCATCACCCTGGTGGTAGACAAGTAGTGAAGCATCGGAGCGAGTGGAGCGGAAGCCAAGCCGAGTGAGGAAGGCTGCGATGCGCTGGTACCAGGCGCGAGGAGCTTGCTTAAGGCCGTACAAAGACCGAGAGAGCAAACACACATGATCCGGAGAAGACTCATCAACAAATCCAGTCGGCTGCTGACAGAACACCTGTTCCTCAAGGTGACCATGAAGAAAAGCATTCGAAACATCCATCTGGTGCACAGGCCATGAGCGAGAGACCGCGAGCTGAAGAACAGTCCGAATCGTGCCGGGTTTGACAACCAGGGCAAAGGTGTCAGTGAAGTCAACACCTGCTCGTTGACGAAAACCCCGAACGACCCAACGAGCCTTGTGTCGGTCGAGAGTACCATCCGGATGAAACTTGTACTTGAACACCCACTTCCCGGTAATGACGTTGGCATGAGGAGGACGGGGGACGAGCTGCCAAGTGTGATTGCGTTGCAATGCATCAAACTCCTCCTTCATCGCGGCGAACCACATGGGGTCACGAAGCGCGGAACGGGCGGAGGTCGGCAAGGGTGATGGCGATGAGAAGTCGAAGCGACGCAGGTGTACACGTCCAGTGGGTAGCGAGTGCTGGGCCGATGGACGCCTAGCCGCGACCGTGTGACAGGGCCAGCAAGCGGTGGCACAGCAGCCGCTACCGGTGATGGCGCCGAGCCTGGTGGTGAAGATGCCGGCGACGCGCCCGGCTGTGAAGAAGCCAGGACAGAAGATGGCGACTCCGGCGAGCGAGCCGACCCAGTGGCTGGTGAAGCTGACGAAGCCGGGGAGACCGGCGCAGAAGCCGGCGCGAAGCCCGGCGACGAAGCAGCCGAAGAGGCCGGCTCGAAGGCCGGCGCGGAGGCCGGCTGGGAGGCCGGCTCGGAGGCCGACTCGGAGGCCGGTTGGGAGGCCGGCTCGGAGGCCGGAGAAGCTGGTGAAGCGGCGGGCAGGAGCCGAAGCTCCGCACGTCCAGGGGGCGCCCTACGCCGGTTGGTTAAACCAGGGCGGACAGGGTCGGCCAAGGAGGGACCGGGCGCCGATGAAGAAGCCTCCTGCTTTTCCTGTTTAAAAGGAAAAGACAACTCGTCGAAATAAACATGCCGGGATGTGATGACACGGTGGGAAACCGGGTCATAGCATCTATAGCCTTTGGTGTTAGCCGGGTAACCGAGGAAGACACACGGAATTGAACGAGGAGCAAGTTTATGAGGAGTGGTGGCGACAATACTAGGGTAACAGAGACAACCAAATATACGAAGACCGTCGTATGAAGGAGGAGACCCGAAGAGAAGGTGGTGAGGTGTGAAGTTCCACCAGGTACGACATGGACGAAGGTTAATGAGGAGTGGCAGTAGCGAGAGCGTCAGGCCAGAAGCGGGGTGGCATGTAGGCATGGAAGAGGAGGGTGCGGACGCAATCGTTGAGAGTGCGAAGGATGCGTTCGGCCCGACCGTTCTGCTGTGAGGTGTATGGACAGGTAAGACGGAAAACAGTGCCATGTGTGGAGAGAAGGTTGCGGATGGTAGTGTTGTCGAATTCTTTCCCGTTGTCAGTTTGCAAAGCTAGAATAGGACGACCGAATTGTGTGGCTACATAAGAGTAGAAAGCCGTGAGAGTGGCAGCAACATCGGACTTCTTACGTAATGGAAAGGTCCACACAAAATGAGAAAAGTCATCCAAGAGAACAAGATAATATGAAAAACCAGTGTTACTAGCAACAGGAGAGGTCCAAACATCACTATGGATTAACTCGAAAGGTAACGACGCAACTGTGGATGAAGTACTAAAGGGAAGGCGAACATGTTTGCCCAGACGGCATGCGTGACAAGAGTGTGCATCCGTTTTATTACATGTAAAAGAAAAATCCCTAATAATATGACGAAGAGTGGTGGAGCTAGGATGACCGAGACGGGCGTGCCAGAGATCAACGCCGGCGGAAAGTGCAACTAGTCCAGCAGGTGAAGATGATGGAGGCTGGACGGAGTATGTATCGCCGGGACTGTCACAGCGGTGAAGAACCATCCGGGTGAGGGCGTCCTTAACAGAAAAACCAACTTCGTCAAATTCCACAGTTACAGAGTTATCACGAGAAAGTTTACGAACACAAACTAGATTCTGAATAAGCTCGGGAGACACAAGAACATTATTGAGATAAAGTGGCCTAGAGTTGGAAGGAAAACTTGTGGAACCAATATGAGTGATAGGAAGACCAGCACCATTACCGACAATGATACGAGAAGAAGTGTGAATAGGAGACACGGAGGAGAGGTTACCCGGGTAAGCGGCCATGTGCGAAGATGCACCGGTGTCCATGAACCAGTCACCACCGCCGGAATAAGCCCCGGTCGGAGGCTGTTGATGAAGAGCAGCAAGCAGGGCCGGATCATTAGAAGCCGGCGCAGGGTAGCCCGAGTAGCCGGTCACGCCATTGCTAGCGGGTGACCCGCCATAGCCAACCGGAGCAGGAGCGTAGTAGGTTGATGGAGCGACCGGGCCGGTTTGCTGACCGGCGAAGAAGGCCTGATGCCCGGAAGGACCGGGACCGAGGAGGCTTGGAGCGGGGGGGGGCGGGGCACGGGCATAGTGTAGGCGTGCACAACCCCGGTCCAGGGGTTGTGGCCACCCCCCAAGGTGGCGTCGGCTGCTGCTGCTGCTGGACGGGCCCGACGCGCGGCTGTTGCTGCTGCTGTTGACCTTTACCGCGGCCACGGCGCCGCTGGCGCGGCTGCTGTTGCTGCGGCTGCTGCGGCAAGTGTTGGGGAAGAGCCGCAGGAGCACCAGGGACCGGTGGCCGCTGCTGGTACAGGGCGCCGTAGGCGCCGTTCGACACTGGAGCAGCCGGTGGCCGGGGCGCCTGGAACGGCGCTGGGAAGCCGGGGGGAGCACCCGAGGGCGGAGGGCCACCGCGTGAGTAGCCGGCGGCGAAGGCGGTGTGAACGGCACGGGAGCGAAGATGCTTCAACCGGCGTTCCTCGAGACGAAGATAAGCCACCGCCCGCTCGTAGGTAGGGTTCACCATGAGTGTGAGGTTGGAGGCAGCGTTGCCGAGATCCTCATTGAGGCCGACGGTGAGGGTGGAGAGGAGCAACTCATCGCCCACCTTGAAGCCGATGTCATTGAGCTCGTCGGAGAGGGTCTTGAGACGCATGCAGTAGTCGTCGACGGAGGAGTCGTTTTGATGACACCCGAAGAACTCCTGCTGCAGGAAGACGATCCGTTGGAGCTTGTTGTCGGTGAAGAGACCGACGATCTTGTTCCACACCGTGCATGCATCGTCCTTGTCGCGAACGACAGTGTGGAAGATGTCTTTGGACACGGTGAGAAAGAGCCACCGGATGATGGTGGCGTTGATCGCCAGCCAGTCGGCGTCGCGGTTGAGGACGAAGAGGTTGGCGGTAACGTCGATGTGGTCCTGCAGATTATACTCACGAAAGAGGAGATTGAAGTATGTCTTCCAAGCATAGAAATTCGCCTCTTTGTGGGAGAGGATCACCGGGACGCGACGTTCGATGGGAACATCACGGATATAGGCAGGATCGGGAAGGGTGGCGGTGGAGGAGCCGGAGGAAGAGTCGAAGGGGTTCGGCGGCTTCACCACGGGAGGGGTGGAGGCGGCGGACCGGTCGGAGAGAAGGTTGGAACCTGACATGGCTAGGGTTTAGGTGCGGCTAGGGTTAGGCGGCGGCCGGGGCGGGTTTGGGTAGATGGCAGCGGGTAGCGAGGGTTTTAGGGTTTGGGGAGAGTGCGGCGAGCGGCGAGGAGAAGGGTGGCGTGCGGCAGCGTGGGAGGAATCGCGAGAGGAGCGGCGGCAGGGAGCCAGCGACGCGAGAGGAGGAGCTACGGCGGCGGCGAGGGTTCGGCGACGCGGGCGTAGGGAAGCGGCGGCGGCGGGGAGGCAACGCGACGCGCTAGAGGATCGCGAGAGGAGCGGCGGCAGGGAGCCAGCGACGCGAGAGGAGGAGCTACGGCGGCTGGGAGGCAACGCGACGCGCTAGGGGAGGGTGGATCGGACTAAGGCTGATACCATGTAGAGAATTATGCAACTCACGATGTATTGATCGGGTGCAATATGCACGTATATATAAGTACAAAGGGTAGCCACGTCCTCGACTATACATGGAAGGAGGAGGGCTTGTTGTACAAGAAATACACATATGTTATCTACATCTCAACACTAAGAGATGACCCATTGTAGAGAAATTTTTTTATCTTCTCTAAATCACATGCAAGACTTAAGATAAAACTATCTTATCAACCATTGTACATGCCCTTATTGTAAATCAGGAGGGGAGGAAGTTGCGCGAAAGCTCGCGTGGGCGACGGCCGACGGGTGAGTCAAAACAATAAAGCGCTGGCAGTGCTCGGCAGAGCCCCTTCTTAGTGAGGGTGCAGCTTGATGAGGGGTGGTGTCGTCGCCTTGCTTGGAATGGCAATGCGCGTAGCAACCACGCAGCGCTCCACCCTTTCCTAATCGATGCCGCGGCAAAGCATCCGACGCGAGCTGCCTGCCATACGTAGTACATTAATACTCCCTCGGGTCCTGCATATAAGGTTTATTTGAAGTCAAGCCTTGTAAAATTTGATCAACTTTATAGAAAAAATACCAACATTCACAATGTGAAATCAATATCAGTAGATGCGGCATGACTTAAATTTTCACATTATATAACTTTAGCATGGTAGATGTTGATATTTTTTCATACAAATATGATCAAACTTTATGAAGTTTGACTTCAGACAATTTTTATATGCAGAGTAAAAAGGACCGGAAGCAGTACCAGACGCGAGCTGGCGCTGGTCCTTTCCTTGGTGACTAGAGTAGACTAGTTCGTTCGAGCGCCGCGAGACTCTCCTCGGCTCCTCCTCCTAGTACTACCTACGTTTCCGCCTCGTTGTTGAGAAATATACGTCCGCAATCTTAACACAACTATCATTATCTCCAGCGGCGGAAGGGAAGCCATGATCTGACCGGGATAAGAAGGAAGAAGACCGAATAAAAGCAAAGCCATCTGGAGGACATGAGAGGGCGCTGGCTGGCTCGGGCGTTACCCAGCTTCCTGCACGAGCACATAGCTAGCTAGGGTCGTGTTCCTGTTATGTTGATCTGTTCTATGCATTTGGATGCTTGGTACTCCATTTTACTACTGCTCTGTGATCTTCCACCAATCTTCTTCGTGATAGTGGAACCAGGTCGTTGGGCGCAGTCTTATGTGTGGAAAACTCATGGTGATCTTCTTTAAGATCTTCAGCAGATGTTGATCTCTTCTCTTCTCTGTAGTTTCCTACCTAACTAGCTCGATCTGCATTCAGGTGTTTGTCATGCATGCATGAGCTTTTTTTGAAGGTTATGCATGTTTAGCTAGTTCTCGCAGCGAGGCATATTTGCGATGCCAGTTTAGCTCAACGTCCATGGCAGGAGCTCGTTGCATGCTCAACGTCCATGGTGTCCACGCGTACGCACGCTTTACCAACTGCTGCTCCCAGGCGCAGCTGGATTTCTCATTTCTGCTGTGCTTCCCCTCCATTATAAACTAGCCTCACCTCGTTGCTGGCTGACGGCCGGTGCGTGCTAGCTGCATGCATGCACATGCATCTTCTAAAATAGAGTGATTGGTTTGGATTCAAGTGCAGAATGTAGGCAAATGGGCGCTAGCTGTACATATTAATTGCCTCCGTTCAGTGTCGATTTCTTCAGTGTAGTACTGCTAGTGTCGATTGATGCATTGGTTTGAGTTTGATTTAGTCAGGTAGGTTTTGTAATTCATTTTTTAGATTAATTTGACATGGGTTTGATGAACTATGTAATACTCCCTCAGTCTCAAAATATAAGACGTCGTTTGGTCTAAAGAGAAAGAGGCAGTAGCTAACAAGATATGTTTAACCTGCTTTAACATATTTGATTGATAGTTGAAGAAGGCAAAGTATTTAGGGCACCAATTTTAATTTGACATGTGGATTTGATCTTCAATTTGATATGTTGTAGACTATGTTATTCAATTTGATGTTTGGGAGTTTGTAGCGATTTAGTATGCAATGTGATCAAGTAGTTTGGTTGTTCGTTTAAAATAATGTTTTTTTGAAAGATCCAGCGCTTGCTGGCTTCATTGATTTAGCAGAGAGGAGAGTACAAGGGTGATCAAGCGATCAAGAGAGGAAAAAGAGCGGGAATGACCCATAGATCATCGCCCCGAAACTGAAAACCATAGTCAGACTACTCCCAACATAACCCCGAACGGGGGCTCTAGTTTCTTCGCGCCTGCTAATCTCCATTGCTCCAAGTTTGAGCCGATCTTTGCATGGATACGCTCACTGCTTGGCGTCGCCCCCCTGAAGGTGCAGTCGTTTCTCTCGTTCCAAACTTCCCGCAGGATCATAAGAAGCATTGATCTGATTGCATCCCTGTTGTGCGGCGCGGTCCGGTTGATTATCTGCTGGCATGCCTGTGAAGAAGATGCTGCTCCCCTGGGCCGAGGTGAAAGAGAGGAGCAACCCGATCGCCTCGCGCCATGCTGCCAAACTTCCCGTGCGAAATCGCAATCCCAAAACAAATGAGTGGATGTTTCGAGATTGCGAAGGCAAAGCTGGCAGAAATAGTTGTTCGACCAACCCCTCCTCTGCAGCCGATCGTTGCACCAGAGTCTGTCTTGAAGAAGCAGCCACATGAAGATCTTGTGTTTGTTTGGAGCCCACACTTTCCAGATTAGATGGTTGAATTTGGAGTTGGCCGATGATTGAAACTGCGCTTTGTATGCCGAGCTTGCGGAGTAGCAGCCGTTGCTGGTGAAGCGCCATTGTATGCGATCATCTTCTTCAGAGCGCAGAACTGCGGTATGAGACTGCAGCGATCGCCACATGGACAGGAACTTCGGTACAATGGCCATGATGTCTCCATGTTGCAGGTCTTTGATCCATCGGTCGTTTCGGAGGGATGCTTCCACAGTTCTGCTTTTTCTGCGAGCGTGGTTGAAGACTGCTGGATAGGTGATTGCGAGCGGGGAGTCGCCTAGCCAACTGTCATTCCAGAAGCTTGCCTTGCGGCCGTTACCTATCTGAATTTTGGTGGCCAGACTAAAAGTCTTTTGTTCCTTCTCTGAAACAGGGGGTCGGAGGTACACCCACGGCCTTGTTGGTTCCTCCCAAGTAAGCCACTGCCACCTGAGGCGAAGAGCATTGCTGAATTTTTTTTAAATCCAGTATGCCCAGCCCTCCATGGCTCACCGGGGAGCACACCTTCGCCCATGCCACCTTGCACTTACCTCCGGTGAGCTCGTCCTCCTGGCTCCATAGGAAGCGCCTTCTAGCCTTGTCGATCTCACGAATGATCTTCTTTGGCACTTTAAGCACGGTCATTGCGAATGTTGGCAATGCAGAGAGGACGCTGCGTACCAGAACTCTCCAGCCAACAAGGTTGAGCAGCCGCCCTTTCCAACCTACCAAACGGGCCTTGATCCTGTCAGTTAAGAACTGGAAGTGGCTCAGTCTCAATCTTGCCGGCGAGATCGGCAGGCCAAGGTAGGTTAGAGGAAATCCCATCAGTGAGCCACCAAAACCCTGTAGCACTTCCGACAAATTGATGCCATCGCATCTTATGGCTGACACTGAAGATTTCCTTTGATTAAGATGCAGCCCTGTTGCTTCACCAAATTTTGTGAGCAGGTGTAGAAGCGTATTGACCTCTGCCTTGGTTGGGTTGGCGAAGATAACCGCGTCATCCGCGTACAGGCAGGTCCTCATGCTCGCGCCTCGGCCCGGCAACCGTGCCAGCGTCCCATTCTCCGTGGCCGCTGCTAGCAGGTGGTGAAGTGGGTCAATGGCGATGATGAAGAGGAGAGGGGAGAGGGGGTCTCCCTGGCGCAGGCCTTGACGGTGCCAGAAATTTTCTCCCGGTTCGCCGTTCATCAAGATCGAAGAAGAGGCCGAGGACAGTAGCATGGCGATCCACTCCCTCCATCTAGAGGTAAAACCCATTCTCTGCAGCAACTCCATCAGGTACTCCCAGGAGATCGAATCAAAGGCCTTGGCAATATCCAACTTGAACAGTAGAGCTGGTTTTTTGTCTCTGTGGAGCGCTCTGACACAGCCCTGGACATATTGGTAGCTATCATGGATGCACTTGCCCTTTTGGAAATCTGTTTGCGCTGGGGAGATGAGGTCCTTAAGCTTTGGGGCCAGCCTCAAAGAAAGAACCTTAGCTATCAACTTTGCGACGGAGTGTATGAGGCTGATCGGCCTGAAGTGGCCCATTTCAGTTGCACCGTCCTTCTTTGGCAGTAAGGCTATGAACGCGCTATTTAGTCCATCGAAATTTGTTCCTGCTAGGTGAAAGAATTTGTTGAAAACTGCCATGATATCGAGCTTAATGATGTCCTAGCATGCCCTGAAGAAAAGCCCGGTGAAGCCGTCCGGGCCAGGTGCTTTTTCTGCCGGCGATGCTTGAATTGCCGACCATACCTCGTGCTCGGAGAAGGGTAAATCTAGCCCTGTCATGTCGACTATCGGAACGTTGAGCTCTTCCCAGTTCAGTGTGCAGGTGCGCTGCCGGCTTTTTCCCATAATTTCTGCAAAGTGATCTCGCGCGGCCGAGACCTTCTCCGTATGTTCATTGATGTCAGTGTCGCCCACCCTGATCAAGTGGATGTAGTTCTTCCTCCTCCTTGCTCTGATTTTTGCGTGGAAGAACTTTATGTTTGCATCGCCATCTCTTAGCCACATGATCCTTGCAGCTTGCCGTTTCCTGGCCCTCTCGATGGCTGCAAGCCCAATCACCTTGAGCTTGAGCTGCTTACGTAGCAGGCGCTCCTGCTCCGTCAGTTGCCTGTCCTCCTGCGCCAAGTCCAAATGCCAAATCACTGCATTTGCAATGTGAAACTTCATCTTGGCGCCTCCGAAGAGCGATCTACTTCAAGTTTTCAGATCTGCCCCGACTCTCTGCAGCTTCCTACCGATGCGAATGAATGGGCAGTCATGATTTACAGGGCGATCCCATGCGTGCTTCACTGTCTCATGGAAGTGCGGGAATTTTGGCCAAAAATTTTCGAACCTGAACCTAGCTATTCTAACCGGAGGCGCGCCGTTGGCTAGTAGGAGTGGGCAGTGATCGGAGAAGGAAGTAGATGCCGCAGTAAGCAACACGTCAGGGAACATGCTTTTCCAGGCTAAATTACAGAAAACTTTGTCGATGCTGCAGAGAGTAGGAGCTTCTCGTTCATTGCTCCAGGTGAAGCGCCTGTTTCCGCACTTTATTTCTCTGACCCCTGCATAGTCGATCGCGCGGCAGAAACGACCCATCATCCTCCTGTTGATTAGGCCGTTGCTTTTGTCCCTGGCTTGGTAGATCATGTTGAAATCACCGTTGATCATCCACGGCTCAGATGGGTGAGGGGCCGCGCTTGCAAGTTCAGAAAGGAAATTATCTTTCTGCTCTTCCTCTGTCGGCCCGTAGACTGTTGTCATCCAGAAGAACTCGCTTGTTCCAACGATTTGAACCCTAACTGTGATGGAGAAGCTAGCGATCATGTGAGAAACTATGTCGACTACTTGTTTATCCCAGAAGATTGCTGCCCCACCCCTAGTGCCTGTTGCAGGCAACACAACACACCCCTGAAGCGAAGGACCCCCTACTTCTACTGCTAACTGAGTGGACCAAGACTCGATCTTGGTTTCCTGCAAATTTAGGATTGAAATCCTGTTTGCGAAAGCTACCTCGCAGACGGCCGAGCGTTTAGCAGGGGAATTAAGTCCCCGCACGTTCCAAGACATGATTCTGAAGTTTGTATCAACCATGGAGACAGGGGATTTCGCTTCGTCGACTGAAACTTCTACTGAGAACGAACCTGAGCACGAACCAGAACACACGAGCCTTACAATCCTGCTGGGGACAGCGCTGGCCACCAATAGGCCCCAAACCCCGGCGCCGCCAGGCAACCTCTAGCTTACAAAAGACACAATACATCGGAGATAAACCTAACTCAAGCTGGTTTAAGACCAGCCGCCAACGAAGGCTACTAATGAAACCTAGCATGATCACTGCACTAATGCATCCTCTGCACTCGCTCCGGCCATCCGGCAGCGATCTTCAGGGCCTCACAGTCCAAGCCCGTGAGTTTGGCGATGGCGGCGATGTTGTTGTTGGAAAGGGGCTCTTGGAAACGCTTGAGAAGATCAGCAGCGGCCTTGGGAGTCATCTTGTCCTTGGGGCCGAGCCCGCCGAGCTCCTGGATGAGGCGCATCGCCGCACGCTGCGCAACTGGGACCGCACAGCCCGCCGCTGCCTGGCGAGCGCTGCGCCGCGAAGGAGCCAACGTGGCTCGCACCTTGGGAGGGGCCGAAGGGCGTGGGCGCGCCGGTGGGGTGGGCAGCACGGCCTGGGGCACCGGAGTGAAAAGCTCAAGAGTGCCGTCACTGCCGTCGCCGTCTGCCGCATCGGGAGGGCCGCCGACATGCGTCCCACCGAGCTGCAGGCTGTCGACCTTGTGGGTGATCGCGTCGACGTGGAAACCCACCGCGGCAGCCGCCGGCGAGCAGATGCATGGGCTGGACAGGGGGCAGAGAGGTCGGCGATGCACGGGAGGATGTCGTCGTCTTCGCGGAATTCTTCCATCACACCGAGCGCGTGCGGGCGTGCGGGGGCGAGCGCCCACCATCTTCAAAGGCCAGCGGGGAGTTGAGGGCGTCGATCATGGCATTCTCGATCTCCAACTGCATGACGTCCGTGCGTGGCGGAGGGGAGAGCGCACGGCCACCAGGGAAGGAGAATATGGCGGCCACGGGGTCCATCTCCTGCGCTTCAGAGCGTGGGGCCACCACCGACTGGCGGAGAGGAAGCGGCGGGGTGGCCCGGAGAGGCGGATCCACGGACGCCGTCTTGCTCTTGGAGCCCGCGCACCTGGTCGCCATGCCTCCTGCCAGCCGGAGTTCTGCTGCGCCGTCTTGGCGCCGCCTCGACGACGTCAGTAGACTTGCCCCTAGCATGGCAAGAGGTGCCAAGGAACGCGTCACGCCACGAACGTCGCTGGTCGCCAGAGCCGTCGTCATCATGGTCGCGTCGGAACGCCCGCGGTGCCGCCCGGCAAGCAGCAGAGGCCAGCCAGGCCTCGGGGCGATGGGCCGGCACCTGGCCATCTTCGACCCCTCCCGTCCAGGAGCCCGGCTCGACGATGCGCGGGTAGGGGCGGTTGTCGTCGTCGTCAGATGAGGGGATCCCGCTCTGGCCCGAGCGCGAAGAGCGCGGCGAGAGCGGGGTTCAGTCCCCCACACGGTCCACATGCAACAGCAGGTCGTAGCGGCGCACACCCGGCGGAGGCGGGATGCGGCGGTCCGGCGGGGAGTAGCCGAGGATCTCGTCGACGCGGCCCGCCCCCCGCTTGAGGACCCAGAGAGCACGCCTTGTCGGAATGTGCGCGACATCCCAGGTCCAGAGCCAGCAAGCGAAGGTCTTCGTGTGGCCCCGCTCCATCGTTCTGCTATCGAGGCGCTCGATGCGGCCAAAGTCGCCGAACGCCTCCTCCGCGCCCTCGAGGGACCAGAACTGCATCGGGAGGTTCTCGACGACGATGCGCACGTGCAGGGGCAGCTTCATGAAGGCGGCATGGTCGTCCTCGTGCCAGGCGCGAATGAAGAACTTGGCGCCGTCCGCCCGCAGCACGCCCCGCCTCACAGCATCGTCGCGGTGCGCCGGGATGTCGAAATGCACCAGGAAAGCCTCCGGGTGGTGGGCGGTGACGCACAGCTGGAAAGGGGGGGTTCCTAGCTGCGCTTCGATGGCCTTGCCCACCGCCATGGGGTTGGTGGCGTGGACCCCCTCGCAGCGGTGAGGGTGACGGCATGCAGGCGCAGGACGAGCTCCTCGCGCTCCAGCGCCGGCAAGGCGACCACCACCTTGTTGCTGACACGCGGCCGCCTCGAGTGGTTGCAGCGGAGGAAACGGTCCATGGCCGAGGCAGCGGGGGTGCCCGGCGATGGGAAGCGGAGACGCTCGCGCACCGGAGCTTTGGAGGGAGCCGGGACCAAACGATCACGGGCGGCCCCTCCTGGACCCCCGTTTCTCGGGTTCTGAGGGCACTCGCGAGCGAAGTGGCCTTGGCGCTTGCAGAGGATGCAGCGGAGCGGATCTCTGTAGTCCTTGCGGCGGTGGAGCTTGCTGAGGCACCGGAAGCACTTCCCTTTGAATTTGCTTAAGAAGGCGTCGCGGCTGGAGGGCGCATTGAAGGCCTCCTGGCAGTCCGAGAGGCGCCCCCGGCGATGAAGCGCCTGGACCGCAGGCTCGAGGCCAGCACGCTTCCCTTTCCTGGATCTGACCTCCGTCCATCCATGGTCTTTGCCCGAAGAGGAAATGGCGACAGCAGGGGATGGGACGACTACCAGGGATTTAAGACGTCCGTGCCCAACAGCAGGAGACTCGCACAGATCCGCCGGTCCAAGCAGCTGCCCCGGCTGGGACGGGCCACCCCTCTCCAGGAAACGCGGCGTTGAGGCCGGATCTGAGTCCGCGATGGTTGTGGCCGGTGTTGATGGCGAGGCCGATCCCCTCGACGGACCGCAAGAAGAGAGGGGGCATCCATGCTGCGAGCTTGTCGAGGTGGGACGGGACGGGACGGCGGCCATTAATGCCGGAGATGTGGCCGCCGCGGCCGGAGTGGCCAGCGGCGCAGGGGAGCGGGGGAGCGCTAAGCGGGGGAGCGCTATGCGGTCGTTCCTAAAAATAATGTTTTAGCATGTTTGAACGCCCTAAAATAGGGCAGGCGTTGAAGAACAATTTTGAGTGCCCTAAATTTTACTCCAACAACTTTATTTTTGTACCCTTGAGTAGGGCAACTACTGAAGATGCTCTAAGCTCACCCAAGGGTGGTGTCGTCGACTCCTTTCTTAGAATAGCAATGCAGAAAAATGCATAGCAACCATGCAGCGCTCCACCCTTTACAGACCGGTTCCGTGATGGCACCGAACACGAGTTGCCTGGCATACATTACTTACGAGACGCGGGCGCTGGTCCTTGGTGACTAGTAGTATATATTAAAGTATTGAGTAATGCTACATCTGCAAAGGTTTACTTAAAGATTTTACGTACAAACTGATGTGAAGGATTATGATTGATAATAGGGGATGAGGAGGCCCGTCCCCACTGAAAATCAGGGAGGGAGAGAGAATTAGTTTGGAAGGTTAAGTAAACCTTTGTAGGTCTAGCATTATTGTCAAAGTATTTGGTAGTATATGTATATTAATTTGGTGACTAGTATCAAAGTATTTGGTATATCTTTTGTCCTACCTTATCTCGACCAAGACATCTTGTTCTTCAAGACATATATATACACAATATAGGCTATAGCCTTGCCCACGAGGGCTCGAACGATTCCACAAATTCTCTTACGGGCGAATAGCTCCCATGCGACGTCGTTGGTGTGAACTGTCTCTCATGCAACGTCGATTGCTGTAATAGCTCTCATGCGACATCTTCGTTGGAAAAAATAGCTCCCATGCGACACACCATTTACGCGGCTAGTTGGCTGTCCGTTAGGCTGAGATTTGGTTAGGACACGGGGGGTTATGTGCTCTGACTGGTGGGGTCCACCAATGGCCACGTAGTCCAGAGTCAACCGTCCACGACTCGACCGGTGACTATGTGACCGTGCTCGACTCGCCCGTGCTGGACTGGGCGGCGGGCGCCGCCGTAAGCATCTTCTCCGCAGCGGTTTTTCTCCGCGGTGGTGGGAGCGATTTCAAAGAGCGGCAGAGCTATTGCGAGGTGAGCTCTAAACCCTAGTCCCACTCCCTGAATTTTGGGGGATATGTGGCCTCATGCTGCCCTCTGTTTCTTGGCGATTTAGAATCGGGCTCCATTGGATCCGGGGGTTGTTTCTTCTCTGCGGCCCGGTGGTGGAGCGCCTATCTCTACAGCGGCTATTGCGAGTGAGTATTTTCCAAACACTACTCCCATTCCACTGAATTTTGAATAAATCTGTGGCCTCATGCTGCCCCTGTTGCTTGGCGTTTTAGAATCTCGATTGGATAGGAGATGGAGCGAGGGCCGGATGAGATGGAGCGAGGAGACGGGCTGCCCCGAGGAGACAGTGCTTCAAATCGGTAATGCCACCCTCTTTTCTTGGCGATTTAGAATCGAACTCGATTTGGTAGTGACTGCCGCTACTGCCTGCCATTGACAAAACAGGGGAGGTTCAGGTTCTGCCACCACATTCGCAATTATAGTGGAATTTTTTCCCTGTAAAGCCAAGCTCAGTGATGGCAGTGTCCAAGACATTGATAGAGATACCACCGTGAGGTTGGATGTCGATTTTGCAGATGTTGATCCCCAGGAATTGAAGATCATGAAGGAGAAGGCTGTGGGCAATTTGGTGGAGAGAATTGGGGAGAGTATTGTTTGGGGTCCAGAACAAGAGGTATCTCTGCAACGTTTCGATAACTATAATGGTGAATATGTGAGAATTGAAGATGGAGAATCCATGGTTGCTGAAATTGATCAGCAAGAAGGGTGGGCAAGCAAACAAGTAACATTTTATGTAGAGCTAATTGATCTACAAACTCATTCCAGAGTTGGTTATGTGCCATCAAAGATGGCTGCACAGATGGAAGATGATGAGTGGGTTTCACAAAAGAAGATGTTGGCATTGTTGACTGAACCGACTATAGTAGCTGAAGATACAGGGATTGATGCAGATGGAGAGGAGGGAACCCATGGTGCTAGGAAGATTGTTGTTGACTGGAATGTTGTAGAGTTGAATGAAAAAACAGATTTGGTCATTACACCAATATCTGACATTGATATGGCCGAAATGTTTGGCATTCAAGTTGATGACAAAGATAAGGAGAAGGATGACAGTTCTTTGCCAGCTGAAGGTAACACAAGCCCTAGAAATGCAAATGAGGATGAAGAACACCTGATGAGAGAGGTTGCAGATGATGTGGATGATGCAGATGATAATGAGCTGGTTTGTTTGTATGACAAAGAGAACCCAGTTATTGAGGTGGGAAAGTTGTGGCCAAGCATGAAGGAGTTTAGGATGCCTTTCAGGACCTATGCAGTGAAAAAAGAGTTTGATGCCAAGACTATGTGGACTGATCAAAAGAAATTTTATGCTCGGTGCAAAGGTTATGATGGTGGTGGCAATCCTTGCAAATGGTACTTGTCTGCCAGACTACAACCTGATGGAAGTACAGTAAGGGTAAATCAAATACCACACCATCATACATGTATGACCACTTCACAGAGAGTTTCAAAGATGACATCACAACTTTGGGTTACAGAGAAGATTACTCCTATTTTAGCCAAGACTCCAAACACTACTACAAAGAGGCTTAAAGTTGACTTGGAGAAGCTGTACCCCATCCAGCTGCAATGTACCACAGTGTGGAAAGCAAAACAAAGGGCCATGAAATCATTGTATGGTGACTGGGCAAATACATTTAGGATGTTGTATAGTTTTAAGCAGAGGTGGAGAAGAGGTCACCTGGGAGTGTGGTGGAGATAGATACAGAGGTAACAGAGGATGGCAAGGTTTTATTCAGCAAGTTTTTTATGTGTTTGAAGCCTTGCATAGATGGATTCAAAGCAGGTTGTCGCCCATATTTGAGCATAGACTCATCTTTTTTGGTGGAAAGTGGAATGGTCAGTTGGCTGCATGCAATGCTCTAGATGGACACAACTGGATGTTCCCAATTGCAATAGGAATGTTTCAATCAGAGATGATGCATCATGGATATGGTTCATGATGCAACCTGAAAAGATGCATAGGGCCGTTTCTCCTTTGGCCATCCACACAGATGCATGTAAAGGGTTGGAAAATGCAGTAAAAATGTTTTCCCCATGCCGAAAGCAGAGGGAGTGCTTTGGACATATGTGGATGAATCTGATAAAAAATTCAGAGGAGATGAATTTGGGCGCATGTGGCAGCAAACAAGATCCTACACTGCATGCACACATTCCTATCACCTTGGTAAGATATTGGCATCATGTAGTGATAATGAATTTGCTTCATGGTTGAACACCCACCATTCTCTGTTGTGGTATAGATCAGGTTTTAATACTGCCATAAAATGTGATCATATCAATAACAACTTGGCAGAAAGTTTTAACAACAAAGTGAAGCATTTGAAAGACTTGCCTGTGCATGACATGGTGGACCAAATAAGGATCATGATCATGCGTTTGTGGGAGTTGAGAGGAAAATTGCTAATATTTTGAAGGGACAAGCTTCCAAAGAAGTGGTACAACAGGTGGTCAACAGGAGTAGAAATCTTTCACATCTATCTGTTGAGAAATCTTCCTTGTGGGGTGCTAAAGTTAGAGATACAAAGAGTGGCAAGAGGCATGTGGTAAATACTGAGTTGCATGAGTGCACTTGTCAAAAGTGGCAACACACTGGAAAACCATGTGAGCATTCCATACTTTTTTGGCATCTAAACCCAGGTTAAATATGCACCCATATTTGCATGAGTATTATTCAGTACAAAAATTCAAAGTTGCATATGCAAGTCCAATTCCTGCACTGACTGACCAATCTCAGTGGCCTGAGGTGGAAATAGAATTTACCTTGTGTCCCCCTGTCACTAGAAGAAAGGCTGGGAGGCCTAAACAGAGCAGATTCAAAGCTTGGTTTGAGAAAGGTGGTTGTAGTAAGAAGGGGGAAAAGGAAAAAAGGAAAGAATGATAAGCCCAAAAGGGCTAAAAAAGGTAACAAAAATAGGTGCAAGTTGTGTGAGGTACTTGGGCACAGAATTAGTTCATCCAAGTGCATCTACACCCCTCAGAGGCCAAAGTATGTTTATGTTACTGTTTTTGCAAGTTTTTGATTTTGCTACTTGTTCTAGTATCTAACCAAGTCAAATGCTTTATTTTTTAGGAGGAAGCGTGCAGAAAAAGCCCCACCTCTTGTTGTTGAACAATGCTGGCCGATGAAAAAGCAAGACTCAATGGCTATAGAAGGAAGAGCACTAAGCAGATAATGTTTGGTGACAAAGATATGGAGCTAATCTGGCTATTCGCTGAACATGAGCTAAGTGTTTTGTTTTGGACGATGTGATGCATCTTGAATCTGTTTTGCAGACGCTAGAAATCTGAAACTGTTGCAGATGAAGCAATTGTTGTGCTGCCATGCGAATCTGCTTTGACAACTGTGTTGCCATGTTTGGAGGTTGTGCTGCCAAGTGTTGAGTTGCAAACTGAAGTAGTTGAACAATGTGTGCCATCTACTCAATCTGCAGAAGTGCAAACTGAAGAAGTGGGACATGGTCAGGTGCAAAAGTTGAGGGGGCCTAGTGGAGTTTGCAAGGGGCTAAAAAGCAAGAGCATCAGCATCAATAAACTACGCGCCGTGGAACCAAACGGTGGAAAAAAGCAGAAGAAATCGAGTGGTAGAAAGAAGCAAAAGAAATAGAGTCGAAATCATTCAAATTTGATGTGAAAACTTAAGTTTGTTGTCATTTGATGTGAAAACTTATGTTCTTTCATGTGAAAACTTATGTGCTATGATGTTGATTTGACTTGAAATAAAATTCAAATTTGAACCGACATTCAAATTTGAACCTATCTCCAATATTTTTTGAGTTCATTTGTTTGTTCTGTGATGTTGCATCGTTTTATGTACTACTATGCACTTTAGTTCATAAATCCAACCCTTTTTGTGAATTCCAACTCATAGTCACTTAAAATGTTGTCCAAACAGGCTCCAAAGTAAGGGAAAATGGCCCCATTTCTAAGCAAGTTTTTTTCGACCTTCTCAAAATCACCCAAAAAAGATTTTCTTAGCTTATATTATACCTATATAGGATCAATACGAAGTCTCACCTTTTTTTTGAATAAGTATTCATATTATTTAATTTATTTTTGAAAAAACACCCTTTAATACAAAGTTAGCAATAAAACAAGTTTAAAAATTTTAAATGCAAAAATAACTTCAGATCCTCCTTAGTCACTCTAAAATGAAGCTAAGGTGATGTTTTTGATTTTTTTGCATTTTCAAAACCTCAAACCCTCTTCTCACTCTTGTGAACTCCATGCAACCTCAGTCGAGATAGTCCAATTTGTGAAGGTTTTTTATGCAAAGATCATTAGATCAAGTTTATCATTTTATATCATAATTATGTAACATAAAAAGGCTATATGCGCAGGTTTTTCATTTTTTAGATTTTTTTTGAATTAGTTATACACATTTGAATGTTCGGTCAAACCTTTCAAAACCCCGTTGACTGCCTCCAAACCCCATGTAACCCTAGCGCCAAACGTCCACCGTCGATCTAACCCTTACGCCAAACTGCGGCCGTCGGATAGGCCTTCTAGAAGGATTCCGTGGGGGCGATCCGTGGGCTCCAATCTGATTGGCCACCGTTTTTTTCTCTCTGACGAACAGATAACGTTGAGCGGGGGATCATCTAAGTGACCGTTGGGCCGAGCGGATCGGGCCCGGCAGAGCCTGGCGTGCGTGCGCACGGCCGTCGAGAGGGGGGATGGGCTGCATGCGAGAGGGTCAATGACATGTGGGCCATCCCTATCCCATGCATGCCATGCAACGTCGCAGCCTAGCTATTCTTTGCTCGTGAACACCTAGCGATTTGCATGCGGGATTGCATGCACGCATCGACGCAGTAAAGCACGGCAGGGGTGCAGCGTATAGGTACGTCGCATCTAAGCTATTTTAACAAATGCATGTTTGAACGAGACGGACGCATCGGTGGTGCAGCTCCTTTTTCAAAGGTCACGCAGCGGATGAACGTGTTCGTTTCCCCACGCGGCGTCACCGCCGATGCAAGTGCACGAAACGATGCAACTCGCCTGTGTTGCCCGTGCCTCTTTGGATGCTCTGGCCACCGTTTTTTGAATTAATGCCCGCAATTACTTATGACAGTGCGAACGGAGAAGAGAAAACGATCCAGAAGGCACCGTGTACACATTGACCACGGCTGCAACGCGGCTATAAAAGGGCACCATTTCCTCATCCTCTCACACTCATCTCTCAAGCCTCCTCCCCTTCTTCTTTTCGAGCCAAATCCACCGCTCGAGCCACCATGCAGTTCAACGGCCCTAGAGAGGCAGTACCCGGCCGGAGTCGTCGTCGAGAATAGCCTGAGGGTGTGGGCCATCTCTAGGTGGAGGGGCCCTAGAGAGTTGGCTCGCTTCTTCCTCCAAGCCGGCTACCGCCACCTCCCTCCGGGCACTCCGCCCATGTTCCACCTCCACGAGCAGTAGGCAACGCTGGGCCCAACGGCTTCGTCATCGGCCTCTACGTCACCTTCACGAACCCCTACGACGCTCACCACCTCCTCGGGGAGGTGTTCTGGTGTGGATGCGAGTTTATCGCGTTCACGACCTACAACATATTCACCAACTTCCACCACATCTTCCCTCACCCCAATGGCATGCACAGCCTCCCCTACCATATGCCGGAGAACGACGAGTGAGGGGCCCAAGGAGGAGGGGCCAAGGAGTGGCAAGGAGGAGGGGCCAAGGAGTTGTTCAAGTGCGAGTCTTCTATCTATCTAGTTTGTGTTTGTGTTGGTTCGGGCGTGTGTGCCCGTGTCTTCTATATATCTAGTTTTAATTATTTTACTTTCATGTTTTATGAACTATATGTAGTGGGGGGATGCCCCTCTATATGTTCTATCTATGTATGCTACTAGGGTACCCGATGCCCCTCTATCTATCAATATGTTGCCCATATGTTTTTTCGGTCCTAAAGTTTCTCCATTGCATTTTATTTATGTGGCCATGTGTACTAAAAATGCACTAAAACATGATCCAATCATATAAGTTTTTATTAGCACGTGTCTAGTTAATTATCTTCCTTTTATGTTTTATGCACTATATGTTGTAAGGGGATGCCCCTCTATGTTGTAAGGAGATGCTACTAGGGCACACTAGATATCTTCTTTTTTGAGAGGGCACAACCTTTTCGTTGAAACACACGAGTAAAAACATTGAAAACACCATAGCACAAATCGAAATAAAAATAAAAATGGCGCTTCATTGAAATAAACTAGAACCAAACAAATGCAACTTTTTTGGTTCACAAAGACTACAAGTTAGACTGCTAACTAGAACTAACCTTTTGTTTTAGCCGAAACAACACGGGACCCTACAATCGGACACGATAGCTTATGCATAAAAATAGCTCAAATAATTATCAGATGAGTTATCTAAAAAAAGGTTAAGGCAGGAAACTTAAAATTTGTAAAATAACCTAAAGCCGAAAAGATATATTGATGTCAATGACTGTGTGCACTTTTTTTTGCACTAGCTACACTTCTTTTATCAACGGGCCTGGGTATGTTCTATTCGGCCCGGGCCCTGCGTAACTTCTATATGGGCCTGGCCTTTTCGGGCAACTGTGGACGAACTTTTTTTTTTCTTTTTCTCCCTCTACCACTGAAACTGAAACTGATGACTAACTGAAGAACTGAGAAAACAAAACAGAGTGGAGAAGACATGCCGAATTCGTACAGCGCAACACTTTTATTCAAATGTACATATCATTATGATTACAAATGATGCCCAATCTATTCACTTACGACTAATTATCATCACATTAACAAATGCGAGACCAATTACACAAACATAAAAAAGTCCTGCCATCAGCCCCATCAAATTGCCCTGCTTCTGCAATTCGATGAGTTTCTTCATCTGCTTGTTCAGCTTCTTCAGCTCTTCCGTCACTCTTGCATCCCCCACAGTAGCACCAATGGAAGGGCGGGCGCCCCCGATGGAATTGCCAGATCCAGGGGCCCCGGATCCAGATGCGCCCGATCCAAACTTGCCCAACTTCTCCGCCTCCAACGGTAAATCGAGCTCCCCTGATGCACCCTCCAGTTGAATCCGCTCTATGTACTCATCTAGCCACTCAAAATGGGTGCATTGCTTCAATTTCTGAAATTGGAAAGATGAACCATAAATCCCAAATCCGATGGGGAAAAAATGGGCAAATATGAAATTGGGAGACAAAAACCAAAATTGGCATATTGAGAAGTAAAATATCACCTTTCCCTGCTCTGGTTTGCTCTCGCATTTCACGAATTCCCGCCCAAGGTTGCCATTCTTGTCGGTCGTTGTGACTAGCCGCTTCAGGGGTGCGATACGTGGGCATGCAGGGCACCTTGTCATGGGCACTGCGCCATAGCGCGGCCATGAGCGGCGGGAGGCTGAAGCGGAGCTCGACATTGCTAGGTCGCGGTCCGGAACGGCGTTGCTGCGCGTCGTCGCCGGAGAAGAAGAACAACAACGGTCGGGGAGGGGGGAGGATGGGCTCGGGTGCGGCACGGCTCGGGGCACGGCTCGGTGTCCTCTTGTACCAATGCTGACCTGGATAAGTTAGTGGGTCCCACGCTGTGGGTCCCGCTCACCTAACCAATGCTGAGTTGGATAAGTTAGTGGGTCCCATGCTGTGGGTCCCGCTCACCTGATTCGAGTTTTAAACATGTGTCTTTGGATTAGCCAGCAGTGTCGCATGGGAGCTATTTTTTCCAACGCAGATGTCGCATGAGAGCTATTACAACCAACTACGTCGCATGAGAGACAATTCACACCAACGACGTTGCATGGGAGCTATTCGCCCATTCTCTTACAGCGCTAGACTAGTTCGTTCGAGCGCCGCTTCACTCTCCTCGGCTCCTCCTTCGAGTCTCCGGTCTCCACCACTGCCATCCTGGAGCTGGAGTTGCCAACTCCCATGGCACTCCCCCGCCGTCTTCTCCTATTCCTCTCCCTCGTCGCATCACGGCGGGCACCGGCACCTCCGAGATGATCGTGACAAGGTGCTATCCGCCGCCGACGCCCACTGTCAACGGCAGCACCAGCGCGTTCTTCCGCCGCAATCTCCTCTCGTTACTCGACGCCCTCCCCTCGGCCGCCGCGTGGACGGGCTTCGCCTCCATGCGGACCGGCGGCTCGTTCGCCATGCCTCTCGCTGCCGGCGACTTCGCGCGGACTCGTGCTTCCGCTGCCTGTCCGACGTCGGCAGGAAGATCACCGACCTGTGCGACGACGCCAGCCGGCGCGCGGGCTTCCTGAACGGGATCTCATTAATTTCCATGTAATTGACGGGATCGACTCACTGATTGAACCTAATTCCAAAGCCAGACCAAAAAACGTAGTACAATTCTATGGAAGCAATCAAAGAATAGTGGCACTGGCAGGAAAACGACAGTTTGAAAAGGACAAACAAGAACTAATCTAATGCTCAAATTGAACTAGAACCTTTTTCCTCGTTTTGTTGCCGCCCATCCGTAGGGCCGGCTTACAGCGCCCGTGGATCGGCGCTCACCCGCGGACATCCCGTTTCCTTCCCCGCTCCTCTTGACGGCGCAGACGGAATCACGAAGAGATCGATAGCGAGCAAGCTAATGACGAAGCTAGATCGCAGGAGGCAGTTTGGAAAGGTAGGGATTATAGCCTGCTACGTACTAACTGGCCCCTTTATCTTCTGTGGTGGGCTGCAATGCTACTCGCCGTTTTGGGCATTGGCCTATAATCGGATATACATGTACGGGGAATGGCTTCACGCTAACAAAGCGACACAGGGGGGGGCGAAACACGACGCCGGTTGTCTAACGAGAAAAATTAGCGAACAACTACCCTATTAAGGGGGCGACACGATCGTTAGGGGGGGGGTGTCGCCACCCCCTCGCCCCCTTGAATCCGTCCCTGTCGCCGACGCCGTCGGCGACGCGAGCTTCGTGGCCGTGGCGCGTCCTTGGTCCCGCGGTCCGCGACGCGGCAGTGGCAGCCGCCGATGCGATCGCCACGGCGAGCAACGGCGACACAAAGGCGCGTCTGGCGCAAAGGCGCGACGGACCACGCCCCGGCGGAGTGCGCCCGGTGCCTGCGGGATTCGTCGCTGCAGATGGCCAAGAGCTGGGGGCTCACGCTCAGCGCAAGCACCGTGCAGGCGGTTCTTGGCTCGAATTGCTACCTCCGCTTCGAGATATCGGCACCGCCCGTGGGAGAGAAGATTCGTGAGTAGTGCTACAGTCTACAAAACTCCAGCCGGTAAATTTCATGGCGATTCTGTCTCTAACTTGTGATGCGCTGCGCTGTAGGGAGGATCGTAAAGGGTCACATCGTCCTGACTGTGTGCATTGGCTTCATCGTCTCCGTAGCCGTCGCCGTGCTGGTGGTGGTGAGAAGAAAGGCCGGGAATACAGGAGCACCAGGTATGTACCCCTCCCACTGCTAGGGAAAAGCCTAGCAGCAGCGCGGGTTCTGGGCCTATCAGTAGCGCGGGCAGGAGCGCTACGGATAAGGCGCTACAGCTAATGCTTAGTAATAGCGCATTTTGACCCACGCTACTGCTAAATTGACTTAGTAGCAGCGGTTCTTTAGAACATCGCTACTGGTAATTAGTAGTAACGCTTCTCCTTACCCGCGCTACTACTATTATTTAGTATTTTATTTCTTTTCTTTTTCATGTTGTATTCATACACCTTTACACAAGTTTTCATACAACAGGAATTTAGAGATTGTTTTTACATCATAATGAGTTATTACATCATGGGGTGAAAGAACCATGGACTAGTTTCAAGTGGATGTCCATCCACTTGAAACTAATCCATGATTCTTTCACCCGATGATATAATAATATCATCATCATCATTATATCATTAACAACTTAGCATCATAATACATCATTGTCATATAACACCTCCTCAATATCATCGTTTTCATCATTGACATCACATAACACCTCCTCAAGATCATCATTATCAACTCTAATACATTACCACATAATAAACATATTGTACCTCATAGGACCTATTACATTCGATTAAGACCTACTACATTTTCTAAGGTAAAATAACAAAAAACAAGATAGCCCCTCACTCTCCATTTTGGAGAATGGAGATTAGCCTGTCTCCCATTCTTGTCTTTTGCTGAATGTTACTTCCAATAACCTCCTTGCGAATGTCCATACATTTCTTCCATTCTCTGATGATCATGTGTTCACGGGTTTTAGAAATCCGATATGCACAGGTGAGCTCCGTAGATTTACCTGGCAGTGTTGGGGAACGTTGCAGAAAATTAAAATTTTCCTACGGTTTCACCAAGATCCATCTATGAGTTCATCTAAGCAACGAGTCATGGGAGAGAGTTTGCATCTACATACCACTTGTAGATCGCGTGCGGAAGCTTGCAAGGTGATGATGGAGTCGTAGCTTGGTGGGAGCGACTGGAGGATTCTGTCAATGACCACCTCATCTGGGAGGTTAATGTTCAGTTGGGTCATACGGTTGTGCAACCCAGACATCTTCAGGATGCGCTCACTGACAGAACTGTTTTCCTCCATCTTACAACTGTAGAACTTGTCGGAGACATCATATCTCTCGACTCGGGCATGAGCTTGGAAAACTAGTTTCAGCTCTTCGAACATCTCATATGCTCCGTGATGCTCAAAACGCTTTTGGAGCCCCGATTCTAAGCTGTAAAGCATGCCACACTGAACGAGGGAGTAATCATCAGCACGAGTTTGCCAAATGTTCAAATCGTCTTGCAGTGCTGGGAGAGCAGGTGGGTCACCTAACAGTGCTTCTAGGACATATTGTTTCTTGGCAGCTATGAGGATGATCCTCAGGTTCCGGACCCAGTCCGTATAGTTGCTGCCATCATCTTTCAGCTTGGTTTTCTCTAGGAACGCGTTGAAGTTCATGTTGACATTAGCGTTGGCCATTCGATCTACAAGACATATTTGCAAAGGTTTTAGACTAAGTTCATGATAATAAAGTTCTAATCAAATTATGAACTCCCACTTAGATTAGACATCCCTCTAGTCATCTAAGTGTTGCACGATCCGAGTCGACTAGCTCGTGTCCGATCATCACGTGAGACGGACTAGTCATCGTTGGTGAACATCTTCATGTTGATCGTATCTTCCATACGACTCGTGTTCGACCTTTTCGCCTCCGTGTTCGAGGCCATGTGCGTACATGCTAGGCTCGTCAAGTTAACCCTAAGTGTTTTCGCTGTGTAAAACTGTCTTACACCCGTTGTATGTGAACGTAAGAATCCATCACACCCGATCATCACGTGGTGCTTAGAAGTTTATTTAACTGTAGCAACGGTGCACATTAGGGAGAACACTTCTTGAAATTTTTGTAAGGGATCATCTTATTTACTACCGTCGTCCTAATTAAACAAGATGCATAAACATAATAAACATCACATGCAATTATATATAGTTGTGACATGATATGGCCAATATCATACAACTCCATTCATCTTCGGGGCTCCATGATCATCTTGTCACCGGCTTGACACCATGATCTCCATCATCATGATCTCCATCATCGTGTCTTCATGAAGTTGTCACGCCAACGACTACTTCTACTTCTATGGCTAACGCGTTTAGCAATAAAGTAAAGTAGTTTACATGGCGTTCTTCAATGACACGCAGGTCATACAAAAATAAAGACAACTCCTATGGCTCCTGCCGGTTGTCATACTCATCGACATGCAAGTCGTGAATACTATTACAAGAACATGATCTCATACATCACAATTCATCATTCATCACAACTTCTGGCCATATCACATCACATGATCAATCGCTGCAAAAACAAGTTAGACGTCTTCTAATTGTTGTTGCATCTTTTACGTGGCTGCAATTGGGTTCTAGCAAGAACGTTTTCTTACCTACGAATAACCACAACGTGATTTTGTCAACTTCTATTTACCCTTCATAAGGGCCCTGTTCATCGAATCCGCTCCAACTAAAGTGGGAGAGACAGACACCGCCAGCCACCTTATGCAACTAGTGCATGTCAATCGGTGGAACCGGTCTCACGTAAGCGCACGTAAGGTTGGTCGGCCGCTTCATCCCACAATACCGTTGAAGCAAGAAAAGACTAGTAGAGGCAAGTAAGTTGACAAGATCCACGCCCACAACAAAATTGTGTTCTACTCGTGCATTAGAGAACTACGATAGACCTAGCTCATGATGCCCTTTGTTGGGGAACGCTGCAGAAAATTAAAATTTTCCTACGGTTTCACCAAGATCCATCTATGAGTTCATCTAAGCAACGAGTCATGGAGAGAGTTTGCATCTACATACCACTTGTAGATCGCGCATGAAGCTTGCAAGGTGATGATGGAGTCGTACTCGACGTGATTCAGATCACCGATGTCCAAGTCTGAACGGACAGCACCTCCGCGCTCAACACACGCGACGGGACGGAGGCGTCTCCTCCTTCTTGATCCAGCAAGTGGGAAGGAGAGGTTGAGGAAGCTCGCCCAACGGCAGACGACGGCGTGGTGGTGTTGGTGCAGAAGATACTGGCTGTGGCTTCGCCAAGCGCTTACGGAGGAGGAGAGGTGTTTGGGAGGGGAAGGGCTGCGCCTTGGAGATGGGTACAGCAGCCCTCCCCCACCCCTCTATTTATAGGGGAAGGGGCAGGGGCCGACCCTCTAGATGGGATCTAGAGGGGCGGCGGCCAGGAGGGAGGCTTGCCCCCAAGCAAGGCGCCGCCTCGTGGTTTCCCCAACCCTAGGCGCATGGGCCCAAGGTGGGCGCGCCCAGCCTCCAGGCTGGCTCCCTCCCTTGTGGCCCATGTGGCCCTCCGGGAGGGGTGGCCCCTTCCGGTGGACCCCCGGAACCCCTCCGGTGGCCCCGGTACAATACCGATAACCCCCGGAAACTTTCCGGTGTCCGTATGACAACTTCCCATATATAAAACTTCACCTCCGGACCATTCCGGAACTCCTCGTGACGTCCGGGATCCCATCCGGGACTCCGAACAACATTTGGTAGTCACATACTAGTCTTCCTAATAACCCTAGGGTCACCGAACCTTAAGTGTGTAGACCCTACGGGTTCGGAGACACGCAGACATGATCGAGACAACTCTCGGGCAATAACCAACAGCGGGATCTGGATACCCATGTTGGCTCCCACATGCTCCTCGATGATTTCATCGGTTGAACCACGATGTCGAGGATTCGATCAAAACCCTGTATACAATTCCCTTTGTCAATCGGTACGTTACTTGCCCAAGACTCGATCGTCGGTATCCCAATACCTTGTTCAGTCTTGTTACCGGCAAGTCACTTTACTCGTACCGTAATGCATGATCCCGTGGCCAACACCTTGGTCACCTTGAGCTCATTATGATGATGCATTACCGAGTGGGCCCAGAGATACCTCTCCGTCATACGGAGTGACAAATCCCAGTCTCGATCCGTGTCAACCCAACAGATACTTTCGGAGATACCTATAATGCACCTTTATAGTCACCCAGTTACGTTGGACGTTTGATACACCCAAGGCACTCCTATGGTATCCGGGAGTTACACGATCTCATGGTCGAAGGAAGAGATACTTGACATTGGTAAAGCTCTAGCAAACGAACTACACGATCTTTGTGCTATGCTTAGGATTGGGTCTTGTCCATCACATCATTCTCCTAATGATGTGATCCCGTTATCAATGACATCCAATGTCCATAGTCAGGAAACCATGACTATCTGTTGATCACAATGAGCTAGTCAACTAGAGGCTCACTAGGGACATATTGTGGTCTATGTATTCACACGTGTATTACGATTTCCGGATAATACAGTTATAGCATGAATAGAAGACAATTGAACAATGAAATATAATAATACTTTTATTATTGCCTCTAGGGCATATTTCCAACAGTCTCCCACTTGCACTAGAGTCACCAATCTAGTTACATTGTGATGAATCGAACACCCATAGAGTTCTAGTGTTGATCATGTTTTGCCCGCGAGAGAGGTTTAGTCAACGGATCTGCGACATTCAGATCCATGTGCACTTTGCAAATCTCTATGTCTCCATCTTGAACATTTTCACGGATGGAGTTGAAACGACGCTTGATGTGCCTGGTCTTCTTGTGAAACCTGGGCTCCTTGGCAAGGGCAATAGCTCCAGTGTTGTCACAGAAGAGTTTGATCGGCCCCGACGCATTGGGTATGACTCCTAGGTCGGTGATGAACTCCTTCACCCAAATCGCTTCATGCGCTGCCTCCGAGGCTACCATGTACTCCGCTTCACACGTAGATCCCGCCACGACGCTTCGCTTGCGGCTGCACCAGCCATCGCTCCACCATTCAACATATACACGTATCCGGTTTGAGACTTAGAGTCATCCAGATCTGAGTCGAAGCTAAGCGCCGACGTAACCCTTACGACGAGCTCTTCGTCTCCTCCATAAATGAGAAACATGTCCTTTGTCCTTTTCGGTACTTCAGGATATTCTTGACCGCTGTTCGATCTTCCTTGCGGGATTACTTTGGTATCTTGCTACCAAACTTACGGCAAGGTTTACATCGGTCAGTACACAGCATGGCATACATAATAGATCCTATGGCTGAAGCATAGGGATGACGCTCATCTCTTCTTTATCTTTTGTCGTGGTCGGTGGTCGAGCTGAGCTCAATCTCACACCTTGTAACATAGGCAAGAACCCTTTCTTGGACTGATCCATTTTGAACCTCTTCAAAATCTTATCAAGGTATGTGCTTTGTGAAAGACCTATGAGGCGTCTCGATCTATCTCTATAGATCTTGATGCCTAATATATAAGCAGCTTCTCCAAGGTCCTTCATTGAAAAACACTTATTCAAGTAGGCCTTAATGCTGTCCAGAAGTTTTGTACCATTTCCCATCAAGAGTATGTCATCTACATATAATAGGAGAAATGCTAAAGAGCTCCCACTCACTTTCTTGTAAACGCAGGCTTCTCCATAAGTCTGCATAAACCCAAATGCTTTGATCATCTCATCAAAGCGAATGTTCCAACTCCGAGATGCTTGCACCAGTCCATAAATGGATCGCTGGAGCTTGCATACTTTGTTAGCGTTCTTAGGATCAACAAAACCTTCCGGCTGCATCATATACAGCTCTTCCTTAAGATGTCCGTTAAGGAATGCCGTTTTGACGTCCATCTGCCATATCTCATAATCATAGTATGCGGCAATTGCTAACATGATTCGGACGGACTTCAGCTTCGCTACGGGAGAGAATGTCTCGTCGTAGTCAATCCCTTGAACTTGTCGATAACCCTTAGCGACAAGTCGAGCCTTATAAATGGTAACATTACCATTTGCGTCCGTCTTCTTCTTAAAAATCCATTTGTTTTCTATCGCTCGCCGATCATCGGGCAAGTCTGTCAAAGTCCATACTTTGTTTTCATACATGGATTCTATCTCGGATTTCATGGCTTCAAGCCATTTGTTGGAATCTGGGCCCGCCATCGCTTCTTCATAGTTGAAGGTTCACCGTTGTCTAACAACATGATTTCCGTGTCAGGGTTGCCGTACCACTCAGTGCGGAACATGTCCTTGTGGACCTCTGAAGTTCAAGAGCAACTTGATCTCAAGTACCTTGATCATCATCATTGGTTTCCTCTTGGTTGGTGTGGGCATAACAGAACATTTTCTGAGCTGCACCACTTTCCCGTTCGAGAGGTAGTACTTCATCGAGTTCTACTTTCCTCCCACTTACTTCTTTCGAGAGAAACTCTTTTTCCAGAAAGCATCCGTTCTTGGCAACAAAGATCTCACCTTCGGATCTTAAGTAGAAGGTATAGCCGACAGTTTCCTTAGGGTATCATATGAATACACATTTTTCCGACTTGGGTTCGAGCTTTTCAGGTTGAAGTTTCTTGACATAAGCATCGCATCCCCAAACTTTTAGAAACGACAGCTTAGGCTTCTTCCCAAACCATAATTCATACGGTGTCGTCTCAACGGATCTAGACGGTGCCCTATTTAAAGTGAATGTAGCTGTCTCTAGAGCGTATCCCCAAAATGATAGCGGTAAATCGGTAAGAGACATCATAGACCGCACCATATCCAATAGAGTGCGATTACGACGTTCGGACACACCGTTTTGCTGAGGTGTTCCAGGCGGCGTGAGTTGTGAAACGATTCCACATTTCCTTAGGTGTGTACCAAATTCGTGACTTAAGTATTCTCCTCCACGATCTGATCGTAGGAACTTTATCTTTCGGTCACGTTGATTCTCCACCTCATTCTGAAATTCCTTGAACTTTTCAAAGGTCTCAGACTTGTGTTTCATTAAGTAGACATACCCATATCTACTTAAGTCATCAGTGAGAGTGAGAACATAACGATATCCTCCGCGAGCCTCAACGCTCATTGGACCGCACACATCGGTATGTATGATTTCCAACAAGTTGGTTGCTCGCCCATTGTTAGGAGAAGGAGTCTTGGTCATTTTGCCCATGAGGCATGGTTCGCATGTGTCAAACAATTCATAATCAAGAGACCCTAAAAGTCCATCAGCATGGAGCTTCTTCATGCGCTTGACTCCAATGTGACCAAGGCGGCAGTGCCACAAGTATGTGGGACTATCGTTATCAACTTTACATCTTTTGGCATCCACACTATGAACATGTGTAGTATTACGCTCGAGATTCATTAAGAATAAACCATTGACCATCGGAGCATGACCATAAAACATATCTCTCATATAAATCGAACAACCATTATTCTCAGACTTAAATGAGTAGCTGAAGGAAATATGCCCTAGAGGCAATAATAAAGTTATTATTTATTTCCTTATTTCATGATAAATGTTTATCATTCATGCTATAATTGTATTAACCGGAAACATGATACATGTGTGAATGCATAGACAAAACAATATGTCACTAGTATGCCTCTACTAGACTAGCTTGTTAATCAAAGATGGTTATGTTTCCTGACCATGAACAAAGAGTTGTTATTTGATTAACGAGGTCACATCGTTAGTAGAATGATCTGATTGACATGACCCATTCCCTTAGCTTAGCACACGATCGTTGAGTATGTTGCTACTGCTTTTATCCATGACATATACATGTTCCTGTAACTATGAGATTATGCAACTCCTGTTTACGGAGGAACACTTTGGTGCTACCAAGCGTCACAAGCGTAATCGGGTGATTATAAAGGAGTACTACAGGTGTCTCCAAAGGCAGATGTTGGGTTGGCGATTTCGAGATTAGGTTTTGTCACTCCGATTGTCGGAGAGGTATCTCTGGCCCTCTCGGTAATACACATCATCAAGCCTTGCAAGCATTACAACTAATGAGTTAGTTGTGAGATGATGTATTACTGAGCGAGTAAAGAGACTTGCCGTAACGAGATTGAACTAGGTATTGGATACCGACGATCGAATCTCGGGCAAGTAACATACCGATGACAAAGGAACAACGATGTTGTTATGCGGTCTGACCGATAAAGATCTTCGTAGAATATGTAGGAACCAATATGGGCATCCAGGTCCCGCTGTTGGTTATTGACCGTGAATAGTTCTAGGTCATGTCTACATTGTTCTCGAACCGTAGGGTCCGCACGCTTAAGGTTTCGATGGATGTTATTATGAGTTTATGTATTTTGATGTACCGAAGAAGTTCGGAGTCCGGATGTGATCACGGACATGACGAGGAGTCTCGAAATGGTCGAGACATAAAGATTGATATATTGAAGCCTATGTTTGGAGTTCGGAATGGTTCCAGGTAAAACAGGAATTTACCGGAGTACCGGAGGTTACGGAACCCCGAGAGGTAAATGGGCCATAATGGGCCTTAGTGGAAAAGAGAAGGGCTGCCCTAGATGGGCTGCGCCTCCACCTTCCCTAGTCCTATTAGGACTAGGAGAGGTGGCCGACCCCTCCTCCTCTTTTCCCCCTCCGGGAATCCTAATTGGAATAGGATTGGAGGGGAGTCCTACTCCCGGAAGGAGTAGGACTCCTCCTGCGCCTCTCTCTCCTGGCCGGCGCCCCCTCCCCCCTTGGCTCCTTTATATACTGAGGTAGAGGCACCCCAAGACACACAAGTTTGATCTTTAGATCGTTCCTTAGCCGTGTGCGGTGCCCCCCTCCACCATATTCCACCTCGGTTATACCGTCGCGAAGCTTAGGCGAAGCCCTGCACCGGAGAAACATCAAGATCGTCACCACGCCGTCGTGCTGACGAAACTCTCCCTCGACACTCGGCTGGATCGGAGTACGAGGGACGTCATCGAGCTGTACGTGTGTCAAGAACTCGGGGGCGTCGGAGTAACGGCGCCGGGATCGGTCGGATCGCGAGGAGAACGTACGACTACTTCCTCTACGTTGTGATCGCTTCCGCTTCGGGTCTACAAGGGTATGTGGACAACACTCTCCCTCTCGTTGCTATACATCACCATGATCTTGCGTGTGCGTAGGAAATTTTTGAAATTACTACGTTCCCCAACAAATGGCATCCGAGCCTAGGTTTTTATATGGTTTGATGTTTTGCACGAGTAGAACACAAGTGAGTTGTGGGCGATACAAGTCATACTACCTACCAGCATGTCATACTTTGGTTCAGCGGTATTGTGAGATGAAGCGCCCGGACCGACATTACGCCAGACGCTTACGCGAGACTGGTTTCACCGCCGCGAGCACTCGTTGCTTAAAGGTGACTGGTGGGTGCTGTCTCTCTCACTTTAGTTGAACCGAGTGTGGCTACGCCGGTCCTTGAGAAGGTTAAACGAGTCTATTTGACGAAGTATCGTTGTGGTTTTGATGCGAGGTGAGATTGGTTCTTGCTTAAGCCCGTAGCAGCCACGTAAAATTTGCAACAACAAAGTAGAGGACGTCTAACTTGTTTTTGCAGGGCATGTTGTGATGTGATATGGTCAAAACGTGATGCTATATTTTATTGTATGAGATGATCATGTTTTGTAACCGGTTATCGGCAATCGGCTGGAGCCATATGGTTGTCGCTTTATTGTATGCAATGCAATCGCCTCGTAATGCTTTACTTTATCACTAAGCGGTAGCGATAGTCGAGAAGCATAAGATTGGCGAGGCGACAACGATGCTACGATGAAGATCAAGGTGTCGCGCCGGTGACGATGGTGATCATGGTGGTGCTGCAAGATGGAGATCATGAAGCACAAGATGATGATGACCATATCATATCACTTATATTGATTTGCATGTGATGTTTATCCTTTATGCATCTTATCTTGCTTTGATTGACGGTAGCATTATAAGATGATCTCTCACTAAATTATCAAGAAGTGTTCTCCCCGAGTATGCACCGTTGCCAAAGTTCGTCGTGCCCAGACACCACGTGATGATCGGGTGTGATAAGCTCTACGTCCATCTACAACGGGTGCAAGCCAGTTTTGCACACGCAGAATACTCGGGTTATACTTGACGAGCCTAGCATATGCAGATATGGCCTCGGAACACGGAGACCGAAAGGTCGAACGTGAATCATATAGTAGATATGATCAACATAAGATGTTCACCATTGAAAACTACTCCATTTCACGTGATGATCGGTTATGGTTTAGTTGATTTGGATCACGTGATCACTTAGATGACTAGAGAGATGTTTTTTCTAAGTGGGAGTTCTTAAGTAATATGATTAATTGAACTTAAATTTATCATGAACTTAGTCCTGGTAGTATTTTGCAAACCATGTTGTAGATCAATAGCTTGCGTTGATTGCTTTCATATGTTTATTTTGATATGTTCCTAGAGAAAACTGTGTTGAAAAATGTTAGTAGCAATGATGCGGATTGGATCCGTGATCTGAGGTTTATCCTCATTGCTGCGCAGAAGAATTATGTCCTTGATGCACCGCTAGGTGACAAACCTATTGCAGGAGCAGATGCAGACGTTATGAACGTTTGGCTAGCTCAATATGATGACTACTTGATGTTTTTGTGCACCATGCTTTATGGCTTAGAATCGGGACTTCAAAGATGTTTTGAACATCATGGACCATATGAGATGTTCCAGGAGTTGAAGTTAATATTTCAAGCAAATACCCGAGTTGAGAGATATGAAGTCTCCAACAAGTTCTATAGCTAAAAGATGGAGGAGAATCGCTCAACTAGTGAGCATGTGCTCAGATTGTGCAGGTACTACAATCGCTTGAATCAAGTGGGAGTTAATCTTCCAGATAAGATAGTGATTGACAGAATTCTCTAGTCACCATCACCAAGTTAGTAGAACTTCGTGATGAACTATAGTATACAAGGGATGATAAAAATGATTCCCGTGTTTTTCATGATGATGAAATTGATGAAGGTAGAAATCAAGAAAGAGCATCAAGTGTTGATGGTTGACAAGATCACTAGTTTCAAGAAAAGGGCAAAGGAAAGAAAGGGAACTTCAAGTAGATTGACAAGCAAGTTGTCACTCCCACGAAGAAGCCCAAAGCTGAACCAAAGCCTGAAACCGAGTGCTTAATCGCAAAGGAAATGGTCTTTGGAAGCGGAACTGCCCTAAATATTTGGTGGATAAGAAGGATGGCAAAGTGAAAAGGGTATATTTGATATCTGGTGTTTGATGTGTGCTTTACTAGTGTTTATAGCAACCCCTCGGTATTTGGTACTGGTTCAGTTACTAAGAGTAGTAACTCGAAACGGGAGTTGCAGAATAAACAGAAACTAGTTAAGGGTGAAATAACGATGTGTGTTGAAAGAAGTTTCAAGATTGATATGATCATCATCGCACACTCCCTATACTTTCGGGATTAGTGTTGAACCTAAATAAATGTTATTTGGTGTTTGCGTTGAGCATGAATATGATTTGATCGTGTTTATTGCAATACGGTTATTCATTTAAGTAAGAGAATAAACTGTTGTTCTGTTTACATGAATAAAACCTTATATGGTTACACACCCAATGAAAATGGTTCATTGGATCTCGATCGTAGTGATACACATATTCATAATATTGAAACCAAAAGATGCAAAGTTAATAATGATAGTGCAACTTATTTGTGGCACTGCCGTTTAGGTCATATTGGTGTAAAGCGCATGAAGAAACTCCATGCTGATGGGATTATTGGAATCACTTGATTATGAATCACTTGATGCTTGCGAACCGTGCCTTTTGGGCAAGATGACTAAAACTCCGTTTTCCGGAACAATGGAGCGAGCAACAGATTTGTTGGAAATCATACATACTGATGTATGTCGTCCGATGAATATTAAGGCTCGCGACAAGTATCATTATTTTCTGACCTTCACAGTTGATTTGAAGCAGATATGAGTATATCTACTTGATGAAACATAAGTCTGAAATAGTTGAAAGGTTCAAAGAATTTCAGAGTGAAGTGGAAAAATCATCGTGACAAGAAAATAAGGTTTCTACGATCTGATCGCGGAGACAAATATTTGAGTTACGAGTTTGGTCTTCAATTAAAACAATGTGGAATAGTTTCACAAATTCATGCCACCTGGAACACCACATCATAATGGTGTGTCCGAACGTCATAACCGTACTTTATTGGATATAGTATAATCTATGATGTTTCTTACCGATTTACCAATATCGTTTTGGGATCATGCATTAGAGACAGCTGCATTCACGTTAAATAGGGCACCATCTAAATCCGTTGAGACGACACTATATGAACTGTGGTTTAGCAAGAAACCAAAGTTGTCGTTTCTTAAAGTTTGGAGTTGCGATGCTTATGTGAAAAAGTTTCATCTGATAAGCTCGAACCCAAATCGGAGAATGCGTCTTCATAGAATACCCAAAGGAAATTGTTGGGTACACCTTCTATCACAGATCCAAAGGCAAAACATTCGTTGCTAATAAATGGATCCTTTCTAGAGAAGGAGTTTCTCTCGAAAGAAGTGAGTGGGAGGAAAGTAGAACTTGATGAGGTAATTGTACCTTCTCCCTTATTGGAAAGTAGTTCATCACAGAAATCTGTTCCTGTGACTACTACACCAATTAGTGAGGAAGCTAATGATGATGATCATGTAGCTTCAGATCAAGTTACTACCAAATCTCGTAGGTAAAACAGAGTGAGATTCGCACCAGAGTGGTACGGTAATCCTGTTCTGGAAGTCATGTAACTAGACCATGATGAACCTATGAACTATGAGGAAGCGATGATGAGCCCAGATTCCGCGAAATGGCTTGAGGCCATGAAATCTGAGATGAGATCCATGTATGAGAACAAAGTATGGACTTTGATGGATTTGCCCGATGATCGGCAAACCATAGAAAATAAATGGATCTTCAAGAGGAAGACGGACGTTGATAGTAGTGTTACTATCTACAAAGCTCGACTTGTCGCAAAAAGGTTTTTGACAAGTTCAAGGTGTTGACTACAATGAGATTTTCTCAACTGTAGCGATGCTTAAGTCTGTCCGAATCATGTTAGCAATTGCCACAATTTATGAAATTTGGCAAATGGATGTAAAAACTGCATTCCTGAATGGGTTTCAGGAGGAAGAGTTGTATATGATGCAACCAGAAGGTTTTATCGATCCGAAGGGAGCTAACAAAGTGTGCAAGCTCCAGCAATCCATCTATGGACTGGTGCAAGCATCTCGGAGTTGGAATATACGCTTTAATGAGTTGATCAAAGCATATAGTTTTATACAGACTTACGGTGAAGCCTGTATTTACTAAAAAGTGAGTGGGAGCACTACAGCATTTCTGATAAGTATATGTGAATGACATATTATAGATCGGAAATAATGTAGAATTATTCTGCAAAGCATAAAGAAGTGTTTGAAAGGAGTTTTTCAAAGAAAGACCTCGGTAAAGCTACTTACATATTGAGCATCAAGATCTATACAGATAGATCAAGACGCTTGATAAGTTTTTCAATGAGTACATACCTTGACAAGATTTTGAAGTAGTTCAAAATGAAACAGTCAAAGAAAGAGTTCTTGCCTGTGTTACAAGGTGCGAAATTGAGTAAGACTCAAAACCCGACCACAGCAGAAGATAGAAAGAGAATGAAAGTCATTCACTATGCCTTGGCCATAGTTTCTATAAAGTATGCCATCTGTGTACCAGATCTATTGTATACCCTGCCTTTGAGTTTCGCAAGGAGTACAATAGTGATCTAGGAGTAGATCATGGACAGCGGTCAAAATTATCCTTAGTGGAATAAGGATATGTTTCTCGATTATGAAAGTGACAAAAGGTTCGTTGTAAAGGGTTACGTCGATGCAAGTTTTGACACCGATCCGATGACTCTAAGTCTCGATCTAGATACATATTGAAAGTGGGAGCAATTAGCTAGAGTAGCTTCGTGCGAGCATTGTAGACATAGAAAAATTGCAAAATACATAACGGATCTGAATGTGAAAGACCCGTTGACTAAGACTCTCTCACAAGCAAAACATGATCACACCTTAGTACTCTTTGGGTGTTAATCACATAGCGATGTGAATTAGATTACTGAATCTAGTAAACCCTTTGAGTGTTGATCACATGGTGATGTGAACTATGGGTGTTAACCACATGATGATGTGAACTATCGATGTTAATCACATGGTGATGTGATCTAGATTATTGACTCTAGTGCAAGTGGGAGACTGAAGGAAATATGCCCTAGAGGCAATAATAAAGTTATTATTTATTTCCTTATTTCATGATAAATGTTTATCATTCATGCTATAATTGTATTAACCGGAAACATGATACATGTGTGAATGCATAGACAAAACAATATGTCACTAGTATGCCTCTACTAGACTAGCTTGTTAATCAAAGATGGTTATGTTTCCTGACCATGAACAAAGAGTTGTTATTTGATTAACGAGGTCACATCGTTAGTAGAATGATCTGATTGACATGACCCATTCCCTTAGCTTAGCACACGATCGTTGAGTATGTTGCTACTGCTTTTATCCATGACATATACATGTTCCTGTAACTATGAGATTATGCAACTCCCGTTTACCGGAGGAACACTTTGGGTGCTACCAAACGTCACAAACGTAACTGGGTGATTATAAAGGAGTACTACAGGTGTCTCCAAAGGCAGATGTTGGGTTGGCGTATTTCGAGATTAGGTTTTGTCACTCCGATTGTCGGAGAGGTATCTCTGGGCCCTCTCGGTAATACACATCATGAAGCCTTGCAAGCATTACAACTAATGAGTTAGTTGTGAGATGATGTATTCTGAGCGAGTAAAGAGACTTGCCGTAACGAGATTGAACTAGGTATTGGATACCGACGATCGAATCTCGGGCAAGTAACATACCGATGACAAAGGGAACAACGTATGTTGTTATGCGGTCTGACCGATAAAGATCTTCGTAGAATATGTAGGAACCAATATGGGCATCCAGGTCCCGCTGTTGGTTATTGACCGTGAATAGTTCTAGGTCATGTCTACATTGTTCTCGAACCGTAGGGTCCATGCACGCTTAAGGTTTCGATGGCGATGTTATTATGAGTTTATGTATTTTGATGTACCGAAGAAGTTCGGAGTCCCGGATGTGATCACGGACATGACGAGGAGTCTCGAAATGGTCGAGACATAAAGATTGATATATTGGAAGCCTATGTTTGGAGTTCGGAATGGTTCCGGGCGAAAACAGGAATTTACCGGAGTACCGGGAGGTTACCGGAACCCCCCCGGGAGGTAAATGGGCCATAATGGGCCTTAGTGGAAAAGAGAAGGGGCTGCCCTAGATGGGCTGCGCGCCTCCACCTTCCCCTAGTCCTATTAGGACTAGGAGAGGTGGCCGGCCCCCTCCTCCTCTTTTCCCCTCCGGGGAATCCTAATTGGAATAGGATTGGAGGGGAGTCCTACTCCCGGAAGGAGTAGGACTCCTCCTGCGCCTCTCTCTCCTGGCCGGCGCCCCCTCCCCCCTTGGCTCCTTTATATACTGAGGTAGAGGCACCCCAAGACACACAAGTTTGATCTTTAGATCGTTCCTTAGCCGTGTGCGGTGCCCCCCTCCACCATATTCCACCTCGGTTATACTGTCATGAAGCTTAAGCGAAGCCCTGCGCGGAGAAACATCAAGATCGCCACCACGCCGTCGTCTTGTGAAACTCTCCTCGACACTCGGCTGGATCGAGTCGAGGGACGTCATCGAGCTGTACGTGTGTCAAGAACTCGGGGGCGTCGGAGTAACGGCGCCGGGATCGGTCGGATCGCGAGGAGAACGTACGACTACTTCCTCTACGTTGTGATCGCTTCCGCTTCGGGTCTACAAGGGTATGTGGACAACACTCTCCCCTCTCGTTGCTATACATCACCATGATCTTGCGTGTGCGTAGGAAATTTTTTGAAATTACTACGTTCCCCAACAGTAGCCATCTCGTATTTAACGAGATCCAGATACAATGTTCATGCTCAAACTTGGCACTAAATAACAATTATTAAGGTTCAAAACTAATCCCATGGGTAAATGTAGAGGCAGCGTGCCGACGGCGATCACATCGACTCTGGAACCATTCCCGATGCGCATCGTCACCTCGTCCTTTGCCAGTCTCCGTTTATTCCGCAGCTCCTGCTGTGAGTTACAAATATGAGCAACGGCACCGGTATCAAATACCCAGGAGTTACTACGAGTACTGGTAAGGTACACATCAATTACATTTATATCAAATATACCTTTAGTGTTTCCGGCCTTCTTATCCGCTAAGTATTTGGGTCAGTTCCGCTTCCAGTGACCCTTCCCCTTGCAATAAAAGCACTTAGTCTCAGGCTTGGGTCCATTCTTTGACTTCTTCCCGGCAACTGGCTTACCGGGCGCGGCAACATCTTTTCCGTCCTTCTTGAAGTTCTTCTTCCCCTTGCCCTTCTTGAACTTAGTGGTCTTATTGACCATCAACACTTGATGTTCTTTCTTGATTTCAGCCTCTGCTGACTTCAGCATCGAGAACACTTCAGGAATGGTCTTCACCATCCCCTGCATGTTGTAGTTCATCACAAAGCTCTTGTAGCTTGGTGGGAGCGACTGGAGGATTCTGTCAATGACCGCCTCATCTGGGAGGTTAATGTTCAGCTGGGTCATACGGTTGTGCAACCCAGACATCTTGAGGATGTGCTCACTGACAGAACTGTTTTCCTCCATCTTACAACTGTAGAACTTGTCGGAGACATCATATCTCTCGACCCGGGCATGAGCTTGGAAAACTAGTTTCAGCTCTTCGAACATCTCATATGCTCCGTGATGCTCAAAACGCTTTTGGAGCCCCGATTCTAAGCTGTAAAGCATGCCGCACTGAACGAGGGAGTAATCATCAGCACGAGTTTGCCAAACGTTCAAATCGTCTTGCAGTGCTGGGAGAGCAGGTGGGTCACCTAACGGTGCTTCTAGGACATATTGTTTCTTGGCAGCTATGAGGATGATCCTCAGGTTCCGGACCCAGTCCGTATAGTTGCTGCCATCATCTTTCAGCTTGGTTTTCTCTAGGAACGCGTTGAAGTTCATGTTGACATTAGTGTTGGCCATTCGATCTACAAGACATATTTGCAAAGGTTTTAGACTAAGTTCATGATAATAAAGTTCTAATCAAATTATGAACTCCCACTTAGATTAGACATCCCTCTAGTCATCTAAGTGTTGCATGATCCGAGTCGACTAGCCCGTGTCCGATCATCCCGTGAGACGGACTAGTCATCGTCGGTGAACATCTTCATGTTGATCGTATCTTCCATACGACTCGTGTTCAACCTTTCGGCCTCCGTGTTCCGAGGCCATGTCTGTACATGCTAGGCTCGTCAAGTTAACCCTAAGTGTTTTCGCTCTGTAGAATTGTCTTACACCCGTTGTATGTGAACGTAAGAATCCATCACACCCGATCATCACGTGGTGCTTAGAAGCGACGAACTGTAGCAACAGTGCACAGTTAGGGGAGAACACTTCTTGAAAATTTTGTAAGGGATCACCTTATTTACTACCGTCGTCCTAAGTAAACAAGATGCATAAACATAATAAACATCACATGCAATTATATATAGTTGTGACATGATATGGCCAATATCATACAGCTCCATTCATCTTCGGGGCTCCATGATCATCTTGTCACCGGCTTGACACCATGATCTCCATCATCATGATCTCCATCATCGTGTCTTCATGAAGTTGTCACGCCAACGACTACTTCTACTTCTATGGCTAACGCGTTTAGCAATAAAGTAAAGTAGTTTACATGGCGTTCTTCAATGACACGCAGGTCATACAAAAATAAAGACAACTCCTATGGCTCCTGCCGGTTGTCATACTCATCGACATGCAAGTCGTGAATCCTATTACAAGAACATGATCTCATACATCACAATTCATCATTCATCACAACTTCTGGCCATATCACATCACATGTGCAATCGCTGCAAAAACAAGTTAGACGTCTTCTAATTGTTGTTGCATCTTTTACGTCGCTGCAATTGGGTTCTAGCAAGAACGTTTTCTTACCTACGAATAACCACAACGTGATTTTGTCAACTTCTATTTACCCTTCATAAGGGCCCTGTTCATCGAATCCGCTCCAACTAAAGTGGGAGAGACAGACACCCGCCAGCCACCTTATGCAACTAGTGCATGTCAATCGGTGGAACCGGTCTCACGTAAGCGTACGTGTAAGGTTGGTCCGGCCGCTTCATCCCACAATACCGTTGAAGCAAGAAAAGACTAGTAGAGGCAAGTAAGTTGACAAGATCCACGCCCACAACAAAATTGTGTTCTACTCGTGCATTAGAGAACTACACATAGACCTAGCTCATGATGCCACTGTTGGGGAACGTTGCAGAAAATTAAAATTTTCCTACGGTTTCACCAAGATCCATCTATGAGTTCATCTAAGCAACGAGTCATGGGAGAGAGTTTGCATCTACATACCACTTGTAGATCGCGTGCGGAAGCTTGAAAGGTGATGATGGAGTCGTACTCGACGTGATTCAGATCACCGATGTCCAAGTGCTGAACGAGCAACACCTCCGCGTTCAACACACGTACGGGACGGGAGACGTCTCCTCCTTCTTGATCCAGCAAGGGGGAAGGAGAGGTTGAGGAAGCTTGCTCCAACGGCAGCACGACGGCGTGGTGGTGTTGGTGCAGCAGTACTCCGACAGGGCTTCGCCAAGCGCTTACGGAGGAGGAGAGGTGTTTGGGAGGGGAGGGGCTGCGTCTTGGAGATGGGTACAACCGCCCTCCCCCACCCCTCTATTTATAGGGGAAGGGGCAAGGGGGGCTGACCCCTCTAGATGGGATCTAGAGGGGGGGCCAGGAGGGAGGCTTGCCCCCAAGCAGGGGCGCCCCTCGTGGTTTCCCAACCCTAGGCGCATGGGCCCAAGGTGGGGGGCGCGCCCAGCCCTCCAGGGGCTGGCTCCCTCCCCTTTGCGGCCCATGTGGCCCTCCGGGAGGGGTGGCCCCTCCCGGTGGACCCCCGGAACCCCTCCGGTGGCCCCGGTACAATACCGATAACCCCCGGAAACTTTCCGGTGTCCGTATGACAACTTCCCATATATAAAACTTCACCTCCGGACCATTCCGGAACTCCTCGTGACGTCCGGGATCCCATCCGGGACTCCGAACAACATTTGGTAGTCACATACTAGTCTTCCTAATAACCCTCGCGTCACCGAACCTTAAGTGTGTAGACCCTACGGGTTCGGGAGACACGCAGACATGACCGAGACAACTCTCGGGCAATAACCAACAGCGGGATCTGGATACCCATGTTGGCTCCCACATGCTCCTCGATGATTTCATCGGTTGAACCACGATGTCGAGGATTCGATCAAAACCCTGTATACAATTCCCTTTGTCAATCGGTACGTTACTTGCCCGAGACTCGATCGTCGGTATCCCAATACCTTGTTCAGTCTCGTTACCGGCAAGTCACTTTACTCGTACCGTAATGCATGATCCCGTGGCCAACACCTTGGTCACCTTGAGCTCACTATGATGATGCATTACCAAGTGGGCCCAGAGATACCTCTCCGTCATACGGAGTGACAAATCCCAGTCTCGATCCGTGTCAACCCAACAGATACTTTCGGAGATACCTGTAATCCACCTTTATAGTCACCCAGTTACGTTGTGACGTTTGATACACCCAAGGCACTCCTACAGTATCCGGGAGTTACACGATCTCATGGTCGAAGGAAGAGATACCTGACATTGGTAAAGCTCTAGCAAACGAACTACACGATCTTTATGCTATGCTTAGGATTGGGTCTTGTCCATCACATCATTCTCCTAATGATGTGATCCCATTATCAATGACATCCAATGTCCATAGTCAGGAAACCATGACTATCTGTTGATCACAACGAGCTAGTCAACTAGAGGCTCACTAGGGACATATTGTGGTCTATGTATTCACACGTGTATTACGATTTCCGGATAATACAGTTATAGCATGAATAAAAGACAATTATCATGAACAGTGAAATATAATAATACTTTTATTATTGCCTCTAGGGCATATTTCCAACAGGCAGTATGTTCAAAACTGAGAGGCGACCATGCAGAGACATCAGATGAGGCACACAATCCATCGGGAGTTTCTGTTGAAAAACATAATAATAACTTCGTAGTTAGCAATGATGTACTAGTTTTAGAAGTATGCAAAAAATGCACGGATGTCGTAATAGTAAAAAATCTTACCAGGGTATCTCCAGAGAAGTTATCGTTGTTCAACACATGCACTAGTGGCACGTATTCACCATAATTTGGAGGAGTTCGATAATAGTCATTGTAATTCTCAAGAAGAGTACAAAATGCGATCAGATGATTTTTCTCCTTATACGTTAATTGGGTGCCTTCGGTGTAGTGGGTTTTATCTACCATCTTCCACACAGTCTTTGAAGAATCAAAATAAGCTGTCAATGGAAATAAGCTATCAACTATTTTGAAATAAACAATATAAATTAGTTAATAACTATGTTTGAGAAACTCACATAGCGGTACAATCGGAAGCGTATCAACAAGGACCCAAATGTCCATATTGTCTTCCTCGCTGTCAGGATCACCAAGATCCATGGTGACAATCATACCCTCATAAAAACCATACATTTTGCAAAGTGCTTCCCAATTTTGGCAACCAAAATGGGTTACGCTCTGAGCATTGCACATATTTACTTCAAAATCCATATCATGATGGGTCCTTAGGTGTATTTTCTTTGTTTCAAAATTTTCATAGTCTTCAAAACCCATCCTCTCCAAGACATAGCGTCTTGCATGGCATGGGATAAGCTAGTCGAATTGTAAAATATGAAAATTAGACGTTGAAATAGTTGAAGTCATGCTTAATGGAGAAAAAAACACTTGTCGTTGTTGCGTACCGTTTCACAATCGAAGGTCTCCTCGAGCTTAATGCTGAAGCGCCGATCTTCGTCCAGCCGATCTTCGTCGTGGCACCAGCTACACTCCCCCGGGAGACCGTCGTCGTCCGAGTACGACATTTCCTACAATCATAATTCAAAGATTAAACTTGTACATATTCTAGCACAAGTCATGCCAGAATTCACGACAAAATCCGGCATGACCTTTGCTAAAAAAGGACATATCGAGCGCCTGAAATTTGCCGGAACGGAAATTAATCAACACTCCGGCAAAATATAGGCCACTCGGAGATGTAATTTGAACATGAACGGCCACTTGGGCAACCACATATCCAATTTGAGCAACAACACAAGATATACAAGGATATTTGGCTGGTCTCACCTCGATGTCGGAGGGGTCGGTGGTGGCGGGACGACGGCGGGGATGTCGGAGGGGTCGGTGACGGGACGACGGAGGTCACTGAAACCATATAAGTTATCACTAACAACAAACATGACATGTTCAACTAGTTTTATTAATTCAACTAGTTCTTACTAAATATAAACTTACTATAAATAGAAAAAAAAAATTAGTTCTTTCTAAAAATAAAGTAGTTCAACTAGTTATATTAATTATCTTACTAAAATAGATTAGTTCTGTTAATTCAACTAGTTCAACTAGTTTATTAATTTACTTACTAAACTAGTTCAACTACAACTAAAGTAGTGCAACTACCACTACTACTACTAAAAATCTAGTACTAACTAAGCAACATCTAGTACTAGCTAACCCTAAATTAACATCTACTACTACTAAATCTAGTACTAACTAGTGGAAGGGGTGGGGGGCGACGGAGAGGTAGCTAGGGGCGGCGAGGTCGAGGCGGTGGGAGGAGGCTGTCAAGGAGGAGGAGGAGGGCGGCAGAGGAGAGGGAGGAGGCGGCGGCGGAGGAGGAGGGCGCTTGCAGCGGAGGGAGGATGTGCGAGGAGGATGGAGGAGGGACGGAAGGAGGAGTACCTCGGCGGGACGACGAAGGCGCGGCGGCGACGATTTATTGACGGTTGTGCGGGCGAGAGTGAGAGTGTGAGTGAGAGGGCGGTCGTGCTGGCGTGGGGATAAGGTAACTGAGTAGCGATGGCGCTCTCTGATGAAGTGCGCTACTGCTATAGCTAGCGGGGGGGGGGAGGGGGGGCAAGGTCATGGCAACTATAGCAGTAGCGCTGTATGCGATACACGCGCTACTGCTAATTTCAAGTCAGCAGCGCATTTCGTAGACACGCGCTGCTGCTAAGTAGCAGTAGCGTGGTATTTTGAAGAACGCTGCTGGTAAAATTCTGTGTATAGGCTTTTTCCTAGTAGTGTCCCTCTGTCCCCAAGTACTATGTTTTGGCCTCGTTGTTGGGAAATTGGCCTAATTGTTGAGAAATATACATCTGCAATATTAACACATCTATTTTATCTCCAGCGGCGGAAGGGAAGCCATGATCTGACCAGGATAATACTAAGAAGGAAGAAGGCCAAACAAAGGCAAGGGTGGCCTTACCAACTTGGGCACACATAGCTACTCCATCCGTTTTAAAATAGATGACTCAACTTTGTATTACGTACTGTTACGTTGATCTCTTCAATGTACTCCTTTCTTAAAAAAAAATATAAAAGCATTTAGATCACGAGTGCGGCGTTTCTGCTCCCGGGCTCAGCTGCACCTGCGATGACGAAAAAAATCAAAACAAATACTAGACAAATTCAAAAAATTCCAAATTTATTTTGAGTAGTAGATAATTTGATGCGTGAGGTTTGCTGCAAATTACAACTCATTTAGACATTTGAGCAGATCTCTGCAAAAAGGACAAAATCGGGGTCTGTAAAAAAGTTTACTGTTCACGCATTGTTTTGACCCGATTTGTCTTTTTTGCCGAGAGATGCTCAGATATCCAAATAAGTTGAAATTTGAAGAGGACCCCACGCATCAAATTATCTACCGCAAAAAGAATATTTGGATTCTTTTTGAATTTTTCTAATATTTGTTTTGAATTTTTTCTGACCGGGAGCAGATGAGCCTAGGTACCAGTTTGGATTTTTGTTAGATCACTGCTTACCTAGCTAGCTTTCAGCCATAATTTTGTTCCCGTTCAGCTCCCGAGAAGGGTTCTGCTCGATCTGTATTCAGCTGTTTTCCTTATTCCAAACAAAAATACGGAGGCAAAAGATGCATGCAGGTGTTTTTTTTATTTAAGATTATGCATGTTTAGCTAGCTCTCGCAGTGAGGCATATTTGCGATGGTAAATGGCTTTGGGTTTGGAAAATAGACTAATGCTACACCTACGTAAACAGTTTTACATAACCCTTTTTTATTGAAACAATTTTATATTTTTTTAAAAGGAGCATTTAATTACTTAAAAAGTTTAAGCATTATATCCTGTCACTGCATAACTAAGATGCATATAGCCAAACAAAATCCTCTCATACAAACGAATAATAAACAGGCAAAATACAAAGAAACATGTAGGGTCCGTATAATGCCTAAAGTAGAGGTGGGCCAATCCTAAGATCATGCTACCACCCATGTTGGGTAAAAATATCCCTCGCCGTATCCTCCAATCGTGTACACATCTTTGTAAATAGGTCTCGATTCTCCATGTGTTGTAGAGAGGACCATAAACGAAGAGTCCTGATACATCTGTAGATAACCTGCATTAGAGAAGTACTTTTATTGTTAAAAACCTTATCCTTTCTACATAGGCAAAGCGACCAAATAGCGGCAAGCGCTCCCACCCTAAGAAGAGTTCTAAACCTGTGATCAATCCCATGTAACCAGTTATCAAATACATTAGCAACACTACAAGAGGGATACAAGCCAGAAGCTATCTGGATGACTGACCATATAGACCGAGCCAATTTGCATGGAAAGAATAAATATTTTACTGTCTCATTATGATGACAAAAAACAAATTGCGGACTTCCATGCCAATTCCTCAGCGCCACATCCAATCTGGCGCAAGTTATGGAGTTTGAAGGTGCTAGCAAAGATCAAAATTTTCATCTGGCGGTGCTTACACAATGTTATACCATGTTTTAGCGTTCCTGCAAATCGTCATATAGGAAAGGTATCCCGATGCCTAATATGTCAAGCGGGTGCAGACGACATTTCACATGTCCTGTTCAAGTGTATTCGATCGAGGGCTGTTTGGGAGGCTCTTGGAATAAGCACATAGATCCAGTTGGCTGCCGAGGTGGATCGATCAGGTGTGGCTGTTATTGATTTCCTACTTTGCAATGCTGCTCATCAGAAGCCGTATATGGGAGAGGTCGAACTACCGGAATTAATAGCTATAACATGTTGGTATTTGTGGTGGCAACAAAGAGAGTTTGTCAAAGGAGAGGAGGTGCAAACGCCAGAGAATGGCACCTGCGATCATGGCGCTCGCCCTAAACTATGTGTGTGCTGCAGGAAAGGTCTTGACAAATGCAAAGATAAACAGATGGCCTTTGGTCCTAGCTGGGCATCTAGTTCTAAATGCTGATGCTTCATTTTCTGTTGGAACAAACTCCGGTGCTTGTGGAGCAATTATCAGAGATCATAAAGGGCATTTCATCAACGCTTCTACATCTAGGCTTGAACATGTGGGTGATGTTGTTGCTGCCGAAGCAGCCGCACTTTTTGAAGGATTGAAGCTGGCCCTAAGTTTGGGCTGCGCTAAACTGCTGGGATGAACAATAGCACAGTGGTGGATGCATTAAATCTCAATGAAGGCCATTCGTTGACGACACCGCCAGTGTTGGATGATTGTAGGAATATACTATGTGATTTCGGGAAGGTTACAGTTGAGCATTGCAAAACAGTAAAACGGAGCTACTCACGCCCCTCCACAGCGATTTGAACTTGTCAGCCATTGGATGCTTATACGTACGCTCCAGATCTTCAGATCGCTAAACCTCTCCCATGCATTGCGTTCTTTTATCACGTCACAGGCGCAACCAGCTTAGCCCAACCGTAACCGGGCTGCTGCTCCGCAGGCCGACCTAGACGGTTGCTCATTAATCGGGCCAAACGGAAAAAGCGTAAACAGAAAACAGGCCCAGAAAAGTGGTAAACAAGGCCATCCGTGTTTTCCCATCTCTTGTTTTCTTCATACACTGGATGCGTTCATCTTCATCCTCACAATTGATTCCTGCAAGTGTTTGTCCCTTTGTTGAGAATATATATGCGCAACTAATTCCTGAGAATAGATGTTTGTGTTGCTGAGCCATTTTAAGCTTTTGAGCGTCAATCCTGTTTTTGACAAGTACTATAGGACACTGGTGAAGTTGAAATTGGTTGTGATTAGTTCGATAATGAGGGCCATGTAGATGCTTTTTTTTGAAAAGGAGGATGACCCCCGGCCTTTGCATCTGGGCGATGCATGCGGCCACTTTATTAATTATTCTCGCAAGACCTTACAAAGTCATACAACAGCAAGACTAAAGTCATCGCCTAAGCAACAAATGTCGCTACACCTATCCAATTGATGAAGGGGCGTTGATAGCCTGGGCCTAATACCAAACAGACATCGCAGCCAAACCTAAACACCTAAGACCTGAGGTCCCAACCAGGACGTCTGCCTGGTATGGGGCACCTACCAGTCCGGTGCACTCCTCAACCAGGACGCCTGCCGGGTGTGAGGCCGCCGCAGCCACCTGCCACGAGTCCATCTTCAGAACTGTACTGTTGCATCTACCGTGCCAGGTCTCTCTGCCATCGGAGCCACCACGACGCCAGACAGCGTTGTCCTCCTGCGCGAGTCCATCCTCCCACATCAAACTCCGAATCTGCACTGCGCCACGCCGTCAAGATCCATCACCATCAATGTATGGATGAAGCACCGCTCCACCAAAGAAGCCGTCCGCTGGTCCCGCGAAGCCGAGTGCACCTCCAAGAATGCCGCCCCCAAGGGGGTTACGACACATGCAGGCCATGTAGATGCCTGCAGTACTTAACAAAATGTTGCTTTTGTGTTTGGAGCTAGCAATGTCATTAAAGTGCTCCGACCAAGTTGGAAGGCAAGCATGGTGCAATGGTTTGGAGCTAAGAATGTATGTTATAGTAGCTCCATCCCAAAATAAGTGTAGATGATTTAGTACAACTTCATGGAGGGAGTAGTTCATATATCATAGTGGATGATTTTTCTTCACTTTAATTTCCAATACCATGGGCCCATGGACCATGGTCATCAAATTTTCTTAACCTTTTGAGTGCTACAACATAGCAGGTACTGACTCCGGCACTGATTGAAGAGAAAGAGGGAATAAATGGTAGCCATGACATTTCTTGTTGGCAACGACCTCGATCTGCATGGTGTGCCAGGTTCTGGTTTGTGCAGTTATTTGATGAAGATAATATGCTAGATAAGTATGCCTCGTGATTTTATGAGAGGTTGTAATTTTGAGCTGAACGAGTTGTCCATGATTCCACATCCGCACCCAATCTTACCTTTACTTCTCCCGATGTTGAGATCCTCTCTATGCTCAAATTAGGGTTACCACAGCAGCAATAAATCCATATCACGACATTCGGACCTGACTTGTGTTGTGTGGCTGATGCAGTGTGAGGATTAATGTTGTGCTCATATGAGGTGTCAACTAACTCAAAATTTGTTTTTAATCAATCTATTTTGTTTACTTGCTGGCGGGGTCAGATCCAAATATCTACATTCTGCTTAATAGAATTCAGCTTAATTGTCCATCTGTGTCGCCTTTGGTATTGTGATTTGTCATGGTCTCACGAGTGAGCTGCACTGTTAACAACCATTGCTTGCTATAGATTTTTTGCTTGCTTGTAAAAACTTGAGTTCAAACTGCTACCTTGGAAACGTGTATCCGCTATATTTCTAATATGATTGTTCTCCGTCCGGTTTATTTCTAAGTAATTTAATTATTTGTCATCAATGTTGGCGGGCGCGGCAAAGCGCGCCTTCATGTTCTAGTTGTTTTAGAGAATTCAATGTACTAGCTCATGAATTAGCTAAATGGGGATGTATGAACTACCCTTCTGTTTGGGCCGAGGCACCTCCTAGCTTTCTTGTTAAATTCCTAGCGGATGATGTAACCGTTATCTACACCTAATAATAAGAGAAACGTTTCTGTGCGGCAGGCCGGCCGAACGCTCGGCAGGTCTCTCGGCTACGTACATGTCACGCGGCCATGAGGGCCCACACACACATCCCTTTCTTATCCTCTCGTCCACCACACGCATTTTATCCTCTCCTCACACACCTCGTTTTCAAATTTCTCGCACATCTCCATCTCCGCTCGTCCCTCTCTCTCTGTATCCAGACTCTAGCAGCGCCATGGCTTCTCCGGCGAGCCCGTCACCGGCTGGACCCCATCTGCTCCTCTATTCACCCCTCTTCGACGAGATTTCTCTTTTATGTTGCATAGCTCGTCAGCCCTTTTCATCCCTGCTCCTTCGACGACCCACTATCGCTATAGATAATGGAGATGGACCATAGGGACGGCAGCGGACGGAGGAGAATCACGCCAGCAGAGCTGCAATTGGTGGACCGAACAGTTGCAACCGGCCATGCCGGGAGCTGCAATCGGCGAACGGAGGAGCTACAACGGGCAGGCGACTGGTGGTGACCACGACCACCAAGTGCTACAACTGTGGTGACGAAATGCTGGAACCAGCCTCCAATTTTGCAACTATTGGCGTTTTGATTTGATGGAAGCGGCACCTAATTTTACATTTTTGCTACCAATGTGAATTCAAAATATGCTTATTTTTCTAAAAGTGTTCATAATTTTGAAAAATTTGTTCGTAAAATCAAAAATAGTCCAGCATTGTGAAAAAAGTCTGTGTATTGAACAAAATGTTTGCAAATTCAAAAAAGTTCATGCATTTTCAAAGTTGTCCTAATTTTTGTAAACAGTTTGTGAATTAGAAAAGAGTTTATTGATTCATAAAATGTTTGCTCATTCAGAAAATGTTCATGCATCTCAAAAAATGTTCGTGAATTTAAAAAATAATCCACCCATTTCAAAAAAATGTTCGTCTATTCTAGGATGGTTGCTGATTCAAAACAAAACGCTTAAAAACCGTTCACAATATTAAAAAAATGTTCACAATTTTAAAAAAAATGTTTGTAAATACTAGAAATTTTTCATGATTTTAAAAAATGTTCAGAAATGATAGAAGGTATATAGTTAAACAGTAATGCTTCTGAGTTTTTGTGACTATATACCCGCGTGAATTTTGAAGAATTAATTGCCAGGGTGGATCGGAATATTATAATATGTTTCTAAACGTTTCTTGAAATTCAGAATAATTCTTTGAATTACCAAGTTTTTTGACAACCACGATATTTTTTCAAAAACTTGAACATTGCTTCAATTTGTGAATAAATTTTAAAAAAGAAACATTTTCTTGCATTTGTGAACAAATTTCCAAAATCATGCGGTGAGATGTGAACAAAATGTGGTCATCGCCATTGGAGATTATGCCTTTTTTTCTTCCATTGCAGCGCACATATCCTTTTTCTAGTTTGAGTTAATAAAGTAATCTTCCCGTAAAAGAAAACTTCGCTTCATCTGAAGCTCCGAACAGAGGTTCTATTTGACCCTTGATCCGTCGCTTATCCCGTTGGAGAACAAAAATACACTAATGATGGCACAGTTATGGTCGTTTCGTGCATTTTAGTCAAACAATGCGATGTGTAGTCGAAATACCCCTCGAGTACGTATCACGTTAATTAGTTACGTAAACAATGTTGATTTGACATGTACACGGATCGGAATCTCTCTCCCACTTTTGTACTTTATATATAGTCATCAATACACACGGAAGTATTTAGGCTATTTGTCCATAGCAAAATGAAGAGGCCGAGGCCGTGCGAGGACTGCAATCCGCAGCGTCTAGGAGACGAGTTCCTGGCCGCCGAGATCGTCTCCCGGCTGCCTGTCCGCGAAGCTGCACGCTGCGCCACGCTCTCCAAACGCTTCCGCCGCCTCCTCACCACCACCACGGACTTCTGGCTCCGCCGCCGTTGCCTGGGCGCCAACCTCCCACGCCCGCACGTCGCATGCTTCCTCCGCTACTGCATCGACGGCCAGGCGACGTCCCCCATCCCCGCGTTCGACTTCGTCGGCCCCGCACTCGCTGTGAAGCGCGTCGTCGGATCGCCGCCGGCCATGTACTTCTACGCCGGCACGTGCAACGGGCTCGTGCTCCTCACCACGTCCGTCGATGACGGGCGCCGATACATCGATGGCATCCTCTTCAACCCGGCCACGAGAAAGGAAGACGAGGCCGTGATCCGCCTCTCCTTACCGACGGCCAGCGGCGTCAAGTCCCAACGGCGCTTCGTCGGTTTCGGGTACGGCGCTAAGTGCAAGGCCTACAAGGTGCTTGTGTGCGTCGACCAAGAAAGCATCAGCCATGGTGCAGTCGAAGGCGGAGGCGGCGGCAAGCTGATGGTCATCTCCTTTGGTGGTCACCGCCAAGACCAAAACCAAAAACCAAGGACGGTACTCTTCTTTCCGGGGAAGTCGCTCCTCTGCCCTGCCGGTCTATACATGGATGATGAGGATGGCAAAGGGAAGATATATCTGCTTGCCAACATCGGCAACGCCGGAAGGCCAACAGCGGTGCTAGCTTTCGATGTCGACGACGAGTCAATATCCACCATTGCCCTGCCGCCGGGCAAGCACGTCCAGTCGAGGCTGATGGAGATACGGGGCCGCCTCTGTGTTTGCATGCGGGACGACGCCAAGCAGAACATCCTGCTCTGGTCGCTCGCGCCGGCCGGCTCCGGCCACCGGTGGGAGCAGCTGTGCGTCCTCGCGGACCACCGAAGCGCTTCGGCCCCTTGGACCACAGCTTTGCACGGCGCATGGGACTGCGACGGCATCCTGTTCGCTCTGTTTCACGGTTCAATCGCCTGCATGTACGACCTCCGGGAACAAGGCACGGGTACGGCTGGTGTGACGGCGAGGACACGGAGGATCGCCGTCCCGCAGCCGGAGTCGACCAAAGGCCTGCAAAAAAACTTCGGCGGGCAGTTCCTATGGGGTTACCAGCCGACGCTCCTATCTCCACAAGGAATTTTCGGTGACACTGCGTGGTACTGCGGTGGTGGTGCCTTAAGGCGTCTCCGGCGATCTGGCCGACGAAATGGGAGTGCCGCGGCGCAGGCGCAGCACGACTTACCCGGGATGACAGATGTGCTGGTAGGGATGATGGAAAAGCTGCCGGATGGCATATAGGATTTGATTGCTCCGGACCAATCCTGGAAGGCATATGCTGGAGTAGAGTAAATAGCATAAAACTACTACTTTACAGGTTTCAAAAAACTACCAAATTTATTTTTTTCGCTGATAACTACCAAGTCAGCGGTTGGTTGTTTCAAAAAACACAAAACGCTAGTTGTTAGCGATTTAAGCCGATTTCTGACAGGTCGGACCCACTCCTAAACATTCTGTTTGTTTGACTGTTTTGTTTGACCGTTAACTTACATGTGGGACCCACATGTAAGTTCTATTTTCTTCCTCTTATTTTTTCTTCTCTCCTCCACCACCGCACCTCCACCACCGCCGCACGCCAAGCCAGGTCCGACCGCGGGATGGGCCGCCGCACGAACTGCCGCGCCGCCACTGGAACTCCCATCTGCTCCGCGTCGTCGCACGTCGCCGGCAACCGCTTCGCATCGCCGCATCGACCCCTGCCCCGCATCGACATTGAGCCGCCTGCTGCCGGCACCCTCGTCCACACACCCGGGAGAGCACGCTGGAGCTTGGGGCACCAGGAGGTGGAGGCTGAGCTCCCTCCGCAACCCCTCCTGCGGCTCACAAGGAGGACTCCGCCCGACGCCGGGGCGCCTCCACCCTCTGCAGCCCCTCCTGCGGCTCACAAGGAGGACTCCGCCCGACGCCGGAGCCGGCTCCTCCCGTTCTAGAATGAGGGAGGATGGAGGGGACAGGCCAGCGGTCAGCGACCTGCTTCCGGCAAGCTTCGATGCAGGGGGCGCAACAGTTGATGCCGCTCGATTCCGTTGGGTCGTGGCAGGCGGCGGGCGGCCGGCGGCGCTGGTATCCCGGTGAGGGGAGGAACAACGGGGAGGCGCAGGGCGAAGAGCGAGAGCAGATCCGGCGACTCCCACACGCGGCGGCGCGGCGCAGGCTGGCGACGGGCGACTGCATCGGGAGGGTGGATCCTCTCTGCCTCCCGATCTGTTTGAAGGAAGAAGACAGGAATAGGGATTTTGTTTTTTTTTGTATTGGGGATTTTTATGAGGCTGACACATGGGTCCCATTTGTCATAACGTGCAACTTAACGGTTCACTCTATCTTTTTTCTTACATGCGGGCCCCAACTGTCATAATGATGATCAATTGTAAAGCATCGAGCATTTTGTGTTTTTTGAAACAGCCGACCCCTGACTTGGTAGTTATCAGCGAAAAAAATAAATTTGGTAGTTTTTTGAAACCCTAACATGTAAAATAGTAGCTTTATGCTATTTACTCGCTGGAGTAGGAGTATAGGGAGTGTTTGGTTTGTCATCTTCATATTTGGCTGCGTTGCATACTTGTCTCGGTCTGGCTGATTAAAAACAGCCAAAAATCAATATATGCATGTTGTCTAGTCGCCGGCATTGCATCAGTGGCCATTATTAGGGCCGGCTATTTGGTTGCATGTATATATGTTTTAGAGGTCAGCAGATGCACATCACAGCTGTTTGGCTGCCTGCACGTTCATGTTTTGATCATCCTTTTCAAATATGGCGGTCTTACCACCACATTTGTAACACAACAGGAGGCACGACATATAAGAGCAGACTACCTAATTAACAGCACAACAACAAATAAACAAGCAATAAATAGCAGGTTAGAGAGCAGATAACATGCATACTACCAGTAAGGGTTAAGTTTTAAGACATCAGAGGCATCTCATGTCCCCTGCTTCACACCATGGTGTTGATCCTGGGCAAAATATTAATAAGTTCACAACACTAGTTCACACCATCACCACAAACTACTACCAAGTTCATACTTAAGACTTCGTACTAACTGGCAATCTAGAGCGCGAGACTGATGTCGCCGATGCAGCCCTGCACATGATGGACCTGTCATGGTTGTAGATCTGCACCTTGAGGCCAAGCCCGGAGATCCGCAAGGCGAGGAGGTCACTGGGGATGATCATGTGGCGGCGGTTCTGGACCTGAACACAGAAATCGACACGCAGGGCTTGATCACCAGCTACTGCTTCGCCACCTTCATGAATTTGGGCGTGATGATGAGCATGGCGAGATCCTCCATGACCTTGATCTTAACGTAGAAGCAAAGCGGCTCTCATGCCCCCTCTTCGTGGCTGGTCCTCGGAGACCGTTCGTGTAATCGTGGCTGGCTCATGGCAGCGACCCTGTAATAAGAAGTATTTTGACACTCACTTAACCTTTGTTTAAAACCGTGATATTTCAATTAAATAGAGATATTCACTTCATTATTGCACTAATAACTAATGAATGCAAAGGATTTCACAAATCCTCTCGTTGATGTGTTTCCACAGGAAATGGGCTAAATATGGACGAAATCAAGTGAGAACATGAAAAGGGGTGAAGGAGGAGATAGAAGAAATCAAGAGGAGGCGCACCAGAAGCCACAGAGCAAAATACGGTGTTTCATATGACCACGACCACTCGTATGAGCGGTCATATGGCATGGAAACCGAGGCTTCTCATCCACATGAACAACTTTTATAAAGGGGTCAAAGCCGAAATGTCAACAGAACATCTGCGAACGAAGCCAGAACAGAGTTATCTTCATCCATCTCCACCAACCCTAGCCGTCGCCAATTCCATCTCAGTAGCCACCATCACCAGCATAGTTCATCTTTCACTATATCATACTTGTAATCGTGCATTGCACACGGCATCCATTGTAAGACATATTATCAATCAATCAATCTCCATGATGTGTTCTTCACTGTGTTTTTCATGTGATCTGATCTTCATGTGTGAGTAGTTCAGTAAGGTATGGGTTGAGGCAAGAGCCTTGCAACCCTCTGTATTTGTAGTGGGGATCAATGGAAGTGCTTTGAATTAATGTCCCATATGTGTGAGATACAATTGTTCCACAGATGTCTCTTGTCTCGTATGCGTTCTTCGTCCCTGTAGGTACCCAAGATCATGGAGAGCGAGCCACAGAGATGTTGGGAAACGTAGCATGCAATTTCAAAAAAAAAATTCCTATGCTCACGCAAGATATATCTAGAAGATGCATAGCAACGAGAGGGGAGAGTGTGTCCACATACCCTCGTAGATCGAAAGCGGAAGCGTTTGACAACGCGGTTGATGTAGTCGAACTTCTTCTTGTTTCGACCGATCAATCACCGAACGTATGGCACCTTCGAGTTCCGCACACGTTCAGCTCGATGACGTCCCTCGAACTCTTGATCCAGCAAAGTGTCGAGGGAGAGTTCTGTCAGCACGACGACGTGGTGACGGTGATGGTGAAGTAACCCGCGCAGGGCTTCGCCTAAGCATTACGTGAATATGACCGGAGGCGTAAGCTATGGAGAGGGGCGCCGCACACGGCTAGGAATCAATGTTCACTCTTCTAGTGGTGCCCCCTCCTCATATATATATATTAGTGTGGATTTTTTAACACCCAGTGACTATGCCACCCCTCTGGGTGGCAGTGCCACCCCATATTATCTCTGCTCAATGCATGCTTCATGATCTGTGCAAACACTATGCTATCTTCATTCCTCCATGAGGATTCAATTAACGAAGCATCATAGTGATCACACTAATATGGTTCCAGCAAAGTATGTGCCAGACTAGGTGTATCAAAATGTCAGATGATGAATACTTAACCTAAAAGATTCCCTAATGGTAAATACATTATTAACTTACTAACTTTATATAATAGAACAAAAAAGTTGGTTTGTGATTAAGACTTCTATTACCTAAAAGAAGTTCTCCGTGAACTCAAAAAAGATCCCCCCCAAAAAATATCCATGTGTATACACTGTATCAACATTTAATCTTGTTACTATTTAGTGCTAATGAACTCGTCTCAGTGCAATTAGACAAATGGAGGACTAATCATTGGCAGACCTAAAAGCTGCTACACGGATCTCAAATCTAGATCGGACGAAAGACAGAGGGGTGACAATGCCCCTAGTGCAATTAGGTTGGAGGGGAGGAGAGGCAGCCAAGGGGGCGCCCCAAGTAGGAGGAATCCTACTTGGGCGTCTCCCAATTCGGCCTCCCCCTTCCATATTCATCCGGAGGGGGAAGGAAGGAGGAGGGAGGAGAGAAGGAAGGGGGAGGCTGAATCCCTCCCCTTCCTTTCCCTCTTCTCCTCTTTCCTTCCCCCTTATTTTGACCTACATGGGGCGCACTACTACATCTTGAGCTTGCGTTGGTTTTCCTTGAAGAGGAAAGGGTGATGCAGCAATAGTAGCGTAAGTATTTCCCTCAGTTTTTGAGAGCCAATGTATCAATCCAGTAGGAGGCTCCTCAAAAGTCCCACGCACCTACACAAACAAACAAAGAGCTCGCAACCAACGCAATAAAGGGGTTGTCAATCCCTTCACGTCCGCTTGCGAAAGTGAGATCTGATAGAGATAGTATGATAAGATAAATATATTTTTGGTATTTTATAACATAGATTGGAAAAGTAAAGATGCAAATAAAAGTAGATTGAAAGCTTATATGATAAACGATAGACCCGATGGCCATAGGTTTCACTAGTGGCTTCTCTCAAGATAGCATAAGTATTACGGTGGGTGAACAAATTACTGTCGAGCAATTGATAGAAAAGCGAATAATTATGAGATTATCTAGGCATGATCATGTATATAGGCATCACGTCCGCGACAAGTAGACCGACTTCTGCCTGCATCTACTACTATTACTCCACACATCGACCGCTATCCAGCATGCATCTAGAGTATTAAGTTCATAAAGAACAGAGTAACGCATTAAGAAAGATGACATGATGTAGAGGGATAAACTCATGCAATATGATATAAACCCCACCTTTTTATCCTTGATGGCAACAATACAATACATGCCTTGTTGCCCCTGCTGTCACTGGGAAAGGACACCACAAGATTGAACCCAAAGCTAAGCACTTCTCCCATGGCAAGAAAGATCAATCTAGTAGGCCAAACCAAACTGATAATTCGAAGATACTTGCAAAGATAACTTAATCATACATAAAAGAATTCAGAGGAGATTCAAATATTTCTCATAGATAAACTTGATCATAAACCCACAATTCATCAGATCTCGACAAACACACCGCAAAAAGAGTTACGTCGAATAGATCTCTAAGAAGATCGAGGAGAACATGGTATTGAGATCCAAAAAGAGAGAAGAAGCCATCTAGCTAATAACTATGGACCCGAAGGTCTGTGGTAAACTACTCACAACTCATCGGAGGGGCTATGGTGTTGATGTAGAAGCCCTCCATGGTCGATTCCCCCTCCGGCGGAGTGCTGGCGAAGGCTCCAAGATGGGATCTCACGGATACAGAAGGTTGCGGTGGTGGAATTATGTTTTCGTTGGCTCCCCTGATGTTTTCGAGGTACGTAGGTATATATAGGAGGAAGAAGTTTGTCGGTGGCCGCCCGAGGGGCCCACGAGATAGGGGTGCGCGCCCTATAGGGGTGGGCGCGCCCTCCACCCTCGTGGCCGCCTCGGCTGCTTCTTGACTTGCACTCCAAGTCCTCTGGATCATGTTTGTTCCAAAAATCACGCTTCCGAAGGTTTCATTCCGTTTGGACTCCATTTGATATTCCTTTTCTTCGAAATACTGAAATAGGCAAAAAAACAGCAATACAGGCTGGGCCTCCGGTTAGTAGGTTAGTCCCAAAAATGATATAAATGTGTAAAGTAAAGCCCATAAACATCCAAAACGGGTAATATAATAGCATGGAACAATCAAAAATTATAGATACGTTGGAGACGTATCAAGCATCTCCAAGCTTAATTTCTGCTCATCCTCGAGTAGGTAAATGATAAAAACAGAATTTTTGATGTGGAATGCTACCTAGCATATTTCTCAATGTAATTTTCTTTATTGTGGCATGAATGTTCAAATCCAAATGATTCAAAATAAAAGTTCATATTGACATAAGAAATAGTAATACTTCAAGCATACTAATCAAAGCAATTATGTTTTCTCAAAATAAAATGGCTAAAGAAAGTTCATCCCTACAAAAAATCATATAGTTAGGCTATGCTTCATTTTAGTCACACAAAAATGTTCCCAAATTATACACCCCCGATGACAATCCAAGCAATTGTTCCGTACTTAAATAATCTCAAACTTTTTCAACTTTCACGCAATACATGAGCGTGAGCCATGGATATAGCACTATGGGTGGAATAGAATATGATGATGGGGATTGTATGGAGAAGACAAAAAAGGAGAAAGTCTCACATTGACGAGGATAATCAACGAGCTATGGAGATGCCCATCAATTGATGTCAACATGAGGAGTAGGGATTGCCATGCAACGGATGCACTAGAGCTATAAATGTATGAAAGCTCAACAAAGGAAAACTAGTGGGTGTGCATACAACTTGCTTGCTCACGAAGACCTAGGGAATTTTGAGGAAGCCAATTGTAGGAATATACAAGCGAAGTTCTAAAATGAAAAATTCCCACTAGTATATGAAAGTGACAACATATGAGACTCGCTATATGAAGAACATGGTGCTACTTTGAAGCACAAGTGTGGAAAAGATATTGTAACATTGCCCCCCTTTTTTTTGGCCTTTTTTGGCCTTCCTTTTTTTTTCCTTTTTTTCTTTGGCCTTTTTTTGGCCTTTTTTTTCTTCAGGACAATGCTCTAATAATGATGATCATCACACTTCTATTGATTTACAACTCAAAACTAGAACAAGATATGACTCTATATGAAAGCCTCTGGCGGTGTACCGGGATGGGCAATGAATCAAGAGTGACATGTATGAAAAATTATGCAAAGTGGCCTTGCCACAAATACGATGTCAACTACATGATCATGCAATGGCAATATGACAATAGTAATGCGTGTCATGATGATAAACGGAATGGTGGAAAGTTGCATGGCAATATATCTCGGAATGGCTATGGAAATGCCATAATAGGTAGGTATGGTGGCTATTTTGAGGAAGATATAAGGAGGTTTATGTGTGATAGAGCATATCATATCACGGGGTTTGGATGCACCGACGATGTTTGCACCAACTCTCAAGGTGAGAAAGGGCAATGCACGGTACCTAAGAGGCTAGCAATGATGGAAAGGTAAAAGTGCGTATAATCCATGGACTCAACATTAGTCAAAAGAACTCATATACTTATTGCAAAAATCTACAAGTCATCAAAAACCAAGCACTACACGCATGCTCCTAGAGGGATAGATTGGTAGGAAAAGACCATCGCTCGTCCCCGACCGCCACTCATAAGGATGCACAATCTAAGAACACCTCATGTTTCAAATTTGTTACACAACTTTAACCATACGTGCATGATATGGGACTTGATAACTTCAACACAAGCATTCTTTAAATTCATAATCACCCAACTAGCATGAATTTAATATCACTACCTCCATATCTCAAAACAATTATCAAGTATCAAATTGATCATAGCATCCAATTCACTTCCTATGATAGTTTTTATTATACCCAACTTGGATGCCCACCATTCTACCAATTTTATAACCATAGCAAATAACATGCTGTTCTAAGATACTCTCAAAATAATATAAGTGAAGCATGAGAGACTAGCAATTTCTACAAAATTAAGCCACCGCCGTGCTCTAACAGATATAAGTGAAGCACTAGAGCAAAAATTATCTAGCTCAAAAGATATAAGTGAAGCACATAGAGAATTCTAATAAATTCCAATCAAGTGGGCTTCTCCCGAAAAGTGTGTACAGCAAGGATGACTGTGGTAAACTAAAAAGCAAATACTAATAACATACAAGACGCTCCAAGCAAAACACATATCATGTGACGAATAAAAATATAGCTCCAAGTAAAGTTACCAATGAACGAAGACGAAGGAGGGGATGCCTTCCGGGGGCATCCCCAAGCTTAGGTTTTTGGCTATTCTTGAATATCTTGGGGTGGCATGGGCATCCCCAAGCTTAGGTTTTTGCCACTCCTTATTCCATAGTCCATCAAATCTTTACCCAAAAATTGAAAACTTCACAACACAAAACTCAACAGGAAATCTCATAAGCTCCGTTAGTGAAAGAAAGCAAAACCACCACATAAGGTACTGTAATGCACTCATTCTTTATTTATATTGGTGTTAACCCTACTATATTCCAAGTTCTCTATGGTTCATATCAATTAATACTAGCCATAGATGCATCAAAATAAGCAAACAACACACGAAAAACAGAATCTGTCAAAAACAGAACATTCTGTAGCAATCTGTAACCTACGAATACTTCTGGAACTTTAAACATCCTACCAAAATAGGACGTACTGAGAAATTTGTCTATTGATCTACACCAAAAAGAATCAACGCAAAAGCACGTTTCTGTGATTTAACAAAACTAATTTCGTGCGTGCAAAGTTTCTGTTTTTCAGCAGAATCAAATTAATTATCACCATAGGTTACCGTATAGGTTCTACTTGGCACAAACACTAATTAAAATATAAAAACACATCTAAACAGAAGGTATATGCAAAATTTATTACTAAACAGAAGCAAAAACAAAAAACACAAATAAAATTGGGTTGCCTCCCAACTAGCGCTATTTTTAACGCCCCTAGCTAGGCATAAAAGCGAGAATAGATCTAAGTAGTGCCATCTTTGACACTCAATTCATAAATAGCCCGCATGATAGATTCATAAGGTAATTTAACTTTCTTTCTTGGAAAGTGCTCCATGCCTTTCCTTAATGGAAATTGGAATCTAATATTCCCTTCCTTCATATCAATAACCGCGCCAATCGTTCTAAGGAAAGGTCTACCAAGAATAATAGGGCAAGAAAGATTGCAATCTATATCAAGAACGATAAAATCTACGGGCACCAAGTTTCTATTTGCAACAATGATAACATCATTGATCCTTCCCATTGTTATTTTAATGGTGGAATCCGCAAGGTGCAAATTTAAAGAGCAATCATCAAGATCATGGAAACCTAGAATATCACATAAAGTTTTCGGAATCGTGGAAACACTAGCACCCAAATCACATAAAGCATAACACTCATGATCTTTAATTTTAATCTTTATAGTAGGTTCCCACTCATCATTAGGTTTTCTAGGTATAGAAACTTCCAAATTAAATTTTTCATTAAAAGATTGCATCAAGGAATCAACAATATGTTTGGTAAAACCTTTATCTTGACTATAAGCATGAGGAGAATTCACAACGGATTGCAACAAGGAAATACAACCTTCTAAAGAACAATTATCATAATTAAATTCCTTGAAATCCAAGATAGTGGGTTCAATGCTATTTAAAGTCTTGACCTCTCCAATCCCACTTTTACGAAATTTAGCATCAAGATCTAAGAACTCAGAATTATTGGGACGCCTTCTAACTAAAGTTGACTCATCTCCAGTCCCATCGTTATTAAGATTCATATTGCAAAACAAAGATCTAATAGGGGACACATCAATAACTTTAAGATCTTCAACATTATTTTCATTGAAACTAGAAGAACATGCTTTTATAAAGCAATCTTTCTTAGCACATAATCTAGCGGTTCTTTCCTTGCACTCATCAATGGAAATTCTCATTGCTTTGAGAGACTCATTGATATCATGCTTAGGAGGAGTAGATCTAAGTTTCAAAGAATCAACATCAAGTGAAAGCCTATCAACGTTCCTAGCCAAATCATCAACAAAATTCTTTTGGGAGATCATAAATTCTTTCACACTATTCTCAAAATCAGAGGGCATCTTATTAAAATTACCATAAGAATTATTGTAGGAATTTCCATAATTATTAGAGGAATTACTAGGGAACGGTCTAGGATAAAAATTTCCTCTATAAGCATTGTTTCCAAAACTATTCCTACCAACAAAATTCACATCCATAGGTTCATTATTATTCCCAATCAAAGTAGACAAAGGCATATCATTGGGATCAATAGGAGCACTTTTAGTAGCAACCAATTTCATAAGTTCATCCATCTTTCCACTCAAAACATTAATTTCTTCTATAGCATGCACTTTTTTACTAGTAGATCTTTCGGTGTGCCATTGGGAATAATTAGCCATAATATTATCAAGAAGTTTTGTAGCATCTCCTAAAGTGATTTCCATAAACGTGCCTCCCGCGGCCGAATCTAAAAGAAGCAAAATTCAATCCGGCATAAAAAATTTGTATGATCATCCATAAATTCAAGCCATGAGTAGGGCAATTGCGAATCATCAATTTCATTCTTTCCCAAGATTGGGCAACATGCTCATGATCAAGTTATTTAAAATTCATAATATCGTTCCCAAGAATCAATAATATTTTTAGGCAAAGACGAAAACCAAACTTTAGCACAATCTCTAAGTGAAAACGGAAATAACTTCAATTTAACAATATCATTATCCGTATCTTTCTTCTTTTGCATATCACGCAAATCAACAAAGTTGTTTAGATGGGTAGCGGCATCTTCACTAGGAAGGCTGGCGAATTGATCTTTCATAACAAGATTCAGCAAAGCAGTATTGATTTCACAAGACTCAACATCATTAAGAGGAGCAATCGGAGTACTAAGGAAATCATTGTTATTGGTATTGGAGAAATCACAGAATTTGGTATTATCTTGCGCCATGGCAACAAGTAATCCAACACATAAGTAATCAGCATAGGGCAAGCCAAAGAGAGACGAGAAGATTGGGAAGGAGAAGGCGAATGAAATGGCAAGGGTGAAGTGGGGGGGGGAAGGAAAACGGGAGGCAAATGGCAAATAATGTAAATGCGAGGGAGATGAGTTTGTGATGGGTACTTGGTATGTCTTGACTTGAGTGAAGACCTCCCCGGTAATGGCGCCAGAAATCCTTCTTGCTACATCTTGAGCTTGCGTTGGTTTTCCTCGAAGAGGAAAGGGTGATGCAAGAATAGTAGCGTAAGTATTTCCCTCAGTTTTTGAGAATCAAGGTATCAATCCAGTAGGAGGCTCCTCAAAAGTCCCACACACCTACACAAACAAACAAAGAACTCGCAACCAACGCAATAAAGGGGTTGTCAATCCCTTCACAGCCACTTGCGAAAGTGAGATTTGATAGAGATAGTATGATAAGATAAATATATTTTTGGTATTTTATAATATAGATTGGAAAAGTAAGATGCAAATTAAAGTAGATTGAAAGCTTATATGATAAAAGATAGACCCGGTGGCCATAGGTTTCACTAGTGGCTTCTCTCAAGATAGCATAAGTATTACGGTGGGTGAACAAATTACTGTCGAGCAATTGATAGAAAAGCGAATAATTATGAGATTATCTAGGCATGATCATGTATATAGGCATCACGTCCGCGAAAAGTAGACCGACTCCTGCCTGCATCTACTACTATTACTCCACACATCGACCGCTATCCAAAGATGCATCTAGAGTATTAAGTTCATAAAGAACAGAGTAACGCATTAAGAAAGATGACATGATGTAGAGGATAAACTCATGCAATATGATATAAACCCCATCTTTTATCCTCGATGGCAACAATACAATACGTGCCTTGCTGCCCTAGCATCCTTTGGGAAAGGACACCACAAGATTGAACACAAAGCTAAGCACTTCTCCCATGGCAAGAAAGATCAATCTAGTAGGCCAAACCAAACTGATAATTCGAAAAGACTTGCAAAGATAACTTAATCATACATAAAAGAATTCAGAGGAGATTCAAATATTTCAAATAGATAAACTTGATCGTAAACCCACAATTCATTGGATCTCGACAAACACACCGCAAAAAGAGTTACATCGAATAGATCTCCAAGAAGATCGAGGGGAACATGGTATTGAGATCCAAAAAGAGAGAAGAAGCCATCTAGCTAATAACTATGGACCCGAAGGTGTGTGGTAAACTACTCACAACTCATCGGAGGGGCTATGGTGTTGATGTAGAAGCCCTCCATGGTCGATTCCCCCTCCAGCGGAGCACCAACGAAGGCTCCAAGATGGGATCTCACAGATACAGAAGGTTGCGGCGGTGGAATTAGGTTTTCGTTGGCTCCCCTGATGTTTTCGGGGTACGTAGGTATATATAGGAGGAAGAAGTATGTCGGTGGCCGCCCGAGGGGCCCACGAGATAGGGGGCGCGCCCTGTAGGGGTGGGCGCGCCCTCCACCCTCGTGGCCGCCTTGGCTGCTTCTTGACTTGCACTCCTAGTCCTCTGGATCACGTTTGTTCCAAAAATCACGCTCCCGAAGGTTTCATTCCGTTTAGACTCCGTTTGATATTCCATTTCTTCGAAATACTGAAATAGGCGAAAAACAACAATATAGGCTGGGCCTCCGGTTAGTAGGTTAGTCCCAAAAATGATATAAATGTATACAGTAAAGCCCATAAACATCCAAAACGGGTAATATAATAGCATGGAACAATCAAAAATTATTGATACGTTGGAGACGTATCACGCACCAGCCCCCGAGGGGCTGGTCTGTCCCCTTCTTGGCCCATTAGGCCCATGTAGTTGCCAGGGGGTGCCCGGAACTAGTCCTGGCCATGGGCAGCCCGGCCCGGTTGGCCCGACCCGACCCGGCCTGAAAAAACCCGACCCGGCCTGGCCCGACCTTGTCCATGGGCCGGGCTTGGGCCTAAGTTTTGAGCCCGAAGCACGGGCCCGGCCTTGCCCGGGCCTGTCGTTTTCGCCGATTAAGGAAGAGGCCCGGCCCGTGGCCCGAGGCCCCACGGGCTTTTAGCGTGATGGGCCGGGGTCGGACCTGATTTTTAGGCCCAACAGCCAGGCCGGGCTGGGTTTTTTGCGTTTGGGCTTTGGTTGGCCCGGCCCGAAGCCTGACCCGGACCGAGGGATGGCCAGGTATACCCAGAACCCCTTCCGGTGACCTGATATGTACCCGGTACCCCCAGAACACTTCCAGTGTCCAAATATCATCGTCCTATATATGAATCTTTACCTCTCGACCATTTCGAGACTCCTCGTCATGTCCCTGATCTCATCCGAGACTCCTAACAACATTTGGTCACCAAATCACATAACTCATATAATACAAAATTGTCATCGAACGTTAAGCGTGCGGACCCTACGGGTTCGGGAACTATGTAGACATGACCGAGACACCTCTCCGATTAATAACCAACATCGGAACCTAGATGCTCATATTGGTTCCCACATATTCTAGGAAGATCTTTATCAGTCGTACTGTAATGACAACATACGTTATTCCCTTTGTCATCGGTATGTTACTTGCCCGAGATTCGATCGTCGGTATCTTCATACCTAGTTCAATCTCGTTACCGGCAAGTCTCTTCATTCGTTCCGTAATGCATCATCCCACAACTAACTCATTAGTCACATTGCTTGCAAGGCTTATTATGATGTGCACTACCGAGAGGGCCTAGAGACACCTCTCCGATACTCGGAGTGACAAATCCTAATCTCGATCTATGCCAACCCAACAAACACCTTTGGATATACCTATAGAGCATATTTATAATCACCCAGTTACATTGTGATGTTTGATAGCACACAAGGTATCCCTCCGGTATCCGGGAGTTGCATAATCTCATAGTCGAAGGAATATGTATTTGACATGAAGAAAGCAATAACAATAAAACTGAATGATCAACATGCTAAGCTAACGGATGGGTCTTGTCCATCACATCATTCTCCTCATGATGTGATCCCGTTCATCAAATTACAACACATGTCTATGGTTAGGAAACTTAACCATCATTGATTAACGAGCTAGTCCAGTAGAGGCTTACTAGGGACACGGTGTTTTGTCTATGTATCCACACATGTATCAAGTTTCCGGTTAATACAATTCTATCATGAATAATAAACATTTATCATGATACAAGGAAATATAAAATAACAACTTTATATTGCCTCTAGGGCATATTTCCTTCAGTCTCCCACTTGCACTAGAGTCAATACTCTAGTTCACATCACCATGTGATTTAACACCAATAGTTCACATCACCATGTGATTAACACCCATACTTCAGATCGCCATGTGAACAACACCCAAAGGGTTTACTAGAGTCAGTAATCTAGTTCACATGGCCATGTGATTAACACCCAAAGAGTACTAAGGTGTGATCATATTTTGCTTGTGATAGAGGTTTAGTCAACGGGTCTACCACATTCAGATTCGTATGTATTTTGCAAATTTCTATGTCTACAATGCTCTACATGGAGATACTCTAGATAAATGCTCCCACTTTTAATATGTATCCAGATCGAGACCCAGAGTCATCCAGATCGGTGTCAAAGCTTGCATCGATGTAACTCTTTACGACGAACTCTTTATCACCTCCATAACCGAGAAATATTTCCTTAGTCCTCTAAGGATAATTTTGACCGCTGTCCAATGATCTACTCCTAGATCACTATTGTACTCCCTTGCCAAACTCATGGCAAGGTATACAATAGGTCTGGTACACAGCATGGCATACTTTATAGAACCTATGGTTGAGGCATAGAGAATGACTTTCATTCTCTCTCTATCTTCTGTCGTGGTTGGGCTTTGAGACTTACTCAACTTCACACCTTGCAACACAGGCAAGAACCCTTTCTTTGACTGATCCATTTTGAACTTCTTCAAAATCTTGTCAAGTTATGTGCTTTGTGAAAGTCCTATTAAGCATCTCGATCTATCCCTATAGATCTTGATGCCCAGTATATAAGTAGCTTCACCGAGGTCTTTCATTGAAAAAATTATTATTCAAGTATCCTTTTATGCTATCCGGAAATTCTATATCATTTCCAATCAACAATATGTCATCAACATATAATATCAGAAATGCTACGGAGCTCCCACTCACTTTCTTGTAAATACAGACTTCACCATAATTCTGTGTAAAACCACATGCTTTTATCACCTTACCAAAGCGTATATTCCAACTCCGAGATGCTTGCACACTTTGTTAGCACCTTTAGGATCGACAAAACCTTTTGGTTGCATCATATACAACTCTTCTTTAAGAAATCCATTAAGGGATGCAGTTTTGACATCCATTTGCCAGATTTCATAAAATGTGGCAAGTGCTAACATGATTCGGACAGACTTAAGCATCGCTACGAGTGAGAAAATCTCATTGTAGTCAACAACTTGAACTTGTCGAAAACCTTTTGCGGCAATTCAAGCTTTGTAGATAGTAACACTACCACCAGTGTTCGTCTTCCTCTTGATGATCCATTTGTTCTCAATGGCTTGCCGATCATCGGGCAAGTCCACCAAAGTCCACACTTTGTTCTCATACATGGATCATATCTCAGATTTCATGGCCTCAAGCCATTTATTCATCGCTTCCTCATAGTTCGTAGGTTTGTCATGGTCTAGTAACATGACTTCTAGAACAGGATTACCGTACTACCACTCTGGTGAGGAACGTGCTCTGGTTAACCTACGAGATTCAGTAGTAACTTGAAGTTTCATGATCATTATCATTAGCTTCCTCACTAGTTGGTGCAGGCATCACGGGAACGGTTTTCTGTGATGAGCTACTTTCCAATTCGAGAGAAGGTACAATTACCTCATCAAGTTCTACTTTCCTCCCACTCACTTCTTTCGAGAGAAACTCCTTCTCTAGAAAGGATCCATTCTTAGCAACAAAGATCATGCCTTCAGATCTGTGATAGAAGGTGTACCCAATAGTTTCTTTTGGGTATCCTATGAAGATGCACTTCTCCGATTTGGGTTCGAGCTTATGAGGCTGAAGCTTTGTCACATAAGCATTGCAACCCCAAACTTTAAGAAACGACAACTTAGGTTTCTTGCTAAACCACAGTTCATACGGTGTCATCTCAACGGATTTAGACGGTGTCCTATTTGACGTGAATGCAGCTGTCTCTAATGCATAACCCCAAAATGATAGTGGTAAATCGGTAAGAGACATCATAGATCGCCCCATATCTAATAAAGTACGGTTACGACGCTCGGACACACCATTATGATGTGGTGTTCCAAGTGGCGTGAGTTGTGAAACTATTCCATATTGTTTTAAATGAAGGCCAAGCTCATAACTCAAATATTCGCCTCCGTGATCAGATCGAAGAGATTTTCTTGTTACGATGATTCTCCACTTCACTCTGAAATTCTTTGAACTTTTCAAATGTTTCAGACTTGTGTTTCATCAAGTAGATATACTCATATCTTCTCAAATCATCTGTGAAGGTCAGAAAATAACGATACTTGCCACGAGCCTCAACACTCATCAAACCACATACATCGGTATGTATTATTTCTAATAAGTCAGTGGCTCACTCCATTGTTCCGGAGAACAGAGTTTTAATCATCTTGCCAATGAGGCATGGTTTGCAAGTATCAAATTATTCATAATCAAGTGATTCCAAAAATCCATCCGTAAGGAGTTTCTTCATGCGTTTTACGCCAATATGACCTAAACGACAGTGCCACAAATATGTTGCACTATTATTATCAACTTTGCATCTTTTGGCATGAATATGTGTATCACTACAATCAAGATTCAATGAACCATTTACATTGGGTGTATGACCATAGAAGGTTTTATTCATGTAAACAGAACAACAATTATTCTTTGACTTAAATGAATAATCGTATCGCAATAAACATGATCCAATCATATTCATGCTCAACGCAAACACCAAATAACATTTATTTTGGTCCAACACTAATCTCGAAGGTAGAGGGAGTGTGCAATGGTGATCTTATCAACCATGGAATCACTTCCAACACACATCGTCACCTCGCCCTTAACTAGTCTCTGTTCATTTTGCAATTCCTGTTTCGAGTTACCAATCTTCGCAACTGAACCATATCAAATACCCTGAGGTTACTATGAACACTAGTAAAGTACACATCAATAACATGTATATCAAATATACCTTTGTTCACTTTAACATCCTTCTTATCCACCAAGTATTTGGGTAGTTCCGCTTGCAGTGACCATTCCCTTTGCAGTAGAAGCACTCAGTTTCAGGCTTAGGTCTAGCTTTGGGTTTCTTCACGGGAGTGGCAACTTGCTTGCCATTCTTTCCTGGAGTTCCTTTTCTTTTCGTTTGCCCCTTTTCTTGAAACTAGTGGTTTTGTTAACCATCAACACTTGATGCTCTTTCTTGATTTCTACCTTCGCCGATTTTAGCATCGCGAAGAGCTTGGGAATCATTTTTGTCCTCCCTTGCATATTATAGTTCATCGCGAAGTTCCAGTAACTTGGTGATAGTGACTAGAGAACTCTGTCAATCACTATCTTATCTGGAAAATTAACTCCCACTTGATTCAAGATATTGTAGTACTCAGACATTCTGAGCAAATGCTCACTGGTTGAGCTATTCTCCTCCAGCTTGTAGGCAAAGTACTTGTCAGAGGTCTCATACCTCTCGAGTCGGGCATGAGTCTGAAATACCAATTTCAGCTCTTGGAACATCTTATATGCTTTATGGTGTTCAAAACGTTTTTGAAGTCCCGGTTCTAAGCCGTAAAGCATGGCACACTAAACTATCAAGTAGTCATCATACCGAGCTTGTCAAACGTTCATAACGTCTGCACCTGCTCCAGCAATACGTTCGTCACCTAGCGGTGCATCAAGGACATAATTCTTCTGTGCAGCAATGAGGATAATGCTCAAATCACGGATCCAGTCCACATCATTGCTACTATCATCTTTCAACTTATTTTTCTCTAGGAACATATCAAAAATAAACAGGGAGCTACATCGCAAGCTATTGATCTACAACATAGATATGCAAATACTATCAGGACTAAGTTCATGATAAATTAAGTTCAATTAATCATATTACTTAAGAACTCCTACTTAGACATCCGTCAAGTCATCTAAATGATACATGATGCAAATCAACTAACCCATGTCCGATCATCACGTGAGATGGAGTAGTCATCAATGGTGAACATCTCTATGTTGATCATATCTACTATATGATTCACGTTCGACCTTTCGATCTCTAGTGTTCCGAGGCCATGTATGTACATGCTAGGCTCGTCAAGTTTAACCCGAGTATTCCGCATGTGCAAAACTGTCTTGCACCCATTGTATGTGAACGTAGAGCCTATCAAACCCGATTATCACGTGGTGTCTCAGCACGAAGAACTTTCGCAATGGTGCATACTCAGGGAGAACACTTATACCTTGAAATTTAGTTAAGGGATCATCTTATAATGCTACCGCTGTACTAAGTAAAATAAGATGCATAAAAGATAAACATCACATGCAATCAAAATATGTGACATGATATGGCCATCATCATCTTGTGCCTTTGATCTCCATCTCCAAAGCACCATCATGATCTCCATCGTCACCGGGTTGACACCTATTCTCCATCGTAGCGTCGTGGTCGTCTCGCCAACTATTGCTTCTACAACTATCGCTAATGCATAGTGATAAAGTAAATCAATTACATGGTGTTTGCATTTCATACAATAAAGCGACAACCATAAGTCTCCTGCCAGTTGCCGATAACTTCTACAAAACATGATCATCTCATACAACAATGTGTATCACATCATGTCTTGACCATATCACATCACAACATGCCTGGCAAAAACAAGTTAGACGTCCTCTACTTTGTTGTTGCGAGTTTTACGTGGCTGTGATGACCCACAAGTATAGGGGATCTATCTTAGTCCTTTCGATAAGTAAGAGTGTCGAATCCAACGAGGAGCAGAAGGAAATGATAAGCGGTTTTCAGTAAGGTTTTCTCTGTATGCACTAAAATAGTAGGTGATAGATAGTTTTGTGATAAGATAAATAGTAACGAGCAAAAAGTAAATAAAGTAAATAAAGTGCAGCAAGGTGGCCCAATCCTTTATGTAGCAAAGGATAAGCCTGGACAAATTCTAATAATGAAGAAGGAGCTCCCGAGGACACATTGGGAATTATCGTCAAGCTAGTTTTCATCACGTTCGTAAGGTTCGTGTTCGGTACTTTGATAATTTGATATGTGGGTGGACCAGCACTTGGGTACTGCCCTAACATGGACAGGCATCCCACTTATGATTAACCCCTATTGCAAGCATCCACAACTACAAAAAGGAGTATTAAGGTAAACCTAACCACAACATTAATCATATGGGTCCATATCAACCCCTAACGAAGCAACGCATAAACTAGGGTTTAAGCTTCTGTCACTCTAGCAACCCATCATCTACTTATTACTTCCCTATGCCTTCCTCTAGGACCAAATAATGGTGAAGTGTCATGTAGTCGACATTCACATAACACCACTAGAGGAGAGACAACATACATCTCATCAAAATATCGAACGAATACCAAATTCACATGACTACTAATAGCAAGACTTCACCCATGTCCTCAGGAACAAACGTAACTACTCACAAAGCATATTCATATTCATAATCAGAGGGGCAATAATATGCATAAAGGATCCGAACATATGATCTTCCACCAAGTAAACCAAATAGCATCAACTACAAGGAGTAATCAACACTACTAGCAACCCACAGGTACCAATTTGTGGTTTTGATACAAGATTGGATACAAGAGATGAACTAGGGTTTTGAGAGGAGATGGTGCTGGTGAAGATGTTGATGGAGATTGACCCCCTCCCGATGAGAGGATCATTGGTGATGACGTTGGTGATGATTTCCTCCTCCCGGAGGGAAGTGTCCCCGGCAGAACAGCTCCGCCGGAGCCCTAGATTGATTCCGCCAAGGTTCTGCCTCGTGGCGGTGGAGTTTCGTCCCGTAAGCTTGCCCACGATTTTTTCGAGAGGGAAAGTGATGATATGGCAGAAGATGGATGCCGGAGGCCCACCAGGGGGCCCAGGAGATAGGGGGCCACGCCCTAGGGGGGCGCGCCCCCTGTCTCCTGGACAGGGTGTGGGCCCCCTGGCCTCTTTCTTTTGCCCATAAATTCTTATTAAATCCAAAAAGTTGTTTCGTGGAGTCTCAGGTCTTTTGGAGTTGTGAAGAATAGGTTTCCAATGTTTGGTCCTTTTCCAGCCAGAATTCCAACTGCCGACATCCCCCCTCTTCATGGTAAACTTTGTAAAATAAGAGAGAATAGCCATAAGTATTGAGATATAATGTGTAATAACAGCCCATAATGCAATAAATATTGATATAAAAGCATGATGCAAAATGGACGTATCAACTCCCACAAGCTTAGACCTCGCTTGTCCTCAAGCAGAAGCCGAAATCGAAAAATATGTCCACATGTTTAGAGATAGAGGTGTCGATAAAAATAAAATACGGACATGAGGGCATCATGATCATTCTAATAACAGCAACATATATGGATTTTGTCATATGATTTCCTATGTTCCAGTAATAAGCAATTCACAATGTCAAGTATGGTTCAAAAACTTCATTGGGAACTAACAAACTATAATCTCAGTCATTGAAGCAATTGCAATTTATCGTAACATCAGAAAGAGTCAATAATAGAGCTTTTCAGCAGGCTCACATACTCAACTATCTCGTAGTCCCCTATAATTGTTAACACTCACGCAATACTTGTGGTTATAGAGTTTCAGCCGGACACTGAGAAAGATAGGGGCTTATTGTGTTGCCTCCCAACATATTCACCTTTAGGTGATGTCAACAATAATAGCCTATGCCAACTTACATCCAATTGGATATATGTATCATGATCTTTCAAAATGAGGAGCTTGCCAAAGGATAAAAATAAAAGGGAGAGGTGAGTATCACCTTGACTCAAGCATAAAGTAAAACATAAAGTAAAAGATTGGCCCTTTGGAGAGGGAAGCAGAGGTTGTCATGTGCGTTTAGGGTTGATGCACAAAATCCTAGTGCAAAAGAACGTCACTTTATATTACCCGTTGTATGTGGACCTTTATTATGCAATCCGTCGCTTTTATTGCTTCCACAACAAGTTCGTACAGAGCTTATTTTCTCTACACTAATAAGTCATACATATTTAGAGAGCAATTTTTATTGCTTGCACCGATGACAACTTACTTGAAGGATCTTACTCAATCCATAGGTAGGTACGGTGGACTCTCATGGCAAAACTGGGTTTAAGGATATTTGGAAGAACAAGTAGTATCTCTACTTGGTGCAAGGAATTTGGCTAGCATGAGGGGAAAGGCAAGCTCAACATATTTGGAAGGTCAATGACAATATACTTTAACTGAGATGTCAGAAAACATAAACCATTACGTTGTCTTCCTTGTCCAACGTCAACTCTTTTAGCATGTCATACTTAATGAGTGCTTCACAATCATAAAAGATGTCCAAGATAATATATTTATATGTGAACCCCTCTTTCCTTATCACTTCCTATTAATTGCAACGATGACCAGGGCTACGTTCATCAACTCTCAACATTTTTTATGCCTCATACTTTCTATGTGTGAAGTTATCACTATCCATAAGATCAATATGAACTCTTTTGTTCTTTCTAGTTTCTGAAGATCATAGCAACATAGCAAAGCCCTTGACTCAACACTAATATTTATTATAGATATACTTGATATCAAAACTTCAAACTAATAGATCAAGATACTACTAAAGGATCGAACTAAATAAAGCGATAAAAATAGGAGTGTGATGGTGATACGATACCGGGGCACCTCCCCCAAGCTTGGCAGTTGCCAAGGGGAGTGCCCATACTCATGTGATTATTTCTCCTTCTTCACGGTTGGTGTTATGATCTTCTTGGCGATGATGCCCTTCAGGATATGGTTCTCCTCCTCGAGCTTATTTACTTGTTGTTTGAGGTCCATATTTTCTTTACGGAGCTTGCCCGTAACGGACAAAGCTCCTTTTACCCAAGGATGCTGCATAGCTTCTAGAGAACAAGAAAAACTCTTTTTCATATTTTCATAAGAAAGAAATCTAGGGTTGGAAGGAGTGACCGAAGTAGGGACAGCTAGGCTAGGTAGTTCCCCCATAGTGAATTCTTCTTGGAGACGAGAGGTAACTTTTTGATCTTCCTCCATGGCATCTATCCTTTTCAAATCAGCCTCATCTCATCCTCCGTTGATGGTCCAAATTGGTAGGCATCGCTATTTGCTCCTGGACCTGGCGTTGGGTGAGACACCCGGCTCTCCCCAACTAATTCCTGAGAAGACATCTTGCTTTATTCTGCAATAGGAACAACTCGAAACGAAAACAGAGGATATTTGCATGATACGGTGGTCAAAACCTTCGAGAGTATATATAATGAATTTTTACCGACCAAAATACGTAACATACAAGATAACGGAGTCCGGGAGGCACACGTGGTGCCCACGAGACAGGGGGCGCGCCCTACAGGGGGGCTCCTCTTTCGTGGGAGCCTCGTGTCCCTTTTGGACTACTTCTTTCTTCCTAAAATCTTTAAATAATCTAAAACTGATAAAAATTGCCATTAGAGTTGTTTTGGAGTCAGTTTACTTACCGCGTAATGCACGTACCTATGCCTTTTACGAGTGCGAGGCGTTCGAAAGTGTCTCTTATGTATTTTTTTTGACTATGTACTGCAAGGCAACAACCTCACAGTCTTTTATTAAAACACAGAGCCAAGGAGTACAAAGTTACAAAGTTAAGAGAGAGGAGAAGAGAGTAATACTTACAAAAGAAGTGGTTAGGGTAAGGAAGCTATCCAAGAGATTAGACTATTCCTATATTTACATTTGATTCTGTGAGCTAAAAGAGAGATGTCCTGCAAAAAATTCCTCCTCCATGCCCTGAAAGAAGGTGATTCATTCCTGAAGATCTTCCCATTTCTTTGCGTCCAAATATTCCAAGTGGCAGTGAATACTACCTCAGAGAAAAAAGGATGCCCAAAATCCCTCCTAGCATCAGAAGCCATGTCATAAGTGGTCTGGTTTGGTTGTGGATTCCATGAAATACCCAGGTAATTCCAGATACGCTGGCTAAAATTGCAAGCGAAGAAGAGATGTGTTCTGTCCTCATGTGATGCCAAGTGGCATAGAACACAAGTGTCATCCTGTATAATCCGTTGCCGTCGCTGCATCATGTCTCTAGTGTTTAGGCGATCCATCAAAAGGAGCCACCCAAAAACCTTAAAGTTCAGAGTACAAGAACATTTCCAAATCCACCTAAATATGGGATCAACCACTGTGTCCGAAAAGCATGACAAGTAGTAAATCCTGGACTGATTGTCACCAGTCGTGGAAGGCCATTTCCAGATGGCCTTTTACCCATCTTGAAGATTAACCATATTAAGGAACACCTGAAGTTGATTAAACTCCTCAAAGGCATCAGCAGACAATGGCAGATGGAGGTTGTCAGATGGGTCTGGTAGCTCCAAAATATCCTTGACTGTTAAAGTGTCATCGATCACAAAGGAGTGGAGTCTCGGAAACTGAAGCCACATGTTAACCGTATTGTTGCCAAATTGCCAACGGTCAAGCCAGAAAATCATCGTATCCCCCGATCGAACTTGTGGAACTGCCAATTTACAAAACTTATCATACAGCTTGAATACATCTCTCCACCAGAAATAACCGCAGCTTTGCGTGACTTGAGGGGGGGGGGCGCAGAGGCGTAATAAGTGTCCCAGATAATAGATACCCATGGTATGTCCATCTTATTGAAGAACTTGAAAAGATGCTTGATGAGCAAGGCATCGTTTTTAATGCTCAAGTTCATAACTCCCAGACCACCAAAGGATTTAGGACGACATACCAAATCCCAAGCCGCCAAAGATTGCCGAGGCGTATCCGAGTTCCCTCTCCACAAGCATTGCCGCATAATCCGCTCGATCTGCTTCAGGATACCCTGCGGTAACGAAAGGGTGCACAAGAAATATATTGGCATAGAACTAAGGACAAACTGTAAAAGTTGGAGCCGGCTTCCTTGATTCAAGAGACAAGAAGACGCAGATAATCGTCTTTCAATACGATCCACCAGAGGCAACAGATCATAAATTGTTGGCCAGGAAGTACCCATTGGTAGGCCGAGGTAAGTGAATGGCATGGAACCAACATCACATCCAAGCAAGGCAGCAACACGTGTGCCCTCATCATCAGTCATATTGATTGGTATCAAAGAGGACTTACTGAAATTCACCCTGAGACCGGTTGATTTGGCAAAGACTTCAAGCATTTGTTTGAAAGCAATGAGCTGGCTATCAACAGCAGGAAGGACGATGAGTGTATCATCAGCATACTGTACGATCGGATAGTCCGTCGAGGTAGTTGGGATTGGCAAGGTGAGAATATTCCTGGAGCACATCTCATTTACAACCGATTGAAGTAAATCCACCACGATCACAAAGAGCAATGGAGATAGCGGATCACCTTGACGAACACCTGAACGACAGACAAAATGATTACCAGGCACTCCATTCAAAAGGACCGAAGAGGATCCTGTGGACAGAATGTTGTCAATCCAATTTCTCCAACGTTTATCAAAACCCTTACATTTCAAAATCCTAAGTATCAACTCATGCTCAATGGTGTCAAACGCCTTTGTGAAGTCAAGTTTAAGGAGAACGATAGGCCTCTTGGAAGCTTTGCATTAGTGAATGTATTCAAAACACCACGCCAAACAGTCTTGTATGGATCGACACAGGAGAAAACCATATTGGTTGCGGTGGATACATTTGAGGATCACACCCTGAAGACAATTTGCCAAGAGCTTGGTTAAGAACTTTAAACAAGTATTGGTCAACAATATGGGCCTAAAATCACCAACATATTCAGGGCTTAGCTTCTTCGGAATGAGGGTGATAAGAGACATGTTAAGACACTCCAAATTACATTTTCCTTCATAGAATTCTTGCACAAGTTTCAAAAAGTCGTCCTTCAAAATAGGCCAACATTTCTTTAAGAAAAGCCAGTAAACCCGTCTGGTCCCGGAGCACGATCAGTAGGCATATTCTTAATTACCGCATCCACCTTAGCATCAGTGAACGGTAAAGACAACTCCTCTAGACCATCAATGCGGGTAATTAATGTGTCTAAATCAAAACCCATCTGAATGCCTTTTGATTGGCCCATCCGCTGATTAAAATTAGCCCAGAACATTCCCGCCAACTGTTGATGGTCCGTGACCACATCCCCCTGCACAGACTTGATCGAGGAGATAGTATTCCTACGGAATCTCTCCGTAGCCATGGCATGAATTTTTTTTGAATTCTCTTCACGAACTTTGATGTTTCTTATCGTGCAACGCTTCTTCCAATAGATAAATTGCCAATGTAATATATCCTCAAGATGCAATTTAACAATTCTACGAAAATTGAACTCCGGCCAACTCAAAGGCCTAATTTCCTCAAGATTATCCAGGAAAATAATCACTTTATTAAAATCAGCAATTAAAGCTTTGACTGTAGACAGATTTAAATGCCATTTCTTGAGCGCGTAACGGAGGGACTTAAACTTAGCCAAAATTGTTAATGCAATCGATGATTTGACCACTTGCCTATTCCAAACCTCAGCAACACAGTCTGCAAACCCGGGCAAATCCACCCAATAATTCTCAAAGCGGAAAACCTTTGCCTTGGGGAAAAATGTGGCAATCGAGACTATGCACGGAACATGGTCAGAGGCAGTGCGTGCAAGAGGAAAAACCATTGTGTTGGGATGTTCAGATGTCCAAGTGACCGAAGTGAGAAACCAATCTATCTGTTCTAGGAGCGGTGAGGTTTGCATATTCGATCCAGTATATTGACGCCCCTTGATCGACAACTCAACAAGACCTAGATGACCAATTATCTCATTAAACAAGAAGATATCGTTAGCATCACCTCCCGGAAGGTTGCGGTTCTCCAATGATCTCATGAAGTTGAAGTCCCCCAAAAGCAGCCAGTTCTGACCAAACTGAATATCAAGATTATATAGCCACTGAACAAATTCATCACGGGCAGGTCCTTGACACAGGCCATAAACAGAGACTAGAGTCCAAGTTTCTGAGGTGTGTTTGGATTTAAACTCCACAATTATCCCATAGGGTTTGGACTCGATTAAAGAACCTATGAAAAAGGATGAATTACAAACAACCACCATCCCAGCAGACGCACCATGAGAAGGTACGAAAACAAAATTATCAAAACGCCTCGGGCAAAACTTCCTAATGAATCGCTGATCCATTTGCATGCATTTAGTTTCCTGGAGACAGACAACAGAACAACCACTTTCATCTATCTTACGCCTAGCGCAGGTCGACGAGCTTGAATTGAGACCACGAACATTCCAACATAACACCTTCCACTCCTTAAATCTTGTGCGATTCATTACAAACCAAAAGTAAAAGCATAGTAAATAGGCCACGCAATGACCCATACTGACCCACACAGCAGACAAGCATCACATAGTTCTGAACAAGAAAATAAAGATAAATGGCGATTATGGTACGCCATCGACCAGATCCCTGCAGGTTGTAGCTAATCATCAGAACCCTGGCTGCTGCATGACTTGGCTAGATCAGCAACAAGCTTATCCGTGGAGATCTTCTCAGGTGCAATGCGAAGACGGGCGCCAATGCTTTGAAGATCTGCAATAGCAGTTGGTGGTGGCACAGAAGGAGTGTTCTCAGACTGGGAACTGCTGGTCTTGCGCTTCTTCAAAGTATGCGACTTCTTGGGAGAAATATCACTAGTTACTTTGCGATAGCCATTACGGAGAGCACTCAGCCTCGCACTGCGCCGAACCTCAGTATCAACAATAAGTCTTGTGGCATGAGACTTCCTTGCCCTCTTCCGAGATACCTCAGGCACAGCAGAAAATTCAAATGTTTCAGAAACTGGGGCATCCAGATCATCAAACCAGAGAGCTCTAGCAACTGGCCTTTTAACAGGAGCATTTGGCACGTCTGAAGCAATGCTGATCGAGGACTCAGGTGCAGGCAGGAGTTTAAGAGTGGAAACTGGGCCACTGCAGAGAGCTTCAGAGGAATGCTTGTTGAGCAAAGCACCTATGTCAGACTGGAAAACAAACTGAGGGATGCTTGAAGACCATATAAATGGCAACATCTTCTTGAAGGAACGCTGCCACTGCATCACAGGCGGCAAAACTGGTCCATAGATAGTGAGAACTTGCCCAATCATAAGAGGAGGTTGCTGTGGACCCATTGGGGGCTGGAAGATAGCAACTTCAGCATCATTGTCAACATTGTTTACTGAAACATCTGAATGTTGCAGAACAATGGACTCCTGGGACTGTATTTCCTGAACTTCCTCATGCTGCACATCTTCCTGAACCTGATGCACTTCATTGTTTTGCTGTTCATTGACTGGCTGTGGCACATCATTCCATCCCAGTTCAGGAAATTCTGGCATAACCCAATTGTGGTTCTCAAAGTGCAGATTGCCAGGGAGGGGGTGTGGATTGCCATTGAAGGGCATGGGGTCCTCATCTGCTGGAATAATATCTGCAAAATCCGCTGACAGGATGTACACAGGTGCAGACCAAGAGATCCTAGCACCACCAAAGTCTGCATATTCTCTGTAAGTGACAGAGCGAGGGACCAAAGTCGGCGCTGGAAAAGAAACATAAGCCAGCGAGCGGACAAGCATGGGGTCATCTTGATGCCAATGATGAAATCTACCGAAGGTGCTAATCATGTCTGCAAGGTACTGTGTGCGCCTATAATCCAATGGAACACCGAGCAACATAACCCATCCACGGCGAAAACCCTGAGTAGCTCTGTAATTTACGCCCTCATCATGTGGGATGAACCTAACAAATCTATCATTGCCCAGATTGAAAGGCGGATGATCCACAAGAGCTTGACCAGCCAGAGCACTACGGAAATGAAAAAGCCCAACTCCTTGTATCCAAGGTTGGGCATCCAGAACTGCTCTTCCCAGATCATTGACAACAAAGTTACTGAACATGTTCCGAAAGATGGCGACTTCTTCAGGCAGAGGAGCTGGCTCGACGATGGCGATGGCATAGTCTTCATGCTGCCGATCTGGAGCCACCGCAGGCGCAAAGAAGGTACGAGGCAGACGCAGCTCACCACCATCGATGATGTCGAAGCCATGCGGAACAAACTCCATGGGGTCCAGTGCAAAGGTCGCCATTGCCGGCGCCGAAGGAGAGAAGCGCCGAGCAGAAGAGATGGGCGGCGATGCAGCGGGCGATTGACGAGGCGGAGGAGGCGATGCAGGCAGCGAAGAGGGAGGTTGAGGCATTCTGGGCGGTGACTCTGCAGGCAGAGGTGGAATAGATGGGGTGGCAGGCTTGACGGGGCTGGGCAGAGACCCAGCGGGACTAGCTATGGAGGGAATCGAGGCGTCCAGCGTAGAAAAACCCGCTGACCGGCTGGAATCGCCAGATTTGATCCGTGGGACCCACTTGTAAGTTGGTGAAGGAGTAGAATTCGAATAGCCCTTTGCCCTGTGCCCCAACCGAAAGCATCTACGGCAACGTAACCTGCTGGTACACTCTTTGGTTAAATGAACCATGGATAAGCAATTCTGACATTTCCACACATTAAAAACCATGTCGTCAATAAATTCAATTAAATCAAAAGAATTTCCAGATAAGTCAGATGGTTGCAAATCAATATTTGCCTCGTTGCCAACACCAGATGGAGATATATCAGAAAAATCCCAGTTTGATAGTGCCGGGGAAACAACCTGGGCCATGGGAAGCACCGGATGGGCCGGCGAAACATCATGGGCTGGAATTGAATCTGATCCAACCAGCTCATCCCCATGCACATGCAGATTGACGTCGATGGTGGTTGGCGCAGCCTCAGAAGTCGTCGCCGAAGAAATCTCACGAACTTAACTGTTCCGAAAGTGATGGGTGGCTCAGCCACCGTCCATCGGAGGTCAGTCGCCGGTGGCGGAGGCAAAATTAGCCATTCACGAGGAAGAACAGAATACCCAGCATGAGCAACAACATCAACCAGACCAGGCGAAGCAGGATAACTATACCCCTTGCAAACATTGTATTGCTGAAACGTTGCAAACGAAATTTTCTTTTTACATCCAGAACCCGAACGCAGAGCGGACTTGGATGGTGGTTTGTGCATTGTGATCAAACCAAGAGAAGCACGCCTCTTAGAGGGATTGATTAAGATCCACTTAGCATCACATTCCTTCTTCCAAATAAGAAACTCACGTTTCCAATTAGGGCCACCATTCCCCCAAAGATGGAAGAAACATTTGAATTGGGGGCTCGCAAAAGATCTCAATTGAAGAACAAGAAGGCCAACACGTTTGCATGAGACAATAAATGAGAATACCTTGTCTTTAATGTGCTGAACAGACAGATCAATTGCAGATCCACCAATTGTAGATTCCAAAGCCGCCGCCACTGAATCATCATTAAGACGAAAATTGTGCCTGCTAAAAGACACGACCATAATAAAATGGCTCGTGTCATCCACTGGATGAATGCATTGTCCACACGATCTGAAAATGTCCTCCGCAAAAGCCAAACCTTTAGAAAAATCCAGATCCAAAGTTGATCCCCCATGATGACCCATGGGAGATGGGTATAGGGAGAAAGATCAGAGGGCGCCGGAGATGATGCATGGAGAAGGACCAAGATTTAGTGGTTGGAGAGGGAGATCGCCGGAGAACCTAGGACGCCGGGGGAGGGTGGGTGCGCCATCATAAGCACAAACATAACGGAATGGTCGGTTTGTCTCTTACGTATTCCTCAGGGGTTATGGTTTCAATAATATTAGTTTCAACATTGATAGGATTACCTGAAATATAATGTTTAATTCTTTGACCGTTTACCACCCTTGGATTTGTGCCTTCGAAGTTGTTGATTTTTATAGCACCAGAATGATAGACCTTCCCATTTTGAGAGAAGTTTTCCTGCAAAAAATCTTAAAGGAGAGTTGAACAATAACACATAATCTCCTACATTAAACTCACGCTTCTGTATCCTCTTATCATGCCAGCGTTTGACTTTTTCTTTGAAAAGCTTGGCATTCTCATATGCTTGGGTTCTCCATTCATCAAGTGAGCTAATATCAAACAACCTCTTCTCACCGGCAAGTTTGAGGTCATAATTGAGCTCTTTAATAGCCCAATATGCTTTATGTTCAAGTTCAAGAGGTAAATGACATGCTTTTCCATAAACCATCTTATATGTAGACATACCCATATGGTTTTTGTATGCAGTTCTATAGGCCCATAATGCATCATCAAGTTTTTTGGACCAATTCTTTCTAGATCTATTCACAGTCTTTTGCAAAATTAATTTGAGCTCTCTATTGCTCAACTCTACTTGACCACTAGACTGCGGGTGATAAGGAGATGTGATTCTATGATTGACATCATACTTAGCGAGCATCTTACGGAAAACACCATGAATAAAGTGTGAACCACCATCAGTCATAAGATATCTAGGGACTCCAAACCTCGGAAAAATAAATTCTTTAAGCATTTTAATAGAAGTGTTATGAGCAGCACTACTAGTTGGAATAGCTTCTACCCACTTAGTAACGTAATCAACATCAACTAAAATATGTGTATAACCATTGGAGGCAGGAAAAGGTCCCATATAATCAAAGCCCCAAACATCAAATGGTTCAATAACAAGAGAATAATTCATAGGCATTTCTTGACGTCTACTTATGTTACCTATTCTTTGACATTCATCACAAGATACGACAAACTTACGAGCATCTTTGAAAAGATTAGGCCAATAAAAACCAGATTGTAGTACCTTGTGTGCAGTTCTATCTCCAGCGTGGTGTCCTCCATAGGATTCAGAGTGACACTTGCGTAGGATTTGTTCCTGTTCATGCTCAGGCACACAACGTCTAATAATACCATCTACTCCTTCTTTATAAAGGTGTGGATCATCCCAGAAGTAATGTCTTAAATCATAAAAGAACTTTTTCTTTTGCTGGTATGTGAAACTAGGCGGTATATATTTAGCAACAATGTAATTAGCATAATCCGCATACCAAGGAGCGAAGACGAGAAGCATTGACAACCGCTAATTGTTCATCAGGAAAACTATCATTAACATGCAGTGGGTCATCAAGAACATTCTCTAACCTAGACAAGTTATGCGAACGGGTTCTCAGCTCCCTTTCTATCAATAATATGCAAGTCAAATTCTTGGAGCAAGAGAACCCATCTAATGAGTCTAGGCTTAGCATCTTTCTTTTCCATAAGATATTTAATAGCAGCATGATCAAGTGTGAATAGTAACTTTAGAATCAACAATATAAGGTCTAAACTTATCACATGCAAACACAACTGCTAAGAACTCTTTTTAGTAGTAGCATAATTTCTCTATGCAGTGTCAAGAGTCTTACTAGCATACTGAATAACATTCAATTTCTTATCGACTCTTTGCCCTAAAACAGCACCTACAACATAATCACTAGCATCGCACATAATTTCAGAAGGTAAATTCCAATCAGGTGGCTGAACAATAGGTGCAGTGATCAAAGCTTTCTTAAGTGTTTCAAATGCTTCTACACAATCATCATCAAAGACAAAAGGAATATCTTTTTGCAATAAATTAGTCAGAGGCCTAGAGATTTTAGAAAAGTCCTTAATGAACCTCCTGTAAAAACTGGCATGAGCAAGGAACTTCTTATACCTTTTATGTCCTTGGGACATGGCATCTTTTCAATAGCATCAACTTTGGCTAGATCAACTTCAATACCTCTCTCGGAGATCTTGTACCCCCAAGACAATGCCTTCATTAACCATAAAGTGACACTTTTCCCAATTCAGGACGAGACTAGTGTCTTCGCATCTCTGCAAAACTCGATCAAGGTTGCTCAAACAATCATCAAAAGAGGATCCATAGATGGAGAAGTCATCCATGAATACCTCATAAATCTTTTCACAAAAATCAGAAAATATAGCCATCATGCATCTTTTAAAGGTAGCAGGTGCATTACATAAACCAAAAGGCATACGTCTATAAGCAAAGGTACCAAAAGGGCAAGTAAAAGTAGTTTTAGATTGATCCCCGCCGATCACAGTATCCGAGAGAAGCGAATAACCATCTAGAAAGCAAAAATGTGTGTGTTTGGATAGCCTTTCTAGCATTTGATCAATAAAAGGTAAAGGGTAATGATCTTTCTTAGTAGCTTTATTTAACTTTCGAAAATCAATTACCATCCTATAGCCTGTAATAATTCTTTGCGGGATCAATTCATCTTTATCATTAGGAACAACGGTAATACCTCCCTTTCTGGGGACACAATGGATCGGGCTTACCCATTAACTATCAGCAACGGGATAAATAATACCTGCCTCAAGGAGTTTTAGTATCTCCTTTCATACCACTTCCTTCATTTTGGGATTTAATCGTCTTTGAGGATCTCTAACTAGTTTGGCATCTTTCTCCACTGAAATTTTGTGTTGACATAATGTGGGACTAATGCCCTTAAGATCATCCAGAGTATATCCAATAGCAGCTCGGTGCTTCTTTAGAGTTTTCAATAATCTTTCTTCTTCTTTCTCTGAAAGGTTAGCACTAATAATAACAGGATATATTTCTTTTTCATCAAGATAAGCATACTTAAGATTATCAGGTAATGGTTTGAGTTCAAACACGGGATCACCCTTGAGTGGAGGGGGATCCCCAACAATTTCAACGGGAAGGTTATGTTTCAGCATAGGTTCTTGTTTAAGGAACACTTCATCTATTTCTTCCCTTTCCTTCATAAACATATCGTTTTCATGGTCTAGCACATATTCTTCTAACGGATTGGTTGGAGGAACATCAATGGAAGCAAGACCAATAATTTCATCCTTACTAGGTGGTTCCCTTTCACGAGGTTGTCTACTAAACTTAGCAAAATTAAACTCATGAGACATACCATCTATGCCAACAGTGACAATATTCTTTTCATAATTAATCTTAGCACTAGCAGTATTCAAGAAGGGTCTACCAAAAATAATGGGACAAATTCATCTTGTGGGGAACCAAGAACAAGAAAATCAACAGGGTATTTAATCTTCCCACACAAGACTTCAACATCTCTAACAATCCCAATAGGTTTAATGGTGTCCCTATTAGCAAGCTTAATAATAACATCAATGTCTTCTAATTCAACAGGTGCAATATCGTGCATAATTTCTTTATAAAGATCACAAGGTATCGCATTAGCACTAGCACCCATATCACATAAACCATGATAACAATGATATCCTATTTTAATAGAAATAACAGGCGTGCCTACAACAGGTCTACGTGTCTTAGTATCGGGTCTAGCAATATTAGCAGTTTCACCCAAGAAAGAGATAACATGCCCATCTAAGTCCTCATCCAAAAGATCTTTAATCATAGAAATACCGGGTTCAACATTAATTTGCTCAGGAGGTGTATAGGTCCTAGTATTACTCTTACGAACAACAGTCGAAGCTTTAACATGATCTTTTATCCTAACAATAAAAGGAGGTTTTTCAACATAAGCAGTAGGAATAAATGGATCACTATATGTAATAGTCTTTTCTTCGACTGTAATGGGTGCAACTAATTTAACTTCAACAGGAGGATTATATTTAAACCACTTCTCTTTAGGGAGATCAACGTGAGTAGCAAAAGTTTCACAAAAAGTAGCTACTATCTCAGAGTCAAGTCCATACTTAGAGCTAATCCACGGAAAGCATCGGTATCCATAAAAGATTTAACACAATCAAACTTAGGTGTCATACCTGACTCCTTACCTTTGTATGAACCCCAATCTTCAGAGTTGCGTTTAATTCTTTCCAATAAGTCCCATTTGAAATCAATAGTCTTCAGCATATAGGAACCAGCACACGAAGTATCGAGCAAGTTGCGATTATCAAGAGAAAGCCGAGCATAAAAATTCTGAATAATCATTTCCTGAGAGAGCTCATGATTGGGGCATGAATACAACATTGACTTAAGCCTCCCCCAAGCTTGAGCGATGCTTTCTCCTTCGCGAGGCCAGAAATTATGTATGTAATTACGATCATGATGAGCAAGATGCATAGGATAGAACTTCTGGTGAAATTCCAACTTCAATCGCTTATAATTCCAATATCTCGTATCATCACATAGCCTATACCATGTCATTGCATCTCCCTTCAAAGATAAAGGGAAGACCTTCCTTTTCACAACATCATCGGGAATACCTGCAAGCTTAAATATCCACAAACTTCATCCACAAAGATAAGGTGTAAGTCGGGATGCAATGTTCCATCTCCTGCAAAAGGATTAGCTAGCAGTTTTTCTATCATACCCAAAGGAATCTCAAAGTGAATATTTTCATAAGGTTCAGTAGGTTGAGGAGCATCTCTTTGCTCTTCTGGTTGGGGTGAAGATACCCCAAACAAGCCCCTCAAAGGATTAGTTTCCATAGTGACAAGTAAAACAAAATTTCAGCACACTATATAAATGTTTCCTTACCAAGTTCCACTCACCAAGAGCGATACACTCCCCAGCAATGACGCCTGAAAAGAGTCTTGATGACCCACAAGTATAGGGGATCTATCGTAGTCCTCTCAATAAGTAAGAGTGTCGAACCCAACGAGGAGCAGAAGGAAATGATAAGCGGTTTTCAGTAAGGTTTTCTTTGCAAGCACTAAAATAGTAGGTGATAGATAGTTTTGTGATAAGATAAATAGTAACGAGCAAAAAGTAAATAAAGTGCAGCAAGGTGGCCCAATCCTTTATGTAGCAAAGGATAAGCCTGGACAAATTCTAATAATGAAGAAGGAGCTCCCGAGGACACATTGGGAATTATCGTCAAGCTAGGTTTCCTCAAGTTTCGTAAGATTCGCGTTCGGTACTTTGATAATTTGATATGTGGGTGGACCGGCACTTGGGTACTGCCCTAACATGGACAAGCATCCCACTTATGATTAACCCCTATTGCAAGCATCCACAACTACAAAAGGAGTATTAAGGTAAACCTAACCACAACATTAAACATATGGGTCCGTATCAACCCCTAACGAAGCAACGCATAAACTAGGGTTTAAGCTTCTGTCACTCTAGCAACCCATCATCTACTTATTACTTCCCTATGCCTTCCTCTAGGACCAAATAATGGTGAAGTGTCATGTAGTCGACGTTCACATAACACCACTAGAGGAGAGACAACATACATCTCATCAAAATATCGAACGAATACCAAATTCACATGACTACTAATAGCAAGACTTCACCCATGTCCTCAGGAACAAACGTAACTACTCACAAAGCATATTCATATTCATAATCAGAGGGGTAATAATATGCATAAAGGATCCGAACATAAGAGAGCATAGCCATAAGTATTGAGATATAATGCGTAATAACAGCCCATAATGCAATAAATATTGATATAAAAGCATGATGCAAAATGGACGTATCAGGCTGCTATACGGGCTCGGCCGTAGTCAAATTCGATTCAACTAAAGTTGGAGAAACAGACACCCGCCAGCCACCTTTATGCAAAACTAGTTGCATGGTCTGTCAGTGGAACCGGTCTCATGAACGTGGTCATGTAAGGTTGGTCCGGGCCACTTCATCCAACAATACCGCCGAATGAAAATAAGACGTTGGTGGTAATCATTATGACTATCACCGCCCACAAATGTTTGTGTTCTACTCGTGCATATCACCTACGCATAGACCTGGCTCTGATACCACTGTTGGGAAACGTAGTATGCAATTTCAAAAAATTCCTATGCTCACGCAAGATCTATCTAGGCTATGCATAGCAACGAGAGGGGGAGAGTGTGTCCACGTACCCTCATAGACCGAAAGTGGAAGCGTTTGACAACGCAGTTGATGTAGCCGAACTTCTTCTCTTTTTGACCGATCGAGCACCAAACGTACGGCACCTCCGAGTTCTACACACATTCAGCTTGATGACGTCCCTCGAACTCTTGATCCAGCAAAGTGTCGAGGGAGAGTTCCGTCAGCACGACGGCGTGGTGATGGTGATGGTGAAGTAATCCGCGCAGGGCTTCACCTAAGCACTACGTTAATATGACCGGAGGCGTAAACTATGGAGAGGGGCGCCGCACGTGGCTAGGAATCAATGTTCACTCTTTTAGCGGTGCCCCCTCATATATATATAGGTTGGAGGGGAGGAGAGGCAGCCAAGGGGCGCCCCAAGTAGGAGGAATCCTACTTAGGCGCCTCCCAATTTGGCCTCCCCCTTTTCATATTCATCCGGAGGGGGAAGCAAGGAGGAGGGAGGAGAGAAGGAAGGGGAGGCCGAATCCCTCCCCCTCCTTTCCCTCTTCTCCTCTTTCCTTCCCCCTTTTTTGGCCTACATGGGGAGCACCAGCCCCCTAGGGGCTGGTCTGTCCCCTTCTTGGCCAATTAGGCCCATGTAGTTGCCTGGGGGATGCCTGGAACCCCTTCCGGTGACCCGATATGTACCTGGTACCCCTAGAACACTTCCGGTGTCTGAATATCATCGTCCTATATATGAATCTTTACCTCTCGACCATTTCGAGACTCCTCGTCATGTCCGTGATCTCATCCGGGACTCTGAACAACATTCGGTCACCAAATCGCATAACTCATATAATACAAAATCGTCATCGAACATTAAGCGTGCGGACCCTATGGGTTCGAGAACTATGTAGACATGACCGAGACACCTCTTCGGTCAATAACCAACAGTGGAACCTGGATGCTCATATTGGTTCCCACATATTCTACGAAGATCTTTACTGGTCGTACCGTAATGACAACATACGTTATTCCCTTTGTCCTCTGTATGTTATGTTACTTGCCCGAGATTCGATCGTCGGTATCTTTCTACCTAGTTCAATCTCGTTACCGGCAAGTCCCTTTACTCATTCCGTAATGCATCATCCCACAACTAACTCATTAGTCACATTTCTTGCAAGGCTTATTTTGATGTGCATTACCGAGAGGGCCCAGAGATACCTCTCCGATACTCGGACTGACAAATCCTAATCTCGATCTATGCTAACACAGCAAACACCTTGGGAGATACCTATAGAGCATCTTTGTAATCACCCAGTTACATTATGACGTTTGATAGCACACAAGGTATCACTACAAGAATCAGCTACTTTGCCGTCCGCCATGGTGGACGGCAAAGGTCTTTGTCGTCTGCCGCGGACGGCAAAAGGCTCCAGCAAAGTAACGATCAGCAAAGAGCTACTTTGCCGTCCACTTTGTAAGGCTAACGACAAAGGGGCCTTTGCCGTCAGCATCTGACGGCAAAGAAAGCAGACGGTAATAATTACGCTGTTAGTCCGTTAGGTGGCTAATGGCAGCCTTTGATGTCCGCTGCTGTAGACAAAGCCTTTGTCGTCCGCCGCTGTAGGCAAACTGACCAAATGGGTCAGCCCACCAGGAAGCACAAGTGGCCGCTGCGTGGCTTCTTTGCCGTCCGCGGCTGTCGGCAAAGGTGGCTTTGCCATCAGTGGCTGACGGCAAAGATCCTGCATTGCCTCTTTTTTCTGTTTTTTTAATCCAACAATTTTCACAGCAAATATATATGACATATATCACTACAAGAAATATGTCAACTAGTGACCTTCTGTCAGTGACCCTGGAAGAATTGGTCATAGATCTATGACCATTTGAGACCAACAAGTCAAAAGCTGTTCGGGGTGCTCCAAACCCTTAACCATTGCGACCATTTTGGTTAGAAAGGTCGTAATTTCCTTACACGAAATGGTCATAAAGCAAACAATGCTGGTACACTGCCTTATTTCTAGTTGTTAACGACCAATATAGATGGTCATAGCCTTGTAGATTGTGGTGGGCTGTGATGACTAGGCGCCATCTCATCAGTTTTGCCTGTGTCATGTCCATGTGTTAATTTTTGCCCTATATTTCTGTTATTTCGAAAATTCCTAAAAAATTCTCATAAATTGTTTGGATCATATCTTCATCAAATATGTAAAAAACCTTTCTTGACTAGTTCAAAAATAATTCAAAAATATTCATTTTCCTATTACTTTGTGAAGGAAGTACCACTTTGGCATGTCCAAATGGTATCCATTTTCTACAGTGCTTTCCTATGCCCCTCCACCAAATGCCAGCTCAATCCATTCAATATTTTGAGCCCAGCTTCAACATTTGTATTTATGGCCAGTGTGGTACTTTGCAAAGCAAGTACCACCTAGGGTCCTCCTTTTGAGCTGAAAATTAATGAAGACGGTCTTCTTAGTAACTGATCATCCTCAGCCAAAGCTCACGCACATTGGTCATGTGCATTTCCCATACCGCTAATCAAACACTTGGTTGCGTATTCATGTTTGAGCATCGATCGGTCTCCTCATGAGAATCTTATGTTGTGATTTTATTCCTAGCACCTACCTGGGGAGTGCCCAACCCACTAGACATGCGTAGGCCACCCAGAACACATAGCAACACCATGGTCACGCGGTGACCACGCGGCAGGCATGCTAGTTTACGCGCTCTACAGTTGGAGCCCTCGGCCACCGTCCAAACCTCGACGTATCGCCACCAAACCATGTATTTATGATTAAATAGGTACTTATGTAACTAGAAATGATTTTTGGAACAAATAAATAGCAAACTATGAGGCAGCTGCAGTTCAAATTTGATCCGCTTCCTACTGAATCGGCAGGAATTTGTCTTTTTCACCAGAGGTGGATCAAAACTTTTGACACCCAACCATTTTGTCAATTGTGCATTATATATGGCCTAGTAGTTTATAAAATTGATTAGGTCCAATTTTGCAACAAATATATGGTAGGTCCTTCACAAAAAAAAACTCATTTCAGGCACTCGGAAAATGGAAAATGAATTTTCCGTGCAAAGAAAATGAAAACTTCCTTAGGCAACATTTTTGGCCATTCCAAGATGCACCCTTGTGCACAATATGATATTATTTGAACAAACTATGCCATGAATGTGGCCATAAGATTGATCATTTGGCTTGAAAGCCATGAATCTTCACGCATGATAGCTCATTTTTTAGAACACTTTTTAAAATAATTTCCGTATTACAAGTTTATTATTTTTCCTGGAAACTTGGTCACATATAATGACACAATGTGAAGGTTTTCCAATTTTTTGATTTTTTTTGAATTTTTTATGCCCGTTTCAAAATGCGGTCAAAACGGCGGGCTTGACCGTTCCTAGCTAGTGGTTGAATCTTGGAAAACTTTTGATGTTTCTCTAATTAAATAGATACTTATGTACCTAGAAATGATTTTTGGAAAAAATAAATAGCAAACTATGAGGCAGCTGCAGTTCAAATTTGACCCGCTTCCAACTGAATCGGCGGGAATTTGTCTTTGTCACCAGAGGTGGATCAAAACATTTTACATCCAACCATTTGGTAAATTGTGCATTAAATATGGCCTAGTATTTTATAAAAAATGATTTGGTCCAATTTTGCAAGAATTATTTGGTAGGTCCTTCACAAAAAACCCTCACTTGGGGCACTCGAAAAATGGAAAATGGCTCTTTTGTGCAATGAAAGTGAAAACTCCCTTAGGCAACATTGTTTGGAATTCCAAGATGCACCGTTGTGCACAATATGATATTATTTGAACAAACTACGCCATGAATGTGGCCATAAGATTGATCATTTGGCTTGAAAGCCATGAATCTTCACGCATGATAGCTAATTTTCGAGAACACTTTTTTAAAATAATTTCCGTATTACAAGTTTATTATTTTCCCTGGAAACTTGGTCACATATAATGAAACAATGTGAAGGTTTTCCATTTTTTTGATTTTTTTGAATTTTTTTATGCCCGTTTCAAAATGCGTTCAAAACGGCGGGCTTGACCGTTCCTAGCTAGTGGTTGAATCTTGGAAAACTGTTGATGTTTCTCTGATTAAATAGATACTTATGTACCTAGAAATAATTTTTGGAAAAAATAAAGAGCAAACTATGAGGCAGCTATAGTTCAAATTTGACCCACTTCCAACTGAACCAGCGGAAATTTGTCTTTTTCACGAGAGGTGGATCAAAAAATTTTACACCCAACCATTTGGTAAATTGTGCATTAAATATGTCCTAGTATTTTAGAAAAATGATTTGGTCCAATTTTGCAACAAATATTTGGGAGGTCCTTCACAAAAAAACCTCCTGGGCACTCGAAAAATGGAAAATGGATTTTTTGTCCAAAGAAAATGAAAACTTCCTTAGGCAACATTGTTTGCCATTCCAATATGCACCTTTGTGCACAATATGAGATCATTTGAACAAACTATGCCATGAATGTGGCCATAGGATTGATCATTTGGCTTGTAAGCACTGATCTCCACACGTGATAGCTCGTTTCTGAGAACACTTTTTTAAAATAATTGCCTTATTGCAAGTTTATTATTTTTCCTGGGAACTTGGCCACATATAATGACACAATGCGAAGGTTTCCCGGTTTTTTGATTTTTTTTGAATTTTTTATGCCCGTTTCAAAATGCGGTCAAAACGGCGGGAATGACCGTTCCTAGCTAGTGGTTGAATCCTGGAATTTTTTTGATGTTTCTATGATTAAATAGATACTTATGTACCTAGAAATTATTTTTGGAAAAAATATAGACCAAACTACAAGGCAACTACAGTTCAAATTTGACTCGCTTCCAACTAAATCTGCGGAAATTTGTCTTTTTCACGAGAGGTGGATCAAAACTTTTTACACCCAACCATTTGGTTAATTGTGCATTAAATATGGCCTAGTATTTTAGAAAAATGGTTTGGTCCAATTTTGCAACAAATATTTGGGAGGTCCTTCACAAAAAACCTCCTCTTGGACACTAGAAAAATGGAAAATGGTTTTTTCGTCCAAAGAAAATGAAAACTTCCTTAGGCAATATTGTTTGCCATTCCAATATGCACCCTTGTGCACAATATGAGATCGTTTGAACAAACTATGCCATGAATGTGGCCATAAGATTGATCATTTGGCTTGAAAGCCATTGATCTTCACACGTGATAGCTCGTCTATGAGAACACTTTTTTAAAATAATTGCCTTATTAAAATTTTATTATTTTTACTAGGAACTTGGCCACATATAATGACACAATGCGAAGGTTTCCCAATTTTTTTTATTTTTTTATTTTTTATGCCCGTTTCAAAATGCGGTCAAAACGGCGGGAATCACCGTTCCTAGCTAGTGGTTGAATCTTCGAATTTTTTTTGATGTTTCTATTATTAAATAGATACTTATGTACCTAGAAATGATTTTTGGAAAAAATAAAGACCAAACTATAAGACAGCTACAATTCAAATTTGACCCGCTTCGAACTGAATCGGCGGAAATTTGTCTTTTTCACGAGAGGTGGATCAAAACTTTTTACACCCAACCATTTGGTCAATTGTGCATTAAATATGGCCTAGTATTTTAGAAAAATGATTTGGTCCAATTTTGCAACAAATATATTATAGGTCCTTCACAAAAAAACTTATTTTGGGCACTCGAAAAATGGAAAATTGATTTTTCGTGCAAAGGAAATAAAAACTCCCTTTGTCAATATTGTTTGCAAATCCATGATGTAAACTTGTGCAAAATATGATTTCATTTGAACAAATATTTGATAGGACTTTCACAAAAACACTTATTTTGGGCATTGAAAAATGGAATGAAATTTTTTATCTTGAATTGATCACGACCAATTTATATGGTCATAAGGTCATCGAATGGTTTGCTACGTTCTGATTGGACCATGAGCATATCATGCGGATCACGCATCAACCACCGTCGGATGCTTCCGGATCCAACGGCCCAAACCCACCCAAGCCGAAACCCTAGGTCTGTCCTCATGGACATTTTCCACCCACCCTCCCGCCTCCATTCTTTCTTTCTTTCTCTCCCTCCCCCTCAGATCCTCTCCCCTCTCCCCCGATGCAGATCCCCCCTCGTCCCCCTTGTCGCCACCACCCACCCCTCTGAACCTCGTCGCCGCCCTCACTCTCCCCTCGTCTCCCTCGTCCTCGACCAACCTCGCAACCCCTACTCAGGCCTAACCCCTACCCCACGGCCATGGCCATGGCCCCGCCGCTAGGGGTTCTCACCCAGCCTTCCCTCACCGTCGCCCGTGCAGGAAGAAGGGGCCCGAGTCTCCAGTGGCCATGAGCGACGGCAAGGACACCCTCGACCTCTCCGCCCTCGCCGCCACCCGCCCCTCCCCTCGCTGTCCTCCATCCAGATCGCCGTGCTCTGCTCCTCCTCCCTCCCCTCCGACAAGATCCCCATGCTCTGCTCCTCCCTCCCTCTCTCCCCTCGCGGCCTCCCTCTCCTCGATCCAGATTGAGGCACCCGGCCACCCCGCCTCCGTATCCCTCTGTCTCCCACCCGTGGAAAGCTCCACCGCCACCGCCCCCACCCAACGCTGCCACCTCCACCCAACGCCGACCTCGTCTCCACCACCCAGACTCCCACCCTCGCCATGGCCGCTCCCAAGGTCGACCACCACTTCAGCAACGTCCTTCTTGACCGCTTGGATGGATGGATGGGGAACCTGGACTGGCGCGCTGTCGTCCATCTGTTCCTCGAGGGAGGTCGGCCGGCCATGGAGGCCCGACCCCAACCGATGCATGGATGGACGGATGGATGGATAACCGGGGTGAAACGCCCCACACCCACCCATCCTCATCCCCATCCCCATGGAGCTCTTCTCTGTTCCTCGGCGGGGACCCGAGCTTGCTGATGTGGTGGCCCTCGACACCGGCGAAGCCAAAGGTACGTACGCCCCCCTCCTTCCCCTCGTCTTCTTCTTCTTCTGGATTTGCCCATCTGATTTGCGCAGTTGGTTTGTGTAGGCCATCACCATCACCATGGAACAAGTCAAGGAGGAGGCCATCGCCATGGAAGGAAGGTCATGATCAGAGGTGTGTGTGTGTGTGTGTGTTCCAGCCATGGTCAGGTCCAGATTTCGTGTTACTATATTTACGGAGTAGTTAAGGATGTTTAGGTTGATGGTCCAGATTTCAAATTTACAGAGGGAGTAGTTCAGTTACTCCCTTCTGTGTCTTAATGTTTTGATCTTTCATGTTCAGTCCACACTTTTGTCCTGCTGATTTCGGCAACTGGTCGCTCACACTACAAAAAAAAAGACACATCCGTGACATTTTGGGCCGAACGAATTTTTTTTCTATCATACATATGACACTTCTATGACGATAATTGTGACAAAACCCGGTACCATCATAGATGTGGTGGGCTCCTACTTCTATGATAAAAATCATGACAGAAAATGGGCTTTTAAGTCTGGGCAGGCCGGAGACGCAGCTGCATGACATTGTTTGGGTCGTCCATGACGGAAAAAATCATGGTAGAAGCGAGGGGGAGGAAAATTTCGGGGAGTTGCCGGTTACGGTGGGAGGTCGGGGGCGGAGCGATGCACGCTTTCTCGTGACGTGCTGCAGCGTGCGTCTGGCGTTGGCTCTAACTAAAGCTGAGCGAGGCATTGGGTTGTAACTGAACCCGAGCGATTGCACTGTAGGCTACGTGTTACTGAACCCGAGCGATCGATCGATCGCTGTTAATTGAACCCGATGGAGAGATTCCTTTGCTACTGCTGCTAACTGAAGCCGATCGATGCTGCCTTTGGGATGAACAGTGAGCGTTGCGAAGGGGGGGGTGGATGAAAAGTGAGCGGTGGCATTGCCTCTGGATGAACAGGAACCCGTGGTGTGGAGGGCTGGATGAACAATAGATGGTGGAGGGGTGGCCGTGGAGGGGTGGTTGAACAGGACCCCGTGGTGTGGAGGGCTGGATGAGCGATGAGCGGTGGAGGGTGCCCGTGGAGGGTGGTTGAGCTGTGGCGGTGGAGTAGCACGCGGTGGAGGCTGGATGAACAGGAGCCCGTGGAGGCTGGAGGAGGTCGACAGTAGCTCGTGGAGGCTGGAGGAGGTCGACGGTGGAGATGAACAGTATCCCGTGGAGCGTAGCGCTCCAACACAAGTCCGTTTCATCTGTTTTGCGGTACGCCACACCCCTCCCGACGAACAGGACCCCCGTTTCAACCATAGCACTCCAACACAAGTCCGTTTCGTCCGTTTTGCGGTGCGCCACACCCCTCCCGATCAACAGGACCCCCGATTCGACCGTAGGAGGTCCGTTTCCTCCGTTTTGCGGTACGCCAGGCCCCTCCCGATCAACAGAACCCCGTTTTGAACGTGGCCGGCCGAACACAGGGCCGTTTGCTCCGTTGTGCGGTACGCCAGGCCTCGTTTCCATCACTTGTTCCGTCCAAGCCCTCCCGATGAACACGACCACGCATTCCGTTCCGACCCAGCCGGTTGGCTCCCCATGAACACGACGACGATGTTGTTTCTCCGTTCCGACCCAACCATGTACGTATGCGCGAGTAGGTGTTCGAGACCCTTCCCGTATGTACGTACGTGGCCGTATTTTCTTTCTTGCACCCTCGCCGCTGTACGTATGTGTACATGCTACGTGCGCGCCTCTACTACGACACGTGCGTGCCTCTACATCTACGACACGTGCGCGCCTCTACATCGACTAGTATGTACGTACACGTTCACGACCAGAATGACAATGCTATGTCCGCTTCGACCAGGTGAGTCCCGACTGTCAGGCACTTCCTTCCGTGCGAAGATGTAGCTAGTGGGTCCCAGCAGTCAGGGGGGCGAATCGTTTTGTTTTTTTGCCCGGACGCACTTCCTTGCATGCGAAGGTGTAGCTGGTGGGTCCCAGCAGTCATGGGGGAAACATTATTTTCGCTAAATATGGTGGCCCGTCCGGTGGGTCCCCGCTGTCAGGTGGAGGAATAATTATTTTGCGCGTAATAAGGAGGCACTTCCTTGCTGCGGCCGTGGACCCAGCTGTCAGCCTCTCCACGTACAGTCCACGTCCGATGGAAGTCGTTCCTTGACCACGTTGACCACGCCGCAGCCGCACCGAGAGCACCAGGGCGGTGGACGACGGCGAGGCCTAGGAAGGGGACGACATGGAGCCGGGGAAGACGCGACAGTGGATGCCCACGCGTAGAGGAGTACGAGGGTTCATTGGTTCGCTGCGGTGTGAGGCTGTCGTCGCCGCAGAATAACAGGGGGTGTGGGTGAGTAGAGGGATGGCCTGGCCAGCGGTGGAACAAGAAGACCAGAGGTTGAAGAAGCACTACGGCCGTTGGATGGACATCGTACGACACTGGAGCTAGAATCGTGCATATTGACTAAGTTGACAAAGCCCTCCGTCCCCGTCAACTTAGTAGGCCCTAAGTCAGCCTGCCACTATCTTTGGGTCCCAGCTAACGGGGAGTATTCATTTTTTGTGCGTAATAAGGAGGCACTTCCTTGCGTGCGAAGATATAGCTGGTGGGTCCGAGCTGTCAGCTGCGGTAAATTTTTTTCGCGAAATACTGAGGCCCTTTTGGTGGGTCCCTGATGTCAGGTGGACGAATCATTATTTTGCGCGTAATAAGGAGGCATTTCCGTGCGTGCGGCTGTGGACCCAGCTGTCGGCCTCTCCACGTCTGATCCACTTCAGATGCATGTCGGTCATTGACCATGTTAACCAGGCAGCGAGAGCACCGAGGCGGTGGGCGGCAGTGAGGCCTAGGAAGGAGCGACACAAAGGCGAGGAAGACTCGGCAGTTGTTTCCCGAGGGGAATCTGTTGAACAAGGGTTCTTGGTTCATCTGCCGTCGCGGAGAATAACAGCGGTGTGGGTGAGTAGAGGATGGCTAGGCAGCGATGGGAATGCGATGGGCGGTGAGGCCTACGTGGCAGACCTGATTGGCCGTGGGGAGGAGGGAGCAGCAGTCCATGGCGTTTGTTTGAGCGGTGGAGCAGGAAGAGCGAGATTGAAGAAGCACGACGGCCATTGGATGGCCATCCAACGATCCTTTGCTTGTCGTCAACCTTTTTTTAGGAAAGCCTAAAATCTGTGGAAAACAGCGTAGAGCCCATCTGCCATTATTTCTAATAATTTACAGCCCATTTGCTAAATCTTAAGGTTTTTTTGGAGCCCATATTCTTTTTTTTGCATTACAGCCCATATTGTGGCCACGGTTAAAAAATTATATGAAATTTTGCATATTTCGGTGCGGTCCGAACTGTTTTTATTCCCAAAATTTCGACTCGCATTCAAACTGATTTTAAAACTAAATGTATATCAATGTAAAATCCAACAAATTCTCCACGCATAAAAATTAATGTAATTTAAAATCTCGAAATGAAAAAAAAGATATTTGAAACTAATTGCCGCTTTGATGTGTTTTAAAAATGTACAACCCATTTCTCATTACTGATGGGCCATTTTCTCGGCCAGCCGAATGAAAGCTCTCCTCGTCTTGAAAGATTTGCAGCCCAACAGGCCTGACAAAGCGACTTACTTGGCAAATCACAAAAAAAACTGGGCTATGGCCGTGGACTCAGCTGCCAGCCTCTACACTTACAGTACTCTTCCGATGGAAGTCGTTCCTTGACCACGTTGACCATGCCGCGCGGAGAGCACCACGGCGGTGGACAATGGCGAGGCCTAGGAAGGGGACAGCACGGAGCCGGGGAAGACACGGAAGTGGAAGCCCGCGCGGAGAGGAGTACGAGGGTTCACTGGTTCGGCTGCGGTGTGAGGCTTCCGTCACCGCAGGGCCTGGCCAGCAGTGGGAATAGTAGGGGGCGGTGAGTCCTCCGCGACAGCACAGCCGGCCACAGGAGGCAGGAGCATGAGGCACGACCGGCGCTAGTTTGGGTGGCTGGAGCAAGAAGACCAGAGGTTGAAGAAACACTACGGCCGTTGGATGGACATCATACGGTCACTGGAGCTAAAATCGTTCATATTGACTAAGTTGACAAAGCCCTTTGTCCCCGTCAACTTAGTAGGCCCACAAGTCAGCCTCCCACCAAGGTGGGTCCCAGCTAGCAGGGGGAGTATTCATTTTTTTGTGCGTAATAAGGAGGCACTTCCGGTGGGTCCGAGCTAACAGCGGGGGGGGGGGACGTTTTTTCATGAAATACGGTGGCCCGTCAGGTGGGTCCCAACAGTCAGGGGGCAAACGTTTTTTTCGCGAAATACGGTGGCCCGTCCAGTGGGTCCCTGCTGTTAGTTGGAGGACTCATTATTTTCCGCATAATAAGGAGGCACTTACTTGCTGCGGCCGTGGACCCAGCTGAGACTCTCCACGTACAGTATACTTCCGATGGAAGTCGTTCCTTGACCATGTTGACTTCGCCGCGTTCCGTTGCATGCATGCGTCCATGGGCGTGGTGCGTCCCCTTGTCGACCTCTCACGTCTGATCATCTTCCGATGACTCTCGGTTGCTGACCACGTTGACCACACACCGTCGAGCGAACCCATACTGGAATGACCCGAAGATGGGGAAGACGGGGCAGTGGAGTCGCAGATGGAGAGGAGTGGGAAACTTCTTTGGTTGGTCTTGGCGGCGGCAGACAGCAGCGGTGCCGCATACGGAGATAGGAGCAAGAACAGAGGTTGAAGAAGGAGCACGGCTGTTGGATTAACATCTAACGGTCCAGCTGCTAGAATCATTTGTTGAATAAGTTGACAAAGCCGTGCGTACACGTCCACTTAGCAGGCCCACAAGTCAGTCACCAAATCTGACAGGTCCTAGCTATCAACGGGATGAATAATTTTTTTCGCAAAACAAGGAGGCACTTCCTTCCGTGCGAAGATACAGCCGGTGGGTCCCAGCTGTCAGGTGGAGGAAACATTTTTTCAGCTTAATAAGGAGGAACTTTCCTTGCGTGCGACCATGGACCTCGTGGGTCCCAGACGTCAGGCTCTCCACATACAGTCCTCTTCCGATGACTCTCGTTTGTTGACCACGCCGCACCGAACACAGCGAGGCAGTGGATGACGGCGAGGCCCCGGACAGGAACGACTCGGATATGGGAAAACGCGATAGTGGAGTCACAGATTGAGAGGAGGAGAAGGGTTATAACTGGTTCTGTTGAAATTCATATCAAACTCAGGTTCACAGGACACGTTCATATTCATAGCTAACATTCACTATCAACAACTCAAAAGATTCATATATGCACAAGCTCAGCATATCTATGCATTCAAATGATTGATAGATCACACGACAATATTCATACATAATTCACAAAAAGATTCAGATATGCACATGTTCAGTATGTTTATGCATCCAAATGATTGAGATCACAGCCAATATGATCCATGGACGAACTTTAATTACCTAGGGTACAGACTGGTAAATGGTGTTCAATCAGAGGTACTTCTTGCTAAAATTAGTTCTTGTACGAGTAAACTTTCGAGTACATAAGAAGCAACCTGAGACAATCTGAACTTTGCTTGTAGGTTTATCCTCAAATAGTGGCCTCGTGCCGACGGAGGTTTGAGCAACTTGGCCACTACTTTCATCCAACTAGTTTACTGGCTCATCTTGGTCCTGTATCTCGCCAAAATTCTACATTGCAGACGAGAAAGGAGGCGGTTGAGAAAATGAACCACCCAAATTTTTTGTGCAGTTCAACTGAAATGGAGCATCCTTGGCATGCAGACTGATTAAGTCCCAGATGAATATACGCGTCAACCAACTTGTCTGGAATCTTTAGACTCCATGCCATATAGTTCGCTACCATATGTGCCGATAACCAAAAGGCACAAGTTGGGACCAAAGACTGGACTGCGTTTTTCTGGGCTATGCACCAAGCAATATTTTTGGCGTTCACTCTCCTAATACTTGGAGTTTGACAATTGGTTGACGCCGGTTGATACTCGAATGAATATAGGCACTTCTTGTCAACATTGATGCTTGTCTGAGTGAACTTTGGAGTACATAGCAGCAGCATAAGTACCTGTCCATCTGATCATTTTGTGCAGTTCTACTGAAATCACCCGATGTAATGATTTGCCTGCGAGTTCAGGCTCCAAATTACTCCTTTATGAAATCGGCAAATAGTAGCACAATACCAAATTACCAATACATATAGCGAGCACAATAATCGGGATAAAGACTAGTACCAACTTTGTGTGAGGTAGCATATCAATTACTATTTCCTTTATTGGAAGCCGAGATAAATAGCGGTCGACAAACAAAGGAAGAAAGCAAGCGGAGATTAGCGACTGACAGGAAAGGACGGAAGCTGTCGAGGCGATGAATCACCCAAAGTTTTTGTGCAGTTCCACCAAAATCGAGCATCCCTGTTGGCACATATATTGAGAGAGTGAGATTACTGTAATAGTGGGACTAGTTGATGAAACATACACTAACAAATAGAAGCACCCTCATTATCTTAATGGGTAAAGTTAGCAACATAGTAGTCTTGCTTAAAGAGAGGTATTAGTTTATTTAATTAGTGCCAATTAGCTCAACTCAACACTCAAAGCATTGCCATTTATCATAGGTTGCAAAACTTAAAAGTGCAAAGATAAAGGAGTTTCTCATGACAGTAGCACGATACAAATAGAGATGACAACAAATTAATATGGATGAAGGCCTTAGGCCCGTACCAACCTGAGAAAAAAAGCTTATTCATGTAGTCCCATAAGAGATGATAAATCACTCACTGGAATCACACAATAGTAAATATTTCTGTGCATTTCAAATGTATGGTTGAAATCACTCTTGTTTACCGATCTTTGAGATTATATCGAAGATTATCAAGAACTTCCAGCAGAGTTAAAGCATTGGCTGTGATACTGATTCATTGTATTGTCTTGTGTAGTTCCACTAAAATGTATGATTGGCACAACATGATCCCTGTTTGCACAAGTAGGAACAAGGTGAAACCTTCATTAGCTTAGTGAGAAAGGATAGGAAGACATTAGCATATTACTCAAACAGTAGCATCAAATTCATGATGGACAATACGCAAAACATTGCCTAATTGAACCAATGGCAATAAATTGACATGCAAAACAATAGCACTATTATGTCATGACACTAATAATATTCCCTCCCTGCTCCACCACATGATTCACCTCCATAGACAAACATTCACAAGTACATGATTCAGCATAGGGTCCTACTAAAGATTTGTTTAACTCCAACAGGAAAATTAGGTAGTAATAAATTAGTGGTACTTAAGTGCTCCTAATTAATTAAGTGAGACAGCAGAAGTGGAAGGGCTCCCTGGAGGATCGTCTCACATGTAAGGTAGTCGTTGCCGGAGCCCTTGAATAGCCTCGACTAAGGCCTCTGGCTTCAGCAAGATCACCTATTGTTTATTCTTCTTCTTCTTCCTCTTCATGCTATGTTTCTCTTTCTCCTCACCAGTTGGTGAAACCAAGTACATGATTGGCCTTCTAATTCAGAATTGGGTTTGTCAGTGAGGGAGTACAAGTGTACTAGTAAAAAACAGCATTATTTTCTCTTGGCAGTCGGAAAATAGAGATGAACACATGCATTAAATATCATTCTTACCTAAAGGAAGGTTATGGCGCCAATATGGATGATGAGGATTGGAACACAGATCACCCTTTGTGAAGTTCCACCAAAATGAACCAACTGTTCCATCTGACATTCCAGTTAAACAGCACAAAAGTCACTTCTTTTAAGAAGAGTTTTGTGTAGTGCACCAAAAGGTCACAACAGCAACCAGGTGAATTGGATATCCCTCTTTGTACAAAAAGGCACAGAGGAAACAGTCAGTCTCAAACAATTACAGGCAAAAACATTTGGCTAAACTTGTCAGAGTCTCAAACAATTACAGGCAAAAACAGTGGCATGGCTTCATTTTTACCAGGGACATTATATTAAGAACAGCTAAGGTTGCGTTCGGTTCACAGGTTTGGTGCAAGATTTTCGTAGGAACACAATTCCTATCGTATTCTTTCCCTTCCAACCGTTCGGAACACGGGAAAGGTGAATAGTGTTTCATAGGAAAGCTGGTCTGGTAGTACTGATTCCATCGGATTGGAAACATCCACGCGCTGCTCATTTTTTGGGCGGAAGCCCGAGGCAGGTGCTCGCTGCCATGCGTTAGACAGGTTGTTGTGTTGTGTTTGCCAGAATAAAAAGATCAACCTATGTGTGGTACGTGAGGTGAGGACAAGAGTAGTCACTATGCAGCTGAATAAACAAATAGCATCTCATACTGCCAAGCATGCTACTCTAAAAAAACAAATCTGTACATTTAAGTAGTCCATCGAACACATTCTCTTGAGAGTTTCCTCCGGTTCGCTGTTCCATAGTTTTATACCTACATTCCTTTCCTATTCCTCTATTTTCATCAAGACCTATGTTTTACGCCCTTTATTCCAACCGGAGCGTAAATATTTGGTATAAGGGCATGGGGCGGTGGGGGCACCAGAAGACAACACCATGTACGTAAGCAGGGGCATAAAGTGGTGATTCATAGTTTGTTGCCCGAGAAACAAACATCCAAGAAACATATCTGGGTTGGTCCCATTTTTCACTCTAGCCACCTACTCCTATGTGTGGATAGCAAATCTAGTCTGGTCATACCACTTGTGTACAACGTTACCCCTATATTTGCCTTTTAGACCAAGAGACGGTTGGATGACCGTCTGTACTACTTTCATCCCTTTCCTTCTGTTTGTACCAAGTCCGATGTACATACTAAATTCCCCCCCCCACTTTATTTCAATGACAAGTATTTTGGACGGAGAGAGTACAAGATTCGACTCCATGAAGTAGCTTTACCTCTAACAATAGAAGAAAAAAAAAGGTGACGTTGGACCATTCGATCGAGAGGGGTGAGAGGTGAAAATGATGCACATGCAGCGACGTAGCAAGTGGGGAAGTAGAGCTAAGGCGGTTTCGAACGAAGATATACCTGAAGGTCATCGGGATGTGGATAGGTGGGCGGCGGGAGGCCGGATCCGCCCACTGGCAACGACGAAGGGATCGGAGGACCTCCCGCGCCGGTGTTCGGCCAGAGATAACGGTGCGTCCGGCAGTGGGTCTCCTCCCTCGCTGTCGACGACGGCCTAAGCGCTGCCCCTCCTCCCCTTCACCGGCGGAGGGGGATACGTCCGGATCTGTAACCAGTGGTGAGGATAGAAAGCCAGTGTTTTTTGAAGGGAGAAAGACAGGGTTACTACCCCTATCTTGTTTAGATCTGGAGAGGATGAGAGTGTGTGAATAGAGCAGCCCTAGCAAACAAGCGCGGAGGCTCCGGCCTATATATAAGTAGTGGGGTAGTTTTCCTTTTTCACTCCATCAAAACAATCGTTTAAAATTGTGTACTATGCTACATGCCAGGTCGCGGTTTTTTTAGTTGTTGATTGTTTTTTGAGATAGCTACCCGCTTGTTCCAAGTGGTGTTACGGTGTGCTAGGTTGCACTTTGTAACGTTCAAGTCTGGTAGTACTACAAGTCCCTCCATTAAATGAACAACCACCCCCACGTAAAAATTGTGAACAAGCCCACGACTAAAATTAGCGGAAATGTGGGTTGCCCCAACATGCATTATTATTTATATTTTCTACTCCCTCCGTTCCTAAATATAAGTCTTTTTTATTAGCCACACCTAAGACAAGAATTTTTTTATTAGCAGTGAACCCCACATGTCATAGACACAAAAATTGTGGCAAGATTCCCTTAGGCAAGCCAAAGTGTGTCTAACAATTTGACCAACTCAGGTTAGGCAAGTGTGGCAAGTGTGGGAAAAATAATGTGGCAACATAAGACAAACATAGTCACAATCCAAACAGTCCCATGATTTTTTGTGACATGCATGAAAATTTGGTTAGTTAAATTTATAGTCAAAATTTGGCAAGGTGCATCAAATCAACACATGCAAGTATCAAAAGGAAATTCACGGCATGCATGCATGCGTTGTACTCCCTTCGTTTCCAAATATAAGTCTTTTTAGAGATTGCAACAAGTGACTACTCCCTCCGTTCCTAAATGTAAGTCTTTTTAGGGATTCCACTACAAACTACATACGGATGTATATAGACATATTTTAGAGTGTAGATTCACTCATTTTGTTTCATATGTACTGTTCATAGTGAAATCTCTAAAAAGACTTATATTTTGGAACGGAGGGAGTACATACGAAGCAGAATATGTCTACTCCTACATACGAAGTAGCCCATTTGAAATGTGTAAAAAGAGTTTTATCGAATGCAGTGCTCTGATGTGTCGCGTCAACTCGTACAAGCCCGAGAAATTTTATTACTACGACACCGTCTCCCTCGCGGACTGAGCTCCGGTGCCTTAACTGCACCTGCCTTTGGCTGCATGACAGGTGGGCCAACCACCTGTTGGGCCCACCTGTCATGGATGCAAAGGCAGGAGCAGTAAGTAGAAGCTTTCGCTACACGCTATCCCTCCCGCACGAGGTGGACGGACATGCAGCAGTGGATTCGATACTGTAGAAGTAGGAGTAACAACATTGTTCGTCTTCTCGAAGAGGCGACGAGCCAAGTGTAAACCGAACGTGGCAATTGCGAACGCTCGCGTGGTGCGGTTCCTTGGAGTACTAGCCAGGCTCTTGCATGACACAAAATTTCTATTGTTTAACAATTAAACTCCATTATCCATTGGTTGATACTCATTCTGCATAGGTCCACGCGCTTAGCACCGTTTCCTCCTGGGATCACCAATGTTTATTTGCTAATTAATAGCATTCCATGCAATGAACTAGCCATTGCGAGTCATTAAAAGCATGCACACCTCTCATCTCTTATTGGTTGATACGTATGTCAAGAAACAAGAAACAAGGTAGAAGTTAATGCACCGCGCCTAAGTGTTTTGGGACTATTTGGTTTTCGTAAGATGACTTACACACCTAGACGGAGGGAGTAGTATAGACCTGTAAATCGGAAAGGAGTATTTGCCTTTCTAGAGATTTCAACAAGTGACTAGACTTCGGCTCAAAAAAAACAAGTGACTAGACTACACCATGTGCAGTACCCCCTCCCCTCCGGTTTATAGGGCTCAAATCTCAAATCTCATGAACCAAGGCAGTTTGCGATTGGAGGAATGTATCTCGTACTTTACAAAACAACCCTAATTAAACTCATGCATTAATTACGTAGTTCTCTCATTTTCCTCTCCGCCTTGGTCGCGGTGCACAATATTGAGGCTAGCCATAGTGGGAGTAACTTAGGTAGTAACTTAACACATCTCAAGACAATTTTGCTTATGTGGCAAGTATTTAATGAGGAAAGAGGTGCTTGTGGTAACATAATATGTTACTGTAACAAAGCGCTTTCAGAGGCAAAATGAGTCTATGAGATAATAAATGAAGCAATCTATGATACTACTACTATGTTACTTTGCACTATGGAGGTAGTAACTTACACTGGTGTCATATGCATGACACTAGTCTAAGTTACTCCCCACTATGACCAGCCTGAGAGAGTGCTTTGATACGTTGTAGTCTCATGACTAAAAGTAGTGGGACTAAAACTTGTTAGCCTCATCCATGCTTGGATCCAAATACTAAAGAGACTAATATCAAGTTAATGACATTTCAAAGCATCCGGGCCCGCGTGCCATCCACCAAATCACAGCAAGGTGCTACAGTCGAGACTCACCTGTCACCCTGGTGTGGCCGTCATGACCCGTCATATCACAAAACCCACACGTTTACCAACAGTGGTAAGGTGGCCTCAAAGTTGGATTGGACGAAGCAATCATCATTTCATTGCAACGCTCGTTCAAGCCCTTTCTTCCCTTTCTTGAAGAAAACCTCACTCCAGGCTACTCACTACTGCCATTTTTCTTCTCTACCAACGAAGGAAATGTGGGCAAATCAGTTATGCTGCTATATTTTCATTCCAATAATCTTCTTTTTGTGAAGCACCGACCGATTCTCACATCCTATTCTTTTCCCGTTTTCATTTCGATTGTGGTTTCCTTTCGATTGCTTTTTGTTTATCAGTTCATTGATGGATCCTGGAGCACTAGGCAAAGAGTTGCCGGCGGACAACCCACTGGAGACAGCGATCTCCAGGAAGCGAGCACTGACCAACGAGTTGACCATGTTGGCGGGCCAACCCATGGAGACGAAGAACTCCAAAAAACAAGCATTGGCCAAAGAGTTGAGGATGTTGGCGGATGAACTCCTTTAAAGAAAGTTGGAAGAACAGCAAGGACCCCATCGTGCCTACCCCAGGAACTCTGATTGCCACCTATGTGAGGCTCAAGACCGAGTTTGAGGAGATAGTCGCCGTTGAGAAGGAGTATTCCCCTGGCAAGGTGATGGCCCCCATCGAGGACGAGGAGATGGCCCCCGGAGGGATGAGATCCTCGGTGAGCTGCACAAGGTAAAAAGTAATGGCTTATTACCATAGTTGTGGTTTTTGATTATTTGCAATGTGCTTGCTTTTTGATTATTTGCAATGTGCTTGCTAATATGTTAGTGTTGTGCAGGTGCCGGTGGTTGTCCTTGATGATTCCGATGTCGTGGCCCGTCCTGTTGGCATCGCCCCGGAGATCGATTCTGATGCCGCTGTCCATCTTGTGGACATGATCGGTCCTGTGGACATCGCCCCAGAAATCGATTCCCATGCCGCTGTCCGTGCTGTGGTCATTGCCCGAGAGATCGATGACAAGAAATAGTTGGTCACCCTAATCCTTCAGGGTAGTTTGCATTGCCCTGTGTTTATTTACCAGAATGATGCATGTTATCAAACCATCTTAGGGCTAGTGCACTGTCTTGTGTGGGCAGATCTTGCTACTTTTGTTTGATAGTGAATCATGCGAACCCTCTCCGAGTTATGGAAATAGATGTATCCTCACAAGCTTTTGATGTAATATATGGCATGCTTAGATGTAAGTTTGAACTGTTTATCATATCAGCAGGGCTTGTTTGATGATTCTTGGTGTTAGTAGGCTAGCTATTGTGCGAGCTATAGTACTTGCAAAACACTCACCAAAGAGAAACGTTGGGGCTGATGAGCTCGTGGTACGCTTATACTTATCCCTCGTCGATCGACCAATAGCCCTATGTCACGCCCAATATGCGATACTATCCTAAAGAGACTCGAAGGTCCCCCCAAGGATAGAACCGCATATTGAAACACTTTTGCAAGGTGGATATCATTACATCAACATTACATAATAGATGGGGATACATACAAAAGGCATACAATGCCACACGAATACAACATCATCATACATAAGAGCATCATCCAACTACGGATGAAACACAAACAGAAACTCAAACGACATCCACCCTGCTAGCCCAGGCTGCCGACCGGGAACCTATCCCCTGATCGAAGAAGAAGCAGAAGGAGAACTCCAAAACAAGTAACATCGCTCTCGCGTCATGATCATCGCAATACCTGTACCTGCAACTGTTGTTGTAGTAATCTGTGAGCCACGAGGACTCAGCAATCCCATTACCATGGGTATCAAGACTAGCAAAGCTTAATGGGAAAGGAAGGGGTAAAGTGGTGAGGTTGCAGCAGCGACTAAGCATATATGGTGGCTAACATACACAAATCAGAGCGAGGAGAGAGCAAACGGAATGGTCGTGAAGCTAGCAATGATCAATAAGTGATCCTGAACTCCAACTTACGTCAAACATAACCCAAAAACCGTGTTCACTTCCCGGACTCCGCCGAAAAGAGACCATCACGGCTACACACACGGTTGATGCGTTTTAATTCGGATCTGGTGTCAAGTTATCTACAACCGGACATTAAAAAATTCCCATCTGCCACATAACCGCGGGCACGACTTTCAAAAGATAATACCCTGCAGGGGTGTCCCAACTTATCCCATGATAAGCTCTCGCGATCAACAAAGGATATTCCTTCTCCCAGGAAGACCCGATCAGTCTCGGAATCTCGGTTTACAAGACATTTCGACAATGGTAAAACAAGACCAGCAAGACCACCCGCTGTGCCGACAAATCCCGATAGGACCTGCACATATCTCGTTCTCACGGCACACCGGATAAGCTAAGCCTACAGGTACTGACGTAATCCCAGTTGCCAAGGAATGGTCCCACATGGTGCTCTAGTTTGGACCAACACTCGGAGGAGCACTGGCCCGAGGGGTAAAATAAAGATGACCCTCGGGCTCCAGAAACCCAAGGGAAAAAGGGCTAGGTGAGGCAAATGGTAAAACCAAGGTTGGGCCTTCTTTGGAGGAGTTTATTCAAAGCGAACTGTCAAGGGGTCCCATAAATCACCCAACCGCGTAAGTAGCATAAAATCCGGGAACATAACACTGGTATGACGGAAACTAGGGCGGCAAGAGTGGAACAAAACACCAGGCATAAGGCCGAGTCTTCCACCCTTTACCAAGTATATAGATGCATTAATAATATAAGAGATATTGTGATATCCCAACATAATCATGTCCACCATGGAGCAATCTTCAACTTCACCTGCAACTAACAACGCTATAAGAGGGGCTAAGCAAAGCGGTAACATAGCCAAATAACGGTTTGCTAGGAAGGGTGAAAAGGTTAGAGGCTGACATGGCAATTTGGGAAGGCTTGATCAACAAGAGATAGGTAGCGCGGCAAAGCGATAGAACGAAGCAACTAGCATAGCAATGATAGTAGCGAGATCGAGGTGTGATCATCTTGCACGAAATCCGCTAGGAAGAAGAACGAGTCCATGAAGAAGATGAAGCCACGAAGACGAACCAAGCGTAGATGAACGAATACTCATGATCGCAACGAAATGGGGACTATCGAGAAGAAGCACACAACATGGTAAACACACCACTGTCGGTGTACTAAGGTAGGGGTACCTCAGTACCCCAACTTGTGCACGGGCAGTTGCAGCTCCCCGCGGCAGGGTTTACCACGTGCTCGCCGGGGGGCCTTCTTGCTCCATATCAAGCCATTCAAGAACAAAGTATACAAGACAGAAGATCGAGACCCCGGCAAGAGGAGCTTGCCGGGAAGGCCGTCCCAGGCTCAAGGTTACGTCACTCACGCAAGGCCCTGGCAAGAGGAACTTGCCAGGAAGACTAGAAGATTGCATCATAGAAGACACGCCTCGGCGCTATACATATCCCGGCGAGGGCCCGGGGAGCGGCAAGTTACAGAGCCCGACAAGCTCCCGGGCCCGGCAAGATCAAGACCCCGGCAAGGTACTTGCCGGGAGAGCTCTGTTGTGTGCCCGCGCTCCAGCTCATCGGCCCACGTGTCGCCTACAGGGCCTTTCGAGGGCGCGTGGCGGGTGGCTGCGCACTGGGGACACGGTGGCACCGTGGTGATGGATCCATCGCCGTGGCGAGCGGAGACGCAAAGGCGGGAGCTTTTGGGGTCGGCGGCGACGGTCATTAAATGCCCTTGTCCCCTTGTCAAAGTAGGTAGAAACCACTTTGTTCAACCTTTGTAGCTCCTTTGTTCCCTTTGTTCCAACTACCACCTCTTTTACATTTTTACCCCTTTCTCCTACGTTGACACCTGTCGGTGACCCCTTGCACTATAAAAGGAGGCCCATGCACAACGTAGGAGGGGTTCGGCTGGTTCGATTCACTCGACACAACACCACCATACGCTCGCATTCTTGAGCAAGATCAAATACAAACACAAAGCAGCAGTAGGAGTTTTATCTCTCCGGAGAGCTCCGAAGCTGGGTAAAAATCCGCCCGCGTGCATCGCCTCGATCTGCTCTCTGTGCTCCCTCCGCCCTCGTACCGCACAGACAAGGGGCCCCGGCCCCATAGGTGTTCGTGGCGGGCAGATCCTCCCCCGACATCTTTGGCGCGTCAGGTGTGTATTTTGTAAGTTCCCTTCTCCAGGGGGCTAGATCAAGATACTCTGGTGTGCAAAAGCTGCTTTTCGGCCTCCTCATGGCCTCGAGAAAGCTGCGCCATTACTTCCAGGCACACGAGATAACAGTGGTCACTCGCTTTCCGCTGAAAAGGATATTGCACAACCCGAAGCAGGCAGGATCGTCGAGTGGGCCTTTGGAGCTGTCGAGCTTTGGACTCAAGTTTGAAAGCACTTCAACCATCTGAGCCGAGCTTTGGCAGAATTTATAGCGAGTGGACCCTAGCGCCCGACGAAGAAGTCAAGAAACAAGTACACCCGTACAAGAAGCAACAAGTGAATGGGTAATGTACTTTGATGGTGCCTTCTCGCTGCAAGGCGCCCGGCTTGCTGGTACTCATCGCGCCCACCGGAGAGCACCTCAAGTATGTTATCCAAATGCACTTCCCAAGGAGCAAGCAACAAACAACACCGCTGAATATGAAGGTTTGCTCGCCGGCCTCGGGATTGCGGCGAACTTGGGATCAAGAAGTTGATTGTCGGGGAGATTCTCGATTAGTGGTCCGCAAGTTAGCAAGAGCTATCGAGCCCTTTGATGGAAGCTTATGTCGATGAAGTAAGGAAGCTTGAGGGCGCTTTGAAGGTTTGCAGATGGAGCACGTTCGAGAGCTCGAGCGAAATCGCAGATGGCCTTTCAAAGTGTGCTTGATGAAGTTACTGTGGAACCGGGGACCTTCTTGCTCAAGCTAACTCAACCATCCGTCACCCCATCGGTTGGGCAGTCAAAAAGAAAGTTGGTCTCCGCGACTACTGCCGACGGGCCTCCTCGAGACCGCCGCCAAGGTCCCCAAGATCAGCGACGAGCAGCGAGAACAGTTTGCTCCTGCAGATCCTCGGATCTGTCAGATTGAAACAAGTGTTCCCGACAAGCCTCGCCCGGCGAGCTTGCGAGGACCTTCAGCTCGGCGAGCGAGGATCCTGCCGTAGAAGCTCGAGTTCTCGCGGCGGCCCTCATGCCTTTAGTCCTTGCCGCCGAGCCCCAAGCTCCGGCATGGGCGCAGCAGATCGTCCGTTTCTTGCAAAGCTGGAGAACTTCCGGCGACCGAAGAAATAGAAAAGATAACCAGACAGTCAAGTATGTACCGGTTCGTGGATAACGAGCTGCATGAAGAAAACTCAATGGTGTCGGTGAAGTGCATCTCCGGGAAGATGGATAGGAAGCTGTTAGCGAGATATACGGAGGCATATCGGCCACCACATTGGCGCAAAGGGCGCAGGAAAGCTTTCGGCAAGGGTTCTTTGGCAAGAAGCCCTCGAGGATGCAAGCGCACTAGTAACCAAGTGTGAAGCGTGCGAGTTCCATGCAAAGCAGATTCATCGGCCAGCTCAAGCTCTCCAAACAATCCCTTTGTCCTGGCCCTTCTCGATGCGGGGCTCGATATCCTCGGCCCCTTCCCGTCTTTGTCGGGGCTTTGAGTACTTGTGCGTAGCAATCGACAAGTTCACAAAGTGGCGAAGTGGAGCCGGTGAGGAAGGTGACAGCACAAGCAGCGATCAAGTTCTTGGTCGATTGTGTGCGTTTGGAATCCCTAACGGGATCATCGCGACAACGGTACACAATTCACTAATCGCACCTTCATGCGATCGTCCGAGACCTTGGCGCCAAGGTCTGTTTAAACTCATTGCTCACCCGAGGAGCAGCGGTCAAGCGGAGAGGGCCAATGCTGAAGTGCTGCGCGGACTCAAGACAAGAACTTTCGGCAGCTGCGCAGTGCGGAAGAAATTGGATAGAGGAGCTGGCGGCTCTTTGGTCAATCGAGCGACACCGTCGAGCCACCGGACAGACACCTTTGCTCTAGTCTATGGAGCGAAGCAGTTCTCCCCACGGAACTTCGTATACGGATCTCCTCGAGTGCTCGCTTATGATGAGCTCGAGCAAAGCAAGCTGCGGCAAGATGGCGCATTGCTCCTTGAGGAGGACATCTCGGGCTGTTATACGAGCTGCTCGATACCAGCAAGCCTTGCGCCGCTACCATAGCCGCAAGGTCAAAGCCGGAGTCTCGAGGAAGGCGACCTTGTTCTTGGCGTGTTCAGTCCGCCAAGAATTCCAACAAGTTGGCCTTGAAGTGGGAAGGCCCTTATCGGGTGAGACAAGTCACGAGGCCGGCGCTGTCCGCCTCGAGACCGAAGAAGGCTTACGGTGAGTAACTCTGGAACATAGAGCATCTTCGCAAGTTTCACCCATAAAAGCGCGGTTGCCGTGATCCGCCTCGGCAACCACCTTTTGTACAAGCTTTGCGCTGTTGCATGTAACCCTTTGTACAAAGCGGGCGCGAGACCCGTGCATCGATAAAGTTTCTGTGTTTTGCGCTAGTTGCCTTTTCCATGCTTTTCTTTGCTATTTGCATGTGTTATTTGGCATCTTTTGTGCGACACACATATCCGGTAAGCAATAGCACGCCGAAAGGCCATATGCTTGTTTCCCTCTTCTCTTTCCTTGCCTCCTAAGCAGAAGAAACGTTCCTCGCGCACAAGTTTGCCGGGGGGAAAGGATATGGAGGATGAACCAAGTGCTGTTCAAGAAAGAGAAGCTTGCCGGAGAAAGCTAAGTTGTTAGAATTTGAGCAGTTCAAAATTTTAAAATTTTAAGTTGCCTTCCTTGAACAACCACACTTTGTATGGAAAACCTGTGCTCGGAGGAACCTACCGATGGATAGCCGCGCCCTTATCTTGTTTTCGAGCACGCTCAACGATTTAAGTGAGCTGCGACAAGTGTCGCGCCCTTGTCTCGTTTTCGAGTCCGCTTAGCAAGCTGAGTGTGTTGCGACTAGCCGCGGCAAGGTTGCTTGCCGGTAAGACCTTGGCCAGCAGGCTGCTTCGAGTTTAGCACTCAGCGCTCGCGGCAAGGGCCCCTTGCCGGCAAGTTCCCTAGAAGCGTAGGGTTGAAACATGCAAAGTTGAGGACCAGAACAAGGGAGATAGCACTGCATCTATTGATCAAAATAAAGGTAATATCTTACAAGAAATAACTTGTCGCGATGACTAATGAGTTCATAACACCCTATGCAACAACAAAAAGAGATAAAGATAAAGGAGGCCTAGTCTGCGCGGTCGCCCTCCACCCTGGAGATCTTGTTCACTTTGGCAATAATATGGGCGACCTGCTCCTTCAGAGCCTCCATGTTCGCGTCGGCCGGCAAGCTGCGAAGAACGTTGGTGAGGTTTATGCCGGGATTGCGGTATACAATCTTCGTCAGCACACGCTCCATGGTTCCCGCACACAGCCGGCGAGTCTCCTCGGCAAGTTGCGGGATCTTCTTCCGCAGATTTGCAAGGGCAGCGCGATCCCCTGAAGAAGAGGCTGAGCTTGGCGCTGTGGCGAGGTTTGGATCCGGGAGTAGGTGAGATGCTCCGGCTTGGCGCCAGCAGCTCTGGTCAATGTCGGACCTTGAAGATACCAAGTCCTCGGTCCATATCTCGACGATACGACGGAAATCCTCGGCTGCTTTGTTGGCGCTGACCACCAAGGTTCGCTCCTCGCGGAGCTCCTCCTTCAACTTGGTCTCCCGATCCCGGGCAGCGTCAAGCGAGTCCCTCAGCGCAGAGACTTTCAGCTCAAGATCCTCGACGGAGTCCTTGGCGGCCTTCAACTCGTCGCCCTTCTCGGAAAGACGCGCCTGGAGTTCTGAGTTGGTGTGGGCGTACTTCTCGCGCTCCGTGATGAGCGCGGCAACCTTCTCCACGTTCGCCTTCAGCAGCTCCTCCAGCTGCGCGACCTTGGCGGCAAGCTCTTCCTTGGCGGTCTCCAGGCGATCGCGGCGGCTTCGCCTCCTTCAATTCCCGCCAAGGGCCTGCTCCCGGCGGCAAGGTCTTCCTCGTGGCGTCGAGGTTGACCTTCCGCTGGATGAGTTCTCCTTCTCACGGGACAGCTCCACCCGGCGAGCCGTTCTGCTCTTGGCCTCGGCCTTCTCCGGCAACCACTCTTCATACTCCCGGCGAGTCGCTTGCGCTCCTCCGCCACCTCGCGGAGAGCAGCCTGGTTGGCGGCGGCGAGCTCCGCCAGACGCTTCTCCATCTCCTCGGCGGCCTTGGCGGCGAGGGCCTCCCGAAGCGAGCCGCTGCTGGCCCGGTAAGGGCCAGGAGCTGGTGGCAGCTTCTCCTCCTCGGGCCCGTCCTCCCGCGGGCCTCGGCGATCTCAAGCCAGCGGAGGCGAGGAACTCCCATCAAAGGCCTCGCCCTCGCGGGAGCTCATGACGAAGAGCCCCACGACACTGGATGAAGACGCCGTTGGGGGCTTTCAAGTAATGCCGGGCTGCCCTTCTCCGCGGAGGGTCGGCGACCGGCGCAGCACTTGATGCTCCCGCTGCCTCCGGGGGCGGTGCGGTCGCCATCCCCTCCCCGCCGCTGCGTCTGCGGCGGGCGGTCTCAGCACATGTGGGCCAGCGGCTCCCGCCGTGTCCTCGGCAACAGGCGTCGCCGCCCGCCGCCACCGTCCTCCTCCTCCTCAATAGCGACTTCCGTCTCCACTGCTCGGGGAGGAGGATCTAGAAGAAGAAGAAAAAGCAAAAGAAGTTCAAGCAAATATCCAAAAAAGAGACAACGCCAAGAAGACAAAGTTGCAGAACCTACCTTGGCGGACGTCGTCAGCGGCGGGCTCTCTTGCCGGGAACTCTCCTTGGCGGAGTGGCCGCCCTCGCCGGGCTGCTCGCTCTTGGCGGGGTACTCGCCCTTGGCGGAGTACCCGCCCTTGGCGGGACGCTCTCCCTTGCCGGGGAGTTCGACCTTGGCGGGGATGGCGGGACTGCCGGCTCCTCGAGGGCGACCTCCGGATGCTCCTGCCGCTGCGGCTCCATCTCTGCACAAGTCAAGACAAACACGTCAAGATATTGGAACAAGACAAAATCTCGAGCGCCGGGCGAAGCGAAGGTCGGAACCAGGACTTCTGTTGGGGGCTGCGCTGGGGGCTGCTCCTCGGGACAGCGCTCGGGTCCGGCAAGCTTGGCTCCGGCACGTCCCCGGTCGCCGCGGCGGGCGAGTCGTCCACGACTTTGACCACGGGCACCTTGGCCTTCTTCGTGCGCCGGACCAAGGTCCTGAAATCAAAGCAAGAAACAAGATTAGCTTCGACAATGGTCAAATTTGAGAAGATGAAGATCTCGGATACTTACTCCTGTTCCTCCTCATCGTCTTCGCTCAAGGCGGAGAAGTCATACTCCACGAGTCGCGTCGGGCGCAAGGAGGCGAGGCGAAGACCCTCAGGCGCTTGGCGGTCCCCGGGCTGGGAGCTGAAGCCAGCCTGTGGCAGCCGGGACCCGAGAAGCGAGCGAGCCGCCGCTCCGCTCGAAGACCCTGTCCGCTCGGCGCCCGACCTGCAGGCGCCTTTGCCGTGGCTGCTTGGCGAAGTCGCTTCGCCGTGGCTGGTCGCCGGTCGCCCTCGGCGCAACAGCTCCCGGGAAGCTTGCGCTGCCCGGGCGAGCAGTAGTTGCCGGGGCTCACAGATTCGCTTCCGTCGCCGCCTTATGGAGGCGCTTCAATGGAGAACGCTTAGGGCTTGCCGGGCGGAGGTCTCCGACGGCGAGGAGAGGTCGTCGGCGTAAAGCCGTGGACCCGCCGGAGCCCTCGGCGGCCTCGGCGTCCTCTTCCTCCTCCTCCCCGGCTAGCTCGCCGGACCCAGCGCCCTGCACTGCGGCCTCTCTCCCTCTGGCGTCTCCGCTTCCTCCGGCGCATTCGTGTCCTGCGGCGCCCTGTTCCCTCCGCAGCGCCGCCTCTTGCCTTGCTGCCTCGGCCGCGATTCCGAGATCCGGAGTGCCTCAGAGAGGTGACCCCGGCGAGCGCGTCGGGAGGAAGTTGCAGCAGTCTGCAGATCTCCGCCTCCTCCGCTTGGCAGGACTCCTCCGCAGCCTCTGCCTCCTCGGGCGTACAGCCGAACTCTCCTGCCGCTGCGGCTGCAGCGGCCTCTTCGGCCCGAGAAGCTATGTACGCGAGCTCCTGGTCCGTGGTGTCCCGTGTCAGCCCCCGGGTCTCGTCCTTGTTCTTCGCCACCTCCTCAAGGTTGTCGAAGAAGCTGAGGACGTCTATTGGCTTGGGCGGAATCCATGTGCGCTCCACGCCGTGCGAATCGCACGCGGGCATCATGGCGAGGAGGCAATCCCGAGTTGTGCTGTTGCAGAGGGGCACCACTCCCCGGGGAGGTCTGAACCACTCTGGATGGGCCGGGTCGTGTTGAAGAGTTCCCGGACCATCCCCTCGGTTCAGCGTCGTGAAGTTGAAGTTCAGCCGGGCGCAGCCTCATTATATCCCCTGCGCCGCCGTACTCCCAGGCCGGCCTTTTCCTGTCTTGGAGAGGGGCAATGCGGCGGCGGAGGAAGTCTGCGCCTACCTCTGCAACGGACAGCTTTGCTGCTCGAAGACGAAGAATCCGGACGAGGGCAGCGTCGAGCTTGATATCGTCCGAATCCAGCTCGCTCCAGTCTCTGCCGCGCACGATGGGTGTTGTACGTGACACGGTGAAGGGCTGCGGCTCGTCTTCAACGATCCAGCACCAGTCTGCACGCCACTCTTCCCACTTGCCGCGGAGCTCCCCCGGCAAGTACGACTCCTTCAAGTTCAGACGAAAAACCCAAGAAATCCCTCCGGAGAGGGGGGCGCCGGGCTCTGCTCTAGGAGTGAAGAAATGCCTGAACAGCGCTACGTTTGGGTATATCCCTATGAAGTTTTCGCACATGTGTGCGAAAACCGCCATTGTGAGGATGGCGTTGGGGGTGAAGTCAAGAAGGTGGAAGCCATATGTGTGCATGATGTCGCAGAAGAAATTGGAAAAAGGGGGGCAAAGACCGCAGTGGAAGAAGGCTGCGAAGAAATAGTACCCGCCGGGATAGTTGTCCATGGTGGCGGCGGATGAGCTCTGGTCGAGGATGCGCCGTGGTCTTCTTGGCCCGAACAGGTAATATTGCTCCGAGTTCCCTTACGCCGAGCCGCGGCGGAAGGCGACGCTTCTGCTTCCGCATCAGGCGAGCCGCCGCTGCTCGGATTTCTCCTTCTTGGTCTTCTCCGCTTTCCCTTCCCTTCCGGTCTTGGGGCCATGGCGAAGCGGCGAGGAAGGAAGGCGGAGAAGTCGGCGCCGCCGCGAACAAGAGGCAGCGGAGGAGATGCGGGGCGGGCGCAAAGGGGATCTCTGGAGGAGGAAGAAGATGCAATGAAAGCGAAGGAGGAACGCGCTGCTTCCTCTGTTTTATGGGGAAGTGGGGCGTTCCGCTCTTCTCATTAAAAACGTGGCACGCGTCCATCCTGACGCCGCAATCGGCGTCTTTGTTGCACGGGAGGCGGCAGAGGCGGAAGTGGATTCGACGCGCCGTGGGCCGCGTGTGCCCGTGCACTGTTTTGGGCCTGGCCCAACAACGCTCGGCACCGTGTGTGGCCCAGGCCCGGGGGCTCCCCGCGGCAGGGTTTACCACGTGCTCGCCGGGGGGCCTTCTTGCTCCATATCAAGCCATTCAAGAACAAAGTATACAAGACAGAAGATCGAGACCCCGGCAAGAGGAGCTTGCCGGGAAGGCCGTCGAGCTCAAGGTTCGTCACTCACGCAAGGCCACGGCAAGAGGAACTTGCGGAAAGACTAGAAGATTGCATCATAGAAGACCGCCTCGGCGCTCTCGCATCCGGCGAGGGCCCGGGAGCGGCAAGTTCTGAGCCCGACAAGCTCCGGCCCGCAAGATCAAGACCCGGCAAGGTACTTGCGGAGAGCTGCGCTGTGTGTGCGCTCCAGCTCATCGGCCCGCGTCGCCACAGGGCCTTTCGAGGGCAGCGTGGCGGGTGGCTGCGCAGCACTGGGGACACGGTGGCACTTCACGGTGATGGATCCATCGCCGTGGCGAACGGAGACGCAAGGGCGGGAGCTTTTGGGGTCGACGGCGACGGCATTAAATGCCCTTGTCCCCCTTGTCAAAGTAGGTAGAAACCACTGTTCAAGCAATTGTAGCTCCTTGTTCCCGCACTTGTTCCAACTACCACTCTTTTACATTTTACCCCTTTCTCCTCGTTGACACTGTCGGTGACCCTTGCACTATAAAGGAGGCCCATGCACAACGTAGGAGGGGTTCGGCTGGTTCGATTCACTCGACACAACACCACCATACGCTCGCATTCTTGAGCAAGATCAAATACAAACACAAAGCAGCAGTAGGAGTTTTATCTCTCCGGAGAGCTCCGAAGCTGGGTAAAAATCCGCCCGCATGCATCGCCTCGATCTGCTCTCTGTGCTCCCTCCGCCCTCGTACCGCACAGACAAGGGGCCCCGGCCCCATAGGTGTTCGTGGCGGGCAGATCCTCCCCCGACAACCACACATGGACATGACATGATGCTCAACCAAGCATGATGCATGACAAAACTAGATGAGGCTACTCATGCCAAGAGATGATGCAAACAAGAGCAACACATCAAGGCAAGTTTAAATGAGGCCGGAAACAACGTATAACAATTCCGGTAAGTCCTCATACGCAAATTTAGAAATTGGTCCAGATCTGAACAATCATTAAGTTGAAGTTGTTAAACAGCAAGTTAAGATGCACCAAGAGGTTCTACACGGAATTCTAGTCAAGTTACATATAAAGTTCATTTAATTCGGAGCTACGGCCTAGAAGATATGAGCAAAACAAGTTAAACATGGCATTGGTGCAAAAAGCATACAAACATCAAGCAAGCACCTCAAAACAAGGATGCAACGTGATAATATGAAAGTTCATGCAAAATTAAGCAAGTTTCATATAGAGCACACTCAAAACGGAGCAACGGTTCAACACTTACACTCTATACAAGTTTAAAGGACAAGCTGTCCAAAACAGCAACTAAGCATCTAGCAAGCATCAAAACAATAGGCCACAGCACCTCAATATAATAAAAAAAGGCATGTGCAAGAAGTACAGGTAAAGCATGAGAAAACATGAACACTGATCTATCTCCGGAAAACACTATAACATGCTCAAAAGGACATGGCAAGATTGCAAATAATAATAGTTTCAGTCATTAGTAGAAATAACATCAGGTTGCAATGTTTAGAGCTATCAAACAACATGTTACAGGAACTGAACATGGCAAACAAAGGCATGGCATGCTAATACTAATTTCATATAACAAGAGTCTCTTACTAACCATGAGCCAAAAGGGCACAGAAAATATGATGGCACCCATGTAAACATAGCAAGAGATATGACAGATTCAAACATGGCAGGAACAACAATAAGTAGGCATGTTGGAGAGCTTGTACCACTCACCACAGAGCAATACATGGCATGACAAGGTAACCAATAGTAAGAAGACATGTTTATGAAGCTAACCATGGCAAGATCAAGTTCATAGCATGCTTGGATCACTAACAACAATCATGGAAACATTGAACTTAATGTTAACAGGATGATAGCAACATTATTTAGCAAGTTTGGAGCAAGATAACAACAAGCTACAGCAGGCTATAAATGCAACCAGGGGCACGAATGGATAGAGCATGACATGTATAACAAAACATCCTTAGTGAACATCTCCAGATTATGCACAAAATGACTTGTAGCAGCTGGTTTACATAGCAACATGATATAGCAGATTCAGCTTAGCAAAACAGTAACAGCAAGTACCCTACTTAACAAGCTCGATGCACTCACTACAAGACCAACCAAAATAATAGTATGGCACCACTGTTAAGATGGCATGATGTAGAACAAAACACATGTAGACATCAAGCTCATAAGATGCACACATCAAATGCAAAAAAAATGACAAAACATCAAGTTCTGTTAACAGACAGCAGTCAACATCATATAGCACTCTTGCAGCGATGATTAGGGCATGAAAATGGAGGCAAATGAACATGGCACAATGGAACAAAATGTAGAGCATCTCATGATGAAACAATTTTACATATTACACGCACAAAACGGAGCAACATGCTAGGAGATATGGCATGTCAAAGTATGCACCAGAATGTGAAAAACTACGGGGACTTGGTGGAAAAACGAAGTCAACCTCGGGTTCACACGGATAACGATGCAGCACGGATCTCGCCGGAGAGCGGCCGGAGACGAGATGAGGCGGAGGAGGGACCAGACGGGCGGGGCGGCGGATCTGGGCGCTGGCGGCGCTAAAGTCGGGGCGGCGGATCGGGCGGATCTGGCCGGGCGGCCTGGTCAGCGAGAGCGTCTGGCAACAAGCTTCGGGGCAGCGGTGGCGGACATCGAGGGCAGCGGCAACGATGGTTGAGGCGGCGGGCGAAGGCGGCGTCGCGGGCGAGGCGCCTGAGGGACCGGCGCCTGTGGCGGCGCAGACGGGTGGCGGCGGCGGCGAAGCCGTCGCCAGCGAAGGCGGAAGGCGGCGGCGGCGAAGTCGCGCCGGGCGGCGGCACTGCAACGCAGAGGCGGCGCTGGTCATGGCGGCGCTGCTGAGCAGTAGGGACCCGCGCATACTGGCGGGCAGCGGCGGAGGTGGGTGGCGCGGTGCCATGTGGCGAGGTGAGGTTCGTCGGGCGGCGGCGGCAGATGAGGTGGCGGCCTCCGATTCGTCGGAGCAACGTGGTGGCGGCGGTGGACGCATCCGGACGGCGGCGGACATGTCCGGTGGCGCGGAGGAGCGGGGCTAGGCTTTCATCTGCGCGAGATTTCGGGGAGGGGCACATATATATATTTGTAGAGGGAGCTAGGAGACTTCAAATGGAGTGCGGTTTTCGCCCACACGATCGTGATCGAACGACCGAGAGCATGGAGGGGGTTTGGATGGGTTATTAAGCCACTTTGGAGGGGTGTTGGGCTGCACAAAAAAGAGGCCTTTACGGTTCCCCGGTTAACCGTTGGAGTATCAAACGGACTCCAAATGGCACGAAACTTGACAGGCGGTCTACCGGTGGTGTACCACGGCCGCTTGGAAAGTCACGGTCCATTTCGAGAATGTTTAACACCAGCACATGAGAAGAGGTAAAAGGGGGCGCCGGGGGGACATAGGAGTGCTGGATTGCAAAACGGGCAACGGGGAAAATGCTCGGATGCATGAGACGAACACGTATGCAAAATGAGATGCACATGATGACATGATAAAATGCAACACGCAAGCAAATGACATGGCAATGACGGTGAATAAATGGCAGGCACCTGGCGCATCGAATCCGGGGCGTTACAACACTCCTCCACTAACAAGAGATCTCATCCCGAGATCTTAGGAACGATACGGGGGAAAAGAGGACGAGGTGAAGTAAGAACACAAGAGAGAAGAAGAACAAAGTCGAGAGCACTCGGTAGAAAAGAGGAACGTCGAAAATGATGAGAATCGAAAGCTCACAGAATCAGATAGACTATGAAACCACTCCGGTTAGAACGAGATAAGATACGAATAAGACTGAAAGGATTTAGGCAGAACTTTGGCTGAAACATGGAGGAATAGAACACGAGCTTGAGAGGATGGAATGATACTTGATGAAGACATGACACAAAAACCTCCGAAAAGAATTGAAAGAGTTGAATGAAAAGAACGGAGAAGAAAATGACAACTTGTGCCACGAATGGAATTGAAAACATCTTTAGAAGGAAGGTTTAAACGGAGTTCTTGAGAAAATCAACAATGAAAAGAATAAGCTTGTTGTGGTCTTATAGGTAACATCTCAAGATCATAAGGCGATAACCGGCCATAAACAGAAATGATTGGATAGCTTAGAAGAACGAAGAAATGCAAAACTCCACTTTAGAAGAATACAGAGAATTAATTGCACTTCGAGATGCAAGAAGAAGGATATTTGAGCTCCTTCGATAAGAATCTTGATGAACTCTTGAAGAATGAATTAAATCATGACGAGGCACCATGAAGAACTCCGGTAACAAAAGGATGACGATATAAAATTGAAGGATGAAAGGGATAAGATTAAAGCCTTGCGATGATTTAGATGGAGGTTCCGATGAAATGGCCGAGGAAATTTGTACTCTCGAAAAGAAAAGATGAAAACACTTGAAACTAGAATTTATTCCTCAAGAACAAACTCTGAAGGAAGGGATTAATCACTTGGATGAAATAAGAATAAGATTTATTGTATGCTTATCCTTCGTCAAATTAAATTGATGACAAGCAATGGATTTTGCATACTACTTATTCTTGTCGAAAAAGGATTAAGGGGAATATAGCACAAAACTTGAGAAAGTCTTCATGAACCACCGGTAGGATTGAAAAGAATGAAAGAATTAATATGATAATCAAAGAAAAAGAATCTTGAACGAACCACCGTAAGAATTCGAAAATGACTGATGAAAGAGACTGAATCACTGGGAAGAATTAGAAGAACCGATATGTTAGAGGGGATTTAGATGCAAAAGAACAAAGAGATCAAGAGTAGATGCAAAAGAACACTTGAATGAAGCACCGGGATAATTGGATAGCGGTAGCTGAAATGTGAGGATGAAGAATTCTTCTGGAAAGAGGGCCTCCGGTACAAGAAATGGAAAAACAATTCCTGAAATACTCCGGATGGATGAAAAGAATTTCTGACAAATGGGGTAATTTGCGAGGATAACAAGACATAGAACCACGCATCTTTGGGAGAACGGGCAAGATTTAAGAGAAAAAACTCTCCTTTGGTCTTCAAATGTTAAGAATGACGACGAGAAACAACACCAAAATTTGTTGAGACACCCCGGGGAAACGAAAGGCGAAGAGGTTGAGCCAACAATGAAAATGATTTGAAATTGATCTTGGAAAAGATCTGACTGATGAGATCCATTCTTACGTCACACTTGAAAAGAATTGAGAATAACTCCGGGGGAATTAGAAGAATCAGGTAAGATCCTGGGAAAAGACCTGTGGGTTAGGGCCCACTAAAAGAAAACACCATTGGAAAGGGTTGTTGAAGAGGTAGATGATGCACCAGAATGATTGAAATATTTGAATGAGGTGACAACCTCGAATTAATTGGAACGTAGACGAATCTCCTGAGATGTCTTCCAAACTCCGGAATAGTTAAATGGCGAGAGGCAAACGAGCAATGAAAATACTTGAGCCGAGGGAAAAAATATAATCACTACCGAAAATTTGAATTGAATCCACCGGAGAAGAATTAGAGATGATGAATGTCAAACGAGACGAGAATTCACCGGTTGAGATAATTTATGAAAGACTGTAGAGGTTCCGCACGAATGAAATTGATGCTCGAAAGAGACTCAGGCTCTGGGAAGAAGAGGGTGGGAGGGCGGGAAAACAAAGGCAACTTGGAAGGGGAAACCGACGAATATCTTGAAGAGAAAACACCGGTTGAAACCATTGAGGAAAGAAAGCAAAGACATCGCACGAGTAGGATGGATACTCGATTACGGACTCTGGTTCCGAGAAGAAAAGGGTGGGCGGGTGGGAAAGAAAACAACTAAGGATTGAACTTGGCAAAGATGAAGAGACTCGAGTCAACTTGACGAGAAATGCACCGGATAAAAAGAGCTGAGGAACAACGATCGAAAAACCAACTGCGTGATCCTAAAGAAAAATTTGAAGGGGAAGAGGAGTAAATCAAAACACCTACGTCAAGATTCCTCACCAGAGCGACGAAGGGGCTGAGGAGTAAAAAGAATGCCTACTCTCCTATATAACTAGACTCCGAAATCAGTTTTCTTCTAGACTCAACAACGGCCAAACTACACGATCAATCAAGGGGGCTCCTATGGTGGGTCGAGGCTCGACATCTGAACTTATCACGCGCGTAATATGCGATACTATCCTAAAGAGACTCGAAGGTCCCACCAAGGATAGAACCGCATATTGAAACGCTTTTGCAAGGTGGATATCATTACATCAACATTACATAATAGATGGGGATACATACAAAAGGCATACAATGCCACACGAATACAACATCATCATACATAAGAGCATCATCCGACTACGAATGAAACACAAACAGAAACTCAAACGACATCCACCCTGCTAGCCCAGGCTGCCGACCGGGAACCTATCCCCTGATCGAAGAAGAAAGAGAAGGAGAACTCCAAAACAAGTAACATCGCTCTCGCGCCATGATCATCGCAATACCTATACCGGCAACTGTTGTTGTAGTAATCTGTGAGCCACGAGGACTCAGCAATCCCATTACCATGGGTATCAAGACTAGCAAAGCTTAATGGGAAAGGAAGGGGTAAAGTGGTGAGGTTGCAGCAGTGACTAAGCATATATGGTGGCTAACATACGCAAATCAGAGCGAGGAGAGAGCAAACAGAACGGTCATGAAGCTAGCAATGATCAAGAAGTGATCCTGAACTCCTACTTACGTCAAACATAACCCAAAAACCGTGTTCACTTCCCGGACTCTGCCGAAAAGAGACCATCACGGCTACACACACGGTTGATGCATTTTAATTCGGATCTGGTATCAAGTTATCTACAACCAGACATTAACAAATTCCCATCTGCCACATAACCGCAGGCATGGCTTTCGAAAGATAATACCCTGCAGGGGTGTCCCAACTTAGCCCATGATAAGCTCTCGCGATCAACGAAGGATATTCCTTCTCCCAGGAAGACCCGATCAGTCTCGGAATCCCGGTTTACAAGACATTGAAGGAAATATGCCCTAGAGGCAATAATAAAGTTATTATTTATTTCCTTATTTCATGATAAATGTTTATCATTCATGCTAGAATTGTATTAACCGGAAACATGATACATGTGTGAATGCATAAACAAACAACATGTCACTAGTATGCCTCTACTAGACTAGCTTGTTAATCAAAGATGGTTATGTTTCCTAACCATGAACAAAGAGTTGTTATTTGATTAACAAGGTCACATCATTAGTAGAATGATCTGATTGACATGACCCATTCCATTAGCTTAGCACTCGATCGTTTAGTATGTTGCTACTGCTTTTATCCATGACTTATACATGTTCTGTAACTATGAGATTATGCAACTCCGTTTACGGAGGAACACTTTGGTGCTACCAAAGCGTCTGGCGAATCGGGTGATTATAAAGGAGTACTACAGGTGTCTCCAAAGGCAGATGTTGGGTTGGCGTATTTCGAGATTAGGTTTTGTCACTCCGATTGTCGGAGAGGTATCTCTGGGCCCTCTCGGTAATACACATCACTGAAGCCTTGCAAGCAATACAACTAATGAGTTAGCTGTGAGATGATGTATTACGGAACAAGTAAAGAGACTTGCCGATAACGAGATTGAACTAGGTATTGGATACCGACGATCGAATCTCGGGCAAGTAACATACCGATGACAAAGGGAACAACGTATGTTGTTATGCGGTCAGACCGATAAAGATCTTCGTAGAATATGTAGGAACCAATATGGGCATCCAGGTCCCGCTGTTGGTTATTGACCGGAGACGTGTCTCGGTCATGTCTACATTGTTCTCGAACCGTAGGGTCCATGCACGCTTAAGGTTTCGATGGCGGTTATTATGAGTTTATGTATTTTGATGTACGAAGAAGTTGAGTCCGGATGTGATCACGGACATGACTGGAGTCTCGAAATGGTCGAGACATAAAGATTGATATATTGGAAGCCTATATTTGGAGTCGGAATGGTTCGGGTGAAATCGAATTTACAGAGTACCGGAGGTTACGGAACCCCGGGAACTAAATGGTCCTTAGTGGGCCTCGAGGGAGAAGAGGAGGGGCGGCCGGGGCAGGCGCGCGCCTCCCCTAGTCCGAATAGGACAAGGAGGCGGCGCCCCTTCCTCTTCCCTCCCCAATCCTACTCCAACTAGGGGGGGAGTCCTACTCGGTGGGAGTAGGACTCCTCGGCTCGCCTCCCTTGGGCGGCCGCACCCCCCTCCCTTCTTTATATACGGGGCAGGGGCACCCTAGAACACACAAGTTTGATCTACGGATCGTTCCTTAGCCGTGTGCGGTGCCCCCTCCACCATATTCCACCTCGGTCATATCGTCATGAAGCTTAGGCGAAGCCCTGCGCCGATAGAACATCAACATCGTCCACCACGCCGTCGTCTGATGGAACTCTCCCTCGACACTCGGCTGGATCGAGTCTGAGGGACGTCATCGAGCTGTCGTGTGTCAAGAACTCGGGCGCCGGAGTAACTTGGCGCCGGGATCGGTCGGATCGCGAGGAGAGCGTCGACTACTTCCTCTACGTTGTGATCGCTTCGCTTGGTCTCACGAGGGTGCGTAGACAACACTCTCCCTCTCGTTGCTATACATCACCATGATCTTGCGTGTGCGTAGGAAATTTTTGAAATTACTCGTTCCCCAACAGTGGTATCGAGCCTAGGTTTTTATGGTTTGATGTTTTGCACGAGTAGAACACAAGTGAGTTGTGGGCGATACAAGTCATACTACCTACCAGCATGTCATACTTTGGTTCAGCGGTATTGTGAGATGAAGCGGCCTGGACCGACATTACAGCGACGCTTACGCGAGACTGGTTTCACCGTTCTGAGCACTCGTTGCTTAAAGGTGATTGGCGGGTGTCTGTCTCTCTCACTTTAGTTGAACCGAGTGTGGCTCGCCCGGTCCTTGAGAAGGTTAAAATGGAGTCTATTTGTGAAATATCGTTGTGGTTTTGATCGTGAGGTGAGATTGGTTCTTGCTTAAGCCCGTAGCAGCCACGTAAAATTTGCAACAACAAAGTAGAGGGCGTCTAACTTGTTTTTGCAGGGCATGTTGTGATGTGATATGGTCAAGGCGTGATGCTATATTTTATTGTATGAGATGATCATGTTTTGTAACGAAGTTATCGGCAATGGCAGGAGCCATATGGTTGTCGCTTTATTGTATGCAATGCATCGCTACTGTAATGCTTTACTTTATCACTAAGCGGTAGCGATAGTCGTAGAAGCATAAGTTTGGCGAGGCGACAACGATGCTACGATGGAGATCAAGGTGTCGCGCCGGTGGCGATGGTGATCATGGTGGTGCTGCAGAGATGAAGATCACGAAGCACAAGATGATGATGACCATATCATATCACTTATATTGATTTGCATGTGATGTTTATCCTTTATGCATCTTATCTTGCTTTGATTGACGGTAGCATTATAAGATGATCTCTCACTAAATTATCAAGAAGTGTTCTCCCGAGTATGCACCGTTGCCAAAGTTAAATCGTGCCCGGACACCACGTGATGATCGGGTGTGATAAGCTCTCGTCCATCTACAGCGGGTGCAAGCCAGTTTTGCACACGCAGAATACTCGGGTTATACTTGCGAGCCTAGCATATGCAGATATGGCCTCGGAACACGGAGACCGAAAGGTCGGCGTGAATCATATAGTAGATATGATCAACATAAGATGTTCACCATTGAAAACTACTCCATTTCACGTGATGATCGGTTATGGTTTAGTTGATTTGGATCACGTGATCACTTAAGATGACTAGAGGATGTCTGTCTAAGTGGGAGTTCTTAAGTAATATGATTAATTGAACTTAAATTTATCATGAACTTAGTACTGATAGTATCTTGCTTGTTTATGTTTGTTTGTAGATAGATGGCTCGTCTTTGTTGTTCCGTTGAATTTTAATGCGTTCCTTGAGAAAGCAAAGTTGAAAGATGATGGTAGCAATTACGGATTGGGGTCGTAATTTGAGGATCATCCTCATTGCTGCCTGTAAGAGTTACGTCTGGATGCACCGCTGGGTGCGAACTTCTTCTTTGGAGCAACACGGATGTTGTGAGCGTCTGGCGAGCAAAGCTGATGACTACTCTATAGTTCGATGTGCCATGCTACGGCTTAGAACCGGGACTTCAACGGCGTTTTGAGCGTCATGGAGCATATGAGATGTTCCAGAGTTGAAGTTAATATTCAACAGAATGCCCGGATTGAGAGATATGAAGTCTCCAATAAGTTCTATAGCTGCAAGATGGAGGAGAATAGTTACATTAGTGAGCACATACTCGAATGTGCGGGTACTACAATCACTTGACACAATTGGGAGTTAATCTTCCGGATGATTGTGTCATTGATGAATTCTTCAATCACCGCCACCAAGCTACAAAGGCTTCGTGATGAACTATAATATGCAAGGGTTAGTAAAGACTATACCGAGCTCTTCGCAATGCTAAAGGCTGCGGAGGTAGAAATCAGAAGGAGCATCAAGTGTTGATGGTCAATAAGACCACTAGTTTCAAGAAGAAAGCAAAGGGAAGAAGAAGGAACTTCAAGAAGAACAGCAAGCAAGTTCTGCTCGGGAGAAGAAACCCAAGTCTGGACCTAAGCACAGGCCGAGTGCTTCTACCGCAAGCAGATCGGTCCTTTGGAAGCGGAACTGCCCCAAGTATTTGGCGGATAAGAAGGATGGCAAGGTGAACAAAGGTATATGTGATATACATGTTATTGATGTGTACCTTACTAGAGCTCGCAGATAGCACTGGTATTTGATCTGGTTACATTGCTAATATTTGCAACTCGAAGCAGGGACTACGGATTGCGAACTACGGCAAAGGGCGAGGTGACGATCGCGCGTGGGAAATGGTTCCAAAGTCGATGTGATCGCGGTCGGCACGCTACCTCTACATCTACCTTGGGATTAGTTTTAGACCTAAATAATTGTTATTTGGTGCTGCGTTGAGCATGAACATTATATCTGGATCTTGTTTGATGCGAGGCGGTTATTCATTTAAATCGAGAGAATAATGGTTGTTCTATTTATATGAGTAATATCTTTTATGGTCATGCACCCTTGAAGAGTGGTCTATTTTGATGAATCTCGATAGTAGTGATACACATATTCATAATGTTGAAACCAAAAGATGCAGAGTTGATAATGATAGTGCAACTTATTTGTGTACTTGCCGTTTAGGTCATATCGATTGTAAAGCGCATGAAGAAACTCCATACTAATGGACTTTTGGAGTCACTTGATTATGAATCACTTGGCACTTGCGAACCGTGCCTCATGGGCAAGATGACTAAAACCCCGTTCTCCGGTACTATGGAGAGAGCAACATATTTGTTGGAAATCATACATACAGATGTATGTGGTCCGATGAATGTTGAGGCTCGTGGGGATATCGTTATTTTCTCACCTTCACAGATGACTTAAGCAGATATGGGTATATCTACTTAATGAAACATAAGTCTGAAACATTTGAAAAGTTCAAAGAATTTCAGGGTGAAGTTGAAAATCATCGTAACAAGAAAATTAAGTTTCTGCGATCTGATCGTGGAGGTGAATATTTGAGTTCTGAGTTTGGTCTACATTTGAAACAATGCGGAATAGTTTAGCAACTCCGCCACCGGAACACCACAACAGTAATGGTGTGTCCGAGCGTCATAATCGTGCTTTACTAGATATGGTGCGATCTATGATGTCTCTTACAGATTTACCGCTATCGTTTTGGGGTTATGCTCTAGAGACGGCCGCATTCACACTGAATAGAACACCGTCGAAATCTGTTGAGACGACACCTTATGAACTGTGGTTTAGCAAGAAACCAAAGTTGTCGTTTCTTAAAGTTTGGGGATGCGATGCTTATGTGAAAAAGCTTCAACCTGATAAGCTCGAACCCAAATCGGAGAAATGTGTCTTCATAGGATACCCAAAGGAGACAGTTGGGTATACCTTCTACCACAGATCCGAAGGCAAGACATTCGTTGCTAAGAATGGATCCTTTCTAGAGAAGGAGTTTCTCTCGAAAGAAGTGAGTGGGAGGAAAGTAGAACTTGATGAGGTAATTGTACCTTCTCCCTTACTTGAAAGTAGTTTGTCGCATGAAACCGGTTTCGAGACACCTACACCAAGTAGTGAGGAAGTTGATGATGTTGATCATGAAACTTGAGATCAAGTTACTCTGAGAACCTCGTAGATCAACGAGTAAGATCCGCACGAGTGGTACGGTAATCCTGTTCGGAAATCATGCTACTAGATCATGATGAACCCACGAACTATGAAGAAGCGATGGTGAGCCCAGATTCCATAAAATGGCTTGAGGCCATGAAATCGAGATGGGATCCATGTATGAAAACAAAGTATGGACTTTGGTTGACTTGCCCGAGAGTAGGCAAGCAATAGAAAACAAGTGGATCTTCAAGAAGAAGACCGACGCCGACGGTAATGTTATCGTCTACAAAGCTCGACTTGTCGCAAAGGGTTTTCGACAAGTTCAAGGGATTGACTACGATGAGACCTTCTCACCCGTAGCGATGCTTAAGTCTGTCCGAATCATGTTAGCAATTGCCGCATTTTATGATTATGAAATTTGGCAAATGGATGTAAAGACTGCATTCTGAATGGATTTACGGAAGAAGAGTTGTATATGATGCAACGAGAAGGTTTTATCGATCCAAAGGAGCTAACAAAGTGTGCAAGCTCCAGCGATCCATTTATGGACTGGTGCAAGCATCTCGGAGTTGGAATAAACGCTTTGATAGTGTGATCAAAGCATTTGGGTTTATCTGAGACTTTTGGAGAAGCTTTGTATTTACAAGAAAGTGAGTGGGAGCTCTGTAGCATTTCGATATTATATGTAGATGACATATTGCTGATCGGAAATGATATAGAATTCTGGATAGCATAAAGGGATACTTGAATAAGAGTTTTTCAATGAAAGACCTCGGTGAAGCTGCTTACATATTGGGCATTAAGATCTATAGAGATAGATCAAGACGCTTAATTGGACTTTCACAAAGCACATACCTTGACAAAATTTTGAAGAAGTTCAAAATGGATCAAGCAAAGAAAGGGTTCTTGCCTGTGTTACAAGGTGTGAAGTTAAGTAAGACTCAATGCCCGACCACTGCAGAAGATAGAGAGAAAATGAAAGATGTTCCTATGCTTCAGCCATAGGCTCTATCATGTATGCAATCTTGTGTACAGACTGATGTGTGCCTTGCTATAAGTTTAGCAGGAGGTACCAAAGTAATCCAGAGTGGATCCTTTGGACAGCGGTCAAGAACATCTGAAATACGAAAAGGACTAAGGATATGTTTCTCGTATATGGAGGTGACAAAGAGCTCATCGTAAATGGTTACGTTGATGCAAGCTTTGACACCGATCCGGACGATTCTAAATCGCAGACCGGATCGTATTTACACTAAGCGGAGGAGCTGTCGGTTGGTGCAGTTCTAAACAAAGCGTCGTGGCGGGATCTACATGTGAAGCGAGTACATAGCAGCTTCGAAGCAGCTAATGAAGGAGTGCGGATGAAGGAGTTCATATCCGATCTAGGTGTCATACCTAGTGCATCGGGTCCAATGAAAATCTTCGTGACAATATGGAGCAATTGCCTTAGCGAAGGAATCCAGATTTCACAAGAGGACCAAGCACATCAAGAGGCGCTTCAATTCCATCGGGACTTAGTCCGGTGGGAGACATAGAGATTTGCAAGATACATACGGATCTGAATGTTGCGCAGACCGTTGACTAAGCCTCTTCCATGAGCAAATCATGATCAGCACCAAGACTCCATGGGTGTTAGAATCATTACTATGTAATCTAGATTATTGACTCTAGTGCAAGTGGGAGATCAAGGAAATATGCCCTAGAGGCAATAATAAAGTTATTATTTATTTCCTTATTTCATGATAAATGTTTATCATTCATGCTAGAATTGTATTAACCGGAAACATGATACATGTGTGAATGCATAAACAAACAACATGTCACTAGTATGCCTCTACTAGACTAGCTTGTTAATCAAAGATGGTTATGTTTCCTAACCATGAACAAAGAGTTGTTATTTGATTAACAAGGTCACATCATTAGTAGAATGATCGATTGACATGACCCATTCCATTAGCTTAGCACTCGATCATTTAGTATGTTGCTACTGCTTTTATCCATGACTTATACATGTTCCTGTAACTATGAGATTATGCAACTCCGTTTACGGAGGAACACTTTGGTGCTACCAAACGTCACAACGAATCGGGTGATTATAAAGGAGTACTACAGGTGTCTCCAAAGGCGGATGTTGGGTTGGCGTATTTGAGATTAGGTTTTGTCACTCCGATTGTCGGAGAGGTATCTCTGGGCCCTCTCGGTAATACACATCACTGAAGCCTTGCAAGCAATACAACTAATGAGTTAGCTGTGAGATGATGTATTACGGAACGAGTAAAGAGACTTGCGTAGCGAGATTGAACTAGGTATTGGATACCGACGATCGAATCTCGGGCAAGTAACATACCGATGACAAAGGAACAACGTATGTTGTTATGCGGTCGACCGATAAAGATCTTCAGTAGAATATGTAGGAACCAATATGGGCATCCAGGTCCGCTGTTGGTTATTGACCGGAGGCGTGTCTCGGTCATGTCTACATTGTTCTCGAACCGTAGGGTCCGCACGCTTAAGGTTTCGATGGCGGTTATTATGAGTTTATGTATTTTGATGTACGAAGAAGTTCGAGTCCCGGATGTGATCACGGACATGACGAGGAGTCTCGAAATGGTCGAGACATAAATATTGATATATTGGAAGCCTATATTTGGAGTCCGGAATGGTTCGGGTGAAATCGAAATTACGGATACCGGAGGTTACGGAACCCCGGGAACTAAATGGGCCTTAGTGGGCCTCGAGGGAGAAGAGGAGGGGCCGGCCGGGGCAGGCGCGCCCCTCCCCTAGTCCGAATAGGACAAGGAGGCGCCCCCTTCCTCTTCCCCTCCCCAATCCTACTCCAACTAGGAAGGGGAGTCCTACTCCGGTGGGAGTAGGACTCCTCGGCAGCGCCTCCCTTGGGCGGCCGCACCTCCCCCTCCCTTCTTTATATCTACGGGGCAGGGGGCACCCTAGAACACACAAGTTTGATCTACGGATCGTTCCTTAGCCGTGTCGGTGCCCCCTCCACCATATTCCACCTCGGTCATATCGTCATGAAGCTTAGGCGAAGCCCTGCGCCGTAGAACATCAACATCGTCCCACGCCGTCGTCTTGTGGAACTCTCCTCGACACTCGGCTGGATCGGAGTCTGAGGGACGTCATCGAGCTGTCGTGTGTCAAGAACTCGGGGGCGCCGGAGTAACGGCGCCGGGATCGGTCGGATCGCGAGGAGAACGTATGACTACTTCCTCTACGTTGTGATCGCTTCCGCTTCGGGTCTACGAGGGTACGTAGACAACACTCTCCCCTCTTGTTGCTATACATCACCATGATCTTGCGTGTGCGTAGGAAATTTTTTTGAAATTACTACGTTCCCCAACAGACATTTCGACAATGGTAAAACAAGACCAGCAAGACCACCCACTGTGCCGACAAATACCGATAGGAGCTGCACATATCTCGTTCTCAGGGCACACCGGTAAGCTAAGCGTACATGTACCGACGTAATCCCAGTTGCCAAGGAATGGTCCCGCACGGTGCTCTAGTTTGGACCAACACTCGGAGGAGCACTGGCCCAGGGGGTAAAATAAAGATGACCCTTGGGCTCTGAGAACCCAAGGGAAAAGGGCTAGGTGAGGCAAATGGTAAAACCAAGGTTGGGCCTTGCTGGAGGAGTTTTATTCAAAGCGAACTGTCAAGGGGGTCCCATAAATCACCCAACCGCGTAAGGAACGCAAAATCCAGGAACATAACACCGGTATGACGGAAACTAGGGCAGCAAGAGTGGAACAAAACACCAAGCATAACGCCGAGTCTTCCACCCTTTACCAAGTATATAGATGCATTAATAATATAAGAGATATTGTGATATCCCAACATAATCATGTCCACCATGGAGCAATCTTCAACTTCACCTGCAACTAACAACGCTATAAGAGGGGCTGAGCAAAGCGGTAACATAGCCAAATAATGGTTTGCTAGGAAGGGTGAAAAGGTTAGAGGCTGACATGGCAATTTGGGAAGGCTTGATCAACAAGAGATAGGTAGAGCGGCAAAGCGATAGAACGAAGCAACTAGCATAGCAATGATAGTAGTGAGATCCAGGGTAGCGGTCATCTTGCCTGAAATCCCGCTAGGAAGAAGAACGAGTCCATGGAGAAGATGAAGCCACGAAGACGAACCAAGCGTAGACGAACGAATCCTCACGATCGCAACGAAACGGGAACTATCGAGAAGAAGCACACAACATGGTAAACACACCACACATGGACATGACATGATGCTCAACCAAGCATGATGCATGACAAAACTAGATGAGGCTACTCATGGCAAGAGATGATGCAAACAAGAGCAACACATCAAGGCAAGTTTAAATGAGGCCGGAAACAACGTATAACAATTCCGGTAAGTCCTCATACGCAAATTTAGAAATTGGTCCAGATCTGAACAATCATTAAGTTGAAGTTGTTAAACAGCAAGTTAAGATGCACCAAGAGGTTCTACACGGAATTCTAGTCAAGTTACATATAAAGTTCATTTAATTCGGAGCTACGGCCTAGAAGATATGAGCAAAACAAGTTAAACATGGAATTGGTGCAAAAAGCATACAAACATCAAGTAAGCACCTCAAAACAAGGATGCAACATGATAATATGAAACTTCACGCAAAATCAAGTAAGTTTCATATAGAGCACACTCAAAACGGAGCAACGGTTCAACACTTACACTCTATACAAGTTTAAAGGACAAGCTGTCCAAAACAGCAACTAAGCATCTAGCAAGCATCAAAACGATAGGCCACATCACCTCAATATAATAACAAAAGGCATGGGCAAGAATTATAGGTAAAGCATGACAAAACATGAACACTGTTCTATCTCCGGAAAACACTATAACATGCTCAAAAGGACATGGCAAGATTGCAAATAATAACAGTTTCAGTCATTAGCAGAAATAACATCAGGTTGCAATGTTTAGAGCTATCAAACAACATGTTACAGGAACTGAACATGGCAAACAAAGGCATGGCATGCTAATACTAATTTCATATAACAAAAGTCTCTTACTAACCATGAGCCAAAAGGGCACAGAAAATATGATGGCACCCATGTAAACATAGCAAGAGATATGACAGATTCATACATCGCAGGAACAACAATAATTACGCATGTTGGAGAGCTTGTACCACTCACCACAGAGCAATACATGGCATGACAAGGTAACCAACAGTAAGAAGACATGTTTATGAAGCTAAGCATGGCAAGATCAAGTTCATAGCATGCTTGGATCACCAACAACAATCATGGTAACATTGAACTTAATGTTAACAGGATGATAGCAACATTATTTAGCAAGTTTGGAGCAAGATAACTACAAGCTACAGCAGGCTATAAATGCAACCAGGGGCACGAATTGATAGAGCATTACATGTATAACAAAACATCCTTAGTGAACATCTCCAGATTATGCATAGAATGACTTGTAGCAGCAGGTTTACATAGCAACATGATATAGCAGATTCAGCTTAGCAAAACAGTAACAGCAAGTACCCTACTTAACAAGCTCGATGCACTCACTACAAGACCCACAAAAATACAAGGATGGCATCACTGTAAAGATGGCATGATGTAGAACAAAACACATGTAGACATCAAGCTCATAAGATGCACACATCAAATGAAACAAAAATGACAAAACATCAAGTTCTGTTAACAGACAGCAGTCAACATCATATAGCACTCTTGCAACGATGATTAGGGCATCAAAATGGAATCAAATAAACATGGCACATTGGAACAAAATGTAGAGCATCTCATGATGAACAATTTGACATATTACACGCACAAAACGGAGCAATATGCTAGGAGATATGGCATGTCAAAGTATGCACCAGAATGTGAAAAACTACGGGGACAGTGGAAAAACAAAGTCAACCTCGGGTTCGCACGGGTAACGATGCAGCACGGATCTCGCTGGAGGGACTCGCTGGAGAGCGGCCGGAGACGAGGATGAGGCCGGAGGAGGACGGACGGAGCGGGAGCCGGCCGGATCTGGGCGCTGGGGCGCTAGAAGTCGGGGCGGCGGATCCAGCGGATTCGCCGGGCGGCTGGTCCGGCGAGGAGCGGGCGGCAGCGAAGCTTCGGACGGGCGGCGGCGGACCTCTGTGGACGGCGGCGACGATGGTTGAGGCGGAGGGCGAAGCGACGGGGCGCGGGCGAGGCGCTGAGGGACCCGCGCGCCGGCAACTGGACGGGTGGCAGGCGGGCGGCGAAGGCTGCCGCCGGCGGAGGCGGAAGGCGGCGGCGGCGAAGTCGCACCGGCGGGCGGCGGCACTGCACGAGAGGCGGCGCTTGGGGGTTGGGGCCGCCGAATCCGGGCAGATCTGGCTGGGGCGGCGTGGTCCGCGCGAGCGGGCGGCGGCGAAGCTTCAGACGGCGGCGGCGGACCTCTTGGGACGGCGGCGGCGATGGTTGAGGAAGCGGGCCTTGCTGGGCGCGGCGAGGCGCTGAGGGACCCGCACACGGCGGCGCTTGGGACGGGCGGCGAGGCAGCGGCAAAGGCCGCCGCCGGGCGGAGGCGGAAGACGGCGGCGGCGAAGTCACGCCGGCGGACAGCGGCGCTAGCACGGGAGGCGGCGCTGGTCGCGATGGCCTTGTGGCCGGAGGGCCTCGAGAGGGCTCGCGGGCGGGCGGCAGAGGTGGGTGGCGCGGTGCCACGTGGCACGATGGGGTTCGTCGGGCAACGGCGGCAGATGAGGTGGCGGCCTCCAATTCGTCGGAGCGACATGGCGGCGGCGGTGGACGTGTCTGGACGGTGGCGGACATGTCCGGTGGCGCGGAGGAGCGGGGCTAGGGTTTCATCTGCGCGAGATTTCGGGGAGGGGCACATATATATAGGTAGAGGGAGCTAGGAGACTCCAAATGGAGTGCGGTTTTTGCCCATATGATCGTGATCGAACGACCGAGAGCATGGAGGGGGTTTGGATGCGTTATTGAGTCACTTTGGAGGGGTGTTGGGCTGCACACAAAAGAGGCCTTTACGGTTCCCCGGTTAACCGTTGGAGTATCAAACGGACTCCAAATGTCACGAAACTTGACAGGCGGTCTACTAGTGGTGTACCAAGGCCGCTTGGCAAATCATGGTCCATTCCGAGAATGTTTAACACCCGCACACGAAAAGAGGTAAAAGGGGGCGCCGGGGGACATAGGAGTGCCGGATTGCAAAACGGTCAACGGGGAAAATGCTCGGATGCATGAGACGAACACGTATGGAAAATGAGATGCACATGATGACATGATAAAATACAACATGCAAGCAAATGACATGGCAACGACGGCGAATAACTGGCAGGCACCTGGCACATCGAATCTGGGGCGTTACACCCTAGCTCCTATAATAGTAGGCTTAGCGATCGATCAGACAATAGTCGACACACATTCAGGCCTCATTTGGTTCATAGGGTAGGAAAATCGTAGCAAAAGTACAGAGAACGTGCAATACAAAATCATAGCAGTGTAGAGATGTACTCCCTCCGTTCCAAAATAGATGACCTAGGCGGGCTAGTTTGGCCTAGTGGGTTTCAATGATATGACGTGGTGCAGTGCCGTCCGGTCTTTGCGTGTGGTAGTAGAGATTGGGTACGATAAGTTTTCTTGAAGAAGCGGAATTCAACGAAGTCATGATGGTTCCTTCGTCCGAACAACTGACAGTGGGAAAGGTTGGGCCTGCGATACGACCGGGGTAGACCAGGATAATTTTGTGCATGGCAGGGGGACCAGGATGGTTGATGTCCCACATGTCGGCGAATGAAAGTATTCTTTCCGATATAGAGGACGAGAAACGAGTATTCATTGTTTATTTTTGATGAAAGCTATTGTATCCACTGTTACTCCTTGACTTTGTCAATGCCTCTCTCTCCTCCACATAAGAGGGGACTACTTGCTATGCATGCAACGGGCAGCTGGCGTCTTGAGGGGCCAGGGCGGTGAGAGCGGGCTCCGGAAGCAGTCCGGACTCCAGCATGGCCCACCTCACATTATCACCATATATTTCTTGCAGTCCGTGCGCGGCGGGTGGGCGATCTCTTCTCCCTCCCTCGTTTCTCTCTTCTCAGCCGACGCCCACCGAGCGATTAGATTTCGGCTATCGACGGTTTATTCAATTACGGTCCCACATGTCAGTGAAATTGCAAGACAACGCATGTCCCCTTTGGTGAGCGGCGTGCGAGCCGGACTGTCGGGGTTGCGACGCATACGAGTCGTAAGTGTGCCGCCTTTTCCTTTAGAACTTGCAAAGCGTAACATTTTCGCGCGATCGATCGATAGAAATCCAGAACAAAATGACGAGGGTGGTGCTTTCTCGCTCGTTAGGCGGGCTAGTTCGAGTGATATGACGTGCTACAGTGCCGTCCACTTGCTCCATTTTTATGTAAGCAAGAGTTTACACTCGTACGCGGGAGGAGTGCTGCGAAACACCGTGGATCTGATTTTGATCGAGGGATAACTATTCCCTGCCAAATAATGGAGGATTTTTAGCGATTATAGCATGATAGTTAGGGCATCTCCAGCGCTAGCCCACAAATTTACACCGGCATCTGTCCGAGGACACTGATGGATGTCATCCGATGCTGCCCGCATACCTTTCGACAACTATATGAACTAACCGGACGAAATTCGTGCAAACAAAGCAAATTTCAAATTAACCAGATGAAATTAACCGGATGAAATTCATTACATTTCGAAAACTTTTCCTACAAACTGGACGAAATTCATTACATATTTCGCACAAACTGTACTAAACCTACTGTAAACCTAATCTAAATGATCGCCGGCGCCCGACCACCAAGTCCGGCCATGAACCCGAGAAAGCCGGCCATTGTCTTTGCCTCCTCCTCATCCGCCTCGATAACCTCCTCCTCCGGCTGGAGCACAAGGTTATGAAGATTTCCACCTCCACGTCGCCGTCAAGCGGCTAATCGGCCGCCGATGTTTACCCCACCAAGCTTGGCATCGACTGAGTGGAGTAGCGGTGGCCTTCCCGGGACCAGAGCGGCGGCGACCTACCGTGTACTACTCTTCCTCGCTGCCGGCTGCGCCCGCGCACGCGCGCCGGCTTCATGGTCATGGCGGCGGAGGGCGGCCCGGGGGGTGCCGGTGATCTCCTTCGTTTGCTCCTGCGACAGTACGTCGAAGAGAGCTTTGGAGCGCGCCCGGAGCGGAGCCGCCGATGTCCCTCGTCTTCTCCTGCGACAGTACGTCCAAGAGAGCTTCGGAGCACCACGAGGCCTTGGTTGAAGTGGTGCCGAAAGAAGGAAGGGTCCGGAGGAGAATAAGTGTGGGTCTTTGGCTATGGCTGGGAGCTGGGGCTCAAGTTGATATAGCGGGCGAATGGCAATGAGCCGCGGCAGGCGGATGAACAACTGGCGCTGGAGTAGGTTCGTCAGGCGTGAATGCGGATGCTACTTCAGTGACTTAACTGCAGATGCGTTTGGGTGTCTGACATGTGGGCCCAACGGGCGTCTGGCCCGCATGTCAGTGACACACTAATTGCACCGCGATTAAGTCCGATGAATGCCTGCATTGACATTCGGAGAGACGGTGACCATTTCAGCGCATGCGGACTGTTTGATTTGGTCAACCATACAAATCTGGCTATACGCTGAGCCGCGATCGTGATAATCACCATATCTCGTATACAATGATCAAAGTGAGCTATCAAGACAAGTTCGATGACCGCCAATGCATTTTACTCGGTAATAAATGACCAGGATTGAAGGAGAATCCTAATTTGCTTCGTCTTCTGTCCTTGAGATCTTGACAAACCAATGCACTATACGGTTGTCCGGCCACTCCACCCTATAGCCCTCACCAAGCGTCGTTCATGCCACCATGCCGCACACTAACCGGTAAGGCAGCGATGGCATCCCGCCGCACCGAGTTCCTCGCTGCCCACGAACGCACACAAAATGGTAGGGAAGCGATGGCATCCCGCCGTGCCGAGTTCATCGCTGCTCGCGGCCTCACAACTATGTGGGAGTAATTTGAAGATGCCAAGGCCGAATGGGCGGTAGAGCAAGAGGCGGCCAAAGCCGCACAGAGGGAGCGGAAAAGTCAGAAAGCACTCAAGAAAAGAGAGGCCCGCCGCCAAGAAAGAAAAGGATGGACGCTACTTTGCTGAAGAGGTCGGTGGAGATCCAAGCACGGTGGGGTGTCGCCGACAAAGCCGGGAAGGAGAACGACAACGTCTAGACAGCATGTGAGAAGTAGTAGTACTAGTAGTTAGTGTGTGTGTCTATGTCTGAGTACGAGCATGTACCAGTACTACTAGTTACTACTGTAGTTTTTAGAGCAAATTACCAGTACATTAGCCTAGACTAAGTGGAAAAATTCCTACCCAATGCATCAAATGGCATCTCTTTCTCTATAGGAATTGAGATGCATGTCATCTCACTTCCTATGATTTTCATATTCCTATCCTATGAGCTAAAGGAGGCCTCTGTTGGAGTAAATCTGTAGCTAGCGATCTCGCTGGTACAAGAGTTTTCTTCAAGCGGAATTCAACGAAGTCATGATGGTCCTTCGTCTGAGCAACTTCAAAGTGGGAAGTGGGCCTGTGATTTGACGGCTCATTAGTCATTGTTACTGCGGCGTGACGACCTGGGTGACTCTCCCTTGGAGTTCTGTGTGCATGGCAAGTGGACCAGGATGGTTGACGTCCCACATGTTGGCGAACAGAAGTATTCTTTCCGATATCGAGGAGCAAGGAAACCACGTGGTATAGTATCACTGCTGATTGGTTCGCAAAAAATAGTATCACTACCGATTTATAATTATTTTTTATTTCTGATGAATGCTAGCGTTTCAACTCTTACGACGAAGGGTGCCAAACACGGCACGTGCTGGATGTCCAACACATCAGCGAAAGGAGTGGGACATGAACAGCGTGGTAGAGCCCGGCGTAAAAAAACAGCGTGGTAGAGCGTCTCCACTTCTTCCACTTCTGGGTCAGAGACCACACGTAGCAGTACTTAGCTGTATGAACGATACAAAGTGCAACCTGGAGAGAAATACACGTCTAGCTGGAAGGTCTCGAGGCATACACGTAAACAAATATAAAAGTTAATACGTGCCTCCAACTAATATAGTAGTAGTAGAGTACTTAGACACGTACTCCATAACATCACCGTGCATTGCACGTACCACATTTAGTGGTAGTACATAGTAAGAGACAAATGCCGCCCAAGAGTTCCCTTCTCGACCTACTTTTGGGTGTTTGGTAGAGTGTATGGAGGGTGCATGAGTCCACACTAGTTTAGCACAAATACACTAGAAGCATGCATGAAGAGAGCATGCATGAAGAGGGGTGTTGAGTTGAGCATGCATGAAGAGGGAACAACTATGTTGAGACGGGAACGCAACCAAACACACCTTGTATGCCACGCATGTTCATACCATTTGTGCCTTTCTACTTCACTTACTGCGCTACATTACTCAGGTTCGTATGTCCACTCCTGGGTACATGTCCGTCTCGTAGTTCCAGTGCCACGTGTTCTTCATATAGATGGAATGATCGTTGCATAACACGTGCGCCTTGATGCTAGATGTCTCGTATGTTGGCAAAAGGATGAACAAATCTCACGAAACAAAAATAGAGTGGAAGAACATAGATTCCGAACGACCGAGAGGGAGCAAGGAACCTCGTGGTGGAGCGTCTGCACTCATAATATTTAATATTATTCAGCGATATAAAATTAACCAATCATCTCCACAGTGGACTGGAAGAGTACGAAACACGGCAGCCCAGTGTAGTTACATCATACTAGTACATGGCTAACCCACGCTATCACCATATTTCTTGGCTTCCGTGCGACACCTATCTCTAGTAATCTAGCAGCCTGTATCGCTTCTCCCTCCTCGTCTCTATCAAAGTGCGGCGGGCTGGCGTTTCTACCGTCTATTGAGGTCGGTTAACTATCACATGTTAGCGACATGCCATGAGCATTCTAAAAAAATTCCTTTCACGTTCCGTTTTCAAAAAGAAAAAAATCCTTTCACGCATTTAATTTGCTGTATGCTTTGAGCAACTTGCATGTCCTATCTGCTCTGTTTGATACTCTAACTTAGCTAGAGGTTAGACTAACTCATGACTAACCACGAACTAAGTGTAGCCAAAGAGGTGTTTGGGTGGCGAGGTTAGATTGACAATAAATGCACTTCATGGAGAGAGAAAAGTGATTTTTCGATGGTCCCAATGAGAACTATCTCGATTAGCACCTCTTGGGTGGGATAGTTTTTTTTTGGTGGATTTGGTGCAACTTGCTCCAATTTAAACCCTCATGCTTGGATACTTTAGGGCTATTTGAGCCCCAACTAGCTCAAACTAACTCTAACCCATGGATCCAAACAGGCCTATGGCCGATCTCGACGCGGAGCGATCGCGCGTGCACCGGGAAGCGGCGCTCTCTCGGCTGTCGCGCCACTTCAAAGCCGGCGCCAATGAGAGGTCGCCTCCGCTCTGGCCGGGCATTAATGTGGCACTGAAGCTCTAGGCGACGCTGGCCGTTTCACGCGGGAAGCGCGCGCTGGCAAGGGAGTATAGGTTTTGAACCGTTTTAGGTGTAGTAGTAATGGTAGTTTGCAAAACTACTCAATTATTGCACTCAGTTTCCTAAGAAATTGTGGTAAAAAAATGTTACTCCACAGCCCGCTTTCCTTCTCCTTCCTGCTCGTGATTTACGTGGCAATGTTAACGTGGTTGCGTCAAAAAATGTCACTTCCTACTCGTGATTTGCGTTATATAATTACAAGCAAGATTCTCGTGCATTGCACGAACATCAATATGCATTTTTTTTTACAAAACACCTGTTGTGATTGACCCATGTAGGAGTAATCCATGTGTAAAAACTAATGATATCTCGAGAATTTTATCGGAAAACTGGTATCTCGAGAATGTCATCGAAAAAATGAAAGATGAGGATAAGGCGAGGAGGGTGGGCGTGGTGGTGGTGGTGGTGAAATGGGCGGAGGCATGGGATGGATTTGCGCCCGGTGAGCAGTGGCCACCATGCATGCTAGATTGTTCCGAGACTTATTCCTTTTTTAATTCTTGAGCAATGAGGTTGGGAGATAATGATGTGGAGAGAGGGTATCTTTTGTAAAATTATCATAGTTTGCTTCCTATCTGTCAGATATAGATCATACGGTCTGTATTACAAGATGGCAGGCACACCATCATCACCAACTCATTTTTTTATAAGGGTATACAAATGATAAGTTTGCTGACTACTAAAGTAAAGTGGAATCTGCCCATGTTATGCAAGTAAATAAAGGTGATTGTTTATCATACGGGTAAGGTTGGATGAAGGGTGGTAGGAACAAATGCTCCGCCTAGAGCATGTGTGTGTGAGATGGAGTCTTAGTGTGTGTGGTGTGTGTGTGTGTGTGTGTGAGAGAGAGAGAGAGAGAGGAGAGAGAGAGATGGAGTCTTAGTTTGTGTGAGAGAGAGAGAGAGATGGAGTCTAAGTGTGTGTGGGGGGTGCATGTGTGCGTGTGTGTTTGTGTGTGTGTGTGAGAGAGAGAGAGAGAGATGGAGTCTTAGTGTGTGGGGGGTGCGCGCGTGTGTGTGTGTGTGCGCGCGCGCGCGCGCGTGTGTGTGTGTCCCGGGGTCCTCTGTGCCAGATGTAATTTAAGTGTGCATGGCTTCATCATAGAGAGGTGATGTGTATGGCAGAGGCCACCAACGATGGGGTGCGAGAGAGAAAATGCCCGTAGGAGGGAAGAGAAGGTGCGTGCGCGTGAGAGGAGTTGACATCGAGAGAACGTGTTTGTTCGAGAGACACCACGGAAGACTACTATATATCGATGGTGCATGTAGGCGGAATTAAACAAAGGGATGGTCTTATTGGTTTGGGGATATAGGGAAGAGTGAGAGGCGCAGGCAGGGGGGTAGCTGAAGGAGATTGTTAAGTGTGAGTGTGTGTTTGCCCATCCAGGCGGAAGTTATGTGCACAAAAGAGGAGAATGATTCGATGTGGCATTAGGATTGAAGGTAATTAACTACGTATGGAGACATAGAGACCTTGAACATGCATGTGTGAGAGGTATACATGTATACGTGGGATGTGTGTGTGTGCGCGTGTGCATGATCGAGATAAAAGAAAGAAGAGATAAGTCCTAAGATCAACGACATGGGAGAGACGGATCGGTATGACAATATGCATGCATGTGAGAATGCAGGGAAGAAGGCCCAACAATTGAGCATGTGTTTTTGTCTTTAAGAGATAGTGGCGTGGGCTGGAGCATGCATCTATGGCGAGCAGAGGGGTGAGGCATAGCGATTGTGCAAAAGAGATCAACCTATAAATGCATATGTATGGATAGACATATATAGTGTGGGTGATAGGAAGCAAGACTCCGTGCGAGATAGAAATGTTGACGGAGAAACTACAGATAGATACAGAGATGGAGATGCTAGCTAGAGAGACATCCGTTAGTTTGGGTGTCGGAGATGACCGTCGGGTGGTTCAAAGGGTGACGTTATATATGTGTGTGAGAGGGCACTTGACTGCATGCATGTAGAGAGAAACATATGTAGTGTGCGTGATAGGAATCAAGAGTGAGGGCGAGAAAGAAGGTTGCTGGAGAAATAGATAAATAGAAAGATAAAGATGCTAGCTAGTGTGCGCTATAGATAGGAGTCGAGTGGATCAGAAGGCTGGGTTATGTGTGTGTGTGAGAGAGAGATAGAGAGAGGGTCCATGTGAGTCACATACAAACAAATATCAGAGAGAAATGAGATCCAGAGAGACGGAGTTTTGTGTCTGCGAGAGAGAAAGATATTTCACAACGAGACTGATAGCTAGAGAGACATATGAGGGAACGCAAGATATCTCTAGGGAGAGAGGGTGTGTTTGAGCGACATACAAGAGAACTATGGAGAAATATGAGACCCTGGGAGACAGAGTTTGTGTTTGTGTGTAAGAAAGAGATATTGAAGAGGAAGAGTCGTAGGTTCTCATATCTAAGGAGCGAAAGACATCTCTGTATGAGGGGTGTGCGAGTGGCACACATGGGAATAGTTGAGAGAAATGAGACCCCGGGAGACAAAGTTTTGTGTTTGTGTGAGAGAAAGAGATTCCACATGGAGAATCATAGCTAGAGACACATAGCAGGGAGCAAGATATACTTAGAGAGAGATAGAGTAATGAAGGTCGATGGAGAGAGTACCGTCAGTGTGTTACGAAGATAAAAGATCATTGTCGACATATAGGTAGCACGAGAGATGCCTGAGAGACGATGAACGCGTATAGGTCCAGAGAGATAGTCCTATATAAGCATGAGTGATAGCTATATGAGACGAATATCTGGATTAAAGGGGATTCAAATATTTAAACTAGAGATCACGACATCGATAATATCATAACGCAAATTGGTGTATCAAACATGCATATTCATTTGAATTTGGGCACACATGTAATGTTATATAGTTTATCAATATTGGTGATCCATAGATTCTTCAGTTACAAACAATGCATGGTTTATATGCAATTAGTGTCTAAACGGGATTACACTATATGTTGCGTGTGTGAAACACATTATACATGTTTGAGAAGTTAAAAAAAACCGCATGAAACACACATTAATTGGAGACAGTTAGCGAGGAATGCATACATTGGATTTCAACATAAAGTGGTTTCAAATATTTGAAAATCCAAATTGATGGATACAACCTTATGTATCTGAGATCATGCCATTTGTAAACCATATTTATGTATAAATGGTGTTGTGCTTTTGAAAGTATATATGTAAAAAATGATGTATATAGAATGTAATTCCAATTGAAAATGGATCCCCCCAAAAAAAATAGTAGAATACAAACGGGATTGAATTGAGTTGGCACGATGGCGTGCCATTGTGCAAAATTTGAACGAAGCGGGGAAAGTCGCAGTAACCGCCCAAAACCAAAATCTGCGAGATGAAAATCACTACTGCCTATCCCTGCCGCGCAAAGCCTATCTGCTGTATTTCTATAGGTTTCGATAGGGGTAGGTTTGTAATTTCACCCAAATGCGACGTAACCGCCTCTCACCTGGATTCATACACGGTGGGCGCCAAAACACAGTGTGCCCTCAGCCAAAATAGACTCCCTCCCCGATTCATATTCATACATGGTGGGCGCCAAAACAAACTCTCGTCGGCAAATATTCGGTGTATGCGAGATTACCGTCCTATCCCCAACCGAATAATGTTGCTGTGATGTAGTAGAAATTTTAAACGGGGGCTAAGTTTGTAAATTTCCTCGCATTTGAGACAAGCGCGCCCTGACTACATGGTTCCCCCCTTCCTCTCTACCTCCCTTTTCCCCATTCGTACTCCGTGGGCGCCAAAACACCCTCTCCACCCCTCCCTCCTCCGTTCGCCGCCGTCCGCCACCCCATCCACTGCCGTCCTCCTCCACCATGCCGGAGCTGATACCCCGACGCCGCCGTCCATTACAGGAGATCGACCTCTCTCATCCACGCCTTCGGACCGGGATCCTTGCATCCCGTCCTCTCGCTTCATCCCCGCCGTCGTCCACCTTGCCGGTGCTGCTCCTACGACCGTCTCGTCCACCGCGCCCCGCCGCCACCGTCTACCCTCCTAGATCTACTTCCACGCCGCTAACAGCCATCGCTACCCCAGCACCGTCAAATTCTCACCAGATGCGTACACGGCGCCGCACCAGAGGCGGTACTCTTTCGTATCTGCTCAACTTATTTATCGCAGCAAGAAAATAGATCGCCACCGCTTTACTCTGATTTCTTGTCTTGGTTGCGAAGTTGCCTTTCTCCGGTTTGCACCTTCAGATCCGCCATGGCACGCTCAACACTATACTCCCAATGCTTATGGTTTTCCCCTTTTATATTCCATACTAGTTAAATCACAGTAGACTAAATTTCAAAATTAGGTCATCGATTTTTGAGCTCACGGAGTTCGCGGTGCGATCAAGGGCTCGGGTGGTTGTGGGGCCTCGCCAAGCGAAGAAAACTCGACGCGGGTGGGGGTGGGGTGGCGGAGGAACACAGCGGTGGGGCGGTGGTCCGCCGGCGGCTGCCCGTCTTGGTGTTCTGTATGGGAAGAATCACAGACGAGGAAGAAAAAGGGTTAGGAGATATAGGATCTTCATCCAACCGCTTGAAATGGTCGAGAGACAGCTGGGAGTTGCATTCTTAATGCGCTCTGGTTCATCATGTGTGGGCACTGCGCAACCAACATTTTATTATCGAAAATCTTCTTACTCTTCTTTACCATGTTCGATAGTGCTGGCCTGTACGTGATCGATAGGCTTTCAATTACTAGCGGCAATACAACACTGTATTTTCAAGCCAGTTCCACTTTCCCAATTTATATATCGTGGTTATGGTGTACCCCTGTTATGTACACTATGATCTGCCTAGTTGTTGTGTGCTCTTGTTATCATGGTTTGACAATAAACTATCTATCTGGTATATTATGAACCTATCATCCATGACTATCCTTACTACGAGCCTATTTTTTGTGTACTTGTGCAGATTAAATAAATGCACGCACGATATTACAGCACACATGAGCTCTCTCATCAGAATCTAGTGATAGCACATAAGTGTTTACAGGGGCGCCCCTATATTAGAATATCATCTGAATTACAAAGATAATCTCACAACTATTTATGTTTTCATGGTTCTCAGATATTATATGCAATTACAGTGAATATCAGAATCCACGCATCAGAAGAATATTGTGGAACACTGCAATGACTTACAAAATTGGCACCAAGGCATTGAGTGCCATTCTGGAAGAATGAAACTCGTACGCTCCCCACCTGTTGATTCTTGTTCAAAATATCATTCTAATGACTATTCTAACCTCGAGGAGTCAAAGGCAGATGGCCTATCCTGTTCACCCACCAAGGTGCCTTTTCTAATTTGGCAAGGTTTTATTGATTGTGCGTATCTTGCATATGTTGTCTTTCATTTCTTCTACTTTGTTGCACCACCATCTACTTAGTTTACTCATCATATAACTCGAGATGCTATGCCCATCCATTATCAATACATATTCCATCTGTCGTCATACCATGTTTTTCCACTCAAATGTTGTTCTTGTGCATCAGACATAAAAGGAAGAGGGCGATTGCCGAACCTGAAGGAGCACCAGCAAAGTCCTTGAAAAACATGGTGGTGCCGGAGAAATCAGACAGTGCCCCACTTATATTGGTTGTGCAGTGACACAAAACAACGGACCGACTCCAGCAGACTGTACCCATACTTCACTGGCCACACCACTAGCCCCACCACATAGGACCTGCACTCCAGCAAAAGGTATACCGATTTCATTTGCCATAGCACCAGCCGTACCACAGGAAAATCCCACTCCAACCAAAAAGTACAGCAAGTCCATCGTCAAGACCTATCCCAACCGCAGAGACGGCCAATTCCTGCAGATTGGAACCCCATTCCATTTATTCCCAGTTTAAAGACAATGCTTTCAATGTTGTTAGGGACTACATGCATATATTCCCATCATGGGAAGATTATAGTGAAGACAAACACCATTTTCACATCTTCCTGTCCAACTTACGTGTAGGTGCTATTATTCATGGTTATTATTTTCCTGTTTTCTGCTGATCGAACACATCAATGATTTACATGACATTGTTGTAACTAGGTGAGGGTCAATCTGGATAGTCATGACGAGCAAAGCTTGCTTGTGCTTTTCAAGGAAGCATTGCAGCAGTATCGGTGTTACCTGAGGAAATCACACTTTGATGGCAAGTCTATAAACGAATTTCCGGTGAAGTCTCATGTGCTAAATTTAGAAGACATTGAATGGAAAAACCTTGTTATGCACTGTTCTCGTTCCCAGGATGAGGTATTGTCTATGAAATCACATGACAATTTGAACTTCTACTTTTCCGCATGTGCCTCATGGATCTTTTTGCAGGAAATCAGCTCGAAGAAGAATTCCGGTTTGAAAAGAACGACAGGATATCACAAATATCTGCCTTTGCTTTGCTCTTGTTAGTACTGTTGTCTGTATCCATTGTACTTGCATACATACCGGTTCATTATGTGACAGCAGTATGCATGATAGCTTGCTTATCAATTGTTCGCTCCAAATTATCTGATCTGTATGAATGGTTACTTTAGTGTAGAATATATCCAATGCCAATGAATTTTTTTAGCTCTGCATTGTTCTTGTAAGTACATGTTGTCCTTTATCAGTGTACTTATATTGACAGGTAGTTGCTCATGTACCATCACTCTGCAGCTTATTTTCCTTTGCCCTCCATTTTCTACACATCAGATCTATATTTACTCTTACCATAAGGTTGGTACTGAAGAAGTTTAGCTGTGCAAGTCTCTTGGCTGTGCCTTTTGCCTGTATCGCTGCACATACATTTATAGCTACTTGGTTATGTAGCATCACTCTTCATCTTATCTTAAATATTCTCCATTTTTTTGTATATTATCACATCTATATTTACTCACAAAATGTAGAATAGAGGCAATGCTTATGAAGAACATTATGTGCTAAACTTCTTGAATTGCCCCCCCCCCCATCAGCATGGACAAGGGCTTTATAGAGCCTGTCTTCACCAATAATGTAAGTTTGTCCTTCTCAAGCCTTCAAACTTTGTTGTGTATATTCGGTTAGGCATGACTGCAACAGCTGTTTATTTTTGGTGTTTGCATCAAATTGCATGTTTAAAGTTTATTATGTAGTTCATAAACAAAAGTTTGTCCTTCTCAATTTAAGCTTTGGTTGTACAACCAAGTTCCTTCTTCATACCATGTAAATTAAACTATCTGAGCAAGTGATCTTCTTTTGCTTTGCATGTATGCTTCGTTCTTCATCCATAATCCGGTGGTGTGGTGAACCTACCCACTACAGCACAATGTCATATTCTGCAATGTCTTAACTATGAACAATGTCATATCATTCTACTATTATTGAAACCGCCTCTTTATTTGCCAATCTGAAATGGGATAAATTGACAGCACACTAACCATTGATACTTACGAGTTCTTGATCTGTAATCCAGTGGTGTCGTGAAGCTGCCAACTCCTTCACAATGTCAATTCCTGCCATGTCTTGACCTGAACAATACCATATTGTGTTAATGCAATTTAAACTGTGTCACTTTATTAAATCAAGAAGAAATGTGATGAATTGTCAAGACTCGATACTTTTATGTGCAAAACCTATCATCATCGCTTGTTTATCTTCAGAGTGAGGAAGATATAAGTGTTGAACAAGCCTTAGCCTCATCATCTTGCTCATTTGCTTGCGCTGCAGCTCCCAAATGGGCTAACCTTTCTTGAACTCTATTGAAGTGTTGTCGGTTTTGTATATTATTTTGTCGGCGTGTTTATTTGCACTGGTGGCGATCTTTGATGCCCAGTGTATGTAATCTGTTGTCTGCTTGTGCTTTATTATCATAGTGGCGAACTTTGATGCCCACTGGATGTAATATGCCGTAATTTCTTTATTGTATAGTCTAGGTTTTTTCTTATTCACGATGCTACAGTTATTTTACTGTATATATATCCTGTCTTCGCAGTAAACCGGCCAAACCGTAAAATTACGGTACATAATCGGGTCGTCATGCAATCACGATGTATGATCTGCATCATGGGCCCCGTCAAACTGGCCCACTAGTAGATTCGGGCCTTTAATAGGCCGAGTAACCCCCGGCCCTCTTTTCGCAAGAAAACTCAATGGGCTTTTAGGAGGATGAGAAGTAGCCTGGGCCTGAAACATGCCGAATAGCTCACGGGCCGGTGGCAGCCAGAAATGGACCCCGGCCCATGATTGTGCGAATCAATTCACGGGCTTTTAACAGGCCAAAGTTTTCTCGGTCCTTGTTTGGCCCAATCAGATATCGGCTGCAAGCAGGTCGGATGCAAACCGGGCCGTAGTTAGGCCCAACTATATGACGGGCTTTTAATAGGCCGAAATTAATATAGGGACGAAATGTTAAATGGGCCCTTAACACGCCGAAACTAATATCAGGCCGAATTACTAAATGGGCCTTTAGCAAGTGGGCCCAAAAGCATAGCGTCCAGTCAACGGGCCGAATCTGATATGGGCCATAATTGAGCCCAAAGCCTCTTAAAGGGCCGGACCTGGTCTGGGCCGTGAATTGGCCCAGAAAGTGGGAGGCTTTTCACAGGCCGGATCTCATATGGGCCATTACTAGGCCCGGAACGTGGCAGGCCATTAATGGACCGGATCAATTATGGGCCGGCATTTGGCCCAAAACATGGCAGCCAGTTAATGGGCCGGCCTACTAGGGTCCTCAAAATCTTGTGGGCCTATAGCTGGGCCGGCCCATTAATGTCGGCGAAATCTCGTGGGCCTTTAGCTAGGCCGGCCCATTATGATCCGCAAGAATTTTGTGGGCCTTTACCTGGGCCGGCCCATTATGGCACACAAAAATCTTGTGGGCCTTTACCTGGGCCGGCCTATTATGGCCCGTGAAATCTTGTGGGCCTTTAGCTGGGCCAGCCCATTATAGTCCACAAAATCTTGTGGGCCTTTAACTGGGCCGGCCCATTATGGACCGCCAAATCTTGTGGGCCTTTAGTTGGGCCGGCCCATTTAAACTTGATTGGCCGTGCCACGTGTCGACGTATCATAGGCGCCTTCTGTCCAATGAGTGGATGACATCTGTCCCAACGATGAGCCGACACGTGTTTCCTCCAGCCAATGATGATTTTACACGTGGAAAATCCCCATTGGTCGGGGCAGTTAACGGGTTATTGGATCCAAAACCCGAACCGATAGCTTAACAGCGTTCCGTTACGGTGGATGCCACGTGTCGGTAACCCTTGATGAAAGCACTTCTGTGACGCGCGATTTATCGTCATGGAAGTGGACACTTCCGTGATGATAGTTTTGGTAATGTCTACGACAGCACAGGTATGACTATCTTGATTCTGTCATAAATTTGTCATGGATGTACATGCATGACAAAAAACGCGACCTACTATGACAAACACGTATCATCACGGAAGTGTATTTTTTTGTCGTGTCATGTTCTTTGTGTGGATATGTCTTTTATATTATGCATATTCTCGGAAGCTGCATGTCATTTTGATGCTCAGCAGCATGGTTTAGTGTCTGATTGTTACTTGTGGAAAGTGATTTAGACAATAGTATCACTATTTTGTGTCTGATTACTACTTCAGGAACCTGGTCTTGTTTCTGTTTTCTGGCTGTTGGTTTTGTTTCCAGGTTCTTTTTTGGGGGAGGAATGGATTGGTTATGACCGAATTTGTGTTGGTTGGCGTTACATGTCTTCAGAAACCTGGCCTTGTTCCTTTTACCCCCCCAAAAAGGACCAGGTCAATGTGCTAATTCCTGGTTCATCTTTGTCTGGATGAAGATTTGTAGGTTGCATGGTGACAGTTTCACCATGAGAATCATCTGTCCGTCCGCAGGTGCTGATTGGCAGGGAGAAGGTGGTGCTGGGGATATTGAAGACGGTGAAGAACCCGCGCAGCACCATGCTCAAGACCTCTGTGATGGCGTGCACTACTCTGCACTGCTCTGTGTCCATTCATGCTTCGCAAAGGTAACTCCTTCCCTGGTTATTCCTCGTCAATCTCATGGCACATACTTATCCCTCCATGGTAGCTGACCAAAGAACCATCTGATTTCTGAACCTATTCCAGGGGGAGCTAGATGTATGATGTACGGCAACGGGAATGGTGAGCTGGGACAACCAGATCGAGTCCTTTCCCTACATGTTGGTTTTGCTCCCTTGCACAACAGTAAATGACATATCACATTTTCAGAACGTACGATGCAGCAAAATTTGTGTGCTACCCTTTGTTTGTTGGTTGTTATTTTGTGATACACCTTTGCTCAAATACCGATCTGTACTGCCCTGTTATTATGCCCCACCATATGTTCATTTATGCTTGTTCGCCCCAGCCTAGTTGATGAACTATTCACCATATAGCTCAACTAAAATACAGCATGTTGTTTGATTCTTGTAGTGTACCATCGAATGATCAGTTCACCAACATTTGCTTCTATACCTGTGCTCTCTAGAGATGTTCATGTCTGCAATCCCGAATTGATGATCTTGCCCTCTTCTGAGTTGGTTTGATGATTTGACCTGATCTGAGTTGTTTGGTTAATGATCTTAATGCCTCAGACAATGAAGTGCTTTTTTACTGCCAGAATATGTGATAAAGCAACAAAAAAGATCGAATCCTGTGTTGACCTTACTTTTAATATCATTTTATTCTGTGTGAAGAGCTTAGTTTTGTACTGTAGCCACCTTCTTGTTTACTTTGTTGAATCATGTCTTGTTTACTAATCATGAGCTACTAGCATTTGGCTTCCATGTGCTAATTAAACCTGATAAGTATGTATACTTCTTTGAGATACAAATTCCACATTGCATGTTTATGTGCTAATTAAACCTGATAAGTATGTATACTTCTTTGAGATACAAATTCCACATTGCATGTTCATGAGGTTCAATTTCTACAGATGTTGCCAAATGAATGTGTCAACATGTCTCTCCTTAGGGGTTGTTTTAAACCGCAAATGATCTACTATATCAATTTTTTGTTGTTCAAAGATTGAAATCCTGGTTCATTTTCAAAGATCGAAATGTTGTTGGCCATGTTCTGCTATGCTTAAATGGTAAAAATGTCGCATTTTGCTTGTTCTAACCATTTTTCTTGATAACTTGCAGATGCTGGCCTTCATTCATGTTTTGTCGTGAGGTCCAGGATGAACAAGTTTGGAGAAGCATTGGAGCTAGTTATACTGTGATAGTTGTGTTACCTGGTGTGAACATTTTTTTATTGTAAACTGGATGTGAACCATATTTTTCTGTAATAATGTTTTACCAGGATGAACCATCCTTGTTGTGTTACCAGGATGAACAAGTTTGATTGTAATAATGTGCCAAGTTTGGCTCTTTCTGATTGTATTCGTGATGTGTACCATATTTTTCCTGATTAGTCGTGCTCTGTTTGAAGCATTTTGTTTTCTCTCTGTTCGGATTTAAATATTGTTATTTATTTACTGGAAAATTGAGATCTGAAGAATATAACAGTGACAATTGGGACCCACTTGTTAGAACCTAACAACTGGTTCCCATCTCACTAGTGGGCTCATCTTTTGGAAAAAATAAAATAAAAAAGGCCATGGCCTAGAAAATAAAAAGGCCGAATTCTTGGGCCAGGCCCATGTAGCTAATAAAAGCACATGAAAAAAATAGAGAAAGGCCGAATTGTTGGGCTAGGCCCATGTAAAATGCTGAATTGGACCGGGCTGATTCTTGTGCCACATCAGATAGACACGTCGGATGCCTACGTGGCCTGGGGAGGCTGCTAGTGACCTGATACGTCTCCAACGTATCTACTTTTACAAACACTTTTGCCCTTGTTTTGGACTCTAATTTGCATGATTTCAATGAAACTAACCCGGACTGACGCTGTTTTCAGCAGAACTGCCATGATGTTGTTTTATGTGTAGAAAAGAAAAGTTCTCGGAATGTCCTGGAAATCCACTGAGGCACTTTTTGGAATTAATAAGATTTTTTGGCGAAAGAATTAGTGCTAGGGGGCCCACGGCCTGTCCACGAGACAGGGGGCACGCCCCCTAGGGTGCGGCCCCCTACTGTGGGCCCCCTGGACCTCCTCCGACCTCAACTCCAACTCCATATATTCCGTCTCGGGGAGAAAAAAATCAGGGAGAAAGTTTCATCGCATTTTACGACACGGAGCCACCGCCAAGCCCTAATCTCTCTCGGGAGGGCTGATCTAGAGTCCGTTCAGGGCTCCGAAGAGGGGGATTCGTCGCCGTCGTCATCATCAACCATCCTCCATTACAAATTTCATGATGCTCACCGCCGTGCGTGAGTAATTCCATCGTAGGCTTGCTGGACGGTGATGGGTTGGATGAGATTTACCATGTAATCAAGTTAGTTTTGTTAGGGTTTGATCCCTAGTATCCACTATGTTCTGAGATTGATGTTGCTATGACTTTTCTATGCTTAATGCTTGTCACTAGGGCCCGAGTGCCATGATTTCAGATCTGAACCTATTATGTTTTATGAATATATGTGTGTTCTTGATCCTATCTTGCAAGTCTATAGTCACCTATTATGTGTTATGATCCGACAACCCTGAAGTGACAATAATCGGGATACTTCTCGGTGATGACCGTAGTTTGAGGAGTTCATGTATTCAGTATCGCTAATGCTTTGGTGCGGTTCTCTATTAAAAGGAGGCCTTAATATCCCTTAGTTTCCACTAGGACCCCGCTTTACGGGAGGGTAGGACAAAAGATGTCATACAAGTTCTTTTCCATAAGCACGTATGACTATTTACGAATACATGTCTACATTACATTGATGAACTGGAGCTAGTTCTCAGATCACCCTATGTTATAACTATTGCATGAGGAATCGATCCGCATAATTATCCATCAACGATCCATTGCCTATGAGCTTTTCACATATTGTTCTTCACTTATTTACTTTTCCGTTACTCTTTGTTACAATTACTACAAAACCCAAAAACATTTATCTTTACTTTTGCTACCGTTACCTTTATTATCATACCACTTTTGCTACTAAACACTTTGTCTGCAGATACTAAGTTATCCAGGTGTGGTTGAATTGACAACTCAACTGCTAAGACTCAAGAATATTCTTTGGCTCCCCTTGTGTCGAATCAATAAATTTGGGTTGAATACTCTACCCTCGAAAGTCGTTGCGATCCCCTATACTTGTGGGTTATCAAGACTAATTTTTGGCGCCGTTCTTCGGGAGCATAGCTCTATTCTCTCGAGTCACTTGGGATTTATATCTGTTGATCACTATGAAGAACTTGAAAGACGATCGAACTACTATTTTGCCCTCAACTACGAGGGGAGGTAAGGAACTGCCATCTAGCTCTGCACTAGATTCTCCTTCCGTTATTAGTAAGCTTGTGACACCTAAACCTACTACTGCTATGAATTCTGATATGTCGCATGTTATTGATGATGCCACTTCTGCTATGCATGATGAAACTACTTCTGTGCTTGATACTACTTTGCCATTAGGTGAATTTCTAGATGAACAACTTGCTAGAGTTAGGAGGGATGATAATACTGAAGAACCTATTATTGATGATAGTGAGGATGAAGGTTCCCCCAGTGATTATGTATTACCTGTTGTTCCTAAGGGTTATGTTATGAATGAAAAGGCTGCTATGGAAATTATTGCTTGCAATGATAGAAATGATCTTAAGAAATTATTAGCTAAATGGAAGCAGCAGACTCTTAATGCTAGAATGAAACCCGATCTTGCTTTTGCTACTTCACCTATCTGTGTTACTGATAAGGATTATGAATTCTCTGTTGATCCTGATATTATTACTTTAGTTGAATCTGATCCTTTTTATGGCCATGAATCTGAAACTATTGTGGCACATCTTACCAAGTTGAATGATATAGCCACCCTGTTTACTAATGATGAGAAGTCTCACTATTTATAATATCCTTAAGATATTTTCGTTCTCATTAAAGGGTGATGCTAAGAATTGGTATAATTCTCTTGCTCCTGGTTGTGTGCGTAGTCCCCAGGATATGATTTATTACTTCTCTGCTAAATATTTTCCTGCTCATAAGAAACAAGCTGCCTTGAGGGAAGTATATAATTTTGTGCAAATCAAAGAAGAGAGTCTCCCACAAGCTTGGGGGAGGCTTCTCCGGTTACTTAATGCTTTGCCTGGGCATCCTCTTAAGAAAAATGAAATACTTGAAATCTTTTATAATGGACTAACCGATGCTTCCAAGGACTACTTGGATAGTTGTGATGGTTGTGTTTTCAGGGAAAGAACAGTCGACGAAGCTGAAATATTATTGAATAATATGTTGACTAATGAAAATAATTGGACTCTTCCGAGCCAATTCTCAAGTAATTCTGAACCAATTGAGCCAACTCCTGAGCCTATTCCTAAACCCACTCCGAAGAAGAGAGGTGTTTTATTTCTCAGTCCTAAAGATATGCAAGAGGCAAAGAAATCAATGAAAGAAAAAGGTATTAAAGCTGAGGATGTTAAGAATTTACCTCCTATCGAAGAAATACATGGTCTTAATATACCACCTGAAGAACCACATTGTCTTGATAACCCAACACAGGTAGTAAAGGTAAATTCTCTCTATAGATATGATAAAGTTGAAGTAGCCTCTACTAAATTTCATAGCCCATGCTTAGATGAATTTGATGACTTTATGGCTAGACAAGAAAGTTTTAATGCTTATGTAGGTAGAGAGTTAAAGAATAATGCTTTCGAGATAGGACGCGTAGGTGATAATCTGGCTAGAGTTAAAGATGAACTTCACCGCGTTAGCAAATATGCTTCTATGGTTGCTACTCAAGCTGAGTAAGTACTTAAAGCTCAAAATGATGAGAGAATTCCTTATTTGGCCCTTTCTTAAAATTTGGTTCCCTTTTTGGCCCATAAAACTTCATTTTTCCCTTTTTGACACTTAAACTTCATTTTGTTCCCTACGTGACACTTTCATCCATTTTTCCATCCGATGGTGTTAACTATGACGTACAAAGAGAATTTTACCCCTGGTGGTAATATATGTCACCAAGAAAGGGAAGAGAAGGAGCGTGAATATAAATGTATGAAAGTGTTGCGCGTTGGAGATTCCACGTTCGAATATTCAAATGCACCAGCGCCCGACCAGTCGCGTTGCACAGCTCGATCCGTGAGAGCGCGGCACTCAGTTGCTCACGCACGAGTACGTACAAGATAGCACAAGAAGCATGCAAGTGCTTGATTGATTTCGCTTGAACAGTGAACGCACGTCTAGCCGGCACCTCATATGCGTACGCGAACCAGTAAAAGCTAGCTCTTAATCGTTCGGATCAATTCGATCTCGGCGGAATACTTTCATAACTATCCTGCTGATTCGTGTATATACGTGGTAGTGAGGAGATATTTTTTGGAACGCTTCGATGGAGACATTTTACTCGATGGTGGCGTGAGCTTGTGCAGCAAATTGAGGCGCGAACACAGCTCAGGGACATCACCCGTCGAGGTCTAAACTATCACCCGCATGATTAATCTGCACAAATTTATACACTACAACTTGCAGTAGAAGCTGAATGGATAGTTATTATTCCACTCATCCTGTTATTTTTAGTCCCCCGCAATTTTTTTTTTGATGATTAGTCATATAGTACTTTTTTTGATTTATCCAACCAAGACAAAATATATCATATTACCTCTTTGTTTGCATGTGAATAATCTGGTTACATACTACACTAGGGGTAAAAGTGTCCTTTTACGTCAGACTTAACACCGTTACTAGCCAAATCTGACGGAAGTGTCACATAGGGAACAAAATAAAGTTTAAGTGTCAAAAAGGGAAGAAAATAGTTTTTTGGGCCAAAAAGGGAAGCAAAATTTAAGAAAGGGCCAAATAAGGAATTCTCTCCAAAATGATTTGCTTGATGAATTAAATAATAAAAATGACTTTGCTGTTAGAGTGGCTACTAGAACTGGTAGAATGACTCAAGAACCTTTGTATCCTGAAGGCCACCCTAAGAGAATCGAGCAAGATTCTTAGAGAAATAATTTAGAGGCACCTAGTTCTATAAAAAGAAGACGAAGAAAGACGATAGAACTTTGCATGCTTCTAGTGAACCTACTGTAGACACACCTGAGAATCCCAATGATATTTCTATTTCTGATGCTAAAACTCAATCAGGTGATGAACATGAACCTAGTGATAATGTTCATGTTGATGCTCAACCTAGCAAAGGCAATTATGTAAAGATTGAACCTGCTGTTGATCTTGATAACCCACAATCAAAGAATCAACGTTATGATAAGAGATATTTTGTTGCTAGGAAGCACGGTAAAGAAAGAGAACCATGGGTTTAGAAACCCATGCGCTTTCCTCCTAAACCATCCAAGACAAAGGATGATGAGGATTTTGAGCACTTTGCTGAAATGATTAGACCTATTTTCTTACGTATGCGCTTAACTGATATGCTTAAAGTAAATCCTTATGCTAAGTATATGAAGGATATCATCACAAATAAAAGAAAGATACCGGAAGCTGAAATTTCCACCATGCTTGCTAATTACACTTTTAATGGTGGAATACCAATAAAACATGGAGATCCGGGTGTTCCAACTATACCATGCTCTATTAAAAGAAATTATGTTAGAACTGCTTTATGTGATCTTGGATCCCGTGTTAGTGTTATGTCTCTCTCTTTATATCGTAGACTTGAATTGAATAAGTTGACACCTACTGAAATATCTTTGCAAATGGCTGATAAATCAACTGCTATACCTGTCGGTATTTGTGAGGATGTGCCTGTTTTGGTTGCAAATGTCACTATCTTAATGGACTTTGTTATGCTTGATATTCCTGAGGACGATAGTATGTCTATTATCCTTGGTAGACCTTTTCTTAATACTGCAGGGGCTGTTATTGATTGCAACAAAGGCAATGTCACTTTTCAAGTTAATGGTAATGAGCATACGGTACACTTTCCGAGGAAACAATCTCAAGTTCATAGCATCAATTCTATTGAAAAAGTTCCAACTATCATTTTTGGAGGTTTTGAATTTCCTCTCCCTACTGTCAAGAAAAAGTATGATACTCTTATTGTTGGGGATTTTCATATCCCCGTTGAGGTAACTTAGTGTTATTCGAAATTCTCCGGTTCCGTGTTATTCGGAATGAGCTTGTTAACAAGACTTGATCAACCTTGTTAGTGGGTTCATTTTGATGATCACGAGATGGATGAAACTAGAAGGCACAACCTTCTGTACCCTCTTTTTACTTTCTGTTATTTAGAATAAATAAAGCAAAAATAGTATTATCTGTCTGTTTTTTGAATTATCCATGCATTAAAAAATAGTCTGAAAATAAAAGTGCTCCAAATGCCCTCCAAATTTATTATGATTTTTTCTGGAATATTTGAGGATTTTAGGCACTGAAAACACTGCAGGAGGGGCAAGCACCAGGCCACGAGAGAGGAGGGTGCGCCCCCCCCCCTATAGGGCACGCCCCCCTGTCTCGTGGGCCCCTGGTGGCTCCCCTCCACTTATGCCAACACCCACACACTTCATCTTCTACCCAAAAAAAAATCCTCATCCAGCTTAAGCCCGAGTTCTAGCTCGTTTTGCTGCGATTTTCGATCTCTTAGCTCAAAGCTCCATTCACAAAACTGTTTTGGGAGATTGTTGCTTGGTATGTGACTCCTCCATTGGTCCAATTAGTTTTTGTTTTAGTGCTTTATTCATTGCAAATTTTTGCTGCATAGGTGACCATGTTCTTGAGCTTGCATGTCAAATTTTTGAGGTCCCAAGCAATTCCAATGCATGATATAGGCCCTAGGCACTTGTAGGAGTAGTTGCTATCAATCTTGTTTAGTTTTATTCACTTTTATTTTGAAGTTACTGAAATTTCAGAAATTTTCAGAAAAGAAATATGCTTAGAAAGTTAGAAGAATGTACCAAGGTGGTTCCTCGGCAAAGAAAGGGCCAAGGATTGCTATACTTGAACAAGATGTTAACTTGCCAAGGGACGCAAATGTACGGGCTTGTGAGTGGCCATCCGATGTTTTTATGGTCGAAGCAGGCTTCCAGGAGGAATTTGACGCGTATGTGCGTAATGTCGAGCTGGAGGACTTCTTACAAGATAAGTGTCATCAATATTATCAATTGACTGATTCCTTTGTGTGGAGGTTCGAATATATTTCTGCGCGTAATTCTCCTAGCGTTATGTTTGATATTTATGATACATCTTATACCATGGATTTAGAGGATTTCACAACTGCTTGCAAACTCCTGCAGTGGGGTAATATTAATGATCCTCCCAAATCTGAAGTTAGAGATTTTCTTGCTAGTATTACTGTGGGAGAATCTAGGGACGTAACACAAGCTACCATAGAGAGCATTCATTTTCCTGCTATACATTACTTTGCTCTCTTTATTGGTAGATGTGTTAACGGTAACGACAAAGTATGTCACATGTGTGCCCCTGATCTTTGTGTCCTCAAGAGTGTGGTGTCAGGTTATAGAGGTTATAACTTGGGGGCAATAGTTGCACGTAGGTTGCCGAATAATAGTAGAAGGGGAGATTCCTTTGGAGGAATTTATGCAACCCGCGTGGCTAATTTTCTTAATATAGCTCCACAAGAGGGGGATATGATTGTACCTCCTGTTTATTTGGATAAAGAAGCTATGTTTGATCATCATTTTCTTGAGAGGAATGAACAATTCCTCCATTATCGACTAATCTATAACAGATTTAACGTCGTCCTGCATTCTTCCTGCTCCCTACCTTTTTGATTATCAGGCAAAAGGAAGATATGTTGTCACCAGGGAAGAAGCAACTGAATATGAGAGGGGAATGGAGGCAGATCACCAACACGCTGCTGCTCAGGAGGCGGTCGCCTCTTCATCTCAGTACTACCCCAGTTTCACTTATGGATATCAGCCAGGCGGTCACTGGTATTAAACCAACTTAGGCCAAAAGCCTAAGCTTGAGCTTGGGGGAGTACGTATTTCTCACCGACTTTACATTCATGTTCACACACTAGTCGTCGGTGCTCATACTCTTTCATTGTATTATCCATGCTAGTTTAAATTTCTTTTTCTAGTTTTCTTCTTGTGTGTTTGATAAACTTTAAGAAAAAAACAAAAAAATTGTTAGTTTAATTTCCATTGCTTGTAGTAGAAATTAAAATGAAAACCCAAAAAGATTTCTCGCTCTTCTTTTACTTGTTGGGAGATTTCCCGTGTAAATAGTTTTATTTTCTTTTATTTCTTTTGGGGGTTGAGAAGACCATATTGAAAATGCTTAGTGGCTCTTATATGCATGATTGTTTATTTAATTTAGAGCCCATATTACTTGTCCTCTCTCTTGAGTTGAATGCTTCCAGATTCCAGCTTACTCCAATGCACGTGCACTCTTATTATTATACACATCGTTCGGTCGTGCAAGTGAAAGGCAATAATGATGATTTATGATGGACTTATTGGGATGAGAAAAGCTGGTATGAACTCGACCTCTCTTGTTTTTGTAAATATGATGAGTTCATTGTTCCTGAGTCAGCTATTATGAAGTAAAAATATTTGCAATGACATTTAGAGATTATAGTTGCTTGTGCTCATGCTTGATTAGCTATGAGTTATAATGGTTTACCTTGCGTGCCAACATGCTATTAGAATTATTATGATGTGGTATGATGGGATGGTATCCTCCTTTGAATGTATTAAGTGACTCGACTTGGCACATGTTCACGCATGTAGTTGAATCAGATCAACATAGCCTTCATGATATTTATGTTCATGGTAGGTTATATCCTACTCGTGCTTGTACTTGGTGTGAATTATTTTTAGTGCATGTTTACGAATGTTGTCGCTCTCTCAGTTGGTCGCTTCCAGTCTTTTGCTAGCCTTCACTGCATTTAAGCGGAATATCTGCTTGTGCATCCAAACTCTTTAAACCCCAAAGTTGTTCCATATGAGTCCACTATACCTTCCTATATGCGGTATTTACCTGCCGTTCCAAGTAAATTTGTATGTGCCAAACTCCAAACCTTCAAATGAAATTCTATTTTGTATGCTCGAGCAGCTCATGTTTCAACTAGGGCTGCCTATATCTTCCATGCTAGGTGGGTTATTCTCAAGAGGAGTGGACTCCGCTCCTCATTCATGAGAAAGGGCCGGTAGCCGGGATGCCCAGTCCCATGATCCAAAAAGATCAAAGTAAATCAAAATAATTAAACAAAACTCCCCCAGGGCTGTTGTATGTTGGAGGCACTTGTTGTTTCGAGCAAGTCATGGATTTATGCTTGTTGGTGGTTGGGGGAGTATAAACCTTTACCATTCTGTTTGGGAACTGCCTATAATGAATGTAGTATGGAAGATACAGCCATCTCATAGTTGTTGCATTGACAGCAAAAGTATGCCGCTCAAAATGTTATTCAATCTCTATTTAAAATCGAGCTCTGGCACCTCTACAAATCCCTACTTCCCTCTGCGAAGGGCCTATCTATTTACTTTTATGTTGAGTCATCACCCTTCCTATTAAAAAGCACCCGCTGGAGAGCACACTGTCATTTGCATTCATTATTATTGGTTTATATTGGGTATGACTTGACTGGATCTCTTTTACCATGAATTACAATGTTTAGTCAGTCCTTGATCTTTAAAGGTGCTCTGCATTTATGTTTTGCGGTCTCAGAAAGGGCTAGCGAGATACCATTTTGTTATATCATGTTATGATTATTTTGAGAAAGTGTTGTCATCCGAGTTTTATTATTATGGCTCACTAGCTGATTATGTTATTGATATGAGTAATTGTGAGACCTATGTGTTATTGTTAGTATGGTTAGTTCCTAATATTTGCTGAAACTTGAATGTTAGCTTTTCATGTTACAACAACAAGAGCAAATAGAGTTTGTAAAAGTTTTTCTTTATCACTTTCAGTTTATCAACTGAATTGCTTGAGGACAAGCAAATGTTTAAGCTTGGGGGAGTTGATACATCTCCAACGTATCTACTTTTCCAAACACTTTTGCCCTTGTTTTGGACTCTAATTTGCATGATTTGAATGAAACTAACCCGGACTGACGCTGTCTTCAGCAGAACTGCCATGATGTTGTTTTATGTGTAGAAAAGAAAAGCTCTCGGAATGTCCTGGAAATCCATGGAGGCACTTTTTGGAATTAATAAGAATTTTTGGCGAAAGAATTAGTGCTAGGGGGCCCACGGCCTGTCCACGAGACAGGGGGCACGCCCCACTAGGGCGCGGCCCCCTATCTCGTGGGCCCCCTGGACCTCCTCCGACCTCAACTCCAACTCCATATATTCCGTCTCGGGGAGAAAAAAATCAGGGAGAAAGTTTCATCGCATTTTACGACATGGAGCCACCGCCAAGCCCTAATCTCTCTCGGGAGGGCTGATCTAGAGTCCGTTCGGGGCTCCGGAGAGGGGGATTCATCGCCGTTGTCATCATCAACCATCCTCCATTACAAATTTCATGATGCTCACCGCCGTGCGTGAGTAATTCCATTGTAGGCTTGCTGGACGGTGATGGGTTGGATGAGATTTACCATGTAATCAAGTTAGTTTTGTTAGGGTTTGATCCCTAGTATCCACTATGTTCTGAGGTTGATGTTGCTATGACTTTTCTATGCTTAATGCTTGTCACTAGGGCCCGAGTGCCATGATTTCAGATCTGAACCTATTATGTTTTATGAATATATGTGTGTTCTTGATCCTATCTTGCAAGTCTATAGTCACCTATTATGTGTTATGATCCGACAACCCCGAAGTGACAATAATCGGGATACTTCTCGGTGATGACCGTAGTTTGAGGAGTTCATGTATTCAGTATGTGTTAATGCTTTGGTCTGGTTCTCTATTAAAAGGAGGCCTTAATATCCCTTAGTTTCCACTAGGACCCCGCTTCAACGGGAGGGTAGGACAAAAGATGTCATACAAGTTCTTTTCCATAAGCACGTATGACTATTTACGGAATACATGCCTACATTACATTGATGAACTGGAGCTAGTTCTGTATCACCCTATGTTATAACTATTGCATGAGGAATCGCATCCGGCATAATTATCCATCACCGATCCATTGCCTACGAGCTTTTCACATATTGTTCTTCACTTATTTACTTTTCCGTTGCTACTGTTACAATTACTACAAAAACCCAAAAACATTTATCTTTACTTTTGCTACCGTTACCTTTATTATCATACCACTTTTGTTACTAAACACTTTGCTGCAGATACTAAGTTATCCAGGTGTGGTTCAATTGACAACTCAACTGCTAATACTCAAGAATATTCTTTGGCTCCCCTTGTGTCGAATCAATAAATTTGGGTTGAATACTTTACCCTCGAAAGTTGTTGCGATCCCCTATACTTGTGGGTTATCATGACCAAAACACCACAGTAGACATATTTTGGTCATAAACGTCTACGACCATTCCAGAAGAAAGGTCGCTATAGTCAGTTAACGACGGCCAGCTTTTGACCTTATGTTTTTGGTCACAAAAAGGTCAGAAATTGAAAATAGTGACCGTTGAGTGACCAATAGTAGTGGTCACAAGTTGACATATTTCTTGTAGTGTATATATATTTCACAGGGCTATTTAACAGCAAACATATGACATATCTAGCACATAAGTTTCTTCGTACATACATATATAGTTCCATCCATTCATACATACCAAGGTGCGCATACACATTGTTCCATCCATACATATTACAATGCAAAGTTTCATCAAGATAGCAAGCTAGAAGAATACTTGAAGAGAATGAAAGAAAAAACAAGCACTCCATCATAGCAAGCTAGCTTCTGTGAAGTGAATGAAATATGCAAAATGGCAAATAAGAAAGTTAGAAAAAGGTGACTACAAGAAGAAGAGTAGAACAAGAAGTATATGTCATTTATGAGCTAACTTAGGTGAAATGGATCATTTATGAGCTAATTTAGGTGAAATGGATCATTTTTTAGCTAACTTCAGTGAAATGGATCGTTTATGAGCTAACTTAGTTGAAAAGGATCGTTTATGAGTTAACTTAGTAAAAAGCATCATTTTAGAGCTAACCTAGGTGTGATGGTCATTTTGGAGCTAACCTAGGTAAGATGGGTCATTTTGGAGCTAACCTAGGTGAAATGGATCGTTTATGAGCTAATATAGGTAATATGGGTCATTTTAGAGCCAACTTGGGTAAAATGCATCATTTTAGAGTTAACCTAGGTAAGATGGGTCATTTTGGAGCTAACCTAGGTAAAATGGGTCATTTTAGAGCTAACGTAGGTAAAATGGATCATTTAGGAGCTAATCTAGTTAAAATAGGTCATTTTAGAGCTAACTTGGGTAAAATTGATCATTTATCAGCTAAGTAAGGTAAAATGGGTCATTTTAGAGCTAACTTAGGTAAAATGGGATCGTTTATGAGCTAACTAAGCTAATTATGCCATTTTTTTACATAACTAAGCTAAGTACATATCGTTTTAGAGCTAACATAGGTAAATTGGATGGTTTTGGAGGTCAGTAAGCTTATTAAGTCATTTTGGAGGAAAAGAAGCTAACTCTAAGTCATTATGGTAAGCATATTGGAGGAAATAAAGCTAAGTCTAGGTCTTTATGCATTTGTTAAGCAAAACACTAGAGACACTTACCATGATCATGGAGGTGTTGTAGCGGGGTGGCTTGTGCTGGTAGTTGGAGAAGGATCGTGCGATGCTTGTTTGGAGTTATGCTGCACCAAAGATCATTTCCAATGTCTCGTTAGCATGATGACACTCAAATGTTAAGACTAGCAAGTAATGTCCATTCAAATAAAACTCGACGTGGTCCCAGGAGCAATCACTGGCATCGGCGGAGCGGTCAGACCGGACTTCTCGCACACAGACTGCACATTTGGTTTTGACGACTCAGTCATACTAGTTAGTAATGAGACAAACACTACATGAATGTTTTGGCTAATGTGTAGAAAAAACTTACCACAAGGATCTCATACATGGCCCTTGCCTGCATGTCATTCCGTGCCCTCTCCTCCTCCAACATCTTTGTCGTCCTCTCCTCCAACTCCCGCTGCCTCTCCGCCGCCTCCGCCAGAAGTTGCTCTGTTCTATCTCTCTCACTTTGTATAGCAGCCTGCAACACCACTCCTCGTTACCATTTGTAATCATTGATGGAAGCGCACACAATGTAATGGAGAAAGATAGTTGAGTACGTATAACTAACCTTGAAGGCAAGTTGGACTGGCCGTTCACGAGGCCTTATCTCAGGAGCGGAGCTTGACTGGCGCGCCTTGATCTCCGGGAGAGTGCTAGGACAACGGATAAGTCCATCTCCCATGGCTATGGAGCCATGGGACCTCCCGCCACCAGATATCATTAGCAGCTCGGTATCAATGGGACCCTGGCTCGGGGTTAAAGTCCTCTCCTTTCCTCGCCTTCCCCTCATATCTATATTTCGCGAGCTTGTCATGGGAGGAGATGTTGGTGAAGTTTTTTGGATCATCGAGGTCAGAGGCAGAGAATGCCTTGACTTTCTTGTAAGAGCCAGTGTGGGCCATGGCATATAGGTCGTACACCTCTGGCACCTTATCCGCCTTATTGTAGCGTGTCTGAAAGAGAGAAACAAAGTAAATTAGTAATTAAAGGGCTGAAGCTAGCATGACGAACGAATTGCATGAATCATGAAGCAAACCACATACCCAGTTCCGCCCATACTGATATAAGTTGGAGCTGCCTTGATGGTGTGGCACACCTTCCATTTGGGCACGTTTGTCCTTGGCCTCGTTGTGGAGGGCTCGCCATTCTTTTGAGCACCACTCATTGACCAACACCTCCCAACAATCCATCCGATCCGCACACCATCTCGGAGGGGCCTAAGTTAGGAAATAGAAACTTGAGCGCTACGGCTATGAATTACTAAATGAAGGAAGTAAAGTACAAGGCCTTAAGAATTACCTTCATGTACTCCTCCTTACTCAAGAACTTCTCGCGGCACGCCGGCTAGATCTTCTTGATACCACGCAAGGCGTAGTAGTCTCGAACAGCCTGCACCCGAGCCTCGTGCCATAAGTTCTGTAGTAGGTGCTTGCAGACGTTATCGATAACATTTGCCGCCTCCTCCTTGTATCCCTCCTCACACCTATAGAATGTCCGCAATCAAATGAGACAATATTGATTAGTACAATTAATAACTAGCTAGTTGAAGATTTTTAATTGTGTAAAGGAGAAATTACCCAGAACTTTCTAATCACCACGTCTGCCCTCGTCTTGCACAAGACACCGTTGATAATCTCACCCGACAGGGCCGAGGCAGCCAAGTAGTGCTCCCAACTCAATCCAAGCTCTAGAAGCCGACCCTCACCAGGCAAGTGACAAACCCCGGGAAGTTTTGCCGACAAAGAACTACAAGGACGGAGTTAGGCCGGCGGACACTATGATGGTGGTCCCAGCCCCTGCGGCATGACAAGGCCAACGCATTAGATATTTGAAGAAACGTGAATGCAGAAGGGTACAAAAATATTAAATGCACTTACCTCTCCCCATCAGGGAAAATCAACCACCTCTGCTCGCGAGTCGCCGGCACGTCTGGGAGCCGTGTACAACCACGCTGGTAGACGGTGCCCTCCCCCTCCTTAATATCAGTCGGCTCCCCGCCATCATCAACATGTCCACTCGGCCCCTCAGGCTGATCCGGCCAGGTACCCCATCCAGACGTGTGTTCCTCCAGGGTCTCGTGGGCCAAACTCTCGTGGCATGAAGGCCCGCCAACCCGAAGCTCGTGGGCCGAAGGCCCGTGGACTGGAGGCTCGTGGACTGGAGTCCGTGTAGCCTCCTCCTCGGACGAGTCCACCCTAGCAGTCACGTGCTCGGGTGAAACAGCTAGGGGTGGCGGCAAGGAAGGCGCCCTCGCAGTCACCCTACCTCCTCTCCCGCGACCACGTGCTCCAGCTCCTCTCTTCTTCTTACCTCGTCCCCTGCTCGGCACCGCGGTCGACGAATAAGGGCCCGGCGGTGTTGCCATACTGTCCAGCAACGCTCGGCGGAGAGATGCGTGTGGAATGGAAGACCTCGCACCACGCGCCGATGAAGAAGGGTCCTCGGAGCGCTCCCGACCAGCGCCCACCATCTTTCAACACCTGCCATGACAAAGAGTAAACGAAATTAGTACAACATAAAAAAAATACCGACATGAATAATAATATGTATATCACTTCTTTTCTTTTCTTCTTTTCTTCTTCTTCTACTTCTTTTCTTCTTCTTCTTTTTCATCTTTTTTCTACTTCTTTTACTTCTTTTCCTTTCTTCTTTTCTTCTTCTTCTACTTCTACTTCTTTTCTTCTTCTTCTTTTCTTCTACATATTCTTTTTTCTAACACTAACACTAAATCTTCTTCTTTTCTAACACTAAATCTAACACTAACACTAACAATTAAACAGCAAAAAAGAAGAAAAATATGTATATCACTTCTTTTCTTTTCTTCTTTTCTTCTTCTTCTAATTCTTCTACTTCTTTTCTTCTTCTTCTTTTTCATCATTTTTCTACTTCTTTTACTTCTTTTCTTTTCTTCTTTTCTTCTTCTTCTACTTCTATTTATTTTCTTCTTCTTCTTTTGTTCTACATATTCTTTTTCTAACACTAACACTAAATCTTCTTCTTTTCTAACACTAAATCTAACACTAACACTAACACTAACAATTAAAGAGCAACTAAACAGCAAAAAAAAGAAAAAACAGAAAAAAAATACTCACCGAGCCGGGCAGGCGTCTTTGGCCTGGGTGGTGGACGGTGGGGCTCGGGCAGTGGGACTGGCTCAGGGGGGGGGCGGTGGGCGGGCGGGCGGCGCGATGGGGGCGCCGACGTGTGGGGGGGGCGGTGGGCAGGGCGACGCCGGCGATGAAGGGGCGGTGGGGGTGGGGCGGCGGCGAAAGGGCGGCGATGGCGGGGCGGCGGGCGGGGGGATGGTGGGCGTCATGGGAAGGGAAGGCGAGGCGGGGGCGGGGGGCGGGGGGGGCGGAGGCGGCAGGGGGGGGCGGGCGGGGGGGGCAAGGCGGGCGGGCGGCGCGGTGGGTGGATGTGGGCGTCGGGGAGGAGAGAGGGAGAACAGAGAGAGTAACGGGCGGGGGGCTCGGCCGTTAGTTAGGTTAGTTAGGTTAGCCTTTGTTGTCCGCTTTTTTGTATCTTTGCCGTCCGCTGCGGACGGCAAAGAGGGGGGACGTTAAGTTTTTTCGTTAGTGGATGCCACCTTCCTCTTTGCCATCAGCCAGCGGACGGCAAAGATTCTTTGCCGTCAGCCAGCGGACGGCAAAGAAATGGCCGATGGCAAAGACCTTCTTTGCCGTCCGCCAGTTGTTTGCCATGTGCTTCTTGGTAGCTGATGGCTGAAAGAACAAGTGCTCCCTGGGTGATTTTGGTAATTAATGTCAACATATCTCTTGTTGGACTAACACTTTTACCTGGTATGTTTCAGACAAGTTCAACAATGGAGTGGCATGGACTATAGGATGTGGAACCCCTTCAAGATGCTAAGGACAAAGGATTGGCTCAAGCTCCAAGATCAAGACTCTACATTTTCTATTTTAGTGATCCAAGATCACATTGAGTCTATAGGAAAAGCCAATACTATCAAGAGAGGATGAGATGTTGCTTAATGGCTTGCTTGCTCAAAGTGCTTAGTAATATGCTCCAAAGCCCTCAACTTCTTTCTCACATCCACATATGTCCTAAACCCAAAAGTCTAAACTCGGCCCTACCGATTCTTTATATCCGGCGCCACCGAGTTTAGATGTCTTAGCCACTGCTACAAACCCTAGGCAAATCGGTCTCACCGATAGGGATCTCGGTCTCACCGAGATGGGATTGTAATCTCTCTGTGTATGTCCATTACCAAAATCGGTCTCACCGAGTTTGAGTAATCGTTACTACCGAGATTACAATGCAAACTCTCTGGTTAACTTATTATCAAAATCGGTCCTACCAAGTTTGTGTAATCGGTCATATCGAGTTTGCCTGACCAACTCTCTGGTTAGCTTATTACCAAAATCGGTCCCACCGAGTTTGTGTAATCGGTCTCACCGAGATTATGTTATGCCCTAACCCTAACCATATCGGTCCTACCGAGTTGCATGTCGGTCCCACCGAAAATCCTAACGGTCACATTATTTGCTAAATCGATCCGACCGAGTTTACCAATTCAGTCCCATCGAGTTTGGCAAGTTGTGTGTAATGGTTAGATTTTGTGTTGAGGCTATATATACCCCTCCACCCACTCTTCATTCGTGGAGAGAGCCATCAGAACGAACCTACACTTCCAGCCATCCATTTTCTCGAGAGAACCACCTACTCATGTGTTGAGGCCAAGATATTCCATTCCTACCATATGAATCTTGATCTCTAGCCTTCCCCAAGTTGCTTTCCACTCAAATCTTCTTTCCACCAAATCCAAATCCTGTGAGAGAGAGTTGAGTGTTGGGGAGACTATCATTTGAAGCACAAGAGCAAGGAGTTCATCATCAACACACCATTTGTTACTTCTTGGAGTGGTGTCTCCTAGATTGGCTAGGTGTCACTTGGGAGCCTCCGACAAGATTGTGGAGTTGAAACAAGGAGTTTGTAAGGGCAAGGATATCGCCTACTTCGTGAAGATCTACCGCTAGTGAGGCAAGTCCTTCGTGGGCGATGGCCATGGTGGGATAGACAAGGTTGCTTCTTCGTGGACCCTTCGTGGGTGGAGCCCTCCATGGACTCGCGCAACCGTTACCCTTCGTGGGTTGAAGTCTCCATCAACGTGGATGTACGATAGCACCACCTATTGGAACCACGACAAAAACATCCATGTCTCCAATTGCGTTTGAATCCTCCAATCTCATCCCTTTACATTCTTGCAAGTTGCATTCTTTACTTTCCGCTGCTCATATACTCTTTGCATGCTTGCTTGTTATGTATTGTGATTGTTAAACTTGTGCCTAAACTCCACTTAAACTTAAAGAAGTTAAAAACTGCAACTTTTGGTACTTAGTGTCTAATCACCCCCCCCCCCTCCCCCCTCTAGACACCTCTTCTCGATCCTTTCAATTGGTATCAGAGCTTTGGTCTCCATTGCTTTGGTTTAAACACCATTGGAGGAAGATGGATGAGTCTACTATTGGGAGTCTTAGACATAGAGTACCTATACTTGATAGAGAGTACTTTCATGAGTGGAAAAATGAGATGCTGGTGATTTTCAGTCAATATCATTTGAACAAGTACATTGATAGCCCTTGTGCACCTCATGTTGATCCTATGCATCCTACCCTTGATGAGTCAATTGACATGATCCGCAATCTTAGAACTGCCGAACTTATCATTAGAGGCTTGCCTAGAAACTTGATAGGATGTTTGCCTACTCTTAAGTGTGCCTACACTATATGGAAATTTCTTGAGGAACGCTTTCCAAATTATTCCTTGAAAAACCTAGATGAAATTCTCCATAAGTATATTGCCTTGAGTAAGATGAATTCCAGTGATCCTATGACTGGTGATCGTCTATTTGAGCTTACAAACCTTATGCGTGCCAAAGGAGATGTTGGAATTATTAGTGATATTATTTCCGAAGCTATAAAAATTCATAAGCAAGATCATTGTCAAACTCACTCTAATGGATCACCCTCTCTAGGATTTGATCCACCACATGACGATGTTGAACATGGATACTATGATGAGGATGATGATAGTGACTTCGATCTTGATGATGCAATGAGACACTTTGGTCTTATGGCAAACCTTCAGGGATATATGGCAGGAGGAAAGGAATGGGTTCTTGATAGTGGATGTACCGATCACATGACCGGAGATAAAGATATGTTTCATGAGCTTGCTGAAAACGATGGTCCTCGAAAGTATGTCACTTTCGGTGACAACTCAAAGGGTAAGGTGGTTGGCCTCGGTAAGGTGGCCATATCACATGATAGCTCCATACAAAATGTCATGCTCGTTGAATCTCTTGGCTACAACTTACTTTCAGTATCTAGACTTGCTGATTTTGGTTTCAATGTCCTATTTACTGCCAAGTGTTTCAAAGAGATAATCATAAAATGGTCTTTACCGGTGTACGTAGAGGTGACCTATACATTGTTGATTTCACTAAAAAGGCTCATCCTAGATCTTGCTTTATTGCTAAATCCTCTAAAGGTTGGTTATGGCATAGACGATTAGGTCATGTTGGTATGCGAAACCTTGACAGGCTTATTAAAGGAAATCATATCCTTGGAGTTAACGATGTCATATTTGATAAGGATAGACTTTGCAGCGCTTGTCAGGCAGGCAATCAGGTTGGAGGAAGGCATCCCGTGAAGAACATCATGACAACAAGGAGGCCACTCGAGCTACTTCACATGGATCTCTTTGGTCCCAACGCCTACAAGAGTCTTGGAGGAAATTCTTTTGGTCTAGTTATAGTTGATGATTTTTCAAGATTTACATGGGTGTTCTTTCTCGATGATAAATCGCAGGTTCAGAAGATCTTCAAAAACTTTGCTAGGAAGGCCCAAAATCAATTTGAAGTGAAGATCAAGAAGGTTCGCAGCGACAACGGAACAGATGTCGTGGGGAACGAGCACCTATGGGGCAGGGGCCCCTTCTCGGTCCGGCAGGGAGCGGAGGGCGCACGAAGAGCAGATCGACGTCGAGCGCGCGAGGGAGATTTACCCAGCTTCGGAGCTCTCCGGAGAGATAAAACTCCTACTGCTGCTTTGTGTTTCTATTCTGTTCTTGCTCAAGAGCGTATGTGTGTTGTAGTGTCGAATGAGTCGAACCCCCCCTACGTGCGCATGGGCCTCCTTTTTATAGTCTAAAGGGGTCACCGACAGGTGGCAACGCAGAGAGAGGGGTAAAAACGTAAAAACGCGGGTTGGTACAACCACTATCAATAGTGTCCCATACCTAACTCTGACGGCAGGGGACAAGGGCATTTAATGCCCGTCCGGTCGCTCCAACAGTGCCGGAAGCGACCGTTAGGGGCGCCACCGATCGCCACGATGGCCTCCTAGTCATCTTCACTTGCCACCTCGCACCGCTGGGCTTCACAGCTACCCGCCACGTGCACCAGGAGCGATCCTGCGGCGACACGTCGTTGGATGTGCTGGAGCGTGGATGCAGAGCGGTGACTTCACCGCGGCAAGTGCCTTGCCGCGGTCTCTGTCTTGTCGCACCCGCAAGCTTGCCGCTCGTCGGGTCCTGCCGGGACGCGCGGCGCGTTGCGGCAAGTTTTCTGAAGTGCCTTGGTTGGCCTTCCCGGCAAGCTCCTCTTGCCGGGGTCTTGTCCTTCCCGGCAAGCTTCTCTTGCCGGGGCCTTGTCTTCTCGGTTAACACTTTGTTCTTGAATGGCAGTAATATGAATAGTGGAGGGTCTTGGCGGACGCCCGGCAAGCCTTGCCGCGGGACGCTGCGACTGCCCGTGCACAAGTTCGGGGTACTAAGGTACCCCTACTTTAGTACACCGACAGGAGCCCCCGGGCCTGGGCCATACACGGTGCCGAGCGCTGTTGGGCCAGGCCCAAAACAGGGCACGGGCACGCGCGGCCTGGGTCCAAACCAAATCCACTCTGTATCCACCGTGTCCTCTCGTAACGGCACGCGTCAATCGCGGCGTCGTGGGAGAGATCGTGGGCTATATTTTAATCCAGGAAATGCGTAACGTTCGCCTCCCCTGTTTATAAGCAGAGGAAACAGGGTCGTTCCTCCACCTTCGCCACTTGTAGTTCCTTCCTCCGAAAGCTCCGCCGCTCCCCTCCGCTTCCCAAGCCGAAAGAGAGCAGCGCTCCGCCGCCTGTCGCCGCCGTCGCCCTCAACATCTCCGCGCTCCTCCGCCGCCTCCGCCATGGCTCCGAAGACCGGCAAGACCACAAAGTCGGCCGAGGCGTTGCGGCTTGAGGCGCTGCGCAAGGGGCGAGTGCTTTTCCCCCCTGAGCTCACCCCGAAGGCGCTGCGGGAGGAGTTCTACCTCTTCTGGTCGACGCAGACGCGGGCGCATCCGCGCACGCCGGTGCTTTCCGCCGAGGCTTCCAAATCGAAGCGGTGCCCAAAAGGGTACTATTTCTTTCCGGTGTTCTTCTATTGCGGGCTCTGCCCACCTTTTTCTGATTTCTTCTGTGACATCATGAATACCTACGGGTTTCACCTTCTTGATTTCACCCCCAACGCCGTTCTGACAATGGCGGTTTTCGCACACCTCTGCGAGAATTTTGTTGGCATCCACCCAAGTGTTGCTCTTTTTCGCCATTATTTCACCCCCCGAGCTGAGAAAGGAGAGCCATTGGCTGGTGGAATCGCCTGGACCTCACGAATCGGCATGAAGGAGGTGTATCTGGCGGGCGAGTTCCACAGCAAGTGGGATGAGTGGAGGGCGGAGTGGTGCTGGATCTGTGATGCCAATCCGCAGCCATTCACCAACCTGCGCAAGGCTCGGGTAGTTCGCAGCGGCGACTGGAGCGCTTTGTCGCCGGACGACGCCAAGCTGAAGATTGCCACCACCCGAATCCTCCGGCTCAGGCTTGCCGGGCTCACAGCAGGGGCATTTGGCGCGGATTTCCTTCGCCGTCGCATCGCCCCTCTGCAGAAGAGGGGAGGCCCTTTGGCAGTTTGGCGGCTGGCGGATATCATGAGGCTGCGCCCAGGCCTCAATTTCAACTTCACAGTTCTGGAGCTTGACGGGATGCTGAAGGAGCTGTTTAAGCATGACGCCAACCATCCAGAGTGGTTCAGGCTGCCGCAGGGCATCATCCCATTGTGCAACAACTCCGAGCGCGATCGCATCTGCGCAATGATGCCAGAGTGCGATTCGCACGGGATAATCCCAACCTGGATGGAGCCCGCCGACGACATTGTGCAGCAATTCTTCGATGGCTTGATGGAGGTAGCAGTCAACGCCGATGAGAAGAAGCTCCTCACCCGCAACACCACCGAGGACGAGATGCGCTACATCGCCACCAGAGCCGAAGAGGCGGCTGCAGCCGCCGCCACGGGTGAGTTTGGCTTTACGCTGGAGGAGGCAGAGGCGGCCGAGGCGGCAAGCCTTGCCGACAGGGAGGACCTTGCCGGGGAGGTCGTTAGCGAGGAGGAGCCCGAGGCCGAGGCGAGCGAGCCCGCCGAGGGAGCGAGCGGCCAACCGTCTTCGAGCAGCTTGCCGCAGGCGGAGCCCCTAGCGCAGCCCCAATTCCAACCAAGAAGGCGCCTCCGTCAAGTTGGAGACACAGCAGGGGGTAGGCAGGCCAGCAGCCGCGGCGCCGTGGGACATGCTCCACCGCGGCAAGTACCGTTGCCGCGGGAGGGTCCCAGGCTGCGCCGGCAACTAAGGCGGGGTCTTCCCGGGCCGGCACGCCTGATCTTGCCGCAGCTCCCGGCAAACGTCGAAGGGAGCCTACTCCTCCGCCACACCGCGCAGAGCGGGTACCGGATTTCGACCTCTCCGCGCTGAGCTCCGATGATGATGAAGAGGAGGAGGAGGAGGAGTAGGACTTTCTTCTCGCTGTTCTTGATTTTCTTTGATCTTTGTTGTTTCTTGTCTTGCATCTGATTTGCTTCTCCCTGAATCTTGTTCCTTTTCAGGACTCTGGCCGAGAGAGCGGCAAAGAGGGCCAAGGTCCCCGTGGTTGTCATCGAGGACGATCCTGCCGTGACAGCAGAGGACACGTCCGAGACCACCTTGACAGACCCGGTTCCTTCTCCTCGTAGCAGCCCCCAGCACAGCCCCCAGCGTAAGTGTTTGGTTCACTTCCTGTTGTGAGGCGCGCCTGGGTGCTTCTTCTTTTGCTGTCATCTTAATTGTTGATTCATTTGTGTAGGAGCAGAACAGGCCCACCAGGAGCAACCAGAGGCCGCCCCGGAGGTGCTGTCGGCTTCAACTACGCTGCCAAGGGGCGATTCCCCGACAAGGGAGCGCTCCCCGGCAAGGGAGAGGTCCCCGGCAAGGGACGGCACCAATGAGCCCTTGGTGGAGGAGCCCATGGTCACGGAGCCTAGCACAGGTAACCTTCCTTGTCGGAAATCTTCCCTTGTGTTCTTCTTCTGATTTTCTTTCTTCTTTTCTGGATGTTTGCTTGACTTTTCCTTCCTCTCCCTGTCCTCAGATCCCCCTCTTATAGATTCGATGGAGACCGAGGCCACCGGCGAGGAAGGCGCACGCGGCAATACTAAAAATGCCGCCGCTGACGAGGAAGAGGCTGGCGCTGATGAACCCGCCGATGGAGAAGCCGCCAAGGCTGCTGGTGCAGGAGCTGGCGAGGGGTCCGGCGATCGTACTGACGACTCGGAGGGCACAGGAGCGCAAGGCGCTGCACCGACCACCGACCCCTCCGTCGCTGACGCAGCACCGGGCTCCGAGGAGCCCCAGCCAGGCGCTTACTTGAAGGCCGGCGAGGGCGTGTACATCAAGCTTCCCTGGGCATCGAGCTCCAAGGCGCCGGTCGAAGGAGAGGAGTTTGACGGGGAAGTACTCGCCTCTGCTGGGCTCGTAGTGGTTGACGCGCCCAGCAGCAGCAGTGGCGAGTCCGAGGAGGAGCAGCTGCTCCAGAGGTTGGTGTCACTCTACCGCGCCCGGCAAGCGAAGCTTGAGTCCCGGGAAGCGCTTGTCGCGCGGGCGGGAGTTGACATAGAGAAGCATGCGGAGGAGCTCAAGAGCCGCAACCATGAGGCCCTCCGATCCATTGCGAAGGAGAGGGTGCAACTTGACGAGGCAAAGAAGGCGTTCATCCTGGAAAGGGCTGAGGCCGAGGAGCAGCAGAGGCTCGCCGCCGAGGAGATGTCCAGGCGGGAAGGTGAGCTGACGCAGAAGAAGGTGAACCTGGACAGCCACGAGGAGGAGCTCGACGCGCGGGAACAATCACTTGGCGGGGCACTCAAGGAGGCGAAGGATGCCGCCGCGGCTGCCGAGGCCGCCAAGAAAGAATTAGAAGTGAAGGTGGTGCAGCTGGAGGCGGATGTGGGAAAGAAGAATGAAGAGCTTGCCGCACTCCAGCGCGAGCGCGAGAAGGATGCTCTTGCCCATGGCGATCTGCAAGTTCAACTTGCCGACAAGATCAAGGAACTGAACGCCGCCAAGGACTCGAGCGCTGATTTGGAGCTGAAGCTGGCCACCTTGACGGAGACGCTGGACGCCGCCAAGAGGCGAGAGGATGAGCTGAAGAAAGAGATCAAGGGCAACGAGGAGCTGCTGACGAGGGCCGCTGAGACCCAGAACACCTTCAAGGCCATGGTGGAGCTCTGGACGGAGGGCCTCATCAACATCACTGCATCCATCGACGAGGAGCTGGCGGAGCTGGACTTGGCGGGCTTCGGGTACTCCACTGAGGAAAACCTCCAGCCCAGCGCCAAGCTTACGCTTTTCTTCAAAGGCGTGGTGACGGCTCTCCAGCAGCTCCGGGAAAGGATCCCGAAGAAGCTGGCCGACGAGCCGCGCGCGATCTGCGCCAAGGTCTTGGAGAAGGTGTTGGTGAAGCTACTCTTTCGCAACCCGGGCATCGACCTCACCCGCGTCCTCAAGAAGCTGCCGGCGGGGGCTGATCTTGAAGAACTCAAAGCCATTGTCGCACCCATTGTGGACAAGGTGAATGAGGTCAGGAGGATCGACGGCGAGCGCGTGGATTAGGCCACCTTTCTTCTCCCTTTTTCTTGCCGCTGCTAGATATGCCATAGGAACAAACCATTAGAGCGCGGCAAGTTATTTATTGTAATATAACTTTATTCTAGGTACTATCTGCTATGTTATTCCCTTTACTTGATTCCATTCCTTGTATGTTTTTACCCTACGCTTTTAGGGGACTTTCCGGCGCAAGCACACTTGCCGCGAGCGCTGAGTGCGGAACATCAGCAGCTTGCTGGCGGTGTTGCATCCGGCAAGAAACCTTGTCGGGGCTAGTTGCAGCACACTTTCATTGTTGAGCGGACTCGAAACAAAGTAAGGGCGCAACTTAGCCACGAGTCGGTTCCTCCGCGCACAGGTTTTCCATACAAGGCACGGTCGTTCAAGGAACATAACTTAAAAATTTAAAATTGACTATGCTCAAACTTTGGCAACTTAGCTTTTATGTCGTATGTGTCCCGGCAAGGCTAGATTCCTTTGAACGATGCCTGGCTTCCTTTGAACGACGCCTGGCCCACACCTTTATCTTCTCCTCCCCCCCGGTGAACTTGTGAGTGGAGGAACCTTCTCTTTGAGAAGAAAGAAGAGAAAATAATGATATAGACCCTTAAGGTTCGTTATTGCTTACCGGGGGCAAGTGCTGCACATAGTGTCAGTGTATACATGCTAAAAAGAAAAAGGCATGAAATTTGACAACACGTGGTGAACATACGATCTTTATTTATGCACGGGATCTGCGCCCGGCTTTGTACAAAGGGTTACATGCTACAGCGGCAAAGCTTGTACAAAAGGTGGTTGCCGGAACAGGTTCCGGCAACCGCGCCTTATGGGTAAAACTTGCGAAGATGTTCTATGTTCCAGGAATTGCTCACCGGAATGCCATCTTCGGTCTCAAGGCGGACAGCGCCAGGCCTAGTGACTCGTTTCACCCGATAAGGGCCTTCCCACTACGGCGTTAACTTGTTGGAATTCTTGGCGGATTGAACACGCCGAAGAACAAGGTCGCCTTCCTCAAAGCTTCTGGCATTAACTTTGCGGCTATGGTAGCGGCGCAAAGCTTGCTTGGTAGCGAGCAGCTCGTCTGATAAAGAGCTGAAGACGATCCTCCTCGAGGAGCAAGTCGTCATCTTGCCGCAGCTGCTCTTGCTCAAGCTCATCATAGCGAGCACTCGAGGCGATCCGTGATACTGAGTTACGTGGGGAGAACTGCTTCTGCTCCATAGACTAGAGCAAAAGGCGTCTGTCCAGTGGCTCGACTTGGCGTCGTCCTGATCGACCAAAGAACCATTGGCAGCTCCTCGATCCAATTTCTTCGCACTTGTGCAGCCTCGTCGAAAGTTCGGTCTTGAGCCCGCGCAGCACTTGGCGTTGCCCTCTCCGCTTGACCGTTGCTTCTCGGGTGAGCAACAGAAGCGAAGCAGATCTTGGTGCCAAGATCTTGGACGTACTGCATGAAGGTGCGGCTCGTGAACTGTGTGCCGTTGTCGGTGATGATCCTGCTGGGGACTCCTAAACGGCAAACAATCGACCTGAAGAACTTGACTGCTGACTGTGCTATCATCTTCCTCACTGCTTCCACTTCCGGCCACTTCGTGAACTTGTCGATTGCCACATACAAGTACTCGAAGCCCCCGACAGCTCGGGGAAAGGGGCCGAGGATGTCGAGCCCCCAGACCGAAAATGGCCAAGATAAAGGGATTGTTTGGAGAGCTTGAGCTGGTAGATGAATCTGTTTGGAGTGGAACCGCACGCTTCACACTTGGTTACTTGTGCGATTGATCCGAGGCCTGTCGGCCAAAAGAAACCTTGCCGGAAGGCTTTGCCGGCAAGTGCTCTTGCGCCAATGTGGTGACCACATATGCCTCCATGTATCTCCGCCAACAGCTCTTGTCCTTCTTCCCGGGAAATGCACTTCAATTTCACTCCGTTGAATCTTCTTCTGTACAGTATGTCATCGACAAACTGGTACATACTTGATTGCCGGGCTACTTTCTCTGCTTCTTCTTGCTCTTCGGGAAGTTCTCCTATTTGAAGGAAATGGACGATCTGCTGTGCCCATGCCGGAGCTTGCGGCTCGACGACAAGGACTAAAGGCTCAAATGCTGCTGCAGGAGCATCCGCTTCTATGGCAAGAATCTGGGATCCTGCCGGAGCGTGATGCTCCCCGGCAAGCGTGTCGGGACACAACCTGTCGGGAGCGTCTGCTTCAACGAAACAATCCCTAGGGCTTGTCGGAGCAGACTGCCCCTCAGCACTCTTCGTGTTGATCCTGGGGACTTTCTTGGCGGCGGCTTCGGGGAGCTCTGCCGGAAAGTAGTCGCCAGTAACCAACTTTCTCTTCTTGCTCTGTCCAGATGATGGTGTTACAGATGGTCGAGTCAGCTTGAGCACAAAAATCCCTGGTTCCACAGGAAACTTAAGTGCGGCACATTTTGACAGGCCATCTGCAATGTCGTTCTGAGCTCTTGGAACATGTTCCATCTGGAGGCCGTCAAAATGCTCTTCCAGCTTCCTCACTTCATCAATGTAGGCTTCCATCAACGGACTCTGATAATCCTTGTTCACTTGACGGACGACAAGCTGTGAATCACCCCTGACAATGAGCTTCTTGATCCCAAGGTCTGCCGCGATCCTGAGTCCGGCAAGCAAGCCTTCATACTCTGCAGTATTGTTTGTTGCTTGCTCCTTGGGAAAGTGCATTTGGATCACGTACTTGAGGTGCTCTCCAGTGGGTGCGACAAGTAGCACACCCGCACCGGCGCCTTGTAGTGAGAAGGAACCATCAAAGTACATGATCCATTCTTTGCTTGCCTCCTTGACGGTGATCCTCGTCTCCGGAGTTTCTTCATCAGGTGTTGGCATCCATTCTGCTATGAATTCTGCCAATGCTCGACTCTGGATAGTTGAAGTACTTTCAAACTTGAGGCCAAAGCTTGACAATTCCAGTGCCCACTCGACAATCCCGCTGCTGCTACGGATTACGCAATATCCTCTTCAACGGAAAGCGAGTGACAACTGTGACCTCGTGTGCTTGAAAGTAATGGCGCAGCTTCCTCGAGGCCATGAGAAGGAAGAAGAGCAACTTCTGCACACCAGAGTACCTTGATCTAGCCCCCTGCAGAAGGGAACTGACAAAGTAAACTGGGCGCTGCACCATCTTCTTCTGTTTTTCTTCCGGCAGCTGCATAGATCCATCCTTGTCGGGACCAGAACTTGCCGGGGGAGCCCCCTGCTTGTCGCTGGATTCGCTTGCCGTGGTTGCTGGCTCATCATCCGCCTCCCTCTCCGCTACTAACGCAGCACTAACCACTTGATTGGTTGCCGCTAGGTATAGCAGCAACTTCTCTTGTGGCTTAGGTGTGACAAGTATTGGAGTGGAGGACAGGTATCTCTTCAAGTCCTGCAGCGCCGCCTCCGCTTCCGGAGTCCATTTCATTGGACCTGCCTTTTTCAAAATTTTGAAAAATGGTAGGGCGCGCTCAGCAGACTTAGAGATGAACCTACTGAGAGCAGCAACACAACCGGCAAGCCTCCGCACATCCTTGACGCGCTTCGGGGCTTCAATTTGCTCGATGGCTTTGATCTTGTCGGGGTTGGCTTCAATCCCCCTCTGGGACACAAAGAACCCGAGAAGCTTGCCGGAAGGAACTCCAAACACGCACTTCTCGGGGTTTAACTTGAGATTGACCTTACGCAAATTTGCAAAAGTCTCCTCCAAATCTTGGACCAAAGTTTCTCTATCCTTGCTTTTGACCACTATATCATCCATGTAAGCTTCTACATTTCTGTGCAGCTGTGGCTCAAAAGCAGTACATGCCACATGGAGTACTCTTGCAAATGTTAAACCAGCATTCTTTAGTCCGAAAGGCATTCGTACAATGCAGTACGTGCCACATGGAGTAATGAATGCGGTTTTCTCTTCATCCTCTTCAGCCATGAAGATCTGATGATATCCTGAGTATGCATCAAGGAATGAAAGCCGATCGCATCCTACCGTGGAGTCGACAATCTGGTCAATGCGCGGCAAGGGAAATGGATCTTTGGGACAAGCTTTATTAACATCCGTGAAATCAATACAAAGCCTCCACTTCCCGTTCGCCTTGCGCACGACTACTGGATTGGCTAACCACGTTGGATGGAGTACTCCTCGGACGAGGCCTGCTGCTTCCAACTTCTTGATCTCTTCAGCAATGAACTCTTGTCGCTCTACTGCTTGCTTCCTAACTCTCTACTTGACGGGCCGCGCATGAGGACAGACGGCAAGGTGGTGCTCAATTACTTTCCTGGGAACACCGGGGATGTCAGGTGGTTGCCATGCAAACACATCGACATTCGCCCGCAGGAAAGCAACGAGCGCGCTTTCCTATTTAGGATCAAGCGTGGCACTGATGGTGAAGGTACCACCAGTGCCATCCTCCTTGGCGGCCACTTTCTTGGTCTCTGGTGTCGCTGCCTTTGCCTTCTTGCACTTGCCGGTGGAGCTCGATGGTGCGTCCTCGACGGTAGCGCAACACTCCGAAGAGGCGCGCTTGCCGGAGTGGGCATCAGAGCTACTCTTGCAGGTCTTGGTCTTCTTCTTCCCCCGGGGAGCTTCAGCGGCAAGTGGTTTGCGTTCTGCTGCGGCTGCTGCTTCCCGGTAGATCTTGTCGGTATAGTTAAGTGCATCTTTCTTGTCGCCATGGACAGAAATAACACTTATCGGACCAGGCATCTTGAGCACATTGTAGGCGTAGTGAGAGGCTGCCATGAACTTGGCAAGCACTGGACGGCCGAGTATCCCATTGTATGGCAATGGGAAATCAGCAACGTCAAATGTGACTCTCTCTGTCCTGAAATTCAGCTCGCTGCCAAACGTCACTGGCAGTGTGATCTTCCCCTTTGGCTTGCTCCTTCCCGGATTTATCCCTTGAAAGGTACCAGTCTCTTTGAGCTCGCTGTCGGGGATCTGGAGCTTCTTGAGCACTGCGGAGGAAATCAGATTCAGGCCGGCCCCGCCGTCAACCAACATCTTTGTAACCTTGAGGTTGCGGATGGTTGGCGAAACCAACATCGGCAAGCACCCGACCGCAGTGATGCGATCAGGGTGATCCTCAACATCAAAGATGATGGGCGTGCTGGACCACTTCAGAGGCTTGCGCGATTCAACGGACGGTTCTGCTGCATTCACTTCCCACACCCACTATTTGAGTTGGCGGTGCGAGGTGTGCAGAGAAGCACCGTCGTCAACGCACAAAACCTCTGTTGCCTTCTGGAACTCCTGCTCATCAGTCTCATCTTCCTCCATCTCATCATCTTCATCTTCGTCTTCATCCTTGTCGCGGCCGTGGGGAGGTCTGTCTCCTTGCCGCTGCTTGGCCTTGCCGCGGCGCCCTCCCCGGACGGGACACTTCTTGCCGGATCCCCCGCCACCTTCCTGGGCCTTCTCCTTGTCGCGGCACTCGTATTCGGCCTTCTGCAACTCTGCCATCTGCTCAACCTTCTTGCAGGCTTGGAGGTCATGGCCCTTGGTGCGGTGGATCTTGAAGTATTGCTTGCCGGAGCCGTCCTGCTTGTCGGCAGCCACCACAGCCTCGCCGGAGTCACCAGCTTTGGCGTTGTCGGCGCCGCCTCCGTTGCCGGACTGCTCAATGACTAGTACATCCTTAGCTTTCCTCTTTCTGTTATTCCGCCTCCGGTTCCTCTTTGCCGGAGGGGCGTCCTCACTATCAGATCCTTCTGCTCCTGCGTTCTCTCCGGGGAGTTTCCTCCCCTCTTCAGCCCGTGCGCACTTGTCGGCTAGAGCATATAACTCGCTGACATCTCTGATCTTGCACATCGCCATCTCCTCCCTCATCCTGCGGTTAAGCACGTTCTGATGGAACGCGCTGATAACCGCGGCAGTGGTGGATGTCTCGATGTTGCGCCGCACTGGCTGAATCTCTGTATGTACTTGCTAGGGTTCTCCTTCTTTCTAGGCGAGCAGATGAAGATCGCTCTCTCGGCCATGAGGCTTGTGGCGCTGTGAAGGCGCCGACAAACCGATGGCACAGTCCGCCATACGAAGAGATGGAGTTGTCCGGCAAGTGCATGAGCCAAGATCGGCGTTGGGCTTGAGCACCAGCGGAAGTAGTTGGCGAGATCTTCTCGTCGCGCCCGCAGCTCTGCACCGCGATGGTGTAGACACCGAGGAACTCCGACGGATGAATCCTGCCATCGTACTTCTCGCACGCGTCGGCTTGAAGTTCTTGGTATGGGCCACTAGACTTGCCGCAGCTCACGGGTGAACGCAGGGCAACCTATCGCGACTGGCAAGTCGCTCGTTCTTCGGGCGCATGCATATCGACATGGGCCCAGCCGCTGGTCGATTGATGCCGCGCTTCCTTCTGCGCTCGCGCAGTACGAAGCGTCTTCGTGTCGTCGTTCTTGGAGAACTTGGCGTTGATCGCGGTGAGCTCGCGGGTCCGGCTAACGGTGGAGTCGATGTCGATGTTGGCTGGCGAAGTCGGCGATCTTGGTTTTCGGGCGGGAGTGCACGGTGGTGGCACCCCCAGCGGTCTTGTCGGCGTCGGCTCGCGCCTGGGCGTATTGCCGGGGCTTCGATGTGCTCGGTTGCCGGGGCTTGTCGCGGTTGGCGAAGCCGACGAGGCTCTGAATCATGACCCTCCAGTCGTCGATCTTGTCTAGCGCCGGAGGGTAATCTAGAAGCAGCTGGGCTCGGTCTAGCGCTTCCTCTGGAGTCTTGGGCGGCGGTGGCGAGCGGCGCGAGGTGCGGGATATGCTCAAACTTCTAACAGTGTTAGAAGGAGCAACATCTCGCCCAGGCGACCGCACTGCGCTCGTGCCAGCGTGTTGACGTGTATGTTGGCCTTGAGCGTCCCGCGACCCACCAGCTTGGCCTTGTTCCAACGCGAGTACGGTGCTAGGAGCACCGTGGCGTTGTCGATCCTGCACCCCTGGGAGGGGAGTGGTGGATGTATATACGTTGAAGCTTGCGGGGCCTTGTCCTTGGACCTGGTGACGACGTAAGTCCCACCGTCGGCGCCCGCTCCTCTGCCGGCGTCCACCCCACCGCCCGTTTGCTCCGGTGGCGGTAGGATAGTCGCAGACGGAGCGGCCACCTCCGAAGGCTTCTTCTTCCGTGGCATGTCAATGGAGATGTTGATGTAGCGCACGCGAAGACCGGATCAGGTTCGCACAACCTCGACGCCCCCTACCTGGCGCGCCAGAGATGTCGTGGGGAACGAGCACCTATAGGGCAGGGGCCCCTTTTCGGTCCGGCAGGGAGCGGAGGGCGCAAGAAGAGCAGATCGAGGTCGAGCGCGCGAGGGAGATTTACCCAGCTTCGGAGCTCTCCGGAGAGATAAAACTCCTACTGCTGCTTTGTGTTTCTATTCTGTTCTTGCTCAAGAGCGTATGTGTGTTGTAGTGTCGAATGAGTCGAACCCCCCCTACGTGCGCATGGGCCTCCTTTTTATAGTCTAAAGGGGTCACCGACAGGTGGCAACGCAGAGAGAGGGGTAAAAACGTAAAAACGCGGGTTGGTACAACCACTATCAGCGATGTCCCTACCTAACTCGACGGCAGGGACAAGGGCATTTAATGCCCGCTCGGTCGCTCAACAAAGGCCGGAAGCGACCATTAGGGGCGCCACCGATCGCCACGATGGCCTCCTAGTCATCTTCACTTGCCACCTCGCACCACTGGGCTTCACAGCTACCTGCCATGTGCACCAGGAGCGATCCTGCGGTGACACGTCGTTGGATGTGCTGGAGCCTGGATGCAGAGCGGTGGCTTCGCCGTGGCAAGTGCCTTGCCGCGGTCTCTGTCTTGTCGCACCCGCAAGCTTGCCGCTCGTCGGGTCCTGCCGGGACGCGCGGCGCGTTGCGGCAAGTTTTCTGAAGTGCCTTGGTTGGCCTTCCCGGCAAGCTCCTCTTGCCGGGGTCTTGTCCTTCCCGGCAAGCTTCTCTTGCCGGGGCCTTGTCTTCTCGGTTAACACTTTGTTCTTGAATGGCAGTAATATGAATAGTGGAGGGTCTTGGCGGATGCCCGGCAAGCCTTTCATGAGACGCCGCGACGCCGTGCAGACAAGTTCGGGGTACTAAGGTACCCCCTACTTTAGTACACCGACAACAGAGTTCAAGAACGCAAATGTGGACACCTTTCTTGATGAAGAAGGGATTTCACATGAGTTCTCGGCTACGTATACACCTCAACAAAATGGAGTTGTTGAGAGGAAGAACCGGACGCTCATCAAAATGGCGAGAACGATGCTTGATGAGTACAAGACGCCAAAGCACTTTTGGGCGGAAGCGGTTGAGACAGATTGTCATGCAACAAATCGCTTGTATCTTCACAAGTTACTCGGCAAGACGGCATACGAGCTCCTCACCGGTAACAAACCCCAAGTTGGATACTTTCGAGTATCCAGCTCAAAGTGCTACATTCTTGATAAGCATCGTCATTCTAAATTTGCTCCTAAGTCTCATGAGGGTTTCCTACTCGGTTATGGCTCAAACTCTCACACATACCGTGTCTACAACAATTTCACCCGAAAGGTTGAAGAAAGGGTAGATGTGAAGTTTGATGAATCTAACGGCTCGCAAGTAGAGCAATTCCCAATTGATGTAGGAGATAAATATCCCTCGGAAGCAATCCAAGACTTGTCTATTTGCAAGATTCGTCCAACAGAAGTAAAGGAGAGTGCCTCGTCTGTCCAAGTGGAAGCTTCTACCTCACGACAAGGTGAACCAAGGGTTGATACGGAAGCATCCACAAGTGGGACACACCAAGATGAAGAAAACGAGGAAGTGCACCAAGACGAACATCAACAACCTCCTTCTCCACCACGACAAGAGAACGACAACGCCAACAATGAAGAAGGCTAAGAAAAAGAACAAGATGAAGAAGATGTTCAACGAAGACCCAAGCAAAATCTTTTACGAGTTCGAGCAAGAATTGCTAAAGATCATCCCGTCGAGCAAATCTACAACGACATCCAAACCGGGAGAATCACTCGCTCTAAAACTCATTTGGCTAACTTTTGTGAACACTATTCATTCATCTCTAGCATTGAACCTATGAAGGTTGAAGAAGCATTGGAAGATCTGGATTGGATAAATGCCATGCATGAAGAGCTACACAACTTTGAGAGAAATAAAGTTTGGACATTGGTTGAGAAGCCCGACAACAACCACAACATCATCAGTACCAAATGGGTGTTTCACAACAAGCAAGATGAAGATGGACAAGTAGTTCGCAACAAAGCACGTCTCGTCGCCCAAGGCTACACACAAGTCAAAGGTATGGACTATGGTGAGACTTATGCTCCCGTTGCTAGACTTGAGTCCTTTCGCATCTTACTTGCCTATGCTAATCACCATGATATCACCTTGTACCAAATGGACATTAAAAGTGCTTTTCTAAATGGTGAAATAGAGGAGGAAGTTTATGTTAAACAACCTCCCGGCTTTGTTAATCCTAAGAAACCTAATCATGTTTACAAACTTCACAAAGCTCTTTATGGTCTTAAACAAGCTCCTAGAGCGTGGTATAAGTGCTTGACCAAGTTCCTTATTGAAAAAGGCTTTGAAATTGGAAAAATAGATTCTACTCTTTTTGCTAAAAGGGTCAATCGAAAACTATTTGTATGCCAAATCTATGTTGATGATATTATATTTGGTTCTACTAACCCTCATTTTAGTGAAAAGTTTGGGAAGCTAATGTCGGAGAAGTTTGAGATGTCTATGAGGAGTGAACTTAAATTCTTTCTTGGTTTCCAAATCAAGCAAACTAAGGAAGGTACCTTTGTCTCTCAAACAAAGTACACCAAGGACTTATTCAAGAAGTTCAATATGCAAGAATGCAAAGGTATGACTACACCCATGCCTACTAGCGGACATCTTGATTTGACCAAAGATGGTGAACCGGTTGATCAAAAGGTTTATCACTCTATGATTGGTTCATTGTTATATCTATGTGCTTCACGTCCCGATATCATGCTAAGAGTGTGCATGTGTGCGCGATATCAAGCCGCTCCTAAAGAATGCCATCTTAAGGCCGTAAAAAGGATAATGAGATACTTAATCCATACACCAAATTTTGGCATTTGGTATCCTAAGAGGGCCTCTTTCGATCTTGTTGGCTACTCCGACTCGGACTATGCCGGTGACATGGTTGATAGAAAATCCACTTCAGGTACTTGTCAATTTCTTGGTAGATCTCTTGTGTCTTGGTCTTCCAAGAAACAAAACTCGGTATCCTTATCCACCACCGAAGCGAAATACATTGCCGCTGGTTCATGTTGTGCTCAATTACTTTGGATGACCCAAACTCTTAAAGATTATGGGATATATGTGAAACATGTTCCATTACTTTGTGACAATGAATGTGCTATCAAGATTGCTCACAATCCCGTGCAACACTCTCGAACTAAGCATACTGAAGTTCGTCATCATTTCATTCGAGATCATGTTGCTAAGGGTGACATTAATCTTAAGCATGTTACTTTTGAAAAGCAATTAGCGGATATATTCACTAAACCACTTGATGAGAAAGTGTTTTACAGGTTAAGAGGTGAATTGAACATCATTGATGCTTCAAACTTGGAGTAGGAACTCCATTGGATACATGCAAGACATGAGCTTATGACTAATCCTTGATATTTCTCTTATGATGAAAATCTCATGTCTTGGATATATTTGCACCTTGCATGTTATCTAACCCATGTAGGTACTTGGATGAATCTAAGTCTATGAGATTGCAACTCACTCACATCTTGAGCAATCTCTACACAATGGTGGTTGAAGACAAGGAAGCACGGAACCATTCAAACATATCCTTTGACAAATTCTATGTTAAGCTCCATGATTGTCATTATGGATACACAAGTGCTCTTCCTTGCAAACACTAACCCATGTAGGAAGATGAACTCAAATTTCAAGTGGTGCTCCCAACTCTTGATGAGCTACATCAACCTTGAGCACCCCACACAAGTTCAACTACATGATCAATACCACCACCCAAGGTATGTTATTCCATCTTAGAGAAGCTTTACTCAAAGTCATGAGTCAAAGCAACTCGACAAGATGAGAATACATCAAGATGGTTAAACAAGCTTAAACGATGAGTATGACCTATGATCAAGTGATCTCACTTGACTCCTAAGTCAATATACTCTAACATAGGTGACTTTGTCACCAACCATCTCTAGATGAAGTTCTCTTGAGTTCTTTTCTGTGCACTTGCATTTATCTAATGCATATTTGTTTCCCCTTTCAAAAAAAAGTTCATCTAGATTTCATTTCTTTTCTATTTGGTTCTGCATTCCCTGCATCCAATTCATTGCAAATCTTTCAGTTAATTCCTTGCAAATCCTTGTGAGATCTTACGTGTCTAGTGAGCTGAGGTGACAAGTGTTTTCTCTGTGATGAACTCGGTCACACCGGTTTCTTGTTTTCGGTCTAACCGAAATCATTTGGTGCAACCGAAGCATACAACTCGGTGCCACCGATTTCACTACAGGAAAAACATTTTGCCATTTATTCCTGCTTTACTCTTGATCCAGCTCCACTCAATGAATCTTGTCCTCTACAAGCATCACATTTTTATCATTGCTTTGTGCTCTGACTCAAGGACCAAACCCATTCACGACAAAATTCAAGAAAGCCCTTCTTGGAAATTGATGTCAAAGGGGGAGAGAGAGAGATCACATCAAAGCTTAATCAAAGGGAGAGAGATATACTTCAACAGGGGGAGAGAGATATCTCTAGGGGAGAGAATACTCAAGAAGAGAGTAATCTTCAAGGATCCCAGATGCTTGGTGTTCAAGAGGAGAGATGCCACATGTCTTCTTGAGGGGAAAGACATGTTCATATGTGCTTATTTGCATTAGCTCTGTTCCCTATCTTCTCCCAGTATCTCATGCTAGATTCAGGGGGAGCAACATATCTAAGGGAAAGAAACTCGTTAAATTCATTGCACATCTTTACCTTTGGGGACATGTCTATATTCAATGTGGTACTTGGTACTCACTCTCAACATGTCATCCCAGTCTTGGTACTCTTGTGGTTTCTTTTGTTTGCTCTGGCCAGCAAGTGTACCTGTGTTATCTAACCTTATATTCACAGGTTCATTCCATCCTAAGCCAACTCAAGACCACAAGGTAAGTATATGCATCACAATCATGTGTATGAGGAATTCTTGCTGTTGTACATACTATTTGCAAGGACTCATGAACATGAAGGTACATTTCCCATATTCACATCATTTGCTCTGATGCATATAGCCAAGATACATGTAACACATTGCCTACTCTGTCATGTTTATGCATTCACATGCTTCTATATTCCATATTCACATGATTGTTGATAACCCACAAGTATAGGGGATCGCAACAGCTTTCAAGGGTAGTTCAACCCAAATTTATTGATTCGACACAAGGGGAGCCAAAGAATATTCTTGAGTATTAGCAGTTGAGTTGTCAATTCAACCACACCTGGATAACTTAGTATCTGCAGCAAAGTGTATAGTAGCAAAAGCGGTATGATAATAAAGGTAACGGTAACAAAAGTAAAGATAAATGTTTTGGGGTTTTTGTAGTAGTTGTAATAGTAGCAACGTAAAAGTAAATAAGCGAAGAACAATATATGAAAAGCTCGTAGGCAATGGATCAGTGATGGATAATTATGCCGGATGCGATTCCTCATACAATAGTTATAACATAGGGTGATATAGAACTAGCTCCAATTCATCAATATAATGTAGGCATGTATTCCGTAAACAGTCATACATGCTTATGGAAAAGAACTTGTATGACATCTTTTGTCCTACCCTCCCGTGTTCAGCGGGGTCCTTACGGAAACTAAGGGATATTAAGGCCTCCTTTTAATAGAGAACCGGAACAAAGCATTAGCACATAGTGAATATATGAACTCCTCAAACTACGTTCATCACCGAGAAGTGTCCCGATTATTGTCACTTCGGGGTTGTCGGATCATAACACATAATAGGTGACTATAGACTTGCAAGATAGGATCAAGAACACACATCATGAAAACATAATAGTTTCATATCTGAAATCATGGCACTCGGGCCCTAGTGACAAGCATTAAGCATAGCAAAGTCATAGCAACATCAATCTCAAAACATAGTGGATACTAGGTGAGGGAGTCCTGGATTAGGGGGTATCCGGACAGCCGGACTGTGTACAACGTCTGGACTATTGAAGCGTGAAGATACAAGACTCAAGACTTCAGCCCGTGTCCGTATGGGACTTTCCTTGGCGTGGAAGGCAAGCTTGGCAATCCGGATATTATATTTCCTTCCTTGTAACCGACTCCATGTAAACCCTAGCCCTCTCCGGTGTCTATATAAACCGGAGAGGTTGGTCCTTAGAAGGCCGATCACAATTACAATCATACCATCATAGGTTAGCTCCTAGGGTTTAGCCTCTACGATATCGTGGTAGATCTACTCTTGTACTACCCATATCATCAATATTAATCAAGCAGGAAGTAGGGTTTTACCTCCATCGAGAGGGCCCAAACCTGGGTAAACATCTGTGTCCCTTACTTCTTGTTACCATCAGCCTTGACGCACAGATCGGGGCCCCCTAGCCGAGATCCGCCGGTTTTGACACCGACATTGGTGCTTTCATTGAGAGTTCCGTTGTGACGTCGCCACGAGGTTTGATGGCTCCTTCAATCATCATCTGCAACGCTGTCCGGGGTGAGGCTTTCCTCCCCGGACAGATCTTCATGTTCGGTGGTTTCACACTACGGACCGATCCGCTCAGTAATCTGGAGCAGATCGTGTCAGGATCGCCGGATAGTTATGATGAACATGGCTTGGACCTGCCATCAAATGATGCTCGGGATATTACCCCGGCAGAAGCCTCGGGTCTAAATCCGGGGCAGGTTGCGTTGCTTAAGGACGGAGGGCTGGTCCCTGTCCCGCAGGCCATACCCTCGTTGGCGATAGAGTTGAACACAGGTCTCACCTCCGCGGGAACCTGTGACTCCGTACCCCGGGATTCATATCCGGATGTAGGTTCTAGTCCGCGCGTCCCCGAGCCCGCCGATCCTGGTCGGGCTCCAGTGATGGGGTTCACCGCAGCGGACATCTTTCAGCATTCGCCCCTTGGCGACATACTAAACTCATTTGAAACCCTCTCTTTGACAGAGAACTTCAGGCCAAACTATGAAAGGCTCGAGTGGGAAGCAGGCGACGAAGAAATTCGTTACCCACCCACCCCCCACTTGATAGCCATGGTTGATGACTTAACCGACGTGCTGGACTTCGACTCCGAAGGCATCGACAGTATGGACGACGATGCAGGAGAAGACTCAGAATCTACGGGGTACCGAATTCCCACCTCGTCACACGACATATACATGGTGGATACGCCCAAGGAAGGCGATGGTGACAATCCGGAATATAACACCCCTGGGCAAAAACCAAAGCGACGATGCAGACGCCGTTCCAAATCCGGTAACAGCAACAACATCAGCAAGAGCGCCAGAAGAATGGATACTCCGGTCAACCCTGAAGGCAATAACGACCAAACAGAACCAGCGATGGAGCAGGATGAACCAGGTCACGCCGAACATAGTCCAGAGCGTACGCCCGATACCCGGACGACGACGCATTCATCGTTCTGGAAGAACGTGTGGAACGAGAGAACCTCCACAGAAAGCTTATGGCCACAGCGAGAAGTCTGAAGAAGCAGAAGCAACGGCTTAAAGCCACACAAGAAACGCTCAATCGCAGATGGAACAAAGTGCTAGACACTGAAGAAAGATATGGAGACGATCGCCATACAAAGAGCTACCCAAAACGCAAGCTACTGCCAGAATTTGACGACGAGGCCGTTCCACCCAAGAATAACACGACCAGGAGACCAGGAGTACCACTTCATAAGTGCAATAAATCAGCCACTGAAGATGCCCACGATCTACATGAGCACCTTGAGAAGAAAGCTGGCGCAGCTAGGTCCATATACGGATCTAAAGGACACACCCCAGTGGGGGACCATGGTCGTCAAAAAAATTATGACAACCAAACACTAGTTTGGAATAAACACCGAACACAAAAACAGCCGACGGCATGCAACAACGCGTCCAGATACAGAGGGGCTCCTCACCCCCTGTGCTTTACTGATGAAGTACTGGACCATGAATTCCCACAGGGCTTTAAACCTGTAAACATAGAGGCATATGACGGAACAACAGACCCGGGGGTCTGGATCGAGGACTTTGTCCTCCACATACACATGGCTCGTGGGGATGACCTCCACGCCATCAAATACCTTCCCCTCAAACTGAAGGGACTAGCTCGGCACTGGTTGAAAAGCCTCCCCGAAAATTCAATCGGGAGCTGGGAGGAACTAGAGGATGCTTTCAGGGCCAATTTTCAAGGGACTTATGTCCGGCCTCCGGATGCTGACGATTTAAGTCACATAATCCAACAACCCGGAGAGTCTGCCTGTAAGCTTTGGAACAGATTCCACACTAAGAAGAATCAAATCGTTGACTGTCCGGATGCCGAAGCCTTAGCGGCATTCAAACACAGCATCCGTGACGAGTGGCTCGCCAGACACCTCGGCCAAGAAAAGCCAAGGACAATGGCAGCCCTAACAAGCCTTATGACCCCGCTTTTGCACGGGAGAAGATAGCTGGCTAGCCCGTAAAGGCACCAGTGACCCCAGCACATCCGAAATAAGGGATGGCAACGGGATTACGGGAAGCCACGGCATAATAAAAATAAATGCCAAAACAAGGAAGATAGCCCGGACAACACAAAGATTAATGCCGGATTCAGGGGCTCTCGACCTAACCAACAAAATAAGCAATCTAAAGGCGATAAAGAAGGACCGTCCGGTCTGAACAGAGTTCTGGACAGACTATGCCAAATTCATGGCACCTCCGACAAACCTGCGAACAACACGCACAGAGAGTGCTGGGTCTTCAAGCAAGCCGGCAAACTAAACGCCGAACACAAGGAAAGGGAAACATCAAGTGAAGACGAGGATGAATCCCGCCAGTCGAACACTGGGGGGGGGGGGCAGAAAAAATTCCCGCCAAAGGTTAAAACAGTGAACATGATCCACACGACTCGCACATCCTTGGGGAGGCACGAACACGCCCATAAAGACGCGCGCGATATAGATCCTATCATACCCACACCTAACTACTGGATGTCTTGTTCGATCATATTCGATCGCCTGGATGGCCGAACTAGTATTCGGCGTGAGGGACCAAACGCCTTGGTAGTTGACCCAACAATCGACGGATACCATCTCACTCATGTCATTATGGATGGAGGCAGCAGTCTCAATTTAATATATATGATGACACTGTCCGCAGGATGGGGATAGACTCATCCAGAATCAGCAAGATCAACACCACCTTTGAAGGGGTGATACCAGGCGTTGAAGCCTACAGCAGGGGCTCCGTCATACTGGAGGTAACATTCAGCTCTCCAGGCAACTCCAGAAGCGAAGAACTAGTCTTCATCATCGCACCCTTCCAAAGCAGCTATCAAGCATTGCTTGGAAGAATGGCCTTCGCCCGCTTCAACGCATTGCCGCACTATGGCTACCTTACACTTAAGATGCCCGGTCCTCGCGGCGTCATCACCGTTAATGGAATAACAGAGCACTTTTCGCGGGTAGAGGAATATGCGACGGCCCTAATGGCCGGACTATAAGCGGCCTCTAACAAAAATATACTGGGTTGTTAAGACCACGGACACGGTTAGACGAGTCTGGCAGCCCATATTAAACCAGGGCACTATATATGTAATCCTATAGTGGACACGACGGGCTAATAATAAAGCTCCACACTCGGCTCAACCTTATTGGCAGGCCAGCATCTTATATTTTCTACTATTCATCGCATACTTACGTTGCACTCTCCTATGAGATTCCCTTTTCTGTAGACAACGTTCGTGCGATACCCTTCTAGGATGCGGCACAACAGAGACAAAGGCGCAGACGAGCAGCAAGGCCCCGTTTAACAGGTTTCTTTTTAGATTAAGCCCTGTGTAAACCTTTTCTATTGCCTCTTGTTGTTTCATCATCCCATGGGTTCCATACCCACAAAGGACACTGCCATTTTTGGCATTTCGCCACGACAGATTAACGCACGTACCTGGAAATACAGGGTTTATAATGAATGGGCATTCTTGAGCTCATCATCTGTTATAAAGTCTGAATACCTTCGGGAGTGTTCGGCGTCACGAGTTTGGCCTTATATGCATCAGCTCCGAATCATGTCTTTGGTCAAATGTTGGGTTTGCCCGGCTCCTGGGTTTGTCGCCTTACGTTTCGTCATAATCGGCTAAGGTGGCCAAAGGATAACTACTGTGATTGTGCCCTGGTTATTCCGGATGAGCACCTCGAGAGAAAGCGAAAGCCCGACCGTCATGATACCGCGAGAGACTGGTCAACCACTCGACGACTCACTGGAATCTCTAGGATTCCTCCGCATTAACGAAGGGCCATTTCCCGGCCAGGTACATACGCGCCCGTATTCGGATGCGTGCGAAGGTACCAGGGGCTACATAGTAGCCCCAACGTTAAAATCCCGCGGCTAAGCAAAAGTGTTACAGCTATATAGTCCGGTTGCCTAGTTCGACGTGCGATCACCTCCTTGCCGGACCAAGACGTTGGATAAAGAGTGATCAAGCACATTTTTTCGCGAACAACCCCGCATTGTATGCGTGGGGCTGAAGCCAACGACTGCTATCTTTCGGATCACCGACACACACACACACACACACACACACACACACACACACACACATATATATATATATATATATACATATATATATATAAAAATGGCCGCACAGGGGACACAATCATATTTTTAGACAAAAATTACAAATATAACCTTCTAATAAAAATGTTTTTACAATGATTTGAATCATCACTCGAAGAGGAGATTCTTCGGGCGCTGCGCCTCTATCAGGCGGGCACCCTCCGTGACCTGCGCCAAGTAGTGCCCGGCCGGATACTGGCCCCCCACCGGATCCTGAGACGCTACCATAGTGGCATCCATATCCGTCCAATACGCTTTAACGTCAGCAAGGGACATCTGTGCACCCTCTGTGCATGCTGACCTCCTCATGGCATCGATCCGAGGCACGACCCCAAGGAACTGTTGCACCAAACCAAAATAACTGTCTGGCTTAGGCCCCTTCGGCCAATGATGGTCTATTACAAACCGCATTACAAGACCGGACAGCCTGTGAAGCTCCGCTACAGCAGCCATCCTATCACTTAACGGCAGCGGGCGTTGAACTGCAACCAGAAAAGCTTCTCCACCTCCTTCTCACCCTGATCTTTGAAGAACTCCACAACATCAGTCGTACTCTTCGCCAGGTCCGTGTACGCATTTGGCGAGCTCCAGCGTCCATCTAGGGGAGCATACTTCAAATCGAAGAACTTTGTCCGCAGCAAATAAGAGCCTCCAGCCGCGATCTTACCGGCCTGTTGAAGCTCCTCCCGCGCACTTCTGAGCTCGGTCCGTATTTCCTTGGCGGCATTAAGTGCCTTGCTCAGGTCAGCCGATTAATCCTCATGCTGCTTTTTCAGGACCTCATACCGGCATTTTTTTAACTCGATAGCCATTTCGGCTACCTTTTCCTCGCTTCGGCAATGAGTAGCCTGTTCGGCTCTCAATTCCTCGGCCGCCTTTAGGGCAGCCGCATGGCTCACCCGAGCCTGTTCCTTGGCTAGAGCAAGTTCGGCCCTTAGGGCCTCGACGGCAGCAGCACCATCTGCAGTCCAAACATATTACATTACTATATGCCACCTTAAATATTTTCCTATGCAGGAAAGACAGGACACATACCTTGCGGTTTATCTAGCCGCTCATTCATCAGAGTGATATCGGCATCAACCGAACCAATTTGCCTCGTTAGTTCGCCCACTTCACTGGACGGGCCGGCGACCGGACCCACAGGTACCTGCACATATTTACAACATAAATCTTTGGTTTATGATCCCCGTTTGCCGCCTAAGGCGGGCAACCAGAGTCTCAGGGGCTACTGTCTATATGGAGCACACCTAGCACGTGCCTCACAATTAAAGAAACGGTGGATTCTCCATTACATACCTCAAAGCCTCTGATCAGGCTTGTGAATGCTTCATTCAAACCGCTCGTAGCGGATGAAATCTTCTTAATCACCGCGCTCATTAATGAGCGGTGCTCCTCCGAGAGCGCAGCTCGCTCCAGCAAGCCCGCTAGTACGTCCGGCCGGACATCAAAATGCGCCGGACTCCTCCCATCGCCCCCGTTGTAGCCAAGTGCTCCGGGCGCAGGGCGGCTGACGAATTGACTGCCGGATTAGACAGACCCGGACTCCTCCATGACGACACCTCGGTGTCGCCCGCATCATGAGTCGGAGAAGGGGGTGGGGTCTCGCTCTCCATCATCTCCGGAGGAAGGTCCCCCAAAGACGAACCCTGTTGAGAGGAGCTGCTGGCCGGACTGCAAAAATTTGAATCCTGGTTACTGATCGAGGGAGAAATGCAGTACCTTCGGATTGATTGTAAATTGACTTACAGCTCGGTGGAGGGCTGGCCCGTTGGAGGGCATGGTGCGGTGAGGGTGCCTGTCGGGGCAAGTCCCCCTAGGGATGCCTTTTTCCCTAATTTGGGCATCTCTGCCTCCAAATCTTCGGAGGCGGCCCTCTTCTTCCCGCGCGGGGAGGAGGCCTCGACCTCTCCTCCCCGACTAGCCTCCTTGGGGGAGGTAGCAACTCCCCCGGTTCGAATGCGTAGCGTGTGGGGTTCGGATTTTTCATCCCTCCCCTCGCCTTTCCCCGAGGGCATCCTGCTGAGTACTCGGTCAAGCATCTTGGCCATGGTAGGAGCGGGCGAGCCTTCAGGAAGTGGCGCCGGCCACCTGATTCTCTCCGCCTTGCTGAGCCATTCCTAGACGCGGATGATATTCATAATAAACAATCATGATAAATACAAAACGGGGTGTTCGGTATCAAGGCTACTTACTCGAGTGTCTAGGCAATTGCAGCTTAGGCCCGCATCTTCGGTGGTGTCCGGACACATCACTTTCCGTCCAAAGAATAATTTGCACATCTCTTCGAGCTTCAGGCCGAAGAAGTGCTTGACGGTCCGCGGACCCTCCAGATTGAACTCCCACATCCGGAGAGGCCAGCGTTGGCACGGCAACATCCGCCGGATCAACATCACTTGCATTATGCTGACGAGATTAACGTCCCTTGCAAGAAGCTCCCGGATGCAATTCTGCAGTACTGCTATATCACCAGCGGGTCCCCAATTGCGCCCTACGTCTGTCCAAGACGCCAACTGTGGCGGAGGGCCTGAACAAAACTCAGGGGCGGCAGCCCACTTAGTGCCTCTGGGAGCCATGACATAAAACCACCTCCGTTGCCATACATCGGATACTTCTGGAAAGGCACCCTCCGGCCATGGGGCGTCGGCATTTCTGCTTATTACGGCACCTCCGCACTCCACATGTTGCCCCCTGATCATCTTCGGCTTCACATTAAAGGTCTTGAGCCATAAGCCGAAGTGCGGGGTGATGTGGAGAAAAGCCTTGCACACGATAATGAACGATGAGATATGGAGGATGGCGTCCAGAGCCAGGTCATGAAAATCCAACCCATAATAGAACATGAGCCCCCTCATGAAAGGATCGAGGGTGAAACCCAAACCGCGGAGGAAGTGTGGGACGAAAATAACACACTCATTGGGCTCCGGCGTGGGGATGACTTGCCCTGGAGCAGGAAGCCTGTGCTGGATATCTGCGGTTAGGTATCCGACCTCCCTAAGCTTTGCAATGTCCTTCTCCTCAATCGAGGAGGTGACCCACCGGCCTTGAGGATCAGATCCGGACATATTGGAGGATTTCGTAGGGGTGGAGCTTAGGTTTTGAGTGTTAGCACTTGAGGTGCGAGAAGGCACGATGAAGGTGAAAAAAGAGGCGTAGGTCACGACCCCTCTATAAAGAGGGTGAATATCAAGAGTCTCCGGTGTGACCGTTTGAGGCTTATATAAAAACACACGGGGTAATACTAACAGCCGTCGTGGGGTCACGCACGCTCATAATGATGGAAAATCCCGTAATAAAAGGGACACGATCTCTGCCTCGACGGGACGTGCCAATAAAACTGCCTCGTAACACGAGTCGTTGTGGGGTAGGAAACGTCGGTTCATGTTGGACCGAGCCACGATGCAAGGGCACGACGCACGAAGAGCCAGCAAATCAGATCTGTACCATACAAAGATCATCTTGCAGATCTGGACACGGTCGACGTGTTCAACAACCACTTTGGAGTATTCGAAGGAGGAACCCGCCTTGCAATGTCGAAGACAATACTGTGCGCCGGACTCATCGTCATTGAAGCCTGGTTTAGGGGCTACTGAGGGAGTCCTGGATTAGGGGGTATCCAGACAGCCGGACTGTGTACAACGTCCGGACTATTGAAGCGTGAAGATACAAGACTCAAGACTTCGGCCCGTGTCCGGATGGGACATTCCTTGGCATGGAAGGCAAGCTTGGCGATCCGGATATTATATTTCCTTCCTTGTAACCGACTCCATGTAAACCCTAGCCCTCTCCGGTGTCTATATAAACCGGAGAGGTTGGTCCTTAGAAGGCTGATCACAATTACAATCATACCATCATAGGTTAGCTCCTAGGGTTTAGCCTCTATGATCTCGTGGTAGATCTACTCTTGTACTACCCATATCATCAATATTAATCAAGCAGGAAGTAGGGTTTTAGCTCCATCGAGAGGGCCCGAACCTGGGTAGACATATGTGTCCCTTACTTCTTATTACCATCAGCCTTGACGCACAGATCGGGACCCCCTACCCTCCATCCGCCGGTTTTGACACCAACACTAGGGATCAAACCCTAACAAAACTAACTTGATTACATGGTAAATCTCATCCAACCCATCACCGTCCAGCAAGCCTACGGCGGTGAGCATCATGAAATTGGTGATGGAGAATGGTTGATGATGACGACGGCGATGAATCCCCCTCTCCGGAGCCCCGAACAGATTCCAGATCAGCCCTCTCGAGAGAGATTAGGGCTTGGCGGCGGCTCCGTGTCCTAAAACGCGATGAAACTTTCTCTTTGATTTTTTTCTCCCCGAACGTGAATATATGGAGTTGGAGTTGACGTCGGTGGAGGTCCAGGGGGCCCACAAGATAGGAGGCTGCACCCTAGGGGGGCGCCCTCCTGTCTTGTGGACAGGATGTGGGCCCCCTGGCATTAATTCTTTCGCCAAAAATTCTTATTAATTCCAAAAAGTGCCTCCATGGATTTCCAGGACATTCCGAGAACTTTTCTTTTCTACACATAAAACAACATCATGGCAGTTCTCTCCAGCGGGTGCTTTTAATATGAAGGGTGATGACTCAACATAAAAGTAAATAGATATGCCCTTCGCAGAGGGAAGCAGGGATTTGTAGAGGTGCCAGAGCTCGATTTTAAAATAGAGATTGAATAACATTTTGAGCGGCATTCTTTCACTGTCAACGCAACAACTATGAGATGGTTGTATCTTCCATACTACATGCATTATAGGCAGTTCCCAAACAGAATGGTAAAGGTTTATACTCCCCCAACCACCAACAAGCATCAATCCATGGCTTGCTCGAAACAACAAGTGCCTCCAACATACAACAGCCCTGGGGGAGTTTTGTTTAATTATTTTGATTTGCTTTGATCGTTTTGGATCATGGGACTAGGCATCCCGGTTACCGGCCCTTTCTCGTGAATGAGGAGCGGAGTCCACTCCTCGTGAGAATAACCCACCTAGCATGGAAGATATAGGCAGCCCTAGTTGAAACATGAGCTGCTCGAGCATACAAAATAGAATTTCATTTGAAGGTTTGGAGTTTGGCACATACAAATTTACTTGGAACGGCAGGTAAATACCGCATATAGGAAGGTATAGTGGACTCATATGGAACAACTTTGGGGTTTAAGGAGTTTGGATGCACAAGTAGTATTCCCGCTTAGTACAGGTGAAGGCTAGCAAAAGACTGGTAAGTGACCAACTGAGAGTGCGACAACAGTCGTAAACATGCATTAAAATTAATTCACACCGAGTACAAGCATGAGTAGGATATAATCCACCATGAACATAAATATCGTGAAGGCTATGTTGATTTGATTCAACTACATGCGTGAACATGTGCCAAGTCGAGTCACTCAATTCATTCAAAGGAGGATACCATTCCATCATATCACATCATTATCATTCTAATAGCATGTTGGCACGCAAGGTAAACCATTATAACTCATAGCTAATCAAGCATGGCACAAGCAACTATAATCTCTAAATGTCATTGCAAATATGTTTACTTCATAATAGCTGACTCAGGAACGATGAATCATCATATTTACAAAAACAAAAGAGGTCAAGTTCATACCAGCTTTTCTCATCCCAATATGTCCATCATATATCGTCATTATTGCCTTTCACTTGCACGACCGAACGATGTGTATAATAATAAGAGTGTACGTGCATTGGACTAAGCTGGAATCTGCAAGCATTCAACTCAAGAGAGAAGACAAAGTAATATGGTCTCTAAGTTAAATAAACAATCATGCATATAAGAGCCACTAAACATTTTCAATATGGTCTTCTCAACCCCCAAAAGAAAGAAAAGAAAATAAAACTATTTACACGGGAAAGCTCCCAACAAGTAAAAGAAGAACGAGAAATCTTTTTGGGTTTTCATTTTAATTTCTACTACAAGCATGGAAATTAAACTAACTAATTTTTTGGTTTTTTCTTAAGGTTTATCAAACACACAAGAAGAAAGCTAGAAAAAGGAATTTAAACTAGCATGGATAATACAATGAAAGAGTATGAGCACCGATGACTAGTGTGTGAACATGAATGTAAAGTCGGTGAGAAATACGTACTCCCCCAAGCTTAGGCTTTTGGCCTAAGTTGGTCTAATACCAAGGACCGCATGGCTGATATCCATGAGTGAAACTGGGGTTGTACTGAGATGCAGAGGCGACCGCTTCCTGAGCAGCAGTGTGTTGGCGAGCTGCCTCCATTCCCCTCTCATATTCAGTTGCTTCTTCCCTGGTGACAACATATCTTCCTTTTGCCTAATAATCAAAAAGGTAGGGGGCAGGAAGAGTAACAAGGACGACGTTGCGCCTGTCGTAGATTAGTCGATAATGGAGGAATTGTTCATTCCTCTCAAGAAAATTATGATCAAACATAGCTTCTTTATCCAAATAAACAGGAGGTACAATCATATCCCCCTCTCGTGGAGCTATATTAAGAAAATTAGCCACACGGGTTGCATAAATTCCCCAAAGAAATTACCCCTTCTACTATTATTCTGCAACCTACGTGCAACTATTGCCCCCAAGTTATAACCTTTATAACCTGACATAGCACTCTTGAGGACACATAGATCAGGGACACACATGTGACATGCTTCGTCCTTACCGTTAATGCATCTATCAATGAAAAGAGCAAAATAATGCATAGCAGGAAAATGAATGCTCCCTATGGTAGCTTGTGCTATGTCCCTAGATTCTCCCACAGTAATACTAGCAAGAAAATCTCTAAATTCAGATTTGCGAGGATCATTAGTATTACCCCACTGTGGGAGTTTGCAAGCAGTCGTGAAATCCTCTAAATCCATGGTATAAGATGTATCATAAATATCAAACATGACACTAGGAGAATTACGCGCAGAAATATATTCGAACCTCCGCACAAAGGAATCAGTCAATTGGTAATATTGAGGACACTTATCTTGTAAGAAGTCCTCCAGCTCGACATTACGCACATACGCGTCAAATTCCTCTTTGAAGCCTGCTTCGACCATAAAATCATCGGATGGCCACTCACAAGCCCGTACATTTGTGTCCCTTGGCAAGTTAACATCTTGTTCACGTATAGCAATCCTTGGCCCTTTCTTTGCCGAGGAACCACCGTGGTACATTCTTCTAAGCATATTTCTTTTTGAAAATTTCTGAAATTTTAGTAACTTCAAAATAAAAGTGGATAAAACTAAACAAGATTGATAGCAACTACTCCTACAAGTGCCTAGAGCCTATATCATGCATTGGAATTGCTTGGGACCTCAAAATTTTAACATCCAAGCTCAAGAACATGGTCACCTATGTAGCAAAAATTTGCAATGAATAAGGCACTAGAACAAAAACTAATTGGACCAATGGAGGAGTCACATACCAAGCAACAATCTCCCAAAGCAGTTTTGTGAATGGAGCTTTGAGCTAAGAGATCCAAAATCGCAGCAAAACGAGCTAAAACTCTTGCTTGAGCTGGATGGGGATTTTTTGGGTAGAAGATAAAGTGTGTGGGTGCTGGCATAAGTGGAGGGGAGCCACCAGGGGCCCACGAGACAGGGGCACGCCCTACAGGGGGGGCACGCCCTACAGGGGGGCACGCCCTCCTCTCTCGTGGCCTGGTGCTTGCCCCTCCTGCGGTGTTTTCAGTGCCTAAAATCCTCAAATATTCCATAAAAAATCATACTAAATTTACAGGGCATTTGGAGCACTTTTATTTTTGGACTATTTTTTAATGCACGGATAATTTAGAAAACAGACAGATAATACTACTTTTGCTTTATTTAGTCTAGATAACAGAAAGTAAAAGGAGGGTACAGAAGGTTGTGCCTTCTAGTTCCATCCATCTCGTGATCATCAAAATGAACCCACTAACAATGTTGATCAAGTCTTGTTAACAAACTCATTCCGAATAACACGGAACCGGAGAAATTTCGAATAACACTAAGTTACCTCAACGGGGATATGAAAATCCCCAACAATAAGAATATCATACTTTTTCTTGACAGTAGGGAGAGGAAATTCAAAACCTCCAAAAATGATAGTTGGAACTTTTTCAATAGAATTGATGCTATGAACTTGAGATTGTTTCCTCGGAAAGTGTACCGTATGCTCATTACCATTAACATGAAAAGTGACATTGCCTTTGTTGCAATCAATAACAGCCCCTGCTGTATTAATAAAAGGTCTACCAAGGATAATAGACATACTATCATCCTCGGGAATATCAAGAATAAAAAAGTCCATTAAGATAGTGACATTTGCAACCACAACAGGCACATCCTCACAAATACCGACAGGTATAGCAGTTGATTTATCAGCCATTTGCAAAGATATTTCAGTAGGTGTCAACTTATTCAATTCAAGTCTATGATATAAAGAGAGAGGCATAAAACTAACACCGGCTCCAAGATCACATAAAGCAGTTCTAACATAATTTCTTTTAATGGAGCAAGGTATAGTTGGAACACCCGGATCTCCAAGTTTCTTTGGTATTCCACCCTTAAAAGTGTAATTAGCAAGCATGGCAGAAATTTTAGCTTCCGATATCTTTCTTTTATTTGTGATGATATCCTTCATATACTTAGCATAAGGATTTACTTTCAGCATATCAGTTAAGCGCATACGTAAGAAAATAGGTCTAATCATTTCAACAAATCGCTCAAAATCCTCATCATCCTTTGACTTGGATGGTTTAGGAGGAAAGGGCATGGGTTTCTGGACCCATGGTTCTCTTTCTTTACCGTGCTTCGTACCAACAAAATCTCTCTTATCATAACGTTAATTCTTTGATTGTGGGTTATCGAGATCAACAGCAGGTTCAATTTCTACATCGTTGTTTTTGCTAGGTTGAGCATCAACCTGAACATTATCATTAACATTATCACTAGGTTCATGTTCATCACCTGATTGAGTTTCAGCATCAGAAATAGAAATATCATTGGGATTCTCAGGTGTGTCTACAGTAGGTTCACTAGAAGCATGCAAAGTTCTATCGTCTTTCTTCTTCTTTTTTTAGAAGAACTAGGTGCCTCTAAATTATTTCTCTGAGAATCTTGCTCGATTCTCTTAGGGTGGCCTTCAGGATACAAAGGTTCCTGAGTCATTCTACCAGTTCTAGTAGCCACTCTAACAACAAAGTCATTTTTATTATTTAATTCATCAAGCAAATCATTTTGAGCTTTAAGTACTTGCTCAGCTTGAGTAGCAACCATAGAAGCATATTTGCTAACGCGGTGAAGTTCATCTTTAACTCTAGCCAGGTTATCACTTACGCGTCCTATCTCGAAAGCATTATCCTTTAACTCTCTACCAACATAAGCATTAAAACTTTCTTGTTTAGCCATAAAGTCACCAAACTCATCTAAGCAAGGGCTAAGAAATTTAGTAGAGGGTATTTCAACTTTGTCATATCTATAGAGAGAATTTACCTTTACTACCTGTGTCAGGTTATCAAGACAATGTGGTTCTTCAGGCGGTATATTAAGACCATGTATTTCTTCAATAGGTGGTAAATTCTTAACACCTTCAGCTTTAATACCTTTTTCTTTCATTGATTTCTTTGCCTCTTGCATATCTTCAGGACTGAGAAATAAAACACCTCTCTTCTTCGGAGTGGGTTTAGGAATAGGCTCAGGAGTTGGCTCAATTGGTTCATGAATTACTTGAGGATTGGCTCGGGAAGAGTCCAATTATTTTCATTAGTCAACATATTATTCAATAATATTTCAGCTTCACGATCATTGTTCTTTCCTCGAAAACACAACCGCACAACTATCCAAGTAGTCCTTGGAAGCATCAGTTAGTCCATTATAAAAGATATCAAGTATTTCATTTTTCTTAAGAGGATGATCAGGCAAAGCATTAAGTAACCGGAGAAGCCTCCCCCAAGCTTGTGGGAGACTCTCTTCTTTAGTTTGCACAAAATTATATATTTCCCGCAAGGCAGCTTGTTTCTTATGAGCAGGGAAATATTTAGCAGAGAAGTAATAAATCATATCTTGGGGACTACGCACACAACCAAGAGCAAGAGAATTATACCAAATCTTAGCATCACCCTTTAATGAGAATGGAAATATCTTAAGGATATATAAATAGCGAGACTTCTCATCATTAGTAAACAGGGTATCTATATCGTTCAACTTGGTAAGATGTGCCACAACAGTTTCAGATTCAAGGCCATAAAAAGGATCAGATTCAACTAACGTAATAATATCAGGATCAACAGAGAATACATAATCCTTATCATTAACACAGATAGGTGAAGTAGCAAAAAGCAGGATCGGGTTTCATTCTAGCATTAAGAGACTGCTGCTTCCATTTAGCTAATAATTTCTTAAGATCATTTCTATCATTGCAAGCAAGAATTTCCATAGCAACTGCTTCATTCATAACATAACCCTTAGGAACAACAGGTAATACATAATCATTGGGGGAACCTTCATCATCACTATCATCAATAATAGGTTCTTCAATATTTTCATTCCCCCTAACTCTAGCAAGTTGTTCATCAAGAAATTCACCTAATGGTAAAATAGTATCACGCACAGAAGTAGTTTCATCATCCATAGCAGATGTGGCATCATCAATAACATGCGACATATCAGAATTCAAAGTAGTAGTAGGTTTAGGTGTCGCAAGCCTACTAATAACGAAAGGAGAATCTAGTGCAGAGCTAGATGGCAGTTCCTTACCTCCCCTCATAGTTGAGGGCAAAAATCTTGGTTTTAGCGTCTTTCAAGTTCTTCATAGTGATCAACAGATATAAATCCCAAGTGACTCAGAGAATAGAGCTATGCTCCCCGGCAACGGCGCCAGAAATTAGTCTTGATAACCCACAAGTATAGGGGATCACAACAGCTTTCGAGGGTAGAGTATTCAACCCAAATTTATTGATTCGACACAAGGGGAGCCAAAGAATATTCTTGAGTATTAGCAGTTGAGTTGTCAATTCAACCACACCTGGATAACTTAGTATCTGTAGCAAAGTGTTTAGTAGCAAAAGCGGTATGATAATAAAGGTAACGGTAGCAAAAGTAAAGATAAATGTTTTTGGGGTTTTCTAGTAGTTGTAACAGTAGCAATGGAAAAGTAAATAAGCGAAGAACAATATATGAAAGCTCGTAGGCAATGGATCAGTGATGGATAATTATGCTGGATGCGATTCCTCATGCAATAGTTATAACATAGGGTGATATAGAACTAGCTCCAGTTCATCAATGTAATGTAGGCATGTATTCCGTAAACAGTCATGCGTGCTTATGGAAAAGAACTTGTTTGACATCTTTTGTCCTACCCTCCCGTGTTCAGCGGGGTCCTTACGGAAACTAAGGGATATTAAGGCCTCCTTTTAATAGAGAACCGGAACAAAGCATTAGCACATAGTGAATACATGAACTTCTCAAACTATGGTCATCACCGAGAAGTGTCCCGATTATTGTCACTTCGGGGTTGTCGGATCATAACACATAATAGGTGACCATAGACTTGCAAGATAGGATCAAGAACACACATATATTCATGAAAATATAATAGGTTCAGATCTGAAATCATGGCACTCGGGCCCTAGTGAATAGCATTAAGCATAGCAAAGTCATAGCAACATCAATCTCAGAACATAGTGGATACTAGGGATCAAACCCTAACAAAACTAACTTGATTACATGGTAAATCTCATCCAACCCATCACCGTCCAGCAAGCCTACGATGGAATTACTCACGCACGACAGTGAGCATCATGAAATTGGTGATGGAGGATGGTTGATGATGACAACGACGTTGAATCCCCCTCTCCGGAGCCCCGAACGGACTCCAGATCAGCCCTCCCGAGAGAGATCAGGGCTTGGCGGCGGCTCCGTGTCATAAAACGCGATGAAACTTTCTCTCTGATTTTTGCTCCCCGAACGTGAATATATGGAGTTGGAGTTGACGTCAGTGGAGGTCCAAGGGGCCCACGAGATAGGAGGCCGCGCCCTAAGGGGGGGAGCCTCCTGTCTCGTGGACAGGCTGTGGGCCCCCTGGCATTAATTCTTTCGCCAAAAATTCTTATTAATTCCAAAAAGTGCCTCCGTGGATTTCCAGGACATTCCGAGAACTTTTCTTTTCTACACATACAACAACATCATGGCAGTTCTGCTGAAAACAACATCAGTCCGGGTTAGTATCATTCAAATCATGCAAGTTAGAGTCCAAAACAAGGGCAAAAGTGTTTGGAAAAGTAGATACGTTGGAGACGTATCAATTGCATACATGTAAGGGGAGCCTATGCTTGTTACATGTCTTTCCAAAGCTTTACTTGCTATTCTCTATATCTTTATTTAAAGCTTTGATGTATGTTGCCATCAATTACCAAAAAGGGGAGATTGAAAGCACAAGTGCTCCCTGGGTGATTTTGGTAATTAATTTCAACATATCTCTTGTTGGACTAACACTTTTACCTAGTATGTTTCAGACAAGTTCAACAACGGAGTGGCATGGACTATAGGATGTGGAACCCCTTCAAGATGCTAAGGACAAAGGATTGGCTCAAGCTCCAAGATCAAGACTCTACATTTTCTATTTTAGTGATCCAAGATCACATTGAGTCTATAGGAAAAGCCAATACTATCAAGAGGGGATGAGATGTTACTTAATGGCTTGCTTGCTCAAAGTGCTTAGTGAAATGCTCCAAAGCCCTCAACTTCTTTCTCACATCCACATATGTCCTAAACCCAAAAGTCTAAACTCGGCCCTACCGATTCTTTCTATCCGGCGCCACCGAGTTCAGATGTCTTAGCCACTGCCACAAACCCTAGGTAAATCGGTCTCACCGATAGGGATCTCGGTCTCACCGAGATGGGATTGTAATCTCTTTGTGTATGTCCATTACCAAAATCGGTCTCACCGAGTTTGAGTAATCATTACTACCGAGATTAGAATGCAAACTCTCTGGTTAACTTATTATCAAAATTGGTCCTACCGAGTTTGTGTAATCGGTCAAACCGAGTTTGCCTGACCAACTCTCTGGTTAGCTTATTACCAAAATCGGTCCCACCGAGTTTGTGTAATCGGTCTCACTGAGATTACGTTATGCCCTAACCCTAACCATATCGGTCCTACCGAGTTGCATGTCGGTCCCACCGAAAATCCTAACGGTGAAATTATTTGCTAAATCGGTCCGACCGAGTTTACCAATTCAGTCCCACCGAGTTTGGCAAGTTGTGTGTAACGGTTAGATTTTGTGTGGAGGCTATATATACCCCTCCACCCACTCTTCATTCGTGGAGAGAGCCATCAGAATGAACCTACACTTCCAGCATCCATTTTCTGAGAGAGAACCACCTACTCATGTGTTGAGGCCAAGATATTCCATTCCTACCATATGAATCTTGATCTCTAGCCTTCCCCAAGTTGCTTTCCACTCAAATCTTCTTTCCAAAAAATCCAAATCCTGTGAGAGAGAGTTGAGTGTTGGGGAGACTATCATTTGAAGCACAAGAGCAAGGAGTTCATCATCAACACACCATTTGTTACTTCTTGGAGAGTGGTGTCTCCTAGATTGGCTAGGTGTCACTTGGGAGCCTCCAACAAGATTGTGGAGTTGAACCAAGGAGTTTGTAAGGGCAAGGAGATCGCCTACTTCGTGAAGATCTACCGCTAGTGAGGCAAGTCCTTCATGGGCGACGACCATGGTGGGATAGACAAGGTTGCTTCTTCATGGACCCTTCGTGGGTGGAGCCCTCCGTGGACTCGCGCAACCGTTACCCTTCGTGGGTTGTAGTCTCCATCAACGTGGATGTACGATAGCACCACCTATCGGAACCACGACAAAAACATCCGTGTCTCCAATTGCGTTTGAATCCTCCAATCTCATCCCTTTACATTCTTGCAAATTGCATGCTTTACTTTCCGCTGCTCATATACTCTTTGCATGCTTGCTTGTTATGTATTGTGATTGTTAAACTTGTGCCTAAACTCCACTTAAACTTAAAGAAGTTAAAAACTGTAACTTTTGGTACTTAGTGTCTAATCACCCCCCCCCCTCTAGACACCTCTTCTCGATCCTTTCAATGGCAAAGACCTTCTTTGCCATCCGCTAGCTGACGGCAAAGAGATGGCAGACGGCAAATTCCCTGATTCCAGTAGTGTATTCCTCCGGTATCCGGGAGTTGCATAATCTTGTCGAAGGAATATGTATTTGACATGAAGAAAGCAATAACAATAAAACTGAACGATCAACATGCTAAGCTAACGGATGGGTCTTGTCCATCACATCATTCTCCTAATGATGTGATCCCGTTCACCAAATGACAACACATGTCTATGGTTAGGAAAATTAACCATCTTTGATTAACGAGCTAGTATAGTAGAGGCTTACTAGGGACACGGTGTTTTGTCCATGTATCCACACATGTATCAAGTTTCCGGTTAATACAATTCTAGCAGGAATAATAAAAATTTATCATGATATAAGGAAATATAAAATAACAACTTTATTATTGCCTCTAGGGCATATTTCCTTCAGGAGAGGCTAAGGGCGGGAAGACCGTGAAGTGTTATTCTGAACACGAGTGACAATAGGGTTTAGTATGGTAACCCGGATCCTATCTCTGGGGATTCAAGAGGTGTAGTCATTAAAAGTCCAAAGCTCTTATCTGATTATTATAATCTTAATTATCAAGGCAACCCCTCACGACGGATAGGGCCTTCGGTTGGACAACTGATTGTTGATGCAGGACGCGTGTCAGTCAAGATGTTATTTGGACACATCTCCCACTTTGGTTCGTAACAAGCACATCTTCATGGGTGACTTCCAGCGCACAAATTAAGATTATATTTGGTGCCAGCACAAATACATGGTTGTAAGCATTAAGACCTCGTACATTTACCTCTTTTTATTATAAGTGTTCAACTCAAGGTTATTGATTTTTGATCCATTCAAAGGCTAGAATTGTTTCTTTAACGAAAGCTTGCTAGAGACCCTAGCTTCAAGGGGACGACCTTCCTCTCGTGGGTTCGATAATCCAGGGCCACCTCGGGCGAAATATGTGTGGGTACTTTCTGTTCCATTTCCGGATCACAAAAAGGAAGTATCACCCTGCCAGGCAGGTTCACCCTTTTGGCTGTTCGTGGGGATCAGGTACTCGACGCCCTCGGCGCCAGCCACGACCTGCGCTCCTCCACCCGCTACCTCCCACTCCGTCTTCATGATCTTGTTGGGTAATACAACTTGTGTTCTTAATAGAGCATTGGCAACTGCCTCTGATGATTGGTAGTTTCAAACGATCAATGCGATGATCATTAGCAACTGGCACTGACCAGTGGTGGTTGCCCAAGTGCAAGTGGCACTGATCTTGTCAGGTAATACGACTTGTGTTATTAATAGAGCATTGGCAACTGCCTCTGATGATTGGCAGTTACAAACGATTAGTGCGGTGATCATTGGCGACTCACACTATCCACTGGCAGTTGCCCAAGTGCAAGTGGCATTGATCAGTAGCTAGATGGCTTCCTTTTTCTTCTCCATTTTTTCTTTGGTTTTCTTTTTTTCTCCATTTTTCCTTTTTCATTTTTGGTTTTTCTTATGTTTGGTTTCGTTTTCACTCTACATTTGCATAACAAGTGGTCAACATTTTTGTATACACGTTCAACATTGTCTGAATGCTTATTCAACCTTTTTGAAATAATTGTTCAACACTTTAATAGTTATTCAACATTTTTTCAAATACTTGTTCAACATTTTCAAATACTTGTTCATCATTTTTCATATAGTCATTCAATATTTTTGAATACCTATTCAACATTTTTCAAATACTTGTTCAACATTTTCAACTATTATTCAACATTTTTCAAATACTTTTTCAACATTTTTTGAATTCTTGTTGAACATTTTCAAATACTTATCAACATTTTTCATATAATCGTTCAATTTTTTTAATACCTATTCAACATTTTTCAAATACTTTTGCATCATTTTTCAAGGTATAAAGAAAAGTACAAAAATAAAATTAAAATGAAAACAGAAAACAGAAAACAAAATAGGCTCCGGCTCCCGCGGCTGGACCGGCCCATCTGGGACGCCCCCAGAAGCGGAGCGCATCCCTTCGTCTCGCTGAACGCGAGAAACAGGGGTGCCCGACGAATCTTCGGCCCCGCCTCCCCTCCCTCTTTCTTCCGCTCCCGCTCGCAGCACGACTCACGCGATCTCGCCTCGCGCTCAATCCCAAACCCTAGCCATGACGGGGATCCGTGCCCCTGCGCCGTCGCCGGTTCCGAAGACGGCGCCTCCTCCGGAGAGCAAGTGGGTGCACGAGGGGGGCGGCGTTTCCGATCGACTGGAGACGGAGGGAACGAAGGGGGAAGCGGAGGCCAAGCAACCGCGCGGGGCTGGTATACCAGGTATTAGCTATCCCCTTCTGCGATCCCGCGCATCTAAGATGATAGCAGAGTAAGTTATGATTCACTAGTAGATGGATCATGGCGAATATAACCTCCCCTCCTTGTCTTTCGTGTTTAATCTGCTCGGGAATGGGTCAACAATCGCAGAGGAAGTTAGGGATGGCGAACTTTATTTCCCCTCCTTGTTTTAATTGGCCCTGAAATGGGGCGACGATCGCAATTTAGGGATTGGACTCGTGGATGGATCATGGCGAATTTTAATTCCCCTCTTTCTTTCGTGTTTAATCAGCTCGGGAACGGGAATTTTTTTGGAAATTCGACATGCAATCAAATTAGTACAACGTATCTAGCTAGGTTATTGAGTGAAATTGATGCGCTGGTGTTAGTTTCCTACTGCAAAAATTCTGCCACTTGCTAATTTGACTTGATAGTTAATGTAATATCCCAAATATAATGTTACTTCTAGAAAAGCATGTGCTAATTTTCTTGTTTCGTACCAAATGTCTGGATCAGAAATACCAGAAGCAGTACGGAGAGATCCCCTTGCTGATGGGAGTACCCAACCTAGATTTCAGCTATCACCAGACAAGACCTCTCCTCACGATCACATCCAACATAGGAAGGTACGGCCAACTTTTGTTGTCCTATTAAGTGTTTATTTCCGTATGCCATTATGTATCATTCACTTGAGTAAATGCGGGTCTAAGGATTCTTCATGAAATCCTTGATGTGAATCTGTTGAAGTTAATTTGAGACAGTGATTCTTGTGAAGTTATCCTAGCAGGGTCCTTTTTTCCATGTAATTCTGTTTACTGAATGTGGAAAGAAAAACGTTCTAGGCTGATGTTTTGCTTGGAAAAGCAGAGGAAAGTATCATGTCAATTACATTGTTATGTGGGCCAGCCCATCAAACGTGGAGTCTTATCCCTTAATTAGAATCCTAGTTGATTAAGCAACTTGTTAGGAAAGAGTTCAGTCAGTTTAGAGATCGTATTGGAGTTTTAATAGATTTACCGGCTTGTTTGTAAAGTCTTGTCTACTATATAAAGGGGTCGATCCCTCTCAACAAAGCAAAGAAGAATATGTCGTTTACTTTTATCTACTCCCTCTGTCTCAAATTGTAAGACGTTTTTTGACATTTTGAGACAGAGGGAGTAGTTTTCAGTATTTAGGCTTATGTCAGTAGTAGATCTTTCCATGCATCAAGTGCTTAAGTTCAGACTGGGTGAGACGATACAGTTGATCCAAAATCTTCATATCAGCCTGTTCAGTTCACGCCCCTGATATCTTCAAGAATGTCATAACTGTGGTATGTCATGTTTGTGTCGCCCCGACTTACTGAGGCTATTATTATATCTTCTGTTAGGCTCAGGCAGATGATTCACCTTCGTTGGCTGCTAAGCAAGTGGAAATACATGTCCGTAATAAGGTGAGTCTGAAAACTTTTCTCGTCAGCATAGGTTACTGAAGTGCTCATCTATATTGCTTATTATCATAATATGCACACTGGGTTTGTTGGGAAGGGAGGTGGCACCATTTAGACTCTAGAATCCAAGTATAGGGCACACATCCAGGGTATGATGCTATGATGATTGTTCTTCTATTCCACTGGCTAGATGTGAACGGGGATTTTTTTTTTTCCGTATAGGTAACCCAACCTGAAGGTGAGATTTCAAAAAGATCATATGTAGGACTTCCTGAAAGAAAGCAAATAAAGGTTGGAAGATCAATGACTATGGAGATCAGCAATCAGGTGCCTGTAATACTTGATCATTGTCTGTACATTCTAGCTGTATTGTTCTTCTATCCCACTGGTTAGATGTGAATGGGGAAGTTTTTTTTTGTACAGGTAACCAAGCATGATATCCCTGAAGTTGAGATTTCAAAAAGATCATATGAAGGACTTCCTGAAAACAAGCAAATAAAGGTTGAAAGATCAACGAGCATGGAGATCAGCAACCAGGTGCCTGTAATACTTGATCATTATCTGTACATTCTAGCTGCATTGCTCTCAGGACTGTTATAAGATTGTCAAAAGAAAACTAGGTTTCCATGTCTAATCTGTGTGAAATTGTGAGCCACAAAAAATAAAAGGATAATGCAGTTTGATTAACATATATATATTTTCATAATGTTCCTTGCGCTTTGTACCATAACTTTTAAATTCCTATTTATTGGGATTAGTAATTCATCTTGAGTAGAAGTCACAGATTCTCGTAAAGCATCACATATGAGGATCAAACTATCATCATGGCAGGTTCGTACTTGAATGTGCCTTCATTTGTGATCCCGGTTGCTGCATACACAAGCCATTATTCTTTGCCATCCACGGCATAAGGTTGTATGCCTAGAAACCTAGTTAACTGCTGACTGAAAACATAAAAAATTAAATAGCAGAACTTTTTTTATATAGCAATAATCAGCTATAAGTGATAGTTTCTCAACTGTAGCATACATTGTTATTGTTATGTGCATGGGTGTGTTAGGTAGCACTTGAGCAATATGTACTAAAACTACAATTATATTCCATCATTTCTTATTAGCTGCTGGTTTATATGCTATGTAACTGAATAACATTCCTCTGATTTTGGTACACCTTTTGTGATATGATAATCTTTCGGAATGACTATTCATCTACTTATCTCTTTAATTTATAAAATAGGAGCAAGAAGGCTATGGAAAATATTGGTTTGATTTCAGTATGGAAAACAGTGATGGTTTGATTTGTCAAGGCACTTGGCTTAAGTAAATCAATGGAAGTGTTCATGCTTTGGCCTATAGCATTATTACTCACTGTGAGAAGGATAGCTGAAAAGAATTTGTTGATATGAGCTACCCCTAAGTTTGAGAAACAAGATATGTTAGTCAGGTGTGCTGTTAATCACATTATTGTTCTTCTTGAAAAGTGTGGTGGTGGATAGTCGTCATGCTGTGAGCTTTTTGGGAATTGTGGTGGCGGAGTCTTCATGCTGTGGGTGCTTAGTATGAGAAACAAGATATGTTAGTCAGTTGCACCTTTAATCACATCATTGCTCTTTTTGGAAAACGTCGTGGTGGATAGTCTTCGTGTTGTGGGCCAGTGTCTTCAAGAAAGTTCTTTAGTGATTATGAGAAGGCGATGGTTTACTTGACATAAGCCGAGGAAACAACATATGACAATCGCACTACCGTGTTATCGTTCAAAAGTATGATGACATTTCTTACAAGAAGTTGGAAAAAGCTATTATGCTTTATGATGCAGTGTTTGGCAGAAATTCTGGAAATTAAGTATTGTACAGCAACTGTTGTTAGATTGGATTTACAGGACAATGAGTATCTTCTGCGGTTAATCTGTGATCAAGAAAAAGTCGATGCTATAACTACGAGAGAGAATGTGTGACATTCCTGAATTAGGTGTAATATTTAATTGGCATATTGTATCTACTATCTTTGACAGTTTGGCCACAAATCTTTATAGGCCAACAATACCTTCGAGAGCTCCGCTGCTGATGAGATTATGGAGCCTCAAATGGCTGACCATTTTGATTTCATGGACAATCATGGTCTAGATCAAGCAATTGATGCATCAAGTGAACTAGCAGATGATCCCTCAATTCAGCAGCTAGGACGAATTACAACAGTAGACGAACATGGTCTAGATCAAGCAACTGATGCACCTAGTGAACCAGCAAATGATCCTCCAATTCAGCTGCTAGGACGAGTTACAACAGTGAAGGAATTGCTTGCAACCGAGCTTTTTGAAAATGAGGAGATTGTATATACTCAGAAGTCTGGAGAAAGGGTTAGAAAACCAACTCGAAGCTGTAGTATGTTTTATAGTAGTCAACTAGTCATTACAACTATTGATCCTTTCTTTAATATGTGCAGAAAAAACTGAAAGGGAGAATTGATGGTTTATTTTACCGTTGCTCTTGTCACAATGAGGTAACTCTGAGAGCCACAACAACTGTTATTTGTGAAATAGCCTGCTGCCCAGGTGTAGCTGCTCACCTGGCCACCTAAGACCTACCATATCTTTGATTGCTTGAGATATTTGCTACCCTTACAGCCTTACTGTTTCTGATATTTTCTTTTCATGCATAGTTAGCATATAGTCAGTATGTGCTACCCTTACAGTTTCTGATATGGTATGATATTTCCTTTTCACATACATCAGTTGATACAAAATGATATATTGGGTGATATGACTGATGATAGCATGATATTATGTTTGATTCAGCATGTAGCTAACATGTATCGTCTAAACATGTATGTTTATTAAAATATTAAAGCAATGCATATTATTGGTTATGACACATACATATTGTACTTTCTTGTGTTACATTAAGAATTTAGTGAGTACAAAAACTTTCTTATGTTATGTTTGAGTTTTTTATTATCCATTTTATTTGTGATGGGCAGACATTATATTAATAAGATTTGCTAAGAAAATGATCATTTCCCTCTATTCAAGTACACATGGTTTGATATCACCCAATATTTGGTATTGGATTTTTTCTGAAGCCAAACTGATGGACCCAGTGTCCGATATTCCAAATCTTGGTTTTGTACAATCTACTTTTTATCCTGCAAAATACGTTACCTACGCTATTACTTATTGAAGGTCATGTCCGCGTCAAAGTTTGAGAAACATGCGGGCTGTACCTCTCATAACCAAAACAACCGTATCATGTTGTGGGGTGAGCGATCGCTGCATGCCATCGTTGCCTATCTCAAATCTCTTGGTTCAGCTGAAGAACAACTTGCAGCAATACTGGAAATGAAGAAAAAGAATGAAGACAGGAAGGGTAAAATTCACACCTGCCATCGAAAGTTTTAACTTAAACTGTTTCCGTGCTCTTTCCTGACGCACGCATGCTCTTTGTATTGTAGCCTCACGAGACGAAGGTTAGGTGATTGTTCTGTAGCCCGGTGCTCTTTGTAAGGATCTGTAAGTCCTCTTGTACTTAGATTGTTCTTTATTGATTAGCATAGCATGTTACTCCCTCCGTTCCTAAATATAAGTCCTTTTAGAGATTTCAATATATACTACATGCGAAGCAAAATGGATGAATCTCACTTTAAAATCCGTCTATATATATCCGTATCTAGTCCTCATTGAAATCTCTAAGAAGACTTACATTTAGAAACGGATGAAGTACATTTTGTGCATGCTTTTGATTTTAATTGATTGCCATGTTACAATCTGCAATTCCTGTTTGGTGCTCAAAGGCGAAGTGAAGACTGTTCTGTGCTTGGACTGCCGGCTGCAGAAACCGAACCGTCAGGGGGAGGAGGCTCCCTGTGATACACTGATACAGTGCAAAAAACATGTGTACACGTTTGTTCCTAACTGTAACTGTAGTTGTAAACCTCATTGTCCATCGTGCCTGTAAATGTCGTCAGGTCGTTGACACGTTACGACTATATCTTGTTGTACGTCAACCAAACACAACGCATGATGACCACGATGATGGTGGCGTTTCATTCTTTGGTATTCTGAAGCATAGTGTTGTTAACTGATGTATTCCGTATGAGATGATATATTGGAGCGTACTCAGGGATTGTCTGTCGGAGCAGCGTGGCGATGCTACTCCCGTTACAGGCACGTTGTGGTCTGACTACTCTTTTTTTTTTTTTTGTAACACCGTGGTCTGACTACTTGTGCACCCACGAGAACACGGTCACGCTCAGCTCACCGAACGTCACATATTTGACCTTAACGGTTACACTTTTTTTGGTTCGTCATCAGCAGGGCAAAAGCCCCCGGTTCCACTGAAAATGAAACCAGAGTATATGGCTTTTCTTTCGAGAGAAAAAGAGGAGAAGACGAGGATTACATATTTGCTAGTTTTTTTTTGTGAATCCATTATTTTATTATTAGTTGCTGGGCCCCGAGGCTTTTGTCGGCAACTCCTCTCCTTGCTTTTTTTTCCTTTTTTTTGACACTATCCTTGCTTTTTTTTTTCCTGTTCTTGCAGTGTTGACGTGGTTTGCGGGCCCTGGGCCTTTCGTTCTCTCATTTTTTACCTGGTGGGCTTGATCCACTCGTCAAAAAATAAACTTGGCCTGGTGTCGCGCATGATGAGATCAAGTTTTTCTTTCCACCTTCTTGTTTTCCTTTTTTTTTTGTTTTCTCAAACGATTTTCCTTTGTTTTCAATGTTGTACCGGTTTCGCGAATGATGTGATCAAGTTTTTCTTTCCACCTTCTTGTTTTCCATTTCTTTTTTGTTTTCTCAAACAATTTTCCTTTGTTTTTTGTTTTCCCTGTTTTTCCTTCTTTAAAGAAAGTTTCCAAATTTTTTAAATTATTCATTGTTTTGCAAAATGTTCACCAAAGTTTTAAAAACATGTTTACATTTTTTTAAGTATGTCTTACACTAAGTTTATCTTTTTCATAAATTTCAAATATAATTTTGTTTTTTTAATTTACATAGGTTTTAAACTATTCCCACATTTTTTAAAATGTTCACAAAGTTAAAATATTGTACAAAATTACTTCCTTCATATCATAATACAACTGTGTCAAAAAAAGTCTTATATTATGTCATAGAGATAGTACTATTTATTGTATGTTTATGAAAACAAACAAAAAACAAAATTAAAATTGATATGAACAAACAAAACCCATAGGCATGAAAGAACCATTGATGGCACAAACTGAACCACCCTCGCTCTCTGTGTTTGCTCGGTAGCTTGATGCACGCACAAAGACAAGTAGGAGCTCCCTACCCGCTCCCCCACTTTTTTGCTAGTGGGTCGTGGGTTGTCATGTACGATGGGTCGCAGGGAGGAGGAGCTTCCCTCGGTCACTGTTTCTTCTTCTTCTTCTTCTTCTTCTTCTTCTTCTTCTTCTTCTTCTTTTATGTCGCAGTGATGAGATGTGTAGCGGGATTGTCCATAGGGAGGCCCCCCCCCATTGTCATTTTTTTCTTTGGTGTAGGGCGTCTGGAGGTCGTCTCGGACGCCATTTCTCATTTTTTGTCGACGGAGGAGTTTGCTCGAGTATTTGTTAAAGATTACCGAGGAGCCTCCCGACCTCATTTCTTATACTTTTTGGCTGATCTTTGGGAAGCCCCCCCACCACACACACACACACAAAAACAGCTTTTGTTCTTTTTAGAGGATTGCCGAAGGAGCCCCCCCCCACACACACACCATTTTTTTTCTTTTTTGAGGATTGCCGAAGGAGCCCCCCTCCGAGACCAATTTTCTTCTTCTTTTTGGCAGATCACAAACTGGACCGCCCTCTCTCTATGTGTTTGCTCGATAGCTTGATGCACACAGAAAAGTAGGAGCTCCCCACCCGCTCCCCCCTTTTGCTAGTGGGTTGTGATGCACATTGGGTCGCGGGGTGGAGGATCTTCCCTCGGCCACTGTTGTCGCAGTGATGAGCCATGTAGTGAGATTGTCCATAGGGAAGAGGCTCCCCTGGTCATTTTCTTCTTTGGCATAGGGCGTATGGAGGTCGTCTCAGATGCCATTTCTCCTTTTTTTGTTGATAGAGGAGTTTGATCGAGTATTTGTTGGGGGTTACCGAGGAGGGGCCTCCCAACCACATTTCTTATTATTTTTGGCTGCTCATTGGGGACCCCCCTGATAGAGGCGGGATGTCCCGATCTTTCGATGAGATGATAACTATCAATTTGGTGAAGATGACTTTGATGATCCGACTACAAACGTGCACGACGTTGCACCTTAGCAATCGCTAAACCAACTTCGAGAGGTTATTGACCATGCCGGAGCACAATCAACCTGACCACGAAGGTGTATTCCTGCAAGCAATCGAAGAACAAGCAAGAATATGATAAAAGCAATCTGAATACTGCGAGTATATATGAAGTATTGATAAAGGTGGAGATCCGTAAGCGGTCTTGGTCAGGTCGTTGGACACAAACGAAGTACCCGAAGTTGCAATGGCTAACTTTTAACTAAACAAATCCCAAAGAAAAAGCTACTAGATGGATCTACTTATATAGGAGCAAGGGGTGGCGGTCAAAGAGGTGGGAGGACGTCCCAAGACAGCCTAAAACTAACCCTAGGTCGTACAAGGCCAATGGGCCCAAGTGGAGGTGACTTAACACCTTTGGACTTGTAGTTTAACTCGGATTCTGCTCCAGCGTTAGATTGTTTCGTCCATAACTCAATGCTCCGGACGTATTTTAAGGTGAATCCAATTAGGTTGGAAAGAGCATGAAATCTACTTTCCAACAAAAAAAGAATCACCCAATTCGGAGTCCGTCTGGAAAAGTTGTTGACGTTTTGAGTCAGGTATGCCTGTGCAGTCCGAATCTGAGTCCAGAACGTGAGAGACTTGGACTCTATCTTCTCTTGGGCCAAAAGTGACGTGAGAGAACTTTTTGAACAACAAATAAACATCTATTTCTTCCTTATCTTCATATGTGGATTGTACAAATGTCCCGTACACCTGCAATTAGACAAAACACAAAAGTGTGTGAAGTATTTTTGTTCTGGATAACATAAATAGATTATTGAATAGTTTGCACTAGAAATCACCTGGCAAATATGCATGTATGCAATATTTTTGGTCATATCCAAGGTAGTCATGTCCTCATCATCCTCCCCTTTTTGAAAATAAAGCCGTCCTCGGCGTTTCTTAATCTGAAATGTGGCTAACAAAAGAGACAAGGTGTACATGTTGTATATGTATATGTCATCCCTTTTTACTTCCCTTGATTTTTGCATATATGACACATGAATAGATGAGTAACTTGCATAGTTCATTAAATCTAAAGCCAAAAAATTAGCACAAGAAGTAGAAGGCATGAAAATATTGCAACTCAGTTTGCACATATAAGTGAAGCTCTTATTCATTTCAAAAGATTGACAATGTTCATCATTGAACCATCCCATCATTGGTGAATAAACCTTACTTTCATCAAATTTACATGCTACAACATGCTTAAATAAGCAAACATGCAATAAGTCATTCGACACAGAATCATCACCAAGATTCGAGGTCATATCAAAATGATTAAACATTAATTCTTTTGCATCAACAGTTAATTCAATGGGTGCACTCAAAATTGTTGGCATTTCAGTTGTTTGATCACATGACGCATTCATGACAGTATCAAAATTCTCTAAAATGGGCGTTGTGCTCAAATCACCAGGTAACTCAACACATGATGCATTCAAGTAAACTAGGGATGCATCATTCTCATGTGAAGTTATATCATCAATACCTTTACTGTTACCTTGTCGCAAAGACGTAGCTGATGTAGGTACAGACGTAGACAATGCACCATACTCTTGAGATGATGTCGCGCTCACAATCCGAGGTGGGGCTGCTCTAGTAGGTGCAACGGTGGAGGACCCAACCGGCGGTGGTGAGCATGAACTGTAATAGTAGTTGTTGTAGTCACCCAATGCATCCTCCTGTATCTGTCTCTCAAAGGTACAAGCGCGAACATACATACCAGTAATGCAACGAGGAATATAGTGAAATCTTGCACGGATATCATGGTTCAAACCACCAAAAAATCTATTCATTGTATCATCCTCAGATTCTTCTATGTCACAATGATGCATATAAGATTTGAACTCTTGGTAGTAAGCATGAACAGTGTTACTGCCTTGTTTTAATTGTTCAAATTTGCGAAGCAATTCACGACGATAGTAAGGAGGAAAAAATTGTTGTCTCATTACTGCTTTCAAAACTTTCCAAGTTGTGGGTTGGTTATCAATGTTTTTCTTACAATGTACACTCCACCAAACAGAAGCAAAACTAGTAAATGCTCTAGTGGTAGCTCGTACTCTCTCAAGTTCAGAAAAATCATGGTGACTAAAAACTTCTTCTAATTAAAGATCCCAAGCTAGATAAATATCAGGATTAAATCTACCCTCAAATGATGGTAAAGAGATAACCTGACCATATGCTTGTGTGTGTTGTCCCAACTCTCGTGATGGTGAAGATGCGTCCGTCGTCCAAGAACTTCTATCTCCGGAACCTGTCATGATTAGTAAAAACAAGAAACCAAATTCGAGAATAATGTTCCTATGAACTACTAGGATGTGGTTGTAAAGTGCTCACAGTAAAGCAAATATCAATATCTTACAAGTTCTTACCATGCGGCGGTGGTGACAGCAACCAGCGGTGTCAAGTAACTCTGAAGATTACGTAAAGCGATTGCTGGGGAACGACGATACACGGTGTAGAAATATGTGGAGCTGGGTTGGCTATATATGGTAACAAAAAATTAGCAATAATTATATGCAATGTTGAATAAACGCTCAACGACGGTACTGTGCTGGTCCTAGGCTAGACCGGACTAGAGACGCGAGCCTAGAACACTAATGAGGTCACGACGTAGCACAACTAGCATCAATGAAGGATACTAAGTAGCTCTGGACAGCAAGATATAAGTGAAGATCACAACGGCAGTAAAGATAATGATGAAAAACAACTGCCAAGCAGGATATACAACAAAACTATCTCCAACTTTCCTCTTGAAAAGTTTGAGCCAATTTTCTGATAATTTTTTTAAAGAATGCTACTAACTCAAGCTTTCCAATGCAAAAGGAATCACTCAATTCCGAGTTGATATGAGGAGTCAAAAAATTCTAAAATTGGCTTGAAAAACTGGAATAAGTTGTGTTCGCGAACTTCGGAGGGCAAAAACACCTATTTAGAAGCCTGTTTTGAGGTGCCAAATATGGAACTAGCTTCTGCAACTATTTAGATGCGGCTCGTCGCTAGCTTTCATTTGAGTACTCGCGGAGCGAAAACAGAATTCGTATGAGCAAGTTATGCCTGTTTTACTGAACAGTGCACAAAACAGATTCCAATCCGAATTCAACTACGAGATTGAGTCTAGATAGATCCGAATTTTGTTTTTTTCTTCTCTCTTTTTTTCCTCACATTTTTTTTCTTTTTCTTACTCTCCTTTTTTTTCTCTGACTTTTTTTTTCTTTTTTCTCTCTTTTTTTTCCTGTCTTTTTTTTGTCCCTCTTTCCAAAACAAACTAGATAAGATGCAGATTGGATCAAGCAAAGATGTGAACAACCTCAACTATGATTACGACCATGAACGGTGGGTAGGACGTGATGAAAATTGATGAATGGGTGGTGGACAGTGGAAGGGATAACGACGCAGCGGCAGCGTGACTACTGTGAACAGATCTCGAAACTCTAAACGAACTAGACACTAAGACCAGCAACTCGACACGACGATGCAACCGATAATTCAATAATGCAAACAATGAAAAGAAAATTGCAAACGCTCAGACTGACTTGGACAAAGGATGAATAGATCTAGCTTTTTTCTGTGGCTTTTTCTTGGACAATAGGTAAGAAAATAAATCTTATCTAGGGAAAACTGGAAATTCTCACCGAGCAACCTGAAAACTGATACCACTTGACAGAGGCGGGATGTCCCGATCTTTCGATGAGATGATAACTATCGATTTGGTGAAGATGACTTTGACGACCCGACTACAAACGTGCACGACATTGCGCCTTAGCAATTGCTAAACCAACTTCGAGAGGTTATTGACCACGCCGGAGCACAATCAACCTGACCACGAAGGTCTATTCCTGCAAGCAATCGAAGAACAAGCAAGAATATGATAAAAGCAATCTGAATATTGCGAGTATATATGAAGTATTGATAAAGGTGGGGATCCGTAAACGGTCTTGGTCTGGTCGTTGGACACAAATGAAGTACCCAAAGTTGCAATGGCTAACTTTTAACTAAACAAATCGCAAAGAAAAAGCTACTAGATGGATCTACTTATATAGGAGCAAGGGTGGCGGCCAAAGAGGTGGGAGGAAGTCCCAAGGCAGCCTAAAACTAACCCTAGCTCATACAAGGCCAATGGGCCCAAGTGGAGGTGACGTAACACCTTTGGACTTGTAGTTTAACTCGGATTCTGCTGCAGCGTCAGATTGTTTCGTCCATAACTCAACGCTCCGGACGTATTTTAAGGTGAATCCAATTGGTTTGGAAAGAGCACGAAATATACTTTCCAACAAAAAAAGAATCACCCAATTCAGAGTCCGTCTGAAAACGTTGTTGACATTTTGAGTCAGGTATGTCTGTGCAGTCCGAATCTGAGTCCAGAACGTGAGAGACTTGGACTCTATCTTCTCTTGGGCCAAAAGTGACATGAGAGAACTTTTTGAATAGCAAATAAACATCTCTTTCTTCCTTATCTTCATATGTGGATTGTACAAATGTCCCGTACACCTGCAATTAGACAAAACACAAAAGTGTGTGAATTATTTTTGTTCTGGATAACATAAATAGATTATTGAATAGTTTGCACTAGAAATCACCTGACAAATATGCATGTATGCAATATTTTTGGTCATATACAAGGTAGTCATGTCCTGATCACCCCCCCAACCGCTTTTGTTCTTTTTGGAGGATTGCCAAAGGAGCCCCACCGCCACCCCCCCTGACCAATTTTCTTCTTCTTTTTGGCAGATCACAAACTGCACCGCCCTCTCTCTCTCTCTCTGTTTGCTCGATAACTTGATGCACAGAGACAAGTAGGAGCTCCCCACCCCCTCCTTTTCGCTAGTGGGTCATGGATCGTGATGCACGATGGGTCGCCGGGAGGAGGAGCTTCCCTTGGCCATTGTTTCTTCTCTATTGCAGTGATGAGCCTGTAGTGGGATTGTCCATAGGGAGGGGGCTCCCCTGGTCATTTTGTTCTTTGGCGTAGGGCTTATGTAGGTCGTCTCGGATGCCATTTATCCTCTTTTTTTCTCGATGGGGGAGTTTGCTCGGGTATTTGTTGGGGATTACCGAGGAGGATCCTCCCAACCACATATTAGCCCCCCCAAATCGCTTATTTTCTTTTTGGAGGATTACCGAAGGAGCCCCCCACCCATTAGGGAGTCCTGGACTAAGGGTTCCTCGGGCGTCCGGTCTATTCGATATGGGCCGCAATGATGGGCCGTGAAGATAAAGGAAGAAGACCACCTCCCGTGTCCAGGTAAGACTCCTATATGCGTGAACGGCAAGATTGGTGTCTGGATATGCTATTTCCTTTCCCTGTAAACCGACTCTGTACAACCCTAGGGCCCTCCGGTGTCTATATAAACTGGAGGGTTTAGCCCGCATGCAGGATCATAATCTGCATAGGCCAGAGAAGCTAGGGTTTAGCCATTACGATCTCGAGGTAGATCAACTCTTGCAACCTCTATACTCATCGAATACAATCAAACAGGATGTAGGGTTTGTTGGGGAACGTAGTAATTTCAAAAAATTTCCTACGCACACTCAAGATCATGGTGATGTATAGCAACGAGAGGGGAGAGTGTTGTCTACATACCCTTGTAGACCCGGCGAAGCGATCACAACGTAGAGGAAGTAGTCGACGTTCTCCTCGCGATCCGACCGATCCGGCGCCGTTACTCCGACGCCCGAGTTCTTGACACACGTACAGCTCGATGGCGTCCCTCGACTCGATCCAGCCGAGTGTCGAGGAGAGTTCGTCAAGACGACGGCGTGGTGACGATCTTGATGTTTCACGGTGCAGGGCTTCGCCTAAGCTTCGACGGTATGACCGAGGTGGAATATGGTGGAGGGGGCACCGCACACGGCTAAGGAACGATCCGTAGATCAAACTTGTGTGTCCTAGGGTGCCCCCTGCCCCGTATATAAAGGAGCAAGGGGAGGGGCTGGCCGGCCAAGGGTGGCGCCAAGGAGTCCTACTCCTCCGGGAGTAGGATTCCCCCAATCCTAGTTGGACTAGGATTCCGGAGGGGGAAAGAGAGAGGGGGCCGACCCCTTTCCTAGTCCTAGTAGGACTAGGGAAGGGGGGCCTTGCGCCACCTAGGGCTGGCCCTTCTCCTTTCCACTAAGGCCCACTATGGCCCATTTACCTATCGGGGGTTCGGTAACCTCCGGTACTCGATAAATTCCTGTTTTCGCCGGAACCATTCGAACTCCAAACATAGGCTTCCAATATATCAATCTTTATGTCTCGACCATTTGAGACTCCTCGTCATGTCCGTGATCACATCCGGGACTCGAACTTCTTCGGTACATCAAAATACATAAACTCATAATAACATCGCCATCGAAACCTTAAGCGTGCAGACCCTATGGTTCGAGAACAATGTAGACATGACCTAGAACTATTCACGGTCAATAACCAACAGCGGGACCTGGATGCCCATATTGGTTCCTACATATTCTACGAAGATCTTTATCGGTCAGACCGCATAACAACATACGTTGTTCCCTTTGTCATCGGTATGTTACTTGCCCGAGATTCGATCGTCGGTATCCAATACCTAGTTCAATCTCGTTACCGGCAAGTCTCTTTACTCGTTCCGTAATACATCATCTCACAACTAACTCATTAGTTGTAATGCTTGCAAGGCTTCAGTGATGTGTATTACCGAGAGGGCCCAGAGATACCTCTCCGACAATCGGAGTGACAAAACCTAATCTCAAATACGCCAACCCAACATCGCCTTTGGAGACACCTATAGTACTCCTTTATAATCACCCGATTCGTTGTGACGTTTGGTAGCACCAAAGTGTTCCTCCGTAAACGGAGTTGCATAATCTCATAGTTACAGGAACATGTATATGTCATGGATAAAAGCAGAGCAACATACTCAACGATCGTGTGCTAATCTAAGGAATGGGTCATGTCAATCGATCATTCTACTAATGATGTGACCTCGTTAATCAAATAACAACTCTTTGTTCATGGTCGGAAACATAACCATCTTTGATTAACAAGCTAGTCTAGTAGAGGCATACTAGTGACATATTGTTTTGTCTATGCATTCACACATGTATCATGTTTCCGGTTAATACAATTCTAGCATGAATGATAAACATTTATCATGAAATAAGGAAATAAACAATAACTTTATTATTGCCTCTAGGGCATATTTCCTTCAGTCTCCCACTTGCACTAGAGTCAATAATCTAGATTACATAGTAATGATTCTAACACCCATGGAGTCTTGGTGCTGATCATGTTTTGCTCGTGGAAGAGGCTTAGTCAACGGTGCGCAACATTCAGATCCGTATGTATCTTGCAAATCTCTATGTATCCCACGGACTAAGTCCGGATGGAATTGAAGCGTCTCTTGATGTGCTTGGTCCTCTTGTGAAATCTGGATTCCTTCGCTAAGGCAATTGCTCGAGATTGTCACGAAGATTTTCATTGGACCCGATGCACTAGGTATGACACCTAGATCGGATATGAACTCCTTCATCCGACTCCTTCATTAGCTGCTTCGAAGCTGCTATGTACTCCGCTTCACATGTAGATCCCTTCACGACGCTTTGTTTAGAACTGCACCAACCGACAGCTCCTCCGTTTAGTGTAAATACGTATCCGGTTTGCGATTTAGAATCGTCCGGATCGGTGTCAAAGCTTGCATCAACGTAACTGCCCACGATGAGCTCTTTGTCACCTCCATATCTGAGAAACATATCCTTAGTCCTTTTCGGTATTTGGGATGTTCTTGACCGCTGTCCGATGATCCACTCTGGATTACTTTGGTACCTTCTGCTAGGCTTATAGCAAGGCACACATCAGTGCAGTACACAGCATTGCATACATGATAGAGCCTATGGCTGAAGCATAGGAACATCTTTCATTTCTCTCTATCTTCTGCAGTGGTCGGGCATTGAGTCTTACTCAACTTCACACCTTGTAACACAGGCAAGAACCCTTTCTTTGCTTGATCCATTTTGAACTTCTTCAAAATTTTGTCAAGGTATGTGCTTTGTGAAAGTCCAATTAAGCGTCTTGATCTATCTCTATAGATCTTAATGCCCAATATGTAAGCAGCTTCACCGAGGTCTTTCATTGAAAAACTCTTATTCAAGTATCCCTTTATGCTATCCAGAAATTCTATATCATTTCCGATCAGCAATATGTCATCTACATATAATATCAGAAATGCTACAGAGCTCCCACTCACTTTCTTGTAAATACAAGCTTCTCCAAAAGTCTGTACAAACCCAAATGCTTTGATCACACTATCAAAGCGTTTATTCCAACTCCGAGATGCTTGCACCAGTCCATAGATGGATCATGGAGCTTGCACACTTTGTTAGCTCCTTTGGATCGATAAAACCTTCGGTTGCATCATATACAACTCTTCTTCCGTAAATCCATTCAAGAATGCAGTCTTTACATCCATTTGCCAAATTTCATAATCATAAAATGCGGCAATTGCTAACATGATTCGGACGGACTTAAGCATCGCACGGGTGAGAAGGTCTCATCGTAGTCAATCCCTTGAACTTGCGAAAACCTTTTGCGACAAGTCGAGCTTTATAGACGATAACATTACCGTCGGCGTCGGTCTTCTTCTTGAAGATCCACTTGTTTTCTATTGCTTGCCTATCCTCGGGCAAGTCAACCAAAGTCCATACTTTGTTTTCATACATGGATCCCATCTCGATTTCATGGCCTCAAGCCATTTTGCGGAATCTGGGCTCACCATCGCTTCTTCATAGTTCGTAGGTTCATCATGATCTAGTAGCATGACTTCCGAACAGGATTGCCGTACCACTCAGTGCGGATCTTACTCTGGTTGATCTACGAGGTTCGTAGTAACTTGATCTGAAGTTTCATGATCAACATCATCAACTTCCTCACTACTTGGTGTAGGTGTCTCAGAAACTGTTTTCTGCGACGAACTACTTTCAAGTAAGGGAGAAGGTACTATTACCTCATCAAGTTCCACTTTCCTCCCACTCACTTCTTTCGAGAGAAACTCCTTCTCTAGAAAGGATCCATTCTTAGCAACGAATGTCTTGCCTTCGGATCTGTGATAGAAGGTGTACCCAACTGTTTCCTTTGGGTATCCTATGAAGACACATTTCTCCGATTTGGGTTCGAGCTTATCAGGTTGAAGCTTTTTCACATAAGCATCGCATCCCCAAACTTTAAGAAACGACAACTTTGGTTTCTTGCCAAACCACAGTTCATAAGGTGTCGTCTCAACGGATTTTGATGGTGTTCTATTCAGTGTGAATGCGGCCGTCTCTAGAGCATAACCCCAAAACGATAGCGGTAAATCTGTAAGAGACATCATAGATCGCACCATATCTAGTAAAGTGCGATTATGACGTTCGGACACACCATTACGCTGTGGTGTTCCGGGTGGCGTGAGTTCTTGAAACTATTCCACATTGTTTCAAATGTAGACCAAACTCGTAACTCAAATATTCACCTCCACGATCGATCGTAGAAATTTAATTTTCTTGTTACGATGATTTTCAACTTCACTCTGAAATTCTTTGAACTTTTCAAATGTTTCAGACTTATGTTTCATTAAGTAGATATACCCATATCTGCTTAAGTCATCTGTGAAGGTGAGAAAATAACGATATCCGCCACGAGCCTCAACATTCATCGGACCACATACATACGTATGTATGATTTCTAACAAATCTGTTGCTCTCTCCATAGTAATCGAGAAGCGGTGTTCTAGTCATCTTGCCCATGAGGCACGGTTCATAAGTGCCAAGTGATTCATAATCAAGTGACTCCAAAAGTCCATCAAGATGGAGTTTCTTCATGCGCTTTATACCGATATGACCCAAACGGCAAGTGCCACAAATAAGTTGCACTATCATTATCAACTCTGCATCTTTTGGTTTCAACATTATGAATATGTGTATCACTACTATCGAGATTCATCAAAATAGACCACTCCTCAAGGGTGCATGACCATAAAAGATATTACTCATATAAATAGAACAACCATTATTCTCTCGATTTAAATGAATAACCGTCTCGCATCAAACAAGATCCAGATATAATGTTCATGCTCAACGCAGCACCAAATAACAATTATTTAGGTCTAAAACTAATCCCGAAGGTAGATGTAGAGGTAGCGTGCCGACCGCGATCACATCGACTTTGGAACCATTTCCCACGCAAGATCGTCACCTCGTCCTTTGCGGTGTTAAGCAATCCGTAGTCCTGTTTGAGTTGCAAATATTAGCAATGAACCAGTATCAAATACCAGTGCTCTGCGAGCTCTAGTAAGGTACACATCAATAACATGTATATCACATATACCTTTGTTCACCTTGCCATCCTTCTTATCCGCCAAATACTTGGGGCAGTTCCGCTTCGGTGTCCGATGCGCTTGCGGTAGAAGCACTCGATTTCAGGCTTAGGTCCAGACTTGGGTTTCTTCTCTGAGCAGCAACTTGCTTGCTGTTCTTCTTGAAGTTCCTTCTTCTTCCCTTTGCCTTTCTTCTTGAAACTAGTGGTCTTATTGACCATCAACACTTGATGCTCCTTCTTGATTTCTACCTCCGCAGCCTTTAGCATTGCGAAGAGCTCGAGCATAGTCTTTACTAACCCTTGCATATTATAGTTCATCACGAAGCCTTTGTAGCTTGGTGGCGGTGATTGAAGAATTCATCAATGACACAATCATTTGGAAGATTAACTCCCAATTGTGTCAAGTGATTGTAGTACCCGGACATTACGAGTATATGCTCACTAATGTAACTGTTCTCCTCCATCTTGCAGCTATAGAACTTATTGGAGACTTCATATCTCTCAATCCGGGCATTCTGTTGGAATATCAACTTCAACTCTGGAACATCTCATATGCTCCATGACGTTCAAAACGTCGTTGAAGTCCCGGTTCTAAGCCGTAAAGCATGGCACATCGAACTATAGAGTAGTCATCAGCTTTGCTCGCCAGACGTTCTTAACGTCGTCGCCAGCATCTGCATCGAACTGTCACCTAGCGGTGCATCCAAGACGTAACTCTTACGTGCAGCAATGAGGATGATCCTCGTTACGGACCCGATCCGTGTAATTGCTACCATCATCTTTCAACTTTGCTTTCTCAAGGAACGCATTAAAATTCAATGGAACAACAGACGAGCCATCTATCTACAATCAAACATAAACAAGCAAGATACTATCAGTACTAAGTTCATGATAAATTTAAGTTCAATTAATCATATTACTTAAGAACTCCCACTTAGAAAAACATCTCTCTAGTCATCTAAGTGATCACGTGATCCAAATCAACTAAACCATAACCGATCATCACGTGAAATGGAGTAGTTTTCAATGGTGAACATCTTATGTTGATCATATCTACTATATGATTCACGCTCGACCTTTCGGTCTCCGTGTTCCGAGGCCATATCTGCATATGCTAGGCTCGTCAAGTATAACCCGAGTATTCTGCGTGTGCAAAACTGGCTTGCACCCGTTGTAGATGGACGAGAGCTTATCACACCCGATCATCACGTGGTGTGCGGGCACGACGAACTTTGGCAACGGTGCATACTCGGGGAGAACACTTCTTGATAATTTAGTGAGAGATCATCTTATAATGCTACCGTCAATCAAAGCAAGATAAGATGCATAAAAGGATAAACATCACATGCAAATCAATATAAGTGATATGATATGGTCATCATCATCTTGTGCTTCATGATCTCCATCTTGCAGCACCACCATGATCACCATCGTCACCGGCGCGACACCTTGATCTTCATCGTAGCATCGTTGTCGTCTCGCCAAACTTATGCTTCTACGACTATCGCTACCGCTTAGTGATAAAGTAAAGCATTACAGGGCGATTGCATTGCATACAATAAAGCGACAACCATATGGCTCCTGCCGATTGCCGATAACCGGTTACAAAACATGATCATCTCATACAATAAAATATAGCATCACGTCTTGACCATATCACATCACAACATGCCCTGCAAAAACAAGTTAGACGTCCTCTACTTTGTTGTTGCAAATTTTACGTGGCTGCTACGGGCTTAAGCAAGAACCAGTCTCACCTACGCATCAAAACCACAACGATACTTCGTCAAATAGACTCGTTTAACCTTCTCAAGGACCGGCGTAGCCACACTCAGTTCAACTAAAGTGAGAGAGACAGCACCCACGGTCACCTTTAAGCAACGAGTGCTCGCATGGCGGTGAAACCAGTCTCGCGTAAGCGCACGCGTAATGTCGGTCTGGGCCGCTTCATCTCACAATACCGCCGAACCAAAGTATGACATGCTGGTAGGTAGTATGACTTGTATCGCCCACAACTCACTTGTGTTCTACTCGTGCAAAACATCAAACCATATAAAAAACCTAGGCTCGGATGCCCTTTGTTGGGGAACGTAGTAATTTCAAAAATTTCCTACGCACACTCAAGATCATGGTGATGTATAGCAACAAGAGGGAGAGTGTTGTCTACATACCCTTGTAGACCAAGCGAAGCGATCACAACGTAGAGGAAGTAGTCGACGTTCTCCTCGCGATCCGACCGATCCGGCGCCGTTACTCCGACGCCCCGAGTTCTTGACACACGTACAGCTCGATGACGTCCCTCGTACTCCGATCCAGCCGAGTGTCGAGGAGAGTTTCGTCAAGACGACGGCGTGGTGGCGATCTTGATGTTTCACGGCGCAGGCTTCGCCTAAGCTTGCGACAGTATGACCGAGGTGGAATATGGTGGAGGGGGCACCGACACGGCTAAGGAACGATCCGTAGATCAAACTTGTGTGTCCTAGGGTGCCCCTGCCCCGTATATAAAGGAGCAAGGGAGGGGCTGGCGGCCAAGGGTGGCGCGCCAAGGAGTCCTACTCCCTCGGGAGTAGGATTCCCCCAATCCTAGTTGGACTAGGATTCCGGAGGGGAAAGAGAGAGTGGGGCGGCCCCTTTCCTAGTCCTAGTAGGACTAGGGAAGGGAGGGCATGCCACCTAGGGCTGGCCCTTCTCCTTTCCACTAAGGCCCACTATGGCCCATTTACCTCCCGGGGTTCCGTAACCTCCGGTACTCGAGAATTCCTGTTTTCGCCGGAACCATTCGAACTCCAAACATAGGCTTCCAATATATCAATCTTTATGTCTCGACCATTTCGAGACTCCTCGTCATGTCCGTGATCACATCCGGGACTCGAACTTCTTGGTACATCAAAATACATAAACTCATAATAAGCATCATCGAAACCTTAAGCGTGCGGACCCTACGGTTCGAGAACAATGTAGACATGACCTAGAACTATTCACGGTCAATAACCAACAGCGGGACCTGGATGCCCATATTGGTTCCTACATATTCTACGAAGATCTTTATCGGTCAGACCGCATAACAACATACGTTGTTCCCTTTGTCATCGGTATGTTACTTGCGAGATTCGATCGTCGGTATCCAATACCTAGTTCAATCTCGTTACGGCAAGTCTCTTTACTCGTTCCGTAATACATCATCTCACAACTAACTCATTAGTTGTAATGCTTGCAAGGCTTCAGTGATGTGTATTACCGAGAGGGCCAGAGATACCTCTCCAACAATCGGAGTGACAAAACCTAATCTCAAATACGCCAACCCAACATCGCCTTTGGAGACACCTGTAGTACTCCTTTATAATCACCCGATTACGTTGTGACGTTTGGTAGCACCAAAGTGTTCCTCCGTAAGCGGAGTTGCATAATCTCATAGTTACGGGAACATGTATATGTCATGGATAAAAGCAGTAGCAACATACTCAACGATCGTGTGCTAAGCTAAGGGAATGGGTCATGTCAATCAGATCATTCTACTAATGATGTGACCTCGTTAATCAAATAACAACTCTTTGTTCATGGTCAGGAAACATAACCATCTTTGATTAACAAGCTAGTCTAGTAGAGGCATACTAGTGACATATTGTTTTGTCTATGCATTCACACATGTATCATGTTTCCGGTTAATACAATTCTAGCATGAATGATAAACATTTATCATGAAATAAGGAAATAAACAATAACTTTATTATTGCCTCTAGGGCATATTTCCTTCAGGGTTTTACCTCCTTTAAGAGGGCCCGAACCTGGGTAAACATTGTGTCCCTTTTTCCATTGTTACCATTGATCCTCAGATGCACAGCTTGGGCCCCCCTACCCGAGATCTGCTGGTTCTGACACCGACATTGGTGCTTTCATTGAGAGCTCTACTGCGCTATCAACAGAAGGATTCATGGCACGTCGCATCATCAATGATGACGCCGTGTCCGGGGAGACCTTTCTCCCTGGACAGGTCTTTGTGTTTGGTGGCTTCGTGCTACGTGACGACTCAACCGGCCAACTCAAGTAGGTTGACAGCTATGTTGTCGGTCACCAGATCAGGTTTGGGAACCTGAATTACGTCGCTGACATTCGAGGAGATCTGATCTTCGAGGGGTTCACGGCCTCAACTACCGCTCCCTACCCTCATGAAGAAGGCCCTTCGGATCCGCTATCAAATCCCATCCAGGGGTCAATGTTCACACCTGCCTCGGCCTTAGATTCGAGGCAGATCGTGTCGTCCAAAGACGGGAGGATCGACCCCGTCGGACCTTCTCCTATCATGGAGCTCCCAACCGGAGACCCAGATGCGATCACACCTTTGGTGAACCCAGAGTTAAACGTGACTCTCCCATTCATCAGAGAGCCGGACTCGCCTCTGGATGATAACTCCGAACTGTCGAGGTCTGCGTCCATCGGGCTCGATCAAGTGTCCGGCCCCGCAGATCAACATACTCCTATCCAGCTTTCGCTCTTAGACGAAGCACTGGGCTTAATACAATCTTTTGCCATTACGGAAGCCTTGCCTCCAAACTACACCCAGCTTAGGCTGGGGGCTGAGATCGGGGAATTTCACACCCCACCCACCACCCACTTAATGGCCACTGTCGAGGATTTAACCGACATGCTAGACTACGCCTCCGAAGACATCGACGGCATGGACGATGATGTCGACGCCGAACAAAGCCAAAACCCGCCTATCACTGGGCGTTGGACGGCCACTTCTACCTATGATGTATACATATGGACACTCCTAAGAAGAAGGACGACAATGGCATTCAAGATCCAGGCAAGGACAAGCCCGTTGATGAACCACCAAAGCGCCAACATCAGAGCTGCCACTCACGATCGTGTTGGGCAAAGGATAGTAATACTGGAACCGAAGATAATTGAACTCCTGATAACGCCGAAGACCACGACCCACCCCGTTGAACCCACATCCGAATAGGACGAGAGGGAGGAGGGTTAGTACAGCCGCGAACACGCTGATCATGAGGACTCGGAAGACAACAACTACTTACCTGCCTCCGAAGAGGATGTGAGCCTCGGTGACAAAGATTTCATCATCCCAGAGGAACCCCTCGAACAAGAACGCTTCAAGCGACAACTCATCGCCACCGCGTGGAGCCTGAAAAAGAAACAACAGCAACTTCAAGCTGAACAGGACACACTCAACGGTAGATGGACCAAGGTCCTGGCCACCGAACAATACGGCCTTGAGCGACCAATAAAAAGTTACCCCAAGCGCAAGCTGCTTCCATGATACGTCTCCAACGTATCTATAATTTTTGATCGTTCCATGCTATTATATTATCCATTTTTGATGTTTTATATGCATTTATATGCTATTTTATATGATTTTTGGGACTAACCTATTAACCTAGAGCCCAGTGCCAGTTTCCGTTTTCCCTTGTTTTTGAGTTATACAGAAAAGGAATACCAAACGGAATCCAATTGACCTGCCAATTTTGTGGATTTTTTACGGACCAAAAGAAGTCCCCAAAGTAAAAGAGTTGGGCCAGAAGAGTTCCGAGCCATCCACAAGGGTGGAGGGTGCGCCCTACCCCCTGGGCGCTCCCCCTGCCTCGTGGATGATCGGAGACCCCCCTAACGTGAGACCGACGCCAAAAATTCCTATAAATACAGAAACCCCCCAAAAGAAACCTAGATCGGGAGTTCCGCCGATGCAAGCCTCTGTAGCCACCAAAAACCAATCTAGACCTCGTTCCGGCACCCTGCTGGAGGGGGGGGGGTCCATTATCGGTGGCCATGTTCATCATCCTGGCTCTCTCCATGACGAGGAGGGAGTAGTTCACCCTCGGGGCTGAGGGTATGTACTAGTAGCTATGTGTTTCATCTCTCTCTCTCTCATGTTCTTGATATGGCACGACTTGATGTACCGCGAGCTTTGCTATTATAGTTGGATCTTATGATGTTTCTCCCCTCTACCTTCTTGTAATGGATTGAGTTTTCCCTTTGAAGTTATCTTATCGGATTGAGTCTTTAAGGATTTGAGAACACTTGATGTATGTCTTGTGTGGGAAACCCGTGGTGACAATGGGGTATTCTATTGATTCACTTGATGTATGTTTTGGTGATCAACTTGTGGGTTCCGTGACCTTGGGAATCTATGAATAGGGGTTGCACACGTTGTCGTCTTGACTCTCCGGTAGAAACTTTGGGGCACTCTTTGAATTTCTTTGTGTTGGTTCGAATAGATGAATATGAGATTGTGTGATGCATATCGTATAATCATACCCGTGGATACTTGAGGTGACATTGGAGTATCTAGGTGACATTAGGGTTTTGGTTGATTTGTGTCTTATGGTATTATTTTACTACAAACTCTAGGGTTGTTCGTGACACTTATAGGAATAGCCCAATGGATTGATCGGAAAGAATAACTTTGAGGTGGTTTCGTACCCTACAATAATCTCTTCGTTTGTTCTCCGCTATAAGTGACTTTGGAGTGACTCTTTGTTGCATGTTGAGGGATCGTTATATGATCCAATATGTTATTATTGTTGAGAGAACTTGCACTAGTGGAAGTATGAACCCTATGTTGGGGAACGTTGCAGAAAATTAAAATTTTTCCTATGGCTTCACCAAGATCCATCTATGAGTTCATCTAAGCAACGAGTAACGGGAGAGAGTTTGCATCTACATGCCACTTGTAGATCGCGTGCGGAAGCTTGCATGGTGATGATGGAGTCGTACTCGAACGTGATTCAGATCACCGATGTCCAAAGTGCTGAACGGACAGCACCTCCGCGTTCAACACACGTACTGGACGAGCGACGTCTCCTCCGTCTCCTCCGTCTTGATCCAGCAAGGAGGAAGGAGAGGTTGAGGAAGACAGCTCCACCGGCAGCACGACGGCGTGGTGATGGTGGAGAAGCAGTACTCCGATAGGGCTTCGCCGAGCGCCTACGGAGGAGGAGAAGTGTTGGGGAGGGGAGGGGCTGCGCCTTGGAGATGGGTACAACAGCCCCCTCCTCCCCCTTATATAGGCCCCTGGGAGGCCGGCCCTGGAGATCCAATCTCCCGGGCGGGCAAGGGGTGGAGTGCCCCCAAGCCGGTGGGCGCCCCACCCCTAGGGTTTCAACCCTAGGCGCAGGGGTGGGCCTAGGGGCGCACCAGCCCACTATGGGCTGGTTCCTCCCACTTCAGCCCATGGGGCCCTCCGGGATAGGTGGCCCCACCGGTGGACCCGGGACCCTTCCGGTGGTCGGTACTTTTTACGGAGACCCCGAAACTTTCCCGATGGTCAAACACCACTTCCTATATATTATTCTTTACCTCCGGACCCTTCCGAACTCCTCGTGACGTCAGGGATCTCATCCGGACTCGAACAACATTCGTAGTCACATACTTGACTTCCTACTAACCCTAGCGCCACCGAACCTTAAGTGTGTAGACCCTATGGGTTCGGGAGACACGCAGACATGACCGAGGCGACTCTTGGGCAATAACCAACAGCGGGTCTGGATACCCATGTTGGCTCCACATGCTCCTCGATGATTTCATCGGTTGAACCACGATGTCGAGATTCGATCAAACCTCATATGCAATTCCTTTGTCAATCGATGCGTTACTTGCCCGAGACTCGATCGTCGGTATCCCAATACCTTGTTCGGTCTCGTTATCGGCAAGTCACTTTACTCGCATCGTAATGCATGATCCGTGGCCAACACCTTGGTCAACTTGAGCTCATTATGATGATGCATTACCGAGTGGGCCCAGAGATACCTCTCCGTCATACGGAGTGACAAATCCGATCTCGATCCGTGTCAACCCAACAGATACTTTAGGAGATACCTGTAATGCACCTTTATAGTCACCCGATTACGTTGTGACGTTTGATACACCCAAGGCACTCCTACGGTAACCGGAGTTACACGATCTCATGGTCGAAGGAAGAGATACTTGACATTGGCAAAGCTTCTAGCAAAGCGAACTATACGATCTTTTATGCTATGCTTAGGATTGGGTCTTGTCCATCACATCATTCTCCTAATGATGTGATCCCGTCATCAACGACATCCAATGTCCATAGCCAGGAAACCATGACCATCTGTTGATCACAACGATCTAGTCAACTAGAGGCTCACTAGGGACATATGGTGTCTAAGTATTCACACGTGTATTACGATTTCCGGATAATACAGTTATAGCATGAACAAAAGACAATTATCATGAACATTGAAATATAATAATACTTTTATTATTGCCTCTAGGGCATATTTCCAACAGTCTCCCACTTGCACTAGAGTCACCAATCTAGTTACATTGTGATGAATCGAACACCCATAGAGTTCTGGTGTTGATCATGTTTTGCACGCGAGAGAGGTTTAGTCAGCGGATCTGCGACATTCAGATCCGTGTGTACTTTGCAAATCTCTATGTCTCCATCTTGAACATTTTCACGGATGGAGTTGAAACGACGCTTGATGTGCCTGGTCTTCTTGTGAAACCTGGGCTCCTTGGCAAGGGCAATAGCTCCAGTGTTGTCACAGAAGAGTTTGATCGGCCCCGACGCATTGGGTATGACTCCTAGGTCGGTGATGAACTCCTTCACCCAAATCGCTTCATGCGCTGCCCCCGAGGCTGCCATGTACTCCGCTTCACACGTAGATCCCGCCACGACGCTCTGCTTGCAGCTGCACCAGCTTACTGCTCCACCATTCAACATATACACGTATCCGGTTTGTGACTTAGAGTCATCCAGATCTGAGTCAAAGCTAGCGTCGACGTAACCCTTTACGACGAGCTCTTCGTCTCCTCCATAAACGAGAAACATGTCCTTTGTCCTTTTCAGGTACTTCAGGATATTCTTGACCGCTGTCCAGTGTTCCTTGCCGGGATTACTTTGGTATCTTGCAACCAAACTTACGGCAAGGTTTACATCGGGTCTGGTACATAGCATGGCATACATAATAGATCCTATGGCTGAAGCATAGGGGATGACACTCATCTCTTCTTTATCTTTTGCCGTGGTCGGTGACTGAGCCGAGCTCAATCTCACACCTTGTAACATAGGCAAGAACCCCTTCTTGGACTAATCCATTTTGAACCTCTTCAAAATCTTATCAAGGTATGTGCTTTGTGAAAGACCTATGAGGCGTCTCGATCTATCTCTATAGATTTTGATGCCTAATATATAAGCAGCTTCTCCAAGGTCCTTCATTGAAAAACACTTGTTCAAGTAGGCCTTAATGCTGTCGAAGTTTTGTATCATTTCCCATCAAGAGTATGTCATCTACATATAATAGGAGAAATGCTCTGAGCTCCCACTCACTTTCTTGTAAACGCAGGCTTCTCCATAAGTCAAGATAAACCCAAACACTTTGATCATCTCATCAAAGCGAATGTTCCAACTCCGAGATGCTTGCACCAGTCCATAAATGGATCATTGGAGCTTGCATACCTTGTTAGCGTTCGAGGATCGACAAAACCTTCCGCTGCATCATATACAGCTCTTCCTTAAGATGTCCGTTAAGGAATGCCGTTTTGGCGTCCATCGCCATATCTCATAATCATAGTATGCGGCGATTGCTAACATGATTGGACGGACTTAAGCTTCGCCACGGAGAGAATGTCTCGTCAGTAGTCAATCCCTTGAACTTGTCGATAACCCTTAGCGACAAGTCGAGCTTTATAGATGGTAACATTACCATCGCGTCATCTTCTTCTTAAAAATCCATTTGTTTTCTATCGCTCGCCGATCATCGGGCAAGTCTGTCAAAGTCCATACTTTGTTTTCATACATGGATTCTATCTCGGATTTCATGGCTCCAAGCCATTTGTTGGAATCGGGCCCGCCATTGCTTCTTCATAGTTCGAAGGTTCATTGTTGTCTAGCAACATGATTTCCATGACAGGTTGCCGTACCACTCAGTGCGGAACGTGTCCTCGTGGACCTTGAAGTTCAGAGTAACTTGATCCAAGTACCTTGATCATCATCATTGTTTTCCTCTTCAGTTGGTGTGGGCATCACAGGAACGGTTTCCTGCGCTGCACCACTTTCCCGTTCGAGAGGTAATACTTCATCGAGTTCTACTTTCCTCCCACTTACTTCTTTCGAGAGAAACTCTTTCTCCGGAAAGCATCCGTTCTTGGCAACAAAGACCTTGCCTTCGGATCTTAAGTAGAAGGTATACCCGACAGTTTCCTTAGGGTATCCTATGAATACGCATTTTTCCGACTTGGGTTCGAGCTTTTCAGGTTGAAGTTTCTTGACATAAGCATCGCATCCCCAAACTTTTAGAAACGACAGCTTAGGTTTCTTCCCAAACCATAATTCATACGGTGTCGTCTCAACGGATTTAGGCGGTGCCCTATTTAAAGTGAATGTAGCTGTCTCTAGGCGTATCCCCAAAATGATAGCGGTAAATCGGTAAGAGACATCATAGACCGCACCATATCCAATAGAGTGCGACACGACGTTCGGACACACCGTTTATTTGAGGTGTTCCAGCGGCGTGAGTTGTGAAACGATTCCACATTTTCTTAAGTGTGTACCAAATTCGTGACTTAAGTATTCTCCCCACGATCGATCGTAGGAACTTTATCTTTCGGTCACGTTGATTCTCTACCTCACTCTAAAATTCCTTGAACTTTTCAAAGGTCTCGGACTTGTGTTTCATTAAGTAGACATACCCATATCTACTCAAGTCATCGGTGAGAGTGAGAACATAACGATATCCTCCATGAGCCTCAACGCTCATTGGACCGCACACATCGGTATGTATGATTTCCAACAAGTTGGTTGCTCGCTCCATTGTTCCGAGAACGGAGTCTTGGTCATTTTGCCTAAGAGGCAAGGTTCGCATGTGTCAAACGATTCATAATCAAGAGACTCTAAAGTCCATCAGCATGGAGCTTCTTCATGCGCTTGACACCAATGTGACCAAGGCGGCGATGCCACAAGTATGTGGGACTATCGTTATCAACTTTACATCTTTTGGCATCCACACTATGAACATGTGTAATATTACGCTCGAGATTCATTAAGAATAAACCATTGACCATCGGAGCATGACCATAAAACATATCTCTCATATAAATCGAACAACCATTATTCTCAGACTTAAATGAGTAGTCATCTCGTATTAAACGAGATCCAGATACAATGTTCATGCTCAAACATGGCACTAAACAACAATTATTAAGGTTCAAAACTAATCCCATAGGTAAATGCAGAGGTAGCGTGCCGACGGCGATCACATCGACTCTGGAACCATTCCCGACGCGCATCGTCACCTCGTCCTTTGCCAGTCTCCGTTTATTCCGCAGCTCTGCTGTGAGTTACAAATATGAGCAACGGCACGGTATCAAATACCCGGGAGTTACTACGAGTAATGGTAAGGTACACATCAATTACATGTATATCAAATATACCTTTGGTGTTGCCGGCCTTCTTATCCGCTAAGTATTTGGGGCAGTTCCGCCCAAAGGACCCTTCCCTTGCAATAAAAGCACTCGGTCTCGGGCTTGGGTCCATTCTTTGACTTCTTCCCGCAAGCGGCTTACGGGCGGCAACATCTTTGCCGTCCTTCTTGAAGTTCTTCTTACCCTTGCCCTTCTTGAACTTAGTGGTCTTATTGACCATCAACACTTGATGTTCCTTTTTGATTTCAGCCTCTGCTGACTTCAGATCGAGAACACTTCAGAATGGTCTTTACCATCCCCGCATGTTGTAGTTCATCACAAAGCTCTTGTAGCTTGGTGGGGAGCGATGGAGGATTCTGTCAATGACCGCCTCATCCGGGAGGTTAATGTTCATTTGGGTCATACGGTTGTGCAACCTGCACATCTTGAGGATGTGCTCACCGACGTAACTGTTTTCCTCCATCTTACAAGCTGTAGAACTTGTCGAGACATCATATCTCTCGACCGGGCATGAGCTTGGAAAACTAGTTTCAGCTCTTGAACATCTCATATGCTCCGTGGTGCTCAAAACGCTTTTGGAGCCCGGTTCTAAGTATAAAGCATGCCGCATCGAACGAGGGAGTAATCATCAAGACGAGTTTGCCAAGCGCTCATAACGTCTTGGTTCTTCGACGGAGCGGCACCTAGCGGCCCTTCTAGGACATATTGCTTCTCGACAGCTATGAGGATGATCTCGTGTTCCGGACCCATCCGTATAGTTGCTGCCATCATCTTTCAGCTTGGTTTTCTAGGAACGCGTTGAAGTTCATGTTGACATTAGCGTTGGCCATTGATCTACAAGACATATTTGCAAAGGTTTTAGACTAAGTTCATGATAATAAAGTTCTTCATCAAAATTATGAACTCCCACTTAGATTAGACATCCTCTAGTCATCTAAGTGTTACACGATCCGAGTCGACTAGCCCGTGTCCGATCATCACGTGAGACGGACTAGTCATCGTCGGTGAACATCTTCATGTTGATCGTATCTTCCATACGACTCGTGTTCGACCTTTCGGTCTCCGTGTTCCGAGGCCATGTCTGCACATGCTAGGCTCGTCAAGTTAACCCTAAGTGTTTTCGCTGTGTAAAACTGTCTTACACCCGTTGTATGTGAACGTAAGAATCCATCACACCCGATCATCACGTGGTGCTTAGAAGCGACGAACTGTAGCAACGGTGCACGTTAGGGAGAACACTTCTTGAAATTTTGTAAGGATCATCTTATTTACTACCGTCGTCCTAAGTAAACAAGATGCATAAACATAATAAACATCACATGCAATTATATAGTTGTGACATGATATGGCCAATATCATCAAGCTCCATTGATCTCCATCTTCGGGGCTCCATGATCATCTTGTCACCGGCTTGACACCATGATCTCCATCATCATGATCTCCATCATCGTGTCTTCATGAAGTTGTCACGCCAACGACTACTTCTACTTCTATGACTAACGCGTTTAGCAATGAAGTAAAGTATTTTACATGGCGTTCTTCAATGACACACAGGTCATACAAAAAATAAAGACAACTCCTATGGCTCCTGCCGGTTGTCATACTCATCGACATGCAAGTCGTGAATCCTATTACAAGAACATGATCTCATACATCACAATTCATCATTCATCACAACTTCGCCATATCACATCACATGATCAATCGCTGCAAAAACAAGTTAGACGTCCTCTAATTGTTGTTGCATCTTTTACGTGGCTGCGATTGGGTTCTAGCAAGAACGTTTTCTTACCTACGAATCACCACAACGTGATTTTGTCAACTTCTATTTACCCTTCATAAGGGCCTTGTTCATCGAATCCGCTCCAACTAAAGTGGGAGAGACAAACACCCGCCAGCCACCTTATGCAACTAGTGCATGTCAGTCGGTGGAACCGGTCTCACGTAAGCTTACGTGTAAGGTTGGTCCGGGCCGCTTCATACCACAATATCGTTGAGCAAGAAAAGACTAGTAGAGGCAAGTAATATGACAAGATCAACGCCCACAACAAATTGTGTTCTACTCGTGCATTAGAGAACTACGCATAGACCTAGCTCATGATGCCACTGTTGGGGAACGTTGCAGAAAATTAAAATTTTTCCTACGGCTTCACCAAGATCCATCTATGAGTTCATCTAAGCAACGAGTAACGGGAGAGAGTTTGCATCTACATACCACTTGTAGATCGCGTGCGGAAGCTTGCAAGGTGATGATGGAGTCGTACTCGAACGTGATTCAGATCACCGATGTCCAAAGTGCTGAACGGACAGCACCTCCGCGTTCAACACACGTACGGGACGAGCGACGTCTCCTCCGTCTTGATCCAGCAAGGAGGAAGGAGAGGTTGAGGAAGACAGCTCCACCGGCAGACGACGGCGTGGTGATGGTGGAGAAGCGAGACTCGGCTGTGGCTTCGCCGAGCGCCACGGAGGAGGAGAAGTGTTGGGGGGGGGGCTGCGCCGAGATGGGTGCTGAAGCCCCTCCCTCCCTTTATATAGGCCCCTGGGAGGCGGCCCCGAGATCCAATCTCCGGGGGCGGCCAGTGGGGTGGAGTGCCCCCTGCCGGTGGGGCGCCCCACCCCTAGGGTTTCAACCCTAGGCGCAGGGGTGGGCCTAGGGGCACCAGCCCACTATGGGCTGGTTCCCTGCCACTTCAGCCCATGGGGCCCTCCGGATAGGTGGCCCCACCGGTGGACCAGGACCCTTCCGGTGGTCCGGTGATTTTACCGGAGACCCCAAACTTTCCCGATGGTCAAACACCACTTCCTATATATTATTCTTTACCTCCGGACCCTTCCGAACTCCTCGTGACGTCCGGGATCTCATCCGAACTCCGAACAACATTCGTAGTCACATACTTGACTTCCTACTAACCCTAGCGCCACCGAACCTTAGTGTGTAGACCCTACGGTTCGGAGACACGCAGACATGACCGAGACGACTCTCGGGCAATAACCAACAGCGGGTCCGGATACCCATGTTGGCTCCCACATGCTCCTCGATGATTTCATCGGTTGAACCACGATGTCGAGGATTCGATCAAACCTGTATGCAATTCCCTTTGTCAATCGATGCGTTATTTGCCCGAGACTCGATCGTCGGTATCCCAATACCTTGTTCAGTCTCGTTATCGCAAGTCACTTTACTGCATCAGTAATGCATGATCCCGGCCAACACCTTGGTCAACTTGAGCTCATTATGATGATGCATTACCGAGTGGGCCCAGAGATACCTCTCCGTCATACGGAGTGACAAATCCCGCCTCGATCCGTGTCAACCCAACAGATACTTTCGGAGATACCTGTAATGCACCTTTATAGTCACCCAGTTACATTGTGACGTTTGATACACCCAAGGCACTCCTACGGTAACCGGGAGTTACACGATCTCATGGTCGAAGGAAGAGATACTTGACATTGGCAAAGCTTCTAGCAAACGAACTATACGATCTTTTATGCTATGCTTAGGATTGGGTCTTGTCCATCACATCATTCTCCTAATGATGTGATCCCGTCATCAACGACATCCAATGTCCATAGCCAGGAAACCATGACCATCTGTTGATCACAACGAGCTAGTCAACTAGAGGCTCACTAGGGACATATGGTGTCTAAGTATTCACACGTGTATTACGATTTCCGGATAATACAGTTATAGCATGAACAAAAGACAATTATCATGAACATTGAAATATAATAATACTTTTATTATTGCCTCTAGGGCATATTTCCAACACCCTAGGCCTTGTTTCGAAGCATTGCAATACCGTTTTCACTCACTTTTGTTACTGGCTACCTTGCTGTTTTTATAATTTCAGATTGCAAAAACCTATATCTACCATCCATATTGCACTTGTATCACCATCTCTTCGTCGAACTAGTGCACCTATACAATTTACCATTGTATTGGGTGTGTTGGGGACACAAGAGACTCTTTGTTATTTGGTTGCAGGGTTGTTTGAGAGAGACCATCTTCATCCTACGCCTCCCACGGATTGATAAACCTTAGGTCATCCACTTGAGGGAAATTTGCTACTGTCCTACAAATCTCTGCACTTCGAGTCCCAACAACGTCTACAAGAAGAAGGTTGTGTAGTAGACGTCTAGCTCTTTTCTGGCGCCGTTGCCGGGGAGGTTAGTGCTTGAAGGTATATATTTAGATCTTGTAATCGAATCTTTTAGTTTCTTGTTTTATCACTAGTTTAGTTTATAAAAGAAAACTACAAAAAAATGGAATTGAGGTTGCCTCATATGCTTCATCTTTTTAATATCTTTTGTGAAAATGATGGAAAGAAAAATTGTGCCAAAGTGTTAGAAGAAGAATGCATTAAAATGTTTGGCACTAAATCTTTGAATGATGAGCATGATTGCAATGTTTTTAGTATGAATTCCTTGAATATCCATTATGGTAATGATATGCAAAGCCACAAGCTTGGGGATGCTATGTTTAATGAAGATGATAATTTTAGTCCCCCAAGTTTGGATGAGCAAATTTACTATGATGATAACATGCCTACTATTTATGATGATTATATTGATGAAAGTGGATTTGGAGAGGTCATGACTTTATTTAGTGATGAATCACCTATTTCGGAAGAGGTTCCAATTGATTATGAGAACAAAGTTGCTATCTATGATGATTACTGTGATGACATGTATGCTATGAAGAATAATTATAACCATGAAACTTGTCATCTTGATTTAATTTTCAATTGGATTATGCCTCACATGATACTTATTTTGTTGAGTTTGCTCCCACTGCTATTCATGAGAAGAAATTTGTTTATGTGGAGAGTAGTAAATTTTCTATGCTTGTAGATCATGAAAAGAATGCTTTATGTGATGGTTATATTGTTGAATTCATTCATGATGCTACTGAAAATTATTATGAGGGAGGAATATATGCTTGTAGGAATTGCAATAATATCAAGTTTCCTCTCTATGTGTTGAAATTTTTGAAGTTGCGCTTGTTTTGCCTTCCTATGCTAGTTAATTATGGTTCCCATAAGTTGTTTGATCACAAAATCCCTATGCATAGGAAGTGGGTTAGACTTAAATGTGCTAGTCATATGCTTCATGATGCTCCCGTTATGTTTCAATTCTTATCTTTTATGTGAGCATCATTGTCATCATCATGCCTAGCTAAAAAGGCATTAAAGAAAAGCGCTTGTTGGGAGACAACCTAATATTTACCCTTAATGTTTTTGTGTGTTCACATGATTATGCTACTTTAGTAATAATGTTTTATAGCTTATGTTTCAATAAAGTGCCAAGTAAGACCTTTGGGATAGTTTACGGTGATAGTTGTGTTGATCCTGCTGAAAATCAGAAACTTTTGCGCTCAGTAAATTAGTTTTGATAATTCACAGAAACGTGATTTTGATCTGATTCTTTTTTATATGGATTTGTAAACAAATTTTCCAGGTTTTCATAATTTATTTAGGATTTTTAGAGTTAAATAAGTATTCGAGAGTTACAGATTACTACAGACTGTTTTGTTTTTGACAGATTCTGTTTTCTATGTGTTGCTTGCTTATTTTGATGAATCTATGAGTAGTATAGGAGGGTATGAACCATAGAGAAGTTGGAATACAGTATATATTACACCAATATGAATTTAGAACAAGTTCACAACAGTACCAAAAGTGGTGATTTATTTCTTATACTAACAAGCTTATGAGTTTTCTGTCGAGTTTTGTGTTGTGAAGTTTTCAAGTTTTGGGTAAAGATTCGATGGACTATGGAATAAGGAGTGGCAAGAGCTTAAGCTTGGGATGCCCAAGGTACCCCAAGGTAATATTCAAGGACAACCAAGAGCCTAAGCTTGGGGATGCCCCGGATGGCATCCCCTCTTTCGTCTTCGTTCATCGGTAACTTTACTTGGAGCTATATTTTTATTCACCACATTATATGTGTTTTGCTTGGAGCGTCATTTTATTTTATTTTGTTTTGCTTTCTGTTTGAATGGTATCCCAAGATCTGAAATTCTTAAATGTTAGAGAGTCTTCACATAGTTACATAATTACTCAACTACTCATTGATCTTCACTTATATCTTTTGGAGTAGTTTGTCGTTTGCTCTAGTGCTTCACTTATGTCTTTTAGAGCACGACGGTCGTTTTATTTTGAAGAAATAGATGAACTCTCATGCTTCACTTATATTATTTGAGAGTCTTAAACAACATGGCAATTTTCTTTGGTTATGAAATTAGTCCTAATATGATAGGCATCCAAGGGGGATATAATAAAAACTTTCATATGAAGTGCATTGAATACTATGAGAAGTTTGATTCCTTATGAATTTTTTGAGATATGAGGATGGTGATATTAGAGTCATGCTAGTAAGTAATTGTGGATTGTAGAAATACTTGTGTTGAAGTTTGTGATTCCCGTAGCATGCACGTATGGTGAACCATTATGTGATGAAGTTGGAGCATGATTTATTTATTGATTGTCTTCCCTATGAGTGGTGGTCGGGTGGTCTTTTCCTACCAATCTATCCCCCTAGGAGCATGCGCGTAGTACTTCGTTTCAATAACTAATAGATTTTTGCAATAAGTGTGTGAGTTCTTTAAGACTAATGTTGAGTCCATGGATTATATGCACTCTCACCCTTCCACCTTGCTAGCCTCTCTAGTACCGCGCAACTTTCACCGATACCATACACCCACCATATACCTTCCTCAAAACAGCCACATACCTACCTATTATGGCATTTCATAGCCATTCCAAGATATATTGCCATGCAACTTTCCACCGTTCCGTTCATTATGACACGCTTCATCATTGTCATATTGCTTTGCATGATCATGTAGTTGACATCGTATTTGTGGCAAAGCCACCATTCATAATTCTTTCATACATGTTACTCTTGATTCATTGCACATCCTGGTACACCGCCAGAGGCATTCATATAGAGTCATATTTTGTTCTAAGTATTGAGTTGAAATTCTTGAGTTGTAAGTAAATAAAAGTGTGATGATCATCATTACTAGAGCATTGTCCCATGTGAGGAAAGAATGATGGAGGCTATGATTCCCCCACAAGTCGGGATGAGACTCCAGATGAAAAATAAATAAAAAGGAGAAAAAAGAGTCCATAAAAAGAGAGAGAGAGAGAAGGCCCAAATAAAAAATGAGAGAAAAAGAGAGAAGGGGCAATGCTACTATCCTTTTACCACACTTGTGCTTCAAAGTAGCACCATGATCTTCATGACAGAGAGTCTCCTATGTTATCACAATTTGATGATGAAGCCCTCGAGCCAATTCCGTCAAAATACAATTATGTTGTTCAACCAGATCGACCACCACATGGACGGGACAAAACGGCTCATCGCGCCGAACACCAGCCTGCACCACCTTGCCGTAGAGGCAAGGAGACAGCAACGCCGAACTACACTTATGACTTATGTCAGGACCTTGGCAATAAAGCCGGCCGGACTAGATCAATCTACTAATCTAGAGGACGTGCTCCGGCATGAGATGACGACCACCAAACCTGGCGCAATGAACATCATCAAGTTCGAGGTCAGCGCCGAACACAGATGTCATCCGAACTCCGTCGCGATGTAGCCAGGTATAGAGGTGCCGCACACCCTATGTGCTTCACAGATGAAGTAATGCAGCACCAATTTCCGGAAGGGTTTAAACCCGTCAACATCGAGCAGTATGATGGAACGACAGACCATGCCGCCTGGATTAAGGATTTTCTTCTCCATATTCACATGGCTCGCGGAGATGACCTCCATGCCATTAAATACCTTCCTGTGAAGTTGAAGGGACCAGCACAGGACGGTTGAATAGCCTCCTAAAGAACTCCATTAGGAGCTGGGAAGATTTAGAAGATGCTTTCCGGGTAAGCTTTCAGGGCACTTATGTCCGGCCACCGGATGCCGATGACCTAAGTCACACAGTCCAGCAGCCCGGAGAGTCAGCTCGCAAACTTTGGAATCGGTTCCTCATTAAAAAGAACCAAATCGTGGATTGTCGAGATGCTGAAGCCTTAGCGGCCTTCAAACACAGCGTCCGTGACAAATGGCTCACCCGACACCTCGGGCAGGAAAAGCCGAAAACCATGGCAGCTCTTACAACACTTATGACCCACTTCTGCACGGGCGAAGATAGCTGGCTAGCTCGTAGAAGCAACAGTTCCAGCGACCCCGACACCTCTGAGGCCAGGGACGACAATGGTAGACCACGACGCAATAAAAACAAGCGCCAGAACAATAACGACGACACAGAAGACACAGTGGTCAACGCCAGATTTAGTGGTTCTAAACTCGGTCAGCGAAAGAAACCTTTTAAGCGGAACAGGGACTGTTCATCCAAATTGGACAAAATCCTCGAGAGGCCTTGTCAGATTCATGGCACCCCCGATAAGCCTGCCAAACACACTAATAGAAATGTTGGGTCTTCAAACAGCCGGTAAGTTAAATACTGAGCATAAGGGGAAGGGACCTCCAAGCGAGGATGATGATGAGCCACGTCAGCCAAACACCGGGGGTCAGAAGCAGTTTCCCCCCAAAGTGAAAACGGTGAACATGATCTACGTCACTCACATCTCCAAGAGTGAGCGCAAGCGCGCACTAAGGGACGTCTACGCCGTATAGCCTGTCGCCCCAAAATTCAACCCATGGTCGGCTTTTCCGATCACCTTTGATCGTAGGGATCATCCAACCAGTATCCGTCATGGGGTTTTGGCCGCCCTGGTACTCGATCCTATCATCAACGGATACCATCTCACTAGAGTCCTTATGGACGGCGGCAACAGTCGTAACTTGATCTATCAAGACACTGTCCGTAAAATGGGCATCGCCATGTCAAGAATCAAGCCTAGTAACACTACCTTTAAAGGAGTGATACCCGGCGTGGAGGCCCGTTGTACGGGCTCCTTAACACTGGAAGTGGTATTGGGCTCTCCAGACAACTTCCGCAGCGAAGAATTGATCTTCGACATCGTCCCTTTCCGTAGTGGCTATCACGCATTGCTCGGACAAACCGCTTTCGCCCGCTTTAATGCAGTCCCGCACTATGCTTATCTGAAGCTTAAAATGCCCGGACCGCATGGCGTCATCACAGTAAATGGAAATATGGAGTGCTCCCTCCATACTGAAGAACACACTTCGGCCCTAGCAGCCGAGGTTCATGGCGGCCTCATCAAGCCGAACAATTCATCGGTCATCAAGACCAATGACATTTCCAAAAGAGTTAGGTCCGCATCTCATTGCGATAGCTCGATGGACCCGGACCTCGAATAGCAGTTCTGCCTCCGCCGACTGCCCCATAAGGCTGCGGTATATGTACAGCGTGTACATAACTACACACTTAAAATATCTTGGGCAACGCCTGAGGCACACTGCAGAAAAGGTCCATAGTACACTTCGACCCTATTCGGACCTCACATACCTTTTTTTCTCACTACAGGTTCATTCGAAAACCTACCAGTTGTATGATTGTATGAGGGCTCCCTGCTAGGCCCTTCTTTCTCTTCTTTGCAGACAACCATCTAATCCTCCTCTCAAAGGATTCACTACTAAGGAGAAATGACGCAGATGTGTGGCAGGGCACCACTTGGATCTTCAAACCACTACTTTTAGGCCCTGTGTAAACCTTTCCCTTATGTAAACTCTTGGCATGTTATATGACCTCAATATTCATGGCATTATCTGTCGAAACATGTCTCGACGTATTAATAAGGATATAAAGGAAGCAGATGATCACCACTTTTTGTTCGGTACTCATGTTATATTATCATCTGTATTCCCTCCTTACTTCTGACGGACATACGTGCTTTAGCCCGGCCTTCACGCCGGGGCTGTATTTAGCCTTGCACATTCTAAAAGTCCGAACACCTATAGGGAGCTCTTCGGCGTCCCGGATATTGCATTATATGCATCGGTTCTGAATCATGTCTTTGGTCTATAGTTGGGTTCCCCGGCTCCTGTGCTTACCACCTTACGTTCCGCTAGTTCGGCTAAGGTAGTAAAGGGATAACTACTACGATTGTATTTCTGGTTTGTCCGGTTAAGTACCTCAGTAGAGAAAGCTGAAAACTGGCCGTCATGATAAGCGAGAGCTGGTCAGCGATCCGGTGACTTAGTGTTATACTACAAATCGTTAGCGATTCTTGCTGTGTCACATGAGGGGTTGGGCTTCGACCAGCCGCGTTGCAAAGGCACCGTAATCCGGGTGGCCGCATAATGCAACAGGGGCTAGTACTTAGCCCCACCAATGGACTCCTATGGCTAAGTGAAGGTAATAAAGTCGCATAGTCTGATTGCATAGTTCACGTCGCGGATGCCTCCTCTACAGACCAAGACGTTGGATAAAGTGCGGATACGCGTTATGAGAACCCCCGTAACATTTACATGGGGGCAGAAGCCGACGACTGGCAACCTTCAGAAATATAAACAATAAACGGCCGCACAGGAGGATAAATTAACACAAAAGGCGCAATTTTAGCGCAGATTCATAACATAGTTTTTTCAACCCAAATACATCTAATCGAACATAACATCCTTTGACCACTCACCCTCTTGTAGGATCAAAAGTATATCCAGAGGGGGGTGATTAGACTACTTGACCAAATAAAAACTTAACCTTTTCCCAATTTTAGTACTTGGAAAATTTTAACAACTTAGCACAAGTCAAGCAATCTTAACACAATTCAAGCAAGCATGCAAAGAGTATATGAGCTGCGGAAAGTAAAGCATGCAACTTGCAAGAATGTAAAGGGAAGGGTTTGGAGAGTGCAAATGCAATAGGAGACATGGATCTTTTCGTCGTGGTTCCGATAGGTGGTGCTATCGTACATCCACATTGATGGAGACTTCAACCCACGAAGGGTAATGGCTACACGAGTCCAAGGAGGGCTCCACCCACGAAGGGTCCACGAAGAAGCAACCTTGTCTATCCCACCATGGCCATCGCCCATGAAGGACTTGCCTCACTAGGGTAGATCTTCATGAAGTAGGCGATCTCCTTGCCCTTACAAACTCCTTGGTTCACTCCACAATCTTGTTGGAGGCTCCCAAGTGACACCTAACCAATCTAGGAGACACCACTCTCCAAAAGGTAATAGATGGTGTGTTGATGATGAACTCCTTGCTCTTGTGCTTCAAATGATAGTCTCCCCAACACTCAACTCACTTTCATAGGATTGGATTTGGTGGAAAGATGATTTGAGTGGAAAGCAACTTGGGGAAGGCTAGAGATCAAGATTCATATGGTTGGAATGGAATATCTTGGTCCCAACACATGAGTAGGTGGCTCTCTCTCTCAGAAAATGAGTAGTGGAAGTGTAGGCACAATCTGATGGCTTCCCTCACGAATGAGGAGAGAGCGGAGGGGTATATATAGCCTCCACACAAAAGCTAACCGTTACACACATTATACCAAACTCAGTGGGACCGAATCAGAAAACTCGATTGGACCGATTGAGTGCATATGTGACCGTTAGGCAATTTCGATGGGACCGACATGTCATCTCGGTGGGACCAATATCATTAGGGTTAGGGCATAACATAATCTCGGTTGGACCAATTACTCAAACTCGGCTGGACCAACTTTGGTAATAAGCTAACCAGAGAGTTGGTCAGGCAAACTCGGTGGGACCGATTCGCTCGTCTTGATGGGACCGAAGCATTACGAAAAGGAAACAAAGAGTTTGCATTGCAGACTCGATGGGACCAATCGCTCATCTCGGTTAGACCGAAATGTTACGAAGGGAAACAGAGAGTTTGCAACCCCATCTAGGTGAGACCGAGATCCCTATCGGTGAAATCGAGAAGACTAGGGTTTGTGGCAGTGGCTATGTCAAATGAACTCGGTGGCACCGGATGGATCAAATCGGTGGGGCCAAGTTTGACTTTTGGTTTGGGACATATGTGGATATGAGAAAGTGGTTGAGGGCTTTTGGAGCATATCACTAAGCATTTTGAGCAAGCAAGCCATTAAGCAACACCTCATCCCCTTTTAATAGTATTGGCTTTCCTATAGACTCAATGTGATCTTGGATCACTAAAATAGAAAATGTAGAGTCTTGGACTTTGAAGCTTGAGCTAATCTTTTGTCCTTAGCATTTTGAGGGGTCCACATTCCATATCCATGCCATGCCAATCATTGAACTTTCCTCAAATATTTATCTTGTAATGGCATTAGTTCAATGAGCTATATGTTGTTAAACATTACCAAAACCACCCAGGGATAGTTGCACTTTCAATCTCCCCCTTTTTGGTAATTGATGACAACATATAGATGAAAGCTTCGACAAATTATAATAAGATTGAAATGCATTGTCACTTTGAGAAGTATGTGACAAACAAGAGCTCCCCCTAAACTTGTGCGTTATTTAAAATTTGCTTTGGACTGTAAATGCACAATGTGTTAGTATCATGGGTCACTCTTCCATGTCACATACATCTTGGTGGAGAGCTCAAAATGATAATCATTGAACACATGCACTCATCACCAAGCAAAGTGAATGATCATAAATGAATATGAAGGATAATATCATTCAAGCACACATTAAAGTAGCATATGATCAAACACATGATCATCCAAGTATCTCACAAAAGACATAATGTATCAAGCAAACACACAATAAAGTTCAAGCAAATAAAGCGCGAAGAGAGACAAAACAACACTCTCTCTCTCTCTCTCGAAGACTATGATCTATACATATTTCTCCCCCTTTGGCAACAAGTACCAAAAAGTTAAAAATATGCATAGTGCTATGCGTCTCTCAAGCTTGGTCTTCATGAGGTGGTGTAGAGATGGCTCCACAGACGAAAGCTTCTGTTGATGTAGCTGGAGCTGGTGGAGTGGATGCTGGAGCTGGTGGCACTGAGGCTGTGGCTGCTGGTGCAGATGTGGGAGCTCTTGTTTCTGGGACAGGCACTGCAGCAGACCTCTGGCTTCTGGGCACTCTAGTAAAAGCATCTGTAGTAGACTTGCCCTTCTTCTCCTCCACTTCCTCCTGAAGTTGCTCAACTACTGACTGAATCTCAGTTACCTTAACATCAAGATCATAGAATTTCTGCTCAATGATCCTCTCCAAGCTCTCCTGGTTTGGGTCGAGGTGGCCAAGCCCTTCTCAATCCTCAAGGTGAAGGCAATCAAATATCTAAGATGATCTTGCTTGCTCTTGAAGAATACTTGAGATGCCTCTTCAGCTGTTGGCATCTTTGCAGCTTTCTCTGCCCTTGCCTTCTCTCTCTTCTCATGTGCTTGCACAGATGATGGATCTTCTTCATTCATGACAACAATGTTGTCCTCAAAATCTGGCTTGAGGGGTAAATGCTCCTTGTCCAACAAATATGTGTCTGTGCCCATCTTGGAGTTGATGAGCACCTGAATTTGTGGAGCATACCCACAAGATCTCTTCTGATCTGCAGCTGTCCTCTTGATTGTTTCCACAATCAGACTCATCACTTTGAACTTCTGAGGAACATCAAATATATGCAGCAAGTTGATGGAGTGTCCTCTGATCATTCTATAATCACCTGACTTTGGCGAAAAGTGTGCCTCAGAATTGTGTTGATTGTTGGTAGCCCTGACAACAAGTGCTTTACAGAGCCAAGCTTGTGAGTCTCTAAGTCTGCATCAGGTATCTCCTTGTACATGCTGGCCATAGAGTTGTGATCCTTCTTCTTCTTGGCATAGACATCCAAGTCATCTTCATGAGCTTCTAGGGCATTGACCAATCTGGCCCACTCATCAACTGTAGATTGGTTCCTTGTACCCTCTAACATCCACAAAATTCTGCCATCTGGATAGAAATGAGCACTAGAATAGAATTGCATGATCAGCTCATCATTCCATTTAGTAAGCTTTTGGCCAACAAACTTGTCAACCTCACATGCCTTGAAGCTGTCATAGACACTTGGGAAGTGCTCTTAATTCTCTCTTATGTAGGTCCAGTCCACCCATCTTATATCACACACTATGGGCTTCTTGTCAAGAAGGATTGTCTCATAGAAATCTTGTTGTTCCGTTGTGTGGAACCTGTAGTCCACAGCAGTTCTCCTCCTGACAGCATAGGGGTCAGCCTTACTGCACTGTCTTAGACCTGCATCCTTTTTTATCCTCATATCCTCTACAACATGATGTGCATCATTATGATCTGGGATCTTGGGCTTTAGCGTTCTTACCACTTGGGCTTCAGCTTCCTCTTCTTCAGCTTCACGCACTGGGGCCTTGTTCTTCTCCTCAGCTGGTATGTTCCTTGTACTCCTCTTGGGTGCAGTCTTGGGAACTGGGGCAATAGCTTTAGGACCAGTTTTGGGTGTAGCAGCAGCCCCTGACTTAATGGCATCTCCCATAAGCTTCTGTGCTTTAGTTGCTGGAGCAGCATCCTCTTCCTCTTCATCATCTGATCTCACCATAGTGGACTTTCCAAGAACTTTAGCTATTGTTGTTCTTGCCCTCTTCTTCTTCTTGTCCTCACCAGCTACCTCTTCTTCAGATTCAATGGTGAACTTCATAGTTTCACCTGTGGCAACCTTCCTTGGCTTGGAGTAGGCACTCTCTTGGCAGGTGCCTTCTTGTTCATGCCTGGCTTTGCTGATGCAGCTGTGCCAAATTCTTTCTTCACAACTTTCCTCTTGGAAATGGCCTCATCCTCAGCTGCAACATAGTCTTCATCTTCAGAATCAGAGGTTCTCTTCTTCCTTGTTCTAGTAGCTGCCTTGGGCAAATTACTAGGTGTGCTCCTGCTGCCCTCATCATAGCTGCTGGAGGGACTAGTGCCCTCACTCAATTGTCCTGGCTGCTCAGACCTGTTTTGGCTGTCACTCCGTCGACATCTTGCGTGCAAACCGCTGTCAGACCATGTGAATAGGTTGTATATGAGGTAGAGTAGATGAGCATCACAAAGTACAGAGGTTTTGCAAAACAAATTGAGTCAAAAAGATTAGTTTTTGTTCTCTACAGAAGTGATCTTGGAGCTACCGAATTGACAAACTCGGTGATACCGAAGCAACACTTGGAACCTAAACTAGTGAACTCAGTTGGGCCGAATCACAGTTTGGTGGCACCGAGATTGCTAGGGTTTTACAGAATCTTGAACTCGGTCACACCGATTTGCACGTTTCGGTCAGACCAAAAAGCGCAAGTGCAATGGCCTAAGCCAAATCGGTGGGACCAATTTCTATGACTCGGTTGGTCCGAGATGAGTTCTGCAGAGAGCTAACCCTAAAATTTTCGAATCAATCTAGACATAAGGAAGATTTGACTAGATAGATTTATCACATTGGTGGCAAGAAACATGGCAATGTCCTTGTGCTAGGAATCGAAGTGAAAAAGATAGCACACGGGGTCGAACACATACCCTAGAGCGGCGGGTGTTCACTACAGCGGCGACAGCGGAGCAAAATCCATCGACGGCGACAGTGTCCAACGGCGGGAGTTCGTTGGTGGCGAGGAGACGATCCGGAGACCCGAGGAGGCAGAGCAGGACACGCGCGAGCTGAGAAGTTTTGAAGAAATTTCCAAAGTCTCACCCATGCGTATTTATATCCCGACCTTGTCAGTGTGACTGAGTGGAACAACTCAGTGGCATCGAGATTGCAGAATCACAAGCGGTTGCTGCAACTCAGTGTGACCGAGGTGTTCAAATCATTTGCACCGAGATGAAAACCTAGATCAACTTAGTGAACTCGGTTTGACCGAAATGGTTTCTCGGTCAGACCAAAATGCACAAAGAGGTTTTGGAAGTTTAAGTCTATGACGAATTGAGGACTCCGAGTGCTCCTCACACAGAGTGGTTCGAATCTGACTTGATCAAACTTTGTGATGTAGCATGAATAGAGTTTGAGGTGAGAAAAGCATAGATAGCTAGAGAAGTTTCTTAGGCATTCTTGTCCATCCACTTGGGAAAAGAGAAAGAGACCCAAGCAGTCAAAACAACAAGTGGATGTCCTCAAATGAGTAAAATATGCAACCAACATGGTCACACAATAAAACGGCAAATGAAATATGTGGCAAAGCATGCACAACCAATTCTAGCATCTATCAAACATTTGGCGATGACTAGGTCTTCTATATAGGAGTATATTGACTTAGGAGTCAAATGAGAACATTTGATCATAGGTCATACTCATCGTTTAAGCACAAGTGGGGTTACCACTTTTACATAAAGCATTGTTATGTTCACACCATTAGAGTTGCTTTAGCTCATTCTTGAGGGTAAAGCTCCCCCTAGATGTGAGATCCCCCCTAAGAGGGATGAACTTGTGACGCCCCCGATTCAATCGTACACTAATCATGCACGCAAATGTGTACGATCAAGATCAAGGACTCACGGGAAGATATCACAACACAACTCTAAAAGTAAAATAAGTCATACAAGCATCATAATACAAGCCAGGGGCCTCGAGGGCTCAAATACAGGTGCTCGATCATAGACGAGTCAGCGGAAGCAACAATATCTGAGTACAGACATAAGTAAACAAGTCTGCCTTAAGAAGGCTAGCACAAACTAGGATACAGATTGAAAGAGGCGCAGACCTCCCGCTCGATCCTCCTAACTACTCTGGTCGTAAATCCACCGCCGCACGTAGTAGTAGGCACCTCCAGTAGTAGTCGCCGCCGACGGTGGCGTCTGGATCCCGGCTCCAACGTCTGTTGCGCATCCGAGAAGAAGAGGAAAACGGGGAAAAGAGGGAGCAAAGCAACCGTGAGTACTCATCCAAGTACTCGCAAGCAAGGAGCTACACTACATATGCATGGGTATATGTGTAAGGAGGCCATATCGGTGGGTGAAGTGCGTAATGCCGTAATAAGAGGGGATAGCTAGTCCTATCGAAGACTACGCTCGAAGCCTCCGCCTTGCAGCATGTAGAAGATAGTAGATTGAAGTCCTCCAAGTAGCAACGCGACAAAGATAATCCTACCCGCGATCCTCTCCTCGTCCGCCTGTTAGAGAGCGATCACCGGGTTGTATCCGCACTTGGAAGGGTGTGTTTTATTAAGTATCCGGTTCTAGTTGTCATAAGGTCAAGGTACAACTCCAAGTCGCCCTGTTATCAAGATCACGGCTATTCAATAGATTAACTTACTGCAGGGTGCACCACATAACCCAACACGCCGATCCCATTTGGCGGACACACTTTCCTGGGTCATGCTCGGCCTCGGAAGATCAACACGTCGCAGCCCCACCTAGGCACAACAGAGAGGTCAGCACGTCGGTCTAAATCCTATGCGCGCAGGGGTCTGGGCCCATCGCCCATTGCACACCTGCACGTTGCGTGGGCGGCCGGAAGCAGACATAGCAACCTCCATTACTAAGGAAGTCACATTACGCGGTCCAATCTGGCGCGCACCGCTCAGTCGCTGACGTCATGAAGGCTTCGGCTGATACCACGACGCCGAGTGCCCATAACTGTTCCCGCGTAGTTGGTTAGTGCGTATAGGCCAGTATCCAGACTCAGATCAAATACCAAGATCTTGTTAAGCGTGTTAAGTATCCGCGAACGCCGAACAGGGCCAGGCCCACCTGTCTCCTAGGTGGTCTTAACTGCCTGCCGCCTCCGCCACAAAGTAACATCGGGGCGTCGGGAACCTGTGCCCACCTCTAGGGATGGAGCCACTTGTCCTTTTAGCCCCCACATCGGAATCACTTGTGGGTACTCAACAAGCTGACCCGACTTTAGTCACCATATGTATAATATGTATGTATGTATAGTATATACCCGTGATCACCTCCCGAGTGATCACGGCCCAATAGTATAGCAGGGCAGACTGACAAGAATGTAGGGCCAATGATGATAAACTAGCATCCTATACTAAGCATTTAGGATCGTGGGTAGGGTATCAATGACTGTAGCAACAATGACAGGCTATGCAACAAAATAGGAGTAACCGAACAGTAACATGCTACACTACTCTAATGCAAGCAGTATAGAGAAGAATAGGCGATATCTGGTGATCAAGGGGGGGGGGGCTTGCCTGGTTGCTCAGACAAGGAGGGGTCGTCAACACCGTAGTCGTACTGGGTAGCAGCGGCGTCGGTCTCGGTGTCTATCGAGAGAAGAGGGGGAAGAAACAATAAATACAATGCAAACAAATGCATGACGATGCATGACATGACAAAGCGCGGTGCTAGGTGTGCCCTAACGCGGTAGTAGGTGATACCGGCGAAAGGGGGAAACATCCGGGAAAGTATCCCCGGTGTTTCGCGTTTTCGGACAAATGAACCGGAGGTGAAATGTTGCAGGTTCACTATGCTAGGGACGCGTGGCGGATGAACAGGCTGCATATCCGGATTCGTCTCATCGTTCTGAGCAACTTTCATGTAGAAAATACTTCCATCCGAGTTACGGATTAAAAGATATGATTTTCTAAAGATTTTAATAATTTCTGGAATTTAATTAATTATTTAATTTAATTCGAAAAAGTATTTATGACATCAGCATGATGTCATGTCGATGTCAAGATCAACAGGGTTGATAGTCAGTCAACCTGATGGGTCCCATCGTCAATGACACATTTTAATTAGACATATTAATTAACCTAATTAGTACTAATTAGGGGGGCACTATCATTGATTAATTAATTAGCTAATTGACTAACCAGGTTAATTAGAACTAATGTTTAATTAGTTTAATTAGTTGTTTAGTTTATCTAATCAAAATTAATTAAGTTAATTATTTCTTTAATTAATTAATTAATTAATTTTATTTTTATTTTTATCGCTTTCTCTTTTTTTTAATACGTTCTGGGGTTGGGACCCCACATGTCATAGGCCCTAGGGGCCTTTGTGGGTGTCCGGGTTAATGGGCCGTGTGGGTGAGGGGCGACGTGCGCCTGGGCGGCGCTCGCCCGCAGGGAGTGCAGAGAGGCGACGCCAAGGCTGTGGCGGCTCTTGGCGGCGGGCACGATGCTGGCGAGGAGGCTCCGCGGCATGAGGCTGGCAGTGAGGTGGCCGCGCCGAAGGGAGGAGGCCGCCAGAGACGGTGTCGCCGGCGCAGGGGGTAGTCTGAGCGGGCGAGGTCGACGCCGGCGATGGGTGAAGACGAGGCGATGCACGGGCGGGCGCTGGGAGGAGCAACGGCAGTGAGCATGGGGGGCGAACGCCGACGGCGCTGCGCGGGTGCGGGCGCGAGCCCAGGCGCAGTGCAGCAACGGCAACAACACAGGGGAGCAGCGGCCGAGGGCCAGGTGAGGCGCGCGGCACGTTCGTCGCTTGGGCAAGGCAGCAGAGAGGGGAGAGGTCGGGGCCTCACCGACAGTGTAGGGTCTGGGCAGCGAGGGTCGTGGGGGTTGACGGTGACGAGCGGCAGAGAGGAGGCAGGCCGACGGGGGAGTTCCGGGCGCCGGCGCGGTCCACTGGCGGCGACGGGCGATGGCGGCGGGCACCGAGCGAGGGAGAAGGGGATTGGGCTCCCGATCCAGATCCAGCGAGGGTGGGGGAGAGCGAGTGGGGGGTGGGGGAGTGTCGGTTAGGGTCCCCCCCCGTGGGGATAAGGCAGGGACGGGTCGGCCGGCTGGGCCAGGTGGGCCGGCCTGGCCGGTGAGCTGGGCCGTCTAGCCCAGTTGGCCAGGGGGCCTTTTATTCTTTTTAGTTTAGTTTTGTTATCTGTTTTAGTAGTTTCTTTTCGTTTTATTCATTTTCTTTCCTGTTTTAAATCATTTAAATTATCTAGGCACTTTATAAAAATGTGTTTATTACACCATATTTACTTAAGCAAAATATGGCACCGCCCGAACATTTTTGTTTTAACTTTTAAAAACTTTTGTTGTTTGCCATTAATTTAAATTTGAATTTTGAAGCGGTTTCGAATTAACGCGAGATTTAACAACAATAACTGTGGTGACATGGCATCGTTAACGTGGGATTACTGTAGCCTAATTACCGGGCGTCACAATTCTCCTCCACTACAAGAAATCTCGTCCCGAGATTTAAGAGGGGAGTAAGGGGAAGTTTCGTTATGGTATTCTAACGGATCTTCTCGAAGAAGTTAACCCCTTTCGTTGATGTCTTCAATTCTTTATTCCAATGCATCATGATAAAGTTGTCGTCCTTTCTTCGGGAACTCCATCATACTTACGAAAGGATAAGGGGCAGCTCAGCTACGACATAATGCTTTTGAGGAAAACAATCTGGGTTAACCAATGAATGAGTATAAGATTATCTCTCGAGTTGAACATATAAAATACATCGAGAGTAAGGTACGAAGGTACAATAAGAGATTCCAAGCGGATAGATAGTTGCTCAAAGTCTGAAACAGAGTGAGAAAGGGGTTTAGAGTAGCGAGAGTAAGTATTGCGTCTGATACCAGAATAGAGCACTAGGAAGGTGGCCCATGAATTAAATACAAAGCCAAGCGTGCGGAATAGCCATTAGAAACAGGGTTGTATAGGAGAGTCAGGTTTCGATCCTGTGGAACTGTGGGTTATGGGCCCACCATGTGGGTTAAATGTAGGAAGGGTGGAGACGTCTTGCGTGATCATGCAAGCAAGGCATGTCAGAGGGTAGCCTGTCGATTATGTCGGCAACAACGTCGATGCCAAGGGCGAGGGACGAAGAGAACCATTTTCCTGCTCATTGAACGAGGCGGACCAATAGGCAAAGTTCCCGTCCATCGGTGGTTACTGGAATGTCATCAACAATAGTAACAGGCTCTTACTGACAGAGTTGTACATCGAGATGTTTGCACAAGCAGGGAATTATTACTGCTTATATCATATAGATCATAGAAAGGTTTAAACAAACCAATGGAAAGGGAAAAATGTCTATCAGATTTAATCAGAACAAAAAATGGAAAGAAAAATGTGTTTAGACACATTTTTCAGGGGTATATCCTTCCCAAAGACAAGCAGAGCATGATATCCATGACAGGATATAACATAGAAAACCCCTTTAGGAATGGGGAGAGAAATTTTATACCATTACCCATACGACGGTGTTGGATAATCGATAAAGAAAATTTAGCATTGTGCTTCAAATGTTTTTATTGAAATTCGGAGTACCACAGACATGCTTCGAGATAGCCTTGACATGGTCTTCAAGCAAAGTTTAGACTTCGGATACACGAAGGATCCATCAAGAACAACTTGTAGAATAAGTTTTACAATTTCCTCATGGAAGAATGGATAGCCTTGCTAAAAGGAAAATTATAACAATAGGGCCCCCGACCAGGTGTGCTAGGCACGACATCACCTTACCGGGTCACATAAAGACCAATGTTATAACTCTTGGAAATAAGTTACAACCATCATATCTGACCGAGATTCAGATCTGATTGGTAGGATACCTCAGACTCGGGATGCCTGAGAAGAAAAGGTGCAACACAATTGACGAGTTGACATTGTAAGATTTTCAGGAAATGAACTATGGAAGCGAGTTCCGAAACAAGAGTTCATCATTAATCCAAGGAGAGATGAGGAGGTGGCTGATGGATTCAGCAACATTTCGTCAAGATTTCCAAAAAGGTGGATTTCACAATTATGTGAACAAGGAGATAACATTTGTCAGATCAAATGATATAATGAGGTATGCTCGAGGAAAACATACACAATTAAACATTGGTTGAAACGTGCGCCTGAAATATGGGCTTAGGTAGCATGATCAATATTAGAATGGTGATTCGCTAACCAATGGTCTAAGAATGAATTATCGACCATTAACTTCAAAGCAATAGGGTTGCTTGAAGTTTTAAAGTCGCACATCACAACTCAATTATCGATTTTCCGGTTAGAAACAACACGCGAACTAAGGAATGAACGAAGATGGCAAGAAGTATTACTAGTATCAAGAATTCTTAAAGAGGTGGTGAAATTCTCACGACTTTCTTGACATAAAAGATGGTAATACTTCCAAGGTAAAGAAGAAAAATTGCTGGGTAGCAAGGATCTCAAGGTATAACACAAAACACGAACAAGTTTGTGTTGAACAGAAGACAATAAAGTGGTCGATGATAACACGAATCATCGAGGGGCAAGGATGGTATTACCCATCAAGAATTTGATATATATCTTGGAAGAGCTCAAAATGTTGATGATGATCACGAGACAATTGTCGAGAGATTTCACGAAGAAGCAATCGAACAACGACGGGATCAAGAAAAAGCAATGGTGAAGCAAAGGGCCATTGGAACCATGGATACGACACACACTCGGAATCAAGCTTGATGTTCAAGGCGAAATGATAAGACGAGGAAGATCGACGTAAGCTTGGCTCATCGTCAAAAGTTGTGCTCCGGTAAGAAGGACCAGGTAGCGTAGATAAAAGTTTGCACGATAATGATATCGCCGATTAGGCTAGCGATGGCTTGAAGGATTAATAAACTCATAAGCGATGAAAATTACTTAGAGTTATTATCAGAGTGCAGAATCGATTCACTTATCGGTGTTCTCGGTTGACAAACAACCCAGAACCCATGAAGTAACAAAGACAAAGTAAGGTAGTGCTTCATCAAAGTTTATAAGATGTAGTGCAATGGCAAGATATCCTCGAGATACCCGGGGTAATACTCGACACAAGATCAAAGTAAAGGTTGGACTGGTGTATTGATCCATGGAAGATAAGTGATTAAACTTGCCCGAGAAATGGGATCAAAGAGAAAATATGGTCGAAACCACGATTGCAAAGGATAAATTCACAGATACCAGATGATATTGTATTAACGAAATAGTTATTATCACAAGAAGCTTCTATGGTAGGATCTACATCGTGGCCATGGGCATGAACACAAAGTTCAAGGTCAACTCCCACTTCTTCAATGTATAACCTTCCATTCACCTCTCACTTTTGAAGAAGTCGTAGTGTTGAAATTTTATCTAGCAAAATACCAGAAGAGTATGACTCGTGAAAACTTTCGAGTTCACACATATTAAGGAAGGCATAGGTTCAACCCATAGGAGCTTCTTAGAAACATATACCACAAGTTTCAAGAGTAAATATCACAAGCTCGAAAGTAGAGCAAGGTTAAGAAAGTAGATGATACAATTAACCAAAAGCATTATGTATCCGAGGGGAGGCTCACAAGGTTATTGAATATGAAGGACACTGTCGGATAAAATCCATTAAAGGATCATCGGTCCATAATGAGCTGATGTGAGCATCGGCACACAATCAGAGGAAGTAACAATGAAAGGGCATTGGATTATAGAAACAACTGACTAATCCAGAGCTCAAATGCAAAGGAATTATGATTTTCAAATCAAGGGAACAGAAGCAATGTTCTGATTAGGGGTGGATAAGTTGAATAGCCTTAGGGGTACTATGGACGACATTTGGATTGGTTGAGAACCAGCTCATGTTTAAAATGACGTCTGAGCCGGAAAGATAATTTAAAAGGATCAACTGATGATTGCATGCATCCGCACTCATGTTGAATCAAAAGGATCAAAATGATGATGCCTAAGGATATTAACGAATATTTCCAGACATATGGAAAGCATCCATCATGCAAGTAGACAAGTATGGCAGAGCAATAAGCTACTAAGGATTTTTGGAGGATCAAATAGTATTTCGAAGACCATTGTGAAACACATGAACAACTAGGGGATGAGCGGATACTCGATAAGTGCGAGAATTATCCATAGGGATATTCAGGTGACAAAGAACAACAAGGCAGTAAGCTCAAAGGATTATCGAAACAACGACGAGTGTTTCGGGGTATCTTGTAATAACAAGACCAACTGGGGATGAATGTAAGAATAACAACTGCAAGTAGTTATCCATAATGGTTGATGGTGGAAGGGGAATTGCAAACGCGATGAACACAAGTTCTCGGGTTAACAAATGGAGAGTATCTTCGTGGTCTTCACGCAATGAGGCGATCATCAGTAATAAGGGGCTCTCCGGGTGAAAGTGATAACGAGATCCTAATGTTAGATTTAGCAAAATTCATTTAACCCGAATAGAAGAGAGATCAGAGCCCCAGAGTATAGACAAGGAGTAAAAGATCCTAATACCACCCAATGGCGACGTGGGCCCATAGGCCACATAGCCATGTTAGTAAAGGTGTTGCAATGACTAGACTCAACTTCGGCCAAGGAGTTGGAAAGGGGATTCCTACATGCAGTCGGCTCTGATACCAACTTGTCACGCCCCCGATTCAATCGTACACTAATCATGCACGCAAATGTGTACGATCAAGATCAGGGACTCACGGGAAGATATCACAACACAACTCTAAAAGTAAAATAAGTCATACAAGCATCATAATACAAGCCAGGGGCCTCGAGGGCTCGAATACAGGTGCTCGATCATAGACGAGTCAGCGGAAGCAACAATATCTGAGTACAGACATAAGTAAACAAGTCTACCTTAAGAAGGCTAGCACAAACTGGGATACAGATCAAAAGAGGCGCAGACCTCCTGCCTGGGATCCTCCTAACTACTCCTGGTCGTCGTCAGCCGCCTGCACGTAGTAGTAGGCACCTCTAGTGTAGTAGTCATCGTCGATGGTGGCGTCTAGCTCCTGGGCTCCAACGTCTAGTTGCGGCATCCGAGAAGAAGAGGAAAACGGGGGAAAAGAGGGAGCAAAGCAACCGTGAGTACTCATCCAAAGTACTCGCAAGAAAGGAGCTACACTACATATGCATGGGTATATGTGTAAGGAGGCCATATCAGTGGACTGAACTGCAGAATGCTAGAATAAGAGGGGGATAGCTAGTCTATCGAAGACTACGCTCGCAGCCTCCGCCTTGCAAAGATGTAGAAGAGAGTAGATTGAAGTCCTCCAAGTAGCAACGCATAGCATAATCCTACCGGCGATCCTCTCCTCGTCGCCTGTTAGAGAGCGATCACCGGGTTGTATCCGCACTTGGAAGGGTGTGTTTTATTAAGTATCCGGTTCTAGTTGTCATAAGGTCAAGGTACAACTCCAAGTCGCCCTGTTATCAAGATCACGGCTATTCAATAGATTAACTTCCCTGCAGGGGTGCACCACATAACCCAACACGCTCGATCCCATTTGGCCGGACACACTTTCCTGGGTCATGCCCGGCCTCGGAAGATCAACACGTCGTAGCCTCACCTCGGCACAACAGAGAGGTCAGCACGCCGGTCTAAATCCTATGTGCGCAGGGGTCTGGGCCCATCGCCTATTGCACACCTGCACGTTTCGTGGGCGGCCGGAAGCAGACCTAGCAACCTCCATTACTAAGGAAGTCACATTACGCGGTCCAATCTGGCGCGCGCCGCTCAGTCGCTGGCGTCACGAAGGCTTCGGCTGATACCACGACGCCGAGTGCCCATAACTGTTCCCGCGTAGTTGGTTAGTGCGTATAGGCCAGTAGCCAGACTCGGATCAAATACCAAGATCTTGTTAAGCGTGTTAAGTATCCGCAAACGCCGAACAGGGCCAGGCCCACCTATCTCCTAGGTGGTCTCAACCTGACCTGCCGCTCCGCCACAAAGTAACGATCGGGGCCGTCGGGAACCTGTGCTCACGCTCACCGGGATGGAGACACTGTCCTTTGAGCCTCCACATCGGAATCACTTATGGTACTCAACGAGATGACCCGACTTTAGTCACCATCAGATAATATGTATGTATGTATAGTATATACCCGTGATCACCTCCCGAGTGATCACCGCCCAATAGTATAGCAAGGCGATCGACAAGAATGTAGGGCCAATGATGATAAACTAGCATCCTATACTAAGCATTTAGGATTGCGGTAGGGTATCAATGATCTGTAGCAACAATGACATGCTATGCAACAGAATAGGAGTAACCGAACAGTAACATGCTACACTACTCTAATGCAAGCAGTATAGAGAAGAATAGGCGATATCTGGTGATCAAGGGGGGGGGGCTTGCCTGGTTGCTCAGACAAGGAGGGGTCGTCAACACCGTAGTCGTACTGGGTAGCAGCGGCGTCGGTCTCGGTGTCTAGCGAGAGAAGAGGGGGAAGAAACAATAAACACAATGCAAACAAATGCATGACGATGCATGTAATGACAAAGCGCGGTGCTAGGTGTGCCCTAACGCGGTAGTAGGTGATACCGGCGAAAGGGGGAAACATCCGGGAAAGTATCCCCGGTGTTTCACATTTTCGGACAAATGAACCGGAGGTGAAATGTTGCAGGTTCACTATGCTATGGACGCGTGGCAGATGAACAGGCTGCGTATCCGGATTCGTCTCGTCGTTCTGAGCAACTTTCATGTAGAAAGTACTTCCATCCGAGTTACGGATTAAAAGATATGATTTTCTAAAGATTTTAATAATTTCTGGAATTTAATTAATTATTTAATTTAATTCGAAAATGTATTTATGACATCAGCATGATGTCATGCTGACGTCAGCTGTCAACAGGGTTGACTGGTCAACCTGACCAGTGGGTCCCACTGGTCAGTGACACATTTTAATTAGACATATTAATTAACCTAATTAGTACTAATTGGGGGCACTGTCATTGATTAATTAATTAGCTAATTGACTAACCAGGCTAATTAGATAACTAATGTTTAATTAGTTTAATTAGTTGTTTAGTTTAGTTAATCGAAATTAATTAAGTTAATTATTTCTTTAATTAATTAATTAATTTTATTTTTATTTTTATCGCTTTCTCTTTTTTTAATACATTCTGGGGTTGGGACCCCACATGTCATAGGCCCTAGGGGCCTTTGGGGGTGTGCGGTTTAATGGGCCGTCAAGGGTGTGGGGCGACGGCGCCTGGCGGCGCCGCCACTGTGGGAGTGCAGAGAGGCGAGGCCAGGTGGCAGGCGGCTTCTTGTGGCCAGGCGGGCACGATCACTGGGAGAGGCTCATGGCTTGAGCGCAGGCAGGAGCGGCCGGCCCGAAGGGAGGAGGTCATGGTGCAGGACGGCGCCACGTGCAGTGGGGGTACAGGAGCGGGCGAGGTCGACGCCGGCGATGGGTGAAGACGAGGCGATGCAGGCGGGCGCCGGAGGAGCAACGGCAGTGTGGCGTGGGCGAACGCCGACGGCGCCTCTGCTGGTGCGGGCTAAGGGCGCGAGCTCAGCAAGAAGGCAGCAGCGGCAACAAAGACAGGGGAGCAAATGGCGAGGGCGGTGAGGCGGGCGCACGTTCCTCATGGGCAAGGCAGCGGAGAGGGGAGAGGTCGAGGCCTCACCGACAGTGTAGGGTCTAGGCAGCGGGGGTCGTGGGGGTTGACGGTGACGAGCGGCGGAGAGGAGGCAGGCCGGCGGGGAAGCTCCGGGCGCCGGCGCGGTCCACTGGCGGCGACAGGCGACGGCGTCGGGCACCGAGCGAGGGAGAAGGGGATTGGGCTCCCGATCCAGATCGAGCGGGGGTGGGGGAGAGCGAGTGGAGGGTGGGGGGAGTGTCGGTTAGGGTCCCCCCCGTGGGGATAAGGCAGGGGCGGGTCGGCCGGCTGGGCCAGGTGGGCCGGCCTGGCCGGTGAGCTGGGCCGTCAAGCCCAGTTGGCCACGGGGCCTTTTTATTCTTTTTAGTTTAGTTTTGTTATCTGTTTTAGTAGTTTCTTTTCGTTTTATTCATTTTCTTTCCTGTTTTAAATCATTTTAAATTATCTAGGCACTTTATAAAAATGTGTTTATTACACCATATTTACTTAAGCAAAATATGGCACCGCCCGAACATTTTTGTTTTAACTTTTAAAAACTTTTGTTGTTTGCCATTAATTTAAATTTGAATTTTGAAGCGGTTTCAAATTAACGCGAGATTTAACAACAGTAACCGTGGTGACGTGGCATCGTTAACGTGGGATTACTGTAGCCTAATTATCTGGGCGTCACAGATGAACTAACCTTGGGTTTTGTCGATGATGACTTCATGTAGATGTTGAAGATATGGATGCTCAATGTGGTTGATCATTTGGAGCAATCCGTTGAAGTGAGTTGCACTTTCAATACCTACACGGGTTAGTCCCACAAGGAAAAAGCACGAATATCCATAGACATAGAGTGATGCACACACAAGATGATGTCCATGAAAGCATTAGGTTACCTTGTCCCTTGTCTTACTAACAAGAGGGTTTGTGACTCCTTGAACTAGTGCAAGATGTGGGGGTTGATTGCACTTGTCCTTGCCAAAATGATATGAGTAAAGTACATTGGCGGAGTCACCCTCAAGAACTCTCTAGTCCTTCTTCTTTGGTATCCACATCATCTTGATGGGATTCCTTGGGGTAGTAGTGGAACTTGATGAAGTAGAACTTGATGTAGTCTTGGGAACCCACTTGACCAAGGCTTTGGGAGCTTCTTCAAATGCATCAATCTCCTCTTGAAGCTTGTCCTTGCCTTTTTGCTTGTGGTCTTCTGGTGGAAGATCATCTTGAGCTTGTGTCCCTTGGAAATAAGTAGGATCATACTTCTCTTGTTCGGGAACAAACTTTGTCTTGGGGTATTGATCTTCTTCCCACTCAACTCCATTGGCATTGAACTTTCGTTCAAAACCAACACCTTGATTCTTTCGATGCCTTCCTTGCTTGCGTACAATTTCCTCAAATTGCTTACTCCCGGCAAGGCTCTTGTAGACACCCTTCTCTATAATTCCCTTCAATAAGCTATTTTCTTGCTCAAGTGTAACTTGGCTAAGAGAATCATTACTGGAATCAAGAGAACTACTAGAAGCAACAACATTGGATTTAGCATGATTATTGTTACTACTAGAAGAAGAATCTTTCTTGCTCTTGTTACTAGACTTGACTTGTGGCATGTAAGTAGATAAGAGTAAACGCTTGGCAATGTAAGAAGAACTTTTCTTGCGAATATCATCATTGATTGCCTTTAAAAACTCATGCTCTTGCTCAAGGTTGAGCTTTTCAAAGCGTAACTTCTCATGAGTCTTTAAAAGTTCTCAATGATCTTCCAAGATAGTTTCATGAGCTAACTTAAGAGTGTTTAGTTCTTTAGTTAGGTGCTCAATCTTCTCCTTATCATTGTCATTCGTTTTATCTTGATTAGCATGATTAATTGATGTTTCATCATAGTATGCATCACTAGAGTTGTCAACAAGTAAATCATCATCACCTAACAAGTCATCTTCATCACTATTGAAATCAACATACTTGGGGTGTGATACCTTTGGGGCTTTAGCCATGAAGCATCTTCCAATTCCTTCATTTGGTGAGTCAAATATGTTGTAGGAGTTGGTTGACACAAGTGCTAGATCGGCAACACCTTCATCTTGAGTATATTCGGAGTCCGAGTGATAACTTCTCTCGGAGTGATTGTCGGAGTCAGAGCCGGATACCCATTCACCAACATGAGCTTGATGTCTTTGCTTTGTGTAGCTCTTTGATGATTTGTCCTTCCTTTTCGAATCCTTGCTTCTCCGAGAGGTTCTTCGTTCATAACAATCATCTCTACTCCTCCTCTCTCTTGGTGGTGATTCTTCTCTTCTAATTCTTCTTTTGGGCGAATCTTCTCTCCTTGGAATAGTGTCCGGGTCTTCCACAATTGTAGCAATTACGTTCACGACTCAAAGATCTTTTGTCATTGTAGGACCTTGACTTGGAACTCCTTTCCTTGCTTCTACTCTTGTAGAACTTGTTGAAGTTTTTCACCATTAAGCTTAATTCCTCATTGAAGGATTGTTTCTCACTTGATGATGTAGGAGCGTCACATGAGGCTTTGTAAGCACCACTTGACTTGTTGTGAAGCTCTTCCTTATCCTTGAGTGACATCTCATGAGCAACAATTCTTCCAATGACTTACGTTGGCTTGAGATCTTTGTAATTGGGCACCATTTGGATCAATGTGCACATGGTATCATATTTTCCATCCAAGGCTCTTAGGATCTTCTTGATGATGAATTTGTCGGTCATCTCTTCACTTCCTAAGCCGGCAATCTCATTTGTAATGAGAGCAAGCCTAGAGTACATTTCAGCGACACCTTCACCATCCTTCATTTTGAACTTGTCAAGTTGACTTTGAAGCACATCCAATTTGGATTCCTTGACGGAGTCGGTACCTTCGTGCATGTCAATCAAAGTATCCCAAATTTCCTTTGCATTCTCAAGGCGGCTGATTTTGTTGAATTCTTCGGGGCACAATCCGTTGAAGAGGATATCATAAGCTTGTGCGTTGCATTGCAGCATCTTCAACTCTTCCGCGGTAGCTTCACGGTTCGGTTCTCTCCCATCGAAGAATTCACCTTGCAAGCCAATACACACAATAGCCCAAACGGCGGGGTTATGTCCAAGAATATGCATTTTCCATCTTATGCTTCCAACTAGCAAAATTTACCATCAAAGTAAGGGCCTCTATGGTGGTAATTTCCCTCGCTAGACGCCATACTCTCCTAGGTTGTGAAACCAAGGCTATGATCACCAAAAGCTATAGAAATCAAGGCAAATGGAGACCAAATCTCTGATACCAATTGTAGGATCGAAAGTATGTCTAGAGGGGGGGGGGTGATTAGACTACTTGACCAAATAAAAACTTAACCTTTTCCCAATTTTAGCACCTGGCAGATTTTAACAACTTAGCACAAGTCAAGCAATCTTAACACAATTCAAGCAAGCATGCAAAGAGTATATGAGCAGCGGAAAGTAAAGCATGCAACTGGCAAGAATGTAAAGGGAAGGGTTTGGAGAGTGCAAACGCAATAGGAGACACAGATGTTTTTGTCGTGGTTCCGATCGATGGTGCTATCGTACATCCACATTGATGGAGACTTCAACCCACGAAGGGTAACGGCTGCGCGAGTCCACGGAGGGCTCCACCCACGAAGGGTCCACGAAGAAGCAACCTTGTCTATCCCACCATGGCCATCTCCCATGAAGGACTTGCCTCACTAGGGTAGATCTTCACGAAGTAGGCGATCTCCTTAGCCCTTACAAACTCCTTGGTTCACTCCACAATCTTGTTGGAGGCTCCCAAGTGACACCTAACCAATCTAGGAGACACCACTCTCCAAAAGGTAATAGATGGTGTGTTGATGATGAACTCCTTGCTCTTGTGCTCCAAATGATAGTCTCCCCAACACTTAGCTCACTTTCATAGGATTGGATTTGGTGGAAAGATGAATTGAGTGGAAAGCAACTTGGGGAAGGCTAGAGATCAAGATTCATATGGTTGGAATGGAATATATTGGTCTCAACACATGAGTAGGTGGCTCTCTCTCAGAAAATGAGTAGTGGATGTGTAGGCATGATCTGATGGCTTCCCTCACGAATGAGGAGAGGGTGGAGGGGTATATATAGCCTCCACACAAAATCTAACCGTTACACACATTATACCAAACTCGGTGGGACCGAATCAAAAAACTCGGTCGGACCGATTTAGTGCATATGTGTCCGTTAGGCAATTTCGATGGGACCGACATGCCATCTCGATGGGACCGATATCATTAGAGTTAGGGCATAACGTAATCTCGGTTGGACCGATTAATAAAACTCGGTTGGATCGACTTTGGTAATAAGCTAACTAGAGAGTTGGTTAGGCAAACTCGGTGGGACCGATTCGCTCGTCTTGGTGGGACCGAAGCGTTACGAAAAGGAAACAGAGAGTTTGCATTGCAGACTCGGTGGGACCGATCGCTCACTCGGTTTGACCGAAACATTACGAAGGGAAACAGAGAGTTTGCAACCCCATCTCAGTGAGACCGAGATCCCTATCAGTGAAACCGAAAAGACTAGGGCTTGTGGCAGTGGCTATGTCAAATGAACTCGGTGGCGTCGGATGGATCAAATTGGTGGGGCCGAGTTTGACTTTTGGTTTGGGACATATGTGGATATGAGAAAGTGGTTGAGGGCTTTTGGAGCATATCACTAAGCATTTTGAGCAAGCAAGCCATTAAGCAACACCTCATCCCCTTTTAATAGTATTGGCTTTCCTATAGACTCAATGTGATCTTGGACCACTAAAATAGAAAATGTAGAGTCTTGGACTTTGAAGCTTGAGCCAATCTTTTTTCCTTAGCATTTTGAGGGGTCCACATTCCCTATCATGCCATGCCAATCATTGAACTTTCCTGAAATATTTATCTTGTAATGGCATTAGTTGAATGAGCTATATGTTGTTAACCATTATGAAAACCACCCAGGGATAGTTGCACTTACGCATCTACTATTCGGGCCCCTTCTAGGACATCGTCAAAGTACCTCTCCAGCTTCCGATGATCTTTGCCCTCGGGCGGACCTGCGGCTGCCACTTCGGTGGCCTTCATCTTCGCCCATTGCATCTTGACGCGGGCGAAGGCCGTCCGGGCACCTTCTATGCAGGCTAAACGCTTTATAGTGTCGATCCGAGGACGCGTGTTGACAAGCCGCTTCACGAGGCCGAAGTAGCTGCTGGGCACCGGCTGGCCAAAGTTGGACTAGTAGATCCTTCATGGACAAGCCGGTCATCCTATGCAGCTCTGTCACATGCTTCAGCTGGTCGCTAAGAGGCATCGGATGCTCCGGCGCGAGATACTGCGACCAGACCAGCTTCTCGGTCGATCTCCCCTCCTGGGCTCAGAAAAACTGCACGACATCGGCGACGCTCCTCGGATGATCCGCAAACGCGCCTGGAGAACTCCAAACTTGGGTCAGCAAGATATACCTCTTACTTCCAAATTTACTTTGCAGAAGAAAGGCCTTACCAGCCAGTATTTGCCTCGCTTGCTGGATCTCCTCGCGAGCGCTCTGGGACTCAACCCAGGCATCTTTAGCATCCTTGAGAGCCTTGGCAAGTTCAGACGCTTGGTCTGAAGTCCTCTGCTCCAAGGACTCGCACTTGTTGATGGTGTCCTTCAGCTCTTGCTCGACTTTGACCATCCAAGCTTCATGTTTACGGCAGGCAGTCTGCTCCGCCTCGAGCTCCTCAGCCGCTTTATCAGTGGCTGCCTTGTTCGCCTCTGCCTCCTTCTTGTCCTGGGCAAGCGCACCTTTGAGGGACTCAACCTCGGCTGCGCCAACTGTGATCATAATCAAACAATCCAATGAGTTAATAGACTCACTATACATAGCACTTATGATATATCATCTTCCGCATCCTTGCATCTCCTCGAACCACTTGTTAATGCGGTTGAGCTCCTCATCGGCCACTAGAAGCTTCCAATTAAGCTCGGAAACCTCTACGGCCTGGGTGGTAGCCGCCAACATGGATGCCTGATTATACAAATCAGCACAGTACATTAATGTCCCAATTATTATGGGATCCTCTGTCCGGATTGTTCTAACACGGACAGAGTCTCAAGGGCTACTATCTATACACAAGTTCATCCTCTCATATGAAAAGCATTTTAGAGCATTACATCGCATACCTCAAAGACCGTTAGTAGGCTGCTGAAGGCTTCATTCAGTCCGCTTTTGCAGACTGAACCTTTTCCATAACCGCACCCATCAGGGTGCGGTGCTCCTCCATGATGGAAGCGCGTTGCAGCGCTTCCTCCAAAGCATGAGCAGCCTCCGGATTAACAGAGGCCGCTGATGGAGCTGCTGCTCCTCCTCCCTCTCTCGAAGGGGGCTGCTGATAACCCACAAGTGTAGGGGATCGCAACAACTTTCGAGGGTAAAGTATTCAACCCAAATTTATTGATTCGACACAAGGGGAGCCAAAGAATATTATTGAGTATTAGCAGTTGAGTTGTCAATTCAACCACACCTGGATAACTTAGTATCTGCAGCAAAGTATTTAGTAGCAAAAGTGGTATGATAATAAAGGTAACGGTAGCAAAAGTAAAGATAAATGTTTTGGGGTTTTTGTAGTAGTTGTAACAATAGCAACGGAAAAGTAAATAAGCGAAGAACAATATATGAAAAGCTCGTAGGCAATGGATCAGTGATGGATAATTATGCCGGATGCGATTCCTCATGCAATAGTTATAACATAGGGTGATATAGAACTAGCTCCAATTCATCAATATAATGTAGGCATGTATTCCGTAAATAGTCATATGTGCTTATGGAAAAGAATTTGCATGACATATTTTGTCCTACCCTCCCGTGGAAGCGGGGTCCTGGTGGAAACTAAGGGATATTAAGGCCTCCTTTTAATAGAGCACCGGAACAAAGCATTAGCACATAGTGAATACACGAACTCCTCAAACTACTGTCATCACCGAGAAGTATCCCGATTATTGTCACTTCGGGGTTGTCGGGTCATAACACATAATAGGTGACTATAGACTTGCAAGATAGGATCAAGAACACACATATATTCATGAAAACATAATAGGTTCAGATCTGAAATCATGGCACTCGGGCCCTAGTGACAAGCATTAAGCATAGCATAGTCATAGCAACATCAATCTCAGAACATAGTGGATACTAGGGATCAAACCCTAACAAAACTAACTTGATTACATGGTAAATCTCATCCAACACATCACCGTCCAGCAAGCCTACGATGGAATTACTCATGCACGGCGGTGAGCATCATGAAATTGGTGATGGAAGATGGTTGATGATGATGACGGCGACGAATCCCCCTCTCCGGAGCCCAGAACGGACTCCAGATCAGCCCTCCCGAGAGAGATTAGGGCTTGGCGGCGGCTCCGTGTCGTAAAACGCGATGAAACTTTCTCTCTGATTTTTTTCTCCGTGAAACGGAATATATGGAGTTGGAGTTGAGGTCAGTGGAGCTCCAGGGTGCCCACGAGATAGGAGGCCGCGCCCTATGGGGGCGCCCCCTGTCTCGTGGACCGCCTGTGGTCCCCTTGGTATTGATTCTTTCGCCAAAAATTCTTATTAATTCCAAGAAGTGCCTCCGTGGATTTCCAGGACATTCCGAGAACTTTTCTTTTCTACACATAAAACAACATCATGCCAGTTCTGCAGAAAACAACATCAGTCCGGGTTAGTTTCATTCAAATCATGCAAGTTAGAGTCCAAAACAAGGGCAAAAGTGTTTGGAAAAGTAGATACGTTGGAGACGTATCAACTCCCCCAAGCTTAAACCTTTGCTTGTCCTCAAGCAATTCAGTTGACAAAACTGAAAGTGATAAAGAAAAACTTTTACAAACTCTGTTTGCTCTTGTTGTTGTAACATGAAAAGCCAGCATTCAAGTTTCAGCAAATATTATGAACCAACCATACTCACAATAACACATAGGTCTCACAATTACTCATATCAATAGCATAATCAGCTAGCGAGCCATAATAATAAAACTCGGATGACAACACTTTCTCAAAATAATCATAACATGATATAACAAAATGGTATCTCGCTAGCCCTTTCTGAGACCACAAAACATAAATGCAGAGCACAAGATCAAGGACTGACTAAACATTGTAATTCATGGTAAAAGAGATCCAGTCAAGTCATACCCAATATAAACCAATAGAAATGAATGCAAATGACAGTGTGCTCTCCAGCGGGTGCTTTTAATAAGAAGGGTGATGACTCAACATAAAAGTAAATAGATAGGCCCTTCGCAGAGGGAAGCAGGGATTTGTAGAGGTGCCAGAGCTTGATTTTAAAATAGAGATTGAATAACATTTTGAGCGGCATACTTTCGCTGTCAACGCAACAACTATGAGATGGATGTATCTTCCATACTAAATGCATTATAGGCAGTTCCCAAACAGAATGGTAAAGGTTTATACTCCCCCAACCACCAACAAGCATCAATCCATGGCTTGCTCGAAACAACGAATGCCTCCAACATACAACAGCCCTGGGGGAGTTTTGTTTAATTATTTTGATTTTCTTTGGATCATGGGACTGGGCATCCCGGTTACCGGCCATTTCTCGTGAATGAGGAGCGCAGTCACTCCTCGTGAGAATAACCCACCTAGCATGGAAGATATAGGCAGCCCTACTTGTAACATGAGCTGCTCGAGCATACAAAACAGAATTTCATTTGAAGGTTTGGAGTTTGGCACATACAAATTTACTTGGAATGGCGGGTAAATACCGCATATAGGTAGGTATTGTGGACTCATATGGAACAACCTTGGGGTTTAAGGAGTTTGGATGCACAAGCAGTATTCCCGCTTAGTACAGGTGAAGGCTAGCAAAAGACTGGGAAGCGACCAACTGAGAGAGCAACAACAGTCATAAACATGCATTAAAATTAATTCACACTGAATACAAGCATGAGTAGGATATAATCCACCATGAACATAAATATCGTGAAGGCTATGTTGATTTGATTCAACTACATGTGTGAACATGTGCCAAGTCGATTCACTCAATTCATTTAAAGGAGGATACCATCTCATCATACCACATCATAATCATTCTAATAGCATGTTGGCACGCAAGGTAAACCATTATAACTCATAGCTAATTAAGCATGGCACAAGCAACTATAATCTCTAAATGTCATTGCAAATATGTTTACTTCATAATAGCTGACCCAGGAACGATGAACTCATCATATTTACAAAAACAAGAGAGTTTGAGTTCATACCAGCTTTTCTCATCCCAATAAGTCCATCATATGTCGTCATTATTGCCTTTCACTTGCACGACCGAACGATGTGTATAATAATAAGAGTGCACGTGCATTGGACTCAGCTGGAATCTGCAAGCATTCAACTCAAGAGAGAAGACAAGTAATATGGGCTCTAAGTTAAATAAATAATCATGCATATAAGAGCCACTAAGCATTTTCAATATTGTCTTCTCGACCCCCAAAAGAAAGAAAAGAAAAATAAAACTATTTACACGGGAAAGCTCCCAACAAGTAAAAGGAAGAACTAGAAATCTTTTTGGGTTTTCATTTTAATTTCTACTACAAGCAAGGAAATTAAACTAAGTAATTTTTTTGGTTTTTCTTAAAGTTTATCGAACACACAAGAAGAAAGCGAGAAAAGGAAATTTAAACTAGCATGGATAATACAATGAAAGAGTATGAGCACCGACGACTAGTGTGTGAACATGAATGTAAAGTCGGTGAGAAATACGTACTCCCCCAAGCTTAGGCTTTTGGCTCAAGTTGGTCTAGTACCAAGGACCGCCGCTACTCTCCCCGGTGTAATGGGAAGTGTAATCAGGATACCACTGGCTGGTCATCTCCGGATCCCACTCGACAGATGATGCACGATAAGGGTCTAGTGCATGTTCCGGCTCAGGTTCAGGTTGTGGAGTAAAAGCTTGAGCTCGATGATTGTTCACCGCTTCTGGCGTGACAAGACGATTTTCTGCAAGCATATCAAACAACAGAGGCGCAGGCAAAATAATAATCTCAATGTGTTTCTTATTAAATCTAAGTTTATACAAGAGCATCTTCTCTTCATTGTCAACAATAAACTTGTGTGCTACCATGCTCTTGTAATCTAAGATGTGAGGAGGCAATTTTATCTCATCCTCCTCATGGAGCCTAATAGGTATCTGAAAATGTTTAGCAAGACGTGCAGCATAGATACCTCCAAATATAGGGCCTTTTGTATGGTTCAGGTCTAGCCGTTTAGCAACGACGGCACCCATACTAAAAGTATTGTCCCCTAGCAAAGCATGTTGAAGAATAATAATATCTGGAACGCTCAAATTTCCACTATTTCCACGACCAATCAAGCATCTACTAGCAAATATGGCAAAGTAGCGTAAAACAGGAAAGTGTGTGCTAGAGACTTTTGCCTTAGAGCCCTTCTTTGGCTCTTCCACAACAATAGTTTTAACAAAGCCACCCACATATTCACGATGGGGTTCCTCTAATTCTCCCTCATAAGGTATCCTACATACCGCGCAAAAATGACGTAAAGACATTTCTTCGAATTCATCATATAAATGAAACGATACTGCAGGCGGTGACTTCTTAGGATAATAATAAAAGTTTTGCACGAAAGCATTGGTAAGTAAGAGATACTGATCGATTCAGTCATTCATGAAACTGGTGAGGCCTGCAGTCTCGATTAAAGCATAAAAATTTTCATGAATTCCAGTCTCTTTCAAGAAATCCTCGCATGGCCATTCACACGACCATACTTCCGCTAAGCGAGGAAGATTATACTTGGCTTTTTCCTTCTCTTTGTCTTGTTTTTCCTTAGAGCTTTGGCTAGAAGAGCCCCTCAAAAGTTTCCTCAACATTTTCTGAAGATTTCTGAAATTTTAGTAACATCAAAATAAAAGTAAATAAAACTAAACAAGATTGGTAGCAACTACTCCTACAAGTGCCTAGAGCCTATATCATGCATTGGAATTGCTTGGGACCTCAAAAATTTAACATGAAAGCTCAAGAACATGGTCACCTATGCAGAAAAAATTTGCAATGAATAAAGCACTAGAACAAAAACTAATTGGACCAATGGAGGAGTCACATACCAAGAAACAATCTCCCAAAGCAGTTTTGTGAATGGAGCTTTCACCTAAGAGATCGAAAATCGTAGCAAAACGAGCTAGAACTCGTGCTTGAGCTGGATGGGGATTTTTTTGGGTAGAAGATGAACTGTGTGGGTGCTGGCATAAGTTGAGGGGGGCCACCAGGGGCCCACGAGACAGGGGGCGCACCCTATAGGGGGGAGGTGCGCCCTCCTCTCTCGTGGTCTGGTGCTTGCCCCTCCTGCAGTGTTTTCGGTGCGTAAAATCCTCAAATATTCCAGAAAAAATCATACTAAATTTGCAGGGCATTTGGAGCACTTTTATTTTCATACTATTTTTTAATGCACGGATAATTCAGAAAATAGACAGATAATACTATTTTTGCTTTATTTATTCTAAATAACAGAAAGTAAAAAGAGGGTACAGAAGGTTGTGCCTTCTAGTTTCATCCATCTCGTGATCATCAAAATGAATCCACTAACAAAGTTGATCAAGTCTTGTTAACAAACTCATTCCGAATAACACGGAACCGGAGAAATTTCGAATGCCACTAAGTTACCTCAACGGGGATATGAAAATCCCCAACAAGAAGAATATCATACTTTTTCTTGACAGTAGGGAGAGGAAATTCAAAACCTCCAAAAATGATAGTTGGAACTTTTTCAATAGAATTGATGCTATGAACTTGAGATTGTTTCCTCTGAAAGTGTACCGTATGCTCATTACCATTAACATGAAAAGTTACATTGCCTTTGTTGCAATCAATAACAGCCCCTGCAGTATTAAGAAAAGGTCTACCAAGGATAATAGACATACTATCGTCCTCGGGAATATCAAGAATAACAAAGTTTGTTAAGATAGTGACATTTGCAACCACAACAGGCACGTCCTCACAAATACCGACATGTATAGCAGTTGATTTATCAGCCATTTGCAAAGATATTTCAGTAGGTGTCAACTTATTCAATTCAAGTCTACGATATAAAGAGAGAGGCATAACACTAACACCGGCTCCAAGATCACATAAAGCAGTTCTAACATAATTTCTTTTAATAGAGCATGGTATAGTTGGTACACCCAGATCTCCAAGTTTCTTTGGTATTCCACCCTTAAAAGTGTAATTAGCGAGCATGGTGGAAATTTCAGCTTCCGGTATCTTTCTTTTATTTGTAATGATATCCTTCATATACTTAGCATAAGGATTTACTTTCAGCATATCAGTTAAGCGCATATGTAAGAAAATAGGTCTAATCATTTCAGCAAAGCGCTCAAAATCCTCATCATCCTTTGACTTGGATGGTTTAAGAGGAAAGGGCATGGGTTTCTGAACCCATGGTTCTCTTTCTTTGCCGTGCTTCCTAGCAACAAAATCTCTCTTATCATAGCGTTGATTCTTTGATTGTGGGTTATCAAGATCAATAGCAGGTTCAATCTCTACATCATTGTTTTTACTAGGTTGAGCATCAACATGAACATTATCATTAACATTGTCACTAGGTTCATGTTCATCACCTGATTGTGTTTCAGCATCAGAAATAGAAATATCATTGGGATTCTCAGGTGTGTCTACAGTAGGTTCACTAGAAGCATGCAAAGTCCTATCTTTTTCTTCTTCTTCTTCTTCTTTTTAGAAGAACTAGGTGCCTCTAAATTATTTCTCTGAGAATCTTGCTCGATTCTCTTAGGGTGGCCTTCAGGATACAAAGGTTCCTGAGTCATTCTACTAGTTCTAGTAGCCACTCTAACAGCAAAGTCATTTTTATTATTTAATTCCTCAAGCAAATCATTTTGAGCTTTAAGTACTTGCTCAGCTTGAGTAGCAACCATAGAAGCATACTTGCTAACGCGGTGGAGTTCATCTTTAACTCTAGCTATATTATCGCCCACACGTCCTATCTCGAAAGCATTATTCTTTAACTCTCTACCAACTTAAGCATTAAAACTTTCTTGTCTAGCCATAAAGTCATCAAATTCATCTAAGCACGGGCTATGAAATTTAGTAGAGGGTATTTCAACTTTATCATATCTATAGAGAGAATTTACCTTTACTACCTGTGTCGGGTTATCAAGACAATGTGGTTCTTCAGGCGGTAAATTAAGACCATGTATTTCTTCAATAGGAGGTAAATTCTTAACATCTTCAGCTTTAATACCTTTTTCTTTCATTGATTTCTTTGCCTCTTGCATATCTTCAGGACTGAGAAATAAAACACCTCTCTTCTTTGGAGTGGGTTTAGGAATAGGCTCAGGAGTTGGCTTAATTGGTTCAGGAATTACTTCAGGAATTGGCTCGGGAAGAGTCCAATTATTTTCATTAGTCAACATATTATTCAATAGTATTTCAGCTTCGTCGACTGTTCTTTCCCTGAAAACACAACCAGCACAACTATCCAAGTAGTCCTTGGAAGCATCGGTTAGTCCATTATAAAAGATATCAAGTATTTCATTTTTCTTAAGAGGATGATCAGGCAAAGCATTAAGTAATCGGAGAAGCCTCCCCCAAGCTTGTGGGAGACTCTCTTCTTTGATTTGCACAAAATTATATATTTCCCGCAAGGCAGCTTGTTTCTTATGAGCAGGGAAATATTTAGCAGAGAAGTAATAAATCATATCCTGGGGACTACGCACACAACCAGGAGCAAGAGAATTATACCAAGTCTTAGCATCACCCTTTAATGAGAACGGAAATATCTTAAGGATATAAAAATAGTGAGACTTCTCATCATTAGTAAATAGGGTGGCTATATCATTCAACTTGGTAAGATGTGCCACAACAGTTTCAGATTCAAGGCCATAAAAAGGATCAGATTCAACTAAAGTAATAATCTCAGGATCAACAGAGAATTCATAATCCTTATCAGTAACACAAATAGGTGGAGTAGCAAAAGCAGGATCGGGTTTCATTCTAGCATTAAGAGACTGCTGCTTCCATTTAGCTAATAATTTCTTAAGATCATATCTATCATTGCAAGCAAAGATTTCCCTAGCAGCTTCTTCATTCATGACATAACCCTTAGGAACAACAGGTAATACATAATCATTGGGAGAACCTTCATCATCACTATCATCAATAATAGGTTCTTCAGTAATATCATTCCCCTAACTCTAGCAAGTTGTTCATCAAGAAATTCACCTAATGGCAAAGTAGTATCAAACACAGAAGTAGTTTCATCATGCATAGCTGAAGTGACATCATCAATAACATGCGACATATCAGAATTCATAGCAGTAGCAGGTTTAGGTGTCACAAGCCTACTAATAACGGAAGGAGAATCTAGTGCAAGGCTAGATGGCAGTTCCTTACCTCCCCTCGTAGTTGAGGGCAAAATAGTAGTTCGGTCGTCTTTCAAGTTCTTCATAGTGATCAATAGATATAAATCCCAAGTGACTTAGAGAATAGAGCTATGCTCCCCGGCAACGGCACCAGAAATTAGTCTTGATAACCCACAAGTGTAGGGGATCGCAACAGCTTTCGAGGGTAAAGCATTCAACCCAAATTTGTTGATTCGACACAAGGGGAGCCAAAGAATATTCTTGAGTATTAGCAGTTGAGTTATCAATTCAACCACACCTGGATAACTTAGCATCTGCAGCAAAGTATTTAGTAGCAAAAGTGGTATGATAATAAAGGTAACGGTAGCAAAAGTAAAGATAAATGTTTTTGGATTTTTGTAGTAGTTGTAACAATAGCAACGGAAAAGTAAATAAGCGAAGAATAATATATGAAAAGCTCGTAGGCAATGGATTAGTGATGGATAATTATGCTGGATGCGATTCCTCATGCAATAGTTATAACATAGGGTGATATAGAACTAGCTCCAATTCATCAATGTAATGTAGGCATGTATTCCGTAAATAGTCATACGTGCTTATGGAAAAGAACTTGCATGACATCTTTTGTCCAACCCTCCCGTGGAAGCGGGGTCCTAGTGGAAACTAAGGGATATTAAGGCCTCCTTTTAATAGAGAACCGGGACAAAGCATTAGCACATAGTGAATACATGAACTCCTCAAACTATGGTCATCACCGAGAAGTATCCCGATTATTGTCACTTTGGGGTTGTCGGATCATAACACATAATAGGTGACTATAGACTTGCAAGATAGGATCAAGAACACACATATATTCATGAAAACATAATAGGTTCAGATCTGAAATCATGGCACTCGGGCCACACTCGGGCCCTAGTGACAAGCATTAAGCATAGCATAGTCATAGCAACATCAATCTCAGAACATAGTGGATACTAGGGATCAAACCCTAACAAAACTAACTTGATTACATGGTAAATCTCATCCAACCCATCACCGTCCAGCAAGCCTACGATGGAATTACTCACGCACGGCGGTGAGCATCATAAAATTGGTGCTGGAGGATGGTTGATGATGACGACGGCGACAAATCCCCCTCTCCGGAGCCCGGAACGGACTCCAGATCAGCCCTCCCGAGAGAGATTAGGGCTTGGCGGCGGCTCCGTGTCGTAAAACGCGATGAAACTTTCTCTCTGATTTTTTTCTCCGCGAAACGGAATATATGGAGTTGGAGTTGAGGTCGGTGGAGCTACAGGGGGACCACGAGATAGGAGGCCGCGCCCTAGGGGGGTGCACCTCCCTGTCTCGTGGACAGCCTGTGGTCCCCTTGGTATTGATTCTTTCGCCAAAAATTCTTATTAATTCCAAAAAGTGCCTCCGTGGATTTCCAGGACATTCCGAGAACTTCTCTTTTCTACACATAAAACAACATCATGGCAGTTCTGCTGAAAACAGCGTTAGTTCGGGTTAGTTTCATTCAAATCATGCAAGTTAGAGTCTAAAACAAGGGCAAAAGTGTTTGGAAAAGTAGATACGTTGGAGACATATCAACTGCGTATCCCGTCCCGAAGCCGCATTGGTCTCCGGAACGATGTGCGGCGGGGGCCCGGACTGATGGGGCTCCCTGTTGTTGGTTGTCATGGGGGTCGCTGTGGGTGTCAAAATCGGCGGATCTCGGGTAGGGGGTCCCAAACTGTGCGTCTAAGGCTAATGGTAACAGGAGGCAGGGGACACGATGTTTTACCCAGGTTTGGGCCCTCTCGATGGAGGTAATACCCTCCTGCTTGATTGATCTTGATGATATGAGTATTAGAAGAGTTGATCTACCACGAGATCGTAGAGGCTAAACCCTAAAGCAAGCCTATGATTATGATTCTTGTTCTACGGACTAAACCCTCCGGTTTATATAGACACCGAAGGGGGCTAGGGTTACACAAAGTCGGTTACGGAGAAGGAGATCTACATATCCGAATTGCTAATCTTGCCTTCCACGCAAAGGAGAGTCCCATCCGGACACGGGACGAAGTCTTCAATCTTGTATCTTCATAGTCCAACAGTCCGGCCAAAGTATATAATCCGGCTGTCCGAGGACCCCTCAATCCAGGACTCCCTTAGTAGCCCCTGAACCAGGCTTCAATGACGATGAGTCCGACGCGCAGATTGTCTTCGGCATTGCAAGGCGGGTTCCTTCTCCGAATACTCCATAAAAGATTTCGAACCCTAGGATCGTGTCCGGCTCTACAAAACAAATTCCAAATACCACCATAGAGAGCACAATATTCCACAAATCTAATCTGCTGACAACTTTTCATAGCGTGACGTCATACCACGGCCTAGTCTTTATTCGAACCATTTTTCATAACCAGCCACCGCACATATCGTGAGGCGGTTTTATCGGCACGTCTTGTCGAAGCAGAGATCGTGTCCCCTTATCACGGGATTCTCATCAATACGGACGTGGGTAACCCAACCGTGCCATCAAACGTGGCGCTTGGGGAATAAGCGATTTTAACGGGCAAGTGGGGAGGCGCGGGATCCCTGCCTCCTTTATAAGGGGATAAGAACTCCCTCTTTCACCCACGCCCTCTTCCTCTGTGCATCCGTCCCTTCTTGCTCAAGCCCTATCGCTCAAGCGTCCGCCTTCTCCATAAAAAAGGTTTCCCAAAAATGTCCGGATCCGGAGCAGGAGGCAAGTGGATGGCCTCTACCGTCCGGGAGAAGGATATCAAAAAGCTTCAGGGGGCAGGGTATTTGGCCAAGAGAATCAGCCACCGTCTTCTGACGGCGGGACAAATCGTCCCCACCCCGGAACCCCACGAGAGGGTGGTATTTCTCCCTCATTTTGTCCGCGGGCTAGGGTTTCCCCTCCACCCATTTGTTCGCGGCATCATGTACTATTATGGGATTGATTTTCATGATCTATCTCCCAATTCTTTCCTCAATATCTCGACATTCATCATCGTGTGCGAGGCCTTTCTCCGCGTCCCGCCGCACTTTGGCTTATGGCTGAAGGTTTTTAATGTGAAGCCCAAGGTAGTGAGCGGCGAGCATGCCGAATGCGGAGGTGCCATGGTGAGCAAGATGCCCAACGTTACATGGCCAACAGGTGCTTTCAATGATTCCGCCAAGGAATGGCAGCAGCAGTGGTTCTACATCACAGAGCCGCGTGGCAAGGAATGGGACACCGCCCCAGAGTTCAGATCCGGCACCCCCCTGCGGCTTACATCCTGGCCCAAGAAGGGCCTGAACTGGGCTTCATCTGAGGAGCTATCGGATCTCCAGACGCGTGTCCAAGATATGGAAGAAAAGGACATCAAGCTCGTCAATGTAGTCTAGGTGATGTTAGTTTGCCGGATTCTACCTTGTCAACACCGGGCTTGCAATCTATGGGAGTTCGACCCGGCCAAGCACCAGACCTTGTTAGAGCTCTTTGGCTCTTCGCATAAGGACATCCGGAAGGTTCTTTTCAAGTCCGGCAAATCATGGCCGAACTCCACCGAGGATCGCGGGTGCCAACTGTCCCGCCCGGCAAGTTCGGTAAGTGATCGTTCGTTGACAGTTCATATGTTTCATTCGCATATTTTTAAGAAAATGCCTGAAGTGTTTCCCCCAAATTTCCTAGGGCTGGGCGAAGAAGGCGGGGCGGATCTACTGTCCGGCCCCGCTGCTAGAAGAACTGGCTGGCCCACTTCTGACGAAGATGCTGGTCCCGGCGCCTTACAAGGCACTGAAGAAGAAGGCCGGAAAGGAGGCCAAGAAGACCCGGGGCAGCCTCCGTCGTCGTGGCGCTTCGGACGCAAGATCCGAAGACTCCAATGCCCATTCTCCCTCCGAAGAGGATGAGGAGGAGGAAGGAGACGAATCCCCCACGGGGGGAAGAAACAAAAGGATGGCCTCCACATCCTTGGAGGCCGAGTCACCTAAGAGGGGAAAAACTCCTCTTCAAGAGGAGTCCACCGGCGCCACCGATAGTAGCCCAGAGTGGGATCCCAAGGCCAAGCCCCTGGTGAACTCGTGAGTATAAAATACAACACGCTCATGCATCCAGACTCGTCATGGCATGACATTCTAATTTGAGCCATGCTTTTTTTAGTCCGGCGAAGCCCCGCGCCGAACAATCTGCGTTAGAGGATCTGCTGGGTTCGGATGCGATGGAGAGCGGAACACCCCCGAAGGCCTCCTCCTCCAAACATATGAATGAAACCGAGGTTTCATCCCAGAAGGACCCAGGCCAGGGAGGAGGGTAAAAGGTCGCAAAGGCGACGCCGGGAGGCCATACCTCAGGGGCCAGATACACGGGAGAGAAAGCTCCCGTGGGTATCCACGGCGGGGGTCGTCTTGAATCCGGCCCCCAGCCGAACACGATTCTAGAGACCCATAAGGTCCCAGAGTCCGACAGATGGCCTCCGTCGGCTGGAGGAGGTATGCCTGTGCCGCCTCTGTCCAACCAGAGGTGCCGGATACTTTATTGGAGGCGCTGAAGGGTGCCTCCATCGTTGATGAACATCGTGCCCTTATGGGTGCGGTGATTGAGAAGATTCAGTCCGCTGAGAGTGGACTGAATGAATCCTGTATCGGCCTCCTAATAGGCTTTGAGGTATGTTTTATGAGGTTTGGGAGAGTGTGATGGTATAGATAGCAGCCCCTGATACACTATTCGGTGAAAGAAAGAACCGAGCAGAGGATCAAATTCATACTCGCAGGAGACTCACTTGATGACATATATCACTCTTTTTAATCAGCAGGCATCTGTAGCGACTGTCGCCTATCATGATGCGGAAGTATCTGGGCTGAGGCATAGTCTGGAGTGGGCCGAAGGAGAACTTGGCCAAGTGAAGAGACAGCTGGAGGATAATCAAGGTATGCAGAAGCCCTGTTTATGTAGCACAAATGAATAAGTGTGCATGATGAAAATATTTTTGTAATGTTCTTGAGGGAGTCCTGGACTAGGGGGTGTCCGGATAGCCGAACTATCATCGTTGGCCGGACTCTAAGACTATGAAGATACAAGATTGAAGACTTCGTCCCGTGGGACTTTCCTTGGCTTGGAAGGCAAGCTTGGCGATACGGATATGTAGATCTCCTACCATTGTAACCGACACTGTGTAACCCTCACCCTCTCCGGTGTCTATATAAACCGGAAGGTTTTAGTCTGTAGGACGAAGAACAATCATACCATAGGCTAGCTTCTAGGGTTTAGCCTTTCTGATCTCGTGGTAGATCTACTCTTGTACTACCCATATCATCAATATTAATCAAGCAGGAGTAGGGTTTTACCTCCACCGAGAGGGCCCGAACCTGGGTAAAAACATCGTGTCCCTTGTCTCCTGTTACCATCCGCCTAGACGCACAGTTCGGGACCCCTACCCGAGATCCGCCGGTTTTGACACCGACAGTGCTCTAGGAGCGACGACTAAAATTGAAGCTCTCAGGAAGGCTGTGGCCGAAGCCGAGAAGAAGGCAGCCGCAGAGCAGGCCCTTTGTGAGAAACACGAGGCCAGAGTTATTGAGGCTGAGTGAGAGCTTCAAGGGGCCGTGCAGAAATGCGAGACCTTGGAGCAGAGTTTAGTAGGGAAAGAATCCGAACTCTCCAAGGCTCACAAAGCCGCCAGTGATACCCGGAGGGAATCCCAAGGTGCCCTGAAGGAAATCCAGGAGGCGAGGAAGATTGCGGCTGGTAAGGCTTTTTCTGTACAAAGCGGTTATTTGAAAGGAGAAAATCAAGTTGAGAGTTTAAATTCTGATTTCTCCAGGGGTATTTGCGGAGCTGCCATGCAGCATATCTGACGCCGCCCAATTCTACTGAGCCAAAGAGAGGAATACTGCAGATAAGCTCTTCTGGATGCAGTATCTGGCACCGAATTATCCGGTGTCGTTTTCCGATCAGCTAAAGCAGCTGGTCGAACTACATAAGGCGGCCGAGCTAGCCATGAAGGATTTGATTATCTGGCTGTGGCCTACGGAGCCGATTCCAAACAGTTACTTCGGGCTCGTGAAGCGGATTGTGAGTGCCTGCCGTCGACTCAAAGTCATCAAGCGGTCGGTCTGCATAGAAGGTGTGTGAATGGCCTTCGCCCGCGCAAAGGTGCATTGGGGGAAGATGGATGCAGAAAAGCTGATGACCGAGGGATCGCCGGAGGGGAAGGAGCACCGCAAGCCCGAACTGTATTATGAAGGTGTCCTGAAAGGGGCCCGCCTTGCGGCGGAGCAATGTACCAAGGACATTATATTTCCATGAATACGGTCATGTTTGTCGTTTGTAATATTTGAACAAGGTTATTATTTATTGCTTGTCGTATGAAAGCTTTTCCTCCTGTGCGGCCGTTTCATATACTAATCCTGAGAGTCGGCCAGTCGTCGGCTTCTGCCCCCATGTAGTAAGTACGGGGTGTTCGGGATAAACCTGAGCACTCTTTATCCCAGTTTTGGGTCCCTAAAGGAGGTGTTCAGCACAACGAACCAGGCAATCAGAATATAGGGCTTTAGCGCTGTCACTTAGCCATAGGAGTTTTTACGAGGAAGGTAGGCGCAGCCCCTGGTGTTCTCAAGACCTCACGAGGGGCTATATAAGCGCCTGATCAGAAAAAGCCGACCCGTCGCATGCTGCATTGGTTATGGCATTATGAGGAAGACATCCTTAATGATTTTGGAACCTCTCGAATAGCTGATCAGCTCTCGCTACATCATGGCAGTCAGTTTTCGGCTTTCTCAACTGAGGTGCTCGTCCGGAAGAACCGGGGAAAATCGCAGTAGTTCTCCCAGTGCTACCTTAGCCGATATAGCGGAACGTAAGGTACCAAAACATAGGAGCCGGGCAAACCCAACTATTGACCCAAGACATGATTCGGGGCTGATGCATATAATGCTATGAGTTCGAGGTGCCGAACTACCGTGAAGGTCTTCGGACTTTTTTGCCGTAGTATGGGCATGATGAAGCCCCTGGCATATTAAGGCATATCGTGATAAAAAGCCGCCTTTTAACAAAAAAGAGTTTTAAATAAGAAATAGCAGTAGATGAGCATCACATAAATCCACATGTTGTATTTGAATAATACGTCAATGCGTATGAGTATAGATGATGTGATAAAAGGAAATATGATTGCGGAACATGCTGATACCAGGCATGAGGAAGTTGTGTTTGGATCCGGGTGTAGTTGGATGATCATAGAGGGGAATATCTAGAGATTCCCTTACGCGCTCGGACTGTTTCCACGCCATCCATCCTTACCTACGTAAAGGTGAACCTGCAAAGAAAATGCAAGAAATGGTTTTGCGCCACCGAGCGGTTGAGCCGCAGTATCTGGCTTGTATTATCTTTTTCCGGAGTGTTTTTAATTAAGCTCCGGGCGAACCGGGCTATCCTGCCACGCAGTAGTTCGGACTCCTTTGATGGTGTCCGGGAGCTTGGTCTTCGACTTGAGGTTTGGCTGGAAGGTGCCATCCGTTGTTCTTGCTGTTAAAATGGTGGTAGACTCTTCGGCAGTGAGGGGAAGTTCAGACCTGCCATTAACCGTGATGACGCCGCGTGGACCGGGCAACTTTAATTTACGATAGGAATAATGTGGCACCGCGTTGAACCGAGCGAACGCGGTTCGTCCGAGGAGTGCCTGATGATTACTGCGAAAGGGGACGATGTCGAAGACTAAATCTTCGGTACGGTGATTGTCCGGAGATCCGAAGACCACTTCTAGTGTGATTGAGCCTGTGCAACAGGCCTCTACACCTGGTATGACACCTTTGAAGGTGGTTTTTGTGGGCTTGATCCTTTAGGCGTTGATGCCCATGTTACGCACTGTATCCTGGTATAGCAGGTTCAGGCTGCTACCTCCGTCCATAAAGACTTGTGTGAGGTGGAATCCGTTAATGATGGGGTCGAGGACCAGTGCGGCTGAGCCGCCATGACGAATACTAGTAGGATGGTCTCTGTGATCGAAGGTGATTGGGCAAGAGGGCCATGAGTCAAACTTTGGGTCAATTGTATAGACTTCCCTTAGTGCATGTTTTCACTTGGGAATGTGGCTTGCGCATATCATATTCACCGTTTTCACCTGGGGGGGGGAGGGATTTCTTCTTTCCTTCTGCATTCGGTGATCGGGGCTCCTCATCGTCATCATCACATTGAGACCCCTTCCCCTTGTTTTCGGCATCTGACCTGCCGGCTTGTCTGAAGACCCAGCATTCTCTGTTGGTGTGGTTCGCTGGTGTTCCTGGGGTGCCATGAATTTGGCATGGACGGTCGAGTATGCGGTCCAAACTGGACAGGCCTGAATTGTTTTTGTTGAATGGTTTCTTCCGCTAACCGGACTTGGAGCCGCTGAATCCGGCATTGACTGACGTGTCTTCGGCACTATCACCGCTTTTGCGATGCTTGTGTTTGTTGCGCCATGGTTTGTCGTTGCTATCCTTGGCTTTCAATGTTCCAGGATTGCTTGTTGTATTGTTGCTACGGTCTAACCAGCTATCCTCGCCCGCACAAAAGCGGGTCATGAGTGTTGTGAGGGCTGCCATGAACTTTGGCTTTTCCTGGCCAAGATGTCGGGCAAGCCACTCGTCACGGATGTTATGTTTAAAGGCCGCTAGGGCTTCGGCATCTAGACAATTGACAATTTGGTTCTTTTTGGTTAGGAACTGGGTCCAAAATTTCCTGGCTGACTCTCCGGGCTGTTGGGTTGTGTGACTTAAATCATCAGCATCAGGTGGTCGCACATAAGTGCCTTGGAAGTTGTCAAGGAATGCGTCTGCCAGGTTCTCCCAACTCCTGATGGAGTTTGCCGTCAAGCTATTCAGCCAATGCCGAGCCGGTCCCTTGAGTTTTAGTGGGAGGTACTTGATAGCATATAGATCATCTCCGTGGGCCATGTGAATGTGGAGGAAACAATCTTCTATCCATACCGCGGGGTCTGTGGTACCATCATATGAGTCAATGTTCACGGGTTTAAACCCTTCTGGGAATTCATGATCCATAACTTCATCAGTGAAGCATAGGGGTGTGCTGCGCTTTTATGCCGGGCTATATCCCGACGTAGTTCAAATGAATCTAGTCTGTTGTATTCGGCCCGGTCGGATTTTGGTTTATTATATCCGGCGTGACGGTCATCGTCACGTCTTGTGGCGCGCCCCCGTGATCCGTAGATCGATCTTGATTGTCCTGCTTTGTTTTCCAATATGCTTCACTGATGAAGTTATGGATCCATAACCCCGGGCCTTAGTATTATCGTTTGATTGGCGACGGGGCACGGTCTAGACTTCGGGCTGGTACGCCGCTTTGTCACGGCCACAGGGTGGCCGATCGGCCGCATCATGCGCTGGTAGCGTGGGCTTTAAAGCCTCCTCCTCGAGTTGAGGTAGCAACCTGTGCTTTGGGTTGCTTTTGCTAGGGTGCTCGAGTCCGTATTCCTCGGTAGCCAAGACCTCGGTCCATCTGTTAGTTAGCAGATCTTGATCAGCTTGATGTTGTTGCTGCTTTTGCTTCAGGCTTTTTTCAGTGGCTATAAGCCAGCATTTGAAGCGCTCCTGCTCGACAGGATCCTCAGGCACAATGAATTCCTCGTCGCCAAGGCTCACTTCGTCTTCGGAGAGAGGCATGTAATTATCGTCCTTTGATTCTCCATCTGTCGCATGTTCCTTAGGGCTAGCTTGCCCATCCTCTTGCTCGGCCTGCTCGAAGCCTGGCTGGGTGAGGGAGTCCTGGACTAGGGGGTGTCCGGATAGCCAGACTATCAATATCCGCCGGACTCCCAGACTACGAAGATAGAAGATTGAAGACTCCGGCTCGTGTCCGGAAGGTACTTTACTTGGCGTGGAAGGCAAGCTTGGCAATAGGATATGTAGATCTCCTACCATTGTAACCGACTCTGTGTAACCCTAGCCTCTCCGCTGTCTATATAAACCGGAGGGCTTTAGTCCAGAGGACACAACATTACATCTCAACAATCATAGCATAGGCTAGCTTCTAGGTTTAGCCTCATTGATCTCGTGGTAGATCTACTCTTGTACTACCCATATCATCAATATTAATCAAGCAGACGAGGGTATTACCTCCATCGAGAGGGCTGAACACAGGTAAAAACATTGTGTCCCTCGTCTCCTGTTACCATCCGCCTAGATGCACAGTTCGGGACCCCTACCGAGATCCGCCGGTTTTGACACCGACATTGGTGCTTTCATTGAGAGTTCCTCGTGTCGTCACCAATAGGCTCGATGGCATCTTCAACCTTCAACGCTGTCCGTGGTGGGACTTTTCTCCCGGACAGATCTTCATATTCGCGGCTTTGCACTGCGGGCCAACTCTCTTGGCCATCTGGAGCAGATCGAAGCTTCGCCCCTGGCCGTCAGTCGATTCGAAGTTTAAACTTCACGGCCGATGACCGTGGAGACTTGATCTTCGACGGACTCGAGCCACAGCCAAGCGCGCCGCACTGCGACGATGGGCATGATCTAGCTCTGTCGCCGGACAGTGCTTTGGTGGCCGCACTTGAATCCTCGCCGGATTCCGAGCCTCCCGCGCCCCCGCCAATTAAGCCAGATTGGGCGCCGGTTATGGAATTCACCGCCGTGGACATCTTTCAATACTCGCCTTTTGGCGATATCCTGAATTCCCTCAAGCATCTCTCGCTATCGGAGAATCTGGCGGACTATGGCGGGGCGGTTGGAGTTCGGACGACGAAGAAATTCGGAGCCCACCCACCACCCACTTTGTAGCCACTGTCGAGGATCTAACCGACATGCTAGACTACGACTCCGAGGACATCGATGCTATGGACGATGATGCCGGAGACGATCAGGACCCAGCGCCCACGGGACACTGGAAGGCCACCTCGTCATACGACGTCTACATGGTGGATACCCCAAAGGAAGGGGATGGCGAAAAAGCAGCGGAGGAAGATTCTTTGAAGAAGCAGCCTAAACGCCGGCGTCAGCGGTGCCGCTCTAAATCCCGCCATAACAAGAATGGAGAATCCGGCACGGGAGACAATAACACTCCGGAGAGTGTCGAAGACGATCCCCTCATGCAAGACTCAGCGCAGGAGGACGCAGAAGCAAGCCCTCACGACAGGGCGGCAGATGAAGGGGTTGAGGATGATAACTATATGCCTCCCTCCGAAGACGAAGCAAGCCTCAACGATGATGAATTCGTCATACCCGAGGATCCCGTCGAACAAGAGCGCTTCAGGCGCAGGCTCATAGCCACGGCAAATAAACTAAAGAAAAAGCAGCAACAGCTTCAAGCTGATCAAGATCTGCTAGCCGATCGATGGACCGAGGTCCTCGCGGCCGAAGAGTATAAACTCGAACTCCCCTCCAAAAGTTACCCAAGACGCAAGCTGCTCCCCCGATTAGAGGAGGAAGCACACATACCTTTATCACAAGCGCACGACATGGCTGACCGACCGCCCCGTGGTCGCGACAGAGAGGCATTCAAGGCCCCAGCCAAGACCGTACCCCGACATCGATCCAGGAGTACGAAGCCAAAAGGGAACGCGCCGGACTTGCGAGACATCTTGGAGGACAAAGCAAGGCAATCCAGATCCATCTATCGATCACGTGGGCGCCCTACGATCCACGACGAATACCGTCGTGCCGGACATAACGCCGGCCGAGCCGAACACAGCAGACAGCGCTCCCTCGAGCTGCGTCGCGATATTGCTCAATACAGGGCGCGCAGACACCCGTTATGCTTCATCGATGAAGTAATGGATCACCAGATCCCGAAGGTTCAAACCCGTGAACATCGAATCTTACGATGGTACAACAGACCCACGGTGTGGATCAAGACTATCTTCTCCACATCCATATGGCCCCGGCGACGATCTCGCACGCCATCACATATCTCCGCTCAAGCTTAAAGGACCAGCTCGGCACTGGCTTAACAGCCCGCCCGCAGAGTCGATTGGGTGTTGGGAAGACACGAGGCCACGTTCCTTGATAACTTCCAAGGTACATACGTGCGACCACCAGACGCCGACGACCTAAGCCACATTATTCAAGAGCAGACGAATCGGCGGACAGTTACGACGCGGTTCTTGACGAAGAAAAATCAAATCGCCGACCGTCCGGGATGCGGAGGCCCTCGCAGCCTTCAAACACAACATCCGGGACGAATGGCTAGCCCGCACTGGGCGGGAGAAGCGAAATCCATGGCAGCCCTCACATCATTAATGACCCGCTTTTGCGTGGAAGAGGATAGCTGGCTAGCCCGCAGCAATAATCTCCGCAAAAATTCCGCAGCCGGACTCCAAGGACAATCACGGAGGTCACGTCGAATCAAAACAAACGCCGTACTAACGGCGGCGGTAAAGAGGATCTGGCGGTCAATGCGGATTCGAGGCTCCAAACCCGTCAACGGAAGAAGCCATTTAAAAGAACAACTCCGAGCCCGTCCAATCTGGATGAATACTCGACCGCTCATGCGGATACATGGCACCCGAAAAGCCAGCTAATCACACCAATAGAGATTGTTGGGTGTTCAGCAGGCTGGCAAGTTAATTGCGAACACAATGACAAGGGGCTAAATAGCGACGACGAGGAAGAGACCCGCCGCCGAACAACAGAGGACGAAGGGTTTCCCCATAAGTGCGGACGGTGAATATGATTACGCGACCCATATACCCAAGAGGGAGAGGAAGCGCGACCACGGACGTCTATGCGATGGAGCCATCGCCCAAGTTCAATCCATGGTCCTCCGTCCGATCACTTTCGATCGACGAGACCATCCGACTAGCATACGCCACGGCGGATTCGCGCATTGGTCCTAGACCCAATCGTCGATGGATTTCACCTCACAAGAGTCGATGGACGGCGGCAGCACCTGAACCTGCTTTATCAGGACACGGTCGCAAAATGGGCATAGACCCATCCAGGATCAAACCTACTAAGACAACCTTTAAAGGTGTCATCCTGTGTGGAAGCCAACTGCATGCAGGCTCTGTCACACTAGAAGTGGTCTTCGATCCCGGATAATTTCGAAGCTTAAGAGTTGATCTTCGATATAGTCCCGCTCCATAGCGGCTATCATGCCTGCTTTCGGACGCACCGCATTTGTAAAATTCAACGCGTGCCGCATTATGCATACCTAAAGCTCAAGATGCGGGCCCTCGTGGAGTCATTACGGTCAATGGGAATACGGGCGCTCCCTCGAACAGAGGAACATCAATGCTCTCGCGGCGGAAGTATAGAGCAGCCTTCACGGCAACTCTTTAGTCCGCAACTAAAAAGCGGACACATTAAAGCGCCCGAGCAACACTAACCAAGACCACTGGCGTGATCGAGCACGCAGCAGAGTAATCGGCCCCCACCCTCGCCAGCGTATGATCACAAGAATAACACTCGCGTACATCATTACGCTTTGGAGATACCATGGGCGCAGGGGAGGGGCTTAACCTCAAGGATTGAAGAGTGCGGCTCGACCGCACCAGGGGCTCGTGCTAGCGCCCCCCTTGGTGTTATTTTTTATCTTTTGTTTTTTTATATATATGCAGGACTCTACCAAATAGAAGCCCTGCCCGACGGCGAACTTGCCGAACTCACGATACAACAGTCAGGGATTAAAGAAGGCTGCGACGAACACTCAGGTGGTCTCTATTACGAGCATTAAATTCAATTACATACACCAAGTCTGCAGCTTATCCTCGGAGGGGACATGTTAATTTAGTGCAATCCCTTGCTTATCAAGACTATTTGTATCAGTCCGCTTTATTAGCAGACCTTCTGTCATAAATAACGCAGCACTTCCCTTTTTGCAAGTTTATTACCTTTTCATGGCAATTGCGTTATCTTTTACAAATGTTCACTATATGACATATTGCACCCGTACACTTTGGTACGGCCGAATACACCAGGGGCTTCTGTTCCCCATATTACGGTGTGATTAAGTCCGAACACTTTCACAAGTGCGGCACCCCGAACTTATAGCATTATATGAATCAGCTCGAATCATGTCTTGGGTCAATAGTTGGGTTTGGCGGCTCCTATGTTTTGGTGCCTTACGTTCCGTTACGCGGCTAAGGTAGCACTAGGAGAACCACTGCGATTGCGCCCGGTTTAGCGGGTTAATGCCTCGAGGAGAAAGCTAAAACCGGCGGCATGATAAGGCGAGAGACTGGTCGCTGTTCGAGAGGTCTTTTCGGTCCCTAAAGACTCATGCCGCTTCGAGCGAAGTTTGGATGATGTCCGACGAAGCGCGGATAGCGCCGGATTGATCTTCGAATACCAGGGCTTCGCTGAAATTTAAAATTATAGAATTCTATGGCTAAGTGAGAGTGTTCAAGCATTATAAGTCCGGTCGCCTTGTTCGTCGTGTTGAGCGCCTCCCTAGATGGACCCAAAGATGGGAACAAGAGTGCTCAAGTTTATCACCGAACACCCCAAAGACTTTCGTGGCTTGGGGCTGAAGCCAACGACTTGCCATCTCTCAGATTTAACAAACGGCCGCACAGAAGGTAATATTTTAAATTAAACAAAGCGTTGCTCATAGCGCATATAAACGAAGTTTTCGGCGCATAGGATAAACACACAGCGAGTTCACTCAAGGATTACATTAAGGGGACACTCATCCGCGATATCGCGGGCTCCCTTCAGGACAACTTTATAATATCGCTCCGGTGTACGGTGCTTCTTGCCCGGCGGCGGCGGATCCGTGAGAAGCTTCTCCGCATCCAGCTTGCCCCATTGCACCTTTATGCGGGCAAGGGCTCGACGAGCGCCTTCAATGCAGGCGGATCGCTTGATCACATCGAGCCTTGGGCATGCATCAACTATCCACCGCACTAGGCCAAAGTAGCTGTCAGGCATGGCCTGCCCAGGCCACAGCCGGATTGTGAGGCCCTTCATGGCCTCCACAGCTACCTTGTGGAGTTCGACCAGCTGCTTCAGCTGGTCGCTTGGGGGCAACGGATGGCGGCCTCGGCGTCTCGAGACCGAAGACCTTCTCCGTTGAGCTCCCTCCTCGCCATGATAGAACGCAGCGGCATCGACGCGCTTCTGGCAGATCTGCAAATGCCCTCGAGAGCTCGAATTCGGGTAAGTATCCGGAAATTTACATTAACATGCTTGCTCTGCATGAAAAACGCCTTACCCACTGCTATCTTCTTCATGTCCTCTATTTCCATATGGGCCCTCTGAGCCTCGGCCTTAGCAGACTCGGCCCTATCGAGAGCCGAGGCAAGCTCGGACTCTCGAGTCTTGGATTCACGCTCCAAACTCTCATTCTTTTCCATGAGAGCCTGGAGCTCTTGCCGAACTTCCGCCACCAGCGCCGCTTGCTTTTCTCGCTCAGTCCGTTCCGTAGCCACATTGCGTTCGGCCACGGACACGGCATCCTTCAGGGCTACCACCTCGTTAGTGGCCCCTGCATCGCACATATTATCCTTGTTAACCTTGTTTGCAACCAAAACCCTTTTCTGTAAGGTGCATATTTAAAGTGGTGTTATTCACCTTCTTTGTCCTTGAGCTGCCTCTTGGCATGGCCGAGCTCTTGCTCCGACCACTCAAGGTCCTTCTTCAGCGCCTCGACCTCCGCCGTTAATGCGGCAGAGGTCAACAGCGCAGCCTGCAAACCCATATTGACATATTTTAGAAACCCTGCGTACATCTTGTTAAAGAAACTTAGTCCGGCTTTTCTTTCCGAACACCGGACTAAGCATTAGGGGCTACTGTCTATGCGGTATCATATTACTTAATTTTAACCTTTTTACCTCAAAGCCTGTTAGAAGGCCGTTGCAGGCTTCGGTTAGCCCGCCCTTGGCGAGCTGGACCTTCTCAATCACCGCACTCATGAGAGTGCGGTGTTCTTCGATGGAGGCGCCTTTGGCGCCTCAAAGAGGTTGTCCGGTGCCTCCGGTTGGGACGGAGGACGCGGCGTCCACGATCTGCCCCTCCTTCGAGGGGCTGCTTGCGGACTCTGGAACCGCTACAGGTTCCGGAGCAGAGTCCGGCACAAAGTCCGGGGGGCTGCCTGACGGCGCCTCCGGAGCCTCCTCCTGGCGCGTCCCCCTGTGGGATTCCACCTCGTCGTCCTCGGCGCGTGGGGTAGAGGCAGTCGGGATGGAATTTACATCCGACGGCGCCAACGACCCGCTCATCGAGTCCGGAAAGTCGTCACCGGCCGGACTAAAGAAACAATGCGGCATTAGAAGGACACTGCGTGACACTCTATAGTACGGCGTATGAATGATCCGGATACTTACGATCTTGCCGGACGCCGGGCCCTTGGAGGCCACTCCTTCTCGCCAACACTGATGTTGGCGAAACTGTCCGAGGGGATAGTTCTCCCCCTCTTGGACCCTTCGCCGCCCGATTGGGGAGGCCTTCCTCTTCTTCTCTCCTCCTCCGGAGAGAGTCCTCCTCCTCCTCCTCGTCTTTGGGGAGGAGTCCTCGTCGTCGTCAGACTTCGATTTGCGGAACTCTTTCGAGTCCCCGGCCACCTTCTTGGCCTTCTTCTCCGGCACCACCACGGGCGCGGAACCAGCAGCCTCGCTAAACGGGCATCCACTGGTTCTTCTGGCATGGGAGCCGGGCTGATAAGCAGCTCGGCCTTCTCCATCCATTCCTGTCAAAGGAAGAGGCCGATTAAAAACCTCGCTAGAGTCAATCTAATTACTACAAGTGTCCCGTAATGGGGTCGAATCACTTACCCCGTCGGTTGAGATCAGAAGCTGAATCCGCGGTCTTCGGTCGCGGATACGGGCGCATCAGCGCTCTTGAACAGCACCCTCCAAGCACCTTCGTATGTTGTATCGAAGAGCCCGCTTAACGTCTGGTGCTGTTCCGGATTAAACTCCCACAGATTAAATGCCCTTTCTTGGCATGGGAGAATCCGCCGGAGGAGCATGACCTGGACTACGTCGACGAGCCGGAGCCCATTGCTCACCAGCTTCTTGATCTGAGTTCAAGTCCGTCACCTCCACCGGTCACCCCATTGCAAGCCCTTCTCTTTCCAGGAGGTGAGCTGCGTGGGATTCCAGATCTAAATTCGGGGCCGCCGCCCATGTAGGCTCAGCGGCTCGGTGATATAGAACCACCCCGATTGCCACCCTTGACGGAGTCCACGAAGGTCCCTTCTAGCCAAGGGACGTTGGGCGGCTGCCCAACATAGCGCCTCCGCATTCGCTTGCGCCCCTTCACAACCTTGACAGCGTTGAAGGTCTTGAGCCACAGGCGAAGTGGGGCGGATGCGAGAAAGGCCTCGCACCACGACGATAAACGCCGAGATGTTGAGGACAAAATTGGCGCCAGATCGTGGAAATCCAGGCCGTAGTAGAACATGATCCCCGGACGAATGGATGGAGCGGAAGCCCAGTCAGCGGAGGAAGTGGGGAAGGAAAACAACCTCTCGTGAGGTCTGGGGTGGAATGAGCTGCCTGCATCGGGCAGCCGATCGCGATGTTTCCGGAAAGGTATCCGCGTCGCGCAGCTTGGTGATGTCCTCCTCCTTGGCGGTGGAGGCCATCCACTTGCCTCCCCTCCGGACATGTTCGGAGAAGGGTCGAGGCGGAATCGCGACTTAGGCGTTGGAGCTTGGGTTGGCGGGATGGATGAGCAAAGGAGGAAGAAGGCGTGGGTGAGAAGGTAAAACCTTATCTCTTATATATAGGCGGACAAAACTATCGTCCCTCACCGGCTGGTAAAACTCGCTTATCTCCCAAAGCGCCACCATCAATGGCGCGGTTGGGTTACCCACGCACGTATTGATGAGAATCCGGAAAAAGGGGAACACGATCTCGCTTCGACGGGGCGTGCCAAAGAAACCGCCGCTAAACATGCCGAGTGGTACGATAATTCAAACAAGGGCTTGGTGCGGTGTGATGTCATGCCGCATAATCGCCGCAGATTGGATCGGTGTATATGTTTTATTCTCTCTACGTTGGAATGTGGAAATTATTTTGCGAGCGAACACTATCCCGGTGTTCGTTATCTTCTCCGGATTATTCAAGGAGGAACCCGCCTTGCAATGCCGAACATTATGCACGCCGGACTTATCGTCATTGAAGACTGGTTCGAGGGGCTCTTGAGGAGTCTGGACTAGGGGTGTCCGGATAGCGGACTATCAATATCCGCCGGACTCCTGGACTACGAAGATAGAAGATTGAAGACTCGGCTCGTGTCGGAAGGTACTTTACTTGGCGTGGAAGGCAAGCTTGGCAATACGGATATGTAGATCTCCTACCATTGTAACCGACTCTGTGTAACCCTAGCCTCTCCGGTGTCTATATAAACCGGAGGGCTTTAGTCCGTAGGACACAACATTACATCTCAACAATCATACCATAGGCTAGCTTCTAGGGTTTAGCCTCATTGATCTCGTGGTAGATCTACTCTTGTACTACCCATATCATCAATATTAATCAAGCGGGGCGAGGGTATTACCTCCATCGAGAGGGCTGAACACAGGTAAAAACATTGTGTCCCTCGTCTCCTGTTACCATCCGCCTAGACGCACAGTTCGGGACCCCCTACCCGAGATCCGCCGGTTTTGACACCGACACTGGGCAAGATTGTTTTCATCTCCGGCACCGTCCGGATTGTTATCTCTTGTGTCGGTATCGCTATTTTTGCTATGGCGGGGCTTGGAGGGGCGCCTATGACGCCGGTGCTTAGATTGCTTCTCCAAGGGGTTATCGTCCGTTGCCTCATTGCTATTGCTTTCTTTGGGGGTATCCACCATCTATAAATCGTATGATGAAGTGGCTATCCAGCGCCCTATAGGCGGTGGTTCCTGTTCTTCTCCTGCATCATCATCCATACCGTCGATGTCTTCGGAGTTGAAGTCAAGCACGTCGGTTAAGTCATCGACAGTGGCTATTACGTGGGTCGTGGGTGGGGAACGAATTTCTTTGTCGTCCGCTTCTCACTCGCGCCGGACATAGTTCGGCCAAGAATCTCTCGACAAGGAAAGAGACCTTAATGAGTTCAGCACGTCACCCAAGGGCGAGTGCTGAAAAATATCCGTGGTGGTGAACTCCATGACCGGTGCCCAATCAGATTCGATAGGCACGGACGCACGCGGTTCGGATCCTGTATTCGGAGACGAGTCCGAGGGTCCAATGACACCACCCTCACAGGAGGTGGGATCAATGTTCGGCTCCAACACCGATGAGTGCGCGACCTCCGTAGCGGGGTCCATCCACCCGTCCTCGGAGGGCACGATCTACTCTGGATTGATTCCCGGCGCCGCCGCAGGCGCGATCCCCCGAATAGTGTCCGATGGCAGATCAAAGTCATGCCCGTCGTGACCGTCCGGCGCGCCTGACGTGGGCTCGAATCCGTCGAAGATCAAGTCTCCGTGGATCTCGGCAGTATAGTTCAAGCTTCCAAACCTGACCTGATGCCCAGGGGCATAGCTATCGATTTGCTCCAGATGGCCAAGCGAGTTGGCCCGCAGTACGAAGCCACCGAATACGGAGATCTGTCCGGGAAGGAAAACCTCCCCCTGGACCACATCATTGAATATGATTGAAGGAGCCATCAAGCCTTACTGCGACGACACAGTGGAACTCTCATGAAAGCACCAATGTCGGTGTCAAAATCGACAGATCTCAAGTAGGGGGTCCCGAACTGTGCGTCTAAGGCTAATGGTAACAGGAGGCAGGGGACACGATGTTTTACCCAGGTTCGGGCCCTCTCGATGGAGGTAATACCCTACTTCCTGCTTGATTGATCTTGATGATATGAGTATTACAAGAGTTGATCTACCACGAGATCGTAGAGGCTAAACCCTAGAAGCTAGCCTATGATTATGATTCTTGTTCTACGGACTAAACCCTCCGGTTTATATAGACACCGGAGGGGGCTAGGGTTACACAAAGTCGGTTACAGAGAAGGAGATCTACATATCCGAATTGCCAAGCTTGCCTTCCACGCAAAGGAGGGTCCCATCCGGACACGGGACGAAGTCTTCAATCTTGTATCTTCATAGTCCGACAGTCCGGCCAAAGTATATAATCTAGCTGTCCAAGGACCCCTCAATCCAGGACTCCCTCGGTCGCCTCCCCCAGGTCTTCGGCGACCGAGGTGTCAACCTCAGGCGCATCTTCGACGGCCTCGTCCGCCCCTCCTCGGCCAGGAGAAGTCCTTTGGGACAACACCTCAGGGTCCTCCATGGCAGTAGGCAAGGGAGCTCGCGACGGTGCATTGCTCTCCTCCTGCTCAGGTGGCAGGGAGTTCTCCTCCGATGAGGGGGTGTTCAGAATCTCGCGAGGAGGGCTGAAAGGCAAATAACAACATAACTTACATAACATAGGCAGGTAAGCGAAAAACGAACAATAAGATTACAAATACTTACGATTCGGCCAGGGGCTTCAGCCTGGGAGGTCTTTTGGGGATGTGTTCGGACTCTGAGTCCGTACTGACAGAAAGGGTTGTCTTTGTTGGGGAACATAGTAATTTCAAAAAAAAATCCTACGCACACGCAAGATCATGGTGATGCATAGCAACAAGAGGGGAGAGTGTTGTCCACGTACCCTCGTAGACCGAAAGCGGAAGTGTTAGAACAACGCGGTTGATGTAGTCGTACATCTTCACGATCCGACCGATCCAAGTACCGAACGTACGGCACCTCCGAGTTCAGCACACGTTCAGCTCGATGATGATCCCCGGACTTCGATTCAGTAGGGTGTCGGGGATGAGTTCCGTCAGCACGACGGCGTGCTGACGATGATGATGTTCTACCGACGCAGGGCTTCGCCTAAGCACCGCAACGATATGACCGAGGTCGAATATGGTGGAGGGGGGCACCGCACACGGCTAAGGAACGATCATGAATATCAACTTGTGTGTCTATGGGGTGCCCCTGCCTCCGTATATAAAGGAGCAAGGGGAGGAGGAGGCCGGCCAGGGAGAAGCGCGCCAAGGGGGGAGTCCTACTCCCACCGGGAGTAGGACTCCTCCTTTCCTAGTAGGAGTAGGAGAGAAGGAAGGGGAAATGAGAAGGGAAGGAAGGAGGGGGCGCAGCCCCTCCCCCCAGTCCAATTCGGACTAGGCCTTGGGGGCGCGCGGCCTGCCCTAGGCAGCCCCTGTCTCTTTCCCGTATGGCCCAATAAGGCCCAATACTTCTCTCCGCGAAGTACTCGAAAAATACCCGAATCACTCGGAACCTTTCCAAAGTCCGAATATAGTCGTCCAATATATCGATCTTTACATCTCAACCATTTTGAGACTCCTCGTCATGTCCCCGATCTCATCCGGGACTCCGAACTCCTTCGGTACATCAAAACTCATAAACTCATAATAAAACTGTCATCGAAACCTTAAGCATGCGGACCCTACGGGTTCGAGAACTATGTAGACATGACCTAAACACGTTTCCGGTCAATAACCAATAGTGGAACCTGGATGCTCATTTTGGCTCCCACATATTCTACGAAGATCTTTATCGGTCAAACCGCATAACAACATACGTTGTTCCCTTTGTCATCAGTATGTTACTTGCCCGAGATTCGATCGTCGGTATCTCAATACCTAGTTCAATCTCGTTACCGGCAAGTCTCTTTACTCGTTACGTAATGCATCATTCCGTAACTAACTCATTAGCTACATTGTTTGCAAGGCTTATATTGATGTGCATTACCGAGAAGGCCCAGAGATACCTCTCCGACAATCGGAGTGACAAAACCTAATCTCGAAATATGCCAACTCAACATGTACCTTTGAAGACACCTGTAGAGCTCCTTTATAATCACCCAGTTACGTTGTGACGTTTGGTAGCACACAAAGTGTTCCTCCGGTAAACGGGAGTTGCATAATCTCATAGTTATAGGAACTTGTATAAGTCATGAAGAAAGCAATAGCAACATACTAAATGATCAAGTGCTAAGGTAACGGAATGGGTCAAGTCAATCACATCATTCTCCTAATGATGTGATCTCATTAATCAAATGACAACTCATGTCTATGGTTAGGGAACATAACCATCTTTGATTAATGAGCTAGTCAAGTAGAGGCATACTAGTGACATTAAGTTTGTCTATGTATTCACACATGTATCATGTTTCCGGTTAATACAATTCTAGCATGAATAATAAACATTTATCTTGATATAAGGAAATAAATAATAACTTTATTATTGCCTCTAGGGCATATTTCCTTCAGTCTCCCACTTGCACTAGAGTCAATAATCTAGTTCACATCGCCATGTGATTTAACACCAATATTCACATCTCATGTGACCAACACCCAAAGGGTTTACTAGAGTCAATAATCTAGTTCACATCGATATGTGATTAACACCCAAAGAGTACTAAGGTGTGATCATGTTTTACTCCTGAGAGAAGTTTAGTCAACGGGTCTGTCACATTCAAAGTCGTATGTATTTTGCAAATATTCTATGTCTACAATGCTCTGCACGGAGCTACTATAGCTAATTGCTCCCTGAGGGAGTCCTGGACTAGGGGGTGTCCGGATAGCCGGACTATCATCGTCAGCCGGACTCCAAGACTATGAAGATACAAGATTGAAGACTTCGTCTCGTGTCCGGATGGGACTTTCCTTGGCGTGGAAGGCAAGCTTGGCGATACGGATATGTAGATCTCCTACCATTGTAACCGACTCTGTGTAACCCTAGCCCTCTTCGGTGTCTATATAAACCGGAGGCTTTTAGTCCGTAGGACGAACAACCATTACAACAATCATACCATAGGCTAGCTTCTAGGGTTTAGCCTCCTTGATCTCGTGGTAGATCCACTCTTGTACTACCCATATCATCAATATCAATCAAGCAGGAGTAGGGTTTTACCTCCATCGAGAGGGCCCGAACCTGGGTAAGAACATCGTGTCCCTTGTCTCCTGTTACCATCCGCCTAGACGCACAGTTCGGGACCCCCTACCCGAGATCCGCCGGTTTTGACACCGACATTGGTGCTTTCATTGAGAGTTCCTCTGTGTCGTCACCGATAGGCTTGATGGCTTCTTCAATCAACAACAATGCAGTCCAGGGTGAGAATTTTCTCCCCGGACAGATCTTCGTGTTTGGCGGCTTTGCACTGCGGGCCAATTCACTTGGCCATCTGGAGCAGATCGAAAGCTACGCCCCTGGCCATCAGGTCAGATTTGGAAGCCTAAACTTCACGGCTGACATCCGCGGAGATTTGATCTTCGACGGATTCGAGCCACAGCCGAGCGTGCCGCACTGTCACGATGGGTATGATCTAGCTCTACCGCCGGACAGTACCTTGGAGGCCGCACACGAATCCGCTCCGACCCATAGTTCGGAGCCGACCGTGCAGATCGAGAACAGGTGGCTGGACACCGCCTCGGGAGCTGCAACTTCTACGGCGATGGAGCCAAATACTGACCTTGTCCCTTATAAAGCTCGTGACTCCGAGCTGCCGGACTCCTTGCCGGACTCCGAACCTCCTGCGCCCCTACCAATCAAATCCGATTGGGCGCCGATCATGGAGTTCACCGCCGCGGACATCTTTCAGCACTCACCCTTCGGCGACATCTTGAATTCGCTAAGGCATCTCTCGTTATCAGGAGAGCCCTGGCCGGACTACGGTCATGATGGTTGGGACTCGGACGACGAAGATATTCAAATCCCACCCACCACCCACTTTGTAGCCACTGTCGACGATCTAACCGACATGCTAGACTACGACTCCGAAGACATCGACGGCATGGACGACGATGCCAGAGACGACCAAGAACCAGCGCCTATAGGGCACTGGAAGACCACCTCGTCATACGACATATACATGGTGGACACCCCAAAGGATTGGGACGGCGAAGAAGCAGCGGAGGCAGATTCCTCTAAGAAACAGCCCAAGCGCCAACGTCAACGGCGCCGCTCTAAATCCCGCCACAGCAAGAATGGAGACTCCGGCACCGGAGATAATAACACCCCAGAGAGTGCCGAAGACAACCCCCTCCAACAAGATTCAGCACAGGAGGACGGAGAAGCCAGCCCTCAAGAGAGAGCGGCAAACGAGGAGATAGAGGACGACAATTACATGCCTCCCTCTGGAGACAAGGCAAGCCTCAACAACGACGAATTCGTCGTGCCCGAGGATCCCGTCGAACAAGAGCATTTTAAACGCAGGCTGATGGCCACGGCGAACAGCCTAAAGAAAAAGCAGCAACAGCTTCGAGCTGACCAAGACCTGCTGGCCGACAGATAGACCGAGGTCCTCGCGGCTGAAGAGTATGAACTCGAACGCCCCTCCAAAAGCTACCCAAAACGCAAGTTGCTCCCCCGACTAGAGGAGGAACTATACAAACCTTCATCACCAGCGCACAATACGGCAGACCGACCACCTCGTGGCCGCGACAGAGAGGCATCTAGGCCCTCCGCTGTAACTGCACCCAGCACCGCTCGAAAAGCGTGAAGCCACGGGGAAATGCGCCGGACTTGCGGGATATATTGGAGGACAAGGCAAGACAATCCAGATCCATCTACGGATCACATGGGCGCCCCACGACCCACGATGACTATCGTCGCGCCGGATACAGCAACTCCGGCCGGGCCGAACACAGCAGACAACACTCTCGTGAGCTACGTCGTGATATTGCTCAATATAGAGGCGCCAAGACACCCACTATGCTTCTGATTTAAGTAATGGATCATCAAATCCCTGAAGGGTTTAAACCCGTAAACATTGAATCCTATGACGGCACAACAGACCCCGCGGTTGGGATCGAAGATTATCTCCTTCATATCCATATGGCTCGCGGTGACAATCTCCACGCCATCAAGTATCTCCCACTCAAGCTTAAAGGACCAGCTCGTCATTGGCTTAACAGCTTGCCCGTAGAGTCAATTGGGTGTTGGGAGGACCTGGAAGCCGCATTCCTCAACAACTTCCAGGGCACATATGTGCGACCACCAGACGCCGATGACCTAAGCCACATAATCCAGCAGCCAGACGAATCAGCCAGATAGTTCTGGACACGGTTCCTAACAAAGAAAAATCAAATCGTCGACTGTCCGGATGCAGAGGCCCTCGCAGCCTTCAAACATAACATCCGCGATGAGTGGCTGGCCCAGCACCTAGGACAGGAAAAGCCGAAATTGTAGGATCGGAAGTATGTCTAGAGGGGGGGTGATTAGACTACTTGACAACTTAAAAGTTTTGCCTTTTGATTGGAGTAGTTTCTTAGCAAGTTCACAATGATAACCAAGTCAAGTATCACCCTACACATGCAATTCTAGAGTTATGGCAGCGGAAAGTAAATTGCACGATAGTAAATGAGAGGTGGAGAAGAGCAAACATAATGGAGACACGGAGATTTTTCTCGTGGTTCCGATAGGTGGTGCTATCGTCAATCCACGTTGATGGAGACTTCAACCCACGGAGGGTAGCGGCTGCTTGAGTCCATGGAGGGCTCCACCCACGAAGGGTCCACGAAGAAGCAACCTTGTCTATTCCATCATGGCTTACGCCCACGGAGGACTAGCCTTACTCGGGGTAGATCTTCACGAAGTAGGCGATCTCCTTGCCCTTACAAACTCCTTGGTTCAACTCCACATCATGACGGAGGCTCCCAAGTGACACCTAACCAATCTAGGAGGCACCACCTCCAAAAGGTAATAGATGGGGTTGGTGATGATGAACTCCTTGCTCTTGTGCTTCAAATGATAATCTCCCCAACACTCAACTCTCCTCACTGATTTGGCTGTGGTGGAAGAAGGGATTGAGTGGAAAGCAACTTGGGAAGACTAGAAATCAAGTTTCATATGGTGGGAGTGGAGCAACTTGATCTCAACACAAGGGTAGGTAGTTTTCTTCTCGAAATGTAAGGTAGGAGTGGTAGTTCTTTCGATGGCTCTCTCCACGAATGAAGAGGAGGTGGAGGGTATTTATAGCCTCCACACAAAATCCAACTGCTACACACATTTGACCAATCTTGGTCGGACCGAAGTTGACAACTCGGTCGGACCGAAAGTTCAAATCTTGTGAACGTTGGGATTTTCGTGGGACCGAAAATACAATCTCGGTGAGTCCGATTCTTCCAAAGTCTAGGGTTTGCCAATCTCGGTGGGACCGACTTTCTCATCTCGGTGACACCGATTTGAGTCGTATGATTCTGAAGGTTGGCAACACCAATTTCGAATGACCGAGTTTGGAATCGGAAAATCCGAGATTCTTAGGGTTTGGCTATATGGTGAGGTGGTTCATCTCGGTGTGGTGAGTTTGGAATCGGTGGGACCGAGATTACTTATGAGTTTATGTTGGAATGAAAGATTGCTGATTGTTTGAGAGATAAATCACTAAGCACTTTAGAGCAACCAGATCATCATCATAACCTCACCCCTTTTAATAGTATTGGCTTTCCTATGGACTCAATGTGATCTTGGATCACTAAACCAAAAATGGAGTCTTGAGCTTTTGCCAATGTTTTCCTTAGCATTTTGAGGGGTCCACATCATCGGTCATTGCCATACCCATATCCTTGAACTTTCTCAAATATTCTCAAGAAATGATTAGTTCAATGATATATATGTTGTTATTAATTACCAAAACCACCGGGATTAGTTGCACTTTCAATCTCCCCTTTTGGTAATTGATGACAACATATAGATCAAAGCTTCGACAAATGATATAATCAATGAATAACATCGTCGCTTTGAGAAGTATGTGATAAGCAAGAGCTCCCCCTAAATTTGTGCATTATTTAAGATTTGCGTTTGAATGCAAATGCACAATCGATTAGGATCATGGGTTACTCTTCCATGTCACATACATCTTGGTGGAGCGCACAAAATGATAAGAATGAATAACATGCACCCAATCACCAAGACATGAGTAAATGATCATACAAGATATGAATGGAATATGATAGACATCAAGCACACATTAAGCACAGTATGATCAAGCACTCATCAAGATAGAGCAAACGTAGCAAGCGTAGTATCAAACACGGAGTATCTCAAAGAACTCAAAAGTATCTCAAGGAAAACCGCAAACGAAAGAGCAAAATGAGCACTCTCTCTCGAAGCCCTATGATCTATACAATTTCTCCCTTTGGCAACAAGTTACCAAAAGTTCGAAGGTATAGAGCTAATCGTCACTCGGGACTCTGCTGGCGGCTCTGTCTGCGTCGATGGAGTGGAGATAGCTGCATCTGCAAAGCTTCTGCTGAAGTCTGTGGAGCTGGAGGAGTGGATCTGAAGCTGGTCTTTGGGCCGAACCGACGGAGCTGTAGGAGGTGCTGATGTAGTAGCCCAGGGTCCGACATCGAATAGCAGCTGATCTGGGCTTTGTGGGCCTTGGAGCAGGCTGCTCATAGTCATCTGGACCATATCACCTTCCATCTCTCTCATGAGTTCTGCCTTCTCCTCTTAGCTTCCTCGATGTCGCATCAAGCTTGTTGACGGTGACCTGCACTTGATCGACTTGACGCCCGAGCATGGAACTTATCCTCAACTATCCTCTCAAGGCTCTCCCGAGGCGCACTATGCTGGCCAAAGCGTAGCTCAATTCTCGAGTGGCTTCAAGAAGTTGTTCGCAACGCTCTTGGGCTTAGCTGCTGCTTCCTTCTCGGCTTTAGCTTGTTTGGCAGCTTCGGACTTAGCATGTCCTTCTACTGGATGTGGGAGCATCCTCGGTCATCACAACCTCGTTGTCCTCATGTTCAGCTGCGGTGGCAAGTGGGGTCTATCCAACGGTAGGTGTCCGTGCCAAACTTGGCATTAATGAGCATCTGAATATGCGGAGCAAACCCACACGACCTCTTCTGGTCTGCTGCTGTCCTCTTGATAGTCTCAACTATCAGGTCCATCACCTTAAAAGGTGTCTTCTGATCTAGAATGTGCAGCATGTTGATAGAGTACCCTCTTATCATGCGGTGGTCTCCTGACTTAGGCATCAAAGTATGCCTCAGAATGGTGTTGGTGGTTGGGAGACCTGCCTGAAGGTAGTAGACTGAACCAAGCTTCCATATCTCTACATCCTTGTCCTTGACTTCATTGTACATGTTCTTCATTGACTCGTGATTTTTCTTCGGAATGCCATACACATCAATATCATCCTCCCTTGAAACTGGTGCATTCAGCAACGCTCTCCATTCTTCAACAGTAGAATGGAATCTCTGCCCTTCTGTCATCCAAACAATCCTGCCATCTGGATAGAAGTGTGCGGTGGCATAGAATTGCATGATCATCTCATCGTTCCAGGCAGTCAATTTCTGACCAACGAACTCTGCAATCCCACAAGCAGTGAAGCTTTCATGCACATGTGGGAAAAAGTCTCGGTGCTCTTCACTGTCGATGTATTTCCAGTCAACGTATCTTGTGTCAGCAACAATTGGCTTCTTGTCCATGAGCTTTGCCTCATAAAAGTCTTGTTGCTCTCTTGTGTGGAATCTTGGGTCAAGCTGCAGTTCTTCTCCTGGTGGCATATGGATCAATTTGCCTCCATAGCTCGAGACCTTTATCCTTTCTCTCCTTCATATTTTCAGCTCGAGGATGAGCTTCATTATGGTGGCAGTTTCGTCGGAGCTTGAGCAAAACATGAGCCTCATCATCGATTCTGCAGTGGCACATTGTCCTTCTTCTTCTCTCAAGCAGATATGTTCCTCACAGTCTTCTTCGGCTTGGCAGCTGGTTTGGCTTGGGCTGCCTTTGCTGGAGCTGATTGCTTAACCTTTGTGGGTGCTCCTGCCCTGATGGCATCACCCATCAACTTCTGCTTCTGAGGAGGCTGAGGTGCTTCCTCATCAGAATCATCATCATCATCAGCTGTTTCTTCATGAACTTTCCTCTTCCTCTTGGAAGTCTTCTTGATCTTGCTGGAGGTCTCTTCCATGCTGAGCTTCTGAGCAACAGAGGATTTTGCCACTTTGCTTGTGCCTTTCTTTGACTGTTTCCCTTGATAACTCTTGGCAACAACTTGCCTTTTAGGCTTAGAAGTTATCTCCTCATCTGCAACAAAATCTGAATCTTCCTCATCTGAATTTCTTCCTCCTCCGCCCGGTAGCAGTGCAGCAGACCACTTGGAGTGCTTCTCTCTCCATCATCTGAGAAGCTGCTTGCTTCTGGACTTGTCGCTGCCTCTGGAATCTCAACTGGCATTTCAGACCTGTTCTGACTGTCACTTCCTTCAGACATAACTGACAACCTGTGAAAAGAATAGATATAGGCAGAATAGAAGAGTTATCACAAACTGCAGAGGTTTTTGCAAAAAGAATGAGTTCAAACTTTAGTTTTAGGTTTTCACAGAATACATGTCGGTCTGACCGAGTCTCCCAATTCGGTGAAACCGAAAAGTCTAAACAGACCACATACACCACTTTCGGTTGGACCGAAATGGGTTTCGGTCTAGCCGAGACTACTAGGGTTTCACTGAATCTTCACTTCGGTCTTACCGATTTGTACAACTTCGGTTTCACCGAAAAGTGCAAAGGCAATGGCAGAGGCCAAATCGGTCGTCGAAAATGTTAAATCGGTCACACCGAGATGTGTTCGTGGAAACCTAACCCTAAAATTTTTACTCGAAATTTGTTCTATGACCTAAACGGCTGGATAGGAGATCTCAATCTTGGCAAGAAACATGGCAACGCCTATCGTGCATTGAATCAGCGATTGAACACGAGAGGATGAAACTCACCCAATGCGGTGGAGCTTCACCACGGCGGCAACGGCGCGATGAGAAAGTCCGCTGACGGCGATGGAAACCATGGCGAGGGCGCAAAGCGACGGCGGAGACGATCCGAGACCAAGGCGACGGCAGCTAAGGGTTTGAGGGCGAAGCGTTTGAAGAAGTAATCAACGCGCTCGTCCTCGAGTATATATACCCTTCGGTTGTCGGTGGGACCGAGTTTGAAAACTTCGGTGGGACCGAGATGGTTAGCTGCGTGCGATTACACACTTCGTCACGCCGAATTTGAAACTCGGTTTCACCGAGGTGAAAACCTAGATCAATCCAAGTGATTTGATGCGTCCGATTTGAGTATATCGGTTTGACTGAAAGTACTTAGAAGGTTTTGGAAGTTAGGCTTTTGACGGATCGGTGGCTCCGAGTGCTCCTCACTCGGTCTGTCCGAAAAAGTCTTGTTCAAAGTTTGTGATATAAGCATGAATAGAGTTTGAGACAAGAAAGCATAGATAGCTAGGGGAAGAACTTAGGCATTCTTGTCCATCCATTTGGTCAAAAAGAAAAGAAAACCAAAAGACCAAAGCAACAAATGGATGTCCTCGAATGGATAAAATCATGCATCCAACATGCTCACACAATAAGATAGCAAATGAAATATGTGTCAAACATGCACAAACAAAACACTAACAGCTAGCACACATTTTGGCGATGACTAGGTCATCTATATATGAGTATATTGACTTAGGAGTCAAATGAGAACATTTGATCATAGGTCATACTCATCGTTTAAGCACAAGTGGGGTTACCACTTTTCCATAAAGCATTGATGTGTTCACATCATTAGAAGATGCTTTAGCTCATTTCTTTAGAGCAAAGCTCCCCCTTGATGTGAGAACCCCTTTTAAAGGGTCAAACTAACCTTGGGTTGTCGTTGAAGACTTCATGTAGATGTTGAAGATGTGGATGCTCAATGTTGATGAAGATCATCAAGAGTTGGGAGCAATCCTTTGGATTGGGCACTTTCAATACCTACATGGGTTAGTCCCACAAGGAACAAACAAGAATATCCATGGACATAGATTGAAGGTCACAATAGATGATGTCCATGAAAGCAATGATTACCTTGTCCCTTGACTTACCAACATGAGGGTTTGTGACTCCATGAACTAGTGCAAGATGTGGAAGTTGATTGCACAAGTCCTTGCCAAAATGAATGTGAGTGAAGTATATTGGCGGAGTCACCCTCAAGAACTCTCTAGTTCTTCTTCTTCGGGATCCACATCATCTTGATGGGAATCCTTGGGGTAGTGGTTGAGCTTGTTGAAGTAGAACTTGAAGTTGCCTTGGGAACCCACTTGACCATGGCCTTGGGTGCTTCAATGAATGCATCAATCTCCTCTTGAAGCTTGTCCTTGCCTTTTAGCTTGTGGTCTTGTGGTGGAAGGTCATCTTGAGCTTGTTCCTCGTTTGAAGAAGTAGGATCATACTTCTTCTCTTGAGAGACAAACTTTGGAGTGGGATATTGACCTTCTTCCCATTCAACACCCTCGGCGTTGAACTTTCGCTCAAAACCAATTCCTTGATTCTTCCGGTGTCTTCCTTGTTTGCGAACAATTTCCTCAAAGCTCTTGCTTCCGCAAGACTCTTGTAGACACCTTTCTCTATAATCCCTTTCAATAGACTATTTTCTTGCTCAAGTGAAACTTGGCTTGAAACATTGTTAGTGGAATCAAGAGAATTACTAGAAGTAACAACATTTGATTTGGCATGATTATTGTTACTACTAGATGAAGAATTTTTCTTATGCTTGTCATGCTTAGTTTTGATAGGTGGCAAGAAATTAGACAAGAGAAGTCGTTTGGCAAGATATGAAGAACTCTTCTTTGAAGATCGTCATTGATAGCTTTTAGAAACTCATGTTCTTGCTCTAGATTGAGCTTCTCGAGCGTAGCTTCTCATGAGATCTTAGGAGCTCTCTATGATCTTCTTGAGTTGTTTCATGAGCTAACTTAAGAGTGTTTAGTTCTTTAGTTAGACGCTCAATCTCCTTCATAGCATTGTCATTCGACTCATCTCGACTATAAAGACTACTAGCATGTTCATCATTACTAAGCTCACTAGATTTATCGTGCAAGAGCTCATCTTCACCAAGCAAGTCATCCTCATCACTATCAAAGTCAATAAACTCAGGATGTGATACCTTGGGGCCTTTTGCCATGAAGCATCTTCCAATTCCCTCATTTGGTGAATCAAATATGTCATAGGAGTTGAAGTTGGAGGACACGAGAGCAAGACCGGCAACACCTTCATCTTGACTGTATTCGGAGTTGGAGTGATAGCTTCTTTCGGAGTGATTGTCGGAGTCGGAGCCGGAAACCCATTCACCAACATGAGCTTGATGTTTTCTTCTTGTGTAGCTCCTTGATGACTTGTCTTTCCTTTCCGAATCCTTGCTTCTCCGAGAGGATCTTCGTTCATAACGATCATCTCTACTCCTTCTCTCTTTTCGAGGCGACTCTTCTCTTGAGCTTCTTCTTCTTGGAGATTCTTCTCTTCTCTTGTAAGGAGTCGAACACTCATTTGAGTAGTGTCCGGGTCTTCCACAATTGTAGCAGTTTCGATCACGACTAGAAGATCTCTTTTCATCATATGATCTAGACTTTGAGCTTCTTTCCTTGCTTCTACTCTTGTAGAATTTGTTGAAATTCTTCACCATTAGGCTTATCTCTTCATTGGAAACTAGCTTGTCACTTGAGGATGTGAGAGCTTCAACTGTAGCTTTGTAAGCACCACTTGACTTGTTGTGAAGCTCTTCCTTATCTTTAAGTGTCATCTCATGAGCAACAATTCTTCCAATGACTTCGGTAGGCTTGAGATCCTTGTAGTTTGGCATCATTTGAATCAAAGTGCACACGGTGTCGTACTTTCCATCCAAAGCTCTGAGAATCTTCTTGATGATGAATCGGTCGGTCATTTCTTCACTTCCTAAACCTGCCATCTCATTGGTGATGAGAGCAAGCCTAGAGTACATTTCAGCGACCCCTTCACCTTCCTTCATCTTGAACTTGTCAAGCTGACCTTGAAGAACATCTAGCTTTGATTCCTTCACAGACTCGGTACCTTCGTGCATTTCGACCAAAGTATCCCAAATCTCTTTTGCATTCTCAAGGCGGCTGATCTTGTTGAACTCCTTGGGACACAAAGCATTGAAGAGAATGTCACAAGCTTGAGCATTGTTCTGTAACATCCGCAACTCATCCGCAGTAGCTTCGCGATCCGGAACTTTTCCTTCCTCGAAGAACTCACCTTGCAAGCCAACACAAATAATGCCCCATGCGGCAGGGTTATGTCCAAGAATATGCATTTTCATTTTATGCTTCCAACTAGCAAAGTTTGAACCATCAAAGTAAGGACCTCTCGGAAATTACCCTCACTAGGCGCCATACTCTCCTAGGTTGTGAAACCAAGCTTATGGAGTCAATGCAATGGAAACCAATCCAATGGAGACCAAAGCTCGATACCACTTGTAGGATCGGAAGTATGTCTAGAGGGGGTGATTAGACTACTTGACAACTTAAAAGTTTTGCCTTTTGATTGGAGTAGTTTCTTAGCAAGTTCACAATGATAACCAAGTCAAGTATCACCCTACACATGCAATTCTAGAGTTATGGCAGCGGAAAGTAAATTGCACGATAGTAAATGAGAGGTGGAGAAGAGCAAACGCAATGGAGACACGGAGATTTTTCTCGTGGTTCCGATAGGTGGTGCTATCGTCAATCACGTTGATGGAGACTTCAACCCACGGAGGGTAACGGCTGCTTGTGAGTCCACGGAGGGCTCCACCCACGAAGGGTCCACGAAGAAGCAACCTTGTCTATTCCATCATGGCTTACGCCCACGGAGGACTAGCCTTACTCGGGGTAGATCTTCACAAGTAGGCGATCTCCTTGCCCTTACAAACTCCTTGGTTCAACTCCACATCATGACGGAGGCTCCCAAGTGACACCTAACCAATCTAGGAGGCACCACCCTCCAAAAGGTAATAGATGGGGTTGGTGATGATGAACTCCTTGCTCTTGTGCTTCAAATGATAATCTCCCCAACACTCAACTCTCCTCACTGATTTGGCTGTGGTGGAAGAAGGGATTGAGTGGAAAGCAACTTGGGAAGACTAGAAATCAAGTTTCATATGGTGGGAGTGGAGCAACTTGATCTCAACACAAGGGTAGGTAGTTTTCTTCTCAGAAATGTAAGGTAGGAGTGGTAGTTCTTTCTGATGGCTCTCTCCACGAATGAAGAGGAGGTGGAGGGGTATTTATAGCCTCCACACAAAATCCAACCATTACACACATTTGACCAATCTCGGTCAGACCGAAGTTGACAACTCGGTCAGACCGAAAGTTCAAATCTTGTGAACGTTGGGATTTTCGGTGGGACCGAAAATACAATCTCGGTGAGTCCGATTCTTCCAAAGTCTAGGGTTTGCCAATCTCGGTGGGACCGACTTTCTCATCTCGGTGACACCGATTTGAGTCTGAAGGTTCTGAAGGTTGGCAACACCAATTTCGAATGACCGAGTTTGGAATCGGAAAATCCGAGATTCTTAGGGTTTGGCTATATGGCTGAGGTGGTTCATCTCGGTGTGGTGAGTTTGGAATCGGTGGGACCGAGATTACTTATGAGCTTATGTTGGAATGAAAGATTGCTGATTGTTTGAGAGATAAATCACTAAGCACTTTAGAGCAACCAGATCATCATCATAACCTCACCCCTTTTAATAGTATTGGCTTTCCTATGGACTCAATGTGATCTTGGATCACTAAACCAAAAATGGAGTCTTGAGCTTTTGCCAATGTTTTCCTTAGCATTTTGAGGGTCCACATCATCGGTCATTGCCATACCCATATCACTGAACTTTCTGAAATATTCTCAAGAAATGATAAGTTCAATGATATATATGTTGTTATTAATTACCAAAACCACCTGGGGATTAGTTGCACTTTCAGAAATCCATGGCAGCCCTCACATCACTTATGACCCGCTTCTGTGCGGGGGAGGATAGCTGGCTAGCCCTTGATAATAACCTCGGCAAAAATTACGGCGATGCGGACAGCAAGGACCGCAATGGTAGGTCGCGTCGCAACAAAAACAAACGCCGCATTAACGGCGATAACACTGAGGATACGACAGTAAACGCCGGATTTAGAGGCTCTAAACCCGGTCAGCGGAAGAAGCCATTCAAACGGACCACTCTGGGTCCATCCAATTTGGACCGAATACTCGACCGCTCTTGCCAAATACATGGCACCCCCGAAAAGCCAGCTAACCACACTAACAGGGATTGTTGGGTCTTCAAGCAGGCAGGCAAATTAATTGCCGAAAACAATGACAAGGGGCTGCATAGCGATGACGAGGAAGAGACCCGACCGCCGAACAGTAGAGGACAGAAGGGTTTTCCCCCACAAGTGCGGACGGTAAACATGATATACGCAACCCACATACCCAAGAGGGAGCGGAAGCATGCACTTAGGGACGTGTATGCGATGGAGCCAGTCGCCCCGAAGTTCAACCCATGGTCCTCTTGCCCGATCGCTTTCGATCGAAGGGACCACCCCACTAGTATCCGCCATGGCGGATTCACCGCATTGGTTTTAGACCCAATCGTCGATGGATTCCACCTCACTAGAGTCCTGATGGACGGCGGCAGCAGCCTGAACCTGCTTTATCAGGATACAGTGCGCAAGATGGGCATAGACCCCTCAAGGATTAAACCTACAAAGACGACCTTCAAAGGCGTCATACCAGGTGTTGAAGCCAATTATGCGAGCTCACCACACCGAAGTGGTCTTCGGATCCCCGGATAATTTCCAAAGCGAGGAGTTAATCTTCGACATAGTCCCGTTCCGCAGTGGCTATCACGCTCTGCTCGGACAAACTGCGTTTGCAAAGTTCAACGCAGTGCCGCATTATGCATACCTCAAGCCCAAGACGCCAGGCCCTCGTGGAGTCATCACGGTCAACGGAAACACTGGACGCTCCCTCCGAACGGAGGAATACACAGCGGCTCTCGCGGCAGAAGTACGGAGCAGCCTTTTAAGGCAATTTTCGAGTCCGGCCGTTAAACGGCTGGACATGGCCAAACGCGCCCAGAGTAACATCAATCAAGACCACCTAGCACGTTCCGAGCACGCGTAGCAATGCGGCTAACCCCAGCCCTTGCATGATTGCAAGACCAGCGCCAGCGTACATCACTACGCTCTGAAGATACCATGGGCATAGGGGGAGGGGCACGACCACGACAGGCCCAGAGTGCGGCTTAACCACACCAGGGGCTCCCAAGTGTGTCACTCTTTTTTCTTCTTTTTATTTTTTTTCCACAGGACCCGTTCACGGAGGCCACTCCGTCCGTGAAGAACCTGCCGAACTCACGATGCAACAGCCAGGGAGGGACAAAGGCTACGACAAACACTCAGGTGGTCTCCATTATGAGCATTAAATTTGTTAAAAACACCAGTCCGTAGCCTACCCCTGGAGGGGGACATGATTAAATAGTCCAAACCGTTGCTTACCGCACCATTTGTATCGTTCTGCACTCATAGCAGAATTCCTGGAATAAACAATGCATCACTTTCTGTTTATAATTGCATTCCTTTCTTTTTATTATATGTTCATCTGTGACATCTTGCATCCGTACACTTTGGTACGGCCGAATACACCAGGGGCTTATGTTCCCCGCATTATGGTGTGGCAAGTCCGAACACTTTCACAAGTGCGGCACCCCGAACTTATAGCACTAGATGCATCGGCTCCGAATCATGTCTTGGGTCAATAGTTGGGTTTGCCCGGCTCCCATGTTTTGGTACCATACGTTCCGTTCTATCGGCTAAGGTAGCATTGGGAGAACCACTGCGATTGCGCCCCGGTTGAGCTGGGCGAGCGCCTCAGTGGAGAAAGCTAAAACTGACTGTCATGATAAGGCGAGAGCTGGTCGCTGTTCGAGAGGTCTTTTCGAGTCCCTAAAGACTTATGCTTCTTAGAGCGAGGAACCGGCTGTGTCCGGCCAAGGCGTGGATAGCGCCCCGAATTCGGTCTTCCGAACACTAGGGGCTTCGCCGAAATTTAAAATTATAGAATTCTATGGCTAAGTGAGAGTGTTCAAGCATTATAAGTCTGGTTGCCTTGTTCGTTGCGTTGAGCGCCTCCCTAGATGGACCCAAAAATGGGAACAAGAGCGCTCAAGTTTATCCCGAACACCCCAGCACTCGTGGCATGGGGGCTGAAGCCGACGACTTGCCATCTCTCAGATTTGATAAACGGCCGCACAGAAGGCAATATTTTAAATTAACAAGCGTTGCTTAGCGCATATGAACAAATTTTCAGCGCACAGGATAACACATTGTGAAACTATTCAAAAATTACATCTTTGGGGCACTCATCCACAATTTTGCGGGCACCCTTCAGGACACTCTTATAGTACATTTCGGGCGTACGATACTCCTTGCCCGCTGGCGGCGCGTCCGTGATAAGCTTCTCAGCATCCAGACTACCCCAATGCACCTTTGCGCGGGCAAGGGCCCGACGGGCACCTTCAATGCAGGCGGAGCACTTGATGACTTCCACCTAGGGGCACGCATCCACTAGCCGCCGCACCAGCCGCCGCACGAGGCCAAAGTAGCTCCCAGGCATGGCCTCTCCAGGCCACAGCCGTACTATGAGGCCCTTCATAGCCTGCTCGGCTACCTTGTGGAGCTCGACCAGCTGCTTCAGCTGGTCGCTAGGGGCACGGATGTCCGCCTCGGCGATCTTGAGACCGAAAACCTTCTCCGTTGAGCTCCCTCCTCGCCCCTGTAGAATCTGGCGGCATCGGACATCTTCTGCGAGGCAGATCTGCAAACGCCTACGAGAGCTCCGAATTCGGGTAAGTGTGGTAATTTACATTCACATGCTTGCTTTGCAAGAAAAATGCCTTACCCGCCGCTATTTTCTTCACTGCCTCAATCTCCTGGAGGGCCTTATGGGCCTCGGCCTTAGCGGCTTTGGAACTCTTAAGAGCCGAGGCAAGCTTGGACTCACGAGTCTTCGAGTCGCGCTCCAAATTCTCATGCTTTTCCATGAGAGCCTGGAGCTCTTGCCGCACCTCCGCCACCCGCGCCTCCTGCTTCTCTCGCTCTGCTCGTTCTGCGGCCGCGTTGCAGTCGGCCACGGACACGGCCTCCTTCAGGGTTGCCACCTCGTTCGTGGCCCCTGCAGTACCCATGTTATCCTTGTTATTTCTATTGCAACCAAAATCCTTTTCTGTAAGGTACAAATTTAATGCGGTGTTACTCACCTTCTTTTTCCTCGAGCTGCTTCTTGGCAAGGACGAGCTCGCGCTCGGACCGCTCGAGGTCCTGCTTCACAGCACCGACCTCCGCAGTCAGTGCGGCAGAGGTTAGCAGCGCAGCCTGCAAACCCATATTGACATAATTTTTAGCACTCCTGCGTATATCTTTTATAGATCCTCAGTCCGGTTTTTATTTCCGAACACCGAACCGAGCATCAGGGGCTACTGTCTATACGGTATTACATTACGTATTTTAAAACTTCTCACCTCAAAGCCTGTAAGAAGGCTGTTGCAGGCTTCGGTCAGCCCGCTCTTGGCGAGCTGAACCTTCTGAATCACCGCACTCATGATAGTGTGGTGTTCTTCCTTGATGGAAGCGCCGTTGAGCGCCTCCAACAAGTTGTCTGGCGCCTCCGGTTGGACGGAGGCTGCCGGTGTCACGGTCTTGCCCTTCTTACGAAGGGGCCGCCTGCCGGACTCCGGAACCACTGCAGGTTCCGGTATGGAGTCCGGCGCTAAGTCCGGGAGGTTGCCTTGCGGCACCTCCGGAGCCTCCTCCTGATGGGTCCCCTCCTGGGATCCCACCTCGGCGTCGTCAGCATCACGAGGGGTGGAGGCGGTCGGAATGGAATCCACGTCCGACGGAGCCAAGGACCCACTCGATGAAGCGGGAAGATCATCCTCGGCCGGACTGCAGGTAGTGTGCGGCATTAGAAGGACACTACGTGAAGCAAAAGAGAAATTATAAATCATTCAGGAATCCTGATACTTAGGATCTCGCCGGAGGCTTGGCCCTTGAGGGCCACCCTTCGTCGCCAACGTTGGCGTTGGCAGAGCTGTCCGGAGGAAGGGTCCATCCCCTCTTGGACCCTTCGGCCTCCCCTGTCGGGGAAGCCTTCCTCTTCCTCTCTCCCCCCTCTTGGGGAGAGTCTTCTTTCTCCTCCTCGTCTTCGGGGGAGGAGTCCGCCTCGGAGCCATAGAACGATGAGTCCAATATCACCTGGCGCCGGGAACTCCTTCGGGTTCCCGTGGCCTTCTTCTTAGCCTTCTTCTCGGCACCACGTAAGGGCGGAACCAGCAGCCCGTCAAGCGGGTGTCCGCTGGGTCTTCGGGAAGGGAGGCGGACAGTCTACTGTCCGGACGTCCTCTGCCAATCCTGTCAAAGGCATTGGGAGTTTTAGATCCCACATAGAATTAAACTGTGAAAGAAAATAAGTGTCCCATAGAGGATAACAAAGCTTACCTCGCCGGCCGGGCGCTTGGTGCTGGATCCGCGGTCTTCCGTCGCGGACGCGGGGGCTTCTCCGCCCTTGAACAGCACCCTCCAAGCAGCTTCGTACGTCGTGTCGAAGAGCCCGCTCAGGGTCCGGTGCTGTGCCGGATCGAACTCCCACAAATTGAAGGCCCGCTGTTGCAGGGGAGAATCCGGCGGACAAGCATGACCTGGATCACATTGACAAGCCTAAGCTTCTTGTTCACCAAGGTCTGGAGATAGGACTGGAGTCCTATCAGCTCCTCCGAACTGCCCCATAGCAAGCCCTTCTCTTTCCAGGAGGTGAGCTGCATGGGGATACCAGATCTGAACTCGGGGGCCGCTGCCCATTTAGGGTCACGCGGCTCGGTGATGTAGAACCACCCCGATTGCCACCCCTTGACGGACTCCACGAAGGCCCCCTTGAGCCAGGTGACGTTGGGCATTTTTTCCACCATGGCACCTCCGCACTCTGCTTGGACGCCCTTCACTACCTTCGGCTTGACATTGAAGGTCTTTAGCCACAAGCCGAAGTGGGGCTGGATGCAGAGGAAGGCCTCGCACACGACGATAAACACCGAGATGTTGAGGATGAAGTTTGGCGCCAGATCGTGGAAGTCCGGGCCGTAGTAGTACATGAGCCCCCGGACGAAGGGATGCAATGGGAAGCCCAGTCCGCGGAGGAAGTGGGGAAGGAATACGACCCTCTCATGGGGCCTGGGGTTGGGGATGAGCTGCCCCTCGTCGGGTAGCCGGTCTTGTGATGTCATTGGAAAGGTATCCGCACCGCGCAGCTTTGATGTGCCCTCCGTGAACGGAGGAGGCCAACCACTGCCTCCCGCTCCGGACATGGTGGAGAAGGTCGAGGCGAGATGTGCGGACTTGGGCGCTGGAGCTCGAGTGCGCGGAGATGGATAAGCAAAGGAGGAAGAAGGCGTGGGTAAAAAGGTGGATCCTTATCCCCTTATATGGGCGGATGAATGTGTCCCCACCGGCCTGGTAAAACTCGCTTATCTCCCAAGCGCCACCATCAATGGCGCGGTTGGGTTACCCACGTCTGTATTGATGGGAATCCCGGAATAAGGGGAACATGATCTCTGCTTCGACAAGACGTGCCAAGGAAACCGCTTCGCTAAACGCGCTGAGGTGGTATGATAAAAAACGATTCAAGTAAAGGCTTGGTGGTGGTATGATGTCATGCCACAAAATACGTCAGCAGATTGAACTTGTGTACATATTATTCTCTCTATGGTGGAATGTGGAATTTATTTTGCGAGCGGACACTATCTGGCATTCACAATCTTCTATGAGTTATTGGAGGAGGAACCCGCCTTGCAATGCCGAACAATATCTGCCCGGACTCATCGTCATTGAAGCCTGGTTTAGGGCTCTTGAGGAGTCTGGACTAGGGGTGTCCGGATAGCGGACTATCATCGTCACCGGACTCCAAGACTATGAAGATACAAGATTGAAGACTTCGTCCCGTGTCCGGATGGGACTTTCCTTGGCGTGGAAGGAAAGCTTGGCGTACGGATATGTAGATCTCCTACCATTGTAACCGACTATGTGTAACCCTAGCCCTCTCCGGTGTCTATATAAACCGGAGGGTTTTAGTCCGTAGGATGAACAACCATTACAACAATCATACCATAGGCTAGCTTCTAGGGTTTAGCCTCCTTGATCTCGTGGTAGATCCACTCTTGTACTACCCATATCATCAATATCAATCAAGCAGGAGTAGGGTTTTACCTCCATCGAGAGGGCCTGAACACAGGTAAAAACATCGTGTCCCTTGTCTCCTGTTACCATCCGCCTAGGCGCTTGCAGTTCGGGAACCCCTACCGAGATCCGCCGGTTTGACACCAACACTCCCACTTTTAATATGTATCCAGATTGAGACTTATAGTCATCTGGATCGGTGTAAAAGCTTGCACTGTTGTAACTCTTTACGACGGGCTCTTTTATCACCTCCATAATCGAGAAATATTTCCTTAGTCCTCACTAAGGATTTTCTTGACCACTGTCCAATGATCTACTCCTAGATCACTATTGTACTCCCTTGCCAAAATCAGTGTAGGGTATACAATAAACCTAGTGCACAGAATGGCATACTTCATAGAACCTATGGACAAGGCATAGGGAATGACTTTCATTCTCTTTCTATCTTCTGCCATGGTCGGGCTTTGAGTCTTACTCAATTTCACACCTTGTAACATAGGCAAGAACTTTTTCTTTGACTGTTCCATTTTGAACTACTTCAAAATATTGACAAGGTATGTACTTATTGAAAAACTTATTAAGCGTCTTGATCTATCTCAATAGATCTTGATGCTCAATATGTAAGTAGCTTTACTGAGGTCTTTCTTTTTAAAGACCTCCTTTTAAATACTCCTTTATGCTTTCGAGAAAAATTCTACATCATTTCTGATCAACAATATGTTACTCACATATATTTATCAGAAAGACGGTAGTGCTCCCACTCACTTTATTGTAAATACAGGCTTCACCGCAAGTCTATATAAAACTATATGATTTGATCAACTTATCAAAGCGTATATTCCAACTATGAGATGCTTGCACGAGTCCATAGATGGATCGCTGGAGCTTGCACATTTTGTTAGCACTTTTAGGATTGACAAAATCTTCTGGTTGCATCATGTACAACTCTTCTTTAAGAAAACCATTAAGGAATGCAGTTTTGACATCCATTTGCCAGATTTCATAAAATGTGGCAATTGCTAACATGATTCGGACAGACTTAAGCATCGCTACAGTTGAGAAAATCTCATTGGAGTCAACACCTTGAACTTGTCGAAAACCCTTTTGCGACAAGTCGAGCTTTGTAGATAGTAACACTACTGTCAATGTCTATCTTCCTCTTGAAGATCCATTTACACAATATGGCTTGCCGATCAACGGGCAACTCCACCAAAGTCCACACTTTGTTCTCATACATGGATCCCATCTCAGATTTCATGGCCTCAAGCCATTTCGCGGAATCTGGGCTCATCATCGCTTCCTCATAGTTCGTAGGTTCATCATGGTCTAGTAACATGACTTCCAGAACAGGATTATCGTACCACTCTGGTGCGGACTGTACTTTGGAAGACCTACGAGGTTTTGTAGTAACTTAATCTGAAGTTTCATGATCGTCATCATTAGCTTCCTCACTAATTGGTGTAGGAATCACTGGAACTGATTTCTGTGATGAACTACTTTCCAATTCGGGAGAAGGTACAAATTACCTTATCAAGCTCTACTTTCCTCCCACTCACTTCTTTCGAGAGAAACTCCTTCTCTAGAAAGGATCCATTCTTAGGAATGAATGTTTTGCCTTCGGTTCTGTGATAGAAGGTGTACCCAACAGTTTCCTTTGGGTATTCTATGAAGACACACTTCTCCGATTAGGGTTCAAGCTTATCAGGTTGAAAACCTTTTTTCACATAAGCATCGCAACTCCAAACTTTAAGAAATGACAGCTTAGGTTTACTGCTAAACCATAGTTCATACGGTGTCGTCTCAACGGTTTAGATGGTGCCCTAATAAAAGTAAATGAGCTATCTCTAATGCATAACCCCAAAATGAACAGTGGTAAATCGGTAAGATACATCATAGATCGCACCATATCCAATAAAGTGCGGTTACGACGTTCGGACACACCATTAAGCTGTGGTGTTCCATATGGCGTGAGCTGTGAAACTATTCCACATTGTTTAAAATGAAGGCCAAACTCGTAACTCGAATATTCTCCTCCACGATCAGAACGTAGAAACTTTATTTTCTTGTTACGATGATTCTCCACTTCACTCTGAAATTCTTTGAACCTTTCAACTATTTCAGACTTATGTTTCATCAAGTAGATATACCCATATCTGCTCAAATCATCTTGTGAAGGTCAGAAAATAACGATACTTGCCACGAGCATCAACACTCATTGGATCGCATACATCGATATGTATTTTTTCCAATAAGTCGAGAGCTCGTTCCATTGTTCGGAGAGCGGAGTTTTAGTCATCTTACCCAAAAGGCACGGTTCGCAAGCATCAAATGATTCATAACCAAGTGATTCGAAAATCCATCTTTATGGAGTTTCTTCATCGCTTTACACCGATATGACCCAAGCGGCGAGTGCCACAAATAAGTTGCACTATCATTATTAACTTTGCATCTTTTGGCATCAATATTATGAATATGTGTATCACTACGATCGAGATCCAACAAACTATGTTCATTGGGTGTATGACCATCGAAGGTCTTATTCATGTAAACAGAATAACAATTATTCTCTAACTTTAAATGAATAACCGTATCGCAATAAACACGATCAAATCATATTCATGCTCAACGCAAACGCCAAAAAACATTTATTTAGGTTTAACACTAATTCCGAAAGTATAGGGAGTGTGCGATGATGATCATATCAATCTTGGAACCACACACATCGTCACTTCACCCTCAACTAGTATCTGTTTATTTTGTAACTCCTGTTTCGAGTTACTAATTTTTAGCAACCGAACAAGTATCAAATACTCAGGGGCTACTATAAACACTAGTAAGGTACACATCAATAACCTGTTTATCAAATATACCCTTGTTCACTTTGCCAATCTTCTTATCCACCAAATATTCAGGGCATTTCCGCTTCCAGTGACCATTTCCTTTGCAGTGTAAGCACTTAGTTTAAGGCTTTGGTCCAGCTTTGGGCTTCTTCGCGGGAGTGACAACTTGCTTGCCATTCTACTTGAAGTTCCCTTTCTTTCCCTTTGCTCTTTTCTTGAAACTAGTGGTCTTGTCAATCATCAACACTTGATGCTCTTTCTTGATTTCTACCTTCATCAATTTCAACATCATGAAGAGCTCGGGAATCATTTTCGTCATCCCTTGCATACTATAGTTCATCACGAAGTTCTAGTAACTTGATGATGGTGACTAGAGAACTCTGTCAATCACTATCTTATCTGGAAGATTAACTCCCACTTGATTCAAGCGATTGTAGTACCCAGACAATCTGAGCACATGCTCACTAGTTGAGCGATTCTCCTCCATCTTTTAGCCATAGAACTTGTTGGAGACTTCATGTCTCTCAACTCGGGTATTTACTTGAAATATTAACTTCAATTCCTGGAACATCTCATATGATCCATGATGTTCAAAACGTCTATGAAGTCCCGATTCTAAGCCGTTAAGCATGGTGCACTAAACTATCAAGTAGTCATCATATTGAGCTAGCTAAACGTTCATAACATTTGCATCTGCTCCTGCAATAGGTCTGTCACCTAGCGATGCATCAAGGACATAATTCTTCTGTGCAGCAATGAGGATAAACCTCAGATCACGGATCCAATCCGCATTATTGCTACTAACATTTTTCAACACAAATTTCTCTAGGAACATATCAAAATAAACATATGAAAGCAACAACGCGAGCTATTGATCTACAACATAATTTGCAAAATACTACCAGGACTAAGTTCATGATAAATTTAAGTTCAATTAATTATATTACTTAAGAACTCCCACTTAGACAGACATCTCTCTAGTCATCTAAGTGATCACGTGATCCAAATCAACTAAACCATGTTGGAGTAGTTTTCAATGATGAACATCAGTACGTTGATCATATCTACTATATGATTCACGCTCGACCTTTCGGTCTCCGTGTTCCGAGGCCATATCTGTATATGCTAGGCTCGTCAAGTTTACCTGAGTATTCCGCGTGTGCAACTGTTTTGCACCCGTTGTATTTGAACGTAGAGCCTATCACATCCAATCATCACGTGGTGTCTCAGCACGAAGAACTTTTGCAACGGTGCATACTCAGGGAGAACACTTCTTGATAATTTAGTGAGAGATCATCTTAAAATGCTACCATCAAACTAAGCAAAATAAGATGTATAAAAGATAAACATCATATGCAATCAAAATATGTGGCATGATATGGCCATGATCATCTTGCGCCTTTGATCTCCATCTCCAAAGTATTATCATGATCTCTATCGTCACCGGCACGACACCATGATCTCCATCATCTTGATCTATATCAATGTGTCGTCACATGGTCGTCTCGCCAACTATTGCTCTTGCAACTATTGCTATCGCATAGCGATAAAGTAAAGCAATTATTTGGCGCTTGCATCTTATGCAATAAAGAGACAACCATAAGGCTTCTGCTAGTTGCTGATAACTTCAACAAAACATGATCATCTCATACAATAATTTATATCTCATCACGTCTTGACCATATCACATCACAACAAGCCCTGCAAAAACAAGTTAGACGTCCTCTACTTTATTGTTGCAAGTTTTACGTGGCTGCTACGGGCTGAGCAAGAACCGTTCTTACCTATGCATCAAAACCACAACGATATTTTGTCAATTTAGTGTTGTTTTAACCTTCGCAAGGACCGAGCATAGCCACACTCGGTTCAACTAAACTTGGAGAAACTGACACCCGCTAGTCACCTGTGTGCAAAGCACGGTGGTAAATCCAGTCTTACATAAGCGTACGCGTAATGTCGATCTGGGCCGCTTCATCCAACAATACCACCGAACCAAAGTATGACATGCTGGTAAGCAGTATGACTTGTATCGCCAACAACTCACTTGTGTTCTACTCGTGCATATAACATCTACGCATAAAACCTGGCTCTGATAACACTGTTGGGGAACGTAGTAATTTCAAAAAAATTCCTACGCACACGCAAGATCATGGTGATGCATAGCAACGAGAGGGGAGAGTGTTGTCCACGTATCCTCGTAGACCGAAAGCGGAAGCGTTAGAACAACGCGGTTGATGTAGTCGTACGTCTTCACGATCCGACCGATCCAAGTACCGAACGTACGGCACCTCCGAGTTCAGCACACGTTCAGCTCGATGACGATCCCCGGACTCCGATCCAACAGGGTGTCGGGGATGAGTTCCATCAGCACGACGGCATGGTGACGATGATGATGTTCTACCGACGCAGGGCTTCGCCTAAGCACCGCAACGATATGACCGAGGTGGAATATGGTGGAGGGGGGCACCGCACACGGCTAAGGAACAATCATGAAGATCAACTTGTGTGTCTATGGGGTGCCCCCTGCCCCCGTATATAAAGGAGCAAGGGGAGGAGGCGGCCGGCCAGGGAGAGGCGCGCCAAGGGGGAGTCCTACTCCCACCGGGAGTAGGACTCCTCATTTCCTAGTAGGAGTAGGAGAGAAGGAAGGGGAAGGGAGAAGGGAAGGAAGGAGGGGCGCAGCCGCTCCCCCTAGACCAATTCAGACTAAGCCTTGGGGGGCGCGCGGCCTGCCCTAGGCAGCCCCTCTCTCTTTCTCGTATGGCCCAATAAGGCCCAACACTTCTCCCGGCGAATTCCCGTAACTCTCCGGTACTCTGAAAAATATCCGAATCACTCAGAACCTTTCCGAAGTCCGAATATAGTCGTCCAATATATCGATCTTTACGTCTCGACCATTTTGAGACTCCTCATCATGTCCCCAATCTCATCCGGGACTCCGAACTCCTTCGGTACATCAAAACTCATAAACTCATAATAAAACTGTCATCAAAACCTTAAGCGTGCGGACCCTATGGGTTCGAGAACTATGTAGACATGACCGAAACACGTTTCCGGTCAATAACCAATAGCGGAACCTAGATGCTCATATTGGCTCCCACATATTCTACGAAGATCTTTATCGGTCAAACCGCATAACAACATACGTTGTTCCCTTTGTCATCAGTATGTTACTTGCCCGAGATTCGATCGTCGGTATCTCAATACCTAGTTCAATCTCGTTACCGGCAAGTCTCTTTACTCGTTACGTAATGCATCATTCCGTAACTAACTCATTAGCTACATTGCTTGCAAGGCTTATATTGATGTGCATTACCGAGAGGGCCCAGAGATACCTCTCCGACAATCGGAGTGACAAAACCTAATCTCGAAATACGCCAACTCAACATGTACCTTTGGAGACACCTGTAGAGCTCCTTTATAATCACCCAGTTACGTTGTGACGTTTGGTAGCACACAAAGTGTTCCTCCGTATGGCGGAGTTGCATAATCTCATAGTTATAGGAACTTGTATAAGTCATGAAGAAAGCAATAGCAACATACTAAACGATCAAGTGCTAAGCTAACGGAATGGGTCAAGTCAATCACATCATTCTCCTAATGATGTGATCTCGTTAATCAAATGACAACTCATGTATATGGTTAGGAAACATAACCATCTTTGATTAATGAGCTAGTCAAGTAGAGGCATACTAGTGACATTAAGTTTGTCTATGTATTCACACATGTATCATGTTTCCGGTTAATACAATTCTAGCATGAATAATAATCATTTATCATGATATAAGGAAATAAATAATAACTTTATTATTGCCTCTAGGGCATATTTCCTTCAGTCTTCCCCTCGGCACCAACCCCTTCGGGTCTTCGGAGGCTGTCCTCTGCTTCCTCCCCCCCTTGCGGGGGGGGGGGGTCGCTTTCCACCTCCTCCTCCTCTTCTCCCTCGTCTCCCTCATGAGAGGAGAAAATCTCGGTCTCTTCGGACACAACATCCGAAGGGCCTCTGTGGTGGGGGCTGCCATTGGCCTCCTTGCCCTTCTTCTCGGGCGCCTGATAGGGCGCCGGGACCAGCATCTCCGTCAGCTAGGGAGTGGCTGGGCCCTCTGGCAACGGAGCCGGACTGTCGATCCGCTCCGCCTTTGTTGTCCATCGCTGTGAGGAAGGGAGCTGATAAGATTTCTATTTATTAAAGCATTGACCGAATAGGTCTTCGGAAATACTAATAATTACCTTTGCGGCGGGATTCTCGATGTCGAGCCCGATGTCCTTGATCTTCATGGGCCAGCTCTTCTAGGCCTTGAAGAGCAGTTTCCATATTTCTTCGTGCGTAGTACTGAAGAAGCGCTTCAGGGTCCGCGGCTCCTCCAGATTGAACTCCCACATTGGGTAGGCCCGGCGTTGGCAGGGGAGGACGCGGCGGAAGAGCATGATCTGCACCACATTGGTGAGGTCGATGTTTCGTGCCCAGCACATTGGTGATGCGCTTCTACAACATTTTCACCTCCGTCTGGGACCCCCAATCAAGGCCCTTAGCGTTCCATGAGGTGAGCCTTGTAGGGGGTCCGGATCTAAACTCAGGAATTGCCACCCAATTGGCGCGGCGGGGTTCAGTGATGTAGAACCACTCCTGCTTCCAGACCATGACGATCTCGATGAAAGCCCCTTTGGGCCATGCGGTGTTGGGCAACTTGCTCACCATGGCCCCGCCACAGTCCGCATGCTGTTCATCGACCACCTTCGGCTTTAGATTGAAGACCTTAAGCCACAGGCCGAAGTGTGGTGGGATGCGGAGTAGAGCCTCACACACGACAATGAACGCTGATATGTGGAGGAATAAATTTGGGGCTAGATCATGGAAATCTAGACCGTAGTAGAACATAAGGCCACGGACGAAGGGGTGGAGGGGAAACCCTAGCCCCCTGAGGAAATGGGGGAGGAATACAACCCTTTCATCGGGCGCCGGAGTGGGGATGACTTGGTCCTTGTCGGGAAGTCCGTGCGCGATATTCGCAGAGAGGTACCCCGCGCTCTAGAGATCCTTCACGTACTTCTCAGTGACGGAGGAGGCCTCCCACTTGCCCTTGGAGCCTGACCCGGCCATGGCTGGAGAGGGTGGTGGCGGTGAGGAAGATGGGAGCTTTTTTGGGCGCTGGAGCTTGGGAGATTGGAAGACAGAGGCTAGAGGAAGGCGTGGGGAAGAAAGGAGGAATCTTTTCCCTCTTATAGGCGGTGAAAATGCCAACCGTCCCCCACTTAAGCCTTAAACCTCGCCTATTCCCAATGAGATCGTGCGCCAGGAGCGGTTGGGTTACCCAAATCCCATTGATGAGAATTCCATAATAAGTGGGCACGATCTCTATTTTGACAAGACGTGCCAAGGGGGGCTCGACCTCGAAACACAAAACGGGGAGTGTGAAAATGATTCAAAATACTGATGAGTCAAGTGTGACACTTCGCCGAAAAAAGTTGTCAGAAAAGAGATTATTTTTATTTTTATATCTTGCCTTCGTGCCTAAGGGTTAAATTGACTGTACAGAGCCGGATACAGTTCTTTTATAAGGGAAGCTGACGTATGGTATTCAAGAAGAGGAACCCGCCTCGCAATGCTGAAGACGATTCGTGTGCCGAACACGTCGTCATTGAAGACTGGTCCACGGGCTACTGAGGGAGTCATGGACTAAGGGGTCCTCGGGCGTCTGGTCTATTCGATATGGACTGGACTGATGGGCCGTGAAGATAACGGAAGAAGACCACCTTCCGTTGTCCGGGAAGGACTCCTATATGCGTGAACGGCAAGATTGGTGTTTGGATATGATATTTCCTTTCCCTGTAAACCGACTCTGTACAACCCTAGGGCCCTCCGGTGTCTATATAAACCGGAGGGTTTAGTCCGCAGGCAGGATCATAATCTGAAGGAAAGATGCCCTAGAGGAAATAATAAAGTTATTATTTATTTCCTTATTTCATGATAAATGTTTATTATTCATGCTAGAATTGTATTAACCGGAAACATAATACATGTGTGAATACAAAGACAAACATAGTATCACTAGTATGCCTCTACTTGACTAGCTCGTTGATCAAAGATGGTTAAGGTTTCCTAACCATTGACATGAGTTTTCATTTGATAAACGGGATCACATCATTGGGAGAGTGATGTGATTGACTTGACCCATTCCGTTAGCTTAGCACTTGATCATTTTAGTTTACTTCTATTGCTTTCTTCATAACTTATACATGTTCCTATGACTATGAGATTATGCAACTCCCGATTACCAGAAGAACACTTTGTGTGCTACCAAACGTCACAACGTAACTGGGTGATTATAAAGGTGCTCTACAGGTGTCTCCGATGGTACTTGTTGAGTTGGCATAGATCGAGATTAGGATTTGTCACTCCGATTATCGGAGAGGTATCTCTGGGCCCTCTCGGTAATGCACATCACTATAAGCCTTGCAAGCAGTGTGAATAACGAGTTAGTTGCGGGATGATGCATTACGGAACGAGTAAAGAGACTTGCCGGTAACGATATTGAGCTAGGTATTGAGATACCGACGATCGAATCTCGGGCAAGTAACATACCGATGACAAAGGGAACAACGTATGTTGTTATGCGGTTTGACCGATAAAGATCTTCATAGAATATGTAGGAGCCAATATGAGTATCCAGGTTCCGCTATTGATTATTGACCGGAGATGTGTCTCGGTCATGTCTACATAGTTCTTGAACCCGTAGGGTCCGCACGCTTAACGTTTGGTGGGGATCGGTATTATGAGTTTATGTGCTTTGATGTACTGAAGGTAGTTTGGAGTCCCGGATATGATCACGGACATGACGAGGAGTCTGGAAATTGTCGGACATAAAGATCAATATATTGGATGACTATGTTTGAACTTTGGAAGTGTTCCGGGCAAGTTAGGGCATATACCGGAGTACCGGGGGGTTACCGGAACCCCCCGGGGAGTGTAATGGGCCTATTGGGCCTTAGTGGAGAAGAGGAGAGGCGGCCAAGGCAGGCCCGCGCCCCCTCCCCCTCTAGTCCAAATTGGACAAGGAGGGGGCGCCCCCTTTCCTTCCCCCCTCTCTCCTTCCCCCTTCTCCTACTCCTACTTGGAAAGGAGGAGTCCTACTCCCGATGGGAGTAGGACTCCCCCTTGGTGCGCCCTCCTCCTGGCCGGCTGCCTCCCCCCTAGCTCCTTTATATACGGGGGGGCAACCCAAGACACACAAGTTGATCATTGATCTTTAGCCGTGTGTGGTGCCCCCCTCCACCATAATCCACCTCGGTCATATCGTAGCGATGCTTAGGTGAAGCCCTGCGTCGGTAGCTTCATCAACACCGTCATCACGTTGTCGTGCTGAAGGAACTCTCCCTTGAAGCTCTACTGGATCGTGAGTTCGTGGGACGTCACCAAGATGAACGTGTGCAGATCGCGGAGGTGCCATACGTTCGGTACTTGGATCTGTCGATCATGAAGACGTACGACTACATCAACCGCATTGTCATAACGCTTCCGCTTACAGTCTACGAGAGTACATGGACGACACTCTCCCCTCTCATTGTTGTGCATCACCATGATCTTGCGTGTGCATAGGAATTTTTTTGAAATTACTACGTTCCCCAACAGTGGCATCCGAGCAAGGTTTATGCTTAGATGTTATATGCACGAGTAGAACACAAGTGAGTTGTGGGCGATACAAGTCATACTGCTTACCAGCATGTCATACTTTGATTCGCGGTATTGTTGGATGAAGCAGCCCGACCGATATTACGCGTACGCTTACGCGAGACTGGTTCCACCGACGTGCTTTGCACACAGGTGGCTGGCGGGTGTCAGTTTCTCCAACTTTAGTTGAATCGAGTGTGGCTACGCCTGGTCCTTGTGAAGGTTAAAACAACACTAGCTTGACGAAATATCATTGTGGTTTTGATGCGTAGGTAAGGACGGTTTTTGCTCAGCCCGTAGCAGCCACGTAAAACTTGCAACAACAAAGTAGAGGACATCTAATTTGTTTTTGCAGGGCATGTTGTGATGTGATATGGTCAAGACATGACGCTAAATTTTATTGTATGAGATGATCATGTTTTGTGACAGAGTTATCGGCAACTGGCAGGAGCCATATGGTTGTCGCTTTATTGTATGCAATGCAATCACCCTGTAATTGCTTTACTTTATCACTAAGCGGTAGCGATAGTCGTAGAAGCAATAGTTGGCGAGACGACAACGATGCTACGATGGAGATCAAGGTGTCCCGTCGGTGATGATGGTGATAATGACGGTGCTTTGGAGATGGAGATCAAAGGCACGAGATGATGATCGCCATATCATATCACTTATATTGATTGCATGTGATGTTTATCCTTTATGCATCTTATTCTGCTTTGATTGACGGTGGCATTATAAGATGATCTCTCACTAAATTTCAAGGTAAAAGTGTTCTCCCTGAGTATGCACCGTTGCCAAAGTTCGTCGTGCCAAGACACCACGTGATCTCGGGTGTGATAAGCTCAACGCTCACCTACAACGGGTGCAAGCCAGTTTCGCACACGCAGAAATACTCGGGTTAAACTTGACGAGCCTAGCATATGCAGATATGGCCTTGGAACATTGAGACCGAAAGGTCGAGCGTGAATCATATAGTAGATATGATCAACATAGTGATGTTCACCATTGAAAACTACTCCATTTCACGTGATGATCGGAACTGGTTTAGTTGATTTGGATCACGTCATCACTTAGATGATTAGAGGGATGTCTGTCTAAGTGGGAGTTCTTAAGTAATTTGATTAATTGAACTTTAATTTATCATGAACTTAGTACCTGATAGTATTATGCTTGTCTAAGTTGTTGTAGATAGATGGCCCGTGCTGTTGTTCCGTTGAATTTTAATGCGTTCCTTGAGAAAGCTAAGTTGAAAGATGATGGTACCAATTACGCAGACTGGGTCCGTAACTTGAGGATTATCCTCATTGCTGCACAGAAGAATTACGTCCTGGAAGCACTGCTAGGTGCAAGACCCGCTGCAAGAGCAACGCCGGACATTGTAAATGTCTGGGAGAGCAAAGTTGATGACTACTCGATAGTTCGGTGTGCCATGCTTTACGGCTTAGAACCGGGACTTCAACAATGTTTTGAACGTCATGGAGCATATGAGATGTTCCAGGAGTTGAAGTTAATATTTCAAGCAAATACCCGGATTGAGAGATATGAAGTCTCCAATAAGTTCTATAGCTGCAAGATGGAGGAGAATAGTTCTGTTAGTGAACATATACTCAAAATGGCTAGGTATAATAATCACTTGATCCAACTGGGAGTTAATCTTCCTGATGATAGTGTCATTGACAGAATTCTCCAATCACTACCACCAAGTTTCAAGAGCTTCATGATGAAGTATAATATGCAAGGGATGGAAAAGACAATTCCCGAGCTCTTCGCGATGCTAAAGGTTGCGGAGGTAGAAATCAAGAAGGAGCATCAAGTGTTGATGGTCAACAAGACCACCAGTTTCAAGAAAAAGGGTAAAGGGAAGAAGAAGAAGGGGAACTTCAAGAAGAACAGCAAACAAGTTGCTGCTCAGGAGAAGAAACCCAAGTCTGGACCTAAGCCTGAGACTGAGTGCTTCTACTGCAAAGGGACTGGTCACTGGAAGCATAACTGCCCCAAGTATTTGGCGGATAAGAAGGATGTCAAGGTGAACAAAGGTATATGTGATATACATGTTATTGATGTGTACCTTACTAGAGCTCGCAGTAGCACCTGGGTATTTGATACTGGTTTTGTTGCTAACATTTGCAACTCGAAATAGGGACTACGGATTGAGCGAAGATTGGCTAAGGACGAGGTGACGATGCGTGTGGGAATTGGTTCCAAAGTCGATGTGATCGCCGTCAGCACGCTACCTCTACATCTACCTTTGGGATTAGTTTTAGACCTGAATAATTGTTATTTGGTGCCAGTGTTAAGCATGAACATTATACCTGGATCTTGTTTGATGCGAGACGGTTATTCATTTAAATCTGAGAATAATGGTTGTTCTATTTATATGAGTAATATCTTTTATGGTCATGCACCCTTAAAGAGTGGTCTATTTGTGTTGAATCTCGATAGTAGTGATACACATATTCATAATATTGAAGCCAAAAGATGCAGAGTTGATAATGATAGTGCAACTTATTTGTGGCACTACCGTTTAGGTCATATTGGTGTAAAGCGCATGAACAAACTCCATACTGATGGACTTTTGGAATCACTTGATTATGAATCACTTGGTACTTGCGAACCATGCCTCATGGGCAAGATGACTAAAACGCCGTTCTCCGGAACAATGGAGCGAGCAACAGATTTATTGGAAATCATACATACTGATGTATGTGGTCCAATGAATATTGAGGCTCGCGGCTGGTATCATTGTTTTCTCACCTTCACACATGATTTGAGCAGATATGGGTATATCTACTTAATGAAATATAAGTCTGAAACATTTGAAAAGTTCAAAGAATTTTATAGTGAAGTGGAAAATCATCGTAACAAGAAAATAAAGTTTCTACGATCTGATCGTGGAGGAGAATATTTGAGTTACGAGTTTGGTCTACATTTGAAGCAATGCGGAACAGTTTCGCAACTCACGCCACCCGAAACACCATAGAGTAATGGTGTGTCCGAACTTCGTAATCGTACTTTACTAGATATGGTGCGATCTATGATGTCTCTTACTGATTTACCGCTATCGTTTTGGGGTTATGCTTTAGAGACGGCTGCATTCACATTAAATAGGGCACCATATAAATCCGTTGAGACGACGCCTTATGAACTGTGGTTTGGCAAAAAAACCAAAGTTGTCATTTCTTAGAGTTTGGGGCTGCTATGCTTATGTGAAAAGTTTCAACCTGATAAGCTCGAACCCAAATCGGAGAAATGTGTCTTCATAGGATACCCAAAGGAGACTGTTGGGTACACCTTCTATCACAGATCCGAAGGCAAAACATTCGTTGCTAAGAATGGATCCTTTCTAGGGAAGGAATTTCTCTCGAAAGAAGTGAGTGGGAGGAAAGTAGAACTTGATGAGGTAACTGTACCTCCTCCCTTATTGGAAAGTAGTTCATCACAGAAACCGGTTCCTATGACGCCTACACCAATTAGTGAGGAAGCTAATGATATTGATCAAGAAACTTCAGATCAAGTTACTACTGAACCTCGTAGGTCAAAACAGAATAAGATCCGCACCAGAGTGGTATGATAATCCTATTTTGGAGGTCATGTTACTTGACCATGGCAAACCTATGAACTATGAGGAAGCGATGATGAGCCCAAATTCCGCAAAATGGCTTGAGGCCATGAAATCTGAGATGGGATCCATGTATGAGAACAAAGTATGGACTTTGGTTGACTTTCCCGATGATCGGCAAGCCATCAAGAATAAATGGATCTTTAAGAAGAAGACTGACGCTGACGGTAATGTTACTGTTTACTAAGCTCGACTTGTTGCGAAAGGTTTTCGACAAGTTCAAGGGGTTGACTACGATGAGACTTTCTCACCCGTAGCGATGCTTAAGTCTGTCCGAATCATGTTAGCAATTGCCGCATTTTATGATTATGAAATTTGGCAAATGGATGTCAAAACTGCATTCCTGAATGGATTTATAGAAGAATAGTTGTATATGATGCAACCAGAAGGTTTTGTCGATCCAAAAGGTGCTAACAAAGTGTGCAAGCTCCAGCGATCCATTTATGGACTGGTGCAAGCCTTTCGGAGTTGGAATAAATGTTTTGATAGTGTGATCAAAGCATATGGTTTTATACAGACTTTTGGATAAGCCTGCATTTATAAGAAAGTGAGTGGGAGCCCTGTAGCATTTCTAATACTATATGTAGATAACATATTGTTGATTGGAAATGATATAGAATTTCTGGGTAGCATAAAAGGATACTTGAATAAGAGTTTTTCAATGAAAGACCTCGGTGAAGCTGCTTACATATTGGGCATCAAGATCTATAGAGATAGATCAAGACGCTTAATTGGACTTTCACAAAGCACATACCTTGATAAAGTTTTGAAAAAGTTCAAAATGGATCAAGCAAAGAAAGGGTTCTTGCCTGTGTTACAAGGTGTGAAGTTGAGTCAGACTCAATGCCCGACCACTGCAGAATATATAGAGAAAATGAAAAATGTTCCCTATGCTTCAGCTATAGGCTCTATCATGTATGCAATGCTGTGTACCAGACCTGATGTGTGCCTTGCTATTAGTTTAGCAGGGAGGTACCAAAGTAATCCAGGAGTGGATCACTGGACAGCGGTCAAGAACATTCTGAAATACCTGAAAAGGACTAAGGATATGTTTCTCGTTTATGGAGGTGACAAAGAGCTCGTCGTAAATGGTTACGTCGACGCAAGCTTTGACATTGATCCGGACGATTCTAAATCGCAAACCGGATACATGTTTATATTGAACGATGGAGCTGTCAGTTGGTGCAGTTCTAAGAAAAGTATCGTGGCGGGATCTACGTGTGAAGCGAAGTACATAGCTGCTTCGGAAGCAGCAAATGAAGGAGTCTGGATGAAGGAGTTCATATCCGATCTAGGTGTCATACCTAGTGCATCGGGTCCAATGAAAATTTTTGTGACAATACTGGTGCAATTGCCTTGGCAAAGGAATCTAGATTTCACAAGAGAACCAAGCACATCAAGAGACGCTTCAATGTGACCAAGTCCAGGTGGGAGAAATAGAGATTTGCAAGATACATACGGATCTGAATGTTGCAGACCCATTAACTAAGCCTCTCTCACGAGAAAAACATGATCATCACCAAGACTCCATGGGTGTTAGAATCATTACTGTGTAATCTAGATTATTGACTCTAGTGCAAGTGGGAGACTGAAGGCAATATGCCCTAGAGGCAAAATAAAGTTATTATTTATTTTCTTATTTCATGATAAATGTTTATTATTCATGCTAGAATTGTATTAACCGGAAACATAATACATGTGTGAATACATAGACAAACATAGTGTCACTAGTATGGCTCTACTTGACTAGCTCGTTGATCAAAGATGGTTAAGGTTTCCTAACAATTGGCAGGAGTTGTCATTTGATAAACAGGATCACATCATTGGGAGAATGATGTGATTGACTTGGCCCATTCCGTTAGCTTAGCACTTGATCATTTTAGTTTACTACTATTGCTTTCTTCATAACTTATACATGTTCCTATGACTATGAGATTATGCAACTCCCGATTATCGGAAGAACACTTTATGTGCTACCAAATGTCACAACGTAACTGGGTGATTATAAAGGTGCTCTACAGGTGTCTCCGATGGTACTTGTTGAGTTGGCATAGATCGAGATTAGGATTTGTCACTCCGATTGTCGGAGAGGTATCTCTAGGCCCTCCCGGTAATGCACATCAGTATAAGCCTTGCAAACAATGTGACTAATGACTTAGTTGTGGGATGATGCATTACAGAACGAGTAAAGAGACTTGCCGGTAACGAGATTGAGCTAGGTATTGAGATACCGACGATCAAATCTCGGGCAAGTAACATACCGATGACAAAGGGAACAACGTATGTTGTTATGCGGTTTGACCGATAAAGATCTTCGTAGAATATGTAGGAGCCAATATGAGCATCCAGGTTCCACTATTGGTTGTTGACCAGAGACGTGTGTCGGTCATGTCTACATAGTTCTCGAACCCATAGGGTCCGCACGCTTAACGTTTGGTGACGATCGATATTATGATTTTATGTGTTTTGATGTACCAAAGGTATTTCGGAGTCCCGGATATGATCACGGACATGACGAGGAATCTCGAAATGGTGAAGACATAATGATCGATATATTGGATGACTATGTTTGGACTTCGGAAGTGTTCCGGGAAAGTTTGGGCATATACCGGAGTACCGTGGGGTTACCGGAACCCCCCGGGAGTGTAATGGGCCTATTGGGCCTTAGTGGAGAAGAGGAGGGGCGTCCAAGGCAGGGCCGCGCGCCTCCTCCCCCTCTAGTCCGAATTGGACAAGGAGGGGGGCGCCCCCTTTCCTTCCCCCCTGTCTTCTCCTAACCCCTTCTCCTACTCCTACTAGGAAAGGAGGAGTCCTACTCCCGGTGGGAGTAGGACTCCCCCCTTGGCGTGCCCTCCTCCTAGCCGGCCGCCTCCCCCCTAGCTCCTTCATATATGGGGGTGGGGGCACTCCAAGACACACAAGTTGATCATTGATCTTTATCCGTGTGCGGTGCCCCCTCCACCATAATCCACCTCGGTCATATCGTAGCGGTGCTTAGGCGAAGCCCTACGTCAGTAGCTTCATCAACACTGTCATCACGCCGTCGTGCTGATGGAACTCTCCCTCGAAGCTCTACTGGATCGTGAGTTCATGGGACGTCACCGAGCTGAATGTATGCAGATCGCGGAGGTGCCGTACGTTCGGTACTTGGATCGGTCGATCATGAAGACGTACAACTACATCAACCGTGTTGTCATAACGCTTCCGCTTACGGTCTACGAGGGTACGTGGACGACACTCTCCCCTCTCGTTGTTGTGCATCACCATGATCTTGCGTGTGCGTAGGAATTTTTTTGAAATTACTACGTTCCCCAACATAACCTTCATAGGCTAGACAAGCCAGGGTTTAGCCATTACGATCCCGAGGTAGATCAACTCTTGTAACCTCTATACTCATCGAATACAATCAAGCAGGACATAGGGTTTTACCTCCATTAAGAGGGCCCGAACCTGGGTAAACATTGTGTCTCTTTGTCCATTGTTACCATTGATCCTCAGACGCACAGCTTGGGCCCCATACCCGAGATCTGCCGGCTTTGACACCCACCCCCGCCCGACCAATTTTCTTCTTCTTTTTGGCAGATCATGTGGGTGGGGGTGGGGGTGGGGAGCTCTCACATCCACTTTTGGTGCTCCATCGGGTGTGTCGTGGTTGTGAAGTTACTTTCCGCTATTCTTTCCTTCTTCGTACACACACTTAAGTTGTTTCGTTCATCGTGGTCCGTCAAGGAAGGAGTGTTCTCGACCACTGGTTTTTCTTTGCCATGCGCGCTAGACCGCTTTTTATCGTGATTTGCCGAGGAAGGAGTCCTCCCAGTCGCTATATTCTTTTTTTGTGGGGTTGTATCCGGCGAGGGTGTGGGCACCGAGGCATATGCCCTTGCTTTCACCCTCTTTTTTCGAAACGGAGGCAAAATATTTTCCTCATCGATTAATTAAGAAGAGAATTGCCCAACTATTTTTTGGAAAACCGGACGAAAACTGATACAAACAACTCGGAAACGGGCTACTCACGAAGCATGAAACACCGTGACCACACAGGCAACCCTTCACATGCTCCTAGTACACAACAATCGTATCTCACCACACTTGCGCAACACAACAGAACCCTGATAAGAACACCAATAACTATGACTCGGACAATCAAAGCCACATCAACAACACAAGAAACTGAGCATCATCCATCATGAAACCGCATACGCCTTTTCATTGGCGTGCACACTGGCCACATCAATATCCTCAACCACATGCACCTCCGACCCGAAGGACTCAGAAGATGCCTCTGGATGCTCACATGACAAACATGAATCATCTCCCTCACACGAGGTCACTAGTGAGTCCACCTTCATGTGCTTCACTGACAAAAGCGAAGCACAACTCAGACATAGCTCCCTAATCTCGGGCATGATTTGCAGCACGGGAGCCACGAGCATGACGATGGACTCGTCTTGAGTGGTAGATAACACAAGGGGCGAGGCAGACATCGACGGCAACACGGGGGCAACTATACAACTTTGCACCCGTGTCCTCCTCGGAGCAAACACCAACTCCATAACTTTGCTTTCACTCTGGTCTCGCGTTTAGTCTCTCGCATCTTTTGTCCATTGGTGAGCGAGGACATGCTTATGTACATTTTCCATGAAAACAAGTACACTGAACCTGCATGCCTGGTTAAATTAAGAGAAAATGGAAATTACCTCCACATTATTAACCGATGTGTCAATGTGTATGGAGGTCATTTGGTCTGGGTGCTGGTCTTGGAGACTTGCGTGCAACTTGACCAAATAAGAGTGGATGCTGCTGCCTAACCGTATATAAACACCTTGTCAGGGGCGGAGCCAACGTATGACCGTTGGGTTCAGGTGAACCCAATGGATTTTGCTGCCACGTACTATATATAGCCTGGTCAACTGAATGAACCCAATGGAATATTACGGTTGAACCCAACGCAAATTAGAAAAGCACAAACAGTGGCCTTTTAGTCCATTAATTTTTTCAACGTGATTAGCCCATAAAAGGCCCAGGATTTGGACTGACTCGCGCCTGGATTGACTCGATCGCTTACTTCCCGTCGGAGACTCTCGTCTCTCGTTTCTCCTGTTCCGCCGTTCCGATCTCCCATCTCTCGATCTCCAGAGGCAAGCGGAAACTACAGGCAATGACAGTCCAAATTCAAGGTATCACATCGCTATATCTTTCTCCCTCAATCCTAGTAGTATCCTAGTATGCTAATGTCATTTGCCCTAATTATTTTCCTAATTGCTTTCCCCACTCAACTTTGACCTATCAAGGCTATAGAATTGTAGAGTATTTCTCGAAAGGAAATAAATCATCAGATTGAGATAATGAGGCTAGCAGTTCAAGCCACCCGATGTAGGCAAAGTGCAAGCAGTTTCCCAAAGCCTTCTATACAAAGAGAATTGATTTAGATGATCCGCTTTTAGTCCAGCTGATCGGAAGAGAATATTTGGAGTACAAAAAGAAAAACATAAGAAGCAACAACAAATCAAGAACCTTATATGCCTCCACCTGTTTTTGGCTTTGCATATAGGGTTATTCGAGATGCCCCACAAAGATATATTTTATCTAGAACATCTATCCTTTAGTCCATCAACTTTAAAGCTAGTAAGTTACCACAACAGTAATGACGAGATGCTTATTCAGCTGTGAATGTTCTCAACAAAATGTTGCGCAATAAATTAGGTGATAAGTGTTCATGATTGGTTGCTTAATTTGCTTTGTGGAGATATATATGTTTTATATCATCAGTATGATTATGTATCTGATCAGTTTAAGATGAAGAACTCAAAAAAGGGGGACTATTAAACGTGATTGTCTTTGTATGTTTCTTTCATTTGATATGACTTATTTTAAACTTGCCAAAACTAATTTTTCATTCATTCTAGTGATTTCAGGAGGATGAGAACTTGCAGCTGAAGCTATGAAGTTTATTTTCGGCATGACTCTACTTACAATATGTAAAGTGGTTTCTTAATTTTGTCCAACTGGTATGTCTTGCACTCTTCTAGTTTTAGTGTAACAGCTATATGTTATGATTGATATCATGTTTCTATTTGCTATGTATCTTTGAGTGATATGGTCCGAAACTAGACATTACAATTAATTCATTCATCCCAAATCCTCACATTGAGTCAATGAGTGAACCCAATGGCTAAATTTTCTGGCTCCGCCCCTGCACCTTGTTTTCTTCACGACATGACCGCAAAACCCGTTCCAACTGACGCACGAACGCACGACGAATCGCAGATACAATGTATCATGTGCGTATCAGCGTGTGGACTTACTATATATACTAGCATGTGTAGACGCTAGTGGAGTGTTACATTCTGATGGATCAACGGGACAAAACGATCAGTGCCACAACACCCTAGTAACTCCACACACGTGGCCTTAACGACGGCGAAACGAAGGGACAAGGAACGAACGTACGAGAGATCGAATGGGTTAGGGAATAGTGATGCAGGCGAGGTGCAATGGATGTCCCGCCTGCAACGATATCATCGTTAATATGATAATGCTCTATGTGACGGTACGTACTACCCAATATTATGCTAGGAAATTCCGACGGCAGACGATGCATGCAAGCATGTTGTGACGATAAGAGAGAAATATATATATATGTATGTATGTGCCACTGGCAAATGGACGTTAACTCGAGGTCAGGTGCAATGGACTCACGTGCGGCTTGACCGCCATTTGCACTATCATAATTCTTGGTCGCACTCACCTAGCTAACTGGATTCTTGATCGCATGCGGCCAGTGGAGCGCAGGACTGCTACTGCGCTGCTCGGTGGTTGTTATGCTCTGTTTCTTGGTCTCTTCGCATAACTGTTTCTGGATTCGACGCCTATTTGCTCTGCTCGCCTACTTTATGATGATGGTAATGATATTTTGTAGAGCATATTTGTGTCGATATGGTATTACATGTTGAGATAGTATGTTGGTTGTTGTTGAAATGGATTTATATTGGTATATATCGGTCAACTAATTTGATCGGACGGAGTACTAATTGAGACGCAAATTCAAGCCGAATTAGAGTTAAAAGCAGTCCGCAAGTTCATAACATACCGTTCAAAAAAAAACAAGTTCATGGCATTTGCTGGCACCTGCGGTCAACGTCAAGAAGAAGGCGGTACAACAGCCTGAGCTGAGCATGTTAGCGTCTCCGAGTGATCGTGGAAAAGTCATGGTACTAGTAATATTAACTGGGCTGTAGCTGAGCTAGCTTATTTCAATACGATCAAGTGGAAGTAGCTGAGCGGGTGTTAGTACGCATCAACACTCCACTGCAATCCACTGGTGATCTATAATTCTTTTCATTTTTGTTGCGAAAAGGTGATCTACAATTCATTTAGCAGCTAGCTAGTAGGTGGTGTGAGGTGAGTGCGAGGATGAATTATGATACTGCAAATGGTGGTCAAGGCTAACCGCACGTGAGTCAATATGCAGGTCCATTGCACCTGACCTCCACACTCACTCTCTCATTTTTGTCTTCTTCTTTTAAAATGCGGCGTCACTCTTAATTAATTTGTAAGTTGCACTTAGAGTATGCCAGTATTATCATCCACGTAGCTGTTACCATGCATCGTCTGCGAGTGACATCTGGAAGTTTCCAAGCAAGCATAATACGTACCGTCGTTAGGCTGGCAATGCATTGCACCTCGCCTGCGGCGCTATTCCTTAACCGGTTCCATACCAGCTCACCTACGTACGTTCTTTCGTCCGTTCCTTCGTCAATCTAGCTTGCCATCATTTAGACAATCGCCTGTCTGTTAGTTTGCTAGGTAGATGTCTACTATATGTGTCACTCACACCTTGTCTTCCATCGAGGTCGATTAGAATTTTACACTTCCCTGAGACACACACATGGTGCATTGTATCTGTGATTTTTCATGCGGGCGTCAACTGGAACTGAGCTGGCACCGTCCAGAAAGAAAAGGATGAAGTTCATATACGGTTAGGCAGCATGCAGTTCAGATTTGGTCAAGTTCCAGGCAAGTCTGCAAGACAGGCATCCCAGACCAGAAGACAGCACACATGACATATTGACACGTCGGTTAGTACCGTGGAGGTAATTTAGCTTTTAATCTTGAAAATCTATACTAGTATATATTACCGAAGTGCACACATGTTTTTTATTCGCTTCGTTCCATAATTATTGTTGTGATTTTAACTAAAATCACAACAAAAAATATGGAACAGGGAGGTTTGAACTAAAACCACACAAAAAATATGACATAAAGGAAGTACTACTACTACTAATTATTCTCACGGAAAATACCTAGCGTGCACACAGTTTTAAGTTTTTCCACTTCTCCTGTGGCTAAAGACGTTTACGTGGATGTGTGGTGTGCGGCGTGTGTGGTGTCGTCACAACATGCATATGCGTGATGTGACGGGGCGGTCACATCTCAGTTATTCCATCCTTTTACTCTAGACCCTTTATATATTCCTGTCCATTGAGCTCTATTTCTTTTTCCATTTCGTGATCAGGTTTCGTGTCTCCAATTAGCGCACGAGCGTGATTGAATCTGGTCCGGAGTCCCCGAGGCATGCCGGAAGAATCGCTAGTGCTAGGTTGACGTATGAATGCATGGATGGATCAATCAGCCCTGGATCCACGAGTGCAGTTAACTAATGGCTGCAGTAGCAGATAGTTAAATACTTAATTGGTACTACAGCTTACACATCGAATTGTGCCCTCCATGAGTTCAATTTATTTAAGAGCGTGCCATGCTTATATTTGTACTAGTGTAGTTTTCAGATTATGCATGATACGTAGCCGGAGTGCCTAATCAGGCAGCATGCAGAGCACCCTGTCACCACTTGGATTTAATTTGGACATCAACTACTGCTGATAATTTACAAAAAACGCCTCAAAATTTATTGCAACCTTTTATTTTTCAAGCATGTCATTTGGTGCTAGCTTGTCCGTAGTTTGTCTCCTGCCGATTAAGAGCTCGACAAGCATAGGTGACAGTGTCATCGCAAAGCTAGATGCCTAAAATGCCCTCGCGAAGGAACCTCGGAACTTTCCTATCCGTTTTCAGACATGACAAGCGTCTACTTCATCTTGACTTTTCCCATTCCATCCAGGACATCAACTTCTTGCATATACACTTCATCTTGACTTTTCCCATTCCATTCAGGTCATTCAGCACATCCACTTCTTGCATATATAGTACTCCCTCTGTTTCTTGTTAGATGCATCATGAATTTAATTTTCATACCATATAGATTTAGTATTGTAAATGTTAATATTTTTTTCTACAAAGTTTGAATTTGTTCAAATCTTATATGCAGACTAAAAAAGGAGGGAATACTTCCTTTGTCTCTAGTGATGTAAATGTTTTTATATTTCTTTACATCACTGGAGACAGAGGGAGTACTACATAAAAAGACACAATATGAGGTCACTCATGACCAATTTCCCTTTTGACCAAAAATAGAGTAGAGAATTGGTAGTTCATCAAAGGCACTGTAGGAGAGACCGAAAGCATCCGATCAAACTGATGATACCTACTGCAAGTTTGGTGTACTTGCAGAAAGACACTATCTGAAGAGCGTCAAGTTTGAAACTTTGACTTGCATATCCGTGTTTGACTCAGCAAGCATGCATGATGGAAGTGGCCAGGGCATATATGCCGTTGCTAGTTGTACCTAATCTTGAATCTGGCCGCACAATGTAGCACATGCAATTCGGGTTAACGCACGCACACATTCAGCTACTAGTTTACAGGTTAGGGTTCCAAAAAACTACCACTTCTTAAATTTTCTCAGAAAGCTACCAAACGCGCGGTCTGCTGTTTCAAAAAACTCAAACCCGCGGTGACTAGCGACTTAACCGTTTTTCTGACGGCCTAGGCCCATCTGTCAGCCCACGTGGGCACGCGCGCTCACGGCGCGGCAGTTGACGGCCGTTAGCCGACCGGCCTGGTCGGAACTGGGGTAAATATACCCGCTCGGTCGCTCACTCTCTCGTGCTCGCTCACTCTCTTGTGCTCGCTCACTCCCCTGCTCTCACTCCCCTGCTCCAGTACGAGCTCGCCGCCGCGCGCCGTCTTCGAGGCCGATGGCCGTCGACCTCCTTGCCGCAATGCCTTCCTGGAACGACGAGGAAACCAGCTCGGAGGAGGAGTGCGAGGCTGTCAGCATGGACATGGGACTTATGGTAAGTTCTTTGCCACCTAGGGTTAGGGTTAGGGTTAGGTGCTAGTAGCTTAGGCTACAGCCATGGATGTTGCTTAGTGTAGTGTTGTTGTTGTGTGTGTGATACTGTTCTTGATTAGTGAGGGTGGGGTTTGATTGTAGGATTGAGGCAACCTAGGGTTCATCTCTATACACTGTTAGGGTTCATGCTGATTTGGGGATTTAATGAACAGTGCAAGTTGATTCTGGTATTGAGTGCAGATTGAAACCAGTTTTTGTTGGTTATTATGGTTGCAGGAGGAACCAGACACCACTGTGGAGCCCCTTTTCTGTGGCCAACTTGAGCTTGCTCATCCCAAGTGCATTCTGCACCAACTGAGGCCTATTAAGCGTGTTGCTTTTGAAGGGCCTGTAACAGGGAGGCGTTTCTATGGCTGCCCAGTCCAGGTTAGATGCCAATTAAGTTTTCTGCTATGGATGTTCAGTGATGTTTGATATGATGCAACAGTTTGTTTGATATGACAGACACATATGTATTTTTGTCACTTTGGAAACTTAATAATGTCATTGTAATAACTTTTCACATTTACAAATGCAGGAAAATGGTGTGAATTGTGGTGTTGTAGAGTGGGTTGATGGGCCTTGGCCAACTGTTCTTCAGAGATGTTTGTGCAAGCTATGGGAGATGTTCCATGAGCAGAACTTTGGAAGGGTACAGGACAAGGAGAAGTTTGAGCAGGAGTTGGCCAGGATTAAGAGTGAACATGAAAGGGAGTTGGCCAAGCTGAGGACTGAAAATGACAAGCTTTGCATTGAGTACACCAAGCTTGTTGCTGATGTATCCAAGATGTTTGATTGGCAGGATGGTAGGGTGGACAAGAAACAAGTGGAGGAGGAAGAACTTGAGAAGAAGAAGAAGGATCTAGAGGAGAAAGCCATGTTGGAGGTGCAGATGGAAAAGCTCAAACTTGCAAAAGAGCAGAGGTGCATTTTGCAGAGCCAAGCTGATATCGTCAAGAACACTAGGAAGGCTATGAAGGATGTTGAAGTTGACAGAGATGTTCTTAAGAAGGAGAAGGCAAAGCTTGAGCTTGTTGTTGCTGAGCTGCTGAATGAAGGGTATGGCAGCAAGGAGAAGTTAGAGCAAATCAAGGCCATCCTTGAGTCTTGAACTTGCTGTGATATGTTGGTGAAGTAAGTACATCCAAAGGCCTTTATATAAGGATGTGGCCTGGCATGATTTCAAGTGATTATGGGTGTGCATTTTGGGGCAATGTGAAGTTTAACCTAGTGTGTAAGAACCTTATTTCCTATGTTGTTAAGTTGTAATGGATCACCTATGGTATTAAGTGTTGTAATGGATCTCCTATGCTATTAAGTAGTTGAAATGGATCTCTTATGCTACTAGGTTGTGGAAATGGATCTTGTATGCTATTAAGTGTTCAGCTTGATCTAATATCTTTTATATGTTATTTGTTACCCTTCATATATTATTTCTGTGGGTAATTGGGCTTAGTGGCCCACTACTCTCTGACCAAATGCAACCCTAGGCCTACTAAACCCAATCCCCCATCCATCTCTCAATATAAACCCCTCCCCACCCCCACCCTTTCCCAGTGACTCCACCAGCCGCCACCCAAAAGAAACCCTACAGATGGATCCTGACATGGGAGATGTCACAGAGGAAGAGGGGGAGGTTGTGGAGGTACGGACAGCAGCAGCAGCAGCACAGAGGAGGAGGAGGCGCAGGCAGAGGGCACTAGAGGCGGCCCAGGATGAGCAGCAAGAGGAGTTCAACCGCCGACTCTCCAACAAGGTACTGGAGAAGTGCAATGATGAAGAACTAGAGCTGGTTTTCACTGGTGGCAGGGGAAGGTCATTCATCCAGATCATTAGGTGGGCAAGGATGAGGGCAGTCATGGCTCCTCATCCTGCAACTAGGACCAAGTGGGTCCGTTTCTTTGAGCGCTATGACTGATATGTCAATCTAGCTATCTATCTTGCTATCTATCTTTCTATCTGTAAGTCAATTTGAGAGAGACTTGTAGTAGTTTTTGTGAGATTTGGATGTAATCTATGAGACTATCTATCTATCTATCTATGTAACATTTGGATGTTTCTATCTGTAAGGTGTATATCAAGTGTTGAATCCACATATAGATAAAAGTTGCAGATGAATTGAAGTTGCAAACAATTGCAGAATCCACATACAGTATCATGTTACAAACCAAATGAAACAGTGCAGTATCAAGTACTTAGTGAGGCAATGTTATTACAAACCAAATCAAACAGTATCAAGCACTTGGAGTTCAACAACTTCAGCTAGTTGCCACTTGCATAAAAGTAATCTTTCAGCCTATTAGATGGCTTCCTGACCCTCTTTGACCCATCATGCACAGCACTTGTAGCAGCTCTATTGGCGGCAGCCTGTCTAGGAGCAATGAAAGATCCAGTGCCAGCTCTATTGGCAATGAAATATGTGTTGGTCCTGCTCTTCTTGAGAGGTGGTGGTGCTGTTGATGTAGCTGGTGCTGCCCTCTTCCTTGACCTAGAAGTTGTCTGTGTTGACTCATTTGTTATTGGAGGAGGAGTTGGTGCAGGTGCAGAGGCAGCAGGTACCCTTGGTGGCCTTTGTGCAGTTGCAGCCATTGAAGATCCAGCCTCAGAGTAGTTTGTTCTATTTTCCTACACAATAATATTAGTTAGAAGTATTTTCCTACAAATGAAATGAATGTAACAATGCAATGCAATGAATGTAACAATGGAATCAATGGACATACCTGATGCTTGTTTAGCCTCATCTGGAACTTAGGTTTCAAAGGGACACCACAATTGTTGATCCTGTGCCCTTGCATCTTGTAGTTGCTGCATGTGACTGTACCAATCCTAGAAGTGTCCTTTTTAGCTGGCACCTCAAACAGGCCTTTCCTCCTGGCAGTTTGTTTTTTACCTTTCTTTTCTCTAAAAACAGGGGGAGAAATATCATGCCCATTTGTATGAGGCCAATGGCCAGGACCTGGCACAGGGAATATTATGTGCTTATATGTTTCACAATACATGGGTTTCTTGAAGAAAGCAGAAACATAGTCTTTAGGGTGTATCTTCACTTTCTGCATTGCAGCAATGGCATGACTGTATGGGATAGCTGTCATGTCCCACCTCCTACAGTCACAGGTCTCGTTGTTCAAATTAACACAATATGTTTTTTAGAGCTACTTGTGACCTGCCATATCCCTGGCCCTGCCATGTATGCTTCACAATATTTAGCCCACTTCTTCCCCTCTTCTAAAATCTCTGAATAAGTAGGTGTGATTTCCCATCTGCATCCCTCTGTCTTCTCTCTGATCTTCTGAAACTTAATCATTAGCTTTGTTCTTATGCCCTCTAACATAGTCCTGATTGGCTTGTTCCTAACATCCAATATCATTCTATTGAAAACCTCACTAAGGTTGTTTACTACCAGGTCTGTTTTGCACACAGTGTCCATTTTATACCTAGCCCAGGTATGGTCTGGTATCTGGGACAACCACTTCCAAGCTTCTAAACTTTCTTTTTTCAAATTCTCCATGCCTAAATCATGTCCATGTTTGGTAAAGGAATAGGCAGCCTGATCTAAATGTTTCTTAAGTTCCTCTCCTCTAAAACTAGCAGACTGAAAATTGGCATAAACATGCTAAGACAAAACCTTTGTGGAGAGTCAGGGAATACATCATCTATTGCATTCAACAATCCCTGTTCAATATAAGGTAATCTTAAGTGTTACTCATCTACTGAATAACATTTTACTCATGGCAAATGTAAAGACTAGGTTCAGAACAATACCTTCTGCCTGTCAGACATAATTGTGTATTTGCCAAACTTATTGCCAGTTCCAATGACTGTTCTCAACTGTGTGAGAAACCATGTCCAACTGTCTGTCTCTTCCTTATCAACAACACCAAAAGCTATTGGGAAGATGTTATTGTTGCCATCCCTCCCTGTAGCTGCCAATATCTGCTGACCAGTGCTTAGCTTGATGAAGCAACCATCCAGACCTGCTAACATGATAACATGAGTGCCTAAGTACATCAATGTTTAAAAAACATATAAATTTCTGAATACTTACCTATAAATGGCCTGCATCCATTCAGAAAACCCTCCTTGCATGCAAACAAGCATAAAACATATAGTGAAACCTTGGGGTAGGAGCTGGGTTAAGTGGGTCCTCATGTGTTGTTACTATGCACCTACTGCTAGGGTTAGTATCTAGCACACACTGCAGGTAGTCCCTTATTCTGTGATACTGGAGTTTGTGATCTCCTTGCACAACCTCAATTGCTTGCTTCCTTGCCCTATATGCCAAGCTTTTAGGCACATGCACACCAAACTTCTTCTTTGTGTATGACATAATTGTGCCAACACCAGCTCCAGGGTTGGATCTGACTGTATCCTCACAAACCTTAGCAACCCAATTGACTGTCACCTTTGTGTTCTCTCCACCTGCTCCACAAGTGTGATCTAGGTTCATCTTCTTGATACTGAAAGTTGCCTCATGAGCTATCTTGGAGGCAACTATGTAAAACTGACATCCATGTTTTCTCTCAGAGCACCAAGCAATAACCCTAGTTGGTTCATTTCTGTGATACTCAAAATTCCAAAGAGTCCTCACATGAAAATTTCTAAGTGCTTCTCTGAACTCAACTACATTTTCAAAGCACAAATGCATTGCAAACTGCTCATGTGCATCAGGCCATGATGGATCATACCATATCCTCTCCTTCTTCTGCTTCTTCCTACTCTTCCTTCCAGATGGCAGCCTTGGTGCATCATCTTCATCACTTATGCCAAAATCACCGGAAAGCAGTACTCATCGACCGGGGACATAATCTTCAAACTTGATGTGCTCGGGCTCCTTTGTGAGACTTGCTAGTTGGGCCAGTTTTCTAACTGGCTTAAGCTTTTTGGCTGCATTTGTAGTTACAGTACCAGGATCACTTATGCCAGGATCCTCTACTTGTTCATCTTCAGAAACAACTGGTTCTTCCTCCCAAAACTCAGAAGGTTCTGAGTTAGCTGCACAGAAGTGCTCTGCAGTATCAGTGCCAGTCTCATCTTCACCCCTACACCAAGCTTTGTAAGAAATTTTCTCCCCTCTGTAATCACCCCTAAAGAACTCAAAATCTGAAGATGATTTGTCATCTTCAACTTCATCTTCTTCCTCTGGTACATCTTCTTCTTCTTCATCTGCTGCTTCTTCTACATCTTCTTCTTCCACAACTTTTTTCCCCTTGTTAAAATTGCTGCTTTGATGTGTGTTTATGTAGGGATCATCAGGGGCAGGGTACAGAACACCTTCTTGTGAAACTCTGTAAACAACAGGTTCACCAACATGATCAATGGGGATCTGTTCCTCATCTGTTGGGCTTGGATCAGTAGCTTTTCTGACACTGATGTTCAGTACCTTATTATCAACAAATAAGTCAAGCATTTTCTCTAATGCCTCCTCACTATCCAGGGCCTCCACACCCTCTAGCCCCTTTCCCTCTTCCTTTACATAAGTTAGAAATGCATCCATTCCATAGCCCTCCAACTCAACCAATGCTAATATGGTCAGATAACTGATATTTGAGGACACTGAATACTTTTTCTCCATATTATCTATTCCTTGAAAATGTAGCCTCAAGTCCCAACTCGCATCATCTAAGCTGTATGATTAAATTGACAAACAATTATTTTTTAAGTGAATGCACTGAACATTACTGACCAAATGAATGTTCTTCTAATTACAGTGAATGCACTGACCAAATGAACTAACCAAATGCACTTTCTTCTACACTAACTTAACCAATAAAATACAGTAGCACTTTCTTCTAATTTGAACAAAAGCACCCAGAAATTTTAACTAAAGGACCCATAAATTTTAAAGTGAAGGACACAGAAACATTGAGCAGTGATTACCTCACTCCACCAAAGGACGACGCCCAATGGTGGCCGCCTGCTGGATCAGCGTGGATGCGCCGCCCTTCGCCACGGCCGCGGACTTCCGGATCTGAGCTCGTCGGATCCACATGAGCCGCGGGCGGTGATGGCTGCTGCGACCGCTGTGCCGGGAAGCTCGAGCTGCCTAGACATTTGTCCACCTCTGAGGGTCCACCGCCCTCCTCGCCAGTGCTGCCTTGGCTCAATCGCTCGCCGCCGACGAGATTTGGCTGCGCCGCCGCCATCGCCCACCTAGGTCACTTGGGGGAGAGGAGGGGGAGTGAGAGAACAAGACACCCGAAAGCCTACTTTGGTTCCGACCGGACCGCGTCGGCTAACGATCAAATCAAGCTGCCGTGCCGCGCTGTAGCGTGTACGTGGGCTGACAGATGGGCCCAGGCCGTCAGAAAAACGGTTAAATCGCTAGTCACCGCGGGTTTGGGTTTTTTGAAACAGCGGATCGCGCGTTTGGTAGCTTTCTGAGAAAATTTAAAAAGTAGTAGTTTTTTGGAACCGTAACCTGTAAACTAGTAGTTTTATGCTATTTACTCTTTTTTTCCTTTTCTTGTGAAAACACTAGAAGGCGCTTCACAAAGAATGTTATGCTCCTCTGGGGATACAACCATCCACTTAGCCATTGGACAATCCAATTTTTTTCTCGAATATGCACGAATGTGCATATTATATATTAAAGAAGAAAGGCAAAAGAATGCCTCCATCAAGATTTACAAAAGTGTCATTACACTTTACTCCTCCCTACTCGCCCACCTATGTAAACTACGGAAGAAAGGGTCTACATTCCCCTTAAACTTCCCAGCTACCGACCATAACATGCCTTCGGACCTCACTCTACCTAGAAGCACCTCCATCGAAGGAGATGCTCCGTTGAAAATAATAGCGTTTCGATGCTTCCACAGCTCCCAAAGTGTAAGAATAAAGATGGTATGTAGATCCTTCCATCGTAAGTTGTTGGGCCCTTGCTTATCCCGAAGCCATGTGCGTAGGGAGTCTTGTGTCGTAGGTGTCCAATCCGGCATGCCCAAAGCCTCGCATACCACAACCCAAGTTGATCTAGCAAACACACACATTAGTAGCACATGGTTGATCGTTTCCTCCTCTTGGTCACATAGGGGGCATGCGTCCTGATGCGGTAGTCCTCTCCGTGAAATCCTATCCGAGGTCCAGCACCGGTCCCGTAGTGAAAGCCAAGTGAAGAACTTGCAAGTGGATGGGGCCATAGATGTCCAAGTCAGCTCCGCCATGGGCTCCACTGTCCGGCCCTAAAACTTTGCCGTGTACGCCGACCTCACCGAGTATAGTCCGTTAGTCTCCTAGGCCCAAGAGATCGTATCAAGCACATTCACCTCCGGCTCCCACGTGCTTACTCTAAGCCATAGCCAAAGGAATTCCCGTAGTGCATCTTCCCCAATCTCTGGACCAACATCCAATGCCCAGGATCCATCTTCGATTGCCGCTGCAACAAGCCTCGTCAATCTGGCGCGCTGCGGTATCATGCCATATATGGTTGGCGCAAGGTCTTGCACCCTCATGCCATCAATCCAACGATCTTCCCAGAAGGGTGTAGTAAGTCCACAATGCGCCTCGCTTCTTGTTGCTGCTTGGAACAATAGTTTCGCTTTCGTTGAAACTCTTATCTTGAACTCACTCCATGGTCTGCTTGTGTCTACCCTTTTAAGCCAAGGCCACCTAGCCTACATGGCCACATTCAGCCATCTGAGGTTCGGCAGCCCCCAGTCCTCCGGCCCATTTTGGTGCACATACCGATTCCCAGGAGACTGCGTAGTTGCCACCATTCGCATTGGTCCTCTTGCACCAGAGGAACCCTCTACACACCTTGTTCATTGCAGCAATCGTCTTCATCGGGAGGTCCAAGGCCATCATGGCATGAATGGGCATGGCGCATAGCACTGACTGTCGGCATTAGTGCCACCTTCCACTTCGGTAAGCAATTTTCCATCTAATCCACAAGGTACTGCAACTGCACCGGTGTTTGCTTTCTCAAAGCCAGAGGTAGTCCTAGGTACTTGATTGGGAAAGATCCTCTTGGGCATCCCAACTCCTGACTTACCATATTAATTCCCTGATCGTTGCATCTTATTGGGAGGCAGCTGATTTTCCCATATTTATCCGCAGGCCTGACGCCTCCCCAAACATGTCGAAGATACACTTGCTAACCTCAAGATCCACAGGTGTAGGTTTGATGAACACCACCACGTCATCCGCAAAGATGGATAAACGTTGCCTCATTCCTCTCCGAGCCAAGGGCTCCAACATACCTCTGCTCGTGGCCCATTCAAACAACCTCTGCAAAGGCTCCATAGTAAGAATGAAAATCATTGGCGAAATCGGGTCGCCTCGCCTTAACCCCTTGCAGTTGTATATGGTGTCCCCGAGGTCCCCATTCACCATAATCTTGCTGGTGGATGTTGCAAGAATCCCACCATAATCTTCGTTGGCGACAACTACAATCCCATCTTTTTAAGACGAATTTCACTATGTTTTGGTGTTTTGGGAAGCTCCGCCTATTTTTTCAGCATCAATCTGTATAGGGGAGGATCGATGGATGCAATGCGGAGTCAAGTATTGAAATGAAATGACAAATTTGAGCAATACAAAGGGGTTATCTTGTGTTGACGCGTCTGGATTGAAATACACTAGAATAACCTTTTTAAAATCAAATTTGTCTTGCAGTACTAGGTAAAAAAAGAACATTATTTATTTATGGTTGCAAAAACTTTTTTCTGCTTAAGTGTGTTCTCATGGGCAATACTATTATAATTCTCATATGTTTTTTCTTTGATATTATCTCTCTTTTACAGTATACCGACCGATGACCTTTTTTTGAATTATTTGGATTGCTTACCACATGATGATAAAATGGGTATCCTTACTTTCCTGTAAAAAAACAAGTATGAGTCTCGTTGGCGACAACTACAATCCACTTTTGATACGTTGGTCTAAGCTAATATTTAAGTATTAATGAATTGTTCTACTCCTGCTCACTTGGTGCTTTTTTGGTTCAGTGCAAATCAGTGTAGGGACTAAACAATTTAATGATTTATTGTGAAATACTGATAAATATATTTTTATTTATGTAACCTTTACTGAAGCTCAAACAACATAGAACATCATGTTGGAATTATGTTGCTTTTAAAAGTTTACATTGAAACATTTTTGTTGACTGGAATCCGTTCATATGTAGGCAAATCAAAAAGATGTGAAATTCACATTCATTTATTGAGTAGTTATGTTTATGTCTATTTAGTATCTTGAAATATATCTCTAAAGGGGGCTCTGCAATGCTAATAGTCTAATAAATATTGTAGTGGAGATTTTGTAGATTACGTTTGTCTAACTTAGTTACAACCAAGATAAATTTTGAAAGTGTATCAATTCTAAAAAGGTGATTTGTCATGGAACCCATCTTCCCTGTCACTCACTAGTTGGCATATCCACACACAAAAACTGATCAAAATAGAAATGTCATTTCTTCAATATTAATGAGAACTAGGTCATTTTTTTATGGAAATTAATCCTCGTACAATTGTGTCTAAACAAAACTATCGACTATTTTACAACGAGCCATATCCCTCCATTCTTCGGGAATTAAGGGTACCACCTAGACATTATAGACGGATAACACCTCAAGAGTAAAAACCTCAAGCAACCCAGAAATAGGATTGTGTGTAACAGCTTTAACATGCATTCTGATAAAAACATCTACAACAAGATTAAACAAGAATGGTGATAAAGGATACCCTGACGCATCCACTTAGGCCTCTTTTTTTTCTTGGCGAAAAGGCCTATGGCCATATATTAAGTATCATAGGTCGTTACAAAGAAGCCTCCTTTGATTTACAGAAATTTTGTAGGAATTCTATAGGGTATGATTTCTATAGGAATAAGATCTTTTGAGCCCATTAATTTGTAGAAATTGATTCTTATTCATGTGTAGGATTGATTCCTATCTTTCACATCTCAAAGATTTTTTTTACTTGGATCTAATGAAAAAATTCAGATTCTACGAACCAAATGACATGTCTCTATCTATATGAATTGAAATGTGTGACATATTATTTGCTATGACTTTTCTATTTTTATAATATTTCTTTCCTATGAACCAAAAAAGAGCTTGCTAGTTCCAGAAAGTGATCATTATAGTCATTAACTTGAATACCCACACAACATCACTAATTGTTGTTTATTAGTATGTATTATACTCACACGTGACTACATGCCCGCAAATCGATCACCAACATGTTTGGATTTTACCCGGAAACATCAACACCAAAACTTAACGTGAACTCAGCCTAGCACAACTGGTCAGCTTCCTTGTGGTGAAACTAGCCCACCAGGTTCAAGTCCTGGACTTGACACAGGCGCTCGCACTTTTCTGGACGCCCGTGGTGACTTCGTCAATCTCAAGATGATGTGCCAGCTCAGTCTCTCGGAAGTGCTCGAGTGGTAGCGTGTGTGAGCATGCCTTTATAGGGATGACTGTATATATGTATGTATGAGCGTGTGCGTCTGTACAATGTTAAAACACAGACCAAAACTAACAAAAATATATACTGCATTATGTTCTCTTTTCATATCAGGAGACAACACACACGATCGGCACGATGGCGGCGTTTTCGATGTCGTCTCTCTATTGGGAGCATCGTGCCAGGAGACATGGTTTGGAGGTCCTATGTGGTGCTCCACCGGTGTTCGCCGCTGCCCTTGTTCGTTCTTCTCTGGCGCAATGTACGATCGTCGGTGGTGAATCCAAGACGGTGCCTTTCTCGAGCCGGATCGAGTCCTGCCATCCTCTTGCCACCTCCTTTAGGCGTCAAGGGGGATGGTGCATTGACGAGGAAAGCTTGGCGAGAGCTGCTGTTCTTCTGAGGTGACTGTCGTCGGTCGAGACGCGGCGAGGTTTTCGGATTAGGGTAGGGTCTTTTGCGTCGTTGTTGTGTTGTTGTTGCTGGTTGTCTTTGAACCAGCCGGTTGTGGAGTGGATGCTACGCTCGTTGTTCGCAGCAAGTGATAGTTGTCTTGTACTTGCAATTCTCTTCTTCTAAAAAGCTATGGTACGCAATTTGCGTACTTTCGAAAAAAAAAAGAGACAGCCCACACTGGTCCAGAGAAGTACAAGCTTGGCGCCAATGTCATGTCATGAGCGTCTCTTAAGATGATGTGAAGGAACCATCAGTTTTTGACTGAATTCAAACCCAAATATTGACGCTTCAAAACGTACACAACCGACGACCAACAACAACAGGCAAGAAAGAAAAACACAAACAGTGATCAATCCATCGTCTTCTAGCCATCGCCATTTCTCTGGATGCAGATTTCGGAATCAGATGGAGTGATGACTCGAGCACCATGAACTGGAGGCCGAGGTCGTCATGTCGTCGGAGAGCCCGAGCAGCTCCTCGAGGTATTCTGCGCCGAGGTCCTCAAGCTCCATCACGCCCTCCGGCCGCCCCGTCCGTGCGGGCCTAACCTTTCGTGCTGTAGACGCCCGCCTGTGCATGGAGTGGCGCCGCTTCAGCGCCAGCACGGGTGACAACCCGTCGGCGTGGCCACACACGTCGTCCCCGGCGCCCTCGAGCGAGCGCCGGACCTGGTCGGCGGGGAAATTGAGCACGGCGGCGCCGCCCCGTATGGCGAAGGCGGCCTGGTCGTACGCGAGCGCCGCCGCCTCCGGGCTGTCGAACGTGCCCAGCCACACCCGGACGCCGTCCCGCGTCGAGTCCCGGATCTCCGCCGCGAACTTGCCCCACGGCCGCTTCCGCACCCCGCGGAACGCGCGCCGACTGCCGCCCACGGCCACCTTGGCCTCCTCCTCTTCGCTGGCCTCTCGTTTCACGGCCGTTGCCGCCGTCGCGGTGGGAACGGGCGCTGTCGCGGTGTCGGTGTGCATGCCCTCCTGGTGCTGGGAGAGCATGTCGAGCAGCAGCATCTCGTCGGCGTCGTTGGCGTCGAACGGGAGCAGAGGCGGCGGCGTGGCCAGGGCGCGGTGGTGCCATGGCGCAGTGTCGGCGGAGCCGGTGGAGGAGCCTGGCGAGTGGAGGGATGCTGCTGCTATGTGGTGGTTCCGCGTGGTCATGGCGCGGCGCGCCAAGAAGTTGACGACGCCGGTGGTGAGCCGGGGTGACGTGGAATAAGAGGAAGCTGTGCTGCTTGGATCAGACATTGATGTCGAGTTGGAAGTTCTGGAAGTGCGCCTCCATGGTTTTTATACTGGTACCGGTGGCGGCTGGCTTCCTCGTTCGTTGAGAATGAATGAAGCAGGGGAGGGCAGAGCTGGAACTATAGGAAAATGCTCTGTTTCCTGGTTTCTTCCCCTAACAGTTTTTTTTTTTGAACACCCTAACAGATAATTCTGATAGCGATATGTCCTCTTGTATTTATGATGATACGATAATTTGTACTACCTCTATACCAAAGTATAAGATAGTTTTTAGGCTAAACTAACATATAAAAACGTCTTATATTTTCATATGGACGAAGTAAGAGTACTCTATTTGTTTCTTTTGATGATATTAATCTGAAGCTGGTGAAGATTAAAGCCAATTATGGCAACACCAAAACAACTACTCCCTCCGTTCGAAAATACTTGTCATCAAAATGGATAAAAGGAGATGTATCTAGAACTAAAATACATCTAGATGCGTCCCCTTTTATTCATTTTGATGACAAGTATTTCCGGACGAAGGGAGTACTAAGTTTTTTTTTTTGCAGGGAAAAACTACAAAGATATATGGATGTTAAAACCCAAAAACAAAAGAGCGACCCTAGACATACGGAGAATTTTTTACAGGTTTAACGAACGGGCAAAGATGGCATCATTTGATTAGAATTAGGCTGGTTGTAATGGGTAGAATCACAGTTAGCATCATGCATATGATACTAGTGTATAATAGTACCTCCGTAATGCATAGTAGTATCATACATTAGTAATATCTTATATGACCTTATTTATTGCCATGCAAGACACATACTAGTATAGTATTTATTATGATACTGTATCATGATATGATACTCAACCCTATCTTTCTTCATTTAATTTTATGACACCTTATCAAAATTATACCTAGTTCGCATGCATAATACTAGTGATGATACTCTCACCACCCCCCCCCCCCTAAATTCAGAGGGGGTCATTCGTAAATCTTCCGTTAGTTGTCGTATGTGTGGGATTACTCAAAAAAGTAGAAATTTGTTGCGCTACCGGTGATTTTTAAAAGAAGGTAGTAGCAACCTCAGCTGAGCATGTTAGCATCTTTGATAAAACATGGAAATTTTGTAGTAGTAGTAGTATCAATTAAATTTACCTGAGCTTCATTCTGTTATGAACAAGTAGAAATAGGTCACCGACCTCATCATCCATGTCAGCAGCGCGGAGCCCGGACGGCCGCAGCTGGGCAGCGACAGTCGCCAAGCCGGTACTCGTCTATCGGCTCCCGCAGATTAGCAGTGGGGAGGAGGCACGTACAACGGTGCTCTTCGATGCGGACCATGCCAACCTTGATTCCAGGTTCGATGGCTTTGGTGCTATGAGGTATGGTGGAGATGTCGGTGCCGATTTTTTGGGAGAGAGAAGTGGAACGGGAGAATTAAAGAGGAGGGAGCAGCAAATCACAATTTACATACCAATCCCTGTTCAAGAAAACACATAATAAACAATGGTCGATTACCAAGGCTTTGAATAAGCATAATAGGTGGAAGAGCGTTCAAATCGTACCTATGACAATACAATAAAACTCTTCATGTCAGCTTCCAGGAGAGTGCTTGTTGCTCCATGTATTCACTCTTTGTGGCAATATTGGCTAAAGTTCAAGGCTTTTCTCGAGGGCTCCGTGAAAGTGCGTTAAGTCGACTAGAGGGGGGGGGGGTGAATAGGCGATTTTTACAAATTCGTCACTGAGGAATTTCAGGGTGAGGAAATTCCTAAGTCACGAACAACTAGCAACAGAATAAGTACTCAGGTATAAGCATAACAGAGCAATAGCACAGTCATCATGATGAAATGAAAGACAGACACAGAGTACAGAAAGCGTAAACATAGGATAAGTAGGCTGAAGACAATGTGACTAAAAATAGGATTGAGGAAATAGAGAAAGTCTTGAGTCAAAGTCTTCAAATAGTAATGATTAGGTTCATCAACACATGAATGAGGAAATGAAAGGGTTGAGGAAATAGAACCAGTAAGCTTGATGAAGATAATGATTTGGTAGACCAGTTCCAACTGCTGTGACAGTTGTATGTCTGGTTGGAGCGGCTGAGTATTTAAACTCGAGGACACACAGTCCCGGACACACAGTCCTCACTGTATTCTCCTTGAGCTAAGATCACAAAGACCTCGCCCAACACTCGTGGTAAGTCTTCACAGGTGACTTCCAAAACTTCACAGACTTGGTCACTCGGCAATCCACAATTCCTTTTGGATGCTCAGACCATGACGCCTAACCGTCTGGAGGATACACAGTCCTCAAAGGTAACAAGCGTCGGTTCCACACAGTAACAATCTCTTCAGTGATGCTCAATCACTTTGGGTTTGTAGGTGTTTGGGTTTGGGATTTGGGTTTTCCTCACTTGATGATTTTCGCTCAAAGTCCTCAGAGGATGGGATGCTTTCAAATGACAAGTGTCAGTTTCTCTCGGAGCAGCTAACCAGCTAGTGGTTGTAGGGGGCGGCTATTTATAGCCTAGGGAGCAGCCCGACATGATAAGACATGAATGCCCTTCAATGATATAACCGTTAGGTGGTAGGATATTTTGGACAGCTGGCGCGTAGCACAACAACGGTCGGATTTTAGGTTCGAATTCCTCAGGGCTATCATGTTCCTCACTGTGTAGGCAATCCGCACTAGCGAAATCCTAACTCCTCAGTCAGAACAAATTCCTCAGAGACCAGAAGAACTTCGTCTCTGTCACTGAAGAAATTGACTTAACTGATATAGATTTCCAATGGCTTCACTCGAAAGGATTGGTTAGGTGTAGGATTTTGAGATGAGCGTCAGATGGAAATCAGTTTCCTTAGTATTACCTCAACCCCCTTTAACAGTACGGTGTTTCCTATGACTCAAGAAAGAGGAAATGAAACTACGAAAACAAAAGTCTTCACACTTCATAACCCTCGCATGAATATCCAAGTCTTCAAGGTCACACCAATTTCTTCACTTTCAAAGTCTTCAGGAGAACCAAAGTCTTCAGCCGAACACATTCATTTTTAGGGGTCGACTTTCACTGTAATTATAAAACTCCTCATCGACTTATAGTGCATGTGTACACTCACAAACATATTAGTCCCTTAACCTATAAGTCTTCAATACACCAAAATCACTAAGGGGGACTAGTTGCACTTACAATCTCCCCCTTTTTGGTGATTGATGACAATATAGGTTAAGTTTTCAACGAGGATAAACATATTAATTGAAATTGCTTAATATTGAGGAATTTGATTGCCAGATATAGAAGAACTACCCCTGAAGATGTGCATAGTGAGGAATTTGCTTTTGAAGCTGTCGGGGTAATGGGCCACGGGTAGGCTCACCCGAGTCCCAAGATTTACCAAGACTTTTGGGCCAGCTCCGCCTAGCTGGGCCCCGAGCCAAAGCTCCGCCCTCTGGGGCCGGCTGGCTCAGTGGCCGGCTGCCAGAGGGCGGATGACCCCAGACCACGACGCTCCAGGCGGCGGAAGCTCGACCAAGCGGATTCAAGAGGAGCCGGCCTCCAGCAGGCGGTCGTCCCTTGTCCCGAGGCATGCGTGCCATTAAGCTGATGAGACCAGGTGTGGCTACAGTATCCTCCCGCCACGCGGCGGGATTGTAGCCACGCAAAGGTGACCAAGCCCTCGTCAATGACGACATGGCTACAGTAAGCAGCCATCAACCAGCCGGCGGGGCCCCACCAGGCGGCGGGCCCCAGCGGCCGACAGAGAAGCCGGAGGCCGGAGACACTGACAGCCGGGCCCGGCGGCCAGCTGGGTTACCATTGTACCCCTGGGGGTAGGCCTATATAAACCCCCCAGGCCACCCATGCAAAGGGTTCGACCCCATTAGCACTAGCCACCCCATAGAGCAGGAAGACAGCTGAGCCTTGCTCCCTCCTGCCTCTGGCATACAGCTCGAGGAGCATCCTTGTATCACTTGTGCACTAGTGATCACGCGGAGACCCCGCAGAGCAGGACTAGGGGTGTTATCGCCTAGGAGAGCCCCGAACCTGGGTAAAGTCCGTCGGCGTTCGTGTCTACGCCTTATCCCGCTTCCAGGCACCGGCGACGTTCTACTCGCTCCCACCATGATAAGCCATCCATTGGCATATGTCGCACCCAACCCCCGACATTTGGCGCCCACCATGGGGCAAGGTGCACCGTCTCCCGGAGATCTGCTCTGGACGGGAACCCTGTTCCTTCCTGGCGAGCGAAGCCAGCCCAGCACGCCCGACGACGTCAGCCTCGACGCGTTGCATGGCGCGGAGATCGCCTGTGCGGCGAGTTGCCTCGCTGACCTCGTCGGCGAGATCGACCTCTCCGACGAGCCGGCCTCCGACGCGGGCACAAGCTGCCCCGAGAGCCGCCTCGTCAGCCTCCACGACCAGCTCCATGTCGCCAGCGAGCCCGCTGTGGACCTGGAGTCCGTCGGCTTGACCGATCCGATGATCGTCGACTCCAACACGACGTCGCTCGATGCGTTTCCCACCAACGTGGTGGTCTATGATGAGCCGCCTCCTCGCGAGTACAGCGGTGGGAGCACCGTCACGGAGGTGCTCGTCATCAACAGCGAGGAGCACTTGGACGGACGAGCTCAAGATTCCCTTGAGGCCACCCTGCGCGACCTCTCGGCGCCTATCCACGGGGCGGATCTTTGAGTCTTTGGAGGCACGCTGCCTCCAGCTTGTCGAAATCTTGGCCGCTGGCCGCATGCGCCGGTGGCGGGCGCCTATCGGCGCGAGATGGACCGAACCGTAGGTGTCACCCGGCTCTGAGGGCCTAACCGCCTCGGCGCAGTTCGGCAAACATGGCGCGGCCGTTGCCACCATGTTGAGGTAAGCGCCCGTCTACACCATGCCTGCAGAGAACATCCAGGCCGCCCAGGCGGTGACGGATGAGTTGAACAAGCACGACGGCGACGAGCTCCGCCACATGACCAAGCGAGTCCAACAGCTCCTGGACGCGGCAGCCGCGCAACACGAGGCCGCCTGCCACGCTGAAGACCCAGCCGGACGAGACAACGAGCCGCCCCCACGCCGAGATCACGGGGCGACCTCCCGGACGCCGACTGGTGGCGCCCGTGGAGGAAAGGGCAATGAGCTGGCTGCTAGCCGTAGTCGGACATGCATCTCCATCGAGCGAGACGAGGAAGGCCACCCTCGTGCAGTAGAGGGGCGAGGCAACCTGCCGCCTCCCCCACCTCGTGGAGCAAGATACCCCACTCCGCCTCCTGTCACGCACCCGACACTCGGCGACCGCCTTGGCCGCCGGGAGGGAGTCGGAGAGAATGATGCTTGCCACCGGATCGATCGCCTCAACCGATCCCTGGCACTTGAAGAGGAAGATGCGCTGGGCCCGCCCTGCTTCGGCCCCCGAATCCGTGATGAGCCCTTCCCCAAAGGGTTCACCCTCCCGCGAGACATGCCCAAATACACCGGCTCCGTGAAGCCGGAGGACTGGCTAGTCGACTACTCCTGACCGTCGATATAGCGGCAACAAAGCGCGTTCTTGTGAAAGCACGTCCTACTCATGCTTCAAAGCCTTTGCTCGGGACGTGGCTCAACAGCCTGAAGCCCCGCAGCATCAACAGCTGGGTTGATTTCACCGAGGCCTTCATCCGCAACTTCACCAGCACTTACAAGTGGGCCCCCAAGCCCCGGCAGCTCTCTCTATGCGTCCAAGGGCCCATCGAGTCCACTCGCGACTACCTCACGCGCTGGACCGAGCTGCGCAACTCCCGCGAAGGCATGCACGAGGTGTAGGCAATCGAGTACTTCACTGCCGGGTGCCAAGAGGGCACCCTCCTCAAGCACCGCCTCCTCTGCGACGAGACCGAGACCCTTGACGAGCTCCTGGTCATCGCCGACAAGCACGCCACAGCCGACTCCTGCATGAAGGCGGTAATCCTGGTTGACGCGTCTGGAAAGGTGGCATCCCAGGCACCTCGGACTCCGGCTGGCGACACCAGTCGGCGACAGCAGCCAGGAGATAACAAGCGAAAGGCCACTCAGCAGGCTTCCACTAGCCGAGCAGTGGCGGCAGTCGAGATCGGCAGCGGAAGGGCCGCCCAACCCCTAGCGGCGAAGGCGGCAAGTCCAACTGGTTGCCCACCTTCTCTTACGAGCAAACTCTAGATGCACCCTGCAAATTCCATAGCAGAGCGAAGCCCTCCAACCACACCACTCAAAAGTGCCACTGGCTCACCAGGATTGCCAAGGGAGATGGACTGCTGCCTCCTCACTCTTTGGACCGCCGCCTCCTCGGCCCAGCGGCGGCCGACGGTCGGTGCCATCAAGATAGTACCCGAGGAACATGGAGCTTATGTTGTGTTCACCAGCATGGCCGATGACAGACACAGCAGACGGCAACAACAACAACAAGTACAAGCAGTGGCCTCCAGCACCCCAGAGTTCATGCATTGGTCCGAGAAGCCTATCAGTTGGAGTAGGGCCGACCACCCGGAAGTGATGCCTTCCCCTGGTTCGTACGCCCTGGTCCTAGAAGCGACCCTTGCAACGGAGAGACGAGCAGCCCGTTTCTCCAGAGTCTTGATAGATGGCGGCAGCAGCATCAACATCCTGTATCACGACACAATGGAGAAGTTGGGAATCAAGCAGAAGCAGCTCGTCCCCAGTCGGACTGTGTTCCATGGCATAGTCCCTGGCCTTTCCTGCTCACCAATCGGCAAGACACAAATTGATGTCCTCTTCGGAGACAAGAACCACTTTCACCGAGAGCCAGTTTGGTTTGAAGTGGTGGACCTGCAGAGCCCCTACCATGCATTGCTAGGCCGGCCTGCTCTAGCCAAGTTCATGGCAGTCCCCCACTACGCCTACCTCAAGATGAAGATGCAGTACCAAGGGATCTGACGATGGTCGGAGACTACAAGAAGTCGGTCGCTTGCACCGCAGATAGCAGCCGGCTGGCCGAGTCCCTCGTGATTGCAGCCGAGAAGCAGCTCCTTGACCGGGTGGTGGCGTTGGAAGGCAAGAAGCCGGAAATTCCACCCACGCCCCAGGAGTCAGAAGCAGAGGGCTTGTTCAAGCCGGCCAAGGAAACAAATAAGATACCTTTGGACCCAGAGCACCCGGAGAGGCACGCTGTCATAGGCACAGGCCTTGACAGCAAATAGGAAGGCGAGCTCGTCGATTTCCTCTGTGAGAATCGGGACATCTTTGCATGGTCCCCCAAGGACATGCCGGGTGTTCAACCAGTTCGCCGAGCACAAGTTACATGTCCGACCGACGTAAGCGGTCGAGGCAGCCTTGCGCCGCCTGCCAGAAGAAATGAGAAGAGTTGTTGGAGAAGAGATAGCCCGGCTTCTAGCAGCCGGATTCATCATGGAAGTGTTTTTCCAAGAATGGCTGGCCAACCCAGTCCTAGTGTTGAAAAAGAACAAGCAGTGGCGCATGTGCATTGACTACACCAGCCTCAACAAAGCCTGCCCCAAAGATCCCTTTGCTCTGCCGAGGATTGATCAGGTGATCGACTCCACAGCCGGATGCGAGCTGTTGAGTTTCTTGGATGCATACTCTGGATATCACTAGATAAAGCTAAACCCGGCCGACAGGCTGAAGACCGCCTTCATCACGCCATTTGGAGCTTTTTGCTACCTAACCATGACGTTCGGCTTGAGAAATGCTGGTGCCACGTTTCAGCGTTGCATGCAGAAGTGCCTCCACAAGCAACTCCGCAGAAATGCCCATGTATATGTGGATGATGTGGTGGTGAAGACGGAAAAGCATGGCACTCTGCTGGAAGACCTCAAGGAGACCTTTGAGAACCTGCGCCGGTTCCAGATTAAGCTCAACCCAGAGAAATGCGTCTTTGGAGTGCCAGCCGGCCAGCTTCTTGGTTTCCTGGTCTCAAAACGCGGCATAGAGTGCAATCCCGTGAAGATCAAAGCAATTGAGATGATGAAGGTGCCCACCCGACTGCTGGACGTGAAGAAATTCACCGGCTGCCTGGCGTCAGTCAGCCGTTTCATCAGCCGGCTGGGCGAGAAGGCTCTTCCCCTGTACCAACTCATGAAGAAGACCACTTTTTCGAGTGGAACGACAAAGCGGACGAAGCATTTCTCCAACTCAAAAAGATGTTGGCAACCCCGCCTATCCTGGCTGCTCCGACTGAGAAGGAGCCCATGCTCCTCTACATTGCAGCCACCAGTCGGGTTGTCAGCATAGTCATGGTGGTGGAGCGCAAGGAGAAGGACAAAGCATTGCCGATCCATAGATCGGTGTATTACTTAAGCGAAGTACTGTCCGCCTCCAAGCAAAACTACCCCCACTACCAGTAGATGTGTTACAGCGTGCACTTTGCCGCCAAGAAGCTGAAGCCTCCTTCAAGAGCACCCCATAACTGTCATCTGCACAGCCCCGCTTGCTGAGATCATTGGAAGCCGGGATGCCTCAGGTCGAGTGGCCAAATGGGCTATTGATCTGGCCCCTTACACCATCTATTACCAGCCTCGCACCGCCATCAAGTCACAGGTGTTGGCCGACTTCCTCGTCGATTGGGCCAAAACCCAATATTTGCCGCCTGCCCCAGACTCTACTCACTGGCGGATGCATTTCGATGGTTCAAAAATGCGCACTGGTCTGGGAGCCGGCGTCGTCCTCACCTCTCCCAAAGGAGACAAGCTTAAATCGTCTTGCAAGTCCACCGCCGCCTCCCTGGCGTAGCAGAATATGAGGCACTCATACACGGGCTCCGGCTTGCCAAAGCTCGGCATTCACGGATCTGTGTTATGGCGACTCGACTTGGTGGTCCGGCGGTCTTGCGATCGGGACACCAAGGATGCAAACATGGTGAGCTACCGCTTTCTGGTGCAGCAACTCAGCGGTTACTTTGATGGGTGCGAGTTCCTTCACGTGCCAAGGAATGACAACGAGCAAGCGGATGCCTTGGCGCGGATTGGCTCCACCGACAAGCAATACCGGCGGCGTCGCCCTCGCCATATACGAAGCCGTCTGTCAAGCCATCTCCTGATTCAGACTCCATCTTTGTGCCCCCCCCCGAAGCAGTTGGATCCGACTTGGTGACTCCAAAGGTCGGCACGGGGGTTCTGACAGGTGGCCCAGGGACTGCTACCACCATGACCAACACGGGGACTTCAGAGCCCGGCCCGGGGACTTCGGATCCCGGCCCGGGGACTGAACCAATCGGCCCGGGGACTTCATCAGCACAGCAGGCAGAAGCAGCCGCCAACCCACCACCTTCCGGCCCAATTGCCCTCGTGCAAGTCGTAGAGGCCGCAGTCGAAGAAATTGCGGCACCCTCATGGGCTCAGCCAATCCTCAAGTTCCTGATGAATAAGGAGCTACCAACCGATGAAATTTTAGCCCGACAAGTATAGAGGCGAGCTGCTGCCTACACCATAGTCAATAAAGAGCTGGTGCGAAGAAGCATCACAGGAGTCTACCAGCGATGCGTAGAGTCGGACCAAGGCCAAGAGATACTCAGAGATATCCACCAGGGTGAGTGCGGCCACCACGCGGCTTCGAGAGCGCTGGTGGCCAAAGCCTTCCGCCACGGTTTCTTCTGGCCGACCACCCTGGAGGAGGCCAAAGAGCTGGTCAAAAAGTGTCAAGGGTGCCAGCGATTCCGTTCCAAGCCACACCAGCCGGATTCTGCACTCAAGACCATTCCCATAGCCTGGCCCTTTGCCGTGTGGGGATTGGATATGGTGGGACCGTTCAAGACGGCCCGTGGTGGCATGACTCACTTGCTGGTTGCAGTGGACAAGTTCACCAAGTGGATAGAGGCAAACCCAATCAAGAAGCCGAATGGGCCGACTGCTGTGACCTTCATTGCCGACATCACCATGCGGTACGGCATCCCACACAGCATCATCACCGACAACGGCATCAACATCGCCAAGGGAGCCTTGGCTCGTTTCTGTGCGACTCAGGGCATCCGCCTGGACCTAGCGTCCGTTGCCCATCCACAGTCAAACGGCCAGGTGGAGCGTGCAAACGGCCTCATTTTGTCTGGCCTCAAGCCCCGACTGGTTGAGCCTCTGGAGCGGTCGGCCAGCTGCTGGCTCGACGAGTTGTCGGCTGTCCTCTCAAGCCAGCGCACGACTCCAAACAAATCAACGGGCTTCACGCCTTTCTTCCTCATCTACGGTGCCGAGGCCATCATCCCGACGCATATCGAGTTCGACTCCCCAAGAGTCACCATGTACACCGACGCGGACGCCAAGGAAGCACGAGAAGACGGCGTCGACTTGCTGGAAGAGGGCCGGCTGTTGGCACTCAGCCGGTCGGCCATCTACCAGCAGATTCTATGCCGATACTACAACCGCAAGGTGAAGCCAAGGTCCTTCCTGGAGGGAGACATTGTGCTCCGGCTGATCCAGCGAACAGCCAGACAACACAAGCTCTCGGCACCTTGGGAAGGCCCTTTCATCATCAGTAAGGTGTTAGGCAATGATGCCTACTATCTGATCGATGCGCAAAAGCCCGAAGCGCAAGAGAGATGATTCGAGCAAAAAGCAGAGAGGCCGTGGGCATAAACCTCCTCGAAGGTTTCTGATTGAAACCAGTATGTATCACGCTATCTTTTGTACTATGTATAAAGACTCCGGGTCCCCCGAGAAGAGCTCGGGGACTGCCCTCTTTTTATCTATATGATAAGTATCATGCCTATGCGAATGTATACTCTATTTTTCTTCCGCCTGGCACCGGGTTCGACCAGTCGGCCCGGAGCCTCGCCGCCTTCTACAATATGCCGCCTCTTGCAGCCGAACAAGTAGTGTGCCGGCACCAAAGCTTCCTTTGTCAGAAGCCGCAGCTTGCAGATGGCAGACAAAGGTTGCGAAGAGGTGCCCCGCACGAAAAAACGACTAAGGAGAAAAACGCATATGGTAGCAGGCGGCCTCGCACTTTGCCGTCTGGCTGCTTGGCAGCCGGATGGCCGGCCTCCACCTCACTACCCAAAACTCCTAATGGCTAAGTCCTAGCCCCCTTCACAAATGGACAGAATGCTCAAACCAGCCACAGTTCGCAGAGCGGCCGTCTGGCTGGTGGAAGCAAAGCCAAAGGGTCGGCGGCAAAGGAAAAAACTTCAAGGAGAAAAAGGAAAAAAAGGTCGGAGGTCGGCACAGCAAGCATGAGCAATGATAAAATATGTTACATAGATAAAGGCCTCTAGCCAGCATTCAAACAAAGTTTGATATACACCCATGGTGGAATTTGCTGTAATTTAACAAAGTGTTGAGCACAAGCAGAAAGTAGGTAAAGAGCCTAAGAACAGCAGAAGGTTCGGTAGGCGGTGCCGGTTGGCGCGATGGGGCTCGGTGGCGATGCCGGTTGGCTCAGCAGAGGCCTCCATTTGGGGCGGTGCTGATGGCGTGACAGGCCCTCCATCTGGCGGAGGGTCGCCGGCGGCGGCGAGACATCGAACCTTTGGAGGACGGAGTTGATGGCATCCGTCGGAGGCAGGCGTGAGTCTGCCCCCACTGGCGCCTCCGATGGCAGGCGGCGCCTCGGCGCGCGGCTCGTTACTTGAGGCTCGGTCAGGTTGGGGCTGACCGTCTGCCCCGACCTCCGGCATGTCTACGTCGCTCTCGTCTTCCTCCTCCTCCTCCTCTTCCTCCTTCCCGTCCTCCCCTTCGTCGCTGGAGTTGATGACTTCAGCAGAATCCTTGCTGTCCGCCGAGTTCAGCCCGAGAAACTCGTGCGGAGCCTCACTGCCTTCCTCGACCATCTCCGGCACGAAGACATTGGTGTCAGTGAAGTCGGCGATTGCTGCCGCCCTATTAACGAGCTCGGCTTCCACCGCCGCCAGCTCCTCCTGCGCCTCCAGCCGGAACATGGCTAACTGGGCTAGATCTAGCCTAGGGTACCACACCTTGACGAATTCTAAGGCCCGGCGCACTCCTGCCCGGGCTGCTGAACCTTTCTAGGCCTCCAAGCGGCCGGCCGCCACCCCTAGCCAGTCGGCGGTCCGACTTGGGGTGCACGAAGCTGGCAGGCCCGGCCAGAGGGCGGAGACCGCCTGGGCTCCGGCGCGCTGGAGTCGGCGCAGCAGACGGTGGGCAGGCTGAAGCCGAGCTTGAATGCTGAGGACCTGTTCGCCAAGAGTCCGCGAGGCGTCTGCGCGCCTCCCGCCCTTTGCTCCTCACGCTGGGCCTCGATCATCTGGATTCTGGCTCTGAGTATGGCCGGAAAAAGTGCATGGGCGAAGAAGAAAAAGGACAAGACCGTGGCGAGGGGCGGCTGCTCAAAGCAAGAAATCAGGGGAACAGAGCTTACCGTCAATGAAGTCCTCAATGCTGCCAAAGCAGGCCGTCACCTGGGCCTCCCTGTCGGCCGAGGCGGAGCGTTCGAGCTCAAACTCAGCAAGAAGGCTGGTCTCCACTGTCTCCGCTTTCTTCTGGGCCGCCTTGAGGGCTTCCGCCTGTTCGACAAGTTGGGTAACCAGGCTATCCCGCTCCTCCACCAGCTTGCCGCGCCGCCTCCTTGCGCGAAGGCGATGCAGGCCTCGCCCAACTCTTCTTGCTGAGGCGACATTAGCCTCTGAAGAAGGGAAGAAGGCATCAGTCAAGCATAAAAGACAAAAGAAAGAAAAGATCAAGGAGATTGCCCGGCGCTCGTGATCGTTCCAATTCTCGGGGACTACAACCATTGGCATCATTTTACCGAAAAAAAAGTAGCCGACAAGGGAAAGGGCAACTCAAGAGATTGACCCGCGTGCTCGCGATCGGCCAGAACTCTCGAGGACTACAACCAGCGCAGTCGTGCCAGTAGCCTTACCTGAAAGAAAGAAGAAAGAGACTTCGCGGCTTTTCGGAGGTGGGCCGTCTGCGCCTCTAGCTCCGGACCTTGGAGTTGTGGCGGTCGCCCGAAGGTTGTGGTAGTCCTGCAAAACATCAAAATAAAGTCAGCAATCAGCAATCACAAGTTAAAGTTAAACCCGCTTTGCTCGGCCGGCCCGAAACAGGGACTACACCGATGGTGGCGCTTGCGCGCCCACGAAAAAGAAAGCACTCGGAGAAAAACTAAAAAGGCGGCTTACCGGATGGCGGTGCGCGACTTCGAAGTAGGCCTCGTTGCGGCGGCAGTGCCACTACCTCCGCCGGAGTTTGGCTGGGCGTCAAGTGGCGCCTCATTGAGCGCCCGATCCGCTTCCGTGTACCCAGCCCGCAGGTGCGACCTTTGGTCGCCTTGGTGTCAAGCGGGCGAGCTCGGCGCCGATCTCCTGCTGACATGGCGCGAGCCGCCTTCTCCAAATAGCGGCGTGTGGGAATGCGGACCCGCGGGAACCAGGGCGATCGCCACGGAGTCGGCCCGGTAGCATAAGCATCTGCTGGCTGTTGCGCCTTGCGGCTCCTTGGTGGCGGGCGGCGGCGGGGTGGTAGCACGAAGCGTCGGCATAGCCCGTCACCGACCCCCTGCTCTCGGATCGGGTAGTCGCCGCCGGCTCCCCGGGCCGTCGCCTTGAAGTCAGGCGGAGGCGGCACAGTATCCAGAGGGGTCACGAGTATAGGCTCCTGGCGGCGGGCGGCCTCTGCAAGCCGTTCCTTCTCCACGGCCAGGGCCTCTGCCTGCGCCAGCGCCCTCTCGGCGGACGCAGCAGACAAGTCCGCTTGCTCCTTAGCTAGGCGGTCGGCCTCTGCCTCCTCACGTGCCTCCCGCGTGTTCTGCTCTGTCGCCTCCTGGAGGTCGGCAGCCGGGTCGATGCGCCGGCTGGTCGAAGAGGTCGCAGCCGACCTGAGGACCGAGCCGGTGCCCGACTTCTCAAGGGTCAGCAGGGCCCTGAAATCAGAAGACAAGTCAGGGTATTTTCACGACAGATTGATGAAGAACAAGGAGTAAGGAGATGATGCTTACGCCGACACCATGATAGGCACTTTTGGCTGCCTATGGTACTGGGCCGCCTTGGCTGCGGTCTCTTTCCGCCTGGTCGCCGTGGCCGGATTCTTGGGCTTCTTGGGGGCGCTGCCAAACAGGGTCGAGCCCTGTTTCCGTTTGCGTTTGCCGCCTGCGGCGGGCGGCCCAGAAGAGGGGCCGGCAACGGTGGTGGCAGAGCTCTGGGCGGGGCACGGCTCGTCGTCGTCTTCATCATCATCAGGCCAAGCCTCCACTCCGTCGCCTCCCTCGGAGCCGCCTGCTCCGCTGCCGCCGTCCGCTCCGCCTCCGCCGCCTGTCGCATCGTCGGCCAGGGCGGCCGCCCCCAGGTCGGGGTCATCCACATCGCTCTCCGCCCTGTCCGCCTGGAGATTATCACCCGGCCCCAGGAGGGCGGCCGTTGCCTCGGACATATAGATCTACAACCAAGAAGAAGTCAAGTCTCGAAGGGCGGCGCCACGAAGAGAAATGAAGCAGCAGAAAAGTGGCTCAAAAGACAAAGACAAGAAACTTACCACAGGGGGCGGGTTGTGGCGCGAGTACGACCGCTTCCCGTACTACCATTCCTTCTCCGACATCTTGAGGTCGGAGATCTTATTCACCATCCGCGAGACTTCGGTAGGCGGCATTCCCTTCGTGCACAGCCAGCACGGATCGCGGTGTCTGCCCATCCGGAATATCGGATGAGGGCGGCTCTGGAGCGGGAGGATCCGGCACTCGACGAAGGCAACGAGGAGGTCGGATGCCACGAGGCCCTCCGACTCCTGGAGCACCCAGAGTCGGCCGATGGCGGCGGCGCGTCGCCGACAACGGCGGCTTGTACCCCAGGTGGGCGAGCCCGGTAGGAGGGCGGCCTCGTAGGCCGGCGAGGTTGAGGTCGACGGCGGGTCACGTTCTCGGCGTAAATCTGTTGCTGCCACATTTTCACCGGCTGCGCCAACTTGATGGTGGGGAAGGCGTTCCGCTTCGCCGGTCGACGCATGGCGACGTAGCCCCCGCACTCGACCGCCGTCTCCCTGGTGGAGGTGCTGAGCTTCTCGTAAAAGAACGCTCCCCACAACTTGACGGTGGGGAGGATGCGAGTAGCCCTCGCCGCGCCGTGGCGAAGAAGCGAGTCCGCGGCATTGGGCGTGAGATGGTGGGGTTGGAGGTTGTAGAAGTCAAGGAAGGTGCGGAAGAAGTTGCTCGCCGGAAGGCCGAATCCCCGCAGGAAATGCGAGCCGAAGATGACCCGCTCGCCTTCCTGCGGCGCCGGCCTGGTCTCCGTCTCCGGCGGCACCCGCGCCTTGACAAAGGCCGCGCTGGGCATCCGGCGTGTGTCGCGGAGGAAGGTGATGTGGTCGTCGATCACCGTCGACCCATCCCAATCACCCATGGCCTGACTGTCGGCACGAAGGGGAGAAACGCGTCGGCGATGAGCAGCAACGAGTAGCTATGGCAGTGCCACGGCAGCTGCGGCAGAAGCAGAGAGAGAAGAAGAAGAGTGGGAGGGGGCGCAGGAACTTTGTTGCACCTCCCTCCCCTCCCTACTTATAGCGGCCGGCTATGAGGCCGAGGGGACGGGACGTGGGGTCGTGGGATTTACTGCGCCCACGTCCCCACGATCCCCCCGTCTCCCGCGCATTTACCTTGTCATGGGATGGCAACCGCCCCTTCCGGCGCAGTAAATCCGCCCGGTTGCTGAGGCATGGTAGTGGCGGGCCCGGCCCGGTGTCATGTCCCATCCAGAGCGTGGGATGGAAGGCTTGCGGTGGCAGCGCCGTGGGCTGTCTGTGGCGGGTGGCTGCACAGGAAGCTTACGAACGCCCTTTGTTTCCTTTGAAGGTTCAAATTCCATCGTATGGCCCCGCCTGGTGGAGGCCGGCTGGAGTGGTCGGCTAGCCGCTAGGCGGACCGACATTTTTTCCAGAGCTCAGGGAGGGGAGAAGCCGCTGAGACCTCGCGGCCCCTCGACCACGACACACCACCGGCTTCGGGGACTACTGTCGGAGTAATGGGCCACGGGTAGGCTCACCCGAGTCCCAAGATTTACTAAGACTTTTGGGGCAGCTCCGCCTAGCTGGGCCCCGAGCCAAAGCTCCGCCCTCTGGGGCCGGCTGGCTCAGTGGCCGGCTGCCAGAGGGCGGATGACCCCAGACCACGACGCTCCGGGCGGCCGGTTCCTGGCTGCCGCCCTCGAGAGGCGGCAGCAGGCGGCGGCCGTCCCCAAGCTGCGGCATGGCCGAGCCCCCCCCGAGAGTACAAGGCGGAGCATGGCTCTGATAAAGCGCGTCGCCTCCGATGCTCGGAGACAAGCATAGCTCTGATGCTCGTCTGAGCGGAGATCTCCACATGGCGGGAAGCCTTGTGCCATGTATCCCCTGACGTCGCTCGAGGCGGAGTCTGTTCCCCCAGCGGCATGTCGATGCAGCTGCCCGGCTGGCCTCTGAGGCGATGACCTCGGGAAAGGCGGCGAAGCTTCGACCAAGCGGATTCAAGAGAGCGGCCTCCGGTGACGGCCGTCCCTTGTCCGAGGCATGTGTGCCATTAAGGTGATGAGACCAGGTGTGGCTCACGGTATCCTCCCATGCGGCGGAGGCTATAGCTAAAAAGTGACCAAGTCCTCGTCACCGGCGACATAGCTCTGATGGCAGCCATCAACCAGCCGGCGAGGCCCCACAGACGGCGGGCCCCAGCAGTCGGCGGAGAAGCGGAGGCGGAGACAACGACACAGCCGGGCGGCCGGCCGGGTTACCATTGTACCCACAGGGGTAGGCCTATATAAACCCCGGGCCACCCATGCAAAGGGTTCGACCCCATTAGCACTAGCCACCCCATAGGCGGGAAGAGAGCTGAGCCTTGCTCCCTCCACGCCTCTAGCATACAGACTCGAGGAGCACCCTTATATCACTTGTGCACTAGTGATCATCACGGAGACCCATGAGAGCGGGACTAGGGTGTTATCTCCTAGGAGAGCCCGAACACAGGTAAAAGTCCATGGCGTTCGTGTGTCTCCTTATCCGCTTCGAGGCACGGCTGACGTTCTACTCGCTCCCACCATGATAAGCCATCCATTGGTATATGTCGCACCCAACCCCCGACAGAAGCAATGCACATTTGAAGAATAGAATCATGGAGATGTCCCCCTATGTCTTGTAATTCATACACGCATTTAACATGTCGAATGAAGAATTTGAAATGCATGATGAAATATGGTGGTGACTGATGTAATTCAGCATGTGTGCATAGCATATATGAGGAAATAGCATGCAGAAAAACAGAGCAAAAATATCAGGTCACCATCAGACTTAAGTTTAAAACTCGATCAACAAACACTTCAGAAGAGAGAGAGTTGCAACTTAACAAAAAATGCCCATATAGATAGACCCACTTGAAGACTAACTCAAATTTACCCCCTTTGTCATCAAATGACCAAAAGGGACGAAAAGTGAGGACTAACGCCCCTGAAGAATATCATCACGAGGTTGATGGAGGAGCGTCAACGTTGTTGGGGTCGGTTGTTGGAGTAGGGTCTGCCGCAATGTCGTCCAAATCTTCATTTTCATCAGTCTCGCACGATGAGGAGTTGGAGCTAGGCACCAAGGGAGGAACTTCGACTTTCTTGAATTTCTTCGTCGGTCGCTTAGACCAGCTGAAGTCCTGCTTGAAGCCCATGTGCTTGAGAACGTCTTCACCATAGAGATGAGTCAGAACAGCCCAGGTGCGATCAAATACTTCATGGAGGTAGTGGTGGTTCTTCTTCACTGAATTGTGTGTAGCAGTCATGTTGTGAAGAATTAAACCAAATTGATGCTTGATCCATTTGTGGTTGCGATCGACCTTCTGATGAAGACTGAGGAGAAGCTCACAATCAGTCATCACCCTTGGAGGTGGCTTGAGGACTTTGCTTTGAGGCATTAGCGGCAGAATCATGAGTGGCAGCATCATCATTCATGGAGTATGAGGCAGCTTTGCGGAACTGTCCATCTAATGGACAAATGCCTTCATCAACAATAGCAGTGGCCTTGCCCTTTTCATCAGCTGAGGGAAATGTCCGCTTGAGTACTTCAATGGGGGGCAAGTAACTGCCATGGTTGAGTGTGTCAGACTTGTAATTGATTGAAGACCTTGATCTGAGGAATCTCATAATCCAGGGAGTGTAAGGCTTCAATTCAAAGGGAGACAGTGCAACATTTGCCATAGTCTGCATGAAGAAGTCATGGTAGTTTATTGGGATACCATGCATGATATTGAACAGCAGATTCTTCATGATGCCAATGACTTCTTCATCATTTGAGTCATGGCCTTTGATTGGACTCAATGTCTTGGTCAGAATGCGATAGACAGTCCATGGCACATATAGCAATTCCTTCACGAGGAATTTGGTTCTTGGGGCTTCACCGTGCTTCAGCGGCTTCATCAACATTTGCATGAAGTGATCAGACATCTCAGGTTCATGATATATACGGCGAGCACCTTCAAGGGGAGTACTGACAGGCAGGGCATGAAGCAATTCAGAGGCCGATTCTTTGAAGTGAGTGTTCTCTATCTTCCAGTCCAACACCCAAGAATGTACATCTTCAACATTTCCGGTGATGTGCAGCGTCGCATAGAACTGAAGAATGAGTTCTTCAGTCCAATCACATATACCGGTGCAAAAGTTGAGCAGTCCAGCGTCATGAAGAACACTGAGGACTGGTGTGAAGCACGGTAGCGATTCCATATCCACATGAGGAATATGCTCATGGTCGAAGACTTTGTCCTTATCGAAAAGCAGTGAAGAATAGAAGTTTGCTTGGCTGGCGGTCCAGAAACGCTTCCTTCTAAGACGGGCAGAGTCATAAGGGTTGTAGTCGGTGAAGAACACATGCTCATGGAATAAGTCATCGGCCTTGAATTTTGGCGTCTTCAAGAATGGATTCTTTGGCTTCGGCTGAGGAGTACCAGTCGATTGCAACACAACCTCAGGAATCACAGTCTCAGGAGCCACATGCTGAGGAATTTTAGTTTTTGCTTCAGTAGCAGCAAGGGTCTCCATTTCTTCAGCAGCTTTGTCATCAGCACTAGTGGTTGGATTTTTTTCAGGAATGGAAGGATTAGTGCGAATTTCATCAGAGCCCATTTGAACTTCAGTAGGTACTGGGGACTGAGGAATTTGTTGCAATGGCGTGAACAAGGGAGAGTTGGGGTGCTGACTTTCCCAAAAGTCATCATTCATCATAGGCGTGGTGTTCCCAATGTCCACGTCTTCATCTTCTTCCATTTCTTCAACGCCTTCCTCTTCAGTTGTGAACTGAGGCATTGGTGATGATACCAGAGGAGTTGAAGTGATAGTGTCAATTTCAATTTCTTCATCCATCTGCTCTGTTGAAGCAGCAGAAGGATTTTCTTCATCAGATTCACTTGGAATCACATAATCCTCACCAAAAGGAATGATTTCCTTTGATGGCATTCTTGAGAGAGGAACAACATCAATTGGATTTTCAAGTGAGCTCGTCAAAGTCTTCGCTTTCTTGGGAGCAAAAGACTCTGAGGAAGCAAATGCTTTCCTTTTCTTCAGTGCAGCTCGCTCCGCAGCCTTGGTTTTCTTCACTTATAATGCAGAAGGAAGAATTGGACTTGGTGTTGATGCAGGAGGAGCAGAGGAAATTGGAGCAACTTCTTAAGCCACAACTGATGCAGTTGTCCTGAGATGTTCAGTTTCCACAGGAGCAGCTTCAGATGCTTCAGCTGGCCTAACTTGTTCTTCAGGCGCAACACTAGAGGTTGCCCTGGCAATTTCTTCAGCGGCTGGAATAGCTTCATCGGCCCTGGTGCTTACAGTTTCATCAGCAGCATGATTTTCATCAACGGTGCTGACATGTTCTTCAGTCGGCTGCGCAGATGCTTCAGCCGGAGGAATTTCAGTGTGCGTTGCATCAGCAACATTCGAAGTAAGTCCCTTCGCCATTTTGATGAATCTGACTTTGGCTCCCAGCCATTCTGCCTTGTAGGCGTCAAATTCATCACTGAGCTTCTTGATCTCAGATTGCATAGCGATAAGTTGTTCAGGCGATAGCGTAAGAACGTTGTCCTTCAGAAAGCGTTGTTTCTTATACTGGGCTTTCTTCATAGGCCTGGCTTGCTCATATTTCCATTTCTCTTCAGAGATGAAAGCCGTCAACATGTGACTTTGACCAGGTGTGAGGTTTAACTCTGGCAGGGGAGTGTTTGGGTCATTGCGCCAGAGGTCAATGAAGTCCAAGATCTTCTCTGGATTCAACAGGAGGGGCACATCACTTCCCTTGGCTCTAGCGGCCCTTTGATATCTGTCTTTGATGATATTGGCTAATTCTTCATCATCAGCTTCGTCATCATCTGATGGCACTTGGAAGATTACCTGCTTCTTGTGAGGACTTGGTCTCGTGCCCCGTCCAGCAGTAGCCTTGGTCTTCAGCAAAGTGGGGCCTGTTGAAGACAGAGGAGGAGCTGAAGAACTTGCAAAAGCTCCTGAGGAAATTGAGATGCATGTGGTCCTTTGGCAAGAGGCGAGATGCACAGGTGCCGAGGACTTTGCCAGAGGAGCTGAGGGTTTTGCAACCAGAGGAACTGGAGCAGCTTGAGGAATTTGCCGTGAGGGCATTGATGAGCTTGGCCATGAGGGCATTGATGAGCTTGGCGGTGAGGGCATTGCTGAGGTTGGTGGTTTGCAAGCCGTCTTCTTAGGCATAGCCTTCTTGCTTGTGGAGGCCTCAGCAGCAGAGTCCTCATTGAATTTTCTGACTACTTCTTTGGCCTGTTTGGCCAACTTGGCTTGCCGCTTGGCCCATTCATCGACATAATCCTCACCGCGCTTGAGGCTAGTGGGATCAGCGATTTACCAAGTGCCAACGGAGGTCTTGGGCAAGGAGGGTTTAGAGCGAATTTCTTCATATATTTTGGAGTAACATATCTGTACTCCCACCATTCCCGTGCCCATCTTCGTTCGATTTTCTGAATGCGCACCTTGCGCTCCTTCTTTGTCTCCTTCCCATGAGTTTCCTCATCTGGAGTGCAATACCCTACATAGATGTCAGCAGGGATCTCAAAAGTAGTGTTGACTTCCAGTTTCTTCCCTCCCTTCTGAGGTCTTTTGCCATCTGCCATTTTCTTCAGCTGAGGATTTTGAACTATTGAGTTCTCTGAAGAAGTATGCATCTTTTCTTCGAGGAACGCTGCAAATGAGTTAAGTTGATGAGAACCTAGTGATTCAGCAGCAGACATGTGTACCTGTGAACAAAGTATAGGTGCGAAGAATTTGCAGAGGTCATATGCGTTCTCATAAGTTTTTGCAAAACGGAACAAGTTTGAGGAAATTGACCAGATATGTCTTGAAGAATTTCACTAAGCGTTCTTTGACTTAGGTTCCAGAGTTGTATGGATTTTGAAATTCACACAATTGAGGAATCTTGAGGGAAAATATCACTTAGAGAAACAGATCAAGAACAGATGATTGTGTGAGGTGTTTAGAGTGTGGAGGTTGGAGAATAAACACCTTTTGAAGATTTTATAAAAATCATTAGAATCAACAAATGCAATAAAAATAACTTTTAATTACCCTTGACGAAGAACTCGACGAACTAAGAGTGTAGATTTGGAAGTTCGTCAGTCCAGATCTTCCACGCCCTAACTTGGCAGAGGAAGACAGCTACGACGGCGGCGGAGTGAAGATGTCCGCGGCCGGCGCGAGTACGATGGCGATGAGGTCGAGGCAGTGAAGCTCTTCCTCACCAGTGACAATGAAGGTAGCGACATCGCTAGGTCTTAAGAGCTCGAGCGAGGGAAGTGAGATTGAGCGGGGTAAATGCAGTCCGAGGAGGGTGAGGGGTATTTATAGCCGAGGTGAAAAACTGTTCGCCCGAGAAAAATGGACAAACGTGCATGTCGGTGTCAAAACCGGCGGATCTCGGGTAGGGGGTCCCGAACTGTGCATCTAGGCGGATGGTAATAGGAGACAAGGGACACGATGTTTTTACCGAGTTGGGCCCTCTCGATGGAGGTAAAACCCTACTCCCGCTTGATTAATATTGATGATATGGGTAGTACAGAGTAGATCTACCACGAGATCGGAGAGGCTAACCCTAGAAGCTAGCCTATGGTATGATTGTTGTTAGATCCTCGGACTAAAACCCTCCGGTTTATATAGACACCGGAGAGGGCTAGGGTTACACAGAGTCAGTTACAATGGTAGGAGATCTACATATCCGTATCGCCAAGCTTGCCTTCCACGCCAAGGAAAGTCCCATCCGGACACGGGTTGGAGTCTTCAATCTTGTATCTTCATAGTCTAGGAGTCCGGCCATCCGGACACCCCCTAATCCAGGACTCCCTCAGTGCCCCTGACCCTTCTCATCCTAGTGACATGTGTCACCCATGTACAGTGTGGTGGAGATCGTGTAAGATCGTGGGTGAATAGATAAATCTTATCGTGGGATGTGTAAAGGTTTGAGCGGGAAAAGCCGAAAATTCAGATTAGAATATTTTAAAGTTTTGTTCGCAAATTCTTCAGCTGACAAGGATACAGTGAAGATTTTGAACGGGTTTCAAATAGAACGCACATGAAGAATTTGTGAACAGACTGGGTTGAGTTTAGCATAGAGGGGGAAAGGGTACGATCACATTCACTTAGCAGAAAAAGCAACTTGAAGAATTAGCAATAAGTGAATGTTGTAGTGGACATAAAAAAACTCAAGTGTGTATATATATATATATATATATATATATATATATATATATATATATAGTCAATGAAGAACAACGATGGAAAGAGTAAAGACAATGCAAAGTTGAAGAAATTGAAAAATTGAGGAATTTCAAAAATGAAAAAAACTCAAATTGAAGATTTTCAACTTTTGTTGGTGGCGTAACCCACCGTATAAGAATGATGATTTCAGACACTGCATACAATTGCCATAGGGTTCGGAGAATCAAATTCTTCATTAATTTATTCACACTTAGAGGGTTAGTCTTCATTGATTGAAGAAAAATGTTACTTCTTGTGTTGCACATCTAAGTCATCAAGTTTGCATAAGTGTTAGGATGTGTGTCCTTTTCAAAGAACATTCGAAGATTCTAAGATATTTAGCTCACACCGCAACTTGCTAAATCTCTCCTCATCCAAGGGCTTTGTGAAGATATCGGCCAGCTGGTCTTCAGTATTTGCATGGTCGATGGAGATGTCACCCTTCAACACATGGTCACGAAGAAAATGATGACCAATCTGGATGTGCTTTGTCTTGAGTCTTGAAGCGGGTTGTGAGCAATCTTGATAGCACTCTCATTGTCGCATGAGAGAGTGGCACATTCTTCACATTGATGTCATAGTCCTTGCGGGTTTGCTTCATCCATAGCAATTAAGCAACTGCAGATCCAAAGACAATGTACTCAACTTCAATGATGAAGAGTGATACAGTTTACCTCTTCGAGGACCAACATACTAAGGATCGTCCGAGGAAATGACATGTGCCTGACGTTGACTTGCAGTCCACCCAATCACCAGCATAGTCAGAGTCTGAATATCCAATGAGATCAAAGGAAGAGCCCTTGGGATACCATAATCCAAGTGTTGGAGTGTGAGCTAGATATCAAAGAATATGCTTCACAACCTTATGGTCTGATTCCTTTGGTGTAGCTTGAAATCGGGCACACATGCAAACACTAAGCATAATATCCAGCCTAGATGCACATAGGTACAATAAAGAGCCAATCATGGAGAGGTATACCTTTTGATCGAAGTCTTTACCATTTTCACTAGTGCATAGATGACCATTTGTGGGCATAGGGATTTTAACACCTTTGCAATCTTGCATGCCGAATTTCCTCAACACATCCTTGAGGTATTTCTCCTGAGATATGAATATGCCATTGTATTGTTGACGAATTTGAAGACCTAAGAAGAATTTCAACTCTCCCATCATAGACATTTGATATTCTGCACTCATCATATAGGTAAATTTGTCACTGTAACGCTGGTTAGTACAACCAAAGATAATATCATCAACATATATCTGGCACACAAATAATTCATCATCATATGCTTTGGTGAAAAGAGTTAGGTCAAGTGAACCGGGTTTGAAGCCTTTCTTCATGAGGAATTCCTTCACCTTGTTGAGTCTGTAGACGTGATCTGGAAATTTAGATCCTCAAAACCTGGTGGTTGAGCAACATATACTTCTTCCTCAAGCTTACCATTGAGGAATGCACTTTTCACATCCATTTGATGTAAGATGATATTATGATGGTTAGTGTAAGCAAGCAATATGCGAATAGCTTCAAGTCTAGCAACAGGTGCAAAAGTTTCATTGAAATCAATTCCTTCAACCTGTGTGTAGCCTTGAGGTACGAGACGAGCCTTATTCCTTACCACAAGGCCATTTTAGTCTTGTTTGTTGCGGTAGATTCGATGATGTTGTGCTTGCGTGGGTCTGGTCGCTTGACAAGCTCCCACACATTGTTGAGCTCGAATTGATGCGATTCATCTTGCATGGCTTGAATCCACTCAGATTCCGTGAATGCTTCATCAACTTTAGTGGGCTCTGTGATAGAGACAAATGCAAGATGCCCACAAAAGTTAGATAAGTGTGAAGCTTTTGAGCACGTGAGAGGACCTAGTGCGTTGATGTTATTGATGATTTTCTCAACCTGCACTTCATTTGCAACGCGAGGATGTGCAGGTTGATGACTTTGCTTAGGTCCAACAATTTCTTCAGGACCATTTTCTTCAGCAGCACCAGTGTGATTTTCTTCACGATCTGGAATGACTTTTTCAGCAGATTCTTCGGTAGGGATGATATTCTTAGTAGCTTTGAACTTGATGGATTCCTCTGGTGACATTTCATCCAGCACAGGAGGTAGGTGCTCTCTCTGCGAGCCATTAGTTTCATCGAACTGCACATCTACAGTTTCAACAATCTTGTGATGATTGATGTTTAAGACTTTGTAGGTGTGCGAGTCCTTTCCATAACCAAGCATAAAACCCTCATATGCTTTTGGTGCAAATTTAGAGTGATGGTGAGGATCTCTAATCCAGCATTTAGCACCGAAGACTTTGAAATAACTTACATTGGGTTTCTTGTCAGTGAGGAGTTCATATGAGGTCTTTTTGAAGAATTTGTGAAGATATACCCTGTTGATGATGTGGCATGTAGTATCAATAGCTTCAGGTCAGAAGCGCTATGGTGTCTTGTATTCATCAAGCATGCTGCGAGCCATCTCAACAAGAGTTCTGTTCTTGCGCTCCACAACGCCGTTCTGCTGAGGAGTATAGGGGGCAGATAACTCGTGAGTAATACCAAGTATATCAAGATATTCATTGAGACCAATGTTCTTGAACTCAGTTCCATTATCACTCATGATATGCTTGATCTTCACACCGAAGTTAGTAGAAGCTCTTGAGGAAAATCGTCTGAAGACTTCCTGCACATCATTTTTGTAAGTGATGATATGCACCCATGTGTAACGAGAATAATCATCACTATGACAAAGCCATATAATGATGCAGAACTAGAGAACATGGCATAATGAGTAGGGCCAAAGGGATCCATATGAAGTAATTCAAAGGGATGAGAGGTGGTCATGATAGTCTTCGACGGATGCTTGGATTTGGTGATCTTTCTAGCCTCACAAGCCCCACAAAGATGATCTTTGAGGAATTTGACACCATCGATGCCAATGACATGCTTCTTCCTCGCGAGTGTATGCAAGTTCCTCATCCCAGCATGACCAAGTCGTCGATGCCATAGTCAGCATTCTAAAGCTTTTGCAAGTAGACATGTGGCAGGCTGTTGTAACGCCCCGGATACAACTTTCCATATTCGTAACTCCAACTCTTGCCTTTTCCGGAGATGTGATATGATATTTCCTTCGTGGTTGGGTTTTTGTCTTCCGTTTTGCATTTGTTCATGTCAGGCATTTCATCTCATGGCATCATGTGCATTGCATCCGCATGTTTTCATAAAACTCGCACCCGTTCGTAGTTGCCGCGTTCCCCTTACCTCCTTTGACCGTTCTGAGACCAACCACCCCCTTGCACGCGATCACCTTGTTTCTCTGCACAGCGCACAGACCCCTCGCGCGCATCTGAAACCTCTTCCGAACCCGACCCGCACGGTCATGACCGATGAGTCTGAATCATCCCCCAACATCTCTAAAACATCTCCGTTTTTTTATTTGGACTTTCCTACCTATTTATTCTCGTCCGTTTGATTTCGATCGGAGGGACTAGGTACCCCTAACCTAAACCACTAGCTATATATATAGGTCCAACCCTAGGATCTAGGGATCATGTCCCATCCATCCTCACACCGCTGCCACTCCACCGAATCCCCTCGGGATCTCCCCTGCCCGATTCACCCAACCAGCGCTCTCCCTCCTCCTCGTTCCAGATGCCCGAGCCCCCAATCCAAAATTCCTCTCGGCCTCCACCAGCAGTCTCCGACCATCTCCCTCGGTTTCAGCCCCCTCCATCCACCAGCGCCTCCTCTGCTCGATCCCGATGGGGTCACGAGCAGCTTGCCACCGGCTGCAAGCAGCAGCACCACCAGGACCCCATCGCCCCTTTCCTTCTTCTTCTCCTCCGTCCCTCCTCCCTCTGGTTCTCTCCCTCGTCTCTCATGCTTCCCCCTCTCTGTACCAGGAACGATCAGGAGAGCACCTGATGCCATGGATGGCCTTCGAGCTCTTCCCCAACGCCTGCCTCCTCACCTCGGCCCCGAGCGCCACCACCCGTCGACGGCCTCGTCGGAGTAGCGCCGCCGGATCAGGCCAGCTCCTCGCGCCCTGCTTCCCTTCTATCTCCTGATGTTCATCTTCCCCTGTTCTTTCTCATGTCTCTCTCTTTCTCTGACTTGCCACAGCAGGGATCCGCCGCCGCCCTCGCCGTTCCCGCCGGTCTCCGCCGCCGTTGCCTCTGCTCGCCTCCTCTGCTTTGCCCTTGCGCGAGGAGGACGACCCAGCGCCAAGTTCCTCTTCGACCCCCCTGCGAACCCCGACGCCACCTCATTCTGCCGCCGCCGGCGACCAGCAGGTCATGTCGCCGTGCCCTGCCTCCTCTTGTTCGTGTTCTGCTTCTTCCCGCCGTCTTCTCTCTGCTTCTCTCGCTCAACTCTCTCTGTCGTTCTTTATGTTGTTTTTCTTCAGGTAACAGCAACCTACTTGGCCTCGCCTCTTCTTTGAGCAGCGCTGTCGCTGGAGTTCCTCGTCACCGAGAATCAGCGCCCCGACCCTCGGACTGCCTGAATCCGCCGCGCCGCTTCGTCTCCGACCCCTGCCCGTCGGAGTCGCGCCTCCCTGTGCCCCGCAGCCCCGCTGCATCGCGCCTCTGCTTCTGTTCTTCAGAAACGAGCGCCCGCCAAGCCTGCTTCCCCCGCATTGACCGCATCCCTCTGCTTCGTCAGAGCCTCCAGCGCCCTCCAGATCGGGCCCGAGCCAAGTCCCAGCTCGCTCGCGCCGCCCCTCAGCCTGCTGCCTTCACCGAACCGGGCCGAAGCCCACTGGGTGAGGCCACACAGGGAGCTCCTAACCCGCGCCTTTAGCGCCCTTAACGCCTACTTGCGCCCACGCGCTGCCTACCTGGGCCTGGCCCAACAAGGCCGACGCGGCTGGTTGAAAATTAACGAAAAAACAGCAAAAAGGTGGAGCTCTCAGGGTTCGAACTAGAGACAATGTCTTCCTGTACGAGTATGCCTAACCACTAGAACAACTTAACTTTAGTGAACTATTGAAGCGCCAACAGTATAAGAACGAGCGTCCGGTTCATCAGATTTGAAAAAAGTTTATCGAATTTGAAAGAAGTTCGTTGAAATCTAGAAAAAGTTCATTGAAATCTAGAAAAAGTTCATCAAATTTGAAAAAAGTTCATGGAATTTTAAAAAAATTGTATTTTTCGTTTTTTTTCGTGATTTCAAAATGTGTTCATAGTTTTAAATTTATTCACTTTTTCAAATTTTGTTCACAATTTCAAATTGTTCAGTGTACATCAAAAAATGTTCAATGGGTATTTAAATGGTTTTTCAGCGCATATCACAAAATTGTTCAATGTGTAGTTAAAAATTGTTCAAATTATAATACAAAAATGTTCAATGTATAAAATTTGTTCATCTTACATAAAAATGTATAAATATGTTTTAAATTATTTCAAAGTATATCATAAAAATGTTCGCTGTGTAGTTAAAAATTGTTCATCATACACCAAAAAAATGTTCAGCGTATATTTGAAAATCGCTCGTCGTATATAAATTTTTGTTCATGTTCTCAATAATTGTTCACGTTTTAAAAAATTATGGAATATGAATTTTTTTATTGAATTTTAAAAAAAGTTCATCGATTTGATAAAAGTTCATTCAATTTCATAAATTTCACGAATTTAAAAAATCAAATTTTTAAGAAAATAAAAAAGGAATCTGAGAAAAGAAAATGAAAAAGGAAACATAAATAAAAGAAAAAAAACGCCCAGAAATCAGCGAGCGGTGAAAGCTGGTTTGGTGGGCTCTCGCGCCCTACGTAAATAAAAGAACCGAAATAAGGAAGTGGACATAATTGGTACGGTGGTCTGTTGGTTAGTGCGCTGCTGTTTAAACCGAGAGATAGCTAGTTTGAGCCCTCACACTCAAATAAGATTTTTGCTGCAGTTTTTAACAGAAAGAATAAGAAGGAAGCGGGCCGGCCCAGCTTGGCGCAGGGGTATGCGCCCGTTTACCGCAACAGAAGAAACGGGCGCTTAAGGCGCCCGTTAGGAAATGCCGGCCACACACCCCAGCGTCTACCTTTTTTTCCCTTCTGTTGGGCCTGCTCCAGCCAGTTTTGGCCCACTGTAGTATTTTTTTCAGATCTGCGATTTTAGCATTTATCCCAGGACTTTCAGAATTGCAGAAAACACCTTGCTCTTCATGCATATAAAAAACTCATTAATCGTGCATCGGATTAAAATGATTTAAACATGTAAAATGCTTAGAATTTTGTGTAGATTAATAATATGCCACTTTCATCCATGTTTAAAATGTTTAAAATGATGTTTGTTTAAATTTGCTCAAATGCCATGTTAAAATGATTTATTTCATAACTAAATAACTGTAGCTCGGTTTCAAATAAACTTTATATGTAAATGGGGTGAAAAATGCCTAGTTTAACATGGTGGACTTTATTTTCCTGTTTAACAACAATAAAATATGTTTTAGGGCAGACCAGTAGCTAATTCAAAATATGCACATGGGGATTTTCCGGAAATGTTGTTTGTTGTTCCGGCCTCATTGAAACTTGCCTAAATAGTTAGTTTACTTTTGTTACACCCCTTGCCATGTTTAACAACATTTAACATTGTTGTGTACCTAAACGAGAGCGAACTAAATATTGATGTGGTATTCTGTTCATATGCAATTCATTGCATATTGAGCTCCACTTAACTTGTAGTATTGTTTATTGCACTTTGCCATGCCATGCCTTATTAAACCGGACATGCATCATACTTGTTTGTGCATCATGCCATGTTTATGCTTGTGCATTTACCATGTTGTTTGTTTCTTTCCGGTGTTGCTTCTTAGTCCCGGTAATGTTGCGATTGTGAGGATTCGTTTGACTACTCCCGTTTGTCTTCTTCATGGACTTGGTCTTCTTCCTAGCGGGATTTCAGGCAAGATGACCGTCACCTTGGATCTCATTACTATCGTTGCCATGCTAGTTGCTTTGTTCTATCGCCATGCTGCGCTACCTATCATTTGCTCTTCAAGCCTCCGCAAATTGCCATGTCAGCCTCTAACCTTTTCACCCCTCCTAGCAAACCGTTGTTTGGCTATGTTACCGATTTGCTCAGCCCCTCTTATAGCATTGTTAGTTGCAGGTGAAGTTGAAGATTGCTCCATGGTGGACAGGATTATGTTGGGATATCACAATATCTCTTATATTTAATTAATGCATCTATATACTTGGTAAAGGGTGGAAGGCTCGGCCTTATGCCTGGTGTTTTGTTCCACTCTTGCCGCCCTAGTTTCCGTCATACTGGTGTTATGTTCCCGGATTTTGCGTTCCTTACGTGGTTGGGTGATTTATGGGACCCCCTTGACAGTTCGCTTTGAATAAAACTCTTCCAGCAAGGCCCAACCTTGGTTTTACCATTTGCCTCACCACCACCTACTTTTCCCTTGGGAGTAATTAACCCAAGGGTCATCTTTATTTTAGCCCCCCCGGGTCAATGCTTGTCTAAGTGTTGGTCCGAACCGAGTAGATCATGGGGCCCCTCGGGAAAACTCGAGGTCTGGTTTTACTCGTAGGATGTCTCATCCGGTGTTTCCCTGAGAACGAGATATGTGCAGCTCCTATCGGGATTGTCGGCGCATCGGGCGGCTTTGCTGGTCTTGTTTTACCATTGTCGAAATGTCTTGTAAACCGGGATTCCGAGACTGATCGGGTCTTCCTTGGAGAAGGTATATCCTTCGTTGATCGCGAGAGCTTATCATGGGCTAAGTTGGGAAACCCCTGCAGGGTATTATCTTTCGAAAGCCGTGCCCACGGTTATGTGGCAGATGGGAGTTTGTTAATGTCCGGTTGTAGATAACTTGACACCAGATCTGAATTAAAACGCATCAACCGCGTGTGTAGCCGTGATGGTCTCTTCTCGGCGGAGTCCGGGAAGTGAACACGGTTTTGGGTTATGTTTGACGTAAGTAGGAGTTCAGGATCACCTCTTGATCATTGCTAGCTTCACGACCATTCCGTTTGCTCTCTTCTCGCTCTCTTTTGCGTATGTTAGCCACCATATATGCTTAGTCGCTGCTGCAACCTCACCACTTTACCCCTTCCTTACCCTTTAAGCTTTGCTAGTCTTGATACCCATGGTAATGGGATTCTTTGAGTCCTCGTGGCTCTGAGATTACTACAACAACAGTTGCAGGTACATGTTATGCGATGATCATGACGCGAGAGCGATGTTTGCTTGTTTGGAGTTCTCCTTCTGCTTCTTCTTTGATCAGGGGATAGGTTCCAGGTCGGCAGCCTGGGCTAGCAGGGTGGATGTCGTTTGAGCTTCTGTTTGTATTTCATCTGTAGTCGGATGATGCTCTTGTGTATAATGATGTTGTATTCGTGTGGCATTGTATGCCTTTTTTGTATGTATCCCCATCTATTATGTAATTGACGTAATGATATCCACCTTGCAAAAGCGTCTTCAAGATGCGCTTCTATCCTTGGTGGGACCTTCGAGTCTCTTTAGGATAGGGTCGCAGCTTGGGCGTGACAAGTTGGTATCAGAGCCTTGACCGACCATAGGAGCCCCTTGATTGTTGGCCGTTGTTGATTCTAGAAGAAAACTATTTTGAGTCTTAGGATTATATATATCGGAGAGTAGGATTCTTTTTACTCCTCAGCCCCCTTCATCGCTCTAGTGAGGACTCCTGACGTAGATGTTTTGTCTATCCTCAAATTTCACTAAATTTTTTTAGGATCACGCGGGTATCTTGGGATCGTTCCGATATTCTTGTGACGAGAACATTGTTCTTGGTGCCTCTTGACATTTAGGGGTTGTGGCAGTGTCCCGGGGAGTTGAGCTCCGAGGTGTTGTCGTCACAATTTTATCGTTGCAATTCTGGAATACCTGAGTTTTGCCGACATCGAAAATCTCTTTTATGCAGTTGTTGGTGAGACAACCTCGACGCCACCCAGTACTGGGGAGTTCGTGAGTATTGCCATAGCTCGTATAACAGATGCTTTTCGAAGGTTGAGGTACACAATTTCCAGAGTTTTGTTGGTTATGTGTTGACGGATGGATACAACTGGATGTAGGGATTGTTAGTTTGGGTGAGATATATTGCTTCCCCTGTATCCCCAACACCAGATTGCATAACCAGAAAGTTTCGGGAGTTTATAGGTGGGAATTCAAGTAGCTCCTAGAATATCTTTCCGACAGATGCATGATATGGGATTGGGTAAATCTCTATCATATGTATTTGTTCCGGCTTATTCTACAAGCCAAATCCTTTGTTTTGTTTTATTTGTGGTATTCGAGTTGCTTCGAAGTCAAATGTTGAATCCATACCTTTCCTAAATGGTGTTCTCATATTGCTATGTGAATACTAATCCTTTTTGATCATTGAGGTTGTCATGTTAATTCTTTTCCAACCGGTGCGCTTCTCTTCGAGATGATCCCACCATTCTCCCCATCCGCAAGATCAATTCTAAGTTTTCTCAACGGTGTTTGTTTCGTTCATCCCAAGTTGTCTTTATTTTCCCCACCCTCCCACCCTTTTCTTCAAGGACTCATTTATTTTAATCAAGTATCCATTTATTCATGTGAAGTCACTTCACTCTTTTCAATCAATGTTCTGATCCGGTGATCCCTCGTGAAGATGCTCACGAGCTTCAAGTTCATCATCCTCCGTTCTTTTTTGCTTCTCCGGTGGATCCAATTCAAGATTTCAGTGTTGATCATATTCCTTTCCTCGTGTCAAATGCTTTCTCATGCCGGTGCACCTCTCAATCACTCACCTCTTGCTATTCATTTGTTCCAGAGTGTTGAAGATATCTCAGAAGATTTGTGTTTCCATTATTAATCCGTTCAAGCCATTTGGAGATTGTTATCTCATTCAAGCCATTTAATTCAACCGGTGCAATCTCTCTTTAATATCCTTCAACGATGGTTCTTTCGAGTGGGCCCTAACCCACAGGTCTTTTCCCAGGATCTTACCTGACTCTTCTAATTTTTCCGGAGCCATTCCCAAATTCATTTCCAAGTTTGACGTAAGAATGAATATCATCAGTCAGCTGTTTTCCAAGATCGATCTCAAAATTATTTTTTTCATTGTTGGCTCAACCTCTTTGTTTTTCATTCTCTCGGAGTATCTCAACAATTCATGGTGGCTCTCATCATCATTCTCAACATTTGAAGACCGAAGAAGGATTTCTCTTAAATCTTGGTCCATTCTCTTGAATATTCATGGTTCTAGCTTCATGCTATCCTCATAATTGTTTTGATTGTGACAATTCTTTTCTTACCATCCGGAGCATTTCATGAGTTGTTTCCATTTCTTTCCTCCGAAGGCCATCATGTTATAATTCTTCATTCTCAGCGTGTAGCTATCATTCTCCAAATCTTACCGGTGAATCGTTCAAATATCCTCTAATCAGTTCATGTTCTCTTCGTTCTCATGTATCTAAATCCCCTCAAGTATCTTCATTCATTTTCCAATTCTTCCCGGTGAATTGTGCCTTTGCTGCTTTCATTTTCAATTCTTACGGTGGTTCATTCAAGATTCTTTTTCCTTGATTATCATTTTAGTCCATTCATTCTTTCAATCCTACCGGTGGTTCATGAAGACTTTCTTAAATTTTGTGCTATGTTTCCCTTAATCCTTTTCAACAAGAATAAGTAGTATGCAAAATCCATTGCGTGTCATCAATTCAATTTGATGAAGGATAAGCATACAATAAATCTTATTTTTATTTCCTCCAAGTGATTAATCCCTTCCTTCGGAGTCTGTTCTTGGTGAATAAATTCTAGTTCCAAGTGTTTTCATCTTTTCTTTTCCGGAGTTCGAATTTTTCCACGGCCATTTCGTCGGAACCTCCATCTAAATCATCGCAAGGCTCATCTTTATTCTTTCATCCTTCATTTCTATCTCATCATCCTTTTGTTACCGAAGTTCTTCATGGAGGCTCTACATGGTGGTTCATCAAGGATTCTTTTAATTCTTCAATTGTTCTTCAACATTTCTCTTGATGTTATGACCCGCCAAGCTATACTCAAAATTAAACATGGTGCTCAACACATGTTTTGTTTTGAGGCGTTCAAGTATTCTTCTTCTTGCATTTCGAAGTGCAATTCTTTCTACCTTAGCTTTTGAGGTGGTGTTATATCATTCTTGGCAATTTCCATTCAGGTTTCGCGATTCACACGTTGTCAAGAATGAGGTATTTTAAATCCATCAATCTCTTCTTTGGAGTTATCTTGGTATAGATTTCACCTAAAGCCTTCCCTAAGGAATGTTGCTATTTGTGCTGCTTATCTATGATCCAATTTTCTCCTTCTCATCTCGGTGAAGAAGTTTTTCATCTCTTTGGTGCTCTCAATCAAATCAATGGTTTCCATTAGTGGCCGGTTGTCACCTCATAGTCTCGAGATGTTTTCCATAAGCCCACAACAAGCTTGTGCTTCTCGTTGTTGATTTTCCAACAACTCCATTCGATTCTTCTTTGCAAGGATGCTTTCCAAGTTCACTTGTGGCTAAAGTTGTCATTTTCTTCTCCGTCCCTTTATCCCAACGGTCTAACTTCTATTCTTTCATTATGGAGGCATTGTGATGTTGTGCTCTTCACCCATCACCTCGTTTGGTGAGGATCGTCTTCTTTTCTGGCTATCCATTTAACCGGAGTGTTGTATCATCTCTTCAATATCTTTTCATCTCATCAAGTTTTCTTCTCTTTTCTACCGGAGTGCTGTCCAAATTCTGTCATTCTTGTTCCTTGGCTATCTCATTATACCGAGGTGGTCATATTCTTTTCGTCCGTGAAGCTCTTATTTCCATGTCTTTCAACATTCAAGTTCTCGTAATACTTCTTGTTCCTCTTTTCTAACAGATTGTTTGCAATCTAGTTCATCTCTGTGGTACTCTTTCTTTTAAATTGCTCAACCTCTCAAGATTCGTGGTTCACTCGTTCGTCAAAGAAGCAACTTAGTTTACCTCTTATCTTCCTCTTCCTTTTCCCTCCGGTGCCATCCTAGATCTCGGGACGAGATTCTCTCATAGTGGTGGAGTGTTGTAACGCCCCGGATACAACTTTCCATATTCGTAACTCCAACTCTTGCCTTTTCCGGAGATGTGATATGATATTTCCTACGTGGTTGGGTTTTTGTCTTTCGTTTTGCATTTGTTCATGTCAGGCATTTCATCTCATGGCATCATGTGCATTGCATCCGCATGTTTTCATAAAACTCGCACCCGTTCGTAGTTGCCGCGTTCCCCTTACCTCCTTTGACCATTCTGAGACCAACCACCCCCTTGCATGCGATCGCCATGTTTCTCTGCACAGAGCACAGACCCCTTGCGCGCGTCCGAAACCTCTTCCGAACCCGACCCGCACGGTCATGACCGATGAGTCTGAATCATCCCCCAACATCTCTAAAACATTTCCGTTTTTTTATTTGGACTTTCCTACCTATTTATTCTCGTCCGTTTGATTTCGATCGGAGGGACTAGGTACCCCTAACCTAAACCACTTGCTATATATATAGGTCCAACCCTAGGATCTAGGGATCATGTCCCATCCATCCTCACGCCTCCGCCACTCCACCGAATCCCCTCGGGATCTCCCCTGCCCGATTCACCGAACCAGCGCTCTCCCTCCTCCTCGTTCCAGATGCCCGAGCCCCAATCAAAAATTCCTCTCGGCCTCCACCAGCAGTCTCCGACAATCTCCCTCGGTTTCAGCCCCCTCCATCCACCAGCGCCTCGTCTGCTCGATCCCGATGGGGTCACGAGCAGCTCGCCACCGGCTGCAAGCAGCAGCACCACCAGGACCCCGTCGCCCCTTTCCTTCTTCTTCTCCTCCGTCCCTCCTCCCTCTGGTTCTCTCCCTCGTCTCTCATGCCTCCCCCTCTCTGTACCAGGAACGATCAGGAGAGCACCTGATGCCATGGACGGCCTTCGAGCTCTTCCCCAACGCCTGCCTCCTCACCTCGGCCCCGAGCGCCACCACCCGTCGACGGCCTCGTCGGAGCAGCGCCGCTGGATCAGGCCAGCTCCTCGCGCCCTGCTTCCCTTCTATCTCCTGATGTTCGTCTTCCCCTGCTCTTTCTCATGTCTCTATCTTTCTCTGACTTGCCATAGCAGGGATCCGCTGCCGCCCTCGCCGTTCCCGCCGGTCTCCGCCGCCGTTGCCTCTGCTCGCCTCCTCTGCTTTGCCCTTGCGCGAGGAGGACGACCCAGCGCCAAGTCCCTCTTCGACCCCCCCTATGAACCCGAACGCCACCTCATTCTGCCGCCGCCGGTGACCAGCAGGTCATGTTGCCGTGCCCTGCCTCCTCTTCTTCGCGTTCTTCTTCTTCCCGCCGTCTTCTCTCTGCTTCTCTCGCTCAACTCTCTCTGTCGTTCTTTATGTTGTTTTTCTTCAGGTAATAGCAACCTACTTGGCCTCGCCTCTTCTTCGAGCAGCGCCGTCGCTGGAGTTCCTCGTCGCCGGGAATCAGCGCCCCGACCCTCGGACTGCTTGAATCCGCCGTGCCGCTTCGTCTCCGGCCCCTGCCCGTCGGAGTCGCGCCTCCCTGTGCCCCGCAGCCCCGCTGCATCGCGCCTCTGCTTCTGTTCTTCAGAAACGAGCGCCCGCCAAGCCTGCTTCCCCCGCGTTGACCGCATCCATCTGCTTCGTCAGAGCCTCCAGCACCCTCCAGACCGGGCCCGAGCTAAGGCCCAGCTCGCTCGCGCCGCCCCTCAGCCTGCTGCCTTCACCGAACCGGGCCGAAGCCCACTGGGTGAGGCCACGCACCCCAGCGTCTCCCTTTTTTCCCTTCTGTTGGGCCTGCTCCAGCCAGTTTCGGCCCACTGTAGTATTTTTTCAGATCTTTGATTTTAGCATTTATCCCAGGAGTTTTAGAATTGCAGAAAACCCCTTGCTCTTCATGCATATAAAAAACTCATTAACCGTGCATCGGATTAAAATGATTTAAACATGTAAAATGCTTAGAATTTTGTGTAGATTAATAATATGCCACTTTCATCCATGTTTAAAATGTTTAAAATGATGTTTGTTTAAATTTTCTCAAATGCCATGTTAAAATGATTTATTTCATAACTAAATAACCGTAGCTCGGTTTCAAATAAACTTTATATGTAAATGGGGTGAAAAATGCCTAGTTTAACATGGTGGACTTTATTTTCCTGTTTAACAACAATAAAATATGTTTTAGGGCAGAACAGTAGCTAATTCAAAATATGCACATGGGGATTTTCCGAAAATGTTGTTTGTTGTTCCGGCCTCATTTAAACTTGCCTAAATAGTTAGTTTACTTTTTTTACACCCCTTGCCATGTTTAACAACATTTAACATTGTTGTGTACCTAAACGAGAGCGAACTAAATATTTGATGTGGTATTTTGTCCATATGCAATTCGTTGCATATTGAGCTCCACTTAACTTGTAGTATTGTTTGTTGCACTTTGCCATGCCATGCCTCATTAAACCGGACATGCATCATACTTCTTTGTGCATCATGCCATGTTTATGCTTGTGCATTTACCATGTTGTTTGTTTCTTTCCAGTGTTGCTTCTTAGTCCCGGTAATGTTGCGATTGTGAGGATTCGTTCGACTACTCCCGTTCGTCTTCTTCATGGACTCGGTCTTCTTCCTAGCGGGATTTCAGGCAAGACGACCGTCACCTTGGATCTCATTACTATCATTGCCATGCTAGTTACTTCGTTCTATCGCCATGCTGTGCTACCTATCATTTGCTCTTCAAGCCTCCCCAAATTGCCATGTCAGCCTCTAACCTTTTCACCCCTCCTAGCAAACCGTTGTTTGGCTATGTTACCGATTTGCTCAGCCCCTCTTATAGCGTTGTTAGTTGCAGGTGAAGTTGCAGATTGCTCCATGGTGGACATGATTATGTTGGGATATGACAATATCTTCTATATTTAATTAATGCATCTATATACTTGGTAAAGGGTGGAAGGCTCGGCCTTATGCCTGGTGTTTTGTTCCACTCTTGCTGCCCTAGTTTCCGTCATACCGGTGTTATGTTCCCGGATTTTGCGTTCCTTACGCGGTTGGGTGATTTATGGGACCCCCTTGACAGTTCGCTTTGAATAAAACTCCTCCAGCAAGGCCCAACCTTGGTTTTACCATTTGCCTCACCACCACCTACTTTTCCCTTGGGAGTAATTAACCCAAGGGTCATCTTTATTTTAGCCCCCCCGGGCCAATGCTTGTCTAAGTGTTGGTCCGAACCGAGTAGACTGCGGGGCCCCCTCGGGGAAACTCGAGGTCTGGTTTTACTCGTAGGATGTCTCATCCGGTGTTTCCCTGAGAACAAGATATGTGCAGCTCCTATCGGGATTGTCGGCGCATCGGGCGGCTTTGCTGGTCTTGTTTTACCATTCGAAATGTCTTGTAAACCGGGATTCCGAGACTGATCGGGTCTTCCTTGGAGAAGGTATATCCTTCGTTGATCGCGAGAGCTTATCATGGGCTAAGTTGGGACACCCCTGCAGGGTATTATCTTTCGAAAGCCGTGCCTGCGGTTATGTGGCAGATGGGAATTTGTTAATGTCCGGTTGTAGATAACTTGACACCAAATCCGAATTAAAACGCATCAACCGCGTGTGTAGCCGTGATGGTCTCTTCTCGGCGGAGTCCGGGAAGTGAACACGGTTTTGGGTTATGTTTGTTGTAAGTAGGAGTTCAGGATCACCTCTTGATCATTGCTAGCTTCACGATCTCGCTCTCTTTTGCGTATGTTAGCCACCATATATGCTTAGTCGCTGCTGCAACCTCACCACTTTACCCCTTCCTTACCCTTTAAGCTTTGCTAGTCTTGATACCCATGGTAATGGGATTCTTTGAGTCCTCGTGGCTCCTGATTACTACAACAACAGTTGCAGGTACATGTTATGCGATGATCATGACGCGAGAGCGATGTTTGCTTGTTTGGAGTTCTCCTTCTGCTTCTTCTTCGATCAGGGGATAGGTTCCAGGTGGGCAGCCTGGGCTAGCAGGGTGGATGTCATTTGAGCTTCTGTTTGTATTTCATCTGTAGTCGGATGATGCTCTTGTGTATAATGATGTTGTATTCATGTGGCATTGTATGCCTTTCTTGTATGTATCCCCATCTATTATGTAATGTTGATGTAATGATATCCACCTTGCAAAAGCGTCCTCAAGATGCGCTTCTATCCTTGGTGGGACCTTCGAGTCTCTTTAGGATAGGGTCGCATCTTGGGCGTGACAGTTGTGGTCCTGAAAGAGAAATCAACAATATACAAGTCTCCTTTCCTAAAGCCTCTGAAGACTTTGGAATTGTCAGATTCCATTAGCGCAATGCAACAATATTTGCCAAAGACGACAACCATATCAAGATCACAAAGCATTGAGACAGACATGAGGTTGAATCCTAAGGACTCGACAAGCATGACTTTGTCCATGTGTCTATCCTTTGAGATTGCAACCTTACCTAGATCCAATACCTTGCTTTTTCCTTTGTCAGCGTAGGTGATATGCTTCAGATGAGATGGTGACAAATCAGTGTCCATCAATAAGTTCCTACCACCGGTCACGTGGTTTGTACATCCACTGTCGAGGACCCACTCAGTAGCTTTAGGTTGTTCATCCTGCAGATGAATTAGTGCAACTTACGAACCCATATACTTCATCAGTGAAGAATATGATATCAATTTCATCAACAGTAACTGATATAGCAATATGAGGACGAGAGAAATGAGTGATTCATTTCTTCATGATTAGCTTGCATCCATTCAAGCATATTCAGGTCTCCAGCAAATTCTTCAGACGATTAAGTTCGTCTGGAGACCTGACCCTGCATAAGAGATCAGTTCATTTTCTTCACCACCCACATCTGGAGGGGTGGCAAAAAGTTCATCATTCTGCGAGCTTCATAAGAAAAAGATGGCGTTGAAGCCAGTGCACTTCGTTTCACAGAAGAGTGGTCAGGATAAGCATATGAATAAGCAGAGAAATTCTTCGAGGACTTATGAACATAATGGTATGAAGAATAATGCACATATTCATAGCCTTTAAACTTTCCCTGCGAAACAGAAGTGTTAGCACGACATATGAGGATTTTGATCCACATGAGGAATTTGATCCAGATGAAGAATTTGGTCCATATGAGGACTCGGATCCATATGAAGAATTTGATCTAGGGTTCCTATTCTTCATAGGTGGTGTCATGATGACATTCACCTGAAGATTTTCAAGGCACATTTTAGGAACCCAGATTTTCTTCATAGGGGGACCGTTCCTGCAATTAGTTCCAACATATCGAGCAAATACTTCACCATTCTGATTCTTGAACAATTTATAGTTGGAGACAAATCACTCATCAGAGGAATATGAGGAATCACAAGTAAAGCCAAATAGAGTGCATGGATCTACAAGAGGTCCTTTCGCAGCAACCCATGAGGTTTTGGGATATAGCTCAGGTTTCCAGTAGGTCCATCAGCATTGAGTTTCCTCTCAAAGGCAATACCCTCTTTCCTAGGGTTCCTGTTCAAGATCTTCTTTTTGAGCACATCACGAAAAGTCTGATGCCCTTTGAGGCTTTTGTAAATGCCTGTTGAGGGAGTCCTGGATTAGGGGTTGTCGGTGTCAAAACCGGCGGATCTCGGGTAGGGGGTCCCGAACTGTGCGTCTAGGCGGATGGTAACAAGAGACGAGGGACACAATGTTTTTACCTGTGTTGGGCCCTCTCGATGGAGGTAAAACCCACGCCCTGCTTGATTAATATTGATGATATGGGTAGTACAAGAGTAGATCTACCACGAGATCAAGGAGGCTAAACCCTAGAAGCTAGCCTATGGTATGATTGTTGATATGTATGTTGTCCTACGGACTAAAGCCCTCCGGTTTATATAGACACCGGAGAGGGCTAGGGTTACACAGAGTCGGTTACAATGGTAGGAGATCTACATATCCGTATTGCCAAGCTTGCCTTCCACGCCAAGGAAAGTACCATCCGGACACGAGCCGGAGTCTTCAATCTTGTATCTTCGTAGTCTTGGAGTCCGGCGGATATCGATAGTCCGGCTATCCGGACACCCCCTAGTCCAGGACTCCCTCAGTAGCCCCTGAACCAGTCTTCAATGATGATAAGTCCGGCGCGCATAATGTTCGGCATTGCAAGGCGGGTTCCTCCCTTGAATAATCCAGAGAAGATCATAAACACCATGATAGTATCCGGCTCTGCAAAATAAATTCCACATTCCACCGTAGAGAGAATAAAATGTACACTTAATTCAATCTGCTGACGTATTACGCGGCGTGACATCACACCGCTACCAAGCCTTTGTTTGAATCGTTTTTACTATACCACCTCAAAGACGTTTAGCGGCGGTTTCTTGGCACGTCTTGTCAAAGCGAGATAGTGTTCCCTTATTCCGGATTCTCATCGATGACGCGTGGGTAACCCAACCGCTCCCGTCGCCACGCCTCCTCTATCGGAGGAATCCCAAGCAGTCACGGAGACGGCCCTTGGTATTTCTTCCCTTTATAAGAGGACTAAGGCTCGCCACGGTTCCAATCTCGCATCGAATCTTTTCCCGCCCGGTTCCAACACCCGAGCCTCGATTCGAGCGCCGGATCCTCAATCATGTCCGCTCCGACCTCCGTGGTCGGTGGACGAGGAGGACATATTGAAGTTGCGTGAGGCCAAGCACACAGCCCTCGAGGTTTCACACAGGTTGCCTGCCCAAGGGCAGGCTGTGCCAGCCTCCGAGCCCGCTGAATCGTCTTTCGTATCCCACCTCCGCGGGGTTTAGGCTTCCGACGGATCCTTCGTGAGAGGGCTCTGTTCTACTATGGGCTGGACTTTCACGACTTGGCTCCGAGTCTATCCTCCATATCTCCGCATTCATTATCGTCTGCGAAGCCTTCCTCCGCGTCATCCCCCACTTCGCCTATGGTGAAGACCTTCAAGTGGAGCGAAGATGATCGGGGCGTCAGCGAGTCTTGGGGCGAACATAAGCAAGAAGGTCGATGCCCGTGGCTTGAGGGTTCCTTCAAGAGGAACTTGGACTGTGGCAGCAGGAGTGGTTCTATATCACCGCTCCAAAGGCGGCGAGCAAAGCCGCCGCCCTCATTCCGCCGGGACCTCCGCCAACCGATGTCGTGGGTCGACCAAGAGCTCAAGCGGGGGCCGTCCAAGACGTGCCCTCACTGCAGGGCGGATTTGAGATCTCCAAGCGAGGAGATCGACCTGATCAAGGTGATGCAGGTTATGCTAATCGAGCATCTCCTGCCTACGCAAACGCCGTCCTCTCCGTCTATGGGAGTTCAACCGGAGGGACCTCGGATTCTCCAACACTTCATGGGTGCGACACCCGTGGAGATGTACAAGTTGTTCTTGGACCGCAGTGGCGTGTCGGGTTTAGCCGAGGATGCAGGCCTAAGCGCGATCGCCGGATACTCTGTAAGTAGCTCGAGTCCGGACATTACATTTATGTGCCTTTCTAGAGTTCGCCTCGACCCTTTGCTCTTTACAGGAATGGGTGGTGCGATCAAGGCTGATAAGGTGTCCGGCCCCCCTCCCGAGACCGTGACTTGGAGCCCGTGCTGGTCGAGAATGTTGGAGGTTGCGCCCACGAAGGGGCGACGGGGAAATAGAGGAGCTAATATTTCACCCAAAGGCGATCAAGAAGGGGAACCAAGAACCCCTTCCTTCAGGGGGAGAAGAGGACCGCCTCCAAAGATCTGGAGGCCAAAGCCCCTAAGCGTGGGAAGAGACCTTCCCCGGGGGGTCCAGCGCCCGGAGAGAATCCGGACGCACAATCATCACCAAAGGATTGGCCCTCCAGCGAGCCGTGAGTATAAAAGAGGAAGTTAATTAGTAAGAAAATACCTTCATTCGTGCTTCTGTAGGTAACCGAAATATTTATATTGCAGTTCGGATCGGCAGCCTTCTCAGATGAGTTCATCTTCGGGGGACCTTCTTCCGGAGATGATGGAGAGCGATACGCCTCCGTCCGCAGCGCCGCCAGATGAGGCGGGCGAACCCGAAGTGTCATCACGGAGGGTATCCCCGAGTCCGAAGGGGCCAGAGTATTCGGCACCTACTAGTGTCCAGCCAGGAGAACTGAAGAATCTGCTTGAGAGGGCGTCCATTTCAGAAGATCACCGTGCGTTAATGCGTATGGTGATTGGAAGGATTTAAATCCGCCGAGAGCGGATTATGCGAATGCCGCCATGAGTTTGTGGCGGGATTTGAGGTATGCAAAATGCGCATCCTTTTGTCTTTTAACAGTTTTGCACATAAAATGCATACTGTATAGATGGTAGCCCACGAGACTCGGTAGGTTGTCGGAAGCGACGCGCGTCGAGGATCGAAATCTCGAAATCTCAAGTAATGAATACCGCCGTCCTTATGCAGGTGGTGGATAGTCCGAGGGCCAGCCGGACTAATGAGTTTGCCGAATTAAGTCGGCAACTTGACATGGCGGATGCTGATATCGCGCTTGTCAACCAGCGACTTGATGAGTTGCAAGGTAAATAAATTCTCCGTAGTTGCTTTATTTAAGGGGGTCGAAGCCCTCCTCTGATAAATTGTATGCTGTTGTACAGATGATGCTGCTGCTGTGGAGAGCCTTGGGCGAACTTGCTCGAGCTAAGGAGCAGGCCCGAAGGAGTGACGGCTGCCTCAAGGCGGTCAAGAGTTGAAAGTCGAAAAGGCAGCGACCGCCTAAGAGGCGGAGGTGGCCGAATTGGCCATGAAGGTAAAGGTGCTGCCGACCGCTATGAGGCTCTTGAAAAGGCGCTTATCGGAGCGGGAAGAATCAAGAAGGCCACCGAAGTTAAGGATGCCCGCTCGCAATGCGGGCTATGAAGGGGAACTGCGCCGGGCGGAGAGATCGTGGTCGGCAAGCCTTTTTCTGCTGCGTTGCGGTTTATGGATTCAAGGTATGCTCAATTTGGCGGCTGTGGAGTCCGGAAGATCCGTATATGGACTTAGCTGCAAGTGCAGCCGATGCGCGTGAAGCACTTCCGGAGCGGGAGGATCACGAGACGGAAGAGCTATATTGGTCTCAATTCCACAGTCCGGATCGCTCACTTCCATTGTGAGGCCGGTTGGCGAATGGGCGAGTTAAATAGATTGTCCGGACTTGCCATGATCGACATCGTGGCCCATGTCCGGCGAGAGGTCTAAGGCGCGACGAGCTACTTCGACTTCTGCAGCAATTCCTTGGAGCGGTGCCACATATAAAGGACATGAAGCGGTCGGCTGCGCATCGAGGGCGCGGATGGCTCTTGCCCGTGTGAAGGCGCATTGTCCGGAGATGGATGCCACCGCTGTTGCCTCCCAGGGTTCGGATGAAAGCCGGCTCCCTGCCGAGCACTACTTCGGGGAAGTTATGTGTGGCGCTTGTGTAATAGAGTCGCAGTGCTCGAAGAATGTAATGTTCAAATGAACGCATTAGCTTGTAAATCGATGATTATGTTACAGCTGCTTTTTATACTTGTGCGTCCAAGTAGTAAAACTTCTCCTGTGCGGCCGTTTACGTATACTTGTGTATAACTTGAAAGATGGCAGTCTTCGGCTTCAGCCCCCACGCACAAGGTGCTGGGGTGTTCGCAAAAAAAGCGCGTTTTCACACTTAATCCGACGTATCGGTCCTATTATAAGGAGGTGGTAGCATAGCGAATGAGGCAATCCGGACTATAATGCTTTATCACTTTCACTTAGCCACTGGAGCTCGAGGGTGGGGCTACTATATAGCCCCTGGTGGAACCGCACATCTCCGGATTCGGGGTGCGTATGTGCCTGACCGGGAAACGGTCCTTCGTCAAAGCGGGGAATTCTAAACATTCCGATAGTCGATTGAGGGTCGGACTCTCATTGTATCATAATGATCGGTTTTCGGCTTTTCATCTTGAGGTGCTCGCCCAGCGAACCGGGGCACAATCGCAGATAGTTCTCCTGGTGCGCGTTAGCCAATGATACGGAACGTAAAGGCAGCAAAACACGAGAGCCGGGCAAACCCAACATTTGACCAAAGACATGATTTGGAGCTGATGCATATAATGCCTAACTCGAGGACGTGAACACTCCCTAAGGTGTTCGGTCTTTATAATAATGGGCGAACGATGCCCTAAGCCCCTAGTGTCCGTGCACGGGCATGGTCTTCGACGGCTGATGCCAAAGCGTCAGCTCGCTTTGGCTATAGGAAGAAACCAAGGAGAATAACAACAAGAGACAAGAAAAAGGTTTACGCAGGTCTTAATCTGAAAAGAATCCTCACAATGGGTCCCCTTGCGTCACGCTCGCTACCTGTGTCTCTGTTGCGCCGTTATCCGGGCGGGTATGCACGTTGTTCATCTGTAGAAAGAGAGGAACGTTGAGTTTTAGAAACAATTCGTGCGAAAAATATGTAAAAGAAGAAATATAAATAATTAAAGCAAGGTTTATATGAAACCGCGATTGTTTGTGCGCGCAGCCCCCTGTCAAGGGGTATGCGGCTTAGGGAGCCCCTAGCCTGCTGAGGCCGGATTCGTCTATCCGAGTCCGGGGTCCTTAAGTGACCCTCGCACTGAAATGGCGCCACGTGGACCGGGCATCTTGACTGTAAGAGACGCGTAATGCGGTATGGCATTGAAGCAGACAAAAGCCTTTCGTCCCAAGAGTGCTTGATATTCACTCTTAAATGGGACGATGTGAAAAATTAATTTTTCGCGTCGAAAATTGTTCGGCGATCCGAACACGACTTCTAGTAATATAGAGCCTGTGCACTTGGTGCGAGGGCCTGGCGTCACCCCTTTGAAGGAAGTGCGGCTGTGTCGGATTTTGGTTGGGTCTATCCCCATCCTACGGATTGTGTTTGAATATAGCAGGTTTAAGTTACTGCCTCCGTCCATTAAGACGTTAGTAAATTGTAATCCGTCTATTATGGGATTCAATATCGGGAGTCCGCCCCGCATTTGAACGCTTCGGAATAGTCCGGTGGTCGAAAGTGATTGGTTTTGATATCCAATCTCTACGGTTCATTGCTGGGTTGGACCGCAAGCTCTTTTTAGAAAGTGCCGCACTATTTTTCCGTATTATCACATGAAGTGAGTTTATTGCTTTGACCCCTTGTGGGAAAGTCTTTTGTTTTCGGTGCTCTGCTGGTGGGGTTTATCTTCTTCGCTTGACGCCGAGCCCCTTGTGTTCGGCATTTAGTCGGCCGGACTGCTTAAAACCCAACAATCCTGTGGGTGTGATTTGCGTGCTTTAGGGTACGATTGGATTTGACATATCCGACCCAAAATCTTGTTTAAGTTGGACAATTCGTCACCGTCATCCTTAAGAGGCTGTGTTTTATTATTGGGCCGCGAGCTTTTGAATTCGGCGTTGACCGCTGCGTTCTTTGGGCTTTCCTCTTTATTCCGGCTGCTCTTTTTCTCAAGGCCGTGATTTTTGGTTTCCATCTCTTATCTCGGATGTACTTCGGTCGCTGGTGCTGCTTCTTGCTAGTCAGCTATCCTCTCCCGCACAGAAGCGGGTCATGAGGCTTGTTAGTGCGGACATTGTCCTCGGTTTCTCTTGACCGAGGTGCCTCGCGAGCCATTCGTCTCGGACATTGTGCTTGAAAGCTGCTAAGGCTTCGGCGTCCGGACAGTCGACTATTTGGTTCTTTTTGGTAAGAAACCTGTTCCAGAATTTCCGTGCTGACTCTCCGGGCTGTTGAGTGATATGACTTAGATCATCTGCATCCGATGGACGGACATAAGTCCCTTGAAAATTCGCTCTAAACGCGTCCTCGAGCTCTTCCCAACTTCCAACAGTGTTTTCTGGGAGGCTTTTGAGCCAATGACGGGCTGGCCCTTTGAGCTTGAGGGGTAGGTATTTTATGGCATGGAGATCGTCTCCTCTGGCCATATGTATATGTAGTATATAATCTTCTATCCAGACTCCAGGGTCTGTTGTTCCATCGTAGGCCTCTATGTTTATGGGTTTAAACCCTGCTGGGAATTCATGGTCTAGCACCTCATCGGTGAAACATAGTGGGTGTGCGGCGCCCCTGTACTTGTATGTGCCGCTATCATCGGACACTTGACGTGTTACTCTGCTTCCTGGGGCCTTCTTTTTGGGTCTGTAAATGGACCTGGCTGGGCTCTTTGACGGTGGAGGCTCTATGGCCTCCTCGTCGAATTCTGGCAGCAGCTTACGCTTCGGGTAGCTCTTCGATTGATGGCCATTGCCGTATTTATCTGCGGTTTTGAGCACTTTGCTCCATCTCATTCTGAGTGTGTCTTCCGCTATTTTGAGCTTCCGCTTTTCCTTCTTCAGGTTTCTTGCTGTGGCGATGAGCCTGTGCTTAAAAAGCTCTTGTTTGACGGGGTCCTCGGGCACGACGAGTTCGTCGTCATTGAGGCTTGCTTCGTCTTCAGAGGGAGGTACATAGTTATCATCCTCAACCCCTTCATCTGCCGCCCTCTCGTGGGGCTTGCTTCTACATCCTCCTGCGCTGAGTCTTGCAGGAGGGGATTGTCTTCGGCACTCTCCGGAGTATTATTATCTCCCGTACCGGAATCTCCATTCTTGCTGTGGCGGAATTTAGAGCGGCACCGCTGATGTCGGCGTTTGGGCTGCTTCTTTAGAGAGTCTGCCTCCACTGCTTCTTCGCCATCCCCGTCTTTTGGGGTGTCCACCATATATATGTCGTATAACGAGGTGGTCTTCCAGTGCCCTGTAGGCGTTGGTTCCTGTTCGTCTCCGGCATAAATCGTCCATAAGCGTCGATGTCGCCGGAGTCGTAGTCTAGCATGTCGGTTAGATAAATCGGCGATGGCTACAAAGTGGGTGGTGGGTGGGATCTGAATTTCTTCGTCGTCCGTACCCCAACCATCTTGGCCGTAGTCCGGCCAGGACTCTCCTGATAACGAGAGGTGCTTTAGTGAATTCAGGATATCGCCAAAAGGCGAGTGCTGAAAGATGTCCGCGGCGGTGAATTCCATAACCGCGCCTAATCCGGATCGATTGGTAGGGGCGGGAGGTTGAGTCCGCGAGGAGTCCGCGCCTCGGAATCACGAGTCTCATGGGGACAAGATTGGTGTTCGCTCCATCGCCGTGGATGTTGAAGCCCCTAGGGCGGCGTCTATCCACCGCCCTCAATCTGGGCGATCGGCTCGGGCTAATGGCGAAGCTGATCCGTGCGCCACCAAGGCTTTGTTCGCGGCGAGCTAGATCATGCCCATCGTTATAGTGCGGCGCGCGGTGTGGCTCGAGTCCGTCGAAGATCAAGTCTCCGCGACATCGGCCGTGAAGTTTAAACTTCAAATCTGACTCGACGGCCAGGGCGTAGCTTCGATCTGCTCCATATGGCCAAGATAATTGGCCCGCGATGCAAAGCCGCCCGAATCGAAGATCTGTCCGGGAGAAAAGTCTGCATACTGGACAGCGTTGTTGATTGAAGATGCCATCGAACCTTTCGGTGGCGACCGGAGGAACTCTCAATGAAAGCACCAATGTCGATGTCAAAACCGGCGGATCTCGGGTAGGGGTCTGAACTATCGTCTAGGCGGATGGTAACAAGGCGAGGACACAATGTTTTACCCAGTTGGGCCCTCTCGATGGAGGTAAAACCCTACGACCTGCTTGATTAATATTGATGATATGGGTAGTACAAGAGTAGATCTACCACGAGATCAAGGAGGCTAAACCCTAGAAGCTAGCCTATGGTATGATTGTTGAGATGTATGTTGTCCTACGGACTAAAGCCCTCCGGTTTATATAGACACGGAGAGGGCTAGGAATTACAGTAGTCGGTTACAATGGTAGGAGATCTACATATTCGTATTGCCAAGCTTGCCTTCCACGCCAAGGAAAGTACCATCTGGACACGAGCCGGAGTCTTCAATCTTGTATCTTCGTAGTCTTGGAGTCCGGAGGATATCGATAGTCCGGCTATCCGGACACCCCCTAGTCCAGGACTCCCTCAGGGGTCCTCGGAAAGCCGGACTATATACTTGTGCCGGACTGTTGGACTATGAAGATACAAGACTGAAGACTTCGTCCCGTGTCTGGGTGGGACTCTCCTTTGCATGGAAGGCAAGCTTGGCAATTCGGATGTATAGATTTCCTTCTCTGTAATCGACTCTGTGTAACCCTAGCCCCCTCCAATGTCTATATAAACCGTAGGGTTTAGTCCGTAGGACAAGAACAATCAGAATCATAGGCTAGCTCCTAGGGTTTAGCCTCTACGATCTCCTGGTAGATCAACTCTTGTAATACTCATATCATCAAGATCAATCAAGCAGGAAGTAGGGTATTACCTCCATCGAGAGGGCCTGAACCTGGATATACATTGTATCCCCCGCCTCCTGTTACCATTAGCCTTAGACGCACAGTTCAGGACACCCTACTCGAGATCCGCCAGTTTTGACACCGACATTGGTGCTTTCATTGAGAGTTCCACTGTGACGTCGAAAAAAGGTTTCATGGCTTGCCTTGTTATCGAGGACAACATCACCTTTGGGGGATCCCTGGCTTTAGGCCAAACCCTCTGACCCGGCGGCTTCGTCATGACCGCCCGCTCGGCCGCCGTGCCAACGATGACTTCTCGGGTCATCAAAAGCAGCCTCCACATCAGCTCGGAATACGCCGAGCAGATGGATCCATTGGAACTCTCGTCCTTGAACGAGCTCTTGGATCGCATCGCCGCTGAGGGAGTCCTGGACTAGGGGGTGTCCGGATGGCCAAACTATCATCTTTGGCCGGACTCCTAGACTATGAAGATACAAGATTGAAGACTCCGTCCCGTGTCCGGATGGGACTTTCCGTGGCGTGGAAGGCAAGCTTGGCAATACGGATATGTAGATCTCCTACCATTGTAACCGACTCTGTGTAACCCTAGCCCTCTCCGGTGTCTATATAAACTGGAGGGTTTTAGTCCGTAGGATGAACAACAATCATACCATAGGCTAGCTTCTAGGGTTAGCCTCTCTGATCTCGTGGTAGATCTACTTGTACTACCCATATCATCAATATTAATCAAGCAGGAGTAGGGTTTTACCTCCATCGAGAGGGCCCGAACCTGGGTAAAAACATCATGTCCCTTGTCTCCTGTTACCATCCGCCTAGACGCACAGTTCAGGACCCCCTACCCGAGATCCGCCATATTTGACACCGACATTGGTGCTTTCATTGAGAGTTCCTCTGTGTCATCACCTTTAGGCCCGATGGCTCCTTCTATCATCAACAACGACGCGGTCCAGGGTGAGACTTTCCTCCCCGGACAGATCTTTGTATTCGGCGGCTTTGCACTGCGGGCCAATTCACTTGGCCATCCGGAGCAGATTGAAAGCTACGCCCCTGGCCATCAGGTTAGATTTGGAAGTTTAAATTATACGGCTGACGTCCGCGGAGACTTGATCTCCGACGGGTTCGAGCCACAGCCAAGCACGCCGCACTGTCACGATGGGCATGATCTGGATTCGCTGCGGACAAGTGCCTCGAGGTCAAGATAGTGTCCGCTCCGACCCTTAGCTCGGAGCCGACTACGCCGATTGAGGACGGGTGGCTGGACACCGCCTCGGGGCTGCTACCTCTATGGCGATAGAGCCGAATACCAACCCTGTCCTTTGTGAAGCTCGTGACTCCAAGGTGCCGGACTCCTCTCCGGACTCCGAACCTCCCGTGCCCCTGCCAATCAAATCCGATTGGGCGCCGGTTATGGAGTTCACTGCCGCGGACATCTTTCAGCACTCGCCCTTTGGCGACATCCTGAATTCACTAAAGTCTCTCTCTTTATCATGAGAGCCCTGGCCGGACTATGGTCAGGAAGGTTGGGATGTGGACAACGAAGAAATTCAACGCCCACCCACCACCCACTTTGTAGCCACTGTCGATGATTTAACTGATGCTCGACTTTGACTCCGAAGACATCGACGGTATGGACGACAATGCCGAAAACGACCAAGAACCAGCGCCTACAGGGCATTGGAAGGCCACCTCAACTCACGATGTATATATGGTGGATACACCTAAAGGAAGCGATAACGAGGAACAACGAGACGCTGTGAAGGATAATTCCCTCGAAAAGCAGTCAAAACGGCGACGTAAGCGCCGCTCAAAGTCCCCCGACAAAGACAACACCCAGACCCAGCCATAGAGCAGGAGAACGGTGTACAGCGAACATGCCCTCGAGCAACCATCGAACAGGATAACTTGGATAAACAATCCGTCCCCGGCGAAGATAACAGTCCGGACGATCTCACGCCGGACACATCGTTGGAGTAGAAGAACCTCCACAAAAGGCTCGTCGCCACTGCACGTAGTCTGAAGAAGCAGAAGCGGAAGCTCAAAACAGCGGAAGACGCAGTCAGAATGAGATGGAGCAAAGTGCTCAACACCGCAGACAAATACGGCGATAGTCGCCAAACAAAGAGCTACCCGAAGCGCAAACTACTGCCCGAATTTGACGAGGACGCCGTAGAGCCCCCACAATCAAAGAACAAAGAGGCCGCCCGGTCGGATAGGTTACCACATGGCAAACATACAACGGCAAGCGGCGCCGCACACAAGTCGGCACGCGATCCGCGCAGGATCCGCACTAAAAGGATGGCCGATCAGGTCTATCTATGGGCCAAGAAAGCAAGCTCTAGAAAGCAATGCAACACGTCGAGTATTGAACACCACGGCACACCCAAATACGGGGTGCGCACACCCCTATGTTTCACCGATGAGTCTTTGGATCATGAATTTCAGTGAGATTCAAGCCCGTAAACATAGAGGCATCTGACGGAACAACAGACCACAGGTCTGGATTGAGGATTATATCTGCACATACACATGGCTAGAGGAGATGACCTCCACGCCATAAAATACTTACCCCTCAAGCTCAAAGGCCCAGCTCGGCATTGGCTCAAAAGCCTCCCGGAAAATACCATTGGAAGTTGGGAAGAGCTCGAGGATGCGTTTTGGGCAAATTTTCAGGGGACTTATGTCCGCCCTCAGGATCTGAGACGATTTAAGTCACATAACTCAACAGCCCGGAGAGTCACCAAAATTGGAATAGGTTCCTCACCAAAAAGAACCAAATAGTCGACTGTCCAGACGCCGAAGCCTTAGTAGCTTTCAAACACAACGTCCGAGACGAATGGCTCGCTAGACACCTTGGCCAAGAAAAGCCGAGAACAATGGCCGCACTAATAAGCCTCATGACCCGCTTTTGCGCGGGAGAGGATAGCTGGCTGGCAAGATGCAGCACTAGCGACCCAAGTACATCCGAGGTAAGGGATGGAAATGGGAAACCACGACGCAACAAGGACCAGCGCCGGACCAAGGGAAACAGTCCGAAGAGCACGGCAGTCAACGCTGGATTCAAAAGCTCTCGGCAGAACAATAAAAAACTTCCTCTTAAGGACAACATCGACAGGCTATCCAACCTAAACAAAATCTTGGACAAGATATGCCAAATCCACAGTACTCCCGGGAAGCCTGCAAACCATACCCATAGAGATTGTTGGGTCTTCAAGCAGTCCGGCCGACTTAACGCCGAACACAAGGGGCTCGACACACCAAGTGAGGACAACGACGAACCCCACAAGCAGAGCACCGGAAAACAAAAGAATTTCCCACAAGAGGTCAAAACAGTAAACTCACTTCAAGTGACAAAAGGGAAAAACAGAGCGGCGCCGACTGAAATACGCGCCGCACGGTCTACCCCAGCGGAGTCCCAACATTGGTTGTCAAAACCAATCACCTTCGACCATCAGGACTACTCCGGAAGTATACGGAACACAGGATGGACTGCCTTGATATTAGATCCTATAATCGACGGACTCCAATTTACACAAGTCCTAGTGGACGGCGGCAGTGATATAAACCTGCTTTACCAGGACACAATCCGCAGAATGGGGATAGACCCAACCAAAATTTGCCATAGCAACACTTCCTTTCAAGGAGTAATGCCAGGCCCATATGCCCATTGTACGGGCTTTCTACCGCTAGAAGTTGTGTTCGGCTGATCCGACAACTTCCGTCACGAAAAGTTAGTCTTCCACATCGCCCCGTTTAAAAGTAGCCATCAAGCACTATTGGGACGTGAAGCTTTCGCCCGCTTTAATGCAATAGCGCATTATGCATCTCTTACACTCAAAATGCCCAGTCCAAGCGGCATCATCTCATTAAAGGGAAATATCAAGTGTTACTCGAGCACAAAAGAACGTGAGACTGCCTTGACAGCCACACACTAATCCGGCTTTGCTGATCAATGCACCTAAACAGGTCATTCAGACCCCGGACACGATTAGGCGAGTTCGGTATAAATAAACAAGGGGCTTACTAGCCGCATACCCCCTTATAAGGGGCTCCACGCATGTACAACAAGAGACAATAAAGCTCAATTTTATTCATTTTTTGAATCATACTCTGTTTATTTTAAAATACATTTTTCGCACGATCTTTTTTTCAACTAAGTTCCTCTCTTTTACAGATGAACGCCGTGCTATACCCGTCCAGGATACGGCACAACGGAGACATAGGCGCAGACGTGCAGCAGGGACCCGTTGCAAGGATTCTTTTTAGATTAAAACCCTGCGTAAACCTTTTTTACTGTCTCTTGTTGTTACACACCCCCCCAGTTTCTTGCTATAACCGAGGAGGAGGCTGGCGTTTTGGCATCGGCCGCGTCAGAATTTTTTGCGCGTACCAGGACACTAGGGGCTTAGGGCATTGTTCTGCCGGTTTTCATAAAGACCGAATACCTTAGGGAGTGTTCGGCGTCTCGAGTTAGGCCTTATATGCATCAGCTCTGAATCATGTCTTTGTTCAAATGTTGGGTTTGCCCGACTACTATGTTTTGCTGCCTTACATTCCGCTCTATCGGCTAACACGACACCAGGAGAACTACTGCGATTGTGCCCCGGTTCGGCCTGGTGAGCACCTCAGTAGAGAAAGCCGAAAACTGACTGTCATGATATAGGGTGAGACTGGTCAACCACTCGATGACCCACCGGAATGTTTAGAATTCCGTCGCATTAATGAAGGACCGTTTCCCGGTCAGGCATATGCGCGCCCCAAATTCGGAGAGCGCGGTGCCCCTAGGGGCTATATAGTAGCCCCACCATCGAACTGCTATGGCTAAGTGAAAGTGATAAAGCATTATAGTCCGGTTGCCTAGTTTGCTACGCTATCACCTCCTTCACAGGGCCAAGACGTTGGATTAAGTGTGAAAACACGCCTTTTTTTGCAAACACCCCCGCACTATGTGCGTGGGGGCTGAAGCCGAAGACTGCCATGTTTCAGGTTATATACACATATACATTAACGGCCGCACAGGAGGTATTCCAATACTTGAACCACAAGTATAAAAAGCCCTTATATTATATTCAAACATCGTTTCACAAATCATACATGTCATTAGAACATAATATCCTTCGAGCACTGCGTCTCTATTAAACGAGCGCCCTGCAGGACTTCCTCAAAATAGTGCTCGGCAGTACTGCTTCGTCTCGAATCACGGGATGCAACGTCGGTGGCCTTCATCTCCGCCCAGCATGTCTTGACACGGGCAAGAGCCATCTGCGCACCCTCTATGCATGCCGACCACTTCATGGCATCGATATGCGGCACCGCACCAAGGAACTGCTGCACCAAGCCAAAATAACTCTTCGGCTCGGACCTTTTCGGCCACAAATGAGTCACGACATCCTTCATGGCAAGTCCAGAAAACCTTTTTAGCTCAGCCCATTCGGCTAACCGATCGGTTAATGGAAGTGGACGCTCTAGAGTATGGAACTGCGACCAAAAAAGCTCTTCCATTCCGCGATCCTTTTGGCCTCAGAAGTGTGCGACCGCGTCTGCGGCACTCGCCGCCAAATCCAGATAAGCATCCTCTGCACCCCATAGCTGGCCCAGCTGAGCATACTTAGGATCCGTAAATTTCCTCCGCAACAGAAAAGGCTTTCTAGCCGTAATATCTTTGGCCTGATGCAGCTCCTCTTTCATAGCTCTCATCGCAGAGCAAGCATCCTTGGCCTCAGTCGTGGCCTTTTTCATGTCCTCTTGTTCTGCTCGCCCTTCTTTTTCAAGAAGCTCGCAACGGTCGGTAGCATTCTTCAACTTTACGGCCATCTCGGCCATTTCCTCCCTGCTTCGGCAGTGAGCAGCCTGTTCGGCTTTTAGCTCTTTGGCCGCCCTCAAGGCAGCCGCTTCACTTTTTGTGGCTTGCTCCTTGACTCGGGCTAGCTCCGCCCGAAGGTTCTCCATAGTAGCGGCACCATCTGCATAAAGCATACATGTTGTAAGGCATGTGCGTCAAGCTCCCTTACCAGGTGTCCGCGGAGAAGTTGCATACCTTGTGACTCGTCAAGCCGCTTATTGACAAGCGCGATGTCCGCATCCGCCACGTCAAGTTGCTGCTTCAGTTCGGCAAATTGATTAGTCCGGCTGGCCACCGGACGCTCCACCACCTATATAGGACATGCGACAACTTACAACTGAGATTATGATCCTCGGCGCGCTGTCACTTTCGACAATGTACCGAGTCTCAGGGGCTACTATCTATACAGGGCGCATTCTATATGGAAAACTGTCAGAAGGTATATCATTTTCGCGTACCTCAAACCCGTCACAAGAACTTCGGCGGCTTCATGCAATCCGCCTCGGCGGATGAAATCCTTTCAATCACCATACCCATTAACGCACGGTGATCTTCTGAGATAGACGCTCGCCCGAGTAGATCCTTCAGCTCCTCCGACCGTACACCAGTTGCTGCTGGACCTCCCGGCCCCGCCGGACTCAGAAACCCTCGCGGCGACACCTGGTCGTCCGCCCCGAGACGATGCACGGCAGATGGAGGCGTTCGCTCTCCATCATCTTGGACGAAGATCCCTCAAGATGAGCTCACGAGAAGGGCTGAGATCCGAACTACAAGGTAAAACTTTGGTTATCTTCAGAAATAAAAACAGGGATGTCCCTTATTACAAAACTCCCCTTTCTACTTACGGCTCGCTGGAGGGCTGATTACCTTGGGGAAATAGTGCGGCCAGGGCTTCTCCTGGCGCAGGACCCTCTGGTGAAGATTTCTTCCCCTGCTTTGAGGCCTTGGCCTCCTGATCTTCAGAAGCGGTCCTCTTCTCCCCTTGGAGGGAGGGATTCTCGATCCCCCCTTCCTTGAAAGCCTCCTTCATGGAGGCAGTAGCTTCCCTGTTCCCCCCTTTGCCCTCTTTCAAAGGCACAACCTCCAGCATCTTGGTTAACACAGGATCTGGCGTGGTCTCAGGGAGGGGGGCCGGACACCTTATTAGTTTTGCTTTCGCTATCCACTCCTGTTCAAGGGACAACTCTTTGAAGGGCAAGTTTATGATAAATGTACGGATAGCGTGTCTGGGCGCATGACTACTTACTTGAGTATCCGAGCGATTGCAGCTCAGACCTGCGTCCTCGATCAAGTCCGGACACATCTCTTGTGATCCGAAGAACAGTTTATACATCTCCACGGGCGTCGCGCCCATGAAGTGTTGAGAGCTCGTGGTCCCTCGGATTAAATTCCCACAGCGGAGGCGGCGACGCTTGGCGGCGCGCCGAATCAGCATGACTTGCGCCACTATGACTAGATTGATCTCTCTCTCTCTCTTGGAGGTCTCGAATACGGCCCTGCAGCAGAGGAACGTCCTTGGACGGCCCCCAGTCGAGCCCTTTGTTGACCCATGACGCCAGCCGCTATGGAGGACCCGGGTGGAAGGCAGGTGGCGCCACCCATTTGGTGCCCCTGGGAGCGGTGATGTAAAACCACTCCTGTTGCCATAAACTGATCACCTCTTGAAAAGAGCCCTCGGGCCATGGAGCGTCAGCATTTTTGCTTATAACAGCCCCACCGCACTATGTCTGCTGCCCCTTGATCATCTTCGGCTCCACTTTGAAGGTCTTGAGCCACAATCCAAAGTGAGGGGTAATGCGGAGGAAGGCTTCGCATACGACAATGAACGATGAGATGTGGAGGATGGACTCCGGATCCAAGTCGTGGAATTCCAGCCCATAATAAAACATGAGCCCTCTCACGAAGGGGTCCGTCGGGAAGCCTAAACCCCGAAGGAAGTGAGACACGAACACCATGCTCTCACCAGGCTCGGGAGTAGGAATAACCTGCCCTTGGGCAGGCAGCCTATGAGAAATTTCGCCGGTTAGATACCTGGCGTCTCTCAGCTTTAGCACGTCTTCTTCCGTGACGGAATAAGGCATCCACCGGCCTTGCAGGTCGGAGCCGGACATCATCAAAGGTTCGAAGCGCCTGAATCTGGAGCTTTGGGTGTTGGAACTCAAGGCAAGGGGCGGATTCGATTGAGATTGAAAGAAAGGAGCAGGCCTTGGTCTCGATATAAAGAGGTTGAATACCAAGAGCCCTCCCCGTGGCCGTTTGGGACCCGCCTTCGATAGAGGGGGCGTGCCAACGGGCAAGGTCGGGTTACCCACGCCCGTATTGATGAGAATCCCGGAATAAGGGGACACGATATCTGCTATGACAAGACGTGCCAAGGAAACTGCTTCGCTAAGTGCGCTGAGGTGAAACAGTAAAAACGATTCGAATAAAGGCCTGGCCGTGGTGTGATGTCACGCTGCAGAATACGTCAGCAGATCGAACTTGTGTAAATATTATTCTCTCTACGGTGGTATGTGGAACTTATTTTGCAGAGCCGGACACTATCCTCGTGTTCAAAATCTTCTATGAAGAATTCGGAGGAGAACCCGCCTTGCAATGCCGAAGACAATACGCGCGCCGGACTCGTCGTCATTGAAGCCTAGTTCAGGGGCTACTGAGGGAGTCCTGGACTAGGGGGTGTCCGGATAGCCGAACTATCATCTTTGGCCGGACTCCTAGACTATGAAGATACAAGATTGAAGACTCTGTCCCGTGTCCGGATGGGACTTTCCTTGGCGTGGAAGGCAAGCTTGGCGTCTGGATATGTAGATCTCCTACCATTGTAACCGACTCTGTGTAACCCTAGCCCTCTCCGGTGTCTATATAAACCAGAGGGTTTTAGTCCGTAGGACGAACAACAATCATACCATAGGCTAGCTTCTAGGGTTAGCCTCTCTAATCTCGTGGTAGATCTACTCTTGTACTACCCATATCATGAATATTAATCAAGCAGGAGTAGGGTTTACCTCCATAGAGAGGGCCCAAACCTGGGTAAAAACATCGTGTCCCTTGTCTCCTGTTACCATCCGCCTAGATGCACAGTTCAGGACCCCCTACCCGAGATCCACCGGTTTTGACACCGACAGCCGCCTTGGGAGTTGGTACGGACTATGATTGGATTGGGCTTAAACCCGATCAAAGAGAGATTACCTCTCCGCCGGTCACCCATCAGATAGTGGTGGTGGAGGAGCAACACAGCGATTCTTCCTCTATTTTGAGGATGAACTATGTCCGGACTCCCGAGCTCTCTGAGCCGGATACCCGTTTGCGGGAGGACATGACCCAAACTCCTAACTTAGAATCGGACAGCGGGCCAGAAAAATTGGGCAACATCTCGGAACCCGAACTGCCAAGTTCAGAAGTTCCTCTGCCCCTGGGTCTCAGATCGGGTCAGGGTTTGGACTTAAATCCACCCACCCACCTAGATACAAGCGATCTTTCCCACATTAGACAACAATCCCAAGAGACAGTACATCACTTTTGGGCCAGATTCCTCCTTGTAATGAGCAAGGTCAAGGATTGTCGCGAGGAAGATGCAATCTCATTCTTTTGCAAAAATTGCACGAACAAGGGAATCCTCAACGCCATAAGTTGTCGTGACATATCACACTTCGCTGACTTGGCGGCCATAGTACAAAAGTATTGTGCGATGGAAAGCACCTGGAAAACCCAGGCAACATTCTCCTCCGGCTCTCACTAAACCCCTCATCCGAACTAAGAGGGTGCACTCTCGGAAGTCACCCAATCCGATTACAAAGAAACCAAAGCCCACTACGGGGCGTGGAACTATATTGGAGGGACGGCTCAATGGGCCATGCAAAATTCACACCATACCGGATACCATACCAACACACAGCCTTAGAGCATGTTGGATACTTCGGCAGGTGGCCAAGAGCAGCGAGGATCTCCACATTAACGACATCACAGAGCATCATCCCATAGAAAACAACAATACAATATTGACAGTCTTCGAGACTTTCGCCTCAAATAACAGGCGCAAGAGAGCACTCCGCGTCCTCGCCGAAGTCTGCCACATTGCATCAATAAATCCATGGAACGACACGGCCATAACCTTCAATGCCAGTGACGAACCTCAATTCCGAACAGTCCGAGCACCATCCGCTCTGGTCCTTAGTCCAATTGTGGACGGCTTCCGGCTTACTAAAGTGCTCATGGACGGTGGCAACGGATTAAACCTCATCTACGAGGAAACTCTCAACAAAATAAAAATAGATAAGAGCTACATTGAGCAAAGCAGCACGACCTTCAGAGGAATTATCCCTAGTCGGGAGGCACGATGTGCAGGAAAAATCACACTCGATGTGGTATTCGGCACGCCGAAGAATTACAGGTCCGAAGAGATAACATTCCAAGTGGCCCCGTTCAGTAGCGGATACCACGCCCTTTTAGGGAGGGACGCATTCGCGAGCTTCCAAGCTATACCCCATTATGGGTACATGAAGCTCAAGATGCTCGGGCCCAATGGAATCATCACTCTAGCCAGTGATCCAGACGTAGCACTCCGCGCCGAAAATAAAACCGCCGCCCTGGCCCTTGAGGCATTATCCAAAGCCCTTGCGGCTGAAGAACTAACTGCGCTGCGCTCCACAGTGGACAGGGACGACGTGATACTCGACAAACGATCCAAGTCCACCTCTTTCAAACCAGCAGACAAAATAGTCAAATTCCAAGTCCACCCAATGGACTCTACAAAAACAGCATCCATCGGGGCGCAACTAAACCCCACAATAGACGCCGCACTACGGGCGTTCTTACGCAAGAATTGGGACATCTTCGCGTGGCACCCTTCAGACATGCCAGGGATCCCACGCAGGCTGGCCGAGCATAGCCTAAACATATTGAAGGGATACAAGCCGGTCAAGCAGACTCTACGACGCTTCTCAGAACCTAAACGACAAGCCATGGGAGAGGAGCTAGCCAAGTGTGTAGATTCATCATAGAAATAAAACACCCAGACTGGCTAGCAAACCTGGTGATGGTACCAAAGAAGGACAAATCCTGGCGCCTATGTGTAGATTTCAAGGACCTCAATAAGGCTGGCCCCAAGGACCCCTTCCCTCTCCCCCGCATCGATCAAATCATTGACGCTACCGTAGGACACGACTCATTGTGCTTCCTCGACACATACTCCAGATACCATCAAATCAAGATGGCGGAGTCCGATCAAGCCGTAACAGCATTCATCACTCCATACGGCCCTTTCTGTTTCAACACCATGCCTTTCGGGCTCAAAAACGCCGGTGCAACCTACCAACGCATGATTCAGACATGCCTAGAAAAACAAATCGGCAAAACAGTTGAGGAATACGTAGACGACATGGTCATCAAGACCAGACACGTCGAATCTTTAATAGACGACATGAGGCTCACGTTCGACAATCTCCGAACATACGACATCAAGCTCAACCCGAAAAAGTGCATTTTCGATGTTCCTGCCGGAAAGCTCCTGGGCTTCATTGTTTCCAATAGAGGAATGGAAGCAAACCCGGCTAAAATCTGAGCTTTGTCACGGTTGGCTACCCCAATAGACCTCAAGAAAATCCATAAATTAACTGGATGTGTGGCTGCCTTAAGCTGCTTTATCTCCCGATTAGGAGAAAAGGCACTACCTCTTTATCGCCTTCTTCGACGCACCGAACACTTCGAGTGGATGGATGCGGCTACGGCCGGACAAGAAGAAATAAAGGCCCTCTTGGCCAGCAACCCAATCCTGGTCGCATCGAACATTGGCGAACCCATACTGTTATATATAGCTGCAACGCACCATGTTGTAAGCGCAGGCTCGTTGTTGAGCGAGAGGAGGACGGACATAAGTTCCCGCTTCAAAAGCCGGTATACCAAGTATCTATTTTCCTCACACCATGCAAGTCACAATACCCACATTATCAAAAGATAGCATACGCGGTCTTCATGGCATCCCGAAAACTACGACACTACTTTCAAGAGTGTTCAATTACGGTGGCCTCCGAAGTACCACTCAAAGATATAATAAATAACCACGATGCCACGGGCCGGATTGCTAAATGGGCCATTGAGCTCCTCCCGTTCGACATTATATATAAACCACAGTGAGCTATCAAATCGCAAGTACTGGCTAACTTCGTTGGCGAATGGACAAAAGTCAAACTCCCTAAAGAGTACGGCGCATACTCCAACTGGATCATGCACTTTGACGGCTCTAAGATGCTGGCTGGTCTGGGAGCAGGCATGTTCCTGACATCCCTCACTGGAGATACAGTCCAATATGTACTCCAAATACTATACATAGACTCCAACAATGCAACCGAATACGAGGCTCTGTTGCATGGTCTTCGGATGGCAGTCTCCATGGGCATTGAATGCCTAGAGATGCATGGGGATTCGAACCTTGCAATATCCCAAATAAACGGAGACTTCGACGCCAAGGACCCAAAAATGGAGGCTTACCGTAACGCCGTCCTCAAAATGTCAGCTCAGTTCGAGGGGCTTGAATTTCATCATGTGGTCCGAGAAAACAATCAAGCAGCGGATATCCTCGCCCACATCGGCGCTAAGCGCGACCCCGTCCCACCTAATATCTTCTTGGAAAGGCTGTTCAAGCCATCCGTGGTGTGGCAAGGGGAGACCGGCAATACTAGTCCGGATCCGATCACAAACCCAGAGCCCGAACACTCTGACATAATCAGAGGCTCCACTACCGAAATAACACCTTCGGCCCACGTAATCATGGCTGTCATCGCCCCCTGGACCAAACCCTTCTTAGCCTACTTAAATAGGCAAGAACTCCCCGAGGACCAAAATAAGGCACGTTGCATTGTGCGGCGCTCTAAAGCCTACAAGGTCCACGAGGGAGAGCTTTATAAGAAAAGTGCTACCGGAGTACTCCAAAGATGTATCTTCGAAGAGGAAGGGCGGCAGCTCTTGGCCAAAATTCATGCTGGACTCGGTGGCCACCATGCCGCAGCTTGGGCCCTTGTAAGCAAGGCCTTCCGTACAGGTTTCTACTGGCCAACAGCCCGAGCAGACGCACAGGACCTCGTCCAACATTGCGTCGGTTGCCAGCTCTTCGTCAACCAAAGCCATATGCCACCTACCGCACTCCAAACGATGCAGTTAACTTGGCCCTTTGCGGTCTGGGGGCTCGATATGGTCGGATGCTACGTCTTCAGCTTGCGTTGGTTTTCCTTGAAGAGGAAAGGGTGATGCAGCAATAGTAGCATAAGTATTTCCCTCAGTTTTTGAGAACCAAGGTATCAATCCAATAGGAGGCTCCTCAGAAGTCCCACACACCTACACAAACAAACAAGAACTCGCAACCAATGCAATAAAGGGGTTGTCAATCCCTTCATGCTACTTGCGAAAGTGAGATCTGATAGAGAAAATATGATAAGATAGATATATTTTTGGTATTTTATGATATAGATTGGAAATGTAAAGATGCAAATAAAAGTAGATTGAAAGCTTATATGATAAAAGATAGACCTGGGGAGCCATAGGTTTCACTAGTTGCTTCTCTCAAGATAGCATAAGCATTACGGTGGGTGAACAAATTACTGTCGAGCAATTGATAGAAAAGCGAACAATTATGAGATTATCTAGGCATGATCATGTATATAGGCATCACGCCCGTGACGAGTAGACCGACTCTTGCCTGCATCTACTACTATTACTCCACACATTGACCGCTATCCAACATGCATCTACTACTATTACTCCACACATCGACCGCTATCCAACATGCATCTACAGTATTAAGTTCATAAAGAACAGAGTAACACATTAAGAAAGATGACATGATGTAGAGGGATAAACTCATGCAATATGATATAAACCCCATCTTTTTATCCTCGATGGAAACAATACAATATGTGCCTTGCTGCCCCTAGTGTCACTGGGAAAGGACACCGCAAGATTGAACCCAAAGCTAAGCACTTCTCCCATTGCAAGAAAGATCAATCTAGTAGGCCAAACCAAACTAATAATTCAAAGAGACTTGCAAAGATAACTTAATCTAACATAAAAGCATTCAGAGGAGATTCAAATATTTCTCAAAGATAAACTTGATCATAACCCCAAAATTCATCGGATCTCGACAAACACACCGCAAAAAGAGTTACATCGAATAGATCTCCAAGAAGAATGAGAAGAACTTTGTATTGAGATTCAAAGAGAGAGAAGAAGCCATCTATCTAATAACTATGGACCCGAAGGTCGGTGGTAAGCTACTCAGGACTCATCGGAAGGGCCTCCATGGTCGATTCCCGCTCCGGCGGAGCGCCGGCAAAGGCTCGCAGATGGAATCTCGCGAATACAGAAGGTTACGGCGGTGGAAATTGTTTTTCATGTTCGCTTTTGATGTTTTCGGGGTACATGGGTATATATAGAAGGAAGAAGTAGGTCGGTGGACGCTCGAGGGCCCCATGAGGGTGGGGGCACGCCCAGGGGGGCAGGCGCTCCTCCCTGCCTCGTTGCCTCCTTGCTTGTTTCTTGACTTCCACTCAAGTCCAAAAAGATCGCTCCCGAAGGTTTCATTCCGTTTGGACTCCATTTGATATTCCTTTTCTTCGAAACACTGAAATAGTCAAAAAAACAGCAATTCGGGCTGGGCCTCCGGTTAGTAGGTTAGTCCCAAAAATGATATAAAAGTGTAAAGTAAAGCCCATAAACATCCAAAACGGGTAAAATAATAGCATGGAACAATCAAAAATTATAGATACGTTGGAGACGTATCAAGCATCCCCAAGCTTAATTCCTGCTCGTCCTCGAGTAGGTAAATGATAAAAACAGAATTTTTGATGTGGAATGCTACCTAGCATAATTCTCAATGTAATTTTCTTTATTGTGGCATGATTGTTCAGATCCAAATGATTCAAGATAAAACCTTATAAAACATAAAAATAGTAATATTCGGAGCATACTAACAAATAATCATGTCTTATCAAAATAGCATAGCCAAAGAAAGCTTATCCCTACAAAATCATATAGTTAGGCCATGCTTCATTTTCATTACACAAAATACTCCCATCATGCACAACCCCGGTTTCAGCCAAGCAATTGGTTCATACTTTTTAACGCGCTTCAGCTTTTTCAACTCTTACGCAATACATGAGCGCAAGCCATGGACATAGCACTATATGTGGTATATGGTGGTTGTGAAGACAAAAAGGGAGAAGATAGTCTCACATCAACTAGGCGTATCAACGGGCCATGGATATGCCCATCAATAGATATCAATGTGAGTGAGTAGGGATTGCCATGCAACGGATGCACTAGAGCTATAAATATATGAAAGCTCAACAAAAGAAACTAAGTGGGTGTGCATCCAACTCGCTTGCTCACGAAGACCTATGGCATTTTGAGGAAGCCCATTGTCGGTGTCAAAACCGGCGGATCTCGGGTAGGGGGTCCCGAACTGTGTGTCTAGGCGGATGGTAACAGGAGACAAGGGACACGATGTTTTTACCCAGGTTCGGGCCCTCACGGTGGAGGTAAAACCCTACTCCTGCTTGATTAATATTGATGATATGGGTAGTACAAGAGTAGATCTACCACGAGATCAAGGAGGCTAAACCCTAGAAGCCAGCCTATGGTATGACTGTTGTTCATCCTACGGACTAAACCCTCCGGTTTATACGGACACTGGAGAGGGCTAGGGTTACACAGAGTCGGTTACAATGGTAGGAGATCTACATATCCGTATCGCCAAGCTTGCCTTCCACGCCAAGGAAAGTCCCATCCGGACACGGGACGAAGTCTTCAATCTTGTATCTTCATAGTCTTGGAGTCCGGCCGACGGTGATAGTTCGGCTATCTCGACACCCCCTAGTCCAGGACTCCCTCAGTAGCCCCCAACCAGGCTTCAATGACGATGAGTCCGGCGCACATATTGTCTTCGGTATTGCAAGGCGGGTTCTTCTCCAAATTCCATGTACTCGCCGAATGGTGTCCGGCTTCTTATAAATGCTGCGCTCCTTGGATTCCACGTCCAATATTGGCCATCTTCCACGTGTCATACGAATGCGAAAAGCCAGGGAATTTTTACATTCCACCCCCTAGCTGCGCGAATGAACCGCCTATAAAGAGAGGCGAGGATCCAGATCCGAATCACACCATCCTCCTCCCACGAGTATTCATCGGAGCGCTTCTGACCAAAAATCCATTCCATCATGGACAACCGACGCGGCTCCTCCTCTCGCGCTCCCAGCCCTCAGCCAGGAGATTGGGAAGATGCTCGGTCCCGCATAGTGAGCTAGTGACGCTCCAAGCCGAGGGATTTCTTCCCCCAGCCTTTATGGTTCCGGTTCGAGCCGGACTTACCACCTACAAGGGCGGAAAGCAGGCGGAGAGCATCCCCAATCCCTCCAAAGGAGAGCGGGTATGCTTCATCCCTTATCTAATAAGAGGACTTAGATTTCCCGTACATCTGTTTCTCCGGGGGCTCCTGGAGTTCTATGGGCTCCAGCTTCACCACCTTACGCCTGCCTCCATCCTGCACATCGCGGGCTTTGTGGCCCTTTGCGAGCTGTTCTTGGGTGTCGAGGCCCATTTTGCACTGTGGAAGAGATTATTCTGCCTCGTACCCCGTTCTTATGAGGGGTCGATATATCAAGTGGGCGGAGCCGAACTATGGCGCATCGCCGGGACCGGATATCTATCCGAAACCCTGAAGAAGGCATCCAAAGACTGGCCTTCGAAATGGTTTTATATGGAAGACGCCCCGCTAACAGACCCAGTTTGGATCGGCCTCCCGGAGTTCAGCAATGCTCCTCTGAAGAAACGCCTGAGTTGGCGCCCACGGAGCCCTCAACGGGAGAGTGATAGGGACGTCCAGTATCTGATGGGCATTCCGGATGACCATGATCGGGGTCATGGCCACATGCATTATGCGAGGGGTGCAGCCGCTCTAGTATAGGGGCCACCCCATGTGGGATTTCAATGGGGAGGATGATGCCACCCGTCATGGCCGCAAGGGGCCGGAATCGGCAGACGATCTGGTGAAGATCCTGTCCGGCCTGTACAAAGGGGAGAAGGAGGACTTCCTCCGTGCTAGTCCATTGAACGGATTTTCCATGAACAACCCTCGGAGTTGGGTAAGCGGACATTTGTCTAGCCGATCCATATTCCCAAAGTTAAGTACCTCACTTTGTGATTTTGACGCAGGAACTGCGCCGGGCCGTAGAGGATATACACAGCCTGGCCCCACAACCCGAGGATCCGGAATGATCCCTCGATCCGGCCTCCGGAGAGGATCCGGACATAGAGGTGGAGCTGATCGACGGGGTGTTCCACCAACTTAGCATCGACAATGCTTTGGTCGCCATTACGGCCGACTACCCCGGAATATCTCCGGCTTCCCAGGTAACTGTGACCGGAGTCCTGACACCATTACTCATCCATGCTTATCTGACCACCGTACCAATGGTGTTCCGCAGGAGGTGCCTTCGAGGCGGGAAGCCGAGCCCACGGTGGCTGGCCAACAAGGGGCAGCTCGGCCCAGCAGGCGAAAAAGAAGTGCGGTGCGGATCGAAACATCGCTGCAATGGTATGGCGTGCCACTATGTTTCCAGGAAAGATTCCTGGAAGGCATATTAATGCTCGAGGTTTTTCTTTTCAGGAGAAAGAGCGCTCGCCGGACTGTGTCCGGGGAAATTGCCAATCAAGCCTTCGCCAGCCAAGCTCCAACGCCAGGTCCGGAGGGGGAGGCGAACGCAAGGCGCGCATCGGGTGCTCCTTCAACGGAGCATGCCGAACGGTTGTCCACCACCAGATTTGAAGTGGAGAGCGCCATGAATCACAGGCGCCGCCGGACAGTTCTTCATGACGCATGCTTTTCCCCGGAGGCGTTAAATGCCTTTGATTCGGGAGATGCGCACCTCCGTGCCGCTCGAGATGGTCTAGCCAGAGCAACAGAGCAGTATGTGAAAGACATACGGGTGAGGAATTTTGACAGTTGTATATGCTAGTAGCCCCCGAGACTTAAAATAGTTAGAATAACTGATTTAAGGATCATTTGTTATGCAGGATCTTACGGAGAAGAATACCCACCTGTCCCAGGAGCTTCAAGAGTGCAAGGCGCAACTTGAGGCCGCACTGGCCGCCACGGGAGGAGCCACAGAGACCCCCTTCGGTAATATATACTTTCAAAAGAGAAGTAGTTTGTGAAGTGCGGCGCGTGCATGGGTCTGACAATAATATTACAGATGGTGCCGGACTAGATCCGGACAGGCAGCAGCTACTACGCCAGCTAAAGGCCGGCAAGAAGGTGCTCACAAGGGTGCGGCAGGAGAAAAATAACCTCCAAGACGCCAACACTCAGCTGGGCAAGGAACTAAAAGATGTTCGGGTCCAGGTGTCTTACTCCGTGAAGGAGAATCAGCGGCTTCGTCGCGGCATTTATAGTAAGTTCTTGAACGAACTTTTGAAAACAAGAGTTCAGCGAGGAAGTCGATTAACCAGAATATGTATATAGGTATGCTCACAGGCCGTCCTGCAGAGGAAATGCCCAGTTCAACGGGTGACCAACTTCCTGAGTTGTTGCAACTGCACGAACGAGTTCGGCAGGTAATGAGCGGCGTCACCCAGGCCTTATGGTCGTCCGTCTCCCTACCCGAGGGTCTTGGAGGGCTTGTGGAGAAGCTTCAGGGAGCTCGGCGGTGCTTCCGTCTGTGGAATATATCGGCCTGCCGTCAAGGCTCCAGGGAGGCCTAGGCCATGGTGAAGACGAGGTGCACGAAGGCCGATCCAAACCACATGGCCGAGGTCAGACCTGTGGGGCCCGATGGGAAGGAGATCCCTGTGAGCTTAATGTACGGCCAAGTAGAGTTGGCCGCAAAGTATTCCCAGCGGGACTGTAAACTAGACAGCCTGTTAGATGGTATTGAAGAGGAATACAATCAGTCAGTTTGACTATGTAATTTAAAATGACATGTAAAATGCCTTCTAGCCGGATTGTAGATCGTTTGTCATTGCGGACCTTTTCGCTTCAACCTCGTGACCCGACAGTCCGGAGTGTGTCCGAATACCCTCGCGGTTATAAAAAACCGGGGCATGCGTGGAGACCAGGCGTAGGGGTCATTAGTGCTTTAGCAAACAAGTGCCCAACTAGTTATGTTATATTACATGGTTAGTGAGAAACATCTTCCAGGGAGAATAGTTCCGTTAGAGGTTCCTTTCCCTGGGAGGCATGCCCTAAAGTGCATGGCCGGACTGCGAAAAAAGCAGGAAAGCATCTGGGGGCAGATAAATACATAGGTAAGAAATCGTCTTTTAGTTCACCGACCGAATATTCCCTTAAGAACACTAGCTTTTGGCTTCACCAAGTCTGAGGTACACATCCGGCTGACCCGGCAGTAACAATTGCAGAGTTGCTCCCTTTACCTCCTAGCCGAACAATCGGGAATGTAGGGGTAAGCACAGGAGCTAGGCAACCCAGCTTGGCAAAACTTAAGTCATATCGATGCATATAATGGTGAATAAAAGGTACATGCAGAACTGCGACACATGTGTTTGGCATGAAGCCCGTATAAATAAGCTTCTGTTAAAGAAGCCCCCAGGTATAATGAGTGCGAGCAGCACGTCAAGTGTGTGCGAACAATGCACAGATCAGCCTCCAAAGGCTTTAGGAAAAAAGGAGGGAGAAAGAGAGAAACAAAAGACAGCTAAAGTATAAAATGTGGACGGAGGAAGGAGACGAACTCAGAGTCCGGCGCTAGGCGTAGAATCTTCGGAGACGGGCTGCGTTCCATGGGTTCGGCTCGAGTTGGTCGTCCGATGCGTTTCGCAGATGGTATGCTTCGCTGGTCAGGACTTGGTCGATGATGAAGAGACCTTCCCATTTGGGCTTGAGTTTGTCCTTTTTCTTGTCCGGTAGGCGCAGAACTAGTTCGCCAACATTGTAAGTTTTGGTCCATACTTCTCTGCTTTGATATCTTCGAGCCTGCTGTTGATAGAATGCGGAACGAGCTTTTGCCACATCGCGCTCCTCCTCTAAGGCGTCCAAACTGTCCTGCCGATCCAGCTCGGCTTCTCTTTCTTCATACATACGCACGTGAGGTGAGTCATGAATTATGTCGCAGGGCAAGACTACCTTTGCGCTGTACACCATGAAAAATGGTGTGAATCCGGTAGTGCGATTCGGCGTGGTCCGCAGCCCCCAGAGTACGAAGTCGAGCTCCTCTACCCAGTGCGTGTTAGATTCCTTGAGGGACCGCACTAGTCTAGGTTTAATGCCGCTCATTATTAGACCATTTGCTCGCTCGACTTGACCGTTAGTTTGAGGGTGATAGACTGAAGCGTAGTCGAGCTTGATGCCCATGTTTTTGCACCAGAGTTTAACCTCGTCGGCTGTGAAGTTTGTGCCGTTGTCAGTGATGATGCTGTGGGGGACACTGTAATGGTGTACTACCCCTGATATGAAGTCTATCACGGGTCCGGATTCAGCCATCTTAACTGGCTTGGACTCTATCCATTTGGTGAATTTATCCACCATGACCAATAGGTATTTTTGCTTGTGGGTTCCCCCTCTAAGGAGTCCAACCATGTCAAGCCCCTAGACCGCGAACGGCCAGGTGATGGGTATAGTTTTCAGGGCGGTGGGTGGCATGTGGCTTTGATTAGCAAAGAGCAGGCAACCGACGCATCGTTGGACTAAATCCTGAGCGTCTGTCTGGGTCGTTGGCCAATAAAATCCTGTACGGAAGGCCTTGCCTACAAGGGCCCGGGCTGCGGCGTGGTGCCCACCAAGTCCGGCATGAATTTCAGCCAGAAGATTTCGCCCTTCCTCTTCGGAGATGCACCTTTGAAGGACTCCTGTTGTGCTTTTCTTATAAAGCTCTCCCTCATGTACCTTATAGGCTTTAGATCGCCGTACTATGCGGCGGGCCTCGTTTTGGTCCTCGGGAAGTTCCTGCCTAGTTAAGTAAGCTAGGAATGGCTCGGTCCATGGGGCAATGACTGCCATTATTTCGTGGGCTGAAGGTGTTGTTTCATTGGCAGAACCACCGATTGTGTCAGAATGTGCGGTGTCGGGCAGTGCGGTTGGGTTCGGATTGTTATTTCCGGACTCCCCTTCCCATAGTACGGATGGCTTGAAAAGCCGTTCCAGGAAGATGTTGGGGGGGACGGCATCGCGCTTTGCGCTGATGCGTGGCAATACGTCCGCCGCTTGATTATTATACCAGGCTATATGGTGAAATTCAAGCCCTTCAAACCGAGCTGACATTTTTAAAACGGCGTTACGATAAGCTACCATTTTCGGATCCTTGGCGTCAAAGTCTCCATTTATTTGGGATATCGCGAGGTTCGAATCCCCTCGCACCTCTAGGCGTTTAATGCCCATGGAGACCGCCATCCGAAGGCCATGTAGAAGGGCCTCGTATTCGGCTGCGTTGTTGGAGTCCATGTACATTATCCGGCACGATGGATCGTGTCCCGATTGGGGACGTTAGGACGATGCCGACCTCCGAGCCGCCAATATTTTGGAGCCGTCGAAGTGCATGATCCAGTTAGAATATCGCGTAGATTTTAGGAGTTCGGCTTCAGTCCATTCGGCGATGAAGTCGGCCAAAACTTGCGACTTGATAGCTCGCCGTGGTTTATAGGTTATGTCGAATGGTAGGAGCTCAATGGCCCATTTTGCAATCCTGCCGGTCGCGTCGCGGTTGTTTATAATGTCATTGAGAGGTACTTCGGAGGCTACTATTATCGAACACTCTTGAAAGTAGTGTTGGAGCTTCCGGGATGCCATGAACACTACGTACGCTATCTTCTAATAATGTGGATACCGGGATTTGCATGGAGTTAGGATAGTGGATACATAGTACACTGGTTTTTGAAGAGGGAACTTATGTCCGTCCGTTTCTCGCTCGACGACGAGCACCGCGCTTACAACTTGATGTGTTGCCGCAATATATAATAGCATTGGTTCGCCCACGTTGGGCGCGGCCAGGACCGGATTTGTTGCCAATATGGCCTTTATTTCTCCGAGTCCGGCCGTGGCGGCATCCGTCCACTCGAAGTGTTCGGTGCACCGGAGGAGGCGATAAAGGGGTAATGCCTCTTCTCCTAAGCGGGAGATGAAGCGGCTTAGAGCCACCACACATCCAGTCAATTTTTGTATTTGCTTGAGGTCTTTTGGGATATCCATTTGTGACAGAGCTTGGATCTTGGCTGGGTTTGCTTCAATTCCTCTACCGAATACAATGAAGCCCAAGAGCTTTCCGGCTGGCACGCCGAAGACGCATTTTTCCGGGTTGAGCTTAATGTCATATGCTCGGAGATTGTCGAATGTCAGCCTCAAGTCGTCTACTAGAGTTTCGACGTGTTTGGATTTGACGACCACATCATCTACGTATGCCTCCACTGTTTTGCCGATCTGGTTTGCCAGACATGTCTAACTCATGCGCTGGTATGTTGTGCCGCGTTTTTGAGCCCGAAGGGCATTGTGTTGAAGCAGAATGGTCCGTATGGAGTAATGAATGCCGCTATGCTTGGTGCGGCTCTGCCATCTTGATTTGATGGTAGTCGGAGTATGCGCCGAGGAAGCACAATGAATCGTGTCTCACGGTAGCGCCGATAATTTGATCGATGCGGGAAGGGGAAAGGATCCTTTGGGCAAGCCTTGTTAAGGTCCTTGAAATCGACACACAAAGCGCCAGGATTTTTCCTTCTTTGGTACCATTACCGGGTTTGCTAGCCATCCGGATGTTTTATGTCTCTGATGAATCCGGTTTCTAATAGTTTGGCTAGCTCCTCTCCCATTGCCTGTCTTTTGGGTTCGGAAAATTGCCGAAGAGCCTGTTTGACTGGCTTGAATCCTTTTAGGATATTTAGGCTGTGCTCTGCCAGCCGACGTGGGATTCCTGGCATGTCTGAAGGGTGCCAGGCAAAATTATCCCAATTTTCCCGTAGGAATTCTCGTAGTGTGGCGTCTACATTAGGGTTTAATTGTGCCCCAATGGAGTTTTGTAGGGTCCGTTGGATGGACTTGGAATTTGACTATTTTGTCCGCTGGCTTAAAAGAGGTGGACTTGGATCTTTTGTCAAGTATCACGTCATCCCTGTTCACCATGGAGCGTAGTGCTGTGAGTTCCTCGGCCGCTAGGGCTTCAGATAGCGCCTCAAGGGCTAGTGCGGTTGTCTTACTTTCGGCGCGGAGTGCTACGTCTGGATCACTAGCAAGGGTGATGATTCCGTTGGGCCCGGGCATTTTGACCTTCATGTACCCGTAATGGGGTATAGCTTGAAAAATTGTGAATGCCTTTCGTCCTAATAAAGCGTGATATCCGCTGCTGGACGGGGCCACATGGAACGTGATCTCCTCGGACCTGTAGTTGTCCGTGAGCGAATACCACATCTAGTGTGATTTTTCTGTGCAGCATGCTTCCCGACTAGGGATTATTCCTCTGAAGGTTGTGTTGCTTCGCTAAATGCGGCTCCAAAGATACTTCCATTTTTCAAAGGGTTTCCTCGTAGATGAGGTTTAATACTGCCGCCATCCATGAGTACCTTAGTAAGGCGAAGCCGCCCACTATTGGACTGAGGACCAATGCGGCTGGTGCTCGGGCTGTTCGGAATTTAGGTTCGTCACTGGCATTAAAGGTAATAGCCGTGTCACTCCACGGATTTATTGTTGCTATTTGGTAGGCTTCGGCAAGGCTGCGGAGTGTTCGTTTTCGCATATTGTTTGATGTGAAAGTCTCAAAGACTGTTAATACCGTACTGGTACTGCTGGGCTGGTTCTCTGGGGCTAGAAGCTCTTCGCCACTTTTGGCCACCTGCCGTAGTATCCAACATGCTCGAAGGCTATGCGTTGGAGTGGCGCCCTCTATGCTATGTTGCAAGGTCTGTTGAGCCATCCCTCCAGTACGGTTCCGTGCCTTTAGGGGTTTTTTGCTTTTTGGTTTTTAACCCAGGTGCCTGAATGTGATGCACCCTTTTATTTCGGACTAGGGTTGTGTTCGGAGCCGGATTGTCCGAAAATTTGGTTTCGGTTTTCCAGGCGCTCTCCATCGCACAGTACTTTTGTACTATGAACGTCAGGTCGGCGAAGCGTGTAATTTCGCGACGACTTATGGCGTTCATGATTCCTTTGTCCGTGCAATTATTGCAGAAAATTGAGATTGCGCTTTCCTCACAGCAGTCCTTTATCCTGTCCCTAACCAGGAGGAATCTGGCCTAGTAATGATGTACTGTTTCAGCGGGCTCTTGCCAGATTCGGGATATATCGCTTGTGTTTGCGTGGGCGGGTGGAATTAAATTCGGAACCCCGTCCAATCTAAGACTCAGGGGCCGGAAAGTTTCCAAACTTGGAAGTTTGGCTTGTTGGATGTTGTCCAATGAATCCGGCCTGCTGCCTGACTTTAGGTTCAGGGTTTGATCAACGTCCATTCCTCCGCGGGAATTCGGCATGGAGGGGTCGGGAATTCGGACATAGCTTTTCCTTAATGTAGAAGAAGAGTCGCCATGCTGTTACTCCACCACAGCAACGTGGTGGGTAGCCTGGGGAGAGTTGATCTCTCTCAGATCGGTTTTAGGCCCAATCTGATCGTAGTCTGTAGCGACTCCCAGGGCGGCGATGCGATCCAGGAGCTCATTTACGGAGGAGAGCTCCATCGGATCTAGCTGCTCGGCGAATTCCGAGTTGATGTGGAGATCGCTTTTGATGACCCGAGAGGTCATCGTGTGGCGGCCGAATAGGCAGTCATAAGAAAACCGCCTAGCCAGATAGTCTGGCCCATGGCCAGAGCTCCTTTGGCGACAGTGACGTCTTTAAACACGGGACGGGGCATCCTTCCTGATTGCGATGGCACAGAGGAACTCTCAATGAAAGCACCAATGTCGGTGTCAAAACCGGTGGATCTCGGGTAGGGGGTCCCGAACTGTGCGTCTAGGCGGATGGTAACAGGAGACAACGGACACGATGTTTTTACCCAGGTTCGGGCCCTCACGGTGGAGGTAAAACCCTACTCCTGTTTGATTAATATTGATGATATGGGTAGTACAAGAGTAGATCTACCACAGTCGAAAAAAAAGAGTAGATCTACCACGAGATCAAGGAGGCTAAACCCTAGAAGCTAGCCTATGGTATGACTGTTGTTCGTCCTACGGACTAAACCCTCCGGTTTATATAGACACCGGAGAGGGCTAGGGTTACACAGAGTCGGTTACAATGGTAGGAGATCTACATATCCATATCGCCAAGCTTGCCTTCCACGCCAAGTAAAGTCCCATCCGGACACGGGACGAAGTCTTCAATCTTGTATCTTCATAGTCTTGGAGTCCGGCCGACGGTGATAGTTCGGCTATCCGGACACCCCCTAGTCCTGGACTCCCTCCTCCATCATTGGAATATACAAGCCAAGTTCTATAATGAAAAATTCCCACTAGTATATGAAAGTGACAACATAAGAGACTCTTTATCATGAAGATCATGGTGCTACTCTGAAGCACAAGTGTGGAAAAGAGATAGTAGCATTGTCCCTTCTCTCTTTTCTCTCATATTTTTTGTTGGGCCTTTCTTTTTTTGGCCTTCCTTTTTTTATTTGGTGGGCTTTTTGGCCTCTTTTTTATTGTAAAGTCTGAAGTCTCATCCCGACTTGTGGGGGAATCATAGTCTTCATCATCCTTTCCTCACGTGGGACGATGCTCTAATAATGAAGATCATCACACTTTTATTAATTTACAACTCAAGGTTACAACTCAATACTTAGAACAAAATATGACTTTATATGAATGCCTCCGGTGGTGTACCGGGATATGCAATGAATCAAGAGTGACATGTATGAAAATTATGAAGGTGGCCTTGCCACAAATACAATGTCAACTACATGATCATGCAAAGAGCAATATGACAATGATGGAACGTGTCATATTAAACGGAACGGTGGAAAGTTGCATGGCAATATATGTCGGAATGGCTATGGAAATGCCATAATAGGTAGGTATGGTGGCTGTTTTGAGGAAGGTAAATAATGGGTGCATGATACCGGCGAAAGTTGCGCGGCATAATAGAGGCTAGCAAAGTGGAAGGGTGAGTGTGCGTATATCCATGGACTCACATTAGTCATACAGAACTCATATACTTAATGCAAAAGTCTACTTGCCCTCGAAGCAAAGTACTACTATGCATGCTCCTAGGGGAAGGGTTGGTAGGAGTTAACCATCGTGCGATCCCAAGCTCCACTCGTAAGGAAGACAATTAAAAGAGCACCCCATGCAACAAATTTGTCACATAACTTTTACCATACGTGCATGCTACGGGACTTGCCAACCTCAACACAAGTATTTCTCAATTTCATAATTACCCAACTAGCATGACTCTAACATTACCACCTTTATATCTCAAAATAATCATCAAGCATCAAATTGATCATAGTGTTTTAATGCACCTCCTATGATAGTTTTTATTATACCCAACTTGGATGCTCATCATTCTAGGACCAAATTTATAACTATAGAAAATACCATGCTATTCTAAAAGACTCCAAAAATAATATAAGTGAAGCATGAGAGATCAACAATTTCTTCAAAATTAAGCCACCGTCGTGCTCTAAAAATATAAGTGAAGCACACAGAGCAAAACTATGTAGCTCAAAAGATATAAGTGAAGCACATAGAGTGTTCTAATAAATTCTAATCAAGTGGGCTTCTCCCAAAAGGTGTGTACAGAAAGGCTGATAGTGTAAATCTAAAAAGCAAAGACTCATATCATACATGACACTCCAAGCTAAACGCATATCATGTGGCGAATAAAAATATAGCTCCAAGTAAAGTTACCGATAGACGAAGACGAAAGAGGGGATGCCTTCCGGGGCATCCCCAAGCTTAGGCTTTTGGTTATCCTTGAATATCTTGGGGTGCCATGGGCATTACCAAGCTTAGGCTCTTGCCACTCCTTATTCCATAATCCATCAAATCTTTACCCAAAACTTGAAAACTTCACAACACAAAACTCAACAGGAAATCTCATAAGCTCCGTTAGTGCAAGAAATAAAAACCACCACATAAAGTACTGTAATGAACTCATTCTTTATTTATATTGGTGTTAAACCTACTGTATTTCAACTTCTCTATGGTTCAGACCCTACATACTTGCCATAGATGCATCAAAATAAGCAAACAACACACGAAAAACAGAATCTGTCAAAAACAGAACAGTCTGTAGCACTCTGTAACTCTCGAATACTTCTGGAACTTTAAAAATCCTACCAAAATAGTAACTCCTGGGTAATTTTTCTATTGATATACAGCAAAAAGAATCAACGCAAAAGCATGTTTCTGTGAATTACTGAAATTATTTTCATGCGTGCAAAGTTTCTGTTTTTCAGCAGAATCAAATTAACTATCACCATAGGTTATCCTATAGGTTCTACTTGGCTCAAACACTAACTAAAACATAAAAACACATCTAAACAGAAGGTATATGAAAAATTTATTACTAAACAGAAGTAAAAACAAAAATAAAGATAAAATTGGGTTGCCTCCCAACTAGCGCTATCGTTTAACGCCCCTAGCTAGGCATAAAAGCGAGGATAGATCTTAGTAGTGCCATCTTTGGCACTCAATTCATAAGTAGCTCGCATGATAGATTCATAAGGTAATTTGACTTTCTTTGTTGGAAAGTGCTCCATGCCTTTCCTTAATGGAAATTGGAATCTAATATTCCCTTCCTTCATATCAATAATCGCACCAATCGTTCTAAGGAACAGTCTACCAAGAATAATAGGACAAGAAAGATTGCAATCACTATCAAGAACGATAAAATCTACGGCCACATAGTTCCTATTTGCAACAATAAGAACATCATTGATCCTTCCCATAGGTTTCTTAATGGTGGAATCCGTAAGGTGCAAATTTAAAGAGCAATCATCAAGATCATGGAAACCTAGAATATCACATGAAGTTTTTGGAATCGTGGAAACACTAGCACCCAAATCACACAAAGCATAACACTCATGATCTTTAATTTTAATTTTTGTAGTAGGTTCCCACTCATCATAAAGTTTTCTAGGTATATAAACTTCCAAGTTAAGTTTTTCATCATAAGATTGTATCAAGGCATTAACAATATGTTTGGTAAAAGCTTTATTTTGACTATAAGCATGAGGAGAATTCAACACAGATTGCAACAAGGAAATTACAATAGAAGCAAGGATTCAGAAAGGAAGGCCAAAAGTAAATGGTGCTCCCACCTCCCACCTCGGCGCTGACCTCACCACCGGCGATCTCCATCCTCCTCCACTAATTTGTGGATCCCTTCCGATCATCCTCTCCGGCATCTCCTCTGGATCAAGGCAATACCCATCTCCTATGGGTTCGTCTGGTGGATCTACTCTTGGCTTGGATTTCTCCAAGGGTAGGGATTTTTCTGATGAGGTTTTCAGATCCACTGGTCAAACGATCCATCCAATGGGACGAAGGAGGGCTTTCACATTGATTGTGTCCTTTAGCTGCCATGCATTCCGGTTGTCGGAGGATTCGGTGGCGGCAGCTTTGGAGGTTGCAATTGGCGGACCGGCAATTGATCTACGAGTTCTTCACGTCAAAGACAAGGTTTTCTCTTTCCAAGTCTCATGCAAGCAAGTTGGTTTTATTATTATGGATCTGTGTTCTTTTGCTTGCGATCTGTTCAAATGTTATTTCAATCTCTGGGGCAATGGAGGGCCTAATTGGGTTCGGGAACTTAAGATCTGGCGTAAGGAATGTGATGCTGAGTGGATTTTGATTAGTCCTACTAAACGTAGATCTTCTTTGGGTCTTTTGGTGATGCATAAACCTCCTGTTAGATCTTCTCTTAAGTCAGCTTCCACAGTTCGGAAGAAATTGTCCTTTGCCACTTTTGAACAGTACACTGCCTGCAAGGGTTATAGATATCCTGCTTCTCAAAATTGCATTGATACTATTATGGATGGGGGTTTATACTCTTCCTACTCATGAGCGTGTTGTTATTAGACAAGAGCCCCCCCCCTTGACTTGCATTGGACGGTGGCTCGGCCACCTATCGTGTTTGGTACTGTTCAACCATTGCCGGAGTTGCATCGGTCGATCGCGCCGCCACCACTTGATCTGGTAATTGCGGATCCGCGGCCCGTGGTTTCTGGTAATCTTTCTGCACAATTTGCGGAAGCAGGAATCTCTCCAGTTCAATATGGAAGCCTGGAATCTAGCCCATCATCTTTGGAAGCCCACCTTTCTAGTCCGATGTCATCAGAGTTATCTGCTGGGCCAATTTATGGATCTATGGTTAATGGGCCTGCCTCGTCGCAGAATACCCCAATTTCTGTCATGTTAGATGCATCTTCTAACCCAAGCCCACCAGATCATCCACAGGAAATACCCACCTCACAAGAAGCAGCACAACAGTTTGATGCCATGGTCAATGACATGGTGGACCGGGTTTTAACTTGTACTGTATGTTCTCTCAGGGGCCACCTAGCAGCCTCTTGTGGAATGCGAGCAGTCTGCTCGGCTTGCTCGCACACGGGTCACTTTAGCAGGGATTGTAATGATTTCGCGCGCTCCAATGGATTGGCTTGGAGGCCAATTTCTCTGCAACAAAGCACGAGTATTTCGGAAATCCTGCCAGTCAGGGGAACGGTGCCGGAGTTATTGGGATAGCTTGCCCAGTCACATCGTTGCCGCCCACATTGCACCAATCCCTCCCTCTTCCTTCCAACGAAAACCCCATCCCCTCCTCCAAGCGGCCAACAATGGCGAACTTCGAGCTTGATCTGCAGCGCTTCGTTCCGGCTGGCCATCACATCATCGATGGTGGAGACATGTGGCTTCCCCGCACCTTCATCACGCCTGCGGCTCGTCCTCCTCACCGCCATGAGGACTACATGGTTGCTGAGGTCATGCCTGCTCCGAAGGGTCCAATCGGACCGGTCAGGGAAGAGATTGTTCATTTCCTTCAAGATAGAGGTACTCTGGTTCGATCCGCTCAGCCTTGGTTTCATGGGGTAGGACTGTTTCAAGTCAGGGATCCATCTGTTAGATATACATTGATTCAGCATCCCCCTTTCCCTCTGGGCAATGATTGTTTTGTTAGATTTCTGAAGCATGATGAAGGAGAGAATTTTAAGGGGAGTCATGGGTTCCGCAAGGGTTGGCTTATGTTCATTGAGATTCCTCTTGATTATCACAATAAGGAGTTCATATCTCAGGCGGTTGGCACCTTTGGGAAACTTCATTCTTGGGATAGTGAAGATCCATATTTAGTTAGGACTCTAGTGGAGGCAAGTTTCCCTGACACACCATTAGTGCCACGTGATGTGGTATTTGGAGACTATGCTGAATGGAGAGGCGCTCAAGTTTCGTGGACTGCTGCTTGTTATGTTTTGGGTGCTGATTTCGCTGATCATATGCCAAATGATGAAGATCCAATGCCGCTGGATGGAAATCCACATCCGCTGCCTGGAAATCTCTTGCAAGATAATTTGATGTTTGTTCTTCTGCCATACCCTATGCTGGTATGGAATGACGCCTATAGCACCTGCCGTGGCTCAGGATAATAACATTGGTGATGATGGATGGGGGCATGCAAATTGGGGGGACAATGAGGATGAGCTTCAGCAACAACCTCAACCCGCGCTGCCAGAGTAGGACCAGGTCTCTATTGTCATTGATCAGCCAGAGGGCTCTGGGTCTGTGGAGCAACATGTGGAGATTCTGCTGGAGGAACAAAATGAGTTACAGCCAAAGCAGCAGTTACAAGGCAATGTGCAGCAGGCTGTTGAGGAAAATCCTTTGGCAATTGTTCCATATCAACCTCCTGTCATTCAGCAACATTAGATACTCATTGGCATGGCAAGGATTGTCGCTGGGCCACCGCTTCCTCCAGAGATGATCTGGAAGAGATCTTTTGAGAACCTGCTGCCTGAATTTGTTGTCAAGGAGGTGCCGAGACCAATCTTCTTCAAGCCACTCGGGACAGTGACATATTCCAAGCGCACATGGACCATTGCCTTTGATGATTCACAGAGGAGTTCTTCTTTGGTGCCGAGCTTGCCTAGCAGCCTTGCTCTAAGGAAGCCATTTGTGGCTAAACACCTAGTTGCCAGAGCTCTTTTTGGAAGTTCATCTGAAGAAGTTCTCAATGCTAATGACAATGTAATGGCTGATTTGGATGTGTCTGGTGAGATGTACCCTGAAGATGTTGTGCCTGGAGGCCTTGAGGAGATCTCCTCCTCTTCTGTGGTATTTTCTTCTGTGCAGGTCAAGGACAAGAAACAGACAAGAAGAAATAAGACAGTGGCCCCTTCTGTTCGAAGATGTACAAGAAGCGCGGCAAAACTTGATGGGTTTAAACCCGTCAGTTTTGAGCAGCTTTCTCTTCAGCCCACAAAGAGGCGTCCACGGTCCAAGCCCATCCAAGTGAAGGCCCAACCCAAGCCTGGCGATGCTGGCGATAATGGCAACAAGTCTGAAGATGCTCCTCCACCCACGCCTCTCAATGTTCTGCAAGCAATTGGAGCAGAGCGGAGCTGGAGATCGACTCTAACCTGCTGTCCAAGGAGAAGCTTATGGCTAATCCCAAGGATGATTCCTCCTCCAGTGGTGTTTAAATGTTGCTGCTTAAAACTTTAGCTAGGTGTAGCGAGCCTGTTAAATTCGCTGTCGTTTATGTTGTTCTGAACTTTATGCTATGCGGTCTGAATTGGATGACTTTTGTTTCTTATGGCGTGGAATGTATGGCATTGTATGTCATGCAATGGCTGATACCTCGATTATGGTTATATCATGAATCAAAGATCTATGCGTAATTGGAAGGTACTCTGTTGGAATGTTCGTGGTCTAAACTCTGAACCACGACAGCGTTCTGTTAGAGAGAAAATTTCTAAAAGTCAGTGTGCGATTGCTTGCTTGCAAGAAAATAAGTTATCTGATTGCTCTTGTTCATTAGTTAAGAGCATCTGTCCTATGGGCTTTAATCAGTTTATTGAGTCACCCTCGAGAGGAGCCTCAGGTGGGATTCTGACAGTATGGCGTTCAGATGTTTTTAAGGGGGTCTTAATAGAAGTAAAGCCCTTTGGAATTGTCATCAGTTTCACCTCGGTGCATAATAATGACCAGTGGTTCTTAGTAAATGTTTATGGGCCTTGTCAGGGTGCTATGAGGGATGAGTTTGTTAGCTGGCTGTATAATCTTCAGGTGGAACCTGAACAAAAATGGTTGTTAGTGGGAGATTTTAATTTCATCAGGTCCATGGAAAATCGAAATCTTCCGGGAGGGGATGTTAATGATATTTTTATCTTTAATGAGACCATTGGTCATTTAGGATTGCTTGAGCTTCCCCTAAAAGGTAGAAGATTTACCTGGTCTAACATGCAGGATGTCCCACTTCTTGAACAATTAGACTGGTTTTTTACTTCTGCTAGTTGGATAAATCAATATCCCATGACACAAGTGGCTTCTCTTTCTAGAACTGCGTCTGATCATGTTCCTTGTGTACTTTCTATCTGCACCACAATTCCTAAAGCCCATATCTTCAGATTTGAAAACTATTGGGTGCATCAACCTGGTTTCATGGACTATGTGAGGGAGGTCTGGAACAAACCTTCACTTAAGCCTCATATATCTTCAGTTATTATGGACAAATTGAAATCCTTGAGGTTTGCACTCAAGAAATGGCAGAAGGGGTTATCACACATTAAATCCTTGATTGAAAAGTGCAATTGGGTAATTTTATGGCTGGATGATCTAGAGGATTGGAGGTCTCTTTCCATACCAGAGCGAAATTTCAGGAAGATATGTAAGATGCATCATGAGCACCTTTTACATTTGCAGTTTTTATACTGGAGGAAAAGGTGTACTATCAGATATATCAAGGTGGGAGAAGAGAATTCAAAATTCTTCCAGGCCATGGCAATAGAGAGATATAGGAAAAGTTCTATTGCTAGTCTGCAACTATCTGATGGGATAGTTTCTTCAGATCATGGGGAGATAGTAAGAGAATTTTTGATTGCTTTCAAGGGCAAAATGGGAAACCTTAAACCAATTGTTTTGGGTAATGAAGTCCTCTCTTTAATTCCAAAAGTTCAAGGCCTTGAGGTGCTCACAAAACCTTTTCAGCTGGAAGAGATTGAAAAGGTCATAAAAGAAATGCCCATTGATAAAGCACCTGGGCCAGATGGTTTTAATGGCCTTTTTATGAAGAGATGCTGGTCAATTATTTCAACTGACTTTATTCAGTTGGTCAATGAGTTTCATGCAGGAACTGCTCTTTTGGAAAACCTCAATGAAGCTTTCATCACTTTAATCCCAAAAAAGCATTCACCTGAGGGTGTTGGAGATTTTAGGCCAATCTCTTTGACAAGTGTGGGTCTGAAGTTTCTGACAAAACTGGCAGCTAATAGGTTTCAGGAGGAAATCAGCAACTGTGTTCATAAGAATCACTATGGCTTCATTAAATCAAGAACAATTCAAGATTGTATTGCCTGGACTTTTGAGTATATTCACCAATGCAATCAGTCCAGGAAGCCAATTATATTGCTCAAGCTTGACTTTGAAAAAGCTTTTGACTCTATTCAGCATGAGGCAATCTTGAAAATTCTTGTGGCAAAAGGTTTTGATAGCAAATGGATCAAATGGGTCAACAACTGTTAACTTCTGCAACCTCCTCTATCTTGTTAAATGGGGTGCTTGGAAATCATTTCAAGTGCAAATGTGGTGTTAAGCAAGGAGATCCTATCTACCCTCTGCTTTTTGTTACTGCTGCTGACCTTCTGCAAACCATGATCAATGATCTTTTGTTTAGGGGACATATTGCCTTGCCGTTGCCAACACATGACCCTGATTATCCAGTGGTTTAGTATGCAGATGACACTTTTCTATTTGTAAATGCTGACCCAGCTCAGTTGGAGGCCCTCAAATCAGTGCTCAATTCCTTTTCCTTGGCAACTGGATTGCAAATCAACTTTCATAAGTCTTCAGTGTACCCCATCAATGTGGAAGCCTCTGTTGCTTCTGCACTTGCTGCTCTTTTTGGAAGTCAGCTGGGTTCTATGCCTTTCACTTATTTGGGGCTTCCTGTTGGAACCACTAGGCCAAAAATTGTTGATTTGCTCCCTTTGGTGGACTGCATGGAAAGGAGGTTAACTGCTAGTTCCTGGTTTTTACCTCAAGGCAGTAGACTGCAGTTGGTAAATTCTATGATATCTTCACTGCCCATATTCTTCCTTTGTAGTCTATCTTTACCACAGGGTATTCTAAAGCAGCTTGAAAGGATACAAAGGGAGTGCCTCTGGAGGAAATATGGTCAGGAAAAGGGTCACTCTTTGGCTGCTTGGCCCCTTGTCTCCAGACCCAAGATGAAGGGTGGGCTTGAAATTCTAAATTTGGGACTGCAAAATGATGCACTGCTCCTTAAGTCCCTGAATAAATTCTATAATAAAGCTGATGTGCCATGGGTCCATTTGGTGTGGGACTCATATTACTTTCAAAGAGTTCCTCATGACACTACTCTCTGTGGCTCATTTTGGTGGAGGGACATTTGTAAATTAGTGGACAAATATCTGGCTGCAACATCTGTAACTGCTGGCAAAGGAGATTCTGTTCTATTCTGGTCTGATCATTGGGAGATTGGCCAATCTTATATTCCCCTGCAATAAAGGTTTCCAAGACTTTTTTCCTTTTGCCTTCAGAAGAACCTTTCTGTTATGGAAGTGATACAGGCAGGAAATTTGCAGCAAATGTTTTCTCTGCCTTTGTCTGAACTGGCTTATAGGGAGTTTAATCAACTTTCAACCTTGTTATCTGGTAGATCCTTAGACAATGATTGTAATGATATATGGGCTTGGAGACATGGGAAAAAGGGTGAATACTCAGCAAAGAAGTACTATGAGTTTGTAAACTAGCCTGTTATTGCCAATCCCATACTCAGCTGACAATGACAATTAAAATGTTTGCCTGGATGGTCATTATGGATAGAGTTACCACCAAGGATATGATTCAGCGATGACATTGGAGAATTAATGATGGACCTAGTTGTGTCCTATGCCCGACCGGAGTAATTGAGGATAGGAATCATCTATTCTTCCAACGTAACTTCAGTATGAGAATCTGGAACTACCTGCAAGTTTCCTGGTTGGATAGCAATGATATGGTGCAAATTGCCTTACATGCAATGAAGGAGTTTGATAAGCCATTTTTTGCAGAGGTGGTTTTCCTTGCTTGGTGGATATCTGGTAGGAATGACATGGCTTTTAGACATGTCCATCCAACTTTTAGGCGGTGGATAAATAGGTTTATTCATGATATTACTCTATTCTCACACAGGATCAAGGCCAGATACAAGGATGATCTACTCAAATGGATTGATTTCCTACCTCCTTGAGGACCCCCCCTTTGTAATTTTTATCTTTCTTAGTTTGTACCTCATATTACTTTCCTAGACTACTGTAGCCTATCTTGTATAGCTTTTTCTTTCTTTTGTTCCCCTTCTTGAGGAACTCTGTTATTATTCTTTGTTCTTTTTAATAAAATGTTGTGGGGTGTAAGCCCTGCAGTCTTCAAGGTAAAAAAAACAAGGAAATACAATCTACTAAAGAACAATTATCATAATTAAATTCCTTGAAATCCAAGATAGTGGGTTCAATGCTATTTAAAGTCTTGACCTCTCCAATCCCACCTTTACCAAATTTAGCATCAAGATCTAAAAACTCTGAATCATTGGGACGCCTTTTAACTAAAGTTGACTCATCTCCAGTCCCATCATTATCAAGATTCATATTGCAAAACAAGGATCTAATAGGGGACACATCAATAACTTTTAGATCTTCATTATTATTTTCATGGAAACTAGAAGAGCACGCTTTTACAAAGCAATCTTTCTTAGCACGCAATCTAGCGGTTCTTTCCTTGCACTCATCAATGGAAATTCTCATAGCCTTGAGAGACTCATTGATATCATGTTTAGGAGGAGTAGATCTAAGTTTCAAAGAGTCAACATCAAGCGAAAGTCTATCAACGTTCCTAGCCAAATCATCAACGTTAAGCAATTTTTCCTCAAGCAAAGCATTAAAATTCTTTTGAGAGATCATAAATTCTTTAACGCTATTCTCAAAATCAAAGGACATCTTATTAAAATTACCATAAGAATTATTGTAGGAATTTCCATAATTATTAGAGGAGTTACTAAGGAATGGTCTAGGATTACAGTTGTTAACCTACATGTATATGTGTGTGTGAGTATTGTACGTAGTCTAGACAGTAGACTAGTATAGCGCGCGTGGGTGCAGTTTTCCCTCTTGCATCCACGCCCCTACACCTCTCGAACATGGCCGCCCATGATCTCTGTCGTGGCCCAAGTGCCCTCTGTTCCTTCTGTATATGTACCCCAAGATGCATTGAATCAAGTGTGTTCAATCTTCTTCATGTATCATGGTATCAGACGCTGACGCTACCAATCCGTTCGCGCCCGATCCTCCTCCTCCTCCTTCCGCTGCCATGGACACAAACCCCTCGCCTCTCCGACACCTCGACGACGACACACTGCTTCCTCGCTGGCGTTTCAGATGCTGACCGGCGAAGCGCGCCCGGCGCCGTCCCTTGCTCTCGGCGCCTTTCCGCCCACGGTGCTCTGCACTGGACATCCGCACCACGCTCCCATCACCTTGGACCTTCACGCCGGCAACTACGCCCAATGGAGTCGCTTCTTCCTCACCATCGTCAGCATGTTCGGTGTCCGCGATCACCTCGTTGCTCTGGCCGCTCCCCGCCGCCGCGATCCGGAGTGGGTCATGGTCGACCACTGCGTCGTCCACTGGCTTTACGCCACGATCTCGCCGGAGTTGCTGGACACCGTGATGCAGCCCGACGACACCGCCGCCGTGCTCTGGGCCGCAATCGAGGGGATCTTCCGCGACAACAACCTCTCGTGGGCCGTGTACCTGGACGCCGAGTACCACGCCACGGTGCAAGGCGACCTCACCGTGATGCAGTACTGTACTCGCCTGAAAAACTTCGCTGATCAGCTTCGCGACCTCGGCCAGCCTGTCTCGGAGCGGCAGCAGTTGTTCAATATGCTGCGTGGCCTCGGGCGTTAGTTCCCTCACGCCATCCCCCATCTCACATCGCGCATCCCGCTGCCCACGTTCCTGGAGGCTCGCTCGTTCCTTCTCCTCGAAGAACACCAGGCCGAGCAGGCGGTGCGCCAACATTCCGCACACGCCCTCATTGCCGCTCGTCTGCCAGCCAGCCCTACGCCTCAACCACCTCCCTCTGACGGTGGTGCCGCCCGGGGGCGCGGGCGCAACAGGTGCCGTGGCAGGGGCAATGGGGGGGGGGCTCGTCCTCATCTTCGTCATCCTCCACCACGCCCGCTCCACGCCCTGCGGCTCTGCCTGCCCGCCCAGGCCAACTCTCGACAGGCATGGTGCGAGCCTTCAGCTAATGCCCTGGCGGCGCGGCGCGCGTTCTCGGACCACGCCCCGGCGTCCCGCAGCAGCAAGACTTCTTCGCTGGGGGTGCTCCGCCCGCTTCTCCTCAGTACGGCTACAGCTACGGCTACGGCGGCTACCCAAGCATCCTTCCCGGCTTCACCTACGGCTCGCCCGGCGCCAGTTCAAGCAACGCGCCTCCGCCCCCGCAGCAGCCGTGGGACATGGGCGGGCTCCAGAGCGCGCTCCAGGCCGTGCACGCGTCGTTGCCACCTCCTACCAGCACTTCCGACTGGTACATGGACTCCGGCGCTTCCTCGCACATGACCTCGAACCCTGGTACTCTACACTCCCTTCACCCTTCTGTGTACTCACGCAACAAATCGGATGTGATCTGTGTACTCACGGCCTTTTATGCCTATGTTCATACTCAGTTTGAACGTCCCATTCTCGCTTTGCAAACTGACAATGGCCGCGAGTTTGACAACGTCGCCTCTCTGCTGTCTCGCCATGGCACGGTGCTTCGCCTATCCTGCCCATACACAAGCCAACAAAATGGCAAAGCCGAGCGCACCCTTAGCACTCTGAACAAGAGCGTGCGTGCACTCCTCTTCCATGATTCACTCCCGCCTCGTTTCTGGGCTGAAGCACTTGCCACCGCGACACTTCTGCTCAATTACAAGCCATGCACGTCGAGCTCGCCTCGCTCCCCACAAGAACTCCTCCTCGGCGTAGCCCCTGACTACTCCGCCCTACGGGTGTTCGGCTGCCTGTGTTACCCCAACACCACTTCCACCTCTCGTCACAAGCTCGCCGCTCGTTCCGTCGCTTGCGTATTCCTATGCTACCCCCCCTGATCATCGCGGCTATCGTTGCTATGATCCCCTCACCCGCCGCGTGCTCACTTCGCGCCACGTTCGCTTTGACGAGCTGACCTTTCCCTTCGCCACGCCGCGTCTCCCGCCGGCACCCCCGGTGCCGTCACCGCGCCTCGTACCGCCGCCAACGCGTGCATCGCCACCAGCCCCTCATCGCCTCGCACGCCGTGCACGCCCCACCACCATGCCCACCTTCCTCTAGCGCCACCGCCACCGTCCAATGGCCCCGCCCGCCTCCCAAACCATGCCTCCACCACCTTCGCTAATCGCCCATGCACGCCGATCGCATGCACGACCCATGCATCCACCGCTCGTCATCCGACGACCTGGTAGCCCCGCCGCTTCACCGCCGCCGCCGCTCCGGAATCATCACGCAGCAGCTGGCGTCTTCAAACCCAATCGCCGCTACGCCACCGACTACGTCTGCGTTGCTTCCACTGCCGCCTCTCAGCCGATCTCTCCCATCCCACGCTCTGTCTGTGGTGCCCTTAAGGACCCAAACTGGGTGGCTTCCATGAAAGACGAGTTTGCTGCTCTCTCCCTGAACCGCACGTGGGAGCTCGTGCCCCAGCCTCCCCGCGCAAATGTCATCACCGGCAAATGGATTTTTCGCCACAAAACACGAGCTGATGGCTCTCTTGAACGATACAAAGCCCGGTGGGTCGTGCGTGGATTCAATCAACGCGCCGATGTGGACTACGGGGAAACTTTTTCTCCTATGGTGAAACCTGCAACGATCCGTACTATCCTCACCCTCGCCGCCGCTTGTCGGTGGCTCAGAATCAATTGACGCCAAAACGCATTCTTGCACGGTACACTACAGGAAGAGGTCATCGCCGCAACCAGCCGGCTTCGTCGACGTCGACAAACCCAACCACGTGTGCCGCCTTTCCAAGTCGTTGTATGGCTTGAAGCAGGCGCCGCGCGCATGGTTTCTCCGCTTCGCCGGCTTCCTCGCCACCACGGGTTCAGAGTGACGCGCCCGACAGCTCGTTGTTCACCTCGCGCTGCAATGATGCTGCGATCTTACGCTCTACGGATGACATCGCCTCACGGCCTCCTCCGACGCTCTCCTTCGCCAGATCATCGCCGCTACGACCACGGAGTTCGCCATGAAGGATCTTGGCGCTCGCACTACTTCACGGGATCCGTGTCATGCGCTCTCCTGCGGGTTCTTCCTCTCGGGAGCAGACGCAGAGGACATGCTCGAACGCGCCGCAATGGACAATCGCAAACCTGCTCCAACTCCGTGGACACCAAGGCCAAGCTTCCTGCAGCTATCGGACCACGCGTCGCAGACCTATCGTGATATCGCAGTCTCGCCGGTGCGCTGTCCAGCAGATCTGCCTTCACATGCATGATCCTCGCGAGTGTCATCGCGCGTTGATCAAGCGTGCCCTCCAGTACATTCGTGGCACTGCATATCTCGGGCTCCATCTCCGTGCGTCCTCCACACTCGACTTGCGGGCCTACACGGACGCCGACTGGGCCGGCTGCCCCGACACACGGCACTCTACCTTGGGGTACTGCGTCTACCTCGGCGATGCCCTGATCTCCTGGTCGTCCAAACGGTAGCCCACCGTCTCCAGATCGAGCGCCGAGGTTGAGTATTGCGGCGTCGCCAACGCTGTGGCCGAGTGCATCTGGCTCCGGCAACTCCTCGGCGAACTCCGGTGGTCCGTCAAGATCGCTACACTGGTCATCGCGACAAGATCTCGGCCGTGTACCTCTCAAAGAACCCGCCCATCGTCGGCGCACCAAGCATGTCGAACTCGACATACACTTCGTCCGCGAACGCGTGGCCATTGGCGACTTTCGAAGTTCTCCATGTTCCCACACGACAAAGAGCTCGCCGACGTCCGACCAAGGGGTTGCCGAGTGAAGTCTTCCACGACTTCCGCATCAGTCTCTGCGTCGCTCCTCGTGACGCCACAACTCGGGGGTGTTAACCTACATGTATATGTGTGTGTGAGTATTGTATGTAGTCTAGACAGTAGACTAGTATAGCGAGCGTGGGTGCAGTTTTCCCTCTTGCATCCACGCCCCTACACCTCTCGAACATGGCCGCCCACGATCTCTGTCGTGGCCCAAGTGCCATCTGTTCCTTCTGTATATGTACCCCCAGATGCATTGAATCAAGTGTGTTCAATCTTCTTCCTGTATCAACAGTTTCCTCTATAAGCATTGTTACCAAAATTATTCCTACCAACAAAATTCACATCCATAGATTCATTATTATTCTCAATCAAAGTAGAGAAAGGCATATCATTGGGATCAATAGAAGCACCCTTAGTAGCAAACAATTTCATAAGTTCATCCATCTTTCCACTCAAAACATTAATTTCTTCTATAGCATGCACCTTTTTAATAGTAGATCTTTTGGTGTGCCATTGAGAATAATTAGCCATAATATTATCATGGAGTTTGGTAGCTTCTCCTAAGGTGATTTCCATAAACCTGCCTCCCGCGGCCGAATCTAAAGATTTCTAGAAGCAAAATTCAATCCGGCATAAAAGTTTTGTATAATCATCCATAAATTCAAACCATGAGTGGGGCAATTGCGAATCATCAATTTCATTCTTTCCCAAGATTGGGAAACATGCTCATGATCAAGTTCTTTAAAATTCATAATATCGTTCCTAAGAGAGATGATCTTAGCGGGAGGAAAATACTTAGAGATAAAAGCATCTTTGCACTTATTCCATGAATCAATACTATTCTTAGGCAAAGACAAAAAACCAAACTTTAGCACAATCTCTAAGTGAAAACGGAAATAACTTCAATTTAACAATATCATTATCTGTATCTTTTTTATTTTGCATCTCACACAAATCAACAAAGTTGTTTAGATGGGTAGCGGCATCTTCACTAGGAAGGCCGGAGATATGATCTTTCATAACAAGATTCAGCAAAGCAGCATTGATTTCACAAGACTCAACATCATTAAGAGGAGCAATCGGAGTACTAAGGAAATCATTATTATTGGTATTGGAAAAGTCACACAATTTGGTATTATCTTGCACCATAGCGACAAGCAATCCAACACACAAGCAAACAAAAAGGCGAGCAAAAGAGAGAGGAGATTGGGAAAGAGAGGGCGAATAAAACGGCAAGGGTGAAGTGGGGGAGAGGAAAACGAGAGGCAAATGGCAAATGATGTAAGTGTGAGGGAGATGAGTTTGTGATGGGTACTTGGTATGTATTGACTTGAGCGAAGACCTCCCCGGCAATGGCGGCAGAAATCCTTCTTGCTACGTCTTGAGCTTGCGTTGGTTTTCCTTGAAGAGGAAAGGGTGATGCAGCAATAGTAGAGTAAGTATTTCCTCAGTTTTTGAGAACCAAGGTATCAATCCAGTAGGAGGCTCCTCAGAAGTCCCACGCACCTACACAAACAAACAAGAACTCGCAACCAACGCAATAAAGGGGTTGTCAATCCCTTCACGACCACTTGCGAAAGTGAGATCTGATAGAGAAAATATGATAAGATAGATATATTTTTGGTATTTTATGATATAGATTGGAAAAGTAAAGATGCAAATAAAAGTAGATTGAAAGCTTATATGATAAAAGATAGACCTGGGGGCCATAGGTTTCACTAGTGGATTCTCTCAAGATAGCATAAGTATTACGGTGGGTGAACAAATTGATGTCGAGCAATTGATAGAAAAGCGAATAATTATGAGATTATCTAGGCATGATCATGTATATAGGCATCACGTCCGTGACAAGTAGACCAACTCCGGCCTCCATCTACTACTATTACTCCACACATCGACCGCTATGCAGCATGCATCTAGAGTATTAAGTTCATAAAGAACAGAGTAACACATTAAGAAAGATGACATGATGTAGAGGGATAAACTCATGCAATACGGTATAAACCCCATCTTTTTATCCTCGATGGCAACAATACAATACGTGCCTTGCTACCCCTGCTGTTACTAGGAAAGGACATCGCAAGACTGAACCCAAAGCTAAGCACTTCTCCCATTGCAAGAATGATCAATCTAGTAGGCCAAACCAAACTGATAATTTGAAGAGACTTGCAAAGATAACTTAATCACACATAAAAGAATTCAGAGGAGATTCAAATATTTCTCATAGATAAACTTTATCATAAACCCACAATTCATCGGATCTCGACAAACACACCACAAAAAGAGTTACATCGAATAGATCTGCAAGAAGATCGAGGAGAACTTTGTATTGAGATTCAAAGAGAGAGAAGAAGCCATCTAGCTAATAACTATGGACCCGAAGGTCTGTGGTAAACTACTCACAACTCATCGGAAGGGCCTTGGAGATGATGTAGAGGCCCTCCATGGTCGATTCCCCCTCCGGCAGAGCACCGGTGAAGGCTCCAGATGGGATCTCGCGGATATAGAAGGTTACGGCGGTGAAAATAATTTTTCATGTTCGCTTCTGATGTTTTCGGGGTACATGGGTATATATAGGAGGAAGAAGTAGGTCGGTGAACGCTCGAGGGGCCCACGAGGGTGGGGGCGCTCCGAGGGGGCAGGCGCGCCTCCCTGCCTCGTGGCCTCCTCGCTTGTTTCTTTACTTCCACTCCAAGTCCTCCGGATCACGTTTGTTCCAAAAAGACCGCTCCCGGAGGTTTCATTCCGTTTGGACTCCGTTTGATGTTCCTTTTCTTCGAAACACTGTAAAGTAAAGCCCATAAACATCCAAAACGGGTAATATAATAGCATCGAACAATCAAAAATTATAGATACGTTGGAGACATATCATCGGACCCCTTAAAGGAGGAAGCCATAAGAAAAAATACATGTTGGTCATGGTGGATAAATTCACCAAATGGATAGAGGCCAAACCAGTTAAAGCGGCCGAATCTGGACCAGTGATAGACTTCATATTAGGGGTCGTGCACCATTACGGTGTCCCCCACAGCATCATCACCGAAAATGGCTCCAACTTCACAGCCGAAGAGGTGAAAACTTGGTGCGGCAACATGGGCATTAAGCTCGATTAAGCCTCCGTCTATCACCCCCAAACAAACGGTCAAGTCGAACGAGAAAATGGTCTTATTATGAGCGGCATCAAACCCAGACTAGTGCGATCCTTGAAGGAATCATACACGCACTGGGTCGAGGAGCTCGACTCCGTACTATGGGGACTGCGGACCACGCTGAATCGCACTACCAGATACACACCATTCTTCATGGTGTACGGTGCAGAGGCGGTATTGCCCTACGATATCATTCATGACTCACCTCGAGTGTGCATGTATGAAAAGAGAGAAGTCGATCTAGATCGGCAGGACAGTTTATATGCCCTGGAGGAGGAGTGCAATGTTGCAAAAGCCCGTTCCGCATTCTACCACCAATAGGCTCGAAGGTATCAAAGCAGAGAAGTACGGGCCAAAACTTATAATGTTGACGAACACATTCTGCGCCTACCGGAGAAGAAAAAGGACAGCCCAAGTTGGAGGGTCCCTTCATCATTGATAAAGTTCTCACCAGAGGAGCGTACCGCCTGCGTGATGCATCAGATAATCGACTCGAGCCAAACCCATGGAACGCGGCCAGACTCCGAAGATTCTATGCCTAGCACTGAACTCTGTGTTCATCTCCTTCCCTCCGCCTTTTTTTAAGTTATATCCTCTCTCTTTCTTTCTTTCTTTCTTTCTTTCTTTCTTTTTTATGGCCCTAAAGGCTTCAAGTGTGACTCGACTACACACTCTTGACGCACTATGCGCGCTCAATATACCTGGGGGCTTCTTGTACAGTAGCTTAATGTAATTACTTTCAGTGCATCACGCCCACTGCATATGTGTCACTTTTCCATATGTACCTTTTCTTCACCATTATATGTATCGATGTGACTTAAGTCTTGGCCAAGCTGGGTTGTCTAGCTCCTGTGCGTATGCCCTACGTTCCCATTAGTTCGTCTAGGGCATAAGGGGAGCACCTCTGTGATTGTTACTGCCGGGTACGCCGGACGTGTACCTCAGACGGTGAAGCCGAAAGCTAGCATTCTTAAGAGAATATTCGGTCGGTGAACTAAAGATGTTTCTTACCTATTACAATACAAACCGCCAGATGTTTCATATACCGCATCTCTGTTCGTAGTTCAGACATGCACATTAATGCATGCGTACCGAGGGAAAGGAACCCTTAACGGAACTATTCTCCCTGGAAGATGTTTCTTACTATCCATATAATATAACATAGCTAGTTGGGTACTTGTCTATTCAAGCATTATGACCCCTACGCCTAGTTTCCACGCGTACCCCGGTTTACATAACTGAGTGGGTATTTGGAAACACTCTGGACTGTCAGGTCCGGAGGCAGAAGCGAAAAGGTCCGCCATGACAAATGATTTACAATCCGGCTAGGGACAAAATATGTCAATCAAGTACACAAATACTTAGATCAAGCTAAATTCTTCTTCTATACCATCCAACAGGCTGTCTAGCCTACAATCCTGTTGGGAATACTTTGCGTCTAATCCTACATGGTCATATACCAGACTAACGGGAATCTCTTTCCCACCTGACCCTACAGGTCCGACCCGGGCCATGTGATTCGGATCAAGCTTGGTGTACCATGTTTTTACCATGTCCCAAGCTTCCCTCACACCTTGTCGACAGGCAGATATCTTCCATAATCGGAAGCGCCGCCGCGCTCCCTTGAGTAGTTGTACAAGCTCCCCCATGCTTCCTGGCAGGGAGGCGGATGGCCACAAGGCCTGGGCAACACCCTGCATTGCCTGTCGAACTTGTTCATGTAGTTGCGAAAGCTCTGGCAGAAGATCGCATGCGGATCCGGGCATCTCCCCTTCAGGATGACCAGTCAGCATACCTACAGACATAACTCTGTTAGCCTGTTTCTTCACTGAACTGTATAAAGGTTCGTTTGAGCACATACTACAACTGCCGCGTTGAAGCCTCTTATTCTCCTTCATGGAGTCAGCAAGCTGGGCCCGGACATCTTTCAATTCCATGCCCAGCCGGGTATTGGCATCTTGGAGATCGTTTTTCTCTCATTTGACCCGTGTAAGTACGCGCTCGCCAGCCTCTAGTTGTCGTTGAGCTCGTTGCTCACCCTCTTGTACGATCTCCGGATTCACTACGGGATTGACTATGGAATATATTGTTAGATCTGCAAACCTGCCGAATACTAAATGGTACACGTAATCATGTTTTTTATCGGTCAAGCAAAATATTACCAGATGAGGCCTTCTTAGATCCCTCCATTTCGGCAGTTGCGGCCCTTAGCCAGGCTTTGCACTCCTCCAGCTCTTGAGACAAATGGGTGTTCTTCTCTGTAAGAACCTATTCATACAATGATCCTTAAATCAGATGTGCCAACTGTTTCAAGTCTTAGGGGCTACTGATATACATAATTATCAGATTTTCCTTACCCGTATATCTTTTAAATACTAGTTTGTGGCTCTAGCAAGCCCATCTTGAGTAGCTCGGATGTACGCGTCTCCCGAGTTAAAGGCATTGAACGCCTCTTGGAGAAGTTAGGGTAGCGGAGTGCGGCCCGCCGACGCCGATGATTCATAGCGCTCTCTACCTCGGAATTTGTAGCAGATATTCTATCCGCATCCTCTGTAGGAGGATCGTCAAGTGTTGTCCCCATGTTAGCCTCCACCCTTGAGGCCGGTTCTGGAGTCCGGCTGGTAGAGGCGTGGCCGGCAGGATCTCCGGATACAGTCTGGCGAATACTCTTTCTGCTAGGGCATAGTGGATATTGTTATATTTTAAGAATGATAATCATGGAGTGGATTTTAAATCATACCTCTTCGATGGCGTCTCAGTCCTGACCGCTTTCCTTTTAAGCCTACCCGGCTTGGGCACCCCTTGTTGGTGAGTCGCCGTGGGTTCGGCATGGCGCTCCGATGGCCTTCCCTATAAAGTGCAATACATGTGCAGTGGGTAAGGTGTAAAGAGGGGATCCTTTTCGAAAGTTAGGACTCCTGTTTTACTTACATATGATGCAGGGAGCAGGCCGGGATAGTCAGCAATGATGGCCACCAAGAAACCATCATAGCTTGACTGGTAAAACGTCCTATCGACAAGCTCCACAAATATGTCCGGATCTTCTTCGAGTCCGAGGTAGAGGGCCCGGTCGGGGTCCTCTGGCTGTGGAGGCGGGCTGTGGACCTCCCTCACAGCTTTTCACAGTTCCTGTTATGGACTAGCAAGGTAAATATTTGCAATGAAAGACTGCGGGAATGAATAGAGTTGAGTAAAAGATAGCAACTCACCCAGCTAGGGGGGTTATACATGGAAAATCCATCCCGTGGCTTAATGCGGAGGAACTCCTCTTCTTCTCCTTTATACAAATCGGACAATATTTTCGCCAGAGCGGTGGTGGAGTCCGGACCTTTCCGACCACAGCGGGTGGCATCGTCTTCTCCATTAAAGTGCCACATGGGACGCCCCCGATACTGGAGTGGCTGTACCCCCCGCATTATGCACATTGACATAACCTTGATTATTGTCAATCCTGATTTGGCTAGCGTTTTTATCGTGCCCATCAGTTGAATGACCTCTCTGCTATCTTCCTCCTGGGGGCTTCGGGGACGCCAGCTTCGGCGTTTCTTCAATGGGGTATTTGTGAACTCGGGAAGACCCATCCGGATAGGGTCAGGAAGGGAGACGTCCTCTACATAAAACCACTGGGAAGTCTAGTCTTCGGACGTCTTCTTTGGAGTGCCGGATAAGTATCTGGTCCCGGTGATGCGCCATATTTCGGCTCCGCCCACTTGGTATATTGATCCCTCCTGATTGCGAGGGACAAGGCAGAACAACCTTTTCCATAGCTCGAAATGAGCTTCGCAGCCCAGAAATAGCTCACAAAGGGCGACATAACCTGCGATGTGCAGTATGGAGGTAGGAGTGAGGTTGTGCAGCTGGAGGCCATAATACTCCAGGAGCCCGCGGAGGAACAGATGGATTGGAAATCCGATGTCCCTCGGCAAGTAAGGGACAAGGCATGCTCGCTCCCCCCTGGATGGGTTGGGGAAACTCTCTGCTTGCTCCCTGCCGTCATAAGTGGCTAATCCGGCTCGGACGGGGACAAGATATGCAGGTGGGAGAAACCCCTGGGTCTGCAACTCCACTAATTGACCGTGGGATACGGTGCACTTCTCCCAATCACCTGGCTTAGCGTTATGGGGGCAAGAGGAGGAACTGCGGCGGCTGGCCATGATGGGATGGTTTTTTCGGGCGCGCTCTGATGAATCCTTGCTTGGGGAAGATGGTGTGATTTCGATCTGAGGATCCCAGTCTCTTTAATAGACGATTTATTTACATGGTCGGGGTGGCAAGTGTAAAAATGCCCGACTTCTCGCATTCGCTTGACACGTGGAGACTGACATTATTAAGGTGCAGAAGCCGATAAGTGCAGCATTAAATGGGGAGCCAGAGACTGCTTGTTACAACAGGTACTCTAGAGAATTTGGAGAAGAACCCGCCTTGCAATGTCGAAGACAATCTGTGCACCGGACTCATCGTCATTGAAGCCTGGTTCAGGGGCTACTGAGGGAGTCCTGGATTAGGGGGTCCTTGGACAGCCGGACTATATACTTGTGCCAGACTATTGGACTATGAAGATACAAGATTGAAGACTTCGTCTCGTGTCTGGGTGGGACTCTCCTGCAATTCGGATATATCGATTTCCTTCTCTGTAATCGACTCTGTGCAACCCTAGCCCCCTCCGGTGTCTATATAAACCGGAGGGTTTAGTCCGTAGGACAAGAACAATCAAAATCATAGGCTAGCTCCTAGGGTTTAGCCTCTACGAACTCGTGGTAGATCAACTCTTGTAATACTCATATCATCAAGATCAATCAGGCAAGAAGTAGGGTATTACCTCCATCGAGAGGGCCCGAACCTGGGTAAACATTGTGTCCCCCGCCTCCTGTTACCATTAGCCTTAGACGCACAGTTCGGGACCCCCTACCCGAGATCCGCCGGTTTTGACACCGACACCTGTCACATACAATTGCTTTAGCCCTGCATTATCGAGTGATACTTGTGGTATCCTCAGATGAGGAATTTATGACCATAGAGACAGTTGAAGAATTTGCAGCAATAGAAGCATTTGAACATTCAGGTGATGAATTAGCAGATTCACGCTCAATGCATTTCAGGCATGGTGGAATAAATTCTTCCTGAGCGGTACTGATCTGTTGAGCAATCAATGAATTGTTTTCCTTCTGAAGATCTTCATAACTCACTTTTAACTTCTCAAGATCTTGCTTTCTCTGAAGAAATTCATAAGAAAGTTTCTCATGATCAGTTAAGAGAGTGTTATGATGATTTTGAAGGTTGTCAAACCTAGTTTGGAGTCTCTAAAGATTATCAGTCAGAGTCTTAGTTCGATTCAATTCCTCACCCAACAGGTCATCGCTTTTCTCTAGTAAATTTTGAATCTTTTCCAAAGCCTTCTGTTGCTTAACAGCAAATTTAGCAAGTTTGGAATAGCTAGGCTTGAGATTGTCATCAGATGCATACTCACTAGAGTCAGAGGGGGAATGTTTGAGTACCTTGGCACCTTTTGCCATGAAGCAGTAGGTGGGAGCATAGTCATCGACGCTCTTGTCAGCAGAGTTGGGGAGGTCATTTTCTTAGTGTTGAAGATGGACTTGTTGACGTAAGCAGTAGCGAGGGCTAAGCTCGCCACACTAGAGTCTAACTCCTTAGATTCCTCCTCTTCCACATTATCCTCAGCTTCAGTTTCAGAATCTATTTCCTTGCCAATGAATGCTCGGGCCTTCTTGGAACTTCTCTTCTTGTGAGATGAAGACTTTGAAGATTTTGATGATGAAGACTTTGAATATTTTGATGATGAAGACTTTGAAGATTTCTTCTTCTTCTTTGAGTCATCAGAATCATCATCTTTGTACTTCTTCTTCTTCGATTCCTTTTCCCACAAAGGACAATCAGACATGTACTGACTAGGTTTCTTGCATTTGTGGCAAGTTCTCTTCTTGTAGTGACGAGACGAGGAACCATCATTTCTTGAAGACTTTCCAGAGCAACCGCGGTGAGAGAACTTATGGAATTTCTTCACAAGAATTGCTAACTACTGGCTCAGTTCTTCAGGATCACGAAGGCTGCTACCAGAGTCTTCACCTTCAGACTCAAAGACTGCCTTGGCTTTCAGTGCACGTGATCTTCCATAGCTCAGTCCATAGAGATCTCTCTTCCCAGCAAGCTGGAACTCATGAGTGTTTAGCCTCTCGAGGATATCAGCGGGATCAAGTGACTTGTAATCAGGTCGCTCTTGAATTATCAATGCAAGAGTATCGAATGAGGAATCAAGTGATCTCAACAATTTCTTCACCACCTCATGGTCGATGATGTCAGTGGCACCAAGTGCTTGAAGCTCATTTGAGATGTTAGTGAGGCGATCGAAGGTTTGCTGAACATTTTCGTTGTCGAGTCTTTTGAAGCGGTTGAAGAGATTGTGAAGAACATCAACTGGGAGTCACGTTGAGTGGAGACTCCTTCGTTGACCTTGGACAGCCTGTCCCAAATCAGCTTAGCAGTTTCCAAAGCACTCACTCTGTCGTATTGTCCTTTGCTCAGATGGCCACATATGATATTCTTCGTTTGAGTATCGAGTTGCTTGAATCTCTTCATATCAGCAGCATTCACAGACGGAGTGACTGAGGAATGCCATTTTCCACAACGTACTAGAGATCGTTATCAATTGCCTCAAGATGCATGCGCATCTTGTTCTTCCAGTAGGGGTAGTCCGTCCCATCAAAGGTAAGACACCCAGCCAAGACCTTGATCATACCTGCAGTCGACATAACTAAAACTCCAAGCGGATAAACCAAAATCACACAGAACAAGGGAGTACCTTACTCTGATACCAATTGAAAGTGCGTTAAGTCGACTAGAGGGCGGGTGAATAGGCGATTTTTACAAATTCATCACTAAGGAATTTCAGGGTGAGGAAATTCCTAAGTCAGGAACAACTAGCGGCGGAATAAGTACTCAGGTATAAGCATAACAGAGCAATAGCATAGTCATCATAATGAAATGAAAGATAGATGCAGAGTATAGAAAGTGTAAACACAGGATAAGCAGGCTGAAGACAATGTGACTAAAGAAATAGGATTGAGGAAATAGGGAAAGTCTTTAGTCAAAGTCTTCAAACAGTAATGATCAGGTTCATCAACACATGAATGAGGAAATGAAAGGGTTGAGGAAATAGAACCAGTAAGCTTGGTGAAGACAATTATTTGGTAGACCAGTTCCAACTGTTGTGATAGTTGTACGTCTGGTTGGAGCGGCTGAGTATTTAAACTCGAGGACACACAGTCCTCACCATATTCACCTTGAGCTAAGATCATATAGACCTCGCCCAATACTCGTGGTAAGTCTTCACAGGTGACTTCCAAACCTTCACAGACTTGGTCACTCAGCAATCCACAATTCCTCTTGGATGCTCAGACCATGATGCCTAACCGTCTGGAGGATACACAGTCCTCAAAGGTAACAAGCATCGGTTCCACACAGGAACAATCTCTTTAGTGATGCTCCATCACTTTGGGTTTGTAGGTGTTTGGGTTTGGGATTTGGGTTTTCCTCACTTTATGATTTTCGCTCAAAGTCCTTGGAGGATAGGATGCTCTCAAATGACGAGTGTCAGTTTCTCTCGGAGCAGCCAACTAGCTAGTGGTTGTAGGGGCGGCTATTTATAGCCTAGGGAGCAGCCCGACATGATAAGACATAAATTCCCTTCGATGATATGACCGTTAGGTGGTAGGATATTTTGGACAGCTGGCGCGTAGGGCAACAATGGTCGGATTTTAGGTTCGAGTTCCTCAGGGCTATCATGTTCCTCACTGTGTAGGTAATCCGCACTAGCAAATTCCTAACTCCTCAGTCAGAACAAATTCCTCAGAGACCAGAAGAACTTCATCTCTGTCATTGAAGAAATTGACTGAACTGGTATGAGATTTCCAATGGCTTCACTCGGAAGGATTGGGTAGGTGTAGGATTTTGAGATGAGCATCACTTGGAAATCAGTTCCCTTAGTATTACCTCGACCCCCTTTAATAGTATGGTGTTTCCTATGACTCAAGAAAGAGGAAATAAAACTACGAAAACAAAAGTCTTCACGCTTCATAACCCTTGCATGAATATCCAATTCTTCAAGGTCACACCAATTTCTTCACTTTCAAAGTCTTCAGGAGAACCAAAGTCTTCAGCCGAAGACATTCATTTTTAGGAGTCGACTTTCACTGCAATTATCAAACTCCTCATAGACTTATAGAGCTTGTGTACACTCACAAACATATTAGTCCCTTAACCTATAAGTCTTCAATACACCAAAATCACTAAGGGGCACTAGATGCACTTACATCCGTCAATAACATGAGCAACCTCGGTGACTCCCTATGAGCCATGTCAGCGTACATGGCCAACACCTTCTCCAAGTGGACAGGATGGGCTCTAAACTATCAAGTGTCACAATGATCTCGCCGAGTTGGGCTTGCAAAAACCTAAGATTGGGGAGGTTACTTTCACATCTACATCAAGATGTGGCGACATTCATATTTTGAAGTTGTAATGAGGAAGTACTTCAGCTCGCACAAACACTCATGTTAGTTTGTTCCAATGCTTGTCTTCTTCTTCGGGTTTTTTTGTGCCGGTTGCAGTTTCTTTTTGCAAATTAGTTTTCAAAAACCAAAAAAACAGAAAAATAGAATACTTTTTTATTTTCGGTTTGCTCCTTTATTTTTTCCCCGATTTCCATCTACATTCTTGTTTATATTATCACAGCAGAGTTGATCTATGCCGCATCGAGGAACTGCTACTTCTTGAGCTTGCGTTGGTTTTCCCTTGAAGAGGAAAGGGTGATGCAGCAAAGTAGAGATAAGTATTTCCCTCAGTTTGAGAACCAATGTATCAATCCAGTAGGATACAATGCACAAATCACTGAATACCTGCACAAACAATCAAACAACTTGCACCCAACGCGATAAAGGGGTTGTCAGTCCCTTCACGGTTACTTGCAACAGTGAGATGTGATAGAGATAGATAAACGATAAAGTAAATATTTTCGGTATTTTTGGTTTATAGATAGGAAAGTAAAAGATTGCAAAATAGTAGATCGGAAACTAATATGATGGAAAAATAGACCCGGGGCCATAGGTTTTCACTATAGGCTTCTCTCAAGATAGCAAATAATACGGTGGGTGAACAAATTACTGCCGAGCAATTGATAGAAAAGTGCAAAGTTATGACGATATCTAAGGCAATGATCATCAATATAGGCATCACGTCCGTGTTAAGTAGACCAAAACGATTCTGCATCTACTACTATTACTCCACACATCAATCGCTATCCAGCATGCATCTAGAGTATTAAGTTCATAAAGAACGGAGTAACACATTAAGTAAGTTGAAATGATGTAGAGGAATTAACCCAAGCAATATGATGAAAACCCCATCTTTTTATCCTCGATGACAACAATACAATACGTGCCTTGATGCCCCTACTGTCACTGGGAAAGGACACCATAATATTGAACCCAAAGCTAAGCACTTCTCCCATTGCAAGAAAAATCAATCTAGCTGGCCAAACCAAACTGATAGTTCGAAGAGAATTACAAAGATATCAAATCATGCATATAAGAATTCAGAGAAGATTCAAATAATATTCATAGATAAGCTGATCATAAATCCACAATTCATCGGATCACGGCAAACACATCGCAAAAAGTACTACATCAAATAGATCTCCAAGAACATCAAGGAGAACATGGTATTGAGAATCAAAGAGAGAGAAGAAGCCATCTAGCTACTAGCTATGGACCCGTAGGTCTGAGGTAAACTACTCACGCTTCATCAGAAGGGCAACAAAGTTGATGAAGAAGCCTTTCTTGATCGAATCCCCCTCCGGCAGGACACCAGAAAAGGCCCCTAGATGGGGTCTCACGGGTGCAGAAGGTTGCGGTGGGTGGAAAATTGTTTTCGTGGATGCTTCTAGTGGTTTTGGATATATGGGAATATATATTCGAAAGAATTAGGTCAGGAGGGTCACGGGGGCCCACAAGGGTGGGTGCGCGCCCTTCGTCCTTGTGGTCACTTCATGGCACCTCCGACTTCATCTCCAAGTCTCCTGGTTGTCTTCTGGTCCAAGAAAAATCATCGTGAAGGTTTCATTCTGTTTGGACTCTGTTTGGTATTCCTTTTCTGCGAAACTCAAAAACAAGGAAAAAACAGGAGTTGGCACTAGGCTCTAGGTTAATAGGTTAGTCCCAAAAATAATATAAAATAGCATATTAATGCATATTAAACATCCAAAACAAATAATATAATAGCATGAAACAATCAAAAATTATAGATACGTTGGAGACGTATCAAGCAACCCCAAGCTTAATACCTGCTCGTTCTCGAGTAGTTAATGATAAAAACAGAAATTTTGATGTGGAATGCTACCTAACATATTTATCCATTTCTTTATTGTGGCATCAATGATCAGATCCATAAGATTCAAAACAAAAGTTTAATATTGACATAAAAACAATAATACTTCAATTATACTAACGAGGCAATTATGTCTTGTCAAAATAACATGGCTAAAGAAAGTTTATCCCTACAAAATCATATAGTCTGGCTATGCTCCATCTTCATCACACAAAATATTCAAATCATGCACAACCCCGATGACAAGCCAAGCAATTGTTTCATACTTTTGATGTTCTCAAACTTTTTCAACTTTCATGCAATACATGAGCGTGAGTCATGGACATAGTGAAAGTGCAACTAATCCCCAGGTGGTTTTGCTAATTAATAACAACATATATATCATTGAACTAATCATTTCTTGAGAATATTTCAGAAAGTTCAGTGATATGGGTATGGCAATGACTGATGATGTGGACCCCTCAAAATGCTAAGGAAAACATTGGCAAAAGCTCAAGACTCCATTTTTGGTTTAGTGATCCAAGATCACATTGAGTCCATAGGAAAGCCAATACTATTAAAAGGGGGTGAGGTTATGATGATGATCTGGTTGCTCTAAAGTGCTTAGTGATTTATCTCTCAAACAATCAGCAATCTTTCATTCCAACATAAGCTCATAAGTAATCTCGGTCCCACCGATTCCAAACTCACCACACCGAGATGAACCACCTCACCATATAGCCAAACCCTAAGAATCTCGGATTTTCCGATTCCAAACTCGGTCATTCGAAATTGGTGTTGCCAACCTTCAGAACATTCAGACTCAAATCGGTGTCACCGAGATGAGAAAGTCGGTCCCACCGAGATTGGCAAACCCTAGACTTTGGAAGAATCGGACTCACCGAGATTGTATTTTCGGTCCCACTGAAAATCCCAACGCTCACAAGATTTGAACTTTCGGTCCGACCGAGTTGTCAACTTCGGTCCGACCGAGATTGGTCAAATGTGTGTAACAGTTGGATTTTGTGTGGAGGCTATAAATACCCTCCACCTCCTCTTCATTCGTGGAGAGAGCCATCGAAAGAACTACCACTCCTACCTTACATTTCGAGAAGAAAACTACCTACCCTTGTGTTGAGATCAAGTTGCTCCACTCCCACCATATGAAACTTGATTTCTAGTCTTCCCAAGTTGCTTTCCACTCAATCCCTTCTTCCACCACAGCCAAATCAGTGAGGAGAGTTGAGTGTTGGGGAGATTATCATTTGAAGCACAAGAGCAAGGAGTTCATCATCACCAACCCCATCTATTACCTTTTGGAGGGTGGTGCCTCCTAGATTGGTTAGGTGTCACTTGGGAGCCTCCGTCATGATGTGGAGTTGAACCAAGGAGTTTGTAAGGGCAAGGAGATCGCCTACTTCGTGAAGATCTACCCCGAGTAAGGCTAGTCCTCCGTGGGCGTAAGCCATGATGGAATAGACAAGGTTGCTTCTTCGTGGACCCTTCGTGGGTGGAGCCCACCGTGGACTCGCGCAGCCGTTACCCTCCGTGGGTTGAAGTCTCCATCAACGTGGATTGACGATAGCACCACCTATCGGAACCACGAGAAAAAATCTCCGTGTCTCCATTGCGTTTGCTCTTCTCCACCTCTCATTTACTATACGTGCAATTTACTTTCCGCTGCCATAACTCTAGAATTGCATGTGTAGGGTGATACTTGACTTGGTTATCATTGTGAACTTGCTAAGTAACTACTCCAATCAAAAGGCAAAATTTTAAGTTGTCAAGTAGTCTAATCACCCCCTCTAGACATACTTCCGATCCTACAAGTGGTATCGAGCTTTGGTCTCCATTGGATTGGTTTCCATTGCATTGACTCCATAAGCTTGGTTTCACAACCTAGGAGAGTATGGCGTCTAGTGAGGGTAATTTCCGAGAGGTCCTTACTTTGATGGTTCAGACTTTGCTAGTTGGAAGCATAAAATGAAAATGCATATTCTTGGACATAACCCGCCGCATGGGGCATTATTTGTGTTGGCTTGCAAGGTGAGTTCTTCGAGGAAGGAAAAGTTCGGATCGCGAAGCTACTGCGGATGAGTTGCGGATGTTACGAACAATGCTCAAGCTTGTGACATTCTCTTCAATGCTTTGTGTCCCGAGGAGTTCAACAAGATCAGCCGCCTTGAGAATGCAAAAGAGATTTGGGATACTTTGGTGAAATGCACGAAGGTACCGAGTCGTGAAGGAATCAAAGCTAGATGTTCTTCAAGGTCACTTGACAAGTTCAAGATGAAGGAAGGTGAAGGGTCGCTGAAATGTACTCTAGGCTTGCTCTCATCACCAATGAGATGGCAGGTTTAGGAAGCGAAGAAATGACCGACCGATTCATCATCAAGAAGATTCTCAGAGCTTTGGATGGAAAGTATGACACCGTGTGCACTTTGATCCAAATGATGCCAAACTACAAGGATCTCAAGCCTACCAAAGTCATTGGAAGAATTGTTGCTCATGAGATGACACTTAAAGATAAGGAAGAGCTTCACAACAAGTCAAGTGGTGCTTACAAAGCTACAGTTGAAGCTCCCACATCCTCAAGTGACAAGCTAATTTCCAATGAAGAGATAAGCCTAATGGTGAAGAATTTCAACAAATTCTACAAGAGTAGAAGCAAGGAAAGAAGCTCAAAGTCTAGATCATATGATGAAAAGAGATCTTCTAGTCGTGATCGAAACTGCTACAATTATGGAAGACCCGGACACTACTCAAATGAGTGTTCGACTCCTCACAAGAGAAGAGAAGAATCTCCAAGAAGAAGAAGCTCAAGAGAAGAGTCGCCTCGAAAAGAGAGAAGGAGTAGAGATGATCGTTATGAACGAAGATCCTCTCGGAGAAGCAAGGATTCGGAAAGGAAAGACAAGTCATCAAGGAGCTACACAAGAAGAAAACATCAAGCTCATGTTGGTGAATGGGTTTCGGCCCGACTCGACAATCACTCCGAAAGAAGCTATCACTCCAACTCCGAATACTGATCAAGATGAAGGTGTTGCCGGTCTTGCTCTCGTGTCCTCCAACTTCAACTCCTATGACATATTTGATTCACCAAATGAGGGAATTGGAAGATGCTTCATGGCAAAAGACCCCAAGGTATCACATCCTGAGTTTATTGACTTTGATAGTGATGAGGATGACTTGCTTGGTGAAGATGAGCTCTTGCACGATAAATCTAGTGAGCTTAGTAATGATGAACATGCTAGTAGTCTTTATAGTCGAGATGAGTCGAATGACAATGCTATGAAGGAGATTGAGCGCCTAACTAAAGAACTAAACACTCTTAAGTTAGCTCATGAAACAACTCAAGAAGATCATAGAGAGCTCCTAAGATCTCATGAGAAGCTACGCTCGAGAAGCTCAATCTAGAGCAAGAACATGAGTTTCTAAAAGCTATCAATGACGATCTTGAAAGAAGAGTTCTTCATATCTTGCCAAACGACTTCTCTTGTCTAATTTCTTGCTACCTATCAAAACTAAGCATGACAAGCATAAGAAAAATTCTTCATCTAGTAGTAACAATAATCATGCCAAATCAAATGTTGTTACTTCTAGTAATTCTCTTGATTCCACTAACAATGTTTCAAGCCAAGTTTCACTTGAGCAAGAAAATAGTCTATTGAAAGGGATTATAGAGAAAGGTGTCTACAAGAGTCTTGCCGGAAGCAAGAGCTTTGAAGAAATTGTTCGCAAACAAGGAAGACACCGGAAGAATCAAGGAATTGGTTTTGAGCGAAAGTTCAACGCCGAGGGTGTTGAATGGGAAGAAGGTCAATATCCCACTCCAAAGTTTGTCTCTCAAGAGAAGAAGTATGATCCTACTTCTTCAAACGAGGAACAAGCTCAAGATGACCTTCCACCACAAGACCACAAGCTAAAAGGCAAGGACAAGCTTCAAGAGGAGATTGATGCATTCATTGAAGCACCCAAGGCCATGGTCAAGTGGGTTCCCAAGGCAACTTCAAGTTCTACTTCAACAAGCTCAACTACTACCCCAAGGATTCCCATCAAGATGATGTGGATCCCGAAGAAGAAGAACTAGAGAGTTCTTGAGGGTGACTCCGCCAATATACTTCACTCACATTCATTTTGGCAAGGACTTGTGCAATCAACTTCCACATCTTGCACTAGTTCATGGAGTCACAAACCCTCATGATGGTAAGTCAAGGGACAAGGTAATCATTGCTTTCATGGACATCATCTATTGTGAACTTCAATCTATGTCCGTGGATATTCTTGTTTGTTCCTTGTGGGACTAACCCATGTAGGTATTGAAAGTGCCCGAATCCAAAGGATTGCTCCCAACTCTTGATGATCTTCATCAACATTGAGCATCCACATCTTCAACATCTACATGAAGTCTTCAACGACAACCCAAGGTTAGTTTGACCCTTTAAAAGGGGTTCTCACATCAAGGGGGAGCTTTGCTCTAAAGAAATGAGCTAAAGCATCTTCTAATGATGTGAACACATCAATGCTTTATGGAAAAGTGGTAACCCCACTTGTGCTTAAACGATGAGTATGACCTATGATCAAATGTTCTCATTTGACTCCTAAGTCAATATACTCATATATAGATGACCTAGTCATCGCCAAAATGTGTGCTAGCTGTTAGTGTTTTGTTTGTGCATGTTTGACACATATTTCATTTGCTATCTTATTGTGTGAGCATGTTGGATGCATGATTTTATCCATTCGAGGACATCCATTTGTTGCTTTGGTCTTTTGGTTTTCTTTTCTTTTTGACCAAATGGATGGACAAGAATGCCTAAGTTCTTCCCTAGCTATCTATGCTTTCTTGTCTCAAACTCTATTCATGCTTATATCACAAACTTTGAACAAGACTTTTTGGACAGACCGAGTGAGGAGCACTGAGCCACCGATCCGTCAAAAGCCTAACTTCCAAAACCTTCTAAGTACTTTCGGTCAAACCGATATACTCAAATCGGACGGATCAAATCACTTGGATTGATCTAGGTTTTCACCTCGGTGAAACCGAAGTTTCAAATTCGGCGTGACGAAGTGTGTGATCGCACGCAGATTAACCATCTCGGTCCCACCGAGTTTTCAAACTCGGTCCCACCGACAGCCGAAGGGTATATATACTCGAGGACAGAGCGCGTTGATTACTTCTTCAAACGCTTCGCCCTCAAACCCTTAGCTGCCGTCGCCTTGGTCTCCGGATCGTCTCCGCCATCGCCTGTGCGCCCTCGCCACGGGTTTCCATCGCCGTCAACGGACTTTCTCATCGCGCCGTTGCCGCCGTAGTGAAGCTCCACCGCATTCGGTGAGTTTCATCCCTCTCGTGCTCCAACCGCTGATTCAATGCACGATAGGCGTTGCCATGTTTCTTGCCAAGATTGAGATCTCCCTATCCAGCCGTTTAGGTCATAGAACAAATTTCGAGTAAAAATTTTAGGGTTAGGTTTCCGCCGAACGCATCTCGGTGTGACCGATTTAACATTTTCGGACAGACCGATTTGGCCTCTGGCCATTGCACTGCACTTTTCGGTGAAACCGAGTTGTGCAAATCGGTAAGACCGAAGTGAAGATTCAGTGAAACCCTAGTAGTCTCGGCTAGACCGAAACCCATTTTGGTCCAACCGAAAGTGGTGTATGTGGTCTGTTTAGACTTTTCGGTTTCACCGAATTGGTAGACTCGGTCAGACCGACATGTATTCTGTGAAAACCTAAAACTAAAGTTTGAACTCATTCTTTTTGCAAAAACCTCTGCAGTTTGTGATAACTCTTCTATTCTGCCTATATCTATTCTTTTCACAGGTTGTCGGTCATGTATCGAAGGAAGTGACAATGAACAGGTCGAAATGCCGTTGAGATTCCAGAGGCAGCTACAAGTCCGAAGCAAGCAGTTTCTCAGATGATGAGAGAGAAGCACTCCAAGTGGTGCACTGCGGCAACTGCTACGGGGCAGGAGGAAGAGAAATTCAGATGAGGAAGATTCAGATTTTGTTGCAGATGAGGAGATAACTTCTAAGCCTAAAAGGCAAGTTGTTGCCAAGAGTTATCAAGGGAAACAGTCAAAGAAAGGCACAAGCAAAGTGGCAAAATCCTCTGTTGCTCAGAAGCTCAGCATGGAAGAGACCTCCAGCAAGATCAAGAAGACTTCCAAGAGGAAGAGGAAAGTTCATGAAGAAACAGCTGAAGATGATGATGATTCTGATGAGGAAGCACCTCAGCCTCCTCAGAAGCAGAAGTTGATGGGTGATGCCATCAGGGCAGGAGCACCCACAAAGGTTAAGCAATCAGCTCCAGCAAAGGCAGCCCAAGCCAAACCAGCTGCCAAGCCGAAGAAGACTGTGAGGAACATACCTGCTTCAGAGAAGAAGAAGGATAATGTGCCACCTGCAGAATCAGATGATGAGGCTCATGTTTTGCTCAAGCTCCGACAGAAACTGCCAGTTCATAATGAAGCTCATCCTCGAGCTGAAAATATGAAGGAGAGAAAGGATAAAGGTCTCAGGCAATGGAGGCAAATTGATCCATATGCCAGCAGGAGAAGAACTGCAGTTGACCCAAGATTCCACACAAGAGAGCAACAAGACTTTTATGAGGCAAGACTCATGGACAAGAAGCCAATTGTTCTTGACACAAGATACGTGATTTGGAAATACATCGACAGTGAAGAGCACCGAGACTTTTTCCCACATGTGCATGAAAGCTTCACTGCTTGTGGGATTGCAGAGTTCGTTGGTCAGAAATTGACTGCCTGGAACGATGAGATGATCATGCAATTCTATGCCACCGCACACTTCTATCCAGATGGCAGGATTGTATGGATGACAGAAGGGCAGAGATTCCATTCTACTGTTGAAGAATGGAGAGCGTTGCTGAATGCACCAGTTTCAAGGGAAGATGATATTGATGTGTATGGCATTCCGAAGAAAAATCACGAGTCAATGAAAAACATGTACAATGAAGTCAAGGACAAGGATGTAGAGATTTGGAAGCTTGGTTCAGTCTACTACCTTCAGGCAAGTCTCCCAACCACCAACACCATTCTGAGGCACACTTTGATGCCTAAGTCAGGAGACCACCGCATGATAAGAGGGTACTCTATCAACATGCTGCACATTCTAGATCAGAAGACACCTTTTAAGGTGATGGACACGATAGTTGAGACTATCAAGAGGACAGACAGCAGACTGAAGAGGTCGTGTGGGTTTGCTCCGCATATTCAGATGCTCATTAATGCCAAGTTTGGCACGGACACCTACCTGTTGGATAGACCCCACTTGCCACTGCAGCCTGAACATGAGGACAACGAGGTTGTGATGACTGAGGATGCTCCCACATCTGTAGAAGGACATGCTAAGTCTGAAGCTGCCAAACAAGCTAAAGCTGAGAAGGAAGCAGCAGCTAAGCCCAAGAGCGTTGCAGAACAACTTCTTGAAGCCACTCAGAGAATTGAGCTACGCCTGGCCAGCATAGTGCAGTCTCAGGAGAGCCTTGAGAGGATAGTTGAGGATAAGTTCCATGCTCGACGCGTCGATCAAGTGCAGTCACCGTCAACAAGCTTGAGGCGGACATCGAGGAAGCTAAGAGGAAAAGGCAGAACTCATGAGAGAGATGGAAGGTGACATGGTCCAGATGACTATGAGCAGCCTGCTCCAAAGTGCCCACAAAGCCCAGATCAGCTGCTATTCCAAAGGTCGATCCTGTGGCTACTACATCAGCACCTCCTACAGCTCCGTCGGCCCAAAGACCAGCTTCAGTTCCACTCCTCCAGCTCCACAGACTTCAGCAGAAGCTTTTGCAGATACAGCTATCTCCACTCCATCGACGCAGCAGCAGAGCCGCCAGCAGAGTCCCGAGTGACGATTAGCTCTATACCTTCGAACTTTTGGTAACTTGTTGCCAAAGGGGAGAAATTGTATAGATCATAGGGCTTTGAGAGAGAGAGTGCTCGTTTTTGCTCTTTCGTTTGCGGTTTTCCTTGAGATACTTTTGAGTTCTTTTGAGATACTCCGTGTGTTTGATACTACACTTGCTACGTTTGCTCTATCTTGATGAGTGCTTGATCATACTGTGCTTAATGTGTGCTTGATGCTTATCATATTCCATTCATATCTTGTATGATCATTTACTCATGTCTTGGTGTTTGGGTGCATGCTATTCATTCTTATCATTTTGTGCGCTCCACCAAGATGTATGTGACATGGAAGAGTAACCCATGATCCTAATCGATTGTGCATTTGCATTCAAACGCAAATCTTAAATAATGCACAAATTTAGGGGGAGCTCTTGCTTATCACATACTTCTCAAAGCGACGATGTTATTCATTGATTATATCATTTGTCGAAGCTTTGATCTATATGTTGTCATCAATTACCAAAAAGGGGGAGATTGAAAGTGCAACTAATCCCCAGGTGGTTTTGGTAATTAATAACAACATATATATCATTGAACTAATCATTTCTTGAGAATATTTCAGAAAGTTCAATTGATATGGGTATGGCAATGACTGATGATGTGGACCCTCAAAATGCTAAGGAAAACATTGGCAAAAGCTCAAGACTCCATTTTTGGTTTAGTGATCCAAGATCACATTGAGTCCATAGGAAAGCCAATACTATTAAAAGGGGTGAGGTTATGATGATGATCTGTTGCTCTAAAGTGCTTAGTGATTTATCTCTTAAACAATCAGCAATCTTTCATTCCAACATAAGCTCATAAGTAATCTCGGTCCCACCGATTCCAAACTCACCACACCGAGATGAACCACCTCACCATATAGCCAAACCCTAAGAATCTCGGATTTTCCGATTCCAAACTCGGTCATTCGAAATTGGTGTTGCCAACCTTCAGAACCTTCAGACTCAAATCGGTGTCACCGAGATGAGAAAGTCGGTCCCACCGAGATTGGCAAACCCTAGACTTTGGAAGAATCGGACTCACCGAGATTGTATTTTCGGTCCCACGAAAATCCCAACGCTCACAAGATTTGAACTTTCGGTCCGACCGAGTTGTCAACTTCGGTCCGACCGAGATTGGTCAAATGTGTGTAACGGTTGGATTTTGTGTGGAGGCTATAAATACCCTCCACCTCCTCTTCATTCGTGGAGAGAGCCATCGAAAGAACTACCACTCCTACCTTACATTTCGAGAAGAAAACTACCTACCCTTGTGTTGAGATCAAGTTGCTCCACTCCCACCATATGAAACTTGATTTCTAGTCTTCCCAAGTTGCTTTCCACTCAATCCCTTCTTCCACCACAGCCAAATCAGTGAGGAGAGTTGAGTGTTGGGGAGATTATCATTTGAAGCACAAGAGCAAGGAGTTCATCATCACCAACCCCATCTATTACCTTTTGGAGGGTGGTGCCTCCTAGATTGGTTAGGTGTCACTTGGGAGCCTCCGTCATGATGTGGAGTTGAACCAAGGAGTTTGTAAGGGCAAGGAGATCGCCTACTTCGTGAAGATCTACCCCGAGTAAGGCTAGTCCTCCGTGGGCGTAAGCCATGATGGAATAGACAAGGTTGCTTCTTCGTGGACCCTTCGTGGGTGGAGCCCTCCGTGGACTCGCGCAGCCGTTACCCTTCGTGGGTTGAAGTCTCCATCAACGTGGATTGACGATAGCACCACCTATCGGAACCACGAGAAAAAATCTCCGTGTCTCCATTGCGTTTGCTCTTCTCCACCTCTCATTTACTATACGTGCAATTTACTTTCCGCTGCCATAACTCTAGAATTGCATGTGTAGGGTGATACTTGACTTGGTTATCATTGTGAACTTGCTAAGTAACTACTCCAATCAAAAGGCAAAATTTTTAAGTTGTCAAGTAGTCTAATCACCCCCCCCCTCTAGACATACTTCCAATCCTACACATAGCACTATAGGTGGAATAGAATATGGTGGTTGTGGAGAAGACAAAGAGAAGGAGATAGTCTCACATCAACTAGGCGTATCAATGGGCTATGCAGATGCCCATCAATAGATATCAATGTGAGTGAGTAGGGATTGCCATGCAACGGATGCACTAGAGCTATAAGTTTATGAAAGCTCAAAATAAAACTAAGTGGGTGTGCATCCAACTCGCTTGATCACGAAGAACTAGGGCAATTTGAGGAAGCCCAACATTGGAATATACAAGCCAACTTCTATAATGAAAAATTCCCACTAGTATATGAAAGTGACAAAATAGGAGACTGTCTTTTATGAAGATCATGGTGCTACTTTGAAGCACAAGTATGGAAAAAGGATAGTAACATTGCTCCTTCTCTCTTTTTCTCTCATTTTCTTCTTTTTTATTTGGTCCTTTTTCATTTTTGGCCTCTTTTCTTTCTTGCTTTTTTATTTTTTGTCAGGAGTCTCATCCCGACATGTGGGGGAATCATAGTCTCCATCATCCTTTCCTCACATGGGACAGTGCTCTAATAATGAAGATCATCACACTTTTATTTACTTACAACTCAAGAATTACAACTCGATACTTAGAACAAAATATGACTCTATATGATTGCCTCCGACGGCGTACCGGGATGTGCAATGAATCAAGAGTGACATGTATGAAAGAATTATGAAAGGTGGCTTTGCCACAAATACCATGTCAACTACATGATCATGCAAAGCAATATGACAATGATGAAGCGTGTCATAATAAACGGAACGGTGGAAAGTTGCATGGCAATATATCTTGGAATGGCTATGGAAATGCCATAATAGGTAGGTATGGTGGCTATTTTGAGGAAGGTATATGGTGGGTGTATGGTACCGGTGAAAGTAGCACGGTACTAGAGAGGCTGGCAATGGTGGAAGGGTGAGAGTGCGTATAATCCATGGACTCAACATTAGTCATAAGGACTCACATACTTATTGCAAAAATCTATTGGTTATCGAAAGGAAGTACTACGCGCATGCTTCTGGGGGGATAGATTGGTAGGAAAAGACCATCGTTCATCCCCGACCGCCACTCATAAGGAAGACAATCAAAAAATAAATCATGCTCTGACTTCATCACATAACGGTTCACCATACGTACATGCTGCGGGAATCACAAACTTTAACACAAGTATTTCTCAAATTCACAATTACTCACTAGCATGATGATACGTCTCCAACATATCTATAATTTTTGATTGTTCCATGCTGTTATATTATCATTCTTGGATGTTTTACAATCATTTTATAGTAATTTTATATCATTTTTTGGTACTAACCTATTGACATAGTGCCCAGTGTCAGTTGCTATTTTCTGCATGTTTTACATCGTGGGAAATCAATACCAAACGGAGTCCAAACGCAGCGAAACTTTTTGTGGATTTTGGACCCGAAAACATCCAGTGGGCCAAGAAAGCAACTGAGGGGAGCTCCAAGGGGAGCACAACCCACTAGGGCGCGCTTGGGAGCCCAGGAGCGCCCCGATGGGTTGTGCCCTCCTCGTTGGCCCCCCGCACCGCCTCTTTGCTCTATAAATACCCCAATATTCCAGAAACCTAGGGGAGTCGACAAAAATCAATTCCAGCCGCCGCAAGTTCCAGAAACAAGATCCAATCTAGGCACCATCTCGGAGGGGTTCCTCATGTCCATTGGTGCCTCTCCGATGATGCGTGAGTAGTTCTTTGTAGACCTATAGGTTCATAGTTAGTAGCTAGATGGCTTCCTCTCTCTCTCTCTTGATTATCAATACAATGGTCTCTTGGAGATCCATATGATGTAAGTGTTTTTGTAGTGTGTTTGTTGGGATCCAATAAACTTTGAGTTTATGATCAGATCTATGTTTTTATCCATGAAAGTTATCTGAGTCTTCCTTTGATCTCTTATATGCATGATTGATTATAGACTCATATTTCTTCTCTGATATTTGGATTTTATTTGACCAACTTGATCCATTTATCTTGCAATGAGAAGATGTGCTTTGTGATGGGTTCGATCTTACGGTGCTTGATCCTAGTGACAGAAGGGGAAACGACATGTATGTATTGTTGCTATTAAGGATAACAAGATGGGGTCTATTTCTACATAAATAGATCTTGCCATCATGCCATCATTCTTATTGCATTAATCTGTTTTTCCATGAACTTAATACACTAGATGCATGCTGGATAACTGTCGATGTGTGGAGTAATAGTAGTAGATGCAGGCAGGAGTCGGTCTACTAATCTTGGATGTGATGCCTATATAATGATCATTGCATGGATATCGTCGTGATTATTTCAAGTTCTATCAATTGCCCAACAGTAATTGTTTACCCATCGTTTGCTATTTTTCTCGAGAGAAGCCACTAGTGAAACCTACGGCCCCCGGGTCTCTTTTCATCATATTTGCCATTGCGATCTATTTTCCTTTGCTTTTATTTTCAGATCTATTAAACCAAAAATACAAAAATACCTTGCTGCAATTTATTAATTTCGTGATGTATTTATCCTATCTATCACCGCTTTATCATTTCTTCTCGCCAATTCGAGGCATCGTTACCCTAAAGGGACTGACAACCCCTTTAACACGTCGGGTTGCGAGTATTTGTTATTTGTGTGCAGGTGATGTTTAAGTGGTGTTAGGAGGTTCTCCTACTGGTTCGATAACCTTGGTCTCATCACTGAGGGAAATACCTACCGTCGCTATACTGCATCATCCCTTCCTCTTTGGGGAAATACCGATGTAGTTCTAGTAGACATCACAAGACTCTAATATCACCATCTTCATATCTCAAAACAATCATAAAGAATCAAACTTCTCATAGTATTCAATGCACTTTATATGAAAGTTTTTACTATATCCCTCTTGGATGCCTATCATATTAGGACTAAATTAATAACCAAAGCAAATTACCATGGTGTTTAAAGACTCTCAAAATAATATAAGTGAAGCATGAGAGGTCATCAATTTCTATAAAATAAAACCACTGTCGTGCTCTAAAAAGATATAAGTGAAGTACTAGAGCAATATTGCCTAGCTCAAAAGATATAAGTGAAGCACATAGAGTATTCTAATAAATCACGATTCATGCGTGTCCCTCTCAAAAGGTGTGTACAAAAAGGATGATTGTGGCAAACTAAAAAGCAAAGATTCAAATCATACAAGACGCTCCAAGCAAAACGCATATCATGTGGTGAATAAAAATATAGCCTCAAGTAAAGTTACCGATAGACGAAGACGAAAGAGGGGATGCCTTCCGGGGCATCCCCAAGCTTAGGCTCTTGGTTATCCTTGAATATTACCTTGGGGTGCCTTGGGTATCTCCAAGCTTAGGCTCTTGCCACTCCTTATACCATAGTCCATCAAATCTTTACCCAAAACTTGAAAACTTCACAACACAAAACTCAACAAAAAATCACATAAGCTCCGTTAGTATATGAAAATAAATCACCACTTTATGGTACTGTTGTGAACTCATTCTTTATTTATATTGGTGTAAGATCTACTGTATTCCAACTTTTCCATGGTTCTACCCCCGATACTACCCATAGATTCATCAAAATAAGTAAACAACACAAAGAAAATAGAATCTGCAAAAACAGAGCAGTCTGTAGCAATCTGGAAACTTCAAATACTTTCGTATAGGGCTGGAAAAAAAGCTCGAAGCTCGCGAGCTAAACAAGTAGCTCGTGACTCGGCTCGAATCGACTCGAACTTGAAGAATAACGAGTCGAGCCGAGCTTTAGTTTAAGATCGTTTATAGACCAAGTTAAACGAGCCAATCTCACGAGTACTCGTGTAACTCGTTGGGCTCGATACAATAGATCAGCCACTCCCAATACAAAGAAAGATCAGCCACTAAACAGCCTACGTCCCAGGCGCACAACCCAAGGCCGAGCAGTTAAAGGCCTAGCCTCCTAGGAGACTCACGCATTACAAGAAAATTACAATTGTATAGTGATATATATGTTTAATATATACATAATCATTTTTATCATATTTGAGGGCTTTATGTTTATATCTTAAACGAGCTTAACAAGCTAAATGAGCCAGCTCGCAAGTTATACGAGTCGAGCCAATCTTGGGTTTGAGCTCGTTATAGTAACGAGTCGAGTCGAGCTAGCTCGTTAACGAAACGAGCTCTAGCGAGTCGAGCCGAGCTGGCTCGACTCGGCTCGAATTCCAACCCTACTTCCATAACTCCAAAATTTCGGAAAATTTTGGACAACCTGGGCAATTTCTGTACCAATCGAGTGCAAAAAGAATCAGACCAAAAGCACGCTTCTGTGAATTATGAAAATTATTTTCTTGGGCGCAAAAGTTTATGTTTCTCAACAAGATTAAAACAACTATCATCGTAAGCTATCCCAAAGGTCTTACTTGGAACAAACACTTGTTGGGGAATGCAGTAATCTCAAAAATTTCCTACGATCACGCAAGATCTATCTAGGTGATGCATAGCAACGAGAGGGGAGAGTGTGTCCACGTACCCTCGTAGACCGAAAGCGGAAGCGTTAAGTAATGTGGTTGATGTAGTCGAACGTCTTCGCGATCCAACCGATCAAGTACCGAAAACACGGCACCTCCACGATTTGCACACGTTCAGCTCGGTGACGTCCCTCGAACTCTAGATCCAACTGAGGCTGAGGGAGAGTTCCGTCAGCATGACGGCATCGTGACGGTGATGGTGAAGTTACTGGCGCAGGGCTTCGCCTAAGCACTACGTCGATATGACCGAGGTGGAAAACTGTGGAGGGGGGCACCGCACATGGATAAATATCAACTTGTGTGTCTATGGGGTGCCCTCCCTCCCCCGTATATAAAGGAGTGGAGGAGGGGGCCGGCCGGACTCAAGGGGTGCGCCCCAAGGGGGGGACCTACTCCAAGTAGGAGTAGGTTCCCCCTTTCCTAGTCCAACTAGTAGGGGAAGGAAGGAGGGGAAGGAGAGAAGGAAAGGGGGGCACCCCCTAGTTCAATTCGGTTTGGGCTAGGGGGGCGTGCGCCCCACCTTGGCTTGCCTCCTCTCTTCCACCCTTGCCCCCCCCCCACGATACTCCAGTTTTATCCGAAACTTCTCTGGAACACTTCAGGTGTCCAAACATAGCCATCGAATATATCAATCTTTATGTCTCAACCATTTCGAGACTCCTCGTCATGTCCGTGATCACATCCGGGACTCCGAACAACCTTCGGTACATCATATCACATAAACTCATAATACCAATCGTCATCGTATGTTAAGCGTGCGGCCTCTACGGGTTCGAGAACTATGTAGACATGACCGAGACACGTCTCCAGTCAATAACCAATAGCGGAACCTGGATGCTCATATTGGTTCCTACATATTCAACGAAGATCTTTATCGGTCAAACCACATAACAACATACGTTTGTTCCCTTTGTCATTGGTATGTTACTTGCCCGAGATTCGATCGTTGGTATCATCATACCTAGTTCAATCTCGTTACCGGCAAGTCTCTTTACTCGTTCTATAATACTTCATCCCACAACTAACTCATTAGTCACAATGCTTGCAAGGCTTATAGTGAGGAGTATTACCGAGAGGGCCCAGAGATACCTCTCTGAAACACGGAGTGACAAATCCTTATCTCGATCTATGCCAACCCAAAAACACCTTCGGAGACACCTGTAGAGAACCTTCATAATCACCCATTTACGTGGTGACGTTTGGTAGCACACAAAGTGTTCCTCCGGTATTCGGGAGTTGCATAATCTCATAGTCTGAGGAACATGTATAAGTCATGAAGCGAGCAGTAGCAATGAAACTGTAACGATCATAATGGTAAGCTAACGGATGGGTCATGTTCATCACATCATTCTCCTAATGATGTGATCCCGTTCATCAAATGACAACACATGTCTATGGTTAGGAAACATAACCATCTTGATTCACGAGCTACTCAAGTAGAGGCATACTAGGGACTATATGTTTTGTCTATGTATTCACACATGTACTAAGTTTCATGTTAATACAATTCTAGCATGAACAATAAACATTTATCATGAATTAAGGAAATAAATAATAACTTTATTATTGCCTCTAGGGCATATTTCGTTCAGTCTCCCACTTGCACTAGAGTAAATAATCTAGTTCACATCACCATGTGATTTAACACCAATATTCACATTTGTATGTGATTAACACCCATAGTTCACATCGTCATGTGACCAACACCCAAAGGGTTTACTAGAGTCAATAATCTAGTTCACATCGCTATGTGATTAACACCCAAAGAGTACTAAGGTGTGATCATGTTTTGCTCGTGAGAGAAGTTTAGTCAACGGGTCTGTCACATTCAGAGCCGGATGTATTTTGCAAATATTCTATGTCTATAATGCTCTACACGGAGCTACTCTAGCTAATTGCTCCCACTTTCAATGTGTATCCATATTGAGACTTAGAGTCATCTGGATCGGTGTAAAAGCTTGCATCGACGTAACTCTTTACGACGAGCTCTTTTATCACCTCCATAATCGAGAAATATTTCCTTAGTCCTCAATAAGGATAATTTTGACTGCTGTCCAGTGATCTACTCTTAGATCACTATTGTACCCCCTTGCCAAAACTCATGGCAAGGTACACAATAGGTCTATTACATAGCACAACATACTTCATAGAACCTATGATTGTGGCATAGGGAATGACTTCCAATCTCTTTCTATTTTTTGCCGTGGTCGGGCTTTGAGTCTTACTCAACTTTACACCTTGTAATACAGGCAAGAACCCTTTTTTTGATTGACCCATTTTGAACTTTTTCAAAACTTTATCAAGGTATGTACTCGTTGAAAAAACTTATCAAGCGTCTTCATCTATCTTTATAGATCTTGATGCCCAATTTTTAAGCAGCTTCATCGAGGTCTTTCAATGAAAAACTCTTATTCAAGTATCCCTTTATGCTATCCAGAAATTCTATATCATTTCCAATCAACAATATGTCATCCACATATAATATTAGAAATGCTATAGAGCTCCCACTCACTTTCTTGTAGATAGAGGCTTCTCCAAAAGTCTGTATAAAACCATATGCTTTGATCACACTATCAAAGCATTTATTCCAACTCCGAGAGGCTTGCACCAGTCCATAAATGGATCATTGGAGCTTGCACACTTTGTTAGCACCCTTTGGATCGACAAAACCTTCTGGTTGCATCATATACAACTCTTCTTTAAGAAATATCCATTTAAGGAATGCAGTTTTTATATCCATTTGCCAGATTTCAGAAAATATGGCAATCGCTAACATGATTCAGATGGATTTAAGCATCGCTACAGTTGAGAAAATCTCATTGTAGTCAACACCTTGAACTTGTCGAAAACCTTTTGCGACAAGTCGAGCTTTGTAGATAGTAACACTACTGCCAGCGTCTGTCTTCCTCTTGAAGATCTATTTATATACTATGGCTTCCCGATCATCGGGCAAGTCCACCAAAGTCCACACTTTGTTCACATACATGGATCCCATCTCAGATTTCATGGCCTCAAGCCATTTCAAAGAATCTAGGCTCATCGTTGCTTCCTCATAGTTTGTAGGTTCATCATGTTCTAATAACATGACTTCCAGAACAGGATTGATGTACCACTCTGGTGCGGATCTTACTCTGGAATACCTACGAGGTTCTGTAGTAACTTGATCTGAAGCTTCATGATCATCATCATTAGCTTCCTCACTAATTGGTGTAGGAATCACGGGAACTGATTTCTGTGATGAACTACTTTCCAATAAGGGAGAAGGTATAATTACCTCATCAAGTTCTACTTTCCTCCCACTCACTTCTTTCGAGAGAAACTCCTTCTCTAGAAAGGATCCATTCTTAACAACGATCTTGCCTTCGGATCTGTGATAGAAGGTGTACCCAACAGTTTCCTTTGGGTATCCTATGAAGACTCATTTCTCCGATTTGGGTTCAAGCTTATCAGGTTGAAGCTTTCCCACATAAGCATCGCAGCCCCAAACTTTAAGAAACGACAACTTTGGTTTCTTGCCAAACAACAGTTCATAAGGCGTCGCCTCAACGGATTTTGATGGTGCCCTATTTAAAGTGAATGCAATTGTCTCTAATGCATAACCCCAAAATGATAGTGGTAACCCGGTAAGAGACATCATAGATCGCACCATATCCAATAAAGTGCGGTTACGACGTTCGGCCACACCATTACGTTGTGGTGTTCCATGTGGCGTGAGCTGTGAAACTATTCCACATTGTTTTAATGAAGGCCAAACTCGTAACTCAAATATTCTCCTCTACGATCAGATTGTAGAAACTTTATTTTCTTGTTACGATGATTCTCCACTTCACTCTGAAATTCTTTGAACTTTTCAAATGTTTCAGACTTGTGTTTCAATAAGTAGATATACCCATATCTGCTCAAAGTATCTGTGAAGGTCAGAAAATAATGATACCCGCCACGAGCATCAACACTCATTGGACCGCATACATCGGTATGTATTATTTCCAATAAGTCACTAACTCGTTCCATTGTCCTGAAGAATGGAGTTTTAGTCATCTTGCCCATAAGGCACGGTTCACAAGCATCAAATGATTCATAATCAAGTGATTCCAAAAGTCCATCTTTATGGAGTTTCTTTATGCGCTTTACACCGATATGACCCAAACGGCAGTGCCACAAATATGTTGCACTATCATTATGAACTTTGCATCTTTTTGGCATCAATATTATGAATATGTGTATCACCACGATCAAGATTCAATAAACCATCAACATTGGGTGTATGACCATAGAAGATTTTATTCATGTAAACAGAATAACAATTTATTCTCTGTCTTAGATGAATAATGGTACCGCAATAAACATGATCTAATCATATTTATGCTCAATGCAAACACCAAATAACATTTATTTAGGTTCAACACTAATCTCGAAAGTATAGCGAGTGTGCGATGATGATCATATCAATCTTGGAACCACTTCCAACACACATCATCACTTCACCCTCAACTAGTCTCTGTTTATTTTGTAACTACTGTTTCGAGTTACTAATCTTAGCAACGGAACAAGTATCAAATACCCAGGGGCTACTATAAACACTAGTAAGGTACACACCAATAACCTGTATATCAAATATACCCTTGTTCACTTTGCCAACCTTCTTATCAACCAAATATTTAGGGCATCTCCGCTTCCAGTGACCATTTCCTTTGCAGTAGAAGCACTCAGTTTCAGGCTTTGATCCAGCTTTGGGCTTCTTCACGGGAGTGACAACTTTATTACCATTCTACTTGAAGTTCCCTTTCTTTCCCTTTGCCCTTTTCTTGAAGCTAGTGGTCTTGTCAATCATCAACACTTGATGCTCTTTCTTGATTTCTACCTTTGTCGACCTCAGCATTACGAAGAGCTCGGGAATCTTTTTCGTCATCCCTTGCATACTATAGTTCATCACGAAGTTCCAGTGACTTGATGATGGTGACTAGAGAACTCCGGCAATCACTATCTTATCTGGAAGATTAACTCCCACTTAATTCAAGCGATTGTAGTACCCAGACATTCTGAGCACATGCTCACTAGTTGAGCAATTCTCCTACATCTTTTAGGCAAAGTACTTGTCAGAGGTCTCATACCTCTTGACACGGGCATGAGTCTGAAATACCAATTTCAGCTCTTGGGAAAATCTCATATGCTCCGTGACGTTTCAAAAATCTTCTTGAAGTCCCGGTTCTAAGCCGTAACTCATGGTGCACTAAACTATCAAGTAGTCATCATATTGAGCTAGCCAAACGTTCATAACGTATGCATTTGCTCTTGCAATAGGTCTGTCACCTAGCGGTGCATCAAGGACATAATTCTTCTGTGCAGCAATGAGGATACACCTCAGATCATGGACCTAGTCCGCATCATTGCTACTATCATTTTTCAACATAGTTTTCTCTAGGAACATATAAAAACATAGGGAAGCTATAACGCGAGCTATTGATCTACAACATAATTTGCAAAAAACTATCAGGACTAAGTTCATGATAAATTAAAGTTCAATTAATCATATTACTTAAGAACTCACACTTAGATAGACATCCCTCTACTCATCTAAATGATCACGTGATCCAAATCAACTAAACCATGTCCGATCATCACGTGAGATGGAGTAGTTTTCAATGGTGAACATCACTATGTTGATCATATCTACTATATGATTCACGCTCGACCTTTTGGTCTCCAGTGTTCTGAGGCCATGTCTGCATATGCTAGGCTCGTCAAGTTTTACTCGAGTATTCTGCGCGTGCAAAAACTAGCTTGCACCCGTTGTATGTGAACGTAGAGCTTATCACACCCGATCATCACATGGTGTCTTGGTACGAAGAACTGTAGCAACGGTGCATACTCAGGGAGAACACTTATACCTTGAAATTTAGTAAGGGATCATCTTATAATGCTACCGCTGTACTAAGCAAAATAAGATGCGTAAAAGATAAACATCACATGCAATCAAAATATGTGACATGATATGGCCATTATCATCTTGTGCTTATTATCTCCATCACCGAAGCATCGTCACGATCTCCATCATCACCTATGCGACACCTTGATCTCCATTGTCGCATCATTGTCGTCTCGCCAACTATTGTTACTACGACTATCGCTACCGCTTAGTGATAAAGTAGAACAATTACATTGCAATAGCATTGCACACAATAAAGCGACAACCATATGGCTCCTGCCAGTTGCCGATAACTTTGTTACAAAACATGATCATCTCATACAAACTTTGTTACAAAACATGATCATCTCATACAACAATTTATATCACATCATGCCTTGACCATATCACATCACAGCAAGCCCTGCAAAAACAAGTTAGACGTCCTCTACCTTGTTGTTGCAAGTTTTACGTGGCTGCTACGGGCTTCTAGCAAGAACGGTCCTTACCTACGCATCAAAACCACAATGATTTTTCGTCACGCGTGTTGTTTTAACCTTCAACAAGGACCGGGCGTAGCCACACTCAATTCAACTAAAGTTGGAGAAACAGATACTCACTAGCCACCTGTGTACGAAGCACGTCGGTAGAACCAGTCTCGCGTAAGCGCATGCATAATTTTGGTCTGAGCCGCTTCATCCAACAATACCGCCGAATCAAAATATGACATGCTGGTAAGCAGTATGACTATTATCGCCCACAACTCTTTGTGTTCTACTCGTGCATATAACATCTACGCATAGACCTGGCTCGGATGCCACTGTTGGGGAACGCGGTAATTTCAAAAATTTCCTACGATCACGCAAGATCTACCTTGGTGATGCATAGAAACAAGAGGGGAGAGTGTGTCCACGTACCCTCGTAGACTGAAAGCGGAAGCGTTAAGTAACACAGTTGCTGTAGTCGAACGTCTTCGCGATCCAACCGATCAAGTACTGAACGCACGGCACCTCCGCGATCTGCACACGTTCATCTCGGTGACGTCCCTCGAACTCTAGATCCAGCTAAGGCCGAGGGAGAGTTTCGTCAGCAAGATGGCATGGTGACAGTGATGATGAAGTTACCGGCGCAGGGCTTCGCCTAAGCACTACATCAATATGACCGAGGTGGAAAACTATGGAGGGGGGCACCGCACACGGCTAAAGATCAACTTGTGTGTCTATTGGGTGCCCCCTCCCCGTATATAAAGGAGTGGAGGACAGGGTCGGCAGGCCTAAAGGGGTGCACCCCAAGGGGGGAATCCTACTCCAAGTAGGAGTGGGTTCCCCCTTTCCTAGTCCAACTAGGAGGGGAAGGAAGGAGGGGAAGGAGAGAAGGAAAGGGGGGCGCCCCCCTAGTCCAATTTGGGTTGGGTTAGGGGGGGCGCGCCCCGCCTTGGCCTGCCTCCTCTCTTCCACCACTTGGCCCATGAGGCCCAATAACCCCCCAGGGGGGTTCCGGAAACCCCCCCCCCTCCCGTGCTCTGGTTTTATCCGAAACTTCTCCGGAACACTTATGGTGTCCGAACATAGCCATCGAATATATCAATCTTTATGTCTCGACCATTTCAAGACTCCTCGTCATGTTCGCGATCACATCTGGGACTCCGAACAACCTTCGGTACATCATATCATATAAACTCATAATACCAATCGTCATTGAACATTAAGCGTGTGGACCCTACGGGTTCGAGAACTATGTAGACATGACTGAGACACGTCTCCGGTCAATAACCAATAGTAGAACCTGGATGCCCATATTGGTTCCTACATATTCTACTAAGATCTTTATCGGTCAAACCGCTTAACAACATATGTTTGTTCCCTTTGTCATCGGTATGTTACTTGCCCGAGATTTGATCGTCGGTATCATCATACCTAGTTCAATCTCGTTATCGAGAAGTCTATTTACTCGTTCCATAATACTTCATCCCGCAACTAACTCATTAGTCAAAATGCTTACAAGGCTTATAGTGATGAGTATTACCAAGAGGGCCCAGAGATACCTCTCCGAAACACGGGGTGACAAATCCTAATCTCGATCTATGCCAACCCAACAAACACCTTCGGAGAGACCTGTAGAGCATATTTATAATCACCCATTTATGTTGTGACGTTTGATAGCACACAAGGTTTTCCTCCGGTATTTGGGAGTTGCATAATCTCATAGTCTGAGGAACATGTATAAGTCATGAAGAAAGTAGTAGCAATGAAACAGTAACGATCATAATGCTAAGCTAACAGATGGGTCATGTCCATCACACCATTCTCCTAATGATGTGATCCCGTTTATCAAATGACAACACATGTCTATGGTTAGGAAACATAACCATCTTTGATTAACAAGCTAGTCAAGTAGAGGCATACTAGGGACTATATGTTTTGTCTATGTATTCTGATACGTCCATTTTGCATCATGCTTTTATATCGATATTTATTGCATTATGGGCTGTTATTACACGTTACGTCACAATACTTATGGCTATTCTCTCTTATTTTACAAGGTTTATCATGAAGAGGGAGAATGTCGGCAGCTGGGATTCTGGCTGGAAAAGGAGCAAATATTGGAAACCTATTCTGCACAACTCCAAAAGTCCTGAAACTCCACAAAAGTCATTTTTGGAATTAATAAGAATTATTGAGCAAATAAAGTACCAGAGGGGACCCACACCCTGGCCACGAGGGTGGGGGCGCGCCCCCTGTCTCGTGGGCCCCCCGGTGGCCCTCCAGTGCCCATCTTCTTCTATATCAAGGCTTTTACCCTAGAAAAAATCATAAGCAAGCTTACGGGACAAAACTCCGCCGCCACGAGGCGGAACCTTGGCAGAACCAATCTCGGGCTTCGGCGGAGCTATTCTGCCGAGGAAACTTCCCTTCGGGAGGGGGAAATCATCACCATCCTCATCACCAATGATCCTCTCATCGGGAGGGGTTCAATCTCCATCAACATCTTCATCAGCACCATCTCCTCTCAAAACCCTAGTTCATATCTTGTATCCAATCTTGTATCAAAACCACAAATTGGTACCTGTGGGTTGCTAGTAGTGTTGATTACTCCTTGTAGTTGATGCTAATTGGTTTACTTGGTGGAAGATCATATGTTCAGATCCTTAATGCATATTAATACTCCTCTGATCATGAACATGAATATGCTTTGTGAGTAGTTACGTTTGTTCCTGAGGACATGGGTGAAGTCTTGCTATTAGTAGTCATGTGAATTTGGTATTCGTTTGATATTTTGATGAGATGTATAGTGTCTCTCCTCAAGTGGTGTTATGTGAACGTCGACTACATGACACTTCACCATTATTTGGGCCTAGAGGAAGGCATTGGGAAGTAATAAGTAGATGATGGGTTGCTAGAGTGACAGAAGCTTAAACCCTAGTTTATGCGTTGCTTCGTAAGGGGCTGATTTGGATCCACTAGTTTCATGCTATGGTTAGGTTTACCTTCATACTTATTTTGTAGTTACGAATGCTTGCAATAGGGGTTAATCATAAGCGGGATGCTTGTCCAAGAAAGGGCAGTACCCAAGCAACTAGTCCACCCACATATCAAATTATCAAAGTACCGAACGCGAATCATATGAGTGTGATGAAACTAGCTTGACGATAATTCCCATGTGTCCTCGGGAGCGCTTTTCCCATAATAAGAAATTGTCCAGGATTTTCCTTTGCTACAAAAAGGATTGGGCCACCTTGCTGCACCTTATTTACTTTCATTGCTTGTTACCCGTTACAAATTATCTTATCACAAAACTATCTGTTACCTACAATTTCAGTGCTTGCAGAGAATACCTTACTGAAAACTGCTTGTCATTTCCTTCTGCTCCTTGTTGGGTTCGACACTCTTACTTATCGAAAGGACTACGATTGATCCCCTATACTTGTGGGTCATCAAGACTCTTTTCTGGCGCCTTTGCTAGGGAGTGAAGCGCCTTTGGTGAGTGGAACTTGGTAAGGAAACATTTATATAGTGTGCTGAAATTTTATGTCACTTGTTACTATGGAAACTAATCCTTTGAGGGGCTTGTTCGGGGCATCTTCGCATACGACCCGATGAAAAGAGTTTCTCCTCAACCTCTTGACGTCTGAAAATGTTTACTTTGAGATTCCTTCGGGTATGATAGAGAAACTGCTAGCTAATCCCTTTGCAGGAGATGGAACATTGCATCCCGATTTACACCTTATCTATGTGGATGAAGTTTGTGGATTATTTAAGCTTGCAGGTATTCCCGATGATGTTGTTAATAGGAAGGTCTTCCCTTTATCTTTGAAGGGAGATGCATTGACATGGTATAGGCTATGTGATGATACGGGATCTTGGAACTATAAACGATTGAAATTGGAATTTCACGAGAAGTTCTATCCTATGCATCTTGTTCATCGTGATCGTAATTACATATATAATTTCTGGCCTCGCGAAGGAGAAAGCATCGCTCAAGCTTGGGGGAGGCTTAAGTCAATGTTATATTCATGCCCCAATCATGAGCTCTCAAGAGATATGATTATTCAAAAAATTATGCTCGGCTTTCTCTCAATGACTGCACCATGCTCGATACTTCCTGTGTTGGTTCTTATATGCAGAAGACTATTGAATTCAAGTGGGATTCATTGGAAAGAATTAAACACAACTCTGAAGATTGGGGTTCCGATGATGGTAAGGAGTCAGGTATGACACCTAAGTTTTATTGTGTTATATCTTTTATGGATACCGATGCTTTTCATGGATTTAGCGCTAAATATGGACTTGACTCTGAGATAGTAGCTTCTTTCTGTGAATCTTTTGTTGCTCACACTGATCCCCCTAAGGAGAAGTGGTTTAAATATAATCCTCCCACTGAAGTAAAAGTAGTTGCACCTATTACAGTTGAAGAAAAGACTATCACTTATAATGATCCTATTGTTCCTACTACTTATGTTGAGAAACCACCTTTTCCTGTTAGAATAAAGGATCATGCTAAAGCTTCAACTATGGTTCGTAAGAGTAATACTAGAACATATACACCTCCTGAGAAAATTAAAGTTGAACCTAGTATTGCTATGGTTAAATATCTCTTGGATGATAATATAGATGGCCATGTTATCTACTTCTGTGATGAAGCTGCTAATATTGCTAGACCTGATGCTAAGATACATAGACCTGTTGTAGGCATGCCTGTTATTTCTGTTAAAATAGGAGATCATTGTTATCATGGCTTATGTGATATGGGTGCTAGTGCTAGTGCAATACCTCATTCTTTATATGAAGAAATTATGCATGATATCGCACCCGCTGAAATAGAAGGTATTTATGTTACTATTAAGCTTGCCAATATATATACTATTTTACCAGTTGGGATTATTAGAGATGTTGAAGTCTTGTGTGGGAAAGTTAAATATCCTGCTGATTTTCTTGTTCTTGGTTCCCCACAAGATAGATTTTGTCCCATTATATTTGGTAGACCCTTCTTGAATACAGTTAATGCTAGGATTGATTGCAAAAAAGATGTTGTTACAATCGGCTTAGGGGATATGTCTCATGAGTTTAATTTTGCTAAGTTTAGTAGACAACCCATGATAAAGAATTATCTAGTAAGGATGAAATTATTGGTCTTGCTTCTATTGTCGTACCTCCTACTGATCCGTTAGAACAATATTTGCTAGACCATGAAAATGATATGTTTATGAATGAAAGAAGGGAAATAGATGAAGTATTCCTTCAACAGGGTCCTATTCTGAAACACAACTTGCCTGTTGAAATCCCAGGGGACCCCCCCCCCCCTCCACCCAAGGGTGATCCCGTGTTTGAGCTCAAACCTTTACCTGATAATCTTAAATATGCTTATCTTGATGAAAAGAAGATATATCCTATTATTATTGGTGCTAACCTTTCAGAGCAAGAAGAGGAAAGATTATTGTAAACTCTGAAGAAGCACCGTGCTACTATTGGATATACTCTGGATGATCTTAAGGGCATTAGTCCCACTTTATGCGAACACAAAATTAAATTGGATGAAGGCTCCAAACCAGTTAGAGATCATCAACGACGGTTAAATCCTAAGATGAAAGAAGTGGTAAGAAAGGAGATACTAAAGCTCCTTGAGGCAGGTATAATTTATCCAGTTGCTGATAGTGATTGGGTAAGTCATGTCCATTGCGTCCCTAAGAAGGGAGGTATTACTGTCGTTCCTAATGATAAAGATGAATTGATTCCGCAAAGAATTATTACAGGTTATAGGATGGTAATTGATTTCCGTAAATTACATAAAGCTACTAAGAAAGATCATTACCCTCTAAATTTTATTGATCAAATGCTAGAAAGACTATCCAAACACACACACATTTCTGCTTTCTAGATGGTTATTCTGGTTTCTCTCAAATACCTGTGTCAGCGGAGGATCAATAAAAACTACTTTTATCTGCCCTTTCGGTACTTTTGCTTATAGATGTATGCCTTTTGGTTTATGTAATGCACCTGCTACCTTTCAAAGATGCATGATGGCTATATTCTCTGACTTTTGTGAAAAGATTTGTGAGGTATTCATGGATGAATTCTCCGTTTATGGATCCTCTTTTGAAGATTGCTTGAGCAACCTTGATCAAGTTTTGCAGAGATGCGAAGACACTAGTCTCGTCTTGAATTGGGAAAAGTGCCACTTTATGGTTAATGAAGGCATTGTCTTGGGGCATAAAATTTCTGAAAGAGGTATTGAAGTTGATAAAGCTAAAGTTGATGCTATTGAAAAGATGCCATGTCCCAAGGGCATTAAAGGTATAAGAAGTTTCCTTTGTCATGCCGGTTTTTATAGGAGGTTCATTAAGGACTTTTCTAAAATCTCTAGTCCTCTGACCAATTTACTACAAAAAGATATTCCTTTTGTCTTTGATGATGATTGTGTAGAAGCATTTCAAATACTTAAGAAAGCTTTGATCACTGCACCTATTGTTTAGCCACCTGATTGGAATTTACCCTTTGAAATTATGTGTGATGCTAGTGATTATGCTGTAGGTGTTGTTCTAGGGCAAAGAGTTGATAAGATATTAAATGTTATCCAGTATGCTAGTAAAACTTTTGATACTGCCCAGAGAAGTTATGCTACTACTGAAAAAGAATTCTTAGCAGTTGTCTTTGCTTGTGATAAGTTTAGACCTTATATTGTTGATTCTAAAGTTACTATTCACAATGATCATGCTGCTATTAAATATCTTATGGAAAAGAAAGATGCTAAACCTAGACTTATTAGATGGGTTCTCTTGCTCCAAGAATTTGATTTGCATATTATTGATAGAAAGGGAGCTGAGAACCCCGTTGCAGACAACTTGTCTAGGTTAGAGAATGTTCTTGATGACCCACTACCTATTGATGATAGCTTTCCTGATGAACAATTAGCGGTCATTAATGCTTCTCGTACTGCTCCTGTTGGGGAGCGTAGCAGAAATTCAAAATTTTCTATGCATCACAAAGATCAATCTATGGAGATACTAGCAAAGAGAGAGAGGTGAGTGCATCTTCATACCATTGAAGATCGCGATGCGGAAGCGTTACAAGAACGTGGTCGGTGGAGTCGTTCCGAAGCGATTCAGATCGCGGCCGAATCCGATCTAAGCGCCGAACAACGGCGCCTCCGTGTTCAACACACGTGCAGCCCGGTGACGTCTCCCATGCCTTGATCCAGCAAGGAGAGAGGGAGAGGTTGGGGAAGACACCGTCCAGCAGCAGCACAACGGCGTAGTGGTGGTGGAGGAGCGCGGTACTCCTGCAGGGCTTCGCCAAGCACTACGAGAGACGAGGAGGGAGAGAGGTAGGGCTGCGCCTTGGGAGAGAGAGACTCATGTGTTGGGCAGCCCAAAACCTCCACTATATATAGGGGCAAGGGGGAGGGGGAGGCGCCCTAGGGTTTCCCCTAGGGGGGCGGCGGCGAGGGGAGATGGGATCTCCCCTTTGGGTGACTTGGCCCCCAAGCCAGGAGGTGGGAACCCTAGATGTGGCGCCCCAAACCCCCTGGTCACGTGGGAATAGGTGAGGGAGGCGCACAGCCCCTTAGTGGGCTGGTTGGCCCCCTTCCCTTGGCCCATGAAGCCCCCCAACACTTGCCAGGGCTCCCGAAATACCTTTCGGTCATGCTGGTCATCACCTGGTACCTCCGCAACACTTCCGGACTCCAAAACTGTCACGCCCAATATGTGACCCTATCCAAAAGGAACTCGAAGGTCCCACCAAGGATAGACCCGCATATTGGAACGCTTTTACAAGGTGGATATCATTACATCAACATTACATAATAGATGGGGATACATCCAATACATACAACATCATCTTACAAGAACAAAATCCGACTACGGATGAATCATAAACAAAAACTCCAACAATATCCACCCTGCTAGCCCAGGCTGCTGACCTGGAACCTATCCCCTGATCGAAGAAGCAGAAGAAGAACTTAACGCAAGCAAGCATCGCTCTCGCGTCAAGATCATCGCATAACCTGTACCTGCAACTGTTGTTGTAGTAATCTGTGAGCCACGAGGACTCAGCAATCCCATTACCATGGGTATCAAGACTAGCAAAGCTTAATGGGAAAGGAAGGGGTAAAGTGGTGAGGTTGCAGCAGCGACTAAGCAAGTATGGTGGCTAACATACGCAAATGAGAGCGAGAAGAGAAACAAGCAGAACGGTCGTGAAGCTAGCAATGATCAAGAGGTGATCCTGAACACCTACTTACGTCAAACATAACACAGACATTGTGTTCACTTCCCGGACTCTGCCGAGAAGAGACCATCACGGCTACACACGCGGTTGATGCGTTTTAATTCGGATCAGGTGTCAAGTTATCTACAACCGGACATTAACAAATTCCCATCTGCCACATAACCGCGGGCACGGCTCTCGAAAGTTTATACCCTGCAGGGGTGTCCCAACTTAGCCCATGACAAGCTCTCGCGATCAACGAAGGAATAGACCTTCTCCCGGAAGACCCGATCATCTCGGAATCCGGTTTACAAGACATTTCGACAATGGTAAAACAATACCAGCAAAGCCGCCCGATCGCCGACAATCCCGATAGGAGCTGCACATATCTCGTTCTCGTGGTAACACCGGATAAGTCAAGCTACGAGTAAAACCAGACTTGAGTTTCCCGAGGTGGCCCCGCAGTTGCTCGATTCGGACCAACACTTAGACAAGCAACGGCCGGGGCTATAATAAAGATGACCCTTGGGTTAATTACTCCCAAGGAAAAGGTAGGTGGTGGTGAGGCAAATGGTAAAACCAAGGTTGGGCCTTCTTTGGACAAGTTTTATTCAAAGCGAACTGTGTGGGGGTCCCATAAATCACCCGACAGCGTTAGGAGCATAAAATCCGGGAACATAACACCGGTATGACGGAAACTAGGGCGGCAAGAGTGGAACAAAACACAGGCATAAGGCCGAGCCTTCCACCCTTTACCAAATATATAGATGCATTAATAATATAAGAGATATTGTGATATCCCAACAAAACCCTATCCACCATGGAGAAATCTTCAACTTCACCTGCAACTAGCAACGCTATAAGAGGGGCTGAGCAAAAGCGGTAACATAGCCAAACAACGGTTTGCATAGGAAAGGTGTCAAAGGTTAGAGGTTCATGGAAAAATGGGATGGCTTGATAAACAGGTAATAGGTAGCGCAGCATAGCGATAGAATGAAGCAACTAGCATAGCAATGATAGTAGTGAGATCCAGGGTAGCGGTCATCTTGCCTGAAATCCCGCTAGGAAGAAGAACGAGTCCATGAAGAAGATGAAGCCACGAAGACGAACAACACGTAGACGAACGAATCCTCATGATCGCAACGAAACGGGAACTATCGAAAAGAAGCACACAACATGGTAAACACACCACACATGACAAGACATGATGCACATCAAGCATGATGCATGAGAAAGCTAGATGAGGCTACTCATGGCAAGAGATGATGCAAACAAGAACAACACATCAAGGCAAGTTTAAATGAGGCCGGGAACAACATATAACTATTCCGGTAAGTCCTCATATGCAAATTTCGAAATTGGTCCAGAACTGAATAAACATTATGTTCAAGTTGTTAAACAGCAACTTAAGATGCTCCAAGAGGATCTACACAAAATTCTAGTCAAGTTACATATAAAGTTCATTAGATTCGGAGCTACGGCCTAGAAGATATGAGCAAAACAAGTTAAACATGGCATTGATGCAAAATGCACCCAAACATCAAGAAAACACCTCAAAACAAGGATGCAACATGATAATATGTAACTACATGCAAAATCAAGCAAGTTTCATATAGAGCACACTCAATACGGAGCAACGGTTCAACACACACACACACTATACAAGTCATAATAACAATATGTCCATAACAGCAACTAGGCATATTGCAAGCATCAAAACAATAAGCTACAACACCCCAACATAATAACAAAATGCATGGGCATGAAGTAGAGGTAAAGCACAACAAAACATGAACACTGAGCTATCTCCAGAAACAACTATAACATGCTCAAAAGGACATGGAAAGATTGCAAATAATAACAGTTCCAGACTTTGCAGAAATAACATCAGGTTGCAATGTTTAGAGCTATCAAATGACATGTTACAGGAACTTATCATGGCAAACAAAGGCATGGCATGAATCTACAGATAGCATAGATCAAAAGTCCCTTACTGACCAAGAGCCAAAAAGGCATAGAAAATATGATGGCACCCATGTAAACATGGCAAGTTATATTACAGATTCATACATGCCAGGAATAACAATAAGTAGGCATGTTGGTGAGGTTGAACCACTCACCACAGAGCAATACATGGCATGGCAAGGCAACCAACAGTAAGAAGGCATGTTTATGAAGCTAAGCATGGCAAGAGCAAGTTCATGGGGTGCATGAAACACTAGCAAAACACATGGGAACTAGTGAACTTAATGTTAACAGGCTGATAGCAACATTATCAAGCAACTTTGGAGCAAGATTACAACAAGCTACAGGAGGCTATAATTGCAACCAAGGGCATGAATGGATAGAGCATGACATGTAGATCAAAACATATTTATAGAACATCTCCAGATTATGCATAGAATGATTAGTAGCAACATGTTAACATGGCATCACAAAATTACAGAATCTGTCTAGCAAAACAGCAACAGCAAGTACCCTCCTTAACAAGCTCGATACACTCAGCACACAACTCACAAAAATACATGGTTGGCACCCCTGGAAAGATGGCATAGCATAGACCAAAACACATGTAGAGCTCAACCTCATAGGATGCACACATCAATCATGGCAAAAATGACAAAAGAGCAACTTATAACAGTTTCAGCAGATTAACATCAATACGCACTCTTCCAACAGCATTTCGGGCATCAAATGAGCTCAAATGAAAATGATGCAATAGAAGGAAATGAAGTGCTCGTCGAGACGAACAATTTGACATATTACACGCACGAAACGGAGCTACGGGTGCAGAGATACAGCATGATGAACATGGCATGATAATGTTGGAATAAACCGGGGACTTAAGTGGAATTCCAGAGGGGGGAAAACAACCTGCGGGCATGGATTCCAAGGCAGAGGCTCGCCGGAGTCGGACGTCGCCGGCGACGAGGGAGGAGGCCGGAGAGAAGGGGGGCGGCGAGGGAGGCGGCGGATCCGCCTTCCTCGGCGGATCCGCCGGGCGGTATGGTGGAGAGGAGCTGGCGTGCTCTGGGCGAGGCGGGCGGCGGCAGCGGCGGGGCGGAGGCGGCGGGCGTAGCCCCAGCGCAGGGCGGCGAGGTTGGTGGCGACGGGCGCGGCGCAGAGACGGTCGCCGGGGAGGCGGCGCAAAAGCGCGGCGGCGTGGAGGTCGGCGCGCTGTCCGGGCAGGCGCGGCGGGCGGCGGCGGCGGGCCTTGGTCCGGCGGCGGCGTGCGGGCGGCGGCGGGCGTGGATCGGGCCCCGCGGGCCCCGGATGGGCTCCATGGGCGGGCGGCGCGGGGACGGCGGCGGTGCCCATGTGTCGCGCGCTGATTGGCTGGCGGCGGCGCTGGCGTGTCCGCTCCGTCCGGACTTGTCCGTGGCGGAGAGGAGAGGGCTAGGGTTAGGGGGAAAATCATCCGCGAAAATGGAAGGGGGGGCCTATTTATAGGTAGAGGGAGCTAGGAGAGTCCAAATGAGGAGCGGTTTTCGGCCACGCGATCATGATCGAACGACCGAGAGCATGGAGGGGAGTTTGGTAGGTTTTGGGCCACTTTGGAAGGGGTATTGGGCTGCAACAAAAGAGGGCTTTACGGTTACCCGGTTAACCGTTGGAGTATCAAACGGCCTCCAAATGGCACGAAACTTGACAGGCGGTCTACCAGTGCTATACTAAGGCCGCTTGGCAAACCTAAGGCCATTCCGAGAAAGTTTAATACCCGCTCACAACGAGAGACAAAAGGGGGACGCCGGAGGGCATAGGAGCGCCGGATTGCAAAACGGACAACGGGGAAAATGCTCGGATGCATGAGACGAACACGTATGCAAAATGAAATGCACATGATGACATGATAAAATGCAACACACAAGCAAATGACATGGCAATGACGGTGAATAACTGGCATACACCTGGCGCATCGAATCCGGGGCGTTACAACACTCCTCCACTAACAAGAGATCTCGTCCCGAGATCTTAGGACTGATACGGAAGGGAAAAGGGATGAGGTTAAACAAGAACTCAAGAGAAGAAGTAAAGAATCGAGAACACTCGAGAAGAAGAAAGGAACAACGAGAATGACGAGAATCGAAAGCTCACGGAATCAGATAGACTATGAAACCACTCATTCTAACCGGAATGGTTAGAATGAGAAAAAGAAACGGATAAGACTGAAAGGATTTAGGCAGCACTCCGGCTGAAAATGGAAGGATAGAACACGAGCTCGAGAGGATGGAATGATACTTGATGAACTCTTGAAGAATGAATTAAATCATGAAGAACCACCATGAAGAACTCCGGTGACAAAAGGATGATGAGATAGAAATGAAGGATGAATGAATAAAATGAGCCTTGCGGTGATTTATATGGAGGTTCCGACGAGATGGCAGAGGAAATTTGAACTCCGGAAAAGAAAAGATGAAACACTTGGAACTAGAATTTATTCATGAAGAACAAACTCCTAAGAAAAGGGATTACTCACTTGGATGAAATAAGAATAAGATTTATTGTATGCTTATCCTTCATCAAATTAAATTGATGAAAAGCAATGGATTCTTGCATACTATTTATTCTTCTTGAAAAGGATTGAGAAGTGACATATCGCAAACTTGAGAAGGTCTTCATGAACCACCGGTAGGATTGGAAAGATCGAATGGAATAAAAAGATAATCAAGGAAAAAAGAATCTGAAAGAACCACCGTGAGAATTCAAAAATGACTGATGAAAGAGACTTAATCACCGGGAAGAATTAGAAGAACAAAAATGCTTGAGGGAATTTAGATGCAAAAGAACAAAGAGATCAAGAGCTGATTGAAGAACACTTGAATGAAGCACCGGGATAAATAGAGAACGAATCTGAAAACTTAGAATGAAGGAATCTTTCGAAAAGATGGCCTCCGGATGATCGAGAGAGAAAGCAACTCCTGAAATGCTCCGGATGGGTAAGGAAGAATATCTGACAAATGGAATAATTAAAAGAGGATAACAAGAAACTAGAACCGCGAATCTCCGGGGAACGGACAAGATTTAGAGGAAAAACTCTTCTTTGGTCTTCAAATGATGATGAGAAACACCACCAAAATTACTGAGATACTCTGGGAGAATGAAAAAAAACGAAGAGGTTGAGGCATCAACGAAAAGAATTTGAAAGCAATCTTGGAGAAGGCATGCGACTGATGAAATTCATACTTACGTCACACTTGAAAAGAATTTGAGAATAACTCCGGGGAATTAGAAGAGTCAGGTAAGATCCTGGGAAAAAACCTGTGGGTTAGGGCCCACTAAAAGAAAACACCGTTGGAAAGGGATTGTTGAACAGATAGATGATGCACCGGAACAATTGAAATATTTGAATGAGGTGACAACCTCGAATTAATTCAAACACAGACAAATCTCCTGAGATATCTTGAACACTCCATAAGGATAAACTGGCGAGAGGCGAACGAGCAGGGAAAACACTTGAGCCGAGGAAAAGAATATGATCAACATCGAAAAACTTGAATCGAGTGCACCGGAAAAGAAACGGATGAAGAATGACGAACGAAACGAGAATTCACCGGTTGAAACAATTGACGAAAGACTGAAGAGGCTCCGCACGAATGAAATTGATGGTCGAAAGAGACTCAAACTCCGGGAGGAAGAGGGTGGGAGGGCGGGAAAAACAAAGACAACTAGGAAGGGGAAACCGATGAATACCTTGAAGAGAAAACACCGGTTGAAATCATTGAGGAAAGAAAGCAAAGACTTCGCACGAGTAGGATGGATACCCGATTACGGACTCCGGTTCCGAGAGTGTCACGCCCAATATGCGACCCTATCCAAAAGGAACTCGAAGGTCCCACCAAGGATAGACCCGCAAATTGAAACACTTTTGCAAGGTGGATATCATTACGTCAACTACATAGGGATACATACATAAGGCATACAATGCCACACGAATACAACATCATCATACAAGAGATCAACATCCGACTACGGATGATACATAAACAGAAGCTCAAACAATATCCACCCTGCTAGCCCAGGCTGCCGACCTGGAACCTATCCCCTGATCGAAGAAGCAGAAGAAGAAACTCAACGCAAGCAAGCATCGCTCTCGCGTCATGATCATCGGGTAAACCTGTACCTGCAACTGTTGTTGTAGTAATCTGTGAGCCACAAGGATTCAGCAATCCCATTACCATGGGTATCAAGACTAGCAAAGCTTAATGGGTAAGGAAGGGGTAAAGTGGTGAGGTTGCAGCAGCGACTAAGCATGATATGGTGGCTAACATACACAAATGAGAGCAAGAAGATAAGAAAAGGAGCGGTCGTCAACTAGCAATGATCAAGAGGTGATCCTGAACACCTACTTACGTCAATCATAACCCAAAGACCGTGTTCACTTCCTGGACTCCGCCGAGAAGAGACCATCACGGCTACACACTCGGTTGATGCATTTTAATTCGGATCTGGTGTCAAGTTATCTACAACCGGACATTAACAAATTCCCATCTGCCACATAACCGCGGGCACGGCTCTCGAAAGTTTATACCCTGCAGGGGTGTCCCAACTTAGCCCATGACAAGCTCTTGCGATCAACGAAGGAATAGACCTTCTCCCAGGAAGACCCGATGAGTCTCGGAATCCCGGTTTACAAGACATTTTGACAATGGTAAAACAAGACCAGCAAGACCGCCCGATGCGCCGACAATCCCGATAGGAGCTGCACATATCTCGTTCTCAGGGCAACACCGGATGAACACTACATACGGCAACCGACGATACCCCAAGTTGCCTAGGGCGGCACCGCAAGTGGCTCTGGTTTGGACCAACACTTAGACAAGCATTGGCCCGGGGGGGCTATAATAAAGATGACCCTTGGGTTAATTACTCCCAAGGAAAAAGTAGGTGGTGGTGAGGCAAATGGTAAAACCAAGGTTGGGCCTTGCTGGACAAGTTTTATTCAAAGCGAACTGTCAGGGGGGTCCCATAAATCACCCGACCGTGTTAGGAATGCAAAATCCGGGAACATAATACCGGTATGACGGAAACTAGGGCGGCAAGAGTGGAACAAAACACCAGGCATAAGGCCGAGCCTTCCGCCCTTTACCAAGTATATAGATGCATTAATAATATAAGAGATATTGTGATATCCCAACATAACCCTGTCCACCATGGAGAAATCTTCAACTTCACCTGCAACTAGCAACGCTATAAGAGGGGCTGAGCAAAAGCGGTAACATAGCCAATCAATGGTTTGCTAGGAATGGTGCCAAAGGTTAGAGGTTCATGGAAATATGGGATGGCTTGATAAACAGGTAATAGGTAGTGCAGCATAGCGAGAGAACGGAGCAACTAGCATAGCAATGATAGTAGTGAGATCCAGGGTAGCGGTCATCTTGCCTGAAATCCCGCAAGGAAGAAGAACGAGTCCATGAAGAAGATGAAGCCACGAAGACGAACCAAGCGTAGACGAACGCATCCTCACGATCGCAACGAAACAGGAACTATCGAGAAGAAGCACACAACATAGTAAACACACCACACATAGACAAGACATGATGCACAACAAGCATGATGCATGACAAAGCTACATGAAGCTACTCATGGCAAGAGAAGATGCAAACAAGAACAACACATCAAGGCAAGTTTAAATGAGGCCGGAAACAACATGTAACAATAACGGTAAGTCCTCATATGCATATTTCGAAATTGCTCCAGAACTGAAAAAACCTTACGTTCAAGTTGTTAAACAGCAAGTTAAGATGCACCAAGATGATCTACACGAAATTCAGGTCAAGTTACATATAAAGTTCATTAGATTCGGAGCTACGGCCTAGAAGATATAAGCAAAACAAGTTAAACATGGCATTGATGCAAAATGCATACAAACATCAAGCAAACACCTCAAAACATGGATGCAACATGATAATATGAAGCTACCTGCAAAATCAAGCAAATTTCATATAGAGCACACTCAAAACGGAGCAACGGTGTAACACATACACTCTATACAAGTCACAACAACAATCTGTCCATAACAGTTACTAGGCATCTTGCAAGCATCAAAACAACATGCTACAGCAATCCAACATAACAAAAAAAGGCATGGGCATGAAGTACAGGTAAAGCATAACAAAACATGAACACTGAGCTATCTCCATAAACAACAAGAACATGCTCAAAAAGACATGGTAAGATTGCAAATAATAACAGTTTCAGACTTTAGCAGAAATAACATCAGGTTGCAATGTTTAGAGCTATCAAACAACATGTTACAGGAACTTAACATGGCAAACAAAGCCATGGCATGAACCTACTAATAGCATAGATCAAAAGTCCCTTACTGACCGTGAACCAAAAGGGCACAGAAAATATGATGGCACCCATGTAAACATGGCAAGTTATATTACAGATTCAAACATGGCAGGAACAAAGATAAGTAGGCATGTTGGTGAGCTTGAACCACTCACCACAGAGCAATACATGGCATGGCAAGGCAACCAACAGTAAGAAGGCATGTTTATGAAGCTAAGCATGGCAAGAGCAAGGTCATAGGGTACATGGATCACTAGGAAACAATCATGGAAACATTGAACTTAATGTAAACAGGCTGATAACAACATTTTCAAGCAACTTTGGAGAAAGATAACAACATGTTCCAGCAGGCTATAATTACAACCAAGGGCATGAATGGATAGAGCATGACATGTAGATCAAAACATGTTTATAGAACATCTCCAGATTATGCATAGAATGATTAGTAGAAGCATGTTAACATAGCAACAAAATATAACAGAATGTGTCAAGCAAAACAGTAACAGCAAGTGCCCTACTTAACAAGCTCGATGCATTCAGCACACAACTCACAAAAATACATGGTTGGCACCACTGGAAAGATGGCATGGCATAGATCAACATTCATGTAGACATCAACCTCATAGGATGCACACATCAATCATGGCAAAAATGATAAATGAGCAAGTTATAACAGTTTCAGCAGGTTAACATCAACATGCACTTTTCCAACAGAATTTCGGGCATCAAGATGAGCTGAAAAGAAAATGATGCAATGGAACGAAATGAAGTACTCGTCGAGACGAACAATGTAACATATTATACGCATGAAACAGAGCTACGGATGCAGAGATATAGCATGATGAATATGGCATGATTATGCAAACTATCAGGGACAGTGGTCTCGGGGTCGACCTCGGGTCCGCACGGATTTTGATGCACGACGGAGATGTTCGCCGGAGTTGGTGGGGACGGTGGCCGGAGCTGGGGGATAGGCCGGATCCGGGGCTCCCTCGGCCGGATCTCGCCGGATCCGGGCCGGGGAGGCACGGCGACGGAGGCGGCGGCCCGGAGGGGCGGAGGAGGCCGCGGCCGGGAGGAGGGGCGGCGGGTGAGCACGGCGGCGGGGGAGGCGCTTCATCGGCTCGGCGGGGACGGGTTTTGAGGCCTCAGGCGCCTCATGGGAGGCGAGGGCGACGAGGTCGCCGGGGCTCAGCAGGCGCCTCGGGGCAGCGAAGCGGGAGGCGGCAGCCGGCGAGGCCACCGCGGAGGGACCAGCAGCCTTGGCGCGGGCACCCGCAGTGCGGTGTGGGCGGAGAATGGGCAGGCGGGCCCCCGCTGGCTCCACGGACCCCATGGGGGCATGTGGTGAGGTGGCGACATGGCGGGCGGCGGTTGGTCCGGAGGCGGCGGCGGTGGCGTGTCGCGCGCCGATTGGGCTGCAATGACGTGGCGTGGCGGTGGACATGTCCGTGTGGCGTGGACATGTCCGGCGGCTGCGAGGGAGAGGGCTAGGGTTTGATCCGCGGAAATTCAGGGGGAGGTCTAGTTTTATAGGAAGAGGGAGCTAGGAGAGTCCAAATGAGGAGCGGTTTTCGGCCACGCGATCGTGATCGAACGACCGAGAGCATGGAGGGAGTTTGGATGGGTTTTGGGCCACTTTGGAAGGGGTGTTGGGCTGCAACTCAAAGAGGGCTTTACGGTTACCCGGTTAACCGTTGGAGTATCAAACGAACTCCAAATGGCACGAAACTTGACAGGCGGTCTACCGGTGCTATACCAAGGCCGCTTGGCAAACCTCGGGCCATTCCGAGAATGTTTAACACCCACTCACAACAAGAGACAAAAGGGGGACGCTGGAGGACATAGGAGTGCCGGATTGCAAAACGGACAACGGGGAAAATGCTCGGATGCATGAGACGAACATGTATGCAAAATGAAATGCAACCGATGACATGATATGGAATGCAGATGATGACATGGCGAAGTGCAACACACAAGCAAATGACATGGCAACGATGGCGAATAACTGGCAGACACCCGGCGCAACGAATTCGGGGCGTTACAACACTCCTCCACTAACAAGAGATCTCGTCCCGAGATCTTAGGACCGAGACGGAAGGAAAAAGGGATGAGGTGACACAAGAACTCAAGAGAAAAGCAAAGAATCGAGATCTCTCGAGAAAAGAGAGGAATGACGAGAATGACGAGAATCGAAAGCTCACGGAAACAGATAGACTATGAAACCACTCGTTCTAACCGGAGTGGTTAAAATGAGAAGAGAAACGAATAAGACTGAAAGGATTTAGGCAGGACTCCGGCAGAAAATGGGAGGATTAGAACGAACTTGAGAGGATGGAATGATACTTGATGAACTCTTGAAGAGTGAATTAAATCATGAAGAATCGCCATGAAGAACTCCGGTAACAAAAAGATGATGAGATAGAATGAAGTATGAAAGAATAAGATGAGCCTTGCGATGATTTAGATGGAGGATCCGGCGAAATGGCAGAGGAAAATTTGAACTCTGGAAAAGAAAAAGATGAAAACACTTGGAACTAGAATTTATTCATCAAGAACAAACTCCAAAGAAAAGGGATTACTCACTTGGAGGAAATAAGAATAAGATTTATTGTATGCTTATCCTTCATCAAATTAAATTGATGACAAGCAATGGATTTGGCATATTACTTATTCTTCTTGAAAAGAATTGAGAAGTGACATATCGCAAACTTGAGAAGGTCTTCATGAACCACCGGTAGGATTGAAAAGAACGAATGGATTAAAATGACAATCGAGGAAAAAGAATCTTGATTGAACCACCGTAAGAATTCAAAAATGACTGATGAAAGAGAATGAATCACCGGGAAAAATTAGAAGAACCAATATGCTTGAGGGAATTAAGAGACAAGATAACGAAGGGATCGCGGACTGATTGAAAAATACTTGAACGAAGCACCAGAAGAATATTGAGACGAACGAGAGGGCACGGATATAGAATAACTGGAGAACGAATTTGAAAACTTAGAACGAAGAAATCTTCCGAAAAGATGGCCTCTGGATGATCGAGAGGGAAAGCAACTCCTGAAATGCTCCGGATGGATGAAAAGAATTTGCATGACTTGAATCAATTTGAGCGGATAGCATCAAGCTAGCGACATGAATCTTCGGGAGAACGGACAAGATTTAAGAGAAATCTTCTTCTTCGGTCTTCAAATGACGACGGAAAATACCACCAAAATTTACTGAGATACTCCGGGAGAATGAAAAGCGAAGAGGTTGAGCCAACAATGAGAAGAGTTTGACAACGATCTTGGAGAAAGCATGTGATTGATGGAATCCATTCTTACGTCACACTTGAAAAGAATTTGAGAATAACTCCGGGGGAATTAGAAGAGTCAGGTAAGATCCTAGGAAAAGACCTGTGGGTTAGGGCCCACTGAAGAGATAACACCGTTGGAAAAGATTCTTGAACAGATATATGATGCAATGGATGATTGAAATATTTGAATTGTTCCGGTGCATCATACTCCGGAAGGATAAAATGGCGAGAGGCGAACGAGCAAAGGGAAATACTTGAGCGAGAGAAAGAATATGATCAACCGAAAAACTTGAATTAAGTCCACGAGAGAAGAAGAAGAGATGATGAATGTCAAGCGAGACGAGAATTCACCGGTAGAAATAATTGAGGGAAGACTGAAGAGGCTCCACATGAATGAAATTGATGGTCGAAAGAGACTCAAACTCCGGGAAGAAAAAGGGTGGGAGGGCGGGAAAACAAAGGCAACTTGGAAGGGGAATCGACGAATATCTTGAAGAGAAAACACCGGTTGAAATCATTGAGGAGAGAAAGCAAAGACTTCGCACGAGTAGGATGGATACTCGATTACAGACTCCGGTTCCGAGAAGAAAAAGGGAGGGCGGGTGGGAAAATAAAACAACTGAGGATTGAACTCAAAGATGAAGAGGCTCGAGTCAACATGACGAGAAATGCACCGGATAAAAGAGCTGAGGAACAACGATCGGAAAACCAACTGCGTGAACCTAAAGAAAGGGGAAGAGGAGTAGTTCAAAACACATACGTCAAGATTCCTCACCAGAGCGATGAAGGGACTGAGGAGTAAAAAGAATTCCTACTCTCCGATATAACTAGACTCAGAAAACAGTTTTCTTCTAGACTCGACAACGGCCAAACTACACGATTAATCAAGGGGGCTCCTAGGGTCGGTCGAGGCTCTGATACCAACTTGTCACGCCCAATATGCGACCCTATCCAAAAGGAACTCGAAGGTCCCACCAAGGATAGACCCGCATATTGAAACGCTTTTGCAAGGTGGATATCATTACATCAACATTACATAATACATAGGGATACATACATAAGGCATACAATGCCACACGAATACAACATCATCATACAAGAGATCAACATCCGACTACGGATGATACATAAACAGAAGCTCAAACAATATCCACCCTGCTAGCCCAGGCTGCCGACCTGGAACCTATCCCCTGATCGAAGAAGCAGAAGAAGAAACTCAACGCAAGCAAGCATCGCTCTCGCGTCATGATCATCGGGTAAATCTGTACCTGCAACTGTTGTTGTAGTAATCTGTGAGCCACAAGGACTCAGCAATCCCATTACCATGGGTATCAAGACTAGCAAATCTTAATGGGTAAGGAAGGGGTAAAGTGGTGAGGTTGCAGTAGTGACTAAGCATGATATGGTGGCTAACATACGCAAATGAGAGCGAGAAGAGAAACAAAGGAGCGTTCGTCAACTAGCAATGATCAAGAGGTGATCCAGAACACGTACTTACGTCAATCATAACCCAAAGACCGTGTTCACTTCCCGGACTCCGCCGAGAAGAGACCATCACGGCTACACACTCGGTTGATGCATTTTAATTCGGATCTGGTGTCAAGTTATCTACAACCGGACATTAACAAATTCCCATCTGCCACATAACCGCGGGCACGGCTCTCGAAAGTTTATACCCTGCAGGGGTGTCCCAACTTAGCCCATGACAAGCTCTCGCGATCAACGAAGGAATAGACCTTCTCCGGAAGACCCGATCAGTCTCGGAATCCGGTTTACAAGACATTTCGACAATGGTAAAACAAGACCAGCAAGACCGCCCGATCTTGCCGACAATCCCGATAGGAGCTGCACATATCTCGTTCTCGTGGCAACACCGGATGAACACTACGTCGACGGCAACCGACGATACCCCAAGTTGCCTAGGGGCGGCACCGTAAGTGGCTCTGGTTTGGACCAACACTTAGACAAGCATTGGCCCGGGGCTATAATAAAGATGACCCTTGGGTTAATTACTCCCAAGGGAAAAGTAGGTGGTGGTGAGGCAAATGGTAAAACCAAGGTTGGGCCTTTTGGACAAGTTTTATTCAAAGCGAACTGTCGGGGGTCCCATAAATCACCCGACCAGCGTTAGGAGCATAAAATCCGGGAACATAATACCGGTATGACGGGAACTAGGGCGGCAAGAGTGGAACAAAACACCAGGCATAAGGCCGAGCCTTCCACCCTTTACCAAGTATATACATGCATTAATAATATAAGAGATATTGTGATATCCCAACATAACCCTGTCCACCATGGAGAAATCTTCAACTTCACCTGCAACTAGCAACGCTATAAGAGGGGCTGAGCAAAAGCGGTAACATAGCCAATCAATGGTTTGCTAGGAATGGTGCCAAAGGTTAGAGGTTCATGGAAATATGGGATGGCTTGATAAACAGGTAATAGGTAGCGCAGCATAGCGAGAGAACGGAGCAACTAGCATAGCAATGATAGTAGTGAGATCCAGGGTAGCGGTCATCTTGCCTGAAATCCCGCAAGGAAGAAGAACGATTCCATGAAGAAGGTGAAGCCACGAAGACGAACCAAGCGTAGACGACCGCATCCTCACGATCGCAACGAAACGGGAACTATCGAGAAGAAGCACACAACATAGTAAACACACCACACATAGACAAGACATGATGCACAACAAGCATGATGCATGACAAAGCTACATGAAGCTACTCTTGGCAAGAGAAGATGCAAACAAGAACAACACATCAAGGCAAGTTTAAATGAGGCCGGAAACAACATGTAACAATTCCGGTAAGTCCTCATATGCATATTTCGAAATTGGCCCAGAACAGAACAAACCTTATGTTCAAGTTGTTAAACAGCAAGTTAAGATGCACCAAGATGATCTACACGAAATTCAGGTCAAGTTACATATAAAGTTCATTAGATTCGGAGCTACGGCCTAGAAGATATGAGCAAAACAAGTTAAACATGGCATTGATGCAAAATGCACCCAAACATCAAGAAAACACCTCAAAACAAGGATGCAACATGATAATATGTAACTACATGCAAAGCAAGTTTCATATAGAGCACACTCAAAACGGAGCAATGGTTCAACACACACACACTATACAAGTCATAACAACAATCTGTCCATAACAGCAACTAGGCATATTGCAAGCATCAAAACAATAAGCTACAACACCCCAACATAATAACAAAAGGCATGGGCATGAAGTACAGGTAAAGCACAACAAAACATGAACACTGAGCTATATCCAGAAACAACTAGAACATGCTCAAAAGGACATGGAAAGATTGCAAATAATAACAGTTTCAGACTTTGCAGAAATAACATCAGGTTGCAATGTTTAGAGCTATCAAACGACATGTTACAGGAACTTATCATGGCAAACAAAGACATGGCATGAATCTACTGATAGCATAGATCAAAAGTCCCTTACTGACCAAGAGCCAAAAAGGCATAGAAAATATGATGGCACCCATGTAAACATGGCAAGTTATATTACAGATTCATACATGGCAGGAATAACAATAAGTAGGCATGTTGGTGAGGTTGAACCACTCACCACAGAGCAATACATGGCATGGCAAGGCAATCAACAGTAAGAAGGCATGTTTATGAAGCTAAGCATGGCAAGAGCAAGGTCATAGGGTACATGGATCACTAGGAAACAATCATGGAAACATTGAACTTAATGTAAACAGGCTGATAACAACATTTTCAAGCAACTTTGGAGCAAGATAACAACATGTTCCAGCAGGCTATAATTGCAACCAAGGGCATGAATGGATAGAGCATGACATGTAGATCAAAACATGTTTATAGAACATCTCCAGATTATGCATAGAATGATTAGTAGAAGTATGTTAACATAGCAACAAAATATAACAGAATCTGTCAAGCAAAACAGTAACAGCAAGTGCCCTACTTAACAAGCTCGATGCACTCAGCACACAACTCACAAAAATACATGGTTGGCACCACTGGAAAGATGGCATGGCATAGATCAACATTCATGTAGACATCAACCTCATAGGATGCACACATCAATCATGGCAAAAATGATAAATGAGCAAGTTATAACAGTTTCAGCAGGTTAACATCAACATGCACTCTTCCAACAGCATTTCGGGCATTAAGATGAGCTCAAAAGAAAATGATGCAATGGAATGAAATGAAGTACTCGTCAGGACGAACAATTTGACATATTATACGCATGAAACGGAGCTACGGATGCACAGATATAGCATGATGAATATGGCATGATTATGCAAACTATCAGGGACTTGGTGGTCTCGGGGTCGACCTCGGGTCCGCACGGATTTTGATGCACGACGGAGATGCTCGCCGGAGTTGGTGGGGACGGTGGCCGGAGCTGTGGAGAGGCGGATCCGGGGCTCCTCGCCGGATCTCGCCGGATCCGGCCGGGAGGCACACGGGCGGAGGGCGGCAGCCGGAGGGGCGGAGGAGGCCGCGGCCGTGAGGTCAGGCGAGCACGGCGGCGGGAGGCGGCCTTCATGAGCTCGGGCGGCGGGGACGCGGGGCCTCAGGCGCCGGGCGTGAGGCGAGGCGACGAGGTCGCCGGGGCTGGGCGGGCGCCTCGGGGCGGCGAGCGGGGAGGGCGGCGGCGAGGCCACCGGCGGCGGGACGCCAGATGAGGGCGCTGGGCACCCATGGCGGCGGCGGCAATGAGCAGGCAGGTGGGCCCCGCTTGGGCTTCACGGGCCCGCTTGGCGACGCTGTGTGGCAGTGTGTGGCGGCGTGGTGTGGCGGCGGTTGGTCCGGACGACGACGGCGGTGACGTGTCGCGCGCCGATTGGCTGCAGCGACGTGGCGGCGGGCGGTGGACATGTCCGGCGCGGCGCGGACATGTCCAGCGGCTGCGAGGGAGAGGGCTAGGGTTTGATCTGCGTGGAAATTCGGGGGGAGCTCTAGTTTTATAGGAAGAGGGAGCTAGGAGAGTCCAAATGAGGAGCGGTTTTCGGCCACGCGATCGTGATCGAACGACCGAGAGCATGGAGGGGGTTTGGATGGGTTTTGGGTCACTTTGGAAGGGGTGTTGGGCTGCAACTCAAAGAGGGCTTTACGGTTACCCGGTTAACCGTTGGAGTATCAAACGAACTCCAAATGGCACGAAACTTGACAGGCGGTCTACCGGTGCTATACCAAGGCCGCTTGGCAAACCTCGGGCCATTCCGAGAATGTTTAACACCCACTCACAACAAGAGACAAAAGGGGGACGCCGGAGGACATAGGAGTGCCGGATTGCAAAACGGACAACGGGGAAAATGCTCGGATGCATGAGACGAACATGTATGCAAAATGAAATGCACATGATGACATGATATGAAATGCAGATGATGACATGGCAAAGTGCAACACGCAAGCAAATGACATGGCAACGACGGCGAATAACTGGCAGACACCTGGCGCAACGAATCCGGGGCATTATAGAGAGGAAGAAGGGTGGGCGGGTGGGAAAAGAAAGCAACTGAGGATTGATCTCCCAAAGACAAAGAGGTTCGAGTTGACTTGACGAGAAAAGCACCAGATGAAAGAGGATGGACAACTCACGAAACTAACCACGTGATCCTAAAGAAAAATTTGAAGGGGAAGAGGAGTAATTCAAAACACCTACGTCAAGATTCCTCACGGAGCGGCGAAGGCGAGGAGTAAAAGAATTCCTACTCTCGATATAACTAGACTTCGAAAAAGTTTTCTTCTAGACTCAACAACGGCCAAACTACACGATCAATCAAGGGGGGCTCCTAGGGTCGGTCGAGGCTCTGATACCAACTTATCACGCCCAATATGCGACCCTATCCAAAAGGAACTCGAAGGTCCCACCAAGGATAGACCCGCATATTGGAACGCTTTTGCAAGGTGGATATCATTACATCAACATTACATAATAGATGGGGATACATCCAATACATACAACGTCATCTTACAAGAACAACATCTGACTACGGATGAATCATAAACAGAAACTCCAACAATATCCACCCTGCTAGCCCAGGCTGCCGACCTGGAACCTATCCCCTGATCGAAGAAGCAGAAGAAGAACTCAACGCAAGCAAGCATCGCTCTCGCGTCAAGATCATCGCATAACCTGTACCTGCAACTGTTGTTGTAGTAATCTGTGAGCCACGAGGACTCAGCAATCCCATTACCATGGGTATCAAGACTAGCAAAGCTTAATGGGAAAGGAAGGGGTAAAGTGGTGAGGTTGCAACAGCGACTAAGCAAGTATGGTGGCTAACATACGCAAATGAGAGCGAGAAGAGAAACAAGCGGAACGGTCATGAAGCTAGCAATGATCAAGAGGTGATCCTGAACACCTACTTACGTCAAACATAACACAGAAACCGTGTTCACTTCCCGGACTCCGCCGAGAAGAGACCATCACGGCTACACACGTGGTTGGTGCGTTTTAATTCGGATCAGGTGTCAAGTTATCTACAACCGGACATTAACAAATTTCCATCTGCCACATAACCGCGGGCACGGCTCTCGAAAGTTTATACCCTGCAGGGGTGTCCCAACTTAGCCCATGACAAGCTCTCGCGATCAACGAAGGAATAGACCTTCTCCGGGAAGACCCGATCGTCTCGGAATCGGTTTACAAGACATTTCGACAATGGTAAAACAAGACCAGCAAAGCCGCCCGATCGCCAACAATCCCGATAGGAGCTGCACATATCTCGTTCTCGTGGCAACACCGGATAAGTCAAGCTACGAGTAAAACCAGACTTGAGTTTCCCGAGGTGGCCCCATGAAGTCTCGATTCGGACCAACACTTAGACAAGCACTGGCCCGGGGGGGGGCTATAATAAAGATGACCCTTGGGTTAATTACTCCCAAGGGAAAAGGTAGGTGGTGGTGAGGCAAATGGTAAAACCAAGGTTGGTCCTTGCTGGACAAGTTTTATTCAAAGCGAACTGTCAGCGGGGTCCCATAAATCACCCGACCGCGTTAGGAACGCAAAATCCGGGAACATAATACCGGTATGACGGAAACTAGGGCGGCAAGAGTGGAACAAAACACCAGGCATAAGGCCGAGCCTTCCACCCTTTACCAAGTATATAGATGCATTAATAATATAAGAGATATTGTGATATCCCAACATAACCCTGTCCACCATGGAGAAATCTTCAACTTCACCTGCAACTAGCAACGCTATAAGAGGGACTGAGCAAAAGCGGTAACATAGCCAATCAATGGTTTGCTAGGAATGGTGCCAAAGGTTAGAGGTTCATGGCAATATGGGATGGCTTGATAAACAGGTAATAGGTAGCGCAGCATAGCGAGAGAACGGAGCAACTAGCATAGCAATAATAGTAGTGAGATCCAGGGTAGCGGTCATCTTGCCTGAAATCCTGCAAGGAAGAAGAACGATTCCATGAAGAAGATGAAGCCACGAAGACGAACCAAGCGTAGACGACCGCATCCTCACGATCGCAACGAAACGGGAACTATCGAGAAGAAGCACACAACATAGTAAACACACCACACATAGACAAGACATGATGCACAACAAGCATGATGCATGACAAAGCTACATGAAGCTACTCTTGGCAAGAGAAGATGCAAACAAGAACAACACATCAAGGCAAGTTTAAATGAGGCCGGAAACAACATGTAACAATTCCGGTAAGTCCTCATATGCATATTTCGAAATTGGCCCAGAACAGAACAAACCTTATGTTCAAGTTGTTAAACAGCAAGTTAAGATGCACCAAGATGATCTACACGAAATTCTAGTCAAGTTACATATAAAGTTCATTAGATTCGGAGCTACGGCCTAGAAGATATGAGCAAAACAAGTTAAACATGGCATTGATGCAAAATGCACCCAAACATCAAGAAAACACCTCAAAACAAGGATGCAACATGATAATATGTAACTGCATGCAAAATCAAGCAAGTTTCATATAGAGCACACTCAAAACGGAGCAATGGTTCAACACACACACACTATACAAGTCATAACAACAATCTGTCCATAACAGCAACTAGGCATATTGCAAGCATCAAAACAATAAGCTACAACACCCCAACATAATAACAAAAGGCATGGGCATGAAGTACAGGTAAAGCACAACAAAACATGAACACTGAGCTATATCCAGAAACAACTAGAACATGCTCAAAAGGACATGGAAAGATTGCAAATAATAACAGTTTAGGACTTTGCGAAATAACATCAGGTTGCAATGTTTAGAGCTATCAAACGACATGTTACAGGAACTTATCATGGCAAACAAAGACATGGCATGAATCTACTGATAGCATAGATCAAAAGTCCCTTACTGACCAAGAGCCAAAAAGGCATAGAAAATATGATGGCACCCATGTAAACATGGCAAGTTATATTACAGATTCATACATGGCAGGAATAACAATAAGTAAGTATGTTGGTGAGGTTGAACCACTCACCACAGAGCAATACATGGCATGGCAAGGCAATCAACAGTAAGAAGGCATGTTTATGAAGCTAAGCATGGCAAGAGCAAGTTCATGGGGTGCATGGAACACTAGCAAAACACATGGGAACTAGTGAACTTAATGTTAACAGGTTGATAGCAACATTATCAAGCAACTTTGGAGCAAGATTACAACAAGCTACAGGAGGCTATAATTGCAACCAAGGGCATGAATGGATAGAGCATGACATGTAGATCAAAACATATTTATAGAACATCTCCAGATTATGCATAGAATGATTAGTAGCAACATGTTAACATGGCATCACAAAATTACAGAATATGTCTAGCAAAACAGCAACAGCAAGTACCCTCCTTAACAAGGTCGATACACTCAGCACACAACTCACAAAAATACATGGTTGGCACCCCTGGAAAGATGGCATAGCATAGATCAAAACACATGTAGAGCTAAACCTCATGGGATGCACACATCAATCATGGCAAAAATGACAAAAGAGCAAGTTATAACAGTTTCAGCAGATTAACATCAACATGCACTCTTCCAACAGCATTTCGGGCATCAAGATGAGCTCAAATGAAAATGATGTAATAGAATGAATTGAAGTACTCGTTGAGGCGAACAATTGGACATATTACACGCACGAAACGGAGCTACGGGTGCAGAGATACAGCATGATGAACATGGCATGATAATGTTGGAATAAACCGGGGACTTAGTGGAATTCCACAGGGGGGAAAACAACCTGCGGGCACGGATTCCGAGGCAGCGGCTCGCCGGAGTCGGACGTCGCCGGCGACGAGGGAGGAGGCCGGAGAGGAGGGGGCCAGCGAGGGAGGCGGCGGATCCGGCCTTCCCTCGGCGGATCCGCCGGGCGGCGCGGTGATGGAGGGAGCCGCGGGCTCCGGCGGAGGCGGGCGGCCTTGGCAGCAGCGCATGTGAGGCGGCGGCGTGGCCTTTCTCAGGCGCAGGGCGGGCGAGGTCGGTGGCGACGGGCGCGACGCAGACAGTCGCCGGCGGGAGGCGGCGACGGCGCGCGGCGGCGCGGAGGTCGGGCGGCACTGTTGCAGGTAGCTTGGCGGCGGCGGCGGAGGCTGCTGGTCCGGCGGCGGCGGCGCAAGGTGGTGGCGGCGAACGGCGAGCAGCAGTGGCGTGGGCGCGGATCGGGCCTTGCAGACCCCGGATGTGCTCATGGGCGGGCGATTTGGGGATGGCGGCGGTGCCCATGTGTCATGGCTGATTGGCTGGCGCGCGTGTGTGCGGACGTGTCCGCTCCGTCCGGACATGTCCGTGGCGAGAAGGAGAGGGCTAGGGTTAGGGGAAAATCATCCGAAAATGGAAGGGAGGGCCTATTTATAGGTAGAGGGAGCTAGGAGAGTCCAAATGAGGAGCGGTTTTGCCACCGCGATCGTGATCGAACGACCGAGAGCATGGAGGGGATTTTGGTGGGTTTTGGGCCACTTTGGAAGGGGTGTTGGGCTGCAACAAAAGAGGGCTTTACTGTTACCCGGTTAACCGTTGGAGTATCAAACGACCTCCAAATGGCACGAAACTTGACAGGCGGTCTACCGGTGCTATACCAAGGCCGCTTGGCAAACCTCGGGCCATTCCGAGAAAGTTTAATACCCACTCACAATGAGAGACAAAAGGGGGACCCTAGAGGGCATAGGAGCGCCGGATTGCAAAACGGACAACGGGGAAATGCTCGGATGCATGAGACGAACACGAATGCAAAATGAAATGCACATGATGACATGATAAAATGCAACACGCAAGCAAATGACATGGCAATGACGGTGAATAACTGGCATACATCTGGCGCATCGAATCCGGGGCGTTACAAAAACCCTTCGTCCAATATATCAATCTTCACCTCCGGACCATTCTGGAACTCCTCGTGACGTCCGGGATCTTATCCCGGACTCTGAATAACATTCGGTAACCGCTTACATACCTTCCCTATAACCCTAGCGTCATCGACCCTTAAGTGTGTAGACCCTACGGGCTCGGGAATCATGCAGACATGACCGAGACATCTCTCCGGTCAATAACCAACAGCGGGATCTGGATACCCATGTTGGCTCCCACATGTTCCACGATGATCTCATCGGATGAACCACAATGTTGGGGATTCAAGCAATCCCGTATACAATTCCCTTTGTCAATCGGTACGTTACTTGCCCGAGATTCGATCGTTGGTATCTCAATACCTCGTTCAATCTCGTTACCGGCGAGTCACATTACTCGTTCCATAATGCATGATCCCGTGACTAACTACTTAGTAACATTGAGCTCATTATGATGATGCATTACCGAGTGGGCCCAGAGATACCTCTTCGTCATACGGAGTGACAAATCCCAGTCTCGATTCGTGCCAACCCAACAGACACTTTCGGAGATACCTGTAGTGCACCTTTATAGCCACCCAGTTACGTTGTGACGTTTGGTACACCCAAAGCATTCCTACGGTATCCGGGAGTTGCACAATCTCATGGTCTAAGGAAATGATACTTGACATTAGAAAAGCTTTAGCAAACGAACTACACGATCTTGTGCTATGCTTAGGATTGGGTCTTGTCCATCACATCATTCTCCTAATGGTGTGATCCCGTTACCAATGACATCCAATGTCCATGGTCAGGAAACCATAACCATCTATTGATCAACGAGCTAGTCCACTAGAGGCTCACTAGGGACATGTTGTGGTCTATGTATTCACACATGTATTACGGTTTCCAGTTAATACAATTATAGCATGAACAATAGACAATTATCATGAACAAGGAAATATAATAATAACCATTTTATTATTGCCTCTAGGGCATATTTCCAACAGTCTCCCACTTGCACTAGAGTCAATAATATAGTTCACATCACTATGTGATTGTAATGAATCCAACACCCATTGGGTTTGATCATATCTCGCTTGTGAGAGAGGTTACTAGTCAACGGGTCTGAATCTTTCAGATCCGTGTGTGCTTTACAAATCTCTATGTCATCTCCTATATGCAACTACCACGCGCCATTTGGAACTATTTCAAATAAATGTTCTACTATATGATTCCGATTTACTACTCAGAATAATCCGGATTAGTGTCAAAGTTCGCATCGGCGTAACCCTTTAGGACGAACTCTTTCACCCCCTCCATAATCGAGAAAATTCCTTAGTCCACTAGTTACTAAGGATATGTTTGACCGCTATCTTGTTATCCATTCCTGGATCATTCTTGTACCCCTTGACTGACTCATGGCAAGGCACACTTCAGGTGTGGCACACAGCATAGTATACTATAGAGCCTATGTCTGAAGCATAGCGGACGACCTTCGTCCATTCTCTCTCTTCTACCGTGGTCGGGTCTTGAGTCTTACTCAATACTCACACCTTATAACACAGCCAAGAACTCCTTCTTTGCTGATCTATTTTGAACTCCTTCAAAATCTTGTCACGGTATGTATTCATTTGAAAATACTATTAAGTGTTTTTGATCTATCCTTATAGATCTTGATGCTCAATGTTCAAGTAGCTTATTATAGGTTTTCCATTGAAAAACACCTTTCAAATAACCCTATATGCTTTCCAGAAATTCTATAGAATTTCTGATCAACAATATGTTAACAACATATACTCATCAGAAATTCTATAGTGCTCCCACTCACTTCTTTGGAAATACAAGTTTCTCATAAACATTGTATAAACCCAAAATCTTTGATCATCTCATCAAAGCATATATTCCAACTCCGAGATGCTTACTCCAGTCCTTAGAAGGATTGCTGGAGCTTTGCATACTTGTTAGCATCTTTCAGGATTGTCAAAACCTTCTGGTTGTATCACATACAACCTTTCCTCAAGAAAATTGTCGAGGAAACAATGTTTTGACATCCTATCTACAAGATTTCATAAATAATGCAGTAACTGCTAATACAATTCCAACAGACTCTTAGCATCGCTACGAGTGAGAAAGTCTCACCGTAGTCAACTCCCTGAACTTGTCGGAAAACATCTTAACGACAAGTCGAGCTTTCTTAATGGTGACACTTACCATCATTGTCTGTCTTCCTTTTAAAATCCATCTGTACTCAACAGCCTTACGACCATCAAGTAGTTCTTACAAAGTCTATACTTTGTTTTCATACATGGATCCTCTTGGATTTTATGGCCTCGACCCATTCGTCGGAATCTGGGCCCACCATCGCTTCTCCATAGCTCGTAGGTTCATTGTTGTCTAGCAACATGACCTCTAAGACAGGATTACGTACCACTCTGAAGTAGTACGCATCCTTGTCGACCTACGAGGTTTGGTAGTGATTTGATCTGAAGTTTCATGATCACTATCATCAGCTTCCACTTCAATTGGTGTAGGTGCCATAGGAACAACTTCTTGTGCCCTGCTACACACTAGTTGAAGTGATGGTTCAATAATCTCATCAAGTCTCCACCATCCTCCCACTCATTTCTTTCAAGAGAAACTTTTCCTCGAGAAAGGACCCATTTCTAGAAACAATCACTTTTGCTTCCGGATCTGAAATAGGAGGTATACCCAACTGTTTTGGGTGTCCTATGAAGATGCATTTATCCGTTTGGGTTTGAGCTTATCAGGCTAAAACTTTTCCACATAAGCTTCGCAGCCCCAAACTTTTAAGAAATGACAGCTTAGGTTTCTCTAAACCATAGTTCATACGATGTCATCTCAACGGAATTACGTGGTGCCCTATTTGAAGTGAATGCAGTTGTCTCTAATGCCTAACCCATAAACGATAGTGTCAATTTGATAAGAGACATCATGGTATGCACCATATCCAATAGGGTTCAGTTATGATGTTCGGGCACACCATCACACTATGGTGTTCCAGGCGGTATTAGTTGTGAAACAATTTCCACAATGTCTTAATTGTGTGCCAAACTCGTAACTCAGATATTTATCTCTATGATCATATCATAGAAATTTTATCCTCTTGTCACATCGATCTTCAACTTCACTCTGAAATTACTTGAACCTTTCAATAATTCAGACATGTGTTTAATTAAGTAAATATACTTAGAATCTACTCAACTCATCTGTGAAGCAAGAGTATAACAATATTCACTGTGTGCCTCAGCACTCATTGGATTGCACACAACAAATGTATTACTTCCAACAAGTTGCTCTCTTGTTCCATCTCACTGAAAAACGAGGCCTTTCAGTCATCTTGCCCCTATGGTATGATTTGCATGTCTCAAGCGATTCAAAATCAAGTGAGTCCAAATGATCCATCTGCATGGAGTTTCTTCATGCATATATACCAATAGACATGGTTCGCATGTCTCAATCTTTTCAAAAACGAGTGAGTCCAAAGATCCATCAATATGGAGCTTCTTCATGCGTTTTATACCAATATGACTCAAATGGCAGTGCCACAAGTACTATCATTACTATCTTATATCTTTTGGCATGAACATGTGTATCACTACGATCGAGATTCAATAAACCATTCATTTTAGGTGCAAGACCATTGAAGGTATTATTCAAATAAACAGAGTAACCATTATTTCCTTAAATGAATAGCCGTATTACGATAAACATAATCCAATCATGTCTATGCTCAACGTAAACACCAAATAACAATTATTTAGGTTTAACACCAATCTCGATGGTAGAGGGAGCATGTGATGCTTGATCACATCAACCTTGGAAACACTTCCAACACATATCGTCATATCACCTTTAGCTAGTCTCCGTTTATTCCGCAGCTTTTATTTCGAGTTATCAACACTTAGCAACCGAACCAGTATCTAATACCCTAGTGCTACTAGGAGTACTAGTAAAGTACACATTAATATAATGTATGTCCAATATACTTCTGTCGACCTTGCCAGCCTTCTCATCTACCAAGTATCTAGGGTAGTTCTGCTTCAATGATTGTTCCCCTCATTACAGAAGCACTTAGTCTCGGGTGGGTTCAAACTTTGGGTTTCTTCACTAGAGCAGCAACTGATTTGCCGTTTCATGAAGTATCCCTTCTTGCCCTTGCCCTTCTTGAAACTAGTGGTTTCACTAACCATCAACAATTGATGCTCCTTCTTGATTTCTACTTTCGCGGTGTCAAACATCGCGAATATTTCAAGGATCATCATATCTATCCCTGATATGTTATAGTTCATCACGAAGCTCTAGCAGCTTGGTGGCAATGGCTTTGGAGAAACATCACTATCTCATCTGGAAGATTAATTCCCACTCGATTCAAGTGATTGTTGTACTCAGACAATCTGAGCACATGCTCAATGATTGAGCTTTTCTCCCTTAGTTTGCAGATTAAGAAACTTGTCGGAGGTCTCCTACCTCTTGACGTGGGCACGAGCCTGAAATCCTAATTTTAGCTCTTGGAACATCTCATATGTTCTGCGACGTTTCAAAAAATGTCTTTGCTGCCTCAATTCTAAATTGTTTAACATTACGCACTGAACTATCGCATAGTCATCAAAACGTGTATGTCAGATGTTCGCAACATCCTCAAACGACGCTCGAGGTTCAGCACACCGAGTTGTGCATTAAGAACATAAGCCTTCTGTGCAGCAATGAGGACAATCCTCAGTATACGGACCCAGTCCGCATAATTGCTACTATCAACTTTCAACTAAAATTTTCTCTAGGAACATATCTCAAATAGTAGAACTAAAGCGCAAGCTACGACATAATTTGCAAAGTCCTTTTGACTATGTTCATGATAATTAAGTTCATCTAATGAACTCCCACTCAGATAGACATTCGTCTAGTCATCTAAGTAATACATGATCCGAGTCAACTAGGCCGTGTCTGATCATCACGTGTGACGGACTAGTCATCATCGGTGAACATCTTCATGTTGATCGTATCCACTATACGACTCATGTTCGACCTTTCAGTCTCTTGTGTTCCGAGGCCATGTCCGTACATGCTAGGCTCGTCAAGTAACCTAAGTGTTTCGCGTGTGTAAATCTAGCTTACACCCGTTGTATGTGAACATTAGAATCTATCACACCCGATCATCATGTGGTGCTTCGAAACAACGAACTTTCGCAACGGTGCACAGTTAGGGGGAACACTTTCTTGAAATTATTATGAGGGGTCATCTTATTTACTACCGTCGTTCTAAGCAAATAAGATGCATAAACATGATAAACATCACATGCAATCAAATAGTGACATGATATGGCCAATATCATTGTTCTCCTTTTGATCTCCATCTTCTGGGCTCCATGATCAACATTGTCACCGGCATGACACCATGATCTCCATCATCGTGTCTCCATGAAGTTGTCTCGCCAACTGATTACTTCTACTACTATAGCTAACAGTTTAGCAATGAAGTAAAGTAATACATGGCGTTATTCAGTGACACACAGGTCATACAATAATTAAAGACAACTCCTATGGCTCCTGCCGGTTGTCATACTCATCGACATGCAAGTCGTGATTCCTATTACAAGAATATGATCAATCCCATACATCACATATATTTCATTCATCACATCCTTCTTGGCCATATCACATCACACGGCATATGCTGCAAAAACTAGTAGACGTCCTCTAATTTTTGTTGCAAGTTTTTACGTGGCTGCTATAGGTTTCTAGCAAGAACGTTTCTTACCTACGCCAAAACCACAACGTGATATGCCAATTGCTATTTACCCTTCATAAGGACCCTTTTCATTGAATCCGATCCGACTAAAGTGGGAGAGACTGGCACCCGCTAGCCACCTTATGCAACAAGTGCATGTCAGTCGGTGGAACCTGTCTCACGTAAGTGTACGTGTAAGGTCGGTCAGGGCCGCTTCATCCCACAATACCATCAAAACAAGATAGGACTAGTAACGGTAAGCATACTGAACAAAACCAACGCCCACAACTACTTGTGTTCTACTCGTGGATAGAATCTATGCAATAGACCTAGCTCATGATGCCACCGTTGGGGAACGTAGCAGAAATTCAAAATTTTCTACGCATCACAAAGATCAATCTATGGAGATACTAGCAACGAGAGAGAGGGGAGTGCATCTTCATACCCTTGAAGATCGCGATGCGGAAGCGTTACAAGAACGCGGTCGGTGGAGTCGTTCACGAAGCGATTCAGATCGTAGCCGAATCCGATCTAAGTGCTGAACAACGGTGCCTCCGCGTTCAACACACGTGCAGCCCGGTGACGTCTCCCATGCCTTGATCCAGCAAGGAGAGAGGGAGAGGTTGGGGAAGACTCCGTCCAGCAGCAGCACAACGGCGTGGTGGTGGTGGAGGAGCGCGGTACTCCTGCAGGGCTTCGCCAAGCACTACGAGAGACGAGGAGGGAGAGAGGTAGGGCTGCGCCTTGGGTGAGAGAGACTCATGTGTTGGGCAGCCCAAAACCTCCACTATATATTGGGGCAAGGGGGAGGGGGAGGCGCCCTAGGGTTTCCCCTAGGGGGGCGGCGGCGAGGGGAGATGGGATCTCCCATGTGGGTGACTTGGCCCCCAAGCCAGGAGGTGGGAACCCTAGATGGGGCGCCCCAAACCCCCTGGTCACGTGGGAATAGGTGAGGGGGGCGCACAACCCCTTAGTGGGCTGGTTTGCCCCCTTCCCTTGGCCCATGAAGCCCCCCAACACTTGTCGGGGCTCCCGAAATACCTTTCGGTCATGCTGGTCATCACCCGGTACCTCCGGAACACTTCCGGACTCCAAAACCCTTTGTCCAATATATCAATCTTCACCTCCGGACCATTCTGGAACTCCTCGTGACGTCTGGGATCTCATCCCGGACTCCGAATAACATTCGATAACCGCGTACATACCTTCCCTATAACCCTAGCGTCATCGAACCTTAAGTGTGTAGACCCTACGGGCTCGGGAATCATGCAGACATGACCGAGACATCTCTTATTTTACAAGGTTTATCATGAAGAGAGAGAATGCCGGCAGCTGGGATTCTGGCTGGAAAAGGAGAAAATAATGGAAACCTATTCTGCACAGCTCCAAAAGTCATAAAACTCCATGAAAGTCATTTTTGGAATTAATAAGAATTATTGAGCAAAGGAAGTACCAGAGGGGGCCCACACCATGGCCACGAGGGTGGGGCGCCCCCCCCGGGCATGCCCCTGTCTCGTGGGCCCCCTGGTGGCCCTCCGGTGCCCATATTTTGCTATATGAAGGCTTTTACCCTGGAAAAAATCATAAGCGGGCTTACGGGACGAAACTCAGCCGCCACGAGGCGGAACCAATCTAGGGCTCCGGCGGAGCTATTCTGCCGGGGAAACTTCCCTCCGGGAGGGGGAAATCATCACCATCGTTATCACCAACGATCCTCTCATCGGGAGGGGGTCAATCTCCATCAACATCTTCATCAGCACCCTCTCCTCTCAAAACCCTAGTTCATCTCTTGTATCCAATCTTGTATCAAAATCACAAATTGGTACCTGTGGGTTGCTAGTAGTGTTGATTACTCCTTGTAGTTGATGCTAATTGGTTTACATGGGTGAAGTCTTGCTATTAGTAGTCATGTGAATTTGGTATTCGTTCGATATTTTGATGAAATGTATGTTGTCTCTCCTCTAGTGGTGTTATGTGAACGTCGACTACATGACACTTCACCATTATTTGGGCCTAGAGGAAGGCATTGGGAAGTAATAAGTAGATGAAGGGTTGCTAGAGTGACAGAAGCTTAAACCCTAGTTTACGCGTTGCTTCGTAAGGGGCTGATTTGGATCCACTAGTTTCATGCTATGGTTAGGTTTACCTTAATACTTCTTCTGTAGTTGCGGATGCTTACAATAGGGGTTAATCATAAGTGGGATGCTTGTCCAAGAAAGAGCAGTACCCAAGCACCGGTCCACCCACATATCAAATTATCAAAGTACCGAACGTGAATCATATGAGCATGATGAAACTAGCTTGACGATAATTCCCATGTGTCCTCGGGAGCGCTTTTCTCATTATAAGAAATTGTCCAGGCTTGTCCTTTGCTACAAAAACGATTGGGCCACCTTGCTGCACCTTATTTACTTTCATTGCTTGTTACCCGTTACAAATTATCTTATCACAAAACTATCTGTTACCTACAATTTCAGTGCTTGCAGAGAATACCTTACTGAAAACTGCTTGTCATTTCCTTCTGCTCCTTGTTGGGTTCGACACTCTTACTTATCGAAAGGACTACGATAGATCCCCTATACTTGTGGGTCATCATATTCACACATGTACTAAGTTTCCAGTTAATACAATTCTAGCATGAATAATAAACATTTATCATGAATTAAGGAAATAAATAATAACTTTATTATTGCCTCTAGGGCATATTTCCTTCAACACTAACTAAAACACAAAACCACATCTAACCAGAGGCTAGATGAATTATTCAGAGCAAAACAGGAATGAAAAGCAAAGAACAAAAATAAAACTGGATTGCCTCCCAACAAGCGCTATTGTTTAATGCCCTTAGCTAGGCATGAAACACGAATAGATTTGGGTATTGTCATCTTTGGTATGCAATCCATAAGTGGCTATCATAATATATTCATATGGCAATTTAATTTTCTTTCTAGGAAAGTGTTCCATGCCCTTCCTTAACGGAAATTGAAATCTAATGTTTCCTTCTTTCATATCAATAATTGCACCAATTGTTCTAAGGAAGGGTCTACCAAGAATAATAGGACATGTAGGATTGCAATATATATCAAGAATAATGAAATCTACGGGCACATAATTCCTATTTGCAACAATAAGAACATCATTATTCCTTCCCATAGGTTTCTTAATAGTGGAATCCACAAGATGCAAATTTAAAGAACAATCATTAAATTCATGGAAACCCAACACTGAAGGAAATATGCCCTAGAGGAAATAATAAAGTTATTATTTATTTCCTTATTTCATGATAAATGTTTATTATTCATGCTAGAATTGTATTAACCGGAAACTTAGTACATGTGTGAATACATAGGCAAAACATATTATCCCTAGTAATGCCTCTACATGACTAGCTCGTTAATCAAAGATGGTTATGTTTCCTAACCATAGACATGTGTTGTCATTTGATGAACGGGATCACATCATTAGGAGAATGATGTGATGGACATGACCTCCATTAGCTTAGCATTATGATCGTTATAGCTTCATTGCTACTGCTTTCTTCATGACGTATACATGTTCCTCAGACTATGAGATTATGCAACTCCCGAATACCGTAGGAACACTTTGTGTGCTACCAAACGTCAAAACTTAAATGGGTGATTATAAAGGTGGTCTATAGGTGTCTCTGAAGCTATTTTTTGTGTTGGCATAGATCGAGATTAGGATTTGTCACTCCGTGTTTCGAAGAGGTATCTCTGGGCCCTCTCGGTAATACTCATCACTATAAGCCTTGCAAGCATTGTGACCAATGAGTTAGTTGCGGGATGAAGTATTACGAAATGAGTAAAGAGACTTGCCAGTAACAAGATTGAACTAGGTATGATGATACCGATGATCGAATCTCGGGCAAGTAACATACCGATGACAAAGGGAACAACGTATGTTGTCATGCGGTTTGACCGATAAAGATCTTCGTAGAATATGTAGGAGCCAATATGAGCATCCAGGTTCCGCTATTGCTTATTGACCGGAGATGTGTCTTGGTCGTGTCTACATAGTTCTCAAACCCGTAGGGTCTGCACGCTTAACATTGACGCCTTAGTGGAGAAGAGAGAGGACCGGCCAAGAGGTGGCGCGCGCCCCCTTGCCCCAATCTGAATTGGACAAGGGTAGGGGGCGGCGCCCCCGTCCTTCCTTCTCTCCTCCTCCCCCCTTCTCCCACTTGGAATAGGGAAGTGGGGGCGAATCCTACTAGGTTTGGAGTCCTAGTAGGACTCCCCCCATGGCGCGCCTCCCCTCTTGGCCGGCCTCCTCCTCCCCCTCCTTTATATACGTGGCCAAGGGTCACTCGATAGACATAAGTTGATCTTTTAGCCGTGTGCGGTGCCCCCTCCACAGTTACACACCTCGGTCATATCGTCATAGTGCTTAGGCGAAGCCCTGCGCCGATAACTTCATCCTCACCGCCACCACGTCGTCATGCTGATGAAACTCTCCCTTGGCCTCAACTGGATCAAGAGTACGAGGGACTTCATCGAGTTGAACATGTTCTAAATGCGGAGGTGACGTACATTCGGTACTTGGATTGCTCGGATCACGAAGATGTTCGACTACATCAACAGCGTTAACTAGCGCTTCCGCTTTCGGTCTACGAGGGTACGTGGACACACTCTCCCCTCTCGTTGCTATGCATCACCTAGATAGATCTTGTGTGATCATAGAATTTTTTTTGAAATTACTGTGTTCCCCAACAATGGCATCCGAGATAGGTCTATGCGTAGATGTTATATGCGTGAGTAGAACACAAAGTTGTGGGCGATAATAGTCATACTGCTTACCACCAATGTCTTACTTTGATTCGGTGGTATTGTTGGATGAAGCGGCCCGGACCGACATTACATGACCGCGTTCATGAGACTGGTTCTACCGACGTGCTTTTGCACAAAGGTGGTTGTCAGGTGTCTGTTTCTCCAAGTTTAGTTGAATCGAGTTTGACTACAGCCGGTCCTTATTGAAGGTTAAAACAACACACTTGACGAAAAATCGTTGTGGTTTTGATGCGTAGGTAAGAACGGTTCTTGCTTGAAGCCCGTAGCAGCCACGTAAAACTTGCAACAACAAAGTAGAGGACGTCTAACTTGTTTTTGCAGGGCTTGCTGTGATGTGATATGGTCAAGGCATGATGCGATATAAATTGTTATATGAGATGATCATGTTTTGTAACAGAGTTATCGGCAACTGGCAGGAGCCATATGGTTGTCGCTTTATTGCATGCAATGCAATTGCCATGTAATTGTTTTACTTTATCACTAAGCAGTAACGATAGTCGTAGTAACAATAGTTGGCGAGACGACAACGATGCTACGATGGAGATCAAGGTGTCGCGTTGGTGACGATGGATATCATGACGATGCTTCGGTGATGCAGACCATGAGCACAAGATGATGATGGACATATCATGTCACATATTTTGATTGCATGTGATGTTTATCTTTTATGCATCTTATTTTGCTTAGTAAGGCAGTAGAATTATAAGATGATCCCTTACTAAATTTCAAGGTATAAGTGTTCTCCCTAAGTATGCACCGTTGCTACAGTTCGTCGTGCTGAGACACCACGTGATGATCGGGTGTGATAAGCTCTACGTTCACATACAACAGGTGCAAGCCAGTTTTGCACACGCAGAATACTCGGGTTAAACTTGACGAGCCTAGCATTTGAAGATATGGCCTCGGAACACTGAGAACGAAAGGTCAAACGTGAATCAAGTAGTAGATATGATCAACATAGTGATGTTGAAAGAACATGCGGTGCCCCCATGTTTGGTTTTGGTAATTGATGACAATCTCTATGGACTAATGATTGCCTTGAGTTATATTTGAAGGGTTTGTCCATAGGCTTTTCTTGGAGTCCATTTGTTGGTTTCAAGGAGAGTTTGTGATGACCAAGGTGCTATTAAGGAATTATCCAAAGATTGGTCATATGAGTGTTGTGCTTATAGCAAGCATGTCTTGAAGAAGAGTGTGTGATCATTCATGTTTACCTTCAAGACATCATCCAAATGAAGAGAGTTGGAAAGATTCAAGGTTGATCAATACTAAGTCAAAGAGTGAATCAAGTTGATCAACACATAAAGCATAGAAGATGTACCGAGAGGGATCAAGCGATCCCATGGTATGGTAAGCATTGTCAATTACGCTTTGTGTACTAACCCATGATCTTCGTGAGAGTTCTTTGTGGGGTTAGGTTGTGGTGTGCAAGTTCAAGTGAAGCATCACGAAGAGATCAAATGCTTGAAGCTTGCCGTCCATTGTGGTGACAATGGACTTGTGAAGATGTCCTGGAAGAGAGGCTCACCCATAGTGGATTATGGGGAGCAATCAACTAGTCTTCATCGAGCCAACGCAATCAAGAAAGGTGGTCCAACTTGAGGGAGTCAAGATCGTCATCATCTAGCTCAAGTGGACCATGTGCAAGGCAAAGGTTTGCCCTTGATAGGTTTTCTATTTTACCGGTCTCATGGTAGTTGTGGGAGACCGGGTTATAGGATCAATTGTCGTACTATCAAGGGGGGCTCTCGATGAGTTGCTTGATCGTATCGTTCGTAGAGAGCTCAAACCATTGCATCCTTGCATCATCTTTATTGGTTCTTGTTTGGTTCTCCTTGTGAGTTTTGGAGCTTATGGTCATCTTGATGACAAGCTCGAGTTCATCGAAAACGGAGTTCTCATGCATCTTCTATGATGTTTTCGATGTTGGAGGGTATGTCGGTTCTTCTCTGTTGGAGGTTTCACTCCTTTGTTTGCTAAGCATACCTCCCCTGCCTCTTCTTACTATTTGGTGCCAGCGTTGAGCATGAACATTATATCTGGATCTTGTTTGATGCGAGACGGTTATTCATTTAAATCAGAGAATAATGGTTGTTCTATTTATATGAGTAATATATTTTATGGTCATGCACCCTTGATGAGTGGTCTATTTTTGTTGAATCTCGATAGTGGTGATACACATATTCATAATATTGAAGCCAAAATATGCAAAGTTGATAATGATAGTGCAACTTATTTGTGGCACTGCCTGGCAACTTATTCTGATGGATCACCTCTTCTTGTCCGTATACAGGGCACTGCTGATGTTACTAAGGAAGCAGGTGTTGTCTCGCATGGTCGCACTCTCTGGACCTATTCCAACATCCGTTGCAGGGTATTCGGGATTAGGGCTGGACGAAAAGCTCGAAGCTCGCGAGCATAATGAATGCTCGATAGTTTGGCCCGTTTCGGCTCACGCTCGTTATTTAATGAACCAAGCAAAACAATGTTTTTTGATCATTAAGATTAACGAGCTTAATGAGCGAGCAAATGAGTTTCACGAGCTAACTCATTTAGCTCACTAATTTTCAAAAGTTTGACATGAGACCTCTAATTCGAATCAGCCCACTAACAGAAGAGTTGCTAGTTAGCCAAGCCTAGGGGCCCAGCACCCCAGCCCACTTTGGCACATCTCCTAGACCTAGGTGCTAGCCGCCAGCAGACCCTAGAGTCAACCACGAGCCAACCCCCAGGAACCAAATGTCCTTGTTACATTTATCTCGTTGTAAATTTTTGATGGGATCATGTGATTCTTATGTGTTGTTCAATATTAAAAGTCTTGGAGGAAACTCGCTCTTCCTTGGACAAAACTATCCAATGATGGTGGAAGGCGATCCAGCTGTTGTTGACACAACGTTACTACCATTTATGAGAAGCAACTATATCTATACCTCAGACATTGCTATGCTTCCCTACCATCCCAATATGGGTCCTGACATAGGCCGCTTCAGCCTGGATGATCAGTCATGCGTTGGTCTTGAGATTGACAATAGCTGGCCCTTCCCAGAGAATCACCTCTGGTTCAAAGCAAGTGTTTCCAACGCCGATGAGTGGTTGAGCTGAAGTTCATTTCATCGCTTTGTTATTTGTTGTGTGAGAAAAACTTTACTAGAATGTTTTGTTGGAAATGATCTATAATCCAACGTGTATCCTCGTTGTCGTTGTGGGTTGATGACTTGTTGTATGTAATCAATGGTACATTTGTATATGCGTCCATCAACTCACGCCTGCTAGTGGTGTCCATATGAACGGTGCTAGTGATTTTAGTTGCAAAAATTAGATAGTGCTAGTGATTTTTAGCTGCATATTTTGACAAATCGCAGTGCTACAAGGTCGACAAATGGAAATGTTACTAGATAAACAAATGTCAATCTTTCCAGTTTGACAAATGGCAACATACCCAAAATGACAGGTATGCAAATCTTACCCAATTGTTTGCACATGGTTGCACACGGATCATGCAAAACAACCGTTTGCGTTGAAGGGATACAGAAATCCTGCTCGACACATTTTTCCCTTGGCTTCCTGGGGAAGCTGTCGGTTTGCATACAGGTGTTTGATACGTCTCCAACGTATCTATAATTTTTGATTGCTCCATGCTACTTTATCTACTGTTTTAGGCAATATTGGGCTTTATTATCCACTTTTATATGTGGGACTAACCTATTAACCGGAGGCCCAGCCCAGATTTGTTGTTTTATGCCTATTTCAGTGTTTCGAGGAAAAGGAATATCAGACGGAGTCAAAACGGAACGAAATCAACTGGAGAAGTTATTTTTGGAAGGAAAGCAACCCAGGAAACTTGGAGTGCACATTAGGGGAGATACGGGCTGCCCACGAGGGTGGGGGCGCCCCCCCCCTCCCGGGGCGCCCCCCTACCTCGTGGGGCCCCCGTAGCTCCACCGACGTACTCCTTTCACCCATATATACCTACGTACCCTAAAACTTCCAGAACAAAAGATAGATCGGGAGTTCCACCACTGGAAGCCTCTGTAGCCACCAAAAACCTCTCGGGAGCCCGTTCCGGCGCCCTGCTGGAGGGGGTCCCATCACCGGTGGCCATCTTCATCATCCCGGTGCTATCCATGACGAGGAGGGAGTAGTTCACCCTCGGGGCTGAGGGTATGTACTAGTAGCTATGTGTTTGATCTCTCTCTCTCATGTTCTCTCTCGTGTTCCATCTATGGCACGATCTTGATGTATCCCGAGCTTTGCTATTGTAGTTGGATCTTATGATGTTTCTCCCCCTCTACTCTCTTGTGATGAATTGAGTTTCCCCTTTGAAGTTATCTTATCGGATTGAGTCTTTTATGAGAACACTTGATGTATGTCCTGCCGTCATTATCTGTGGTGACAATGGGATATCATGTGCCACTTGATGTATGTCTTGGTGATCAACTTGCGGGTTTCGTGACATTGGGAACCTATGCATAGGGGTTGGCACACGTTCTTAAATCTCCGGTAGAAACTTTGGGGCACTCTTTGAAGTACTCTTATATTGGTTGGATGAATCTGAGATTGTGTGATGCATATTGCATAATCATGCCCACGGATACTTGAGGTGACAATGGAGTATCTAGGTGACATTAGGGTTTTGGTTGATTTGTGTCTTAAGGTGTTATTCTAGTACGAACTCTTTTACAGATTGATCCGAAAGAATAACTTTGAGGTGGTTTCGTACCCTACCATAATCTCTACGTTTGTTCTCCGCTATTAGTGGCTTTGGAGTGACTCTTTGTTGCATGTTGAGGGCTTGTCATATTATCTATCTACGTTATTATTGTTGAGAGAACTTGCACTAGTGAAAGTATGAACCCTAGGCCTTGTTTCCTATCATTACAATACCGTTTACGCTCACTTTTATTACTTGTTACCTTGCTGTTTTTATATTTTCAGATTACAAAAACCTATATCTACTATCTATTTTGCACTTGTATCACCATCTCTTCGCCGAACTAGTGCACCTATACAATTTACCATTGTATTGGGTGTGTTGGGGACACAAGAGACTCTTTGTTATTTGGTTGCAGGGTTGCTTGAGAGAGACCATCTTCATCCTACGCCTCCTACGGATTGATAAACCTTAGGTCATCCACTTGAGGGAAATTTGCTACTGTCCTACAAACCTGTGCACTTGCAGGCCCAACAACGTCTACAAGAAGAAGGTTGTGTAGTAGACATCAAGCTCTTTTCTGGCGCCGTTACCGGGGAGGTTAGCGCTTGAAGGTATATCTTTAGATCTTGCAATTGAATCTTTTTGTTTCTTGTTTTAGCACTAATCTAGTTTATAAAAGAAAAATACAAAAAAAATGGAGTTAAGTTTGTCTCATACGCTTCACCTTTTTAATATCTTTCGTGAGTATGATGGAAAGGATAATTGTGCTCAAGTGCTAGAAGAAGAAATCTCTAAATTGTTTGGCACTAAATCTTTGAATGATGAGCATGATTGCAATGTTGTTAGTACGAATTCTTTGAATATCCATGATGCTAATGATGATTGCACTAGTTATGATGAAAATATCTCTTATGAGCATGACAACTTTTGTGGAGTGCATGTTTGCATGAACACACCAAATAGAGAAGATATTTATTGCAAGAGGCATAAGCACTTAGAAACTAAATTGTTGCAAGAAAGGCTAGATGTTTGTGCTGAAAATTTAATTTTTCTTGGCCGTACTTGTGGACTTTGCAATGAAAGTGGTCATTTAGCTATCCGATGCAAATTGTTTCATGATCTAATCATGTCTGAAAATTGTGATGAGTTGATTTCCTTGCACATTATAATGAGCTTAGCTTGCTTATGGGTTGCGAAGAAATGAAACGTCTAACTAATTATCTTACAGAATTTGCCCGTTACAAACTTCTTGGTTTTGATCTAGAGGAAATTTATATGTATTGTGCGGTGAATTGCATTGAAAATCCTTATATTGCCAATTACATAAAGAAAAGAAAACAAATAGAGGATTATGAGAATACTAATGAAAGGGAAGAGACTTCTCAATCTCCTCCTATTATTTCTTATGATGAATCAGGTAACGAGGAGGAGCTTCCTATTTAGAAATCTCATCAATAAGGAGCTCAAAGAGGAAGGTTGAACCTACACATAATGTGAAGAAGAAAAAGAAAAGAAGGAGCAACAAAGGTAAAAAGGTATCCCTCCCAAATGATGTTGCTCCTACTACTCATTGTGATGATGATAATTGCTATACTATTGGTGCTATCAATATTTTTAATGATGAGAGTGATTATGCTTATGATATGAAAGGGCCCAAGCTTGGGGAAGCTATGTTTGATTGGAATGAAATATTTGAGAATATATTTGCTGGAATTAATGTTTGTCCCAAGCTTGGGGATGCTATGTTTAATGAAGATGATATTTTTGGCATCCCAAGTTTTGATATGCAAAGTTGTTATGATGATAGCATGCCTCCTACCTATGATGATTATATTGATGAAAGTGGGTTCGGAAGAGAGTCAACTTTAGGAAGTAGTGATCCCACTATTTTGGAGGATGTTAAATTTTATTGTGATGAATACGAAAGTGGATTTGGAAGAGTGTCAACTTTATTTAGTGATTCCACTATCTTGGGAGAGGTTTCAATCGATTATGATGAGAATGAAGTTGCTACTTATGATGATTATTGTGATGAAACTTATGCTATAAAAATTAGTGATGATTATATTTACAAATCTTATCATAATTATGATTGCCCTTTTTCTGAACATTACTCTTTTAATGTGGAAACAATTTTTAGTGTTCAAGTCTCTTATGATACTCCCACTATTATTCATGAGAAGAATTTTGCTTATGTGGGGAGTAGTGAATTTTCTATGCAAGTAGATCATGAAAAGAATGCTTTAGGTGATGGTTATATTGTTGAATTCATTCATGATGCTACTGAACATTATTATGAGGGAGGAACATATGCTTGTAGGAATTGCAATAATATCAAGTTTCCTCTCTATGTGCTTCAAGTTTTGAAGCTATGCTTGTTTTACCTTCCTATGCTAGCTGATTATCGTTCCCATAAGTTGTTTGCTCACAAAATCCCTATGCATAGGAAGTGGGTTAGACTTAAAAGTGCTAGTCATATGCTTCATGATGCTCCCGTTATGTTTCAATCTTATCTTTTATGTGAGCATCATTGTCATCATCATGCCTAGCTAGAAAGGCATTAAAGAAAAGCGCTTGTTGGGAGACAACCCAATATTTACCCTTACTGTTTTTGTGTGTCCACATGATTATGCTACTGTAGTAATCATGTTTTATAGCTTTTGTTTTAATAAAGTGCCAAGTAAGACCTTCAGGATAGCTTACGGTGATAGTTGTGTTGATCCTGCTGAAAATAAGAAACTTTTGCACCCAGTAAATTAGTTTTTTAATTCACAGAAAAGTTCTTATGATCTGATTCTTTTTGCTATGGATTTTTACACAAATTGCTTAGGACTTCCTAAGTTGGTAGGATTTTTGGAGTTCCAGAAGTATACGCTTGATACAGATTACTATAGACTGTTCTGTTTTTTACAGATTCTGTTTTCTATGTGTTGTTTGCTTATTTTGATGAATCTATGAGTAGTATCGGAGGGTATGAACCATAGATAAGTTGGAGTACAGTATATATTACACCAATATGAATTTAGAATGAGTTCATTACAGTACCTAAGTGGTGGTTTTATTTTCTTATACTAACGGAGCTTACGAGTTTTCTGTTGAGTTTTGTGTTGTGGAGTTTTCAAGTTTTGGGTAAGGATTCGATGGACTATGGAATAAGGAGTGGAAAGATCCTAAGCTTGGGGATGACCAAGGCACCCCAAGATAATATTCAAGAATAGCCAAAAGCCTAAGCTTGGGGATGCCCCGGAAGGCATCCCCTCTTTCGTCTTCGTTCATCGGTAACTTTACTTGGAGCTATATTTTTATTCACCACATGATATGTGTTTTGCTTGGAGCGTCATTTTCTCTCGTTAGTATTTGCTTTCTGTTAGTTAGAATAATGTTTTGCATATTTAGTTTCAATAAAGAAGTCAAGGATAGCCTTTGCCATGCTTATTTTGCTAGTATACATGTTGCTGTTTGAAAACAGAAAGTTTACCGCTGTTGCAAAAATTCCTTAGAAAAGTAAGAGAGTGGTATAATGTTGAATCCTTTTGCATATTGAGCTCTGATAAATTTATTACAGTGAGAATTTTAGTTCATAATTTTTGGAGTCAAGGAAGTATTGATACTCTTGCATTCTTTACAGACTGTACTGTTTTGGCAGATTGCTGTTATGGTTGCATTGTTTGCATATGTTTGCTTGTTTAATGATTCTATTTGAGGATAGGAGTATTAAATATGCAGAGGCATTTAGTATGCAATGTTTAATAATTATTTAAGTGATTTTTTACAGTAGAAAATGATAAGGTTTTGCATTGGCTTATAATAACCTATCTCACGAGTTCTTGTTGAGTGTGTTGTGAATGAAGCTTTTGATAAAAAGAGAAACCATGATATGAGAGGAATTAAGGAGACACAAAAGTTCAAGCTTGGGGATGCTCAAGGCACCCCAAGATAATATTTCAAGAAGTCTCAAGCATCTAAGCTTGGGGATGCCCCGGTAGGCATCCCACCTTTCTTCTTCGACAACTATCGGTTAGTATCGGTTGAGCCTAAGTTTTTGCTTCTTCACATGAGTTGTGCTATCCTTGCAATGTAGTTTTCTTTAGCTTTGCTTGCTGTTTGAATAAAGTATCAAGATCCGAAATTATTAAATGAGAGAGAGCCATACATGAATCGGAATTTGTTAGAATACTCTATGTGCTTCACTTATATCTTTTGAGCTTGATAGTTTTGCTCATCGTGCTTCACTTATATCTTTTGAGCTTGATAGTTTTGCTCATAGTGCTTCACTTATATCTTTTAGAGCATGGTGGTGGATTTGTTTTAAAGAAACTATTGATCTCTCATGCTTCACTTAGATTATTTTGAGAGTCGTTAATAGCATGGTCGACCATGGAAGTCGATAATAGCTATGGGAGAGAGTCATTGAGCACCGCTTAAGAAGAATGACAAGCGTGACCAAAAACCAGTTTGGTTTCATGCCTGGGAGGTCGACCTTGGAAGCCATTTTCTTGGTACGACAGCTTATGGAGAGATATAGGGAGCAAAAGAAGGACTTGCATATGGTGTTCATTGACTTGGAGAAGGCCTATGATAAGATACCGCGGAATGTCATGTGGTGGGCCTTGGAGAAACACAAAGTCCCAGCAAAGTACATTACCCTCATCAAGGACATGTACGATAATGTTGTGACAAGTGTTCGAACAAGTGATGTCGACACTGATGACTTCCCGATTAAGATAGGACTGCATCAGGGGTCAGCTTTGAGCCCTTATCTTTTTGCATTGGTGATGGATGAGGTCACAAGGGATATACAAGGAGATATCCCATGGTGTATGCTCTTTGCGGATGATGTGGTGCTAGTTGACGATAGTCGGGCGGGGTTAAATAGGAAGTTGGAGTTATGGAGACAAACCTTGGAATCGAAAGGGTTTAGGCTTAGTAGGACTAAAACCGAGTACATGATGTGCAGTTTCAGTACTACTAGGTGTGAGGAGGAGGAAGTTAGCCTTGATGGTCAGGTGGTACCTCAGAAGGACACCTTTCGGTATTTGGGGTCAATGCTGCAGGAGGATGGGGGTATTGATGAAGATGTGAACCATCGGATCAAAGCCGGATGGATGAAGTGGCGCCAAGCTTCTGGCATTCTCTGACAAGAGAGTGCCACAAAAGCTAAAAGGCAAGTTCTAAAGGACGGCGGTTCGACCCGCAATGCTGTATGGCGCTGAGTGTTGGCCGACTAAAAGGCGACATGTTCAACAGTTAGGTGTGGCAGAGATGCGTATGTTGAGATGGATGTGTGGCCACACGAGGAAGGATCGAGTCCAGAATGATGATATACGAGATAGAGTTGGGGTAGCACCAATTGAAGAGAAGCTTGTCCAACAAATGCGAGATGGTTTGGGCATATCCAGTATGAGCCTCCGAAGCTCCGATGCATAGCGGATGGCTAAAGCGCATGGAGAATGTCAAGAGAGGCGGGTAGACCGAATTTGACATGGGAGGAGTCCGTTAAGAGAGACCTGAAGGATTGGGGTATCACCGAAGAGCTAGCTAAGGACATGGGTGCATGGAAGCTTGCTATCCATGTGCCAGAGCCATGAGTTGGTTGCGAGATCTTATGGGTTTAACCTCTAGCCTACCCCAACTTGCTTGGGACTAAAGGCTTTGTTGTTGTTGTTGCTGTTGTTGTTGTTAATAGCATGGTAATTTGCTTAATATTAATATACTTGGTATTCAAGATATGTGAAACTTTCTTTTGAGTGCGTTGAATACTAAGATAAGTTTGATGCTTGATAATTGTTTTGAGATGTGAAGATGGTGATATTAGAGTCATGCTAGTTAAGTAGTTGTGAATTCAAAGAATACTTGTGTTGAAGTTTGTGATTCCCGTAGCATGCACGTATGGTGAACCGTTATGTGATGAACTCGGAGCATGATTTATTTATTTATTGTCTTCCTTATGAGTGGCGGTCGGGGACGAGCGATGGTCTTTTCCTACCAATCTATCCCCCTAGGAGCATGCGCGTAATACTTTGCTTTGATAACTTCTAGATTTTTGCAACAAGTATATGAGTTCTTTATGACTAATGTTGAGTCCATGGATTATACGCACTTTTTCCCATCCTTCCACCATTGCTAGCCTCTCTAATACCGTGCACCTTTCGCTGGTATCATACACCCACCATATATCTTCCTCAAAACAGCCACCATACCTACCTATCATGGCATTTCCATAGCCATTCCGAGATATATTGCCATGCAACTTTCCACCGTTCTGTTTATTATGACACGCTCCATCATTTTCATATTGCTAGCATGATCATGTAGTTGACATTGTATTTGTGGCAAAGCCACCATTCATAATTCTTTCACACATGTCACTCATGATTCATTGCATATCCTGGTACACCGCCGGAGGCATTCATATAGAGTCATACTTTGTTCTAAGTATCGAGTTGTAATTGTTGAGTTGTAAGAAAAATAAAAGTGTGATGATCATCATTATTAGAGCATTGTCCCAAGTGAGGAAAGGATGATGGAGACTATGATTCCCCCATAAGTCAGGATGAGACTCCGGACGAGAAAAAATAAAAGAGGCCAAAGAAGCCCAAATAAAAAAAGGCCATAAAAATAGAAAGGCCCAAATAAAAAAATAAAAAAATGAGAGAAAAAGAGAGAAGGGACAATGTTACTATCCTTTTACCACACTTGTGCTTCAAAGTAGCACCAAGATCTTCATGATAGAGAGTCTCTCATTTTGTCACTTTCATATACTAGTGGGAATTTTTCATTATAGAACTTGGCTTGTATATTCCAATGATGGGCTTCCTCAAAAATGCCCTAGGTCTTCGTGAGCAAGCGAGTTGGATGCACACCCACTTAGTTTCTTTTGTAGAGCTTTCATATACTTATAGCTCTAGTGCATCCATTGCATGGTAATCCCTACTCACTCACATTGATATCTATTGATGGGCATCTCCATAGCCCGTTGATACGCCTAGTTAATGTGAGACTATCTTCCCTCTTTTTGTCTTCTCCAAAACCACCCTTCTATTCCACATATAGTGCTATATCCATGGCTCACGCTCATGTATTGCGTGAAGATTGAAAAAGTTTTGAAAATGTTAAAGTATGAAACAATTGCTTGGCTTGTCATCGGGGTTGTGCATGATTTAAATATTTTGTGTGGGGAAGATGGAGCATAGCCAGACTATTTGATTTTGTAGGGATAACTTTCTTTGGCCATGTTATTTTGAGAAGACATGATTGCTTTGATTAGTATGCTTGAAGTATTATTATTTTTGTGTCAGTAGGAAATTTTGTCTTGAATCTTTCGGATCTGAATATTTATACCACAATTAAGAAGATTTACATTGAAATTATGCCAAAGTATCACTCCGCATCAAAAATTCTTTTTTATCATTTACCTACTCGAGGACGAGCAGGAATTAAGCTTGGGGATGCTTGATACGTCTCCAACGTATCTATAATTTTTGATTGCTCCATGCTACTTTATCTACTGCTTTAGGCAATATTAGGCTTTATTATCCACTTTTATATTATTTTTGGGACTAACCTATTAACCGGAGGCCCAGCCAGATTTCTTTGTTTTATGCCTATTTAGGTGTTTCGAGGAAAAGGAATATCGACGGAGTCAAACGAACGAAATCAACTGGAGAAGTTATTTTTGGAAGGAAAGCAACCCAGGGAACTTGGAGTGCATGTCAGGGGAGATACGGGCTGCCCACAAGGGTGGGAGGCACCCCCCCCCCCTCGGGCGCGCCCCCCTACCTCGTGGGGCCCCCGTAGCTCCACCGACGTACTCCTTTCACCCATATATACCTACGTACCCTAAAACTTCCAGAACAGAAGATAGATCGGGAGTTCCGCCGCCGCAAGCCTCTGTAGCCACCAAAAACCTCTCAGGAGCCTGTTCCAGCGCCCTGCCGGAGGGGGATCCCATCACCGGTGGCCATCTTCATCATCCCGGCGCTATCCATGACGAGGAGGGAGTAGTTCACCCTCGGGGCTGAGGGTATGTACCAGTAGCTATGTGTTTGATCTCTCTCTCTCTCTCTCCCTCTCTCGTATTCTCTCTCATGTTCCATCTATGGCATGATCTTGATGTATCCCGAGCTTTGCTATTGTAGTTGGATCTTATGATGTTTCTCCCCCTCTACTCTCTTGTGATGAATTGAGTTTCCCCTTTGAAGTTATCTTATCGGATTGAGTATTTTATGAGAACACTTCATGTATGTCTTGTCGTGATTATCTGTGGTGACAATGGGATATCATGTGCCACTTGATGTATGTCTTGGTGATCAACTTGCGGGTTTCGTGACAATGGGAACCTATGCATAGGGGTTGGCACATGTTCTTGACTCTCCGGTAGAAACTTTGGGGCACTCTTTGAAGTACTTTTATGTTGGTTGGATGAATCTGAGATTGTGTGATGCATATCGTATAATCATGCCCACGGATACTTGAGGTGACAATGGAGTATCTAGGTGACATTAGGGTTTTGGTTGATTTGTGTCTTAAGGTGTTATTCTAGTACGAACTCTTTTATAGATTGATCCGAAAGAATAACTTTGAGGTGGTTTCGTACCCTACCATAATCTCTACGTTTGTTCTCCCCTATTAGTGGCTTTGGAGTGACTCTTTGTTGCATTTTGAGGGCTTGTCATATTATCTATCTATGTTATTATTGTTGAGAGAACTTGTACTAGTGAAAGTATGAACCCTAGGCCTTGTTTCCTATCATTGCAATACCGTTTACGCTCACTTTTATTACTTGTTACCTTGTTGTTTTTATATTTTCAGATTACAAAAACCTATATCTACTATCTATTTTGCACTTGTATCACCATCTCTTCGCCGAACTAGTGCACCTATACAATTTACCATTGTATTGGGTGTGTTGGGGACACAAGAGACTCTTTGTTATTTGGTTGCAGGGTTGCTTGAGAGAGACCATCTTCATCCTACGCCTCCTATGGATTGATAAACCTTAGGTCATCCACTTGAGGGAAATTTGTTACTGTCCTACAAACCTGTGCACTTGCAGGCCCAACAACGTCTACAAGAAGAAGGTTGTGTAGTAGACATCAGTGTTCTAACTAAAACGTTTGCGATGAGTGTTTCATATTTAAAAACCATTGACATTTTTTTCAAAAGAAAATCATTTGATAAGTTTGTACATTAAGAGAGAAAAATGCAAGTTCGTTCAAACCATATCTTTCATTCACTCACTCTGCGAATTTATATTCATATGATCGAGAATTTGAGATACAATATTAAACCCCAAAAAACTATTTCCGGCGGCAGCGGAGGCGGCGTGCCGCGCCGTCGTTGTCGTTGTCATCCTCCGGGACGCCGTTGTTGAAGTCTTCAAGGCAGCACAAAATGTTCTTCACTTGTAAATCAAACATCATATCGTTGCATGATCGACGAGCGGGGCACGGGAGGACGGCAACTGGCGCCGCTGAGAGGTAGCGGTCGACGGCAACGTCCCATGGAAGTCAAAGGCTCACTTCCCAATGAGCCTGCGCAGCGTACAGCTCGCACGCTTCCTGGTGAGCCTGCGCATTGGAGGACAGCTTGCATGCCTCTCGGTCAGCTTGTGCACCGGACTACGCTCACACGCCTTCCGTTCAGTCAAGGTCAAGCAGCTGTCCGCATGGCACCTCCTACAGCCATTAAAACCAACACACGTGGCGTCACGCGAATGGTTAACAGATCGCACACGGTTTGAATTATACAAACGTTTGAGATATTAAAGTGGTAGCTATTTTTTCAAAATGCCTTTGTTGGTTGTCATTATTCGAGTGCGCCTTCTCTCAAAATGGACACGAAAAATGCCACATCATGTCGGGTGCCATTCCATGATAGCATGCCAAGTTTCATAAATTTCAGACGAGTTTTGGATTTACCAGAATTTAAAAACCAGGCATCTCAATGTTTTGCCGGCAATCAACGGTGCCCTGGTGTTTGAAATTCATTCCCATTTCTTGTATGGGACCTAAGCTTGCACCCAAGCACACAGATTTATATGCACCGGAGCATGTGCATATGGTTCAAATTTGAATTATGCACATAAATGCATTCAAAACTCAGTTAATGCATAAAAATGTCCAAACGAACCCCGAAAAATCCCAAAATTTGACACAACACTCCTGTTGTTCTATGTTGACACGAGAAATTTTTTGAAAGCAATAAGAGGCAATGGATATCGTTTCGTCCGCAAAGGTGGGACGTTCCCTATCGAAACCATCATGCTTGTTGTGAGAAGCTCTGGTTTGTGAGAAGCATATACACAAACCTGCCCCAAATGGGACAAATTTTTTACCACGACATGTTTATGCCGCTCCATGATAGCATGCCAAGTTTCATGAATTTCAGACGAGTTTTGGATTTACTATAATTTAAAAACCAGGCATCTCAACATTTTGCCGGCAATCGACAATGCCCTGGTGTTTGAATTTCATTACCATCTCTTGCATGGGACCTAGAAATTCACCCAAGGACACAAATTAGATTTTTCAACCAACTTTAGTGCATTGGAGCATGTGCTTGTAGTTCAAATTTGAATTATGCACATAAAATGCCTAGAAAACCTAGTTAATGCATAAAAATGTCCAAACGAACCCCGCAAAATCACAAAAATTGACACAACACTCCTGTTTTTCTATGTTGACACTAGAAATTTTTTGAAAGCAATAACATGCAATGGATATCATTTCGTCCCCAAAGGTGGGACGTTCCTTATCGAAAACCATCATGCTTGTTGTGAGAAGCGTTGGTTTGTGAGAAGCTTATACCCGAACCTGCCCCAAATGGGACAATTTTATTTACCACAGCATGTTGATGCCGCTCCATGATAGCATGCCAAGTATCATGAATTTCATACAAGTTTTGGATTTACTAAAATTTAAAAATTAGGTATCTCAACGTTTTGCCGGCAATCAACAGTGCCCTGGTGTTTGAAATTCATTCCCGTCTCTTGCATGGGACCTAAGCATGAACCCAAGGACACACATGTGATTTTTCAACCAACTTTGGTGCATTGGAGCATGTGCTTGTAGTTCAAATTTGAATTATGCACATAAAATGCCTAGAAAACCCAGTTAATGCATACAAATGTCCAAATGAACCCCGAAAAATCACAAAATTTAACACAACACTCATGTTGTTCTATGTTGTCACTAGAAAAAGAATTGAAATCAAGAAGAGGCAACGGATATCGATTCATCCAGAAAGGTGAAACGTACCCTACCATAACCATGAGGCTTGTTGTCAGAAGCTCTGGTTTTTTAGAAGCTTATATACCCCAACCTGCCCCAAATAGGACAGTATTTTTACCACTGCATGTTGATGTCGTTCCATGCTAGCGTGTCAAGGTTCATAAATTTCAGACGTGTTTTCGATGTACTAGAATTTAAAAACCAAGTATCTCAATGTTAGCGGCCGAGCGACGGTGGCAAGGTGTTTGACATTCATTCTCATTTCCTGCATGGGACTTAAGCATGTAACCAAGGACACACATTCCAATTCTGAACCACTTTATATGCACTGGAGCATGTGCGTGTAGTTCAAATTTGAATAATGCACATGAATGCATAGAAAACTCAGTTAATGTATAACAATGTCTAAGCGAACCCCGAGAACTCCCAAAAAATGACACAACACTCGTGTTGTTCTATGTTGACACGAGAAAAAATTAGAAAGTAAGAAGAGGCAACATATATCGTTTGTCCGCCAAGGTGGCATGTTCCCTACCAAAACCATCTGGCTTGTTATGAAAGAAGCTCCGGTTTGCGAGAAGCTTATACCCAAACCTGGCCCAAATGGGAAAATATGTTTACCATGGCATGTCAATGCCGTTCCATGATATCATGTCAAGTTTCATGAATTTCAGCCGAGTTTTCGCTTGCTATAATTTTAAAACCATGTATCTCAATGTTAGCGGCTGAGCGACAATGTCAAGGTGTTTGACATTCATTCTCATTTCTTGTATGTGACATGAGCTTGCAACCAAGGACAAACATTTGATTTTGCAACCCGTTTTTAGAGACTGGAGCATGTGCTTTGATTTTGAATTGTGCATCTGAAATTGCTAGAAAACCAATTAATGTGTAAAATTTCCAAACGAACCCTGAATAATTCCAATTTTTTACGACACACATATAGTTGCATGTTCACTGCAGATAAAAGGTCTAGCAATTCAAACATTGTCCATTGTCGTTGTGACCCCATTATGTAATTCAAATCAAAATGAAAAATCAAGTAGATCCCACACAGTTTATTGTCACCAACCGTGTGAGATGTAGTACAAAATATCCCGGAGCACCGTTGGTGTATAGTATGCCTATTGCTTACGCGAGAAGGTGTGTCGGCTACAGTCCATAGTCGGCGTGTCAAGCACACTAGCTCGCTCCCCAAATACTCCCGCCTTTGCATGCCTCGCAATCTCAAAAATATCTGCTCACCCTTATCCAAATTTCCAGTAACCCCGCCTTGTTACTCATGCCTAGTAAAATTATCAGTTGCCGCGATATTTCCTCAAACACCACCTTACCCCCCCCCCACACACACATACACCACACACTCCACAAAACCTGCGCTCATCGACACACACCACGCCCGTAACCATTGGTAAGTCGCCGCCACCTCCATCCTCAACCTCTTCATGTGTGTCGGGGAGCTCGAGGAGCCAATGGCCCAAGAGAGATTTATTGCGGCCTATTCACCCGACGCCAGTGAGGTGGCCGCCAAGGTGTCCCCGTCGTCCTCCACGGGCTCTTTATCGATCTGCCATCGCCGGTCCCCCGATCTACCAGTCGTCGCGCCCCTACGCCGGTTCGAGGACTTCCCCATCCTCCTTCAGACCCGGCAGTCGACGAGGTCCTACCTCGGGGTCTAGCAGCAGTGGTGGGGGACGTGGGTCACCGAGATTAAAGATCAGGAGACCCACACCTGCCGGTGGCTCGATAGCTTCCACACGGCCGAGCTCGCGGCCATGGAGTACAACCGCTGGTAGGTCCTCTACCACGGCGCGACGGCTAGGCTCAGTTTCCCCTTCGGCAGAATCAACACTGGCGAGATAACTAGACGTGTCTTCAATTCTTGGAAACTGGCCTCACATTCCTCAGTCCAAATGAACTTGGTATCCTTCTTTAACAACTCCGTCATAGGCTTTGCAATCTTTGAAAAATTCTCAATGAATCTCCGGTGGTATCCTGCCAGTCCAAGAAAACTCCTGATCTCTCCAACTGTCGTTGGTGCTACCCAATTTGTCATGGTGACAACTTTCGTGGGGTCTACTGCTATTCCTTCTCCGGATATAACATGTCCTAGGAATCCAACTTCCTTCAACCAAAATTCACATTTGCTAAACTTGGCATATAACTGGTGTTCTCTAAGCTTCTCCAACACCAAACGCAAATGCTCCTTATGCTCCTCTTCGTTCTTCGAGTAAACCAAAATATCATCAATGAACACCACGATGAATTTATCCACAAACTCCATAAATACTTTGTTCATCATGTTTATGAAATAGGCAGGGGCGTTAGTCAGACCAAATGACATAACGGTATACTCATATAGCCCGTACCTGGTGGTAAAAGCTGTCTTAGGTATATCCTGCTCTCGAACCTTCAACTGATGGTATCCTGATTGCAAATCAATCTTAGAAAATACCTTTGCTCCTTGTAATCGGTCAAACAGATCATTGATCATCGGTAGTTGGTACTTGTTCTTGATGGTTACTGCATTCAATCCTCGATAATCAACAACCATCCTTAATGATCCGTCCTTCTTCTCCACTAGAAGTACTGGTGATCCCCAAGGCGAAGAACTTGGGCGAATGTAGCCTTTATCTAGTAACTCCTTAATCTGACTTTTAATGTCCTCCAAATCTTTTGTTGGCATCATGTATGGTCTCTTGGATATCGGCCCTGTGCCTGGCAAAAGCTCAATCAAAAACTCGATGTCTCTATCCGGTGGCATGCCTGGCAACTCTTCTGGAAATACATCAGGAAAATCCTTCACTACTGGTACTTCCTCCTGCACAACTCCTGATAAGGAATTTACGTGCATCCTCTTCGGCTCATGTCTGGATACATACTTGATCCTCTTCCCTTTTGGCGTTGTAAGTAAAATTGTCTTACTGGCACATTCAATGTTCCTGCCATACTTTGATAACCAATCCATGCCTAATATCACGTCCAATCCTTGTGATTCCAATACTATTAGATTTGAGGGAAACACGTAGTTACCAATCCTTAATGGTAACCGATCACACCATAGCCTGGCCATATACTCTGCTCCAGGCGAGGTTACTAACATGGGTGACCTGAGGGCTTGGGTTGGCAGTTTATACTTATCCACAAATCCCCTTGATATGTATGAATGCGATGCACCAGTATCAAAAGAACGAGTGCAGTAAATGACTTAACCAAAAACTTACCTATTACTGCATCGGGCTGGGCTTCAACCTCCTCCATGCTAACGTGGTTCACCTATCCTTTGTTGAAAGGTTCGGCTTCTTCCCAGAGCTTCCATTGCCATTTCCATTCTGGCCTTCAGGACATTCATTGGCGTAATGTCCAGTCCTCTGGCACTTAAAGCAAGTGACTTGACTCAGATCTCTCTTGGCTGGTGTTGTGAAAGTGCAACTAATCCCCGGGTGGTTTTGGTAATTAATAACAACATATATATCATTGAACTAATAGTTACTTGAGAATCATTTCAGAAAGTTCAGTGATATGGGTATGGCAAGGACTGAAGAAGTGGACCCCTCAAAATTCTAAGGCAAGCATTGGCAAAAGCTCAAGACTCCATTTTTGGTTTAGTGATCCAAGATCACATTGAGTCCATAGGAAAGCCAATACTATTAAAAGGGATGAGGTTATGTTAATGATCCGTTGCTCAAAGTGCTTAGTGATACATCTCCTAAACTATCGGCAACTCTCACGCAATATACACTCATAAGTAATCTCGGTCCCACCGATTTTCCAAACCCACCACACCGAGATGAACCACCTCACCACAAAGCCAAACCCTAGAAATTTCGGATTTTCCGATTCGAACTCAGTCTCACGAAACTTGCGTTGCCAAGCTTCAGAACCTTCATCATCAAATCGGTGTCACCAAGATGATGAAGTCGGTCCCACCGAGATTGGCAAGCTCTTGTCTTTGGACGAATCGGACTAACCGAGATTGTATTTTCGGTCCCACCGAAAATCCCAACGCTCACATGATTTGAACTTTCGGTCTCACCGAGTTGTCAACTTCGGTCCCACCGAGATTGGTCAAAGGTGTGTAACGGTTGGATTTTGTGTGGAGGCTATAAATACCCTCCACCCCTCTTCACTCGTGGAGAGAGCCATCGAAAGAACTACCACTCCTACCTTACATTTCGAGAAGAAAACTACCTACCCTTGTGTTGAGATCAAGTAGCTCCACTCCCACCATATGAAGCTTGATCTCTAGCCTTCCCAAGTTGCTTTCCACTCAATCCTTTCTTCCACCACAGCCAAATCGGTGAGGAGAGTTGAGTGTTGGGGAGATTATCATTTGAAGCACAAGAGCAAGGAGTTCATCATCATCAACACCATCTATTACCTTTTGGAGGGTGGTGCCTCCTAGATTGGTTAGGTGTCGCTTGGGAGCCTCCGTCGAGATGTGGAGTTGAACCAAGAAGTTTGTACGGGCAAGGAGATCGCCTACTTCGTGAAGATCTACCCCGAGTAAGGCTAGCCCTCCGTGGGCGTATGCCATGATGGCATAGACAAGGTTGCTTCTTCGTGGACCCTTCGTGGGTGGAGCCCTCCGTGGACTCTCGCAGCCGTTACCCTCCATGGGTTGAAGTCTCCATCAACATGGATTAACGATAGCACCACCTATCGGAACCACGAGAAAAAATCTCCGTGTCTCCAAATTGCGTTTGCTCTTCTCCACCTCTCTTTACTACATGTGCAATTTACTTTCCGCTGCCTATACTCTAGAATTGCATGTGTAGGGTGATACTTGACTTGATCATAATCGTGAATCTGCCAAAAACTTGTCTTTATCAAAAGGCTGAATTTTTATATTGTCAAGTAGTCTAATCACCCCCTCTAGACATACTTTCGATCCTACAAGTGGTATCGAGCTTTGGTCTCCATTGTATTGGTTTCCATTGCATTGGACTCCATAAGCTTGGTTTCACAACCTAGGAGAGTATGGCGTCTAGTGAGGGTAATTTTCGTAGAGGTCCTTACTTTGATGGTACAAACTTTGCTAGTTGGAAGCATAAAATGAAAATGCATATTCTTGGCCATAACCCAGCCGCATGGGGCATTATTTGTGTTGGTATGCAAGGTGAATTCTTTGAGGAAGGAAAAGTTCCGGATCGTGAAGCTACAACGGATGAATTGCGGATGTTGCAAAACAATGCTCAAGCTTGTGACATTCTCTTCAATGCCTTGTGTCCCGAGGAGTTCAACAAAATCAGCCGTCTTGAGAATGCAAAAGAGATTTGGGATACTTTTGTTGAAATGCACGAAGGTACCGAGTCCGTGAAGGAATCAAAGCTAGATGTTCTTCAAGGTCAACTTGACAAGTTCAAGATGAAGGAAGGTGAAGGAGTCGCTGAAATGTACTCTAGGCTTGCTCTCATCACAAATGAGATTGCCGGCTTAGGAAGCGAAGAAATGACCGACCGATTCATCATCAAGAAGATTCTCAGAGCTTTGGATGGAAAGTATGACACCGTGTGCACTTTGATCCAAATGATGCCAAACTACAAGAATCTCAAGCCAACCGAAGTCATTGGAAGAATTGTTGCTCATGAGATGACACTTAAAGATAAGGAAGAGCTTCATAACAAGTCAAGTGGTGCTTACAAAGCTACAAGTTATGCTCCCACAACCTCAAGTGACAAGCTAGTTTCCAATGAAGAGATAAGCCTAATGGTGAAGAACTTCAACAAATTCTACAAGAGTAGAAGCAAAGAGAGAAGCTCAAAGTCTAGATCATATGATGAAAAGAGATCTTCTAGTCGTGATCGAATCTGCTACAATTGTGGAAGACCGGACACTACTCAAATGAGTGTTCGGCTCCCCACAAGAGAAGAGAAAAATCTCCAAGAAGAAGAAGCTCAAGAGAAGAGTCACCTCGAAAGAGAGAAGGAGTAGAGATGATCGTTATGAACGAAGACCCTCTCGGAGAAGCAAGGATTCGGAGAGGAAAGACAAGTCATCAAGGAGCTACACAAGAAGAAAACATCAAGCTCATGTAGGTGAATGGGTCTCCGGCTCCGACTCCGACAATCATTCCGAAAGAAGCTATCACTCCAACTCCGACTACAGTCAAGATGAAGGTGTTGCCGGTCTTGCTCTCGTATCCTCCAACTTCAACTCCTATGACTTATTTGACTCACCAAATGAGGGAATTGGAAGATGCTTCATGGATAAAGGCCCCAAGGTATCACACCCTGAATTCATTGACTTTGATAGTGATGAGGATGACTTGCTTGGTGAAGATGAGCTTTTACATGACAAATCTAGTGAGCCTAGTAATGATGAACATGCTAGTAGTCTTTATAGTCGAGAAGAGTCGAATGACAATGCTATGAAGGAGATTGAGCGTTTAACTAAAGAACTAAACACTCTTAAGTTAGCTCATGAAACAACTCAAGAAGATCATAGAGAGCTCCTAAGATCTCATGAGAAGCTACGCTTCGAGAATCTCACTCTAGAGCAAGAACATGAGTTTCTAAAAGCTATCAATGATGATCTTCGAAAGAAGAGTTCTTCATATCTTGCCAAACGACTTCTCTTGTCTAATTTCTTGCCACCTATTAAAACTAAGCATGACAAGCATAAGAAAAATTCTTCATCTAGCAGTAACAATAACCATGCTAAATCCAATATTGTTGCTTCTAGTAGTTCTCTTGATTCCACTAACAATGTTTCAAGCCAAGTTACACTTGAGCAAGAAAATAGTTTATTGAAAGGGATTATAGAGAAAGGTGTTTACAAGAGCCTTGCCGGAAGCAAGAACTTTGAGGAAATTGTTCGCAAGCAAGGAAGGCACCGGAAGAATCAAGGAATTGGTTTTGAGCGAAAGTTCAACGCCGAAGGTGTTGAATGGGAAGAAGGTCAATATCCCACTCCACAGTTTATTCCTCAAAAGGAGAAGTACAATCCTACTTCTTCCAATGTGGAACAAGCTCAAGATGACCTTCCACCACAAGACCACAAGCTAAAAGGCAAGGACAAGCTTCAAGAGGAGATTGATGCATTTATTGAAGCACCTAAAGCCATGGTCAAGTGGGTTCCCAAGGAAGCGTCAAGTTCTACTTCGTCAAGCTCAACTACAACCCCAAGGATTCCCATCAAGATGATGTGGATCCCGAAGAAGAAGAACTAGAGAGTTCTTGAGGGTGACTCCGCCAACATACTTCACTCACATTCATTTTGGCAAAACTTGTGCAACCAACTTCCACATCTTGCACTAGTTCATGGAGTCACAAACCCTCTTGTTGGTAAGTCAAGGGACAAGGTAATCATTACTTTCATGGACATCATCTATTGTGAACTTCAATCTATGTCCATGGATATCCTTGTTTGTTCCTTGTGGGACTAACCCATGTAGGTATTGAAAGTGCCCGAATCCAAAGGATTGCTCCCAACTCTTGATTATCTTCATCAACATTGAGCATCCACATCTTCAACATCTACATGAAGTCTTCTACGACAACCCAAGGTTAGTTTGACCCTTTAAAAGGGTTCTCACATCTAGGGGAGCTTTGCTCTAAAGAATTGAGCTAAAGCATCTTCAAATGATGTGAACACATCAATGCTTTATGTAAAAGTGGTAACCCCACTTGTGCTTAAACGATGAGTATGACCTATGATCAAATGTTCTCATTTGACTCCTAAGTCAATATACTCATATAAAGATGACCTAGTCATCGACAAATTGTGTGATAGTAGCTAGAGTTTTGTTCGTGCATGTTTGACACATATTTCATTTGCTATCTTATTGTGTGAGCATGTTGGATGCATGATTTTATCCATTTGAGGACATCCATTTGTTGTTTTGGTCGTTTTGATTTTTCTGACCAAATGGATGGACAAGAATGCCTAAGTACCTCCCCTAGCTATCTATGCTTTCTTGTCTCAAATTCTATTCATGCTTACATCACAAACTTTGAACAAGTCAATTTGGACCCTCCGAGTGAGGAGCACTGAGCCACCGATCCGTCAAGGGCTAACTTCCAAAACCTTCTAAGTGATTTCGGTCGACCAACCCACTCAAACTCGGTCAAACCGAAAGCATTTGGATTGATCTAGGTTTTCACCTCGGTGAAACCGAGTTGTGATTTTCGGCGTGACGAAGTGTATAACTGCCTCTAGTTATCCATCTCGGTGCCACCGAAGTTTTACAACTCGGTCCCACCGACAATGAAGGGGTATATATATCTCGAGGGCGCGTTGATTTCTACTTCAAAACGCCCCCACACCTTCTTGCCGTCGCCGTGGTCTCCGGATCGTCTCCGTCGTCGCTTTGTCGCCAGGCGCCGCCGCAGTCTCCGTCGCCGTCAGCGGACATCTTCTCCGCGCCGTTGCCCGAGAGGAACTCCACCAAGTTAGGGTGAGTTTGATCCCACTCGTGCTCCCATCTCGATTCAATGCACGTTTGGTTTGTCTATAATCTTGCCACGTTTGAAATCTTCCGAACACCGAGTAGTTCCTTTGGATTAGATTCGAGTAAAAGTTTTAGGGTTAGGTTTCGCCGAACACATCTCGGTGAGACTGATTTTACATTCTCGGTATGACCGATTTGGCCTCTGGCCATTGCCATCGCACCTTCGGTCCAACCGAAGTTGTGCAAATCGGTGCGACGAAATGAGGATTTAGTGAAACCCTAGTGTTTTCGGCAGGACCAAAACCCACTTCGGTCCAACCGAAAGTGGTGTGAATGCTTCTGTTTGAACACTTCGGATTCACCGAATTTTAAACTCGGTCTGACCGAAATGTCTTCTATGAAAACCTAATACTAGAATTTGAACTCATTTTGTTTGCAAAATCTTCGCAGTTTGTGATAACTCTTCTACTCTGCCTACACCTTATCTATTCACGGGTTGTCGGCCATGTCGATGCCGGTGACAGCGAACAGGTCGAGTCACCTATTGCTGATATTCCGAGGCAGCACTAGTCCCGATCCCAAAGAGGTCTTGAGATGATTGTGAGAGGAGTACACCAAGTGGTTTGCCTCCTGCAGCCACCAGGGCCAGAAAGAAGAGGAACTCTGATGAAGAAGATTCTGATTTCATTGTTGAGGAAGAGGTCTCCTCCAAGCCAAAGAGAAAAGTTGTTGCCAAAGAGCCACAGGGTCAGCAAACCAAGAAAGGCACCAGAAAAGTGAAGCAGTCCACTGTTGCCAAGAAGCTGAGCTTGGAAGAGGAAACTACAAGCAAGGTGAAGAAAACTTCCAAGAGGAAGAGGATTGTGCATGATGATGCAGCAGAGGAAGATGAGGATGAGGAAGCACCCCAGCCTCCTCCTCAGAAGTCTAAGTTCATGGGTGATGCCATCAGGGCAGGAGCCACTTCTAAGTCCAAGCCATCTGCTCCAGTCAAGGCAGCTCCAGCAAAGCCTGCTGCCAAGCCCAAGAAGACTGTCAGGAACATCCCTGCATCTGAGAAGAAGAAAGATGATGTGCCACCAGCTGTGTCAGATGATGAGGCACCAGTTTTGCTGAAACTTTGACAGAAACTGCCACTTCACAATGATGCTCATCCTCAAGCTGAGAACATGAAGGAAAGGAAGGATAGAGGTCTCAGGCTATGGAGACAAGCTGATCCATATGCTGTGAGGAGAAGAACTGCTGTTGATCCAAGATTCCACACCAGAGAGCAGCAGGACTTCTATGAGACTGTGCTGATGGACAAGAAGCCCATAGTTGCAGACACTCGCTATGTTGACTGGGCATACATTGTGATGAAGAGCACAGAGACTTCTTTCCACATGTGCATGAGAGCTTCACTTTGCATGTGGAGTTGCAGACTTTGTAGGTCGAAGTTGACCAGTTGGAATGATGAAATGATTATGCAATTCTATGCCATGACTCATTTCTATCCCGATGGAAAGATCACATGGATGGTGAAGGCCAAAGATTCTCTTCAACTGTTGAAGAATGGGCAGAACTGCTGAATGCTCCGGTCTGAGAGAGAGGATGATGTTGATGTCTATGGTATTCCCAAGAAGAACCATGAATCTATGAAGAATATGTACAACGAGGTTCCAGCTAAGGATTTAGGAATCTGGAAGCTCGGCTCGATGTATTATCTCGAGCAGGTCTACCTACCACAAACACTATTACGAGGCATACCTTGATGCCCAAGTGCGAGATCATCGCATGATCGAGGATACTCTATCAACATGCTGCATATACTTGATGAGAAGGCACCTTTCAAGGTGATGGACTTGATAGTTGAGACCATCAAGAGGACTGCGGTGACCGAAGAGGTCATGTGGATTTGCCCGCACATTCAGATGCTTATCAATGCCAAGTTTGGCACGGGCACATACTTGTTGGATAGACCACACTTGCCACCGCAGCCTGAGCATGAGGATAATGTTGTTGTGATGGATGAGGAGGATCCAACGTCGGTTGAAGGTCAAGCAAAGATTGAAGCTGCCAAGAAAGCCAAAGCTGAGAAGGAAGCAGCAGCAGCAGCTAACCCAAGAGTGTTGGAGAGCAGCTCCTTGAAGCTACCGGAGGATTGAACAACGCTGGCCAGCATTATGCAGTCTCGGGAGAGTCTTGAAAGGATTGTTGAAGACAAGATCCATGCTCTGGATGTGAAGTCGATCAAGTGCAAGTAATCAACAAGCTTGAGGCAGATATTGAGGAAGCAAAGAGGGAGAAGGAAGAGCTCATGCGTGAGATGCAGGATGACCTAGTCCAGATGATTATCAACAGCTGCTCCGGTTCCCACAAGACCCGATCACCTGCTATTCGATGGATGACACCGGGACTACAGCCTTAGCACCTCCCACAGCTCCATCCGTTGCTCCAGCTCCAGCTCCAGTGACCACTCCTCCAGCTCCACAGACATCAGCTGAAGTCTTCGCAGATGCTGCCATCTCAACTCCAACATCAACCTGCAGACAGAGCCGCCCGCAGAGTCCCCGGTGGACGCTTAGCTCTATACTTTTGAACTTTTTGGTACCTTGTTGCCAAAGGGGGAGAAATTGTAAAGATCATAGGACTTCGAGAGAGAGAGTGCTGTCGCTTTTGCTCTTTCGTTCATTTGCGGTTTCTTTGAGATACTTTTGATTTTCGAGACATTCCGTGTGTTTGATACTACGTTTCATTCTACCTTAATGAGTGCTTGGTCGTACTATGCCTTAATGTGTGCTTAATGCTTATCATATGCTATTCATATCTTGTATGACCATTTACTCATGTCTTGGTGATTGGGTGCATGCTATTCATTCTTATCATTTTGTGCGCTCCACCAAGATGTATGTGACATGGAAGAGTGACCCATGATCCTAATCGATTGTGCATTTGCATTCAAACGCAAATCTTAAATAATGCACAAATTTAGGGGGAGCTCTTGCTTATCACATACTTCTCAAAGCGACGATATTATTCATTGATTATATTCTTTGTCGAGCTTTGATCTATATGTTGTCATCAATTACCAAAAGGGGAGATTGAAAGTGCAACTAATCCCGGGTGGTTTTGGTAATTAATAACAACATATATATCATTGAACTAATAGTTACTTGAGAATCATTTCAGAAAGTTCATTGATATGGGTATGGCAAGGACTGAAGAAGTGGACCCTCAAAATGCTAAGGCAAGCATTGGCAAAAGCTCAAGACTCCATTTTTGGTTTAGTGATCCAAGATCACATTGAGTCCATAGGAAAGCCAATACTATTAAAAGGGATGAGGTTATGTTAATGATCTGGTTGCTCAAAGTGCTTAGTGATACATCTCCTAAACTATCGGCAACTCTCGCTGCAATATACACTCATAAGTAATCTCGGTCCCACCGATTTTCCAAACCCACCACACCGAGATGAACCACCTCACCACAAAGCCAAACCCTAGAAATTTCGGATTTTCCGATTCGAACTCGGTCTCACGAAACTTGAGTTGCCAAGCTTCAGAACCTTCATCATCAAATCGGTGTCACCGAGATGATGAAGTCGGTCCCACCGAGATTGGCAAGCTCTTGTCTTTGGACGAATCGGACTAACCGAGTTTGTATTTTCGGTCCCACCGAAAATCCCAACGTTCACATGATTTGAACTTTCGGTCTCACCGAGTTGTCAACTTCGGTCCCACCGAGATTGGTCAAAAGTGTGTAACGGTTGGATTTTGTGTGGAGGCTATAAATACCCTCCACCCCTCTTCACTCGTGGAGAGAGCCATCGAAAGAACTACCACTCCTACCTTACATTTCGAGAAGAAAACTACCTACCCTTGTGTTGAGATCAAGTAGCTCCACTCCCACCATATGAAGCTTGATCTCTAGCCTTCCCAAGTTGCTTTCCACTCAATCCTTTCTTCCACCACAGCCAAATCGGTGAGGAGAGTTGAGTGTTGGGGAGATTATCATTTGAAGCACAAGAGCAAGGAGTTCATCATCATCAACACCATCTATTACCTTTTGGAGGGTGGTGCCTCCTAGATTGGTTAGGTGTCGCTTGGGAGCCTCCGTCGAGATGTGGAGTTGAACCAAGAAGTTTGTAAGGGCAAGGAGATCGCCTACTTCGTGAAGATCTACCCCAGTAAGGCTAGCCCTCCGTGGGCGTATGCCATGATGGCATAGACAAGGTTGCTTCTTCGTGGACCCTTCATGGGTGGAGCCCTCCGTGGACTCTCGCAGCCGTTACCCTCCGTGGGTTGAAGTCTCCATCAACGTGGATTGACGATAGCACCACCTATCGGAACCACGAGAAAAAATCTCCGTGTCTCCAAATTGCGTTTGCTCTTCTCCACCTCTCTTTACTACATGTGCAATTTACTTTCCGCTGCCTATACTCTAGAATTGCATGTGTAGGGTGATACTTGACTTGATCATAATCGTGAATCTGCCAAAAACTTGTCTTTATCAAAAGGCTGAATTTTTATATTGTCAAGTAGTCTAATCACCCCCCCTCTAGACATACTTTCGATCCTACATGTTGAAGGGTTGGTACGGTTCTGGCCATTACTTCCTCCATTCCCGTTACCATTCTTGGAACCATTATGGTTGTGCGAGCTACCACCTCCATGGGTATGCTGGAACTGTCCTCCTGACTTCGGGTAAAACGTGGCTTCTGCTGAGCTCCAGAATTGTACTTCCCTTGTCCATACTTCCTCTTCCGATTTTCAATCTGTTGCTGCTTCCCTTCAATCAGAAGAGCATGGTCTACCAAGTCCTGGTAGTTGTTGAAACTTTCTACCATCAACTGCAAGCTCAGCTCATCATTCAGTCCTTCCAGAAACTTCTCTTGCTTAGCTACATCTGTAGCAACGTCATCTGGGGCATAACGTGCTAGCTTACTGAAATCATCCATGTATTGGCCAACTGTACGTCCTCCCTGGCGTAAGTTGCAAAACTCACACTTCTTCATGGCCATAGCTCCTGCTGAAACATGAGCAGTACGAAAAGCCTGCTTAAACTGATCCCATGTGACAGTGTCTACTGGATAAGTGGCTGTGAAATTCTCCCACCATGATGCTGCGGGTCCCTCAAGCTGATGTGTGGCACATCGCACCTTTTCCGCATCTGTGCATCCTGTAGTGGTCAACTCTCTGGCTGTCTTGCGTAGCCAATCATCTGCAACAATCGGCCCGGTGCTACTGGAAAACACCGGTGGATTTAGCCTATGGAAATGGGTTAAGTGATCAACAGGTGGTGGCGGTGGTGGATTGTTGTTGTTGTTGTTCCCCTGATTCTGATTCTGCACTAGTATCTGCATCAATGCATTCTGCTGCTGGATCAACTGGGTGAGCTCCGGTGGGAAAGCAAATCCGTTGTCACGCCTCGGAGGCATCTGAGGGTTGAGAAAAGATGAGAATACAGAATAGAATGAGGTATGGAGGGAATACACTACCCATATGCACATGAGACAAATTGCAATCAAAACACTTCATTCAAACAAGCAAGGGCATACAACGGTCTATCTATCGTTACAGAAGTGCTCGGACTATACTAGATACATGGGGGAAAATACTACTACTGTTATGGCGGTCAACTAGAAAAACTGCTCCGATGAAGACTCCATGATATCTGCTCCAGCTTCGTCAACATAGTCATCATCACTATCGTCTGGGTCCGAGTCGGTGTCGTTGATGATGATGTAGTTCTTGGGACAAGTGCAATCTTTGTCTTCTCCAGTTGCTGGAAATCCCATGAACACTCTTAGCTTCTTCTTCAGATCTTCATTCTTCTCGACTAGCGTTGTTATTTCCTCCTCATATCCATCGCGTGTAGACTTGAGTTCTTCCTCCAGTTCCGTGATCTTGGTCATGGCCTTCTTCAGATCCATCATGCCTGCACACATCTGGTTTTCCTGGCGTCGAATGTGCTGGTTTAACTCCTGGATGAAAGCTGCAATTGATCTGTCCTTCCTGGTGCTGATCATCTCCCATTGCTCATCTCGGCGCCCACAAATCTGATAGGTAGTATCCTTAAGCTCCTTGTGGTAAACTTCTCCAATACGTCCCATGGTAATGTGGGCTGCCATGCTCTTTCCTAGACTCCAGGTTGGTGCGTCAAAGGAAAACTCTATGGGCTCAGTGACGGGCATGAACATCCTTCCTGGAACTTGAACTTGAATCATCCAGCGCTCCTCTTCAGGTAAAGTAGCGTTGTAGGTTCCGGTGAAGCTTGGTACTCTGATCTTCAGGTACTTGGTAACTTCCTTCAGATGTCGTCCAAAGAGTGTATCTTCATCTAGTTGCATGAACTTGTTCCTTGCATCCGTCATCCTAAAAGAGAGTAGAAAAGATGAGGAGTTAGAACTGAGAAGAGAGGGTAGTGATCTAGGGCTTTGATACCATCTTATAGCGACCAGATCTCAAACAGTCTGATCTTTGTGCATCAGTGTCATCCCTGGATCAGTAATGCTGACACGCACAATACTTGAAGGATTTATAACAGAGTAGCAATCACACACTTATTACATCGAATGTCTCAAAAGAGAGCTTATTACAATAAATATGGCTTAAGGCCATCTAATAACGATAACAGCGGAAGGCTTGGAAGATAAGTGAGTCCATCAACTCCAACGGCATCACTGAGTATAGAACCACAATTCCTAAGGCATCTTACTCATCGTCTGGAAAGTCTGCAACATGAACGTTGCAGCCCAAAAATGGGTCAGCACATGGAATATGCTGGCAAAGTAACACATACAGAGTAATGAAAGAATAAAGCTATACTACATGCATATATGGCTGGTGGAAAGCTCTATGGTTACAGTTTTGCATAAAGCCAATTTTTCCCTACTGCAAAGGAATAAATTTATTTAACTATCATGGTGGTTGTTAAACATTGAGAATGGTTGACAGCATTCTCAATCCCAATTAAGTAACATCATCATTAAACAAACCCAACAATATTAATTAGAGTAATGTGATGAGATTCACATGATAATCCAAGTACTAGGTACTCAAAACGTCCATAACCGGAGACACGGCTAACCATGATTAGTTTATACACTTTGCAGAGGTTTGCGCACTTTTCCCCACAAGAGTCGATCTCCTCCGTCGGGATTCTCTTACTACATGGTGTTTGAGAAAATGGATGACCGAGACATAGTCTTTCAGAAGCGCTAGCACCTTACGAGACAGTACCAACCTACATCCCCTACATCTGCTAGTCTACCACTGTAAGAGTTCGCACAACTTAATCAACTATGCTAGAACCCATAGTAGCTTGTGGCTGCACACAGAAGTTTCTAGCATGAATAATCTTATAATCCCTTTGAGCCTGGGTGACGGTCCAAAAACAAACAGGCAATCCTGGAATACCCAGGTACCTCAATCCACCCAGATGTGTATTAAAGTTGCCACCTTAAATAAACCATTAATTAACAATCTCACATCTGTCATGGATACGCTTACCCAATCCACGTCTACTAGCATAGCATGGCATAATAAGCAAACGTAGAAGTAACTCCCAAAGGTTTAAATAATAGAACATGGCAATAGCTACTACCTCATCTACTTCCCAAAAACCCACATATTAATCAACTCCTAATCATGCAGTTGTTTGAGGATTGAGCTAATGCAATAAAACCGGGTAATAAAGAAGTATGATCAAAGTGTTACTTGCCTTGCTGATGATCCGCAAAACCTAGGGATTCGAAGTAGCAAGCGGCGCAATCCGGGTACTCTATTGCAAGCAAAAAACAAACAAGCATACAATAAGTACTCATCTAATGCACGGGTAAAACTCAAATAACAGATCTAACCAGAAAATTCAACTTAAGAACTCCGGTTTGCAAAAAGAATCAAATCAAACGAAGAAACAAAACTCAAACGGCAAAAGAAAACAAGCTTTATTTACTAATCTGGACCTAAGTCAAATTTTAAAGTAGCAAAAACTTGTTTTAGTAGATTATTTGGAAAGAGGGTTTTGAGACGAAACTCTAGGCGCTTGAATCGCCTGATTCCAATAAACGAGCGAAAAGTTAAACTAAAACGAAAATCGGATCAGAAATCACGATTAGAAAAATCACGGAATAAATCCGAGAAAAAGAAAAATGACGAACAGATTTACGAACGAACGTTCCTTATCTGGATCTAAACGGTGAACGCGTTCGTTAAAACGAATGAACGAGCGAACGCTCGCTAATTAAATAAACCGAAAGAAAAACTGATCTAATTAAAAAAACAAAACTAGGGTTTTCTTAAAAAACGAAGTGGTTTTTCTTTTAAAAAAACCGGCGTCGGCGGCGGCTCGGGCGGTACCTCCGGTGAGGTCCTCGGCGGGCGGGCGCCTGACGGGTGGCGAGGGGCGGGGCTCGGCGGGGGGGGGGGGTGGTCTTGGCGGCGGCACGAGGTGGCGGGCGGGCGGCTCGCCGCGAGGATCTTGCGGCAAGGGCTGACTTGGGGCTCCTAGGGGCCCGGCACTGGTATTTAAAGGGGAGGGTCGGCGGCTTGGGGAGGGGGCAAGCGGCGGCGGGAGGCGGAGTCCGCTCAGACTCTGTGGCCTGGGAAGGCGGAAAGCGGCTGGGTGGGTGGGCTTTGGTGAGCTTCGCCTGGTCGGTATGCGAGCACGTTTTTTTTAAACAATTTCCCCGAACAGAAAAAAAATCTAGCAAAAATAAATAAAAATCTAAAAATACCAAAATAAATTTTCATCGTCCAAATAAAATATTTAGAACAAGATGAACATTTTTTTGGCCCTAAATGCAGTTTTGAAAAACGTGTAATTTTTTCCTAAATTCAAATAAAATAGCAAAAACACCAAAATAAATCTTATTTGATTTTTTTATTAAATCCTCATTATTTATTTATTTTGGGAAAGTCATTTTATTCCCTCTCTCATATTTTTATGATTGAAATAATTGAAGATAAAATAAATAAAATCAAATGATCCTATTTTCAGAATTTGAGAAAACTCAAATATGAAAATAACGCAATCCCCAACTCTCTCCGTGGGTCCTTGAGTTGCGTAGAATTTCTAGGATCGAGGCAAAATGCATTAAATATGATGTGCACTGATGATCTGTTTGTATAACATTCCAAATTGAAAATTTGTGTTTTTACATGATGTTATGTCAAAGACCCCCCTAGCCAATGAATGATCCACCTATGTTTCCAACGGGATTTTGGCCATGAGTTTGTTAACGTTCATATTGGTAACACTACAACGGATATTTTTTGACTTTCTCGTGAAGAGTGTGTGTTCTCGGTAATAAACAAGTATTGATCATACAAGCTCGAAAAAGACAACATATTGGTCCGTATTACTTAAACATAAACCACAACGAAACTCTATGCATGTATCATTTCTTTGGCATAATTCCGTCACTAGGCAATGATAGTTTTGAGCAAGTGATGATTGAAAGAAGTGTTCTAGAGCCTTTATGAAAAGACACTCATGGGTGTTAGCGAGTTAATCTCGTATCATGTTGTCTTTACATACCTTTGATGAGTCTCAAACGTATCTATAATTTATAATTGTTAAATGTTATGTTATCATTTTGTATACTTTATATGCTATTTTGTATTAATTTTCTGGATTAACCTATTAGTTTAGTGTCCAGTGTCAGTTCCTATCTTTTTGCATGCTTTTGGTTTTGTAGAAAATACATACCTAGGAAGGTCCAAACACGATGAAAATTTACAAGGATTTTTTCTATACTATTTGCAACACTAGAAGCTTTGAGGAGAGGTCAGAAGACCCACGAGCCTCCCATAAACCAGGGGGCGCGACTCAGGAGAGGGGGCGTGTTGGCCAGGCTTGTGGGGCCCACAAGCACCCGTTCGCCATAATTCCAAGCCTATATATTACTACATATTCAGAAACCCTCGAAGCAAGACCCGGAACATTTTATTGCTGTCGCAAGCCTCTATTCCTAAGCGATAACATCTGGAGCCCTATTCCGGTACTCTACCGGCGGGGGGGATCATTGGGGAGGCCATTTTCATCAACCTTGATGCGTCCATGATTATGTGTGAGTAGTTCTTTCAGGACCTACAGGTCCATAGTAGTAGCCAAATCTCTCTCTCTCTCTCTCACTCTCTCTCTCTCTATCTATCTATCTTCAACACAATGATCTCTTCAGAGATCTATTCAATGTAATTCCTGTGGCATGTTTGTTGGGATCCGATGAATATCGGATTATTCATTGATTTATATTGATTCTATTGAAGTCTCTCTCTTGTGTAAATCTATAGCTATGTATGCTTTCCGATCTATGAGTCTTCTTTAGCCAAGATAGATGAGTAGGTTTTCAGAGGGAGTGGCGCATAGTAGTGGGTTCAATCTTGCGGTGATCTTGCCCAACGACTAAAGGGGCAAAGGCACACATTGTGTTGTTGCTACTAAGGGTAAATGACGTGGTTTGGTCATATGATCGATCTCTTCTTGTCTACATTATGTCATCTTTCTTATTGCGTTACTTTGTTTGTCATGAACATAATATTTTGAAATGCATGTTGGATAGAGGTCTTGGGGTAGAGTAATAGTTGTAGATGTTGTTGTTGGGAAACGTAGTAGAAAACAAAAAAAATCTCCCTATGAACACCCAAGAACAATATGAAGATGCATGTCGGGTTAGGATCAACGATCGTTACTGACTCTGGAGTGCAGCGAAAGTAGACGAGTTTGTGTAGATCGTACTTGGAGTCCTAGAATGTCGATGACGATCCCACGAACCGCCCTCGAACAAAAGACCAAAAGCACGACCTCTCTACTTGGTTGCAAGCGTACGGTCTTCATGGTCTGACAACACTTCACCGTCCAGAGCTAATCGTCACCGAAGAATTAGAGGGAGGAGATTAGAACCACACGGGGCTTCTATTTATGAGGATTAGAGGCGGCTAGGGCTAGCTCTAATTATTCAACTAGGACCAACTAGAACTAGAACTAGATCAACAAGAGGAGGCTCCAAAACTTGTGTCATCACAGGGTGGAAATCCTCTAGTATATATAGGTTTAGGGGAGAGGAGGGGGAAGGAGTCCCACTTGGTGTGCTGGCCTAGAGGGGGGGTGGACTCCCATCCCTAGTAGGATTTGACCTCCCATAGTGGGAAAGGCGGCGCCTCCCTATTGGGCCCTTGTGGTCCGATTCCTTATCCACCTCCTGGCCTTATTAGGCCCATTGATATTAAATTAAATATATATTTGTTCTACACATTTTTAAGAGCATTATATATAATTTAACATCACCGGAAACATTTTCCACCTAAATATAATTAGTCAGTTAAACTTGGTATTACTCGATATTGACTGAAACCCTTCCAGTGACCCTGAAATGCTTCGGAAACCTCTCGGAACTATTATGGATATTAATGAAACAATTCCACAAATATATTCCCATTAATCATGTACTACTAACAATCAGCAGATCGTGATTACCTTAAACTTGTGACCCTATAAGTTTGGTAAATCATAGACATGAACGAAACCCCTTCGTCCAGTGACCAATAGAAGAACCGTGGACATCCATATCAGTCCCTATGATTACACGAATGATATTAGAGTAAACCTTTGGTTATCATGTGACGTTCCCTTTGCTTTGTGATACTTTACAAAACCCGGTGTGCATTGGTATCCTCCTAAGTCATCACCGTGCTCACTATACCGTTGCTCCTGTTACCGGTTTTGTTCTTCTTTCGCATTAACGTGTTTCGGCATCCCTGTGACATAGTCACCTGTGTATGGCCAGAAGATGATGGACGCTGTCACACCAAGAGGCCCCTAAGAATATCCCTCCATCGTCAGAGTAGCAAATCTCACTCTCAAGCTATCTGATCACTTGTCAAACTTTCTGGTGAACCTGGAAGTTGTCGTTATGATCACCTTGTTATAGGTGACATTTGAGCAATCCCAAAGCCCAGCGTCCAATAGGAAGTGACCAAGACACTCTCATGGTCTGAGGAACTAAAACACATACTAACACTTCGTGTTATAACAAATGATTTCAGACGATATAATCACAAAGTATAACAGACAAGTATTGGGTCGATTCAATATAATTGCTCTTCTAACGTCACAACCCTCAATGTTGTTTTAGGACTATCATTACACTTAACGATATCCTAAGATCTGGAAAATGTGATCACCAACAACACTTGAGTCAGTCTTAGAGGCGAGACAGGGAACCTGTTGTTAATGATTTATCATTTCACACGAGCATACGAGTTTTCCACTGAATCGTATATTCAAGGATCATAGCAGTTATAGCATGAAATATGAACTCTTAATTGTGAATAATGCAACTATGATAATACAATATTATTGCCTCTAGGGCATATTTCCAACATTAGTTGGACTAATGGTCTAGTTATCACGGACGTGATGCCTATGTGATATTATACCATGAATGATCATTGTTATAATTTGCACTGTTCTATATATTGTCCAACAGTAACTTGTCTACCATGCATCTATATGCTTTCGAGAGAGATGCCAGTAGTGAACCTGTGGCCCCCGGGTCTATTTTGCATTAATACAAAAACTTCTACAATTTCTCTTTAGTTTCTCTTTACTATTTTGCTACTTTGCCTGTCACTATCTACATTTAATACTGCAACTAGTAAGAACAAAGGGAGTGACGACCCCCTTGCCTTTGTTGGGTGCAAGCAATTTTAGTTGTTTGAGTGCAGGTACTTCTAACATTGTTAGTGTGGTGCCTCTTACTGGTTCGATAAACCCTGGTTCATAATTGAGGGAAATACTTTCTGTTGTTGTGCTACATCACCCTTCTTCTCTAGGGAAATCCAACTACTCCTACGGGAGTGGCAGCCTTTCACTCCCATATTTATGTTTTCATTGCTCAAGAAAGAAAATTACCTTTTGTACATTCCCAACGAGCATATGTTAACTAGACTAAATAGAATGAAAACTACATTATCATTTTGTGTAGATTAGACAGAGCTTTGTGCTGATTATCTTTACTTCACTAACACTTGCATAATAACCATGCCATTGCTACAATTATACTAAGTTTTTAGGTGAAAAAGCGTGGGGATGTTTAGGCGTACCGATCCTAAATGAACCAGAACCTTCTCGTCATTTTGGTTTAAACAACCGAGTTCCTTATGGTTGGGTTTTTATCTTTGTTGCTCAAGGACGATCAAGATTAAAGCTTGGTGAGGTTGATGAGTGTTAGTTTTGCGCTCATCACACCATTGTTTAAACCAGATAATCTTAAAAATTCCGAGAAAATCACTCTGATATTGCCATTCTTGGCTAACAAATGTGACAGATTGCAAACTCCATTCTTTATTTTGGTTCCACGGAAAAAGAGGCCATACATGGATAAAAATCATTATTTAGAAGGGAACAAGCAAAATGGAGAGGAAAGGAAATTGGAGGCGCAACAAATGATCCAAAGTGCAAGACACTGTGTAGTATGGGCGCAAGCGCTTGTACTAGCCGCCAGAGGCTCTGTGGCGTCCAACCCAACAACTTCCATAAAGGGGCCAACACCAGAATCCCTCAGGAGCATCGTCGAAAACCACCATTCATGAGCCAAAAGCCATTCTCCAACCTCAGCTCCCGCCATTTCCCATCTCATCTCCACAGCCACCACCATCACCATCACCTCGGCAAACCACCTCCAAGTTAGCCATACTCGTAATCATGCATCGCATTCAGCAACCATTGTAAGACATATTATCAACAAAGTATTCATATTTATGTCTTCTCAATTGATTTCTTCTTACGATCTAATCACCATGTGTGAGTATTTTGATAGAGCAATCAATGGAGGCATATCCTTGCAACTAGATGCATTTGTACAGGATCGATTGAATTGACTTCAAATTAACGTCATACATGTGTTAGAATTGCATCGTAGTTGTCTCTCATCTCTTTCTCGTTCTTCGACCATGCAAGTACCCAAGATCTTGGAGTTTGATCAAGGAGGAGGTTAGGAGAATGGAGAATGCATAACGCTATTCCAAAAACCAGTGACAAAAAGGATTAGTACGGTAGTAGAAAGCCAATCATCGGGGATTCATGAGGTGTAGTCATTAAACATCAATGTTTTTGTTTGAATTTTGTTCTTAATAATCAGTGTAACCCTGCACGATGGTAAGGGCCCGCGGTTGGACAATTGACTCTTGATGCAGGTCACGAACCGGCCAAGATGTAATTTGGACACATCACCCACTTCGTCTTGCTACAAGCACATGTTAGCGGGTGTCTTTGAGGGAGTCCTGGATTAGGGGGTCCTCGGACAGCCGGACTATATACTTGTGTCGGACTGTTGGACTATGAAGATACAAGATTGAAGACTTCGTCCCGTGTCCGGGTGGGACTCTCCTTTGCGTGGAAGGCAAGCTTGGCAATTCGTATATATAGATTTTCTTCTCTGTAACTGACTCTGTGTAACCCTAGCCCCCTCCGGTGTCTATATAAACCGGAGGGTTTAGTCCGTAGGACAAGAACAATCATAATCATAGGCTAGCTTCTAGGGTTTAGCCTCTACGATCTCGTGGTAGATCAACTCTTGTAATACTCATATCATCAAGATTAATCAAGCAGGAAGTAGGGTATTACCTCCATAGAGAGGGCCCAACCCTGGGTAAACATTGTGTCCCCCGCCTCCTGTTACCATTAGCCTTAGACGCACAGTTCGGGAACCCCTACCCGAGATCCACCGGTTTTGACACCGACATTGGTGCTTTCATTGAGAGTTCCGTTGTGACGTTGAAAAAAGGTTTGATGGCTCACCTTGTTATCAAGGACAACATCACCTCTGGGGGAGCCCTGGCTTTAGGCCCAACCCTCTGACTGGGCGGCTTCGTCATGACCACCCGCTCGGCCGCCGTGCCGACGATGACTTCTCGGGTCATCAAAAACAGCCTCCACATCAGCTCGGAATATGCCGAGCGGATGGATCCATTGGAACTCTCGTCCTTGAACGAGCTCTTGGATCGCATCGCCGCCTTTCGAGTCGCTACGGACTATGATCAGATTGGGCTTAAACCTGATCAAAGAGATTAACTCTCCGTCGGTCACCCACCAGATAGCGGTGGTGGAGGAGCAACGCAGCGATTCTTCCTCTCTTTTGAGGATGAACTATGTCTGGAATCCCAAGCTCTCCGAGCCGGATACCCGTTTGCGGGAGGACATGACCCAAACTCCGAACTTAGAATCAGACAGCGGGCCAGAAAAATTTGGCAACATCCTGGAATCCGAACTGCCAAGTTTGGAAGCTCCTCTGCCCCTGGGTCTCAGATCGGGTCAGGGTTCGGACTTAAATCCACCCACCCACCCAGATACAAGCGATCTTTCCCACATTAGACAACAATCCCAAGAGACAATACATCAGTTTTGGGCCAGATTCCTCCTTGTAACGAGCAAGATCAAGGATTGTCGCGAGGAAGATGCAATCTCATTCTTTTGCAAAAATTGCACGGACAAGTGAATCCTCAACGCCATAAGTCGCTGTGACATATCACACTTTGCTGACTTGGCGGCCATAGTACAAAAGTACTGTGTGATGGAAAGCGCCTGGAAAACCCAGGCAAAATTTTGGGATCCTCCGGCTCTCACTAAACCCCTCGTCCAAACTAAAAGGCTGCACTCTCGCAAGTTACCCGATCCAATTACAAAGAAACCAAAGCCCACTATGAGGCGTGGAACCGTAATGGAGGGATGGCTCAATGGGCCATGCAAAATTCACACCACACTGGATACCATACCAACACACAACCTTAGAGCATGTTGGATACTTCGGCAGGTGGCCAAGAGCGGCGAGGATCTCCTCATTAACGACACCGTAGAGCATCATCATGTAGAAAACAACAATACAATATTGACAGTCTTCGAGACTTTCGCCTCAAATAACAGGCGCAAGCGAGCACTCTGCGGCCTCGCCGAAGTCTGACATGTTGCAGCAATAAATCCATGGAATGACATGGCCATAACCTTCAATGCCAGTGACGAACCTCAATTCCGAACAGTCCGAGCACCAGCCACTCTGGTCCTTAGTCCAATTGTGGACGGCTTCCGGCTTACTAAAGTGCTCATGGACGGTGGCAGTGGATTAAACCTCATCTACGAGGAAACTCTCAACAAAATGGAAATAGAGAAGAGCCGCATTGAGCAAAGCAGCACGACCTTCAGAGCAATTATCCCTAGTCGGGAGGCACGATGTGCAGGGAAAATCACACTCGATGTGGTATTCAGCACACTGGAGAATTACAGGTCCGAAGAGATAACATTCCAAGTGGCCCCGTTCAGTAGCGGATACCACACCCTTTTATGGTGGGACGCATTCGCGAGCTTCCAAGCTATACCCCATTACGGGTACATGAAGCTCAAGATGCCCGGGCCCAATGGAATCATCACTCTAGCCAGTGATCCGGACGTAGCACTCCGCGTCAAAAATAAAACCGCCGCCCTGGCCCTTGACGCATTATCCGAAGCCCTCGTGGCCGAAGAACTAACTATGATGTGCTCCACAATGGACAGGGACGACGTGATACTCGACAAAAGATCCAAGTCCACCTCTTTCAAACCAGCAGACGAAATAGTCAAATTCCAAGTCCACCCAACGGACTCTACAAAAATAGCATCCATCGGGGCACAACTGAACCCCACAATAGACGCTGCACTACGGGCGTTCTTACGCGAGAATTGGGACATCTTTGCCTGGCATGCCAGGGATCCCACGTAGGCTGGCCGAGCATAGCCTAAACATATTGAAGGGATACAAGCCGGTCAAGCAGACTCTACGGTGCTTCTCAGAACCTAAACGACAAGCCATGGGAGAGGAGCTAGCCAAGTTACTCGAAGCTGGATTCATCAGTGAAATAAAACACCTGGACTAGCTGGCAAACCTGGTGATGGTACCAAAGAAGGACAAATCCTGGCGCCTATGTGTCGATTTCAAGGACCTCAATAAGGCTTTCCCCAAGGACCCCTTCCCTCTCCCCCGCATCGATCAAATCATCGACGCTACCGCAGGACACGACTAATTGTGCTTCCTCGACGCATACTCCGGATACCATCAAATCAAGATGGCGGAGTCCGATCAAGCCGCAATGGCATTCATCACTCCATACGGCCTTTTCTGTTTCAACACCATGCCTTTCGGGCTCAAAAACGCCGGTGCTACCAACCAATGCATGATCCAGACATGCTTGGAAAAACAATCAGCAAAATAGTTGAGGCATACATAGACGATGTGGTCATCAAGACCAGACACGTCGAATCTTTAATAGACGATCTGAGGCTCACATTCGACAATCTCCGAACATATGACATCAAGCTCAATCCGGAAAAATGCGTTTTCAGCGTTCCAGCCGGAAAGCTCCTGGGCTTCATCGTTTCCAATAGAGGAATTGAAGCAAACTCGGCTAAAATCCAAGCTTTGTCACAGTTGGCTACCCCAACAGACCTCAAGCAAATCCAGAAATTAACTGGATGTGTGGCTGCCTTAAGCCGCTTTATCTCCCAATTGGGAGAAAAGGCACTACCTCTTTATCGCCTTCTTCTATGCACCGAACACTTCGAGTGGACAGATGCGTCTACGGCCGGACTAGAAGAAATAAAGGCCCTCTTGGCCAGCAACCCAATCCTGGCCGAACCGAACATTGGAGAACCCATACTGTTATATATAGCTGCAACGCACCAAGTTGTAAGTGCAGTGCTCATGGTCGAGCGAGAGGAGGATGGACATAAGTTCCCGCTTCAAAAGCCGGTATACTACGTATCTACTATCCTCACACCATGCAAGTCACGGCACCCACATTATCAAAAGATAGCATACACGGTCTTCATGGCATCCCGGAAACTACGACACTACTTTCAAGAGTGTTCAATTACGGTGGCCTCCGAAGTACCACTCAACGATATAATAAATAACCGCGATGCCATGGGCCGGATTGCTAAATGGGCCATCGAGCTCCTCCTGTTCGACATTATATATAAACCACGACGAGCCATTAAATCACAAGTACTGGCTGACTTCGTCGCCGAATGGACAGAAGCCGAACTCCCTAAAGAGTACGACGCATACTCCAACTGGATCATGCACTTTGACGGATCTAAGATGCTGGCTGGTCTGGGAGCAGACGTGGTCCTGACATCCCCCGCTGGAGATATAGTCCAATACGTACTCCAAATATTATACACAGACTCCAATAATGCAGCCGAATACGAGGCTCTGTTGCACGGTCTTTGGATGGTAGTCTCCATGGGCATTCAATGCCTAGAGGTGCGTGGAGATTCGAACCTCGCAATATCCCAAATAAACGGAGACTTTGATGCCAAGGACCCAAAAATGGCGGCTTACCGTAACGCCGTCCTCAAAATGTTAGCTTGGTTCGAGGGGCTTGAATTTCATCATGTGGTCCGAGAAAACAATCAAGCAGCGGATATCCTCGCCCGCATCGGCGCTAAGCGCTACCCCATCCCACCTAATATCTTCTTGGAGAGGCTGTTCAAGCCATCGGTGGTGTGGCAAGGGGAGACCGGCAATACTAGTCCGGATCCGATCACAAACCCAGAGCCCGAACACTCTGACATAATCGGAGGCTCCGCCACCGAAATAACACCTTCGCCCCACGTAATCATGGTTGTCATTGCCCCCTGGACCGAACCCTTCTTAGCCTACCTAAATAGGCAAGAACTCCCCGAGGACCAAAATGAGGCACATTGCATTGTGCGGCGCTCTAAAGCCTACAAGGTCCACGAGGGAGAGCTTTATAAGAAAAGCACTATCGGAGTACTCCAAAGATGTATCTCCGAAGAGGAAGGGCGGCAGCTCTTGGCCGAAATTCATGCTGGACTCGGCGGCCACCATGCTGCAGCTCGGGCCCTTGTAAGCAAGGCCTTCCGTATAGGTTTCTACTGGCCGACAGCCCGAGCAGACGCATAGGACCTCGTCCAACATTGCGTCGGTTGCCAGCTCTTCGCCAACCAAAGCCGTATGCCACCTACCGCACTCCAAATGATCCCCATAACTTGTCCCTTTGCGGTCTGGGGGCTCGATATGGTCGGACCCATTAAAGGAGGAAGCCATAAGAAAAAAATACCTGTTGGTCATGGTGAATAAATTCACCAAATGGATAGAGGCCAAACCAGTTAAAACGGCTAAATCTGGACCAATGATAGACTTCATATCAGGGGTCGTGCACTATTACGGTGTCCCCCACAGCATCATCACCGGTAATGGCTCCAACTTCATAGCCGAAGAGGTGAAAACTTGGTGCGGCAACATGGGCATTAAGCTCGATTACGCCTCCGTCTATCACCCCCAAACAAACGGTCAAGTCGAACGAGCAAATGGTCTTATTATGAGCGGCATCAAACCTAGACTAGTGCGATCCTTAAAGGAATCAGACACGCACTGGGTCGAGGAGCTCGACTCCGTACTATGGGGACTGCGGACCACGCCAAATCGCACTACCGGATACACACTGTCGTGGATTTGTCACGGCAGATGTCCTAGTGAAAGGACTTAGTCGTGGAGCCATCGCTACGGGTTTACTTGAAGGGGTTAAAGCGGACACAAAGACACGAGGGTTTATACTAGTTCGGCCCCTTCGATGAAGGTAAAAGCCTACGTCTAGTTGTGATGGAATTGATGTGGTCTCGATGGCTAGGGAGCAAACAAGCTTCGCCTAGGCTCGAGTTGTGGTTGTCTGTCCTGAACCGCCGCCGGGTCGTCCCCTTATATACATGAGTGACGCTCGTCGGTCCACAGAGTCCCAACCGGTTCATACTCGTATCCCGGTTGGTATCTCTCTATTCCTAACTTACAATACAAGTTATACATCAGGCCGGTTTACGGCTACAGGTTCTAAACCGACTATAGGCCTTGGGCCTTCATCTGCTTATACCACTAATGAAGTTAACCTGGCCCAAGTAGGCCGGTTCACGCCTAGTGGTAATATCCCCAACATTAGGCCCCAGATTGATTTGAACCGGTTCATGTCAATCCTTCCCAAAATCTTGTGTCTTGGACATCTTCTGGTAATTGGTAAACCGCCATGTCGTCATCATTTCTGGTTGCTGTAAACCGGCATGACGTCATCATGAAATTTATCATTTATAACGCCCTCCTTTTAACAATAGCTCCTGGATCCGCGCGCTTGACCTAACTCTGTTGCCTTATAAATAGGACCGAAGGGTCATTTCCTTTCCTTTCCCTTCGTCCTTTCTTCTTCGTCTTCCTCGCATCGCCAGCCTTGGAGCTCCGCCACCGCCGTCGACCTCTGCTTCGTCTTGGGCCGCTGCATCAACCTGAACGCACCAGAGCATTGCGGTATCCTTCCGCATCTTCTCCGTTTCCAGTAAGCTTTCTCCTCTTCTTGACCTAGATATGTTCTTAGGGTTCCATGTTCGTGCTGTGTTCGTAGCTTGCTCATACTTGTTCTCTGGCTCTTGAATGAATCTGTGAACCCCTGCTGTGTTTAGTAGTAATCTCTAAGCATCCGCCTGTAATTTCTCATCTAAATCCATAGATCTCACGCACATACCCGCTCAATGGTTCACTTCCGTTCTGCCTTACTCTTCGGAATATTTTCTGTTTTTATGAACTTGTTGTAGATCCGCGGCTGTAATAGGATCTTGTGAAACCTGTTTCTGCATACCTAGTTGTCCACAACTTAAATTGCTTCCGATGCTTAGGTCAGGCGGTTTAACTTACCATAGAGAAAAATTACTAAGCCGGTATATACCATTAGTCCACTGGTTGAACCGCCAGAATCCTTATGATGCCGCATTGTAGAAGACCGGTTTATAGGCATTGCCTCCGGTTTATCGTTGTTTAGATCAACACCTTCTTTTATCCAACATATTCTTGAACCGGATCACCTATTTCTTGTAGATCTCACCATGGCCAAACAAGTATATGAGTGCAATTGGGTTCCCTCTCGCGTCACAGAATCTCAGTTGGATGATCTAGTCCTGATCGGTGCTTTAGACAATAAAGATACGATCCACTGGAGGGTTCCTGGAAATGAATGTCCTCCCACACCTCAGGAGGGAGAGGTTGTGGTTTTTGCAGATCACTTGGCCCGGGGCTTCAAACCGCCCGGTTCTAAATTTTACCGGGATGTGTTAGCCAATTTTCAGCTCCGTCCACAGGATATTGGTCCCAATTCCGTTACCAATCTATGTCACTTTCAAGTGCTCTCTGAGGTATACCTTCAAGAGGAGCCTTCAGTCGATTTGTTTAGAGATTGCTTCCATTTAAACCGTCGCACTGAGTTTACCGACGGCCCCAATACTGAATTGGGCGGTATGGCCATTCAGAAGAGGAAAGAGATCACTTATCCCCACGTCAAACTCCATACTCACCCCAAGGAGTGGAATGCAACTTGGTTTTATTGCAAGGATACCTCCCCTGACAATGAAAATCCCTTACCTGGCTTCCGCCCGGAACGGCTTAGCAACACTCACCCTTTTCCACAAAGACTAAGTGCCAAAGAGAGAATTAAATATGCTCCGCAACTGTCCAAGCTCCGAGCCTTTATGGCCAATGGTTTAACGGGAATAAACCTTGCACGCTGTTGGATATCATGGAGCATATTGCCTCTGAGCCGGCGCTCCAGTTTGATGTGCAAGTATACTGATAGTGTCGATGACCCACTCCGACACACTAAAATCCAACTCTCCGATGATGAAGTCACAGATTCTATAAAGAAAATGCTGAATGAACTGGAGCACCTCTGTGCTCAAACCGGTCTGCTTCCTTACTGCACCACCAACAAACCACCAGCGGTAAGATTTTAATTGCTCTATTGTTGAACCTGTTACTGCTTTATCTGTCTGTCATTTAATTACTGCTGATCCAGGGCGATAATCCGTTTTGGAGCAAGAAGCTTCCACAAGAGAAAACGGAGAAGGCAGGGCGGTCAACCTGGCCCAAGACCAAGGTTATCAAGAAGCCAGCTCACAAGAGAAAAACCACCGCTTCATCTGACCCAGCTATTGATGATGATGTGGGTAACCCGGACCTTGAGGTAGAACTTGATTCACTTGGCTTACTTTTTACACGCCTTATTGATGATGATGCTTGTTAGGACGACGCTGAAGCCAGTAATGCGGAATTCATTGAGGTAACTATTCTCTCTTCCGATTCAGAAATCTTGCCTTTGCCAAAATTTCGCCAGGCAAACCGAAAAGTTAAATTTTCTCATCCTCTTGCTTATTTGGATCCCAAATTTCTTATGAAGACTCAGCAACATGAAGCTCGCCGCACAACCCGGCACAGTGGCCAGGTAGTTACCTCCGCCGGTTTACCAAACAGTCCGGTTCGAAAACGCCGCTCCGAGGTCTCCGACCTTTTTATTGATTTAAATCCTAAAGCGGGTTTCTTCCGTCAACCTCTTAATCCATCCGACTCCGATTATCAGGTTACTTCTCATTCATCTTCTGGTGAATCGTCGGCCACTCAGCTGCCACCATTGAAAACGGTTCTTGGGTAAGCTAAGCTGAACATATGCTTCCAGTATACTGTGTAATGGCTTATGCTTTTCCTTGACTCTTTGTTTTTCTTTCAGGGCCAAACCTAAACCAAGCAAGAAGGCCCGCCTGGATAAAGCGGCTGAAGAAGATGTAGCCCCAGAACATGACAAAGTGCCAGATCTTGAAGCGTTTACTCCTGAAGATATTCCCAATGATCCTCTTTTGCAAGACGATGCAATTCCCGAAGAGAGGCATATTAACACTTCAGTCTCTGCTGACCCGCCTGCCAGCTCCATCCAGATTGAGAAATCCCGATCCTGGCGACAAACCGCCGCACCAACACAAACCGGCGAGTCCAAAGATGATGATGTTGTGATTACGGTGTAGGCCGCTTTGAATCCGGGAATCCTGTCACCTTAACCAAGCATACCGTAAAAGAGGATTTTTTCCGCTCTGAACAAAGGAAAATGGGATGTTGAACTGGAAACATATGCTGCTCAGAGTGCCCAAGATCTTCATTTCGGCTATTTAAACCGGCTTTATACTAGCCGTGACTGTGAAGCTGGTCTGGTAAAGATGATGAGGGATAAATTTGAGGTAACTTCCTTCTTTACTTACTGCCATTGTATCAATCCTCCTAGCCCCCAAGGGTCAGTTTGTAACCTTCGTCAACCGGGACTTGAATACGATCCTCGATACTTTGAAATCCATCAATATAGCCCCCAAGGGCCGGTTTAACTTAGCATAATTAAACCGGGGCTCCGATAGAAAACTATCCTTAGAACATAATTTGATCAAATAGCCATTAGCCCCCAAGTACCAAGTTGAATACCTGTATTGAGCTTGGGACTTTGCAATCTAGTAATATATGAAAATTGAAAGTACATTAGCCCCCAAGTATCAGGCGTATAACTTTGTTATGTGGTTGATACTTCAATTTCTTGGACCGCTTGTTTAAATCTAAATGCCGTCTGTATGCAGGCTGAGGTGAGAATCAAGGAGGACCGGATTGCCGATTTGCAGGAGACCTTGAAAACCCAACAGGCTGAAACAGACAAGGCAAAGGAAGAATTAACCAGCGCCTTGAGCATCGCTGAACAGCTGAAGGAAGGCTTCAAGAAAGAGCGGGCTGATTGGGCCACTGAGAAGGCCGCTTTAACCAAAAGAGCGGAAAATGCTGAAGCTGCCCTTAAACCGGTGGTGGATGAACTTACGGTCATAAAGCGGCAAATACACTCCATGACCGCTGCGATCTTTGGTAATCTCCGTTTAACTTCTGTGATAATTTGAACCTGCTGTAGTATAAATCCGGTTTGAGACCGTCCCTACATTGTTGTAGGCACACGCATCGGGCACTTAGGAAACGATGTGCGGAAGAAACTGAAGGCTGCCTACACCTTAGTGGAACAATTGTATACCGGAGCCCAGCGGATCATCACCACAGCCTCTCATAACAACCCGGCCCCCTCTTTAATCCAGGACACTCTTAACAGGTTGTCGATGCTTCCGGCCCGGATTGAGGAGCTGAAAAAATCCGCTGCTCGAACCGGAGCTATTAACGCCTTGATCCGGGCAAAGGCATGGGTGCCAGATTTCGACCCTGTGGAAGCAGCTCAAGGCTATCCCAGCCTGAAGGAGGATGGCTCTGAATTTAACGAAGATGATTTGAGGGTAATAAACCGTGCAGTGCGACCTCTGGCTTGTCAATTAGCTGAAGAGGCAGACTTGACGCATTATCAAGCGCAATACAACGATCAGAACAAGCGAGTGCCTGCCCCAACTCTTGAAGCGGAGAATCTGATTCCTCCAATCCGTAAGCATACTTACGCTCCTGATATTGAACCGTCTTCCCTGATCCATGAAGAGGCTGTTTTCCAAGCTTTAATGGGAATCGACTGGACCACTGTTGATTTCCAGCCAATGGGTAGAGACGAGGAAGCTGAAGCGGACGATGACAAGGAGCAGGCCTGAACCGGGAGCCGGTTTGGATAGCTGTCTTTGGCATCTTTCCAAAATAACAATGATCTTATTCGGGCACCGTGTTGCCTTGTAATAGGATAGTTAATACTTCTATCTTGAAATGCCTTCGTGCCTAAGTACTGAAGCTTTTGTTCGAAAAACCTCAATTCATATTTCCTGCAATCAGAAAAATTTGAACTTCGGTGGCGGTTATACCGCTAGCCGGTTTATGATCTTAATATGTGTATCAGTAATGTAACGAATAGGTGATACAAAATACCTGCCATGTCTGGGCATGAAGCTGGCTTAGCCAAGCTTTGAAGCGGAGGTTTTATAAACCATTACCGTCAACAAGGGGGGAGAAAACAGCTCCCGTATAAACCGTACTAGTCAATACAAACCCCCTTGTTACTCCATGATGTTAACAGGAAAAGGTAAACTGGGCATACTTCTCCGGATTAAAGGGGAATCAAATCCATCGGCTGAACCGGAAAAAAGGTGGTTGTTGACATAAAAGAAATCCAACAAAAACAAAGAACAAACAAGCCATGAAAATAACATGGAAGCAAAGGCAATGATAAAAACCATTTGCAAAAATATGCTATACTGAGCTGATTAGATGGTGTTACCATGGTCGGACAGGACCAAGCCCCCAATAGGAGTGACAATGATTCAAGTCAGCCAGGTCCCCAAATGAAACCGTGGCATATATGTCAAATCAAGAGGCGTGGCAATGGTTCGGGTTCGACCAAGCCCCCAAGTGACTTTGTGGCCTTAGGCCGATCAAGAGGCGTGACTGGTTCAGACTTGACCATGTCCCCAAGTGATCTGGTGGCTGTCGCCTATCAAAAGGTGTCGCGTTGGTTCGGACATGACCAAGGCCCCAAGTGATATATAAAAAGCAAATGTCAAGGGGTAAACCGGAGGCCGCTTTAAAAACAGAGCCACTCCATGTAACCACGCATGATAAGAAAGACAGAGACCCCGCTTTAGCTGAGGCTCCGGTTTTATTATATCAAAGATAATATATACACTGTCATGATATGTACATAGATAGAGCCGATGGCTCAAGTGTAGTAAGGCCGAAGATGAGCTATGTTCCACGGCCTGTTGGTCTCCTCCTCTGATGTGCGTGAGTCTTTATGCTCTCGAATATCAATCAGATAGTACGACCCGTTGTGCAGATTCTTGCTGACCACGAAAGGTCCCTCCCAAGGTGGGGATAACTTGTGCATATCTGTCTGGTCTTGGATGAGTCGAAGCACCAAATCTCCTTCTTGAAAAGTTCTGGTTCTAACCCGGCGACTGTGATAGCGACGAAGATCTTGTTGGTAAATCGCCGAACGGGCAGCCGCTATATCACGCTCCTCGTCCAATAGGTCCAAAGCGTCTTGCCGTGCTGTCTCATTGTCCGCTTCAACATAAGCTGCCACACGAGGCGAATCGTGCCGGATATCACTAGGGAGAACTGCCTCTGCTCCGTAGACCATGAAAAATGGTGTGTATCCTGTGGATCGGTTTGGCGTAGTATTGATACTCCATAGCACAGATGGTAGCTCTTCAACCCAACATCCTGGTGTTCTTTGCAATGGGACCATAAGCCGGGGTTTGATGCCTCGCAAGATCTCTTGATTAGCTCGTTCTGCCTGTCCATTGGACTGGGGGTGCGCCACTGACGATACGTCAAGTCGGATGTGCTCACGTTCACAGAACTCCTTCATAGCGCCCTTGGATAAATTGGTACCATTGTCAGTAATGATACTGTGTGGAAAGCCAAACCGGAAAATCACCTTTTTGATGAACTGCACCGCTGTTGCTGCATCACACTTGCTGACAGGCTCCGCTTCAACCCACTTGGTAAATTTGTCAACTGCCACCAAAAGGTGGGTTTTCTTATCCTTGGATCTTTTAAAAGGTCCGACCATATCCAGCCCCCAAGTTGCAAACGGCCACGTTATTGGGATCATCCTCAATTCTTGAGCCGGCACATGAGCACGCCTTGAAAATTTCTGACATCCATCACACCGTTTAACCAAGTCCTCCGCATCAGCATGCGCTGTCAACCAGTAGAACCCGTGACGAAACGCCTTTGCCACCAGAGACTTTGAACCGGCGTGGTGTCCACAATCCCCTTCATGGATTTCTCTTAAGATTTCACAGCCTTCCTCAGGAGAAACACAACGTTGAAACGCCCCTGATACACTGCAATGATGCAATTCACCATTGACAATCGTCATAGACTTGGATCGCCGGACTATCTGCCTGGCTAGAATCTCATCCTCTGGTAACTCCCCCCGGTTCATGTACGCAAGATAAGGAACTGTCCAATCCGGAATAACGTGCAGGGTTGCCACCAATTGAGCCTCCGGATCAGGAATAGCCAAATCCGCTTCACCTGGGAGCTTGACTGACGGGTTGTGCAACACGTCCAGAAAGACATTAGGCGGGACCGGTTTGCGCTGAGAGCCCAACCGGCTTAAAGCGTCCGCCGCTTCATTCTTCCGACGGTCCACATGATCCACTTGATAACCCTTGAAGCAACCAGCAATATTATCCACTTCCCGACGATATGCAGCCATGAGCGGGTCCTTAGAATCCCAAGTGCCAGACACCTGTTGAGCCACGAGGTCCGAGTCACCGAAGCACTTAACCCGGCTTAAATTCATCTCTTTAGCCATCCAGAGACCATGGAGCAAGGCTTTGTACTCAGCTGCATTATTAGTACAAGGGAACATTAAGTGGAGAACATAACAAAACTTATCACCTCGTGGGGAAGTTAATACGACTCCAGCCCCCGAGCCTTCCAATTGCCTGGATCCATCAAAATGAATAGTCCAATATGTGTGATCCGGCTTCTCCTCTGGTGCTTGTAACTCCGTCCAGTCATTGATGAAATCAACAAGTGCTTGAGACTTCACCGCCGTCCGAGGTACATACTTCAGTCCGTGTGGCCCAAGCTCTATAGCCCACTTGGCAATCCGGCCAGTCGCCTCCCGGTTCTGTATGATATCACCCAAGGGAGCTGAACTGACCACTGTGATGGGGTGCCCTTGAAAATACTGCTTCAACTTCCGACTGGCCATGAAGACACCATAGACCAGCTTCTGCCAATGCGGATACCTTTGCTTGGATTCAATAAGCACCTCACTGATATAATAAACCGGCCGCTGAACCGGATATTCCTTGCCTGCCTCCTTGCGTTCCACCACAATAGCCACGCTAACTGCCCGAGCATTGGCTGCTACGTATAATAATAGTGGCTCCTTGTCGACCGGAGCTGCAAGAACAGGTGAAAGATCGAGGATGTTGCCTAGAGGGGGGGTGAATAGGCGCTTTAAAATAATTACGGTTTAGGCTTGAACAAATGCGGAATAAACCTAACGGTTAATTTGTCAAGCACAAAACTTAAAACAACTAGGCTCACCTATGTGCACCAACAACTTATGCTAAGCAAGATAAGCAACTATGTGATAGCAAGATATATGACAAAGAACAATATGGCTATCACCAAGTAAAGTGCATAAGTAAAGGGCTCGGGTAAGAGATAACCGAGGCACGCGGAGACGATGATGTATCCCGAAGTTCACACCCTTGCGGATGCTAATCTCCGTTTGGAGCGGTGTGGAGGCACAATGCTCCCAAGAAGCCACTAGGGCCACGTAATCTCCTCATGCCCTCGCACAATGCAAGATGCCATGATTCCACTAAGGGACCCTTGAGGGCGGTCACCGAACCCGTACAAATGGCAACCCTTGGGGGCGGTCACCGAACCCGTACACTTTGGCAACCCTTGGGGGCGGTCACCGGAACCCGTCAAGATGCTCAGGCGATCTCCACAACCTAATTGGAGACCCGACGCTTGCCGGAGCTTTACACCACAATGATTGAGCTCCGAACACCACCAACCGTCTAGGGCGCCCAAGCACCCAAGAGGAACAAGCTCAAGGGCACCAAGCACCCAATAGTAATAAGCTTCTCAAACTTCACTTCCACGTATCACGGTGGAGAACTCAAACCAATGCACCAAATGCAATGGCAAGGGCACACGGAGTGCCCAAGTCCTTCTCTCTCAAATCCCACCGAAGCAACTAATGCTAGGGAGGAAAATGTGAGGAAGAACAAGAAGGAGAACACCAAGAACTCCAAGATCAAGATCCAAGGGGTTCCCCTCACATAGAGGAGAAAGTGATTGGTGGAAATGTGGATCTAGATCTCCTCTCTTTTCCCTCAAAAACTAGCAAGAATCCATGGAGGGATTGAGAGTTAGCAAGCTCGAAGAAGGTCAACAATGGGGGAAGAACACAAGCTCAAAGGATAAGGTTCAATGGGGAAGAAGACCCCCTTTTATAGGACCTCCTGAATCCAACCGTTATGTGCTCAGGTCGTGCACAAGCGGTACTACCGCTTAGCACGCTCAAAACAGCCCAAACGAGAGAGAAAACACGAGTTTTTGGTCCGGGGCGGTACTACCGCTTAGGAGCCACGGTAGTACTGCTCTGGAGCGGTAGTACCGCTCAGGAGTTGCAGTAGTACCGCTCTAGAGCAGTAGTAAAAAATTACATCCGCTCTAGTCGCGGTAGTACCGCTGCAGCCTTCACCAAAACAGCCACAACTTTTGCAAACGGACTCCAAATTCGATGAAACCAAGTTTGTTGGAAAGCTAGCAACAAGGGCTAACACAATCTTGAAAGAAATACCAATAATAAGCAAATGAGAAAAGGCCCAAAAGAAAATGGTGAGAACCCTTCCTCGGAGAAGACCGGTAAAACCTCCAACACCGAAAACATCATAGAAGACGCATGCAAACTCCGTTTTCGATGAACTCAAGCTTGTCATAAAGATGACCATAAGCTCTAAGACTCACAAAGAGAATCAAACAAGGACCAAGAAACATGATGAAAGGATGCAATGGTTTGAGCTCTTGACGAACGATACGATCAAGCTACTCACTTGAGAGCCCCCCTTGATAGTACGGCTATCGATCCTATAACCCGGTCTCCCAACTACCACCATGAGACCGGTAAAATAGAAAACCTATCAAGGGCAAATCTTTGCCTTGCACATGGTCCACTTGAGCTAGATGATGACGATCTTGACTCCCTCAAGTTGGACCACCTTTCTTGATTGCATTGGCTCGATGAAGACTAGATGATTGCTCCCCCAAAGTCACTATGGGTGAGCGACTCTTCGGCACATCTTCACAAGTCCATTGACACCACAATGGATGGCAAGATTCAAACTTGATTGCTCCCCCATACTCCATTATGGGTGAGCCACTCTTTGTGTTGCTCCACTTGAACTTGCACACTGCAAACTTGATGACGATCACCACTTGATGTCATCCTCCATGGGTTGTATGGGATCTTCCTCTTGACGCAAGACCATGGAAACATACCTAACCCCACAAAGAACTCTCACGTAGACCATGGGTTAGTGCACAAAGCGTAATGGACAATGCTTACCATACCATGGGAACACTTGGTCCCACTCGGTACATCTTCTATGCTTTGTGAGTTGATCAACTTGATTCACTCTTGACTTAGTCTTGATCACCCGAATCTTTCCAGCTCTCTTCATTTGGATGATGTATTGAAGGTAAATATGAATGATCACACAATCTTCTTCTTCAAGACATGCTTGCAATAAGCTCAACACTCACATGACCTATCTTTGGATAATTCCTTAATAGCACCTTGGCCAACCCATAAACTCCTTGAAACCAACACATGGACTTCAAGAAATGCCTATGGAAACATCCTTCAAATATAACTCGATGCAACCATTAGTCCTTAGAGAATGTCATCAATTACCAAAACCACACATGGGGGCACCGCATGTCCTTTCAATCTCCCCCATTTTGGTAATTGATGACAATCACTTTCAAGAGAGTTTATATAAGGAATTATGCATCACAATGCAATGCAACAACCAATGATGCAGGAGAATGAGATGCAAATGCTTAGGACCAAAACCAAAGCAAGGAGAAAACTCAGAAGACTTCTCCACAAAACTCTCTGAAACTCCTCCCCCATTGGCATCGATTGCCAAAATGGGTGAAAAGCTGAGAAGGCCAAAATAAAAGGTGTTCCTCCATAAATTGTGTATTTCTCAACAAGAGAGTGGAATGCAATACACATATCCAACTGCCAATACTTGGAGGAAGACAAACTATATTGAGGCCCAAAGATTGCAACAAAAGTATAGGACACAAAGACATAACAAAGAGAGACACAAGCAATCAGAAGATACCAATTGAAGCAAGCAATCAACGGATATCAATTGAACCAACTAGACCAATGATCCTACATGCCACAAGAAAAAGATATTATGATAAGCAAAGGAGTGTTCTAAAGAAACTAGAGAAGCTCCCCATGATTTGTGCACACATAAGAATTTTTGTATTTGAATACAAAGTGCACAAAATAGGATCATAGCTCCCCCAAAACCAATAGAAACTCACATCCAGTGCAAGTGAGCATATAGGAAACAAAGCCTAGCGCTTGCAACAAGCACATGGTTGAGCAACATGTAAAAGAGGCAACTTAAGAATAGGCTCAACCAAAATGATGTGTGTGAGTCATGGCGAAGCACTTGAGAGGACTAAAAATAGGATGAGCATTAAGCATCAACATAGTCTTGAAATAATAAGGCACACGGTGCAAGGCCTATCATTCCCACACACACAACTAGCAAATGGGTTCACAAGCTTACTAATAAGCATATAAAGAACTTATGCTTGTGACAACCCGTGGTGAAGATAGAAGATGAAAGCCTCATCAAGACGAGGGATGCCAATTAAGATGGCAAAAGCCTTGTAAAGATAAGCATGAATAAAATAATCTTCACCACACAAGAGTGCATAAAGATGCAACGATAGAGGACACGCACTCAAGGCAAAAGCTTTCACAGAGCCACCAAAGAAATAACATAAGAAAGACAAGGTGGACGTGAAAGAAAGGATATCAACTAGAGATGTAATTTCTCTCAAGTGTATAAGGTTCTCGAGAGCGAAATCATGATGATATATATATATATATATCTACAAAGAAGGATGTACACCCGAAATAGTTACACCACGAAGGAACAAGATATACACAAGGAAGTCATAAATATACCAACAAGATATTTGCTTGAAAGCATAGCACTTGGCTAGATATGGTCTTATTGTATATAAATGAAGTCCAAACACACATCCATCAAGGGCATCACAACTAGCAACAGAGATCATCGTTGGGATGCTTTGAGAAAGGAAACAAGTATCACAAGATATGAAATGAATATCATGCCAAGATACAGCCTACACAAGGTTGAATGCAAGAGAGGAAAGCATGAATAGATACTTTTTACCGAGATATCATTGGAAGGATGTAGTAGATACCAATTGAAGGTAGATAGTAGTTCATTGATCATCCTAGCTTGACTCCAATATGCACATGGTGACAACACCTTCCTTGTGAGTGAGCCGAGCATCCAATGCATCTCCAAATGTTCCTAGAAGAACAACACAAACTAAGCGGTACCCAAACTCATCGGGACCAAATAGTTAGAAACACCAATACATAGGACAAACTCCACATAAATATGTGCATATAGATATGAAAATGAATTTCATGCACATCTCATCCAAATTGAGACTAGGTGGAGTTTCCCTATATATTGAGTCAAAGAAAGAAAGCATGCCAAATGAAATACATGAAGTAAACATGCATGCTCAAGACTTTCAAAACCGAAACCAAAAGACAAAGAAATTCCAAGTGAAAAGGATACTAAATGGAGAAATCATCACTTGGAAGATATCATTAAAGATACATCAAGGAATGAGATATCCATTGATACACACTAAACTAAAGATGTCAAACTCCCAAAGAGAGGATGGTTTCAAACAAACCAAGCCCTCAACAAAGTTTCATGATGGCACAAAGTACCAAAAAGAAATGGCTTGCCTTCCACCAAAACACACTTGATAAGGATCACAAGAAGAGTGTTCTAAAGAAAATAGAATAGCTCCCCCACGAGTTGTGCATTATATAGGATTTGTATTTGAATACAAATTGCACAAGGTGGGATCACCGCTTTCACTATATCTAGAAAACACTAGACAAGAACAAGAAATAAACAAGATCCACAAGTGGAATGGAAGACAACGGGAGTTGACACAATCCTTGGCAAGAGAAGAGGCAAGTAAAACAAAAGCCAATGTAAAGATGATCAATAAATTCTACCACACATAAATGACTACCAATTGTCAAAAGACAAGAAGTAGATGGAAAGAATTCGGTGGTAGATAGCAAGGATATCCAACATCATCTTCACACCACACACAAGCAGATTGCAACTTGTAGAGCTAACATGCCACCTAGGAACAAGATAATCTACAATATCAACACTAGGTGACAATATCTCAAATGTACACATTTTCTAGGCTAGTAATATACATAGCATATTACTCCCCCATAATGTGATACCAATGAAGAAAACTTAACAAGAGGCAATAAGAGGATCCAACAAGAGATAATTAATGGACAATTTAGAATTTGAATTTCTCATGAGAAGACATACCACATAGTGACTAGATAATCTTGAAATATCAATACTAGATGGTATTCCTCATGTACACACACTTATAGGAGTGTGAGGTGCACAAAGCACATCACTCCCCAATAATGGGATATTCCATTAATCTCTCACAAGAGCCAACTAAGATACAAAGAAGATGCACAAAGGCTCAACACACAACTCACACGTACATGAAGTGCACACCAACATACATAAGCAAGTTGGGCGCAACATATACAAACACATGCAAGGAACAAAACCAAAACATGCAAGGGGCAAGTAACTTTCAAAGTAAACAATTTAAGTACAAGTTACGCAAGGAGGCACATTGAATATAAGATAGAAACTTGATAATCCAATTGACTTGGCTTGTGACAAAAAGAATGATGAAGTCCCCTTAATTCTTCATAATGTAGCCAAGTCTCCAATGCCCTCCAAAAACACCTATTCATCATGTTTGAGCTTGTTGGTCCCCAACCAAGTTGGGTCCTAAGAGGTTAGTCACAATAGGCTTGGCTACCCAAATGGTTCTTTTCTTGACACCACTTTGAGTACCAACAAACTTGGCAAACAAATTGCCAACCTTATCCTTCCCAAGAGAATAGATATCATCAATAATAATTGGGTTGGATAAGTTACCACTAGTGCATGAAGAAGCGACGTGACCTTTCTCACGACATAAGTAGCAACGTCTACTCTTCACTTTCTTCTCACTTGATTTTTCCACAAGAGAAGCATTAGCTTGAGTCTTCTTGGGAAGTGGCATTTCTTCAACTTGAGGTTGAGCATGAGATTGAACTTGTGCCCTCTTCCCTTTTTGCTTGACACTAATGGCTTTCTTCTTCAATGGGCAAGATCTAACATGATGCCCTTCTAGTTTGCACTTGAAGCAAACAATCTTGGCCGAATTCTTGACTTGTTCTTGGCCCTTCTTTTTGTTCATGTTGGACTTCTTCTTATTATTGGAGTTGAATCCAAGTCCACCTTTGTCATTGGGGGATTTTCGCACACTCAAGATATTGTTGAGTGCGGATTTCCCTTCATGACACTTTTTCAAGTCTTTCTTCAAAGAAGTGACTTGGGCCTTGAGCTCTTTGATTTCCTCTACATGGTTAGTCTCAACACAAGTACTAGAGGAAGTATAAGCTTCATCGTTAGAGCAACGAGGCAAGGAAAGCAATTCATCACAAGATGTACCAAAATTGTGAGTAGATGAATTACAAGGACTAGCACATGGCAATATACTATTTTGACTAGAAGTAGTGCTAGTATCCACATGAGGCTCACTAGATGTTACCTTAGCAATCATGGCCTCATGAGCTATCTTTAGCACACTATGGGATACTAGAAGATCATCATGAGAGCTTGAGAGCTTTTCATGACTTTCTTCCAATTTCCCATAATTGCAAGATAGCACCTCAAGTTGAGCCCGTAGCTCAACATTCTCCTTCAAAATGGATGCTTCACAAGTAATAGAATTAGTAGCACAAGCATCATCATTAACAACAAGAGGAGAAGGCAACTTGGCAAGCTCTTTTAAATAAGAAGCTTCAAGTTGAGCATGAGACTCGGTGAGTTTGATGAGCTCACCCTTGATGACCCTTGAGCCATTTTCGAGGTGCTCAAAATCCTCAAGGAGTCTAGCATGAGCAACTTCAAGCTTAGCATTTTAGTTTCAAAACATTGGCCACCTCAAGGGCTCTATCAGTAGATTCCTTCACTCTAGACAATTCTAGAGCAAAAGTCTCCTCAAGAGATTCCTTGGTGGTTTGTTCAAGTTCAAGAGCTTGAGAGAGGTCCGCAATCTCATTAGCGTAATCATGCCCATGACCTTCCATTTTATCAATGGTGACCTCATGCTCCTCAAGACGAGATTCCAACTCATCAATATATTTCTTGCTCTCAATAGCAATGGACATAATTTCCATGAAGTTGGAGCGAGGAATTTTATTTTATGAAGAGCTTTAAAACCATTTCCCCTTAATTTTTAAGGAGGCAACATTATCATTCTCTTCATCATTATCCTCATCATCGTTAGCATCAACATCATCATCAAGAGACATATTGGGGTACAAAGTAGGAGATACCTTTGATGCCTTAGCCATAAGGCAAAACGCAATAGATGATGATGTAGGATCCTTGAGGCACCATTAAACACCACATCTTGTTCCATGGAGTGTTGGTTTCCTCTACATTGTTAGCACAACAATTCGAGGAAATAGATGCATTTTATCATGGCAACAAGACATAGCAAGCATATCATCATGATATTTAGTCAAGCAATTTCTACATGATATGCAAGGACTATCAACACAAGCATGTGAAACATTTGGAGTGCTCGAAGTGTTAAAGCCCAAAGAGGGAGCATTGCAATAATATAGTGATGAAGGATCATCCACAATAAGCATACTATCATCATTACAATGACCAACACTACTCACCATATCATTACCTTGTGGCAAACCACATGTAGGTGAAGTAGAAGAAGTTGAGAAGACTATATGACCCGAGGTGGAGGGAGAACAACCATCCCCACAAATCTTGGACACACCATATTTATCTTGAAGCTTTGTCCATAACTCATGAGCATCCCGGAACGGCATGAGTTGAAAAATAACTACATTGCTCAAAGCATCGAAAAGCACATTAGAGGCTTGAGCATTGAGATAAGAGTTTTTCTCATCCTCTAAAGATAATCTTTGGGGATCCTTTGGAGGAGAAAAACCCATATCTACAATTTGCTCTAAATTTGGGTCCATGACCCTAAAGAGATTAAGCATGCGAATTACCCAAACATCAAAATTTGTGCCATCGAAACTAAGAGTGTCAGAGAATCCTAATCCTCTAGTCGACATCTTTACTCTCTAGGCGGTTAAGCCCAACAAAGAGAGACGAGGCTCTGATACCAATTGAAAGATCGAGGATGTTGCCTAGAGGGGGGGGGGTGAATAGGCGCTTTAAAATAATTATGGTTTAGGCTTGAACAAATGCGGAATAAACCTAACGGTTAATTTGTCAAGCACAAAACCTAAAACAACTAGGCTCACCTATGTGCAACAACAACTTATGCTAAGCAAGATAAGCAACTATGTGATAGCAAGATATATGACAAAGAACAATATGGCTATCACAAAGTAAAGTGCATAAGTAAAGGGCTCGGGTAAGAGATAACCGAGGCACGCGGAGACGACGATGTATCCGAAGTTCACACCTTGCGGATGCTAATCTCCGTTTGGAGCGGTGTGGAGGCACAATGCTCCCCAAGAAGCCACTAGGGCCACCGTAATCTCCTCACGCCCTCGCACAATGCAAGATGCCATGATTCCACTAAGGGACCCTTGAGGGCGGTCACGAACCCGTACAAATGGCAACCCTTGGGGCGGTCACCGAACCCGTACACTTTGGCAACCCTTGGGGGCGGTCACCGGAACCCGTCAAGATGCTCGGGGCGATCTCCACAACCTAATTGGAGACCCGACGCTGCTTGCCGAGCTTTACACCACAATGATTGAGCTTCGAACACCACCAACCGTCTAGGGCGCCCAAGCACCCAAGAGGAACAAGCTCAAGGGCACCAAGCACCCAATAGTAATAAGCTTCTCAAACTTCACTTCCACGTATCACGATGGAGAACTCAAACCGATGCACCAAATGCAATGGCAAGGGCACACGGAGTGCCCAAGTCCTTCTCTCTCAAATCCCACCGAAGCAACTAATGCTAGGGAGGAAAATGTGAGGAAGAACAAGAAGGAGAACACCAAGAACTCCAAGATCAAGATCCAAGGGGTTCCCCTCACATAGAGGAGAAAGTGATTGGTGGAAATGTGGATCTAGATCTCCTCTCTTTTCCCTCAAAACTAGCAAGAATCCATGGAGGGATTGAGAGTTAGCAAGCTCGAAGAAGGTCAACAATGGGGGAAGAACACGAGCTCAAAGGATAAGGTTCAATGGGGAAGAAGACCCCCTTTTATAGGACCTCCCGAATCCAACTGTTATGTGCTCAGGTCGTGCACAAGCGGTACTACCGCTTAGCACGCTCAAAACAGCCCAAACGAGAGAGAAAACACGAGTTTTTGGTCCGGGGCGGTACTACCGCTTAGGAGCCACGGTAGTACTGCTCTGGAGCGGTAGTATCGCTCAGGAGCCGCGGTAGTACCGCTCTAGAGCGGTAGTAAAAAATTACATCCGCTCTAGTCGCGGTAGTACCGCTGCAGCCTTCACCAAAACAGCCACAACTTTTGCAAACGGACTCCAAATTCGATGAAACCAAGTTTGTTGGAAAGCTAGCGACAAGGGCTAACACAATCTTGAAAGAAATACCAATAATAAGCAAATGAGAAAAGGCCCAAAAGAAAATGGTGAGAACCCTTCCTCAGAGAAGACCGGTAAAACCTCCAACACCGAAAACATCATAGAAGACGATGCAAACTCCGTTTGATGAACTCAAGCTTGTCATAAAGATGACCATAAGCTCTAAGACTCACAAAGAGAATCAAACAAGGACCAAGAAACATGATGAAAGGATGCAATGGTTTGAGCTCTCGACGAACGATACGATCAAGCTACTCACTTGAGAGCCCCCCTTGATGGTACGGCTATCGATCCTATAACCCGGTCTCCCAACTACCACCATGAGACCGGTAAAATAGAAAACCTATCAAGGGCAAATATTTGCCTTGCACATGGTCCACTTGAGCTAGATGATGACGATCTTGACTCCTCAAGTTGGACCACCTTTCTTGATTGCATTGGCTCGATGAAGACTAGATGATTGCTCCCCATAGTCACTATGGGTGGCGACTCTTGACACATCTTCACAAGTCCATTGACACCACAATGGATGGCAAGATTCAAACTTGATTGCTCCCCCATACTCCATTATGGGTGAGCCACTCTTTGTGTTGCTCCACTTGAACTTGCACACTGCAAACTTGATGACGATCACCACTTGATGTCATCCTCCATGGGTTGTATGGGATCTTCCTCTTGACGCAAGACCATGGAAACATACCTAACCCCACAAAGAACTCTCACGTAGACCATGGGTTAGTGCACAAAGCGTAATGGACAATGCTTACCATACCATGGGAACACTTGGTCCCACTCGGTACATCTTCTATGCTTTGTGAGTTGATCAACTTGATTCACTCTTGACTTAGTCTTGATCACCCTTGAATCTTTCCAGCTCTCTTCATTTGGATGATGTATTGAAGGTAAATATGAATGATCACACAATCTTCTTCTTCAAGACATGCTTGCAATAAGCTCAACACTCACATGACCTATCTTTGGATAATTCCTTAATAGCACCTTGGTCAACCCATAAACTCCTTGAAATCAACACATGGACTTCAATAAATGCCTATGGAAACATCCTTCAAATATAACTCGATGCAACCATTAGTCCATAGAGAATGTCATCAATTACCAAAACCACACATGGGGGCACCGCATGTCCTTTCAACAGGCGGATTGGCTAATTGCCGCTTTAAGTCCTCAAATGCTTCATCAGCAGCCGGACTCCAGACGAAATGGTCTGTCTTCCTCAGCATTTGGTACAAAGGGATGGCCTTCTCTCCGAGGCGGCTGATAAACCGGCTCAGTGCGGCGATTCGGCCCGCCAAACGCTGAACATCATTGATGCACTTCGGTTTAGCCAGGGAGGTAATAGCCGTAATCTTCTCCGGATTAGCCTCAATTCCTCTGTTAGACACCAGGAAACCCAGTAACTTGCCTGCCGGAACACCAAAGACACACTTGGCCGGATTAAGCATCATCTTGTAAACTCGCAAGTTGTCAAAGGTTTCCTTCAAATCATCCACCAGCGTCTCCTTCTGCCTTGACTTTACTACAATATCATCCACATAGGCGTGCACATTGCGGCCGATCTGTTTATGCAGGCAATTCTGTACACACCGTTGATAGGTGGCTTGGGCACTCTTGAGCCCGAAGGGCATAGATACATAGCAGAAGGCTCCAAAGGGAGTAATAAACGCTGTCTTCTCCTGGTCCTTAACCGCCATTTTGATCTGATGATATCCAGAGTATGCATCCAAAAAACTCAAACGCTCACAACCCGCCGTGGCATCAATGATCTGGTCAATGCGGGGGAGGGCAAAAGGATCCGCTGGACAAGCCCTGTTAAGATCCGTGTAATCCACACACATACGCCAAGTGCCGTTTTTCTTAAGAACCAGCACCGGATTAGCAAGCCACTCTGGATGGAACACTTCAATGATAAAGCCAGCTGCTAAAAGCCTGGCCACTTCCTCTCCAATGGCTTTGCGCCTTTCTTTGTTAAACCAGCGGAGGAATTGTTTCACCGGTTTATACTTAGGATCCACATTAAGAGTGTGCTCAGCGAGTTCCCTCGGTACACCTGGCATGTTGGACGGTTTCCATGCAAAAATGTCCCGATTCTCACGGATGAACTCGATGAGCGCGCTTTCCTATTTGGGATCCAGATTGGCACTGACAGTGAACTGCTTGGACGAATCGCCGGGCACGAAGTCAACAAGCTTAGTCTCAGCTGCCGATTTGAACTTCAGATCCGAATCATGCTCTGTAGTTGGCTTCTTCAAAGGGGTCATATCCGCCGGATCAACATTGTCCTTATAGTACTTCAACACCTCCATGGCATAGACCGACTCTACATAAGCCGCATCACTTTCCTCACATTCCAAAGCGACCCTACGGCTCCCATGAACCGTTATTGTCCCCTTGTAACCCGGCATCTTGAGCTGTAAGTAGATATAACAAGGCCGCGCCATGAACTTGGCATAAGCCGGCTGCCCAAACAAGGCGTGATACGGGCTCCGGATCTTCACCACCTCAATGGTTAGTTTTTCCGATCGGGAATCGTGCTCGTCCCCAAAAGCCACATCCAGGGCTATCTTACCAACAGGATATGCAGATTTGCCAGGCACCACACCATGGAACACCGTATTAGACGGTCTGAGATCCTTGTCTGTTAGACCCATGCGGCGGAATGTCTCATAGTACAGTATGTTAATACTACTCCCTCCATCCATGAGTACCTTGGTAAATTTATAACCCCCCACCTGAGGGTCTACCACTAATGCTAGCTGGCCCGGATTATCAACCCGGGACGGGTGATCCTCTCTGCTCCACACGATAGGCTGCTCTGACCAGCGTAAGTAACGTGGTAAGGCCGGTTCAACAGAATTCACCGCTCGCTTGTGGAGTTTTCGGTCGCGTTTATCCAAGCTAGTTGTGAAAACATGATATTGCCCATTGTTCAACTGTTTTGGCTGGCTCTGATAACCCGACTGCTGCTGCTGCTGCTGCTGGCCGTTCTGATTATTCTGGTTGTTGTGACCGCCCTGATTGAGACCTGAACCGGAAGCTCCATCGTGACCCGGCCCATGGAAACCGGATCCTGAACCGCCACCTGATCCGTGGTCATACCGGAAGGCATTAGAGTTTTTAAACTCCTGTATAATATAACAATCCTTCCAAAGGTGGTTAGCTGGCGCCTCCTTCGTCTCGTGCTTTGGGCAAGGCTGATTTAACAAATAATTCAAACGGTTTGCGTTAGGATTGGGAGCCCCATTATGATTTGCCGCTTTACCTCTGCGCCGCTGCCCCCTGTCCTGTGCATTAGTGTTGGCCACAAAGTCCATGCTGCCATCCGCCTTGCGCTTGCCTCCGTTTCCATGACCCGCCGGTTTGTACTGTTGCCCCTTGGAGTTGCTATTCTTCTTTCCCTTCCCTGCTTCATCATCATCAGTCTCGGGATCCTTGGTACTGTCCGAATCAGCATACTTCACTAAAGCGGCCATGAGAGTTCCCATGTCATTACAGAACCGCTTCATGCGTCCCAATTTCAATTTTAAAGGCTTAAACCGGCAGTTGCCTTCCAGGGTTAAGATCGCAGAGTCAGCATTAATCCTGTCAGACGAGTGCAAAACTTCCGAAACGCGGCGCACCCAATGGGTCGTTGATTCTCCGTCCTCCTGGACACAAGCCGCCAGGTCTACTATGGACTTGGGCTGCTTACATGTATCCTTGAAATTCTGGATAAACCGGGCCCGCAACTGGGCCCATGAGCTGATAGAATTGGGCGGTAGGCTCTTCAACCAAGTACGAGTCGTGCCTTCAAGCATCATGGTGAAGTATTTTGCACACGCGGTCTCATCCACATCTAGCATCTCCATGGCCATCTCATAACTTTCTACCCACGCTTCGGGAGATAAATCAGCGGTGTAATTCGGCACCTTGCGCGGACCCTTGAAATCTTTGGGCAGACGCACATTGCGTAAAGCGGGAATTAAACAAGGCACTCCCAAAGCGGATGCGACCCCTGGTCCGGCAGAGGTGGTAGGACGAACCGGTGTAAGTTGACCCGCATCATTCTGTGTTGCTAACTCGGCCTCCCTTCGTGCTCGGGCCCGGTCCACCACATCCTGAGCATCGCGAACACCACCTACCGGGTTATTGCCACGGGCCGCTTCACGGCCTCGCGCATTGCTCGATATGGCCGGTTCATCCATGCACCTGCTATAGCTCCGGCTTGGACGGGGCATAGAGTGAATCCGATCACGGCTGTACGAATATGCTTCCTGCTGAATCAGCGCGGTCCGGAGAAGCTCCTTAACCCAGCGCGTCTCTATCGCTTGCGGAGAGTCCCCTTCGACCGGGATAGCCTCTAATCGCGCAGCGGCTGCCACGAGGTTGTCCATAGGATTAGAATAATGACCCGGGGGCGTCTGGACCGGTGGAGGAACCACAATGTTCTGTTGAGGAGGTTCCATCAGGCGAGGTTGGACCGTCGCCCCTGGTCCTGGTGCCTCAATCCGGTTTGTCTCCAGGTACTGCGGTGGATTACTGGGTCCAGCTCCTGGAGTGTGAAAGAGATTTCGGGGGTCAAACCCTAACGGCAGGCGTGATCTGTGCTTCCGCTTCAAAACCTCCTGTGATGCGTTCTGGTCAAGCATGAGTTTATAGGCCTGGGCGTCCAAAGCGGCCCGCTCTGCAGCCATCCTGTCTTTTTCTGCTGCCAGATCCGCTTTGGCTTGCACGATCTGCTCTCTCACCTTTGCAATCTCTGCATCATGGGCCTCCTGATCCGCCGGATTGGCCTCTGCCATAAGCGCGGCTAGTGCATCAAACAGATCAGATAGAACTTGAACCGGCGGGCACACAAGGCCTCCGCCCCTGCTGCCGCTGCTGATTCGGGGAGCATCGTTGCGGCGGTCGAAGAGTGATTCGCCGCCTGTGTGCCGGCCATGAATATTCCAACCCGGTTGACCTGGCCTGGGGGGTCCGAAATACTGTCGCCATCGGAACAGCCCCTAATCTGGTCGTCTTGCAACTGGTATAGCGATTCGGTCTCTCCGGTCGAGGACTCGTCACCGGAATAGAAGACGGTCTCGCTACCATGTTCTGATTCGTCCTCACGCTCTCCTCCGTGGACGACTCCAACGAAGACATGCTTCACGGCCGGTTTAGCCTGGGTAGATCTCGCACGCTGAGCCGTCTCGACGAGGTCGGTGCAGATGTCCGGCTCAGGCCCAGGCTCACCGATCTTGCCAATGAAAACGTGTATGCCACCAAAGGGGACTCGGTACCCGTACTCGATCGAATCGGCCTCGGGACCCCATCCTGCGTCGTCGATGTAGATCATGCCACGACGACTCTTGGTCATCCGGCCCACAACATAGCCTTCGAGTCCCTTGAGCTTGCACTCCAAGATCGTCAAACCATCGTGCGATAGCCCCACGGTGGGCGCCAACTGTCGTGGATTTGTCACGGCAGATGTCCTAGTGAAAAGACTTAGTCATGGAGCCATCGCTACGGTTTTACTTGAAGGGGTTAAAGCGGACACAAAGACACGAGGGTTTATACTAGTTCGGCCCCTTCGATGAAGGTAAAAGCCTACGTCTAGTTGTGATGGAATTGATGTGGTCTCGATGGCTAGGGAGCAAACAAGCTTCGCCTAGGCTCGAGTTGTGGTTGTCTGTCCTGAACCGCCGTCGGGTCGTCCCCTTATATACATGAGTGACGCCCGTCGGTCCACAGAGTCCCAACCGGTTCATACTCGTATCCCGGTTGGTATCTCTCTATTCCTAACTTACAATACAAGTTATACATCAGGCCGGTTTACGGCTACAGGTTCTAAACCGACTATAGGCCTTGGGCCTTCATCTGCTTATACCACTAATGAAGTTAACCCGGCCCAAGTAGGCCGGTTCACGCCTAGTGGTAATATCCCCAACACACACCATTATTCATGGTGTACGGCGCAGAGGCGGTATTGCCCTGCGATATCATTCATGTCTCACCTCGAGTGCGCATGTATGAAGAGAGAGAAGCCGAGCTAGATCGGCAAGACAGTTTAGATGCCCTGGAGGAGGAGCGCGACGTCGCAAAAGCCCGTTCCGCATTCTACCAGCAACAGGCTCGAAGGTATCAAAGCAGAGAAGTATGGGCCAAAACTTATAACATTGGCGAACTCGTTCTACGCCTAACGGAGAAGAAAAAGGACAAGCTCAAGCCCAAGTGGGAGGGTCCCTTCATCATTGATGAAGTTCTCACCGTAGGAGCATACCGCCTGCGTGATGCATCAGATAATCAACTTGAGCCAAACCCATGGAACGTGGCCAGACTCCAAGGATTCTACGCCTAGCGCCAAACTCTGTGTTCGTCTCCTTCCCTCCGCCTTTTTTAAGTTATATCCTCTTTCTTTCTTTCTTTCTTTCTTTCTTTCTTTTTTATGGCCCTAAAGGCTTCAAGTGTGACTCGACTACACACTCTTGACGTGCTATGCAAGCTCACTATACCTGGGGGCTTCTTATACAGAAGCTTAATATAATTACATTCAGGGCATCACACCCACTGCATATGTGTCACTTTTCCATATGTACCTTTTCTTCACCATTATATGCATCGATATGACTCAAGTTTTGGCCAAGCTGGGTTGCCTGGCTCCTGTGTTTATGCCCTACGTTCCCGTTAGTTCGGCTAGGGCATAAGGGGAGCACCTCTGTGATTGTTACTGTCGGGTACGCCGGACGTGTACCTTAGATTGGGTGAAGCCGAAAGCTAGCGTTCTTAAGAGAATATTCGGTCGGTGAATGTTTCTTACCTATTACAATACAAACCCCCAGATGTTTCATATACTGCATCTCTGTTTGCAGTTCGGACATGCACATTAATGCATGTGTACCCAAGGAAAGGAACCCTTAACGGAACTATTCTCCCTGGAAGATGTTTCTTACTATCCATGTATTATAACATAGCTAGTTGGGTACTTGTCTGTTCAAGCATTTATGACCCCTACGCCTGGTTTCCACGCGTACCCCGGTTTGCATAACTGAGTGGGTATTCGAAAACACTCCGGACTGTCAGGTCCGGAGGTTGAAGCGAAAAGGTCCGCCATGACAAATGATTTACAATCCGGCTAGGGACAAAATATGTCAACTGAAGTACACAGTCACTTAGACTGGCTAAATTCTTCTTCTATACCATCCAACAGGCTGTCTAGCCTACAATCCTGTTGGGAATACTTTGCGGCTAATCCTACCTGGTCATATACCAGACTAACGGGAATATCTTTCCCACCTGACCCTACAGGTCCGACCCGGGCCATGTGATTCGGATCAAGCTTGGTGTACCGTGTTTTTACCATGGCCCAAGCTTCCCTCGCACCTTGTCGACAGGCAGATATATTCCATAATCGGAAGCGCCGCCGCGCTCCCTTGAGTAGTTGTACAAGCTCCCCCATGCTTCCTAGCAGGGAGGCGGATGGCCACAAGGCCTGGGCGACACCCTGCATTACCTGCCAAACTTGTTCGTGCAGTTGCGAAAGCTCTTGCAGAAGATCGCGTGCGGATCCGGGCATCTCCTCTTCGGGACGACCAGTCAGCATACCTGTAGACATAAATCTGTTAGCCTGTTTCTTCGCCGAACTGTATAAAGGTTCGTTTGAGCACATACTACAAATGCCACGTTGAAGCCTCTTATTCTCCTTCACGGAGTCAGCAAGCTGGGCCCGAACATCTTTCAATTCCACGCCCAGCCGGGTATTGGCATCCTGGAGATTGTTTTTCTCTCGTCTGACCCGTGTAAGTAAGCGCTCGCCAGCCTCTAGTTGTCGTTGAGCTCGTTACTCACCCTCTTGTACGATCTCCGGATTCACTCCAGGATTGACTGCGGAATCTATTGTTAGATCCGCAAACCTGCCGAATACTAAATGGTACATGTAATCACATTTTTTATCGGTCAAGAAAAATATTACCAGATGAGGCGTTCTTGGATCCCTCCATTTCAGCAGTTGCGGACCTTAGCGGGGCTTTGCACTCCTCCAGCTCTTGAGACAAATGGTTGTTCTTCTCTGTAAGAACCTATTCATACAATGATCCTTAAATCAGTTGTGCAAACTGTTTCAAGTCTCAGGGGCTACTGATATACATAATCATCAAATTTTCCTTACCCATATATCTTTTAAATATTGGTCTGTGGCTCTAGCAAGCCCATCTTGAGCAGCTCGGATGTACGCGTCTCCCGAGTTGAAGGCATTGAACGCCTCTTCGGAGAAGTTAGGGTCGCGGAGTGCGGTCCGCCGACGCCGATGATTCATAGCGCTCTCTACCTCAGAATTTGTAGCAGATATTCTATCCGCATCCTCTATAGGAGGATCGTCCGGTGTTGTCCCCACATTAGCCTCCACCCTTGAGGCCGGTTCTGGAGTCCGGCTGGTAGAGGCATGGCCGGCGGGATCTCCGGACACAGTCCGGCGAATACTCTTTCTGCCAGGGCACAGTGGACATTGTTATATTTTAAGAATGATAATCACGGAGTGGGTTTAAAATCATACCTCTTTAGTGGCATCTCGGTCCTGACCACTTTCCTTATAAGCCTATCCGGCTTGGGCGCCCCTTGTTGGTGAGTCACCACGGGTTCGGCACGACGCCCCGATGGTCTCCCCTATAAAGTGCAATACATGTGCAGTGGGTAAGGCGTAAAGAGGGGATCCTTTTCATAAGTTAGGACTCTTGTTTTACTTACATATGATGTAGGGAGCAACCCGGGATAGTCAGCAATGATGGCCACCAAGGCATCGTCCCACCTTGCCTGGTAAAACGTCATGTCGACGAGCTCCACAAATATGTGTGGATCTTCTTCGAGTCCGGGGTCGAGGGCCCGGTCGGGGTCCTCTGGCTGTGGAGGCGGGCTATGGACCTCCCTCACAGCTTTTCGCAGTTCCTGTTATGGACTAGCAAGGTAAAAATTTGCAATGAAAGACTGCGGGAATGAATAGAGTTGAGTAAAAGATAGCAACTCACCCAGCTAGGGGGGTTGTACATGGAAAATCCATCCCGTGGCTTAATGCAGATGAACTCCTCTTCTTCTCCTTTATACAAATCGGACAATATTTTTGCCAGATCGATGGCGGAGTCCGGACCTTTCCGACCACAGCGGGTGGCATCGTCTTCTCCGTTGAAGTGCCACATGGGATGCCCCCGATACTGGAGTGGCTGTACCCCCCGCATTATGCATATTGACATAACCTCGATTATTGTCAATCCTGATTTGGCCAGCGTTTTTATCCTGCCCATCGGTTGAAGGACCTCTCTGCTATCTTCCTCCTGGGGGCTCCGGGGACGCCAGCTTCGGTGTTTCTTCAATGGGGTGTTTGTGAACTCGGGAAGACCCATCCGGATAGGGTCAAGAAGGGAGACGTCCTCTACATAAAACCACTCGGAAGGCCAGTCTTCCGACGTCTTCTTCGGAGTGTCGGATAAGTATCCGGTCCTGGCGATGCGCCATATTTCGGCTCCGCCCACTTGGTATATTGATCCCTCCTGATTGCGAGGGACAAGGCAGAACAGCCTTTTCCATAGCTCGAAATGAGCTTCGCAGCCCAGAAATAGCTCAAAAAGGGCGACATAACCTGCGATGTGCAGGATGGAGGCAGGAGTGAAGTTGTGCTGCTGGAGGCCATAATACTCCAGGAGCCCGTGGAGGAACGGATGGATTGGAAATCTGATGCCCCTCAGCCAGTAAGGGGCAAGGCACACTCGCTCCCCCTGGATGGTTTGGGGAAACTCTCCGCTTGCTCCCCGCTGAAGGAAATATGCCCTAGAGGCAATAATAAAGTTATTATTTATTTCCTTATTTCATGATAAATGTTTATCATTCATGCTAGAATTGTATTAACCGGAAACATGATACATGTGTGAATGCATAGACAAACAAAGATGTCACTAGTATGCCTCTACTAGACTAGCTTGTTAATCAAAGATGGTTATGTTTCCTGACCATGAACAAGGAATTGTTATTTGATTAACAAGGTCACATCATTAGTAGAATGATCTGATTGACATGACCCAATCCATTAGCTTAGCACACGATCGTTTAGTATGTTGCTACTGCTTTTATCCATGACATATACATGTTCCTGTAACTATGAGATTATGCAACTCCGTTTACGGAGGAACACTTTGGTACTACCAAACGTCACAACGTAATCGGGTGATTATAAAGGAGTACTACAGGTGTCTCCAAAGGCAGATGTTGGGTTGGCGTATTTGAGATTAGGTTTTGTCACTCCGATTGTCGGAGAGGTATCTCTGGCCCTCTCGGTAATACACATCACTTAAGCCTTGCAAGCATTGCAACTAATGAGTTAGTTGTGAGATGATGTATTACGGAACGAGTAAAGAGACTTGCGATAACGAGATTGAACTAGGTATTGGATACCGACGATCGAATCTCGGGCAAGTAACATACCGATGACAAAAGGAACAACGTATGTTGTTATGCGGTCGACCGATAAAGATCTTCAGTAGAATATGTAGGAACCAATATGGGCATCCAGGTCCCGCTGTTGGTTATTGACCGGAGACGTGTCTCGGTCATGTCTACATTGTTCTCGAACCGTAGGGTCCGTGACGCTTAAGGTTTCGATGGCGAGTTATATTATGAGTTTATGTATTTTGATGTACCGAAGAAGTTCGAGTCCCGGATGTGATCACGGACATGACGAGGAGTCTCGAAATAGTCGAGACATAAAGATTGATATATTGGAAGCCTATATTTGGAGTTCGGAATGGTTCAGGGTGAAATCAGGATTTTACCGGAAACCCGGGGGGTTACCGGAACCCTCCCGGGGGTTAATGGGCCTTAGTGGGCCATGAGGGAAAGGAAGAGGGCGGCCGGCCAGCAGGCAGGCGCCTCCCCCCAGTCCGAATAGGACAAGGAGGGGGCGCCTTTCCTCTTTCCTCCCCCAATCCTACTCCAACTAGGAAAGGGAGTCCTACTCCCGGTGGGAGTAGGACTCCTCCGGCGCGCCTCCCTTGGGCCGGCCGCACCTCCCCCTCCCTCCTTTATATACGGGGGCAGGGGGGCACCCTAGAACACACAAGTTTGATCTACGGATCGTTCCTTAGCCATGTGCGGTGCCCCCCTCCACCATATTCCACCTCGGTCATATCGTCGCGAAGCTTAGGCGAAGCCCTGCGCCGGTAGAACATCAAGATCGTCACCACGCCGTCGTCTTGTGGAACTCTCCTCGACACTCGGCTGGATCGAGTCGAGGGGCGTCATCGAGATGTACGTGTGTCAAGAACTCGGGCGCCGGAGTAATGCTTGGCGCGGGATCGGTCGGATCGCGAGGAGAACGTGACGACTACTTCCTCTACGTTGTGATCGCTTCCGCTTCGGGTCTACAAAGTGCGAGACAACACTCTCCCTCTCGTTGCTATACATCACCATGATCTTGCGTGTGCGTAGGAATTTTTTGAAATTACTCGTTCCCCAATGATGGTATCCGAGCCTAGGTTTTTTCTATGGTTTGATGTTTTGCACGAGTAGAACACAAGTGAGTTGTGGGCGATACAAGTCATACTACCTACCAGCATGTCATACTTTGGTTCAGCGGTATTGTGAGATGAAGCGGCCCGGACCGACATTACGCGTACGCTTACGCGAGACTGGTTTTACCGCCACGAGCACTCGTTGCTTAAAGGTGACTGGCGGGTGTCTGTCTCTCTCACTTTAGTTGAACCGAGTGTGGCTACGCCCGGTCCTTGAGAAGGTTAAAACAGAGTCTATTTGACGAAGTATCGTTGTGGTTTTGATGCGTAGGTGAGACTGGTTCTTGCTTAAGCCCGTAGCAGCCACGTAAAATTTGCAACAACAAAGTAGAGGATGTCTAACTTGTTTTTGCAGGGCATGTTGTGATGTGATATGGTCAAGACGTGATGCTATATTTTATTGTATGAGATGATCATGTTTTGTAACCGAAGTTATCGGCAACTGGCAGGAGCCATATGGTTGTCGCTTTATTGTATGCAATGCAATTGCCCTGTAATGCTTTACTTTATCACTAAGCGGTAGCGATAGTCGTAGAAGCATAAGTTTGGCGAGACGACAACGATGCTACGATGGAGATCAAGGTGTCGCGCCGGTGACGATGGTGATCATGGTGGTGCTGCAGAGATGGAGATCACGAAGCACAAGATGATGATGACCATATCATATCACTTATATTGATTTGCATGTGATGTTTATCTTTTATGCATCTTATCTTTCTTTGATTGACGGTAGCATTATAAGATGATCTCTCACTAAATTATCAAGAAGTGTTCTCCCTGAGTATGCACCGTTGCCAAAGTTCGTCGTGCCCAGACACCACGTGATGATCGGGTGTGATAAGCTCTCGTCCATCTACAACGGGTGCAAGCCAGTTTTGCACACGCAGAATACTCGGGTTATACTTGACGAGCCTAGCATATGCAGATATGGCCTCGAACACGGAGACCGAAAGGTCGGCGTGAATCATATAGTAGATATGATCAACATAAGATGTTCACCATTGAAAACTACTTCATTTCACGTGATGATCGGTTATGGTTTAGTTGATTTGGATCACGTGATCACTTAGATGACTAGAGAGATGTCATCTAAGTGGGAGTTCTTAAGTAATATGATTAATTGAACTTAAATTTATCATGAACTTAGTACTGATAGTATCTTGCTTGTTTATGTTTGATTGTAGATAGATGGCTCGTCTTTGTTGTTCCGTTGAATTTTAATGCGTTCCTTGAGAAAGCAAAGTTGAAAGATGATGGTAGCAATTACACGGATCGGGTCCGTAACTCGAGGATTATCCTCATTGCTGCCTGAAGAGTTACGCCTGGATGCACCGCTGGGTACCGAACTTCTTCTTTGGAGCAACACCGGATGTTATGAGCGTCTGGCGAGCAAAGCTGATGACTACTCCATAGTTCGGTGTGCCATGCTTTACGGCTTAGAACCGGGACTTCAACGACGTTTTGAACGTCATGGAGCATATGAGATGTTCCAGAGTTGAAGTTAATATTCCAAAGAATGCCCGGATTGAGAGATATGAAGTCTCCAATAAGTTCTACAGCTGCAAGATGGAGGAGAATAGTTACATTAGTGAGCACATACTCGTAATGTCGGGTACTACAATCACTTGACACAATTGGGAGTTAATCTTCCGGATGATTGTGTCATTGATAGAATTCTTCAATCACGCCACCAAGCTACAAAGCCTTCGTGATGAACTATAATATGCAAGGGTTAGTAAAGACTATACCGAGCTCTTCGCAATGCTAAAGGCTGCGGAGGTAGAAATCAAAAAGGAGCATCAAGTGTTGATGGTCAATAAGACCACTAGTTTCAAGAAGAAAGGCAAAGGGAAGAAGAAGGAACTTCAAGAAGAACAGCAAGCAAGTTGCTGCTCAGAGAAGAAACCCAAGTCTGGACCTAAGCCTGGCCGAGTGCTTCTACCGCAAGCGGACTGGTCCTCGAAGCGGAACTGCCCCAAGTATTTGGCGGATAAGAAGGATGGCAAGGTGAACAAAGGTATATGTGATATACATGTTATTGATGTGTACCTTACTAGAGCTCGCAGAGCACTGGTATTTGATCTTGGTTCATTGCTAATATTTGCAACTCAAGCAGGGGACTACGGATTGCTTAACACCGGCAAAGGACGAGGTGACGATGCGCGTGGGAAATGGTTCCAAAGTCGATGTGATCGCGGTCGGCATGCTACCTCTACATCTACCTTCGGATTAGTTTTAGACCCAAATAATTGTTATTTGGTGCTGGCGTTGAGCATAACATTATATCTGGATCTTGTTTGATGCGAGACGGTTATTCATTTAAATCAGAGAATAATGGTTGTTCTATTTATATGAGTAATATCTTTTATGGTCATGCACCCTTAAAGAGTGGTCTGTTTTTGATGAATCTCGATAGTAGTGATACACATATTCATAATGTTGAAACCAAAAGATGCAGAGTTGATAATGATAGTGCAACTTATTTGTGGCACTGCCGTTTAGGTCATATCGGTGTAAAGCGCATGAAGAAACTCCATCTTGATGGACTTTTGGAGTCACTTGATTATGAATCACTTGGCACTTATGAACCGTGCCTCATGGGCAAGATGACTAGAACCCGTTCTCGGTACTATGGAGAGAGCAACAGATTTGTTGGAAATCATACATACAGATGTATGTGGTCCGATGAATGTTGAGGCTCGTGGCGGATATCGTTATTTTCTCACCTTCACAGATGACTTAAGCAGATATGGGTATATCTACTTAATGAAACATAAGTCTGAAACATTTGAAAAGTTCAAAGAATTTCAGAGTGAAGTTGAAAATCATCATAACAAGAAAATTAAGTTTCGCGATCGATCGTGGAGGTGAATATTTGAGTTACGAGTTTGGTCTACATTTGAAACAATGCGGAATAGTTTTAGCAACTCACGCCACGGAACACCACAGCGTAATGGTGTGTCCGAACATCGTAATCGTACTTTACTAGATATGGTGCGATCTATGATGTCTCTTACAGATTTACCGCTATCGTTTTGGGGTTATGCTCTAGAGACGGCCGCATTCACACTGAATAGAACACCGTCGAAATCCGTTGAGACGACACCTTATGAACTGTGGTTTAGCAAGAAACCAAAGTTGTCGTTTCTTAAAGTTTGGGGATGCGATGCTTATGTGAAAAAGCTTCAACCTGATAAGCTCGAACCCAAATCGGAGAAATGTGTCTTCATAGGATACCCAAAGGAGACAGTTGGGTACACCTTCTATCACAGATCCGAAGGCAAGACATTTGTTGCTAAGAATGGATCCTTTCTAGAGAAGGAGTTTCTCTCGAAAGAAGTGAGTGGGAGGAAAGTAGAACTTGATGAGGTAATTGTACCTTCTCCCTTACTTGAAAGTAGTTTGTCGCAGAAACCGGTTTTTGAGACACCTACACCAAGTAGTGAGGAAGTTGATGATGTTGATCATGAAACTTCAGATCAAGTTGCTCTGTAACCTCGTAGATCAACGAGTAAGATCCGCACTGAGTGGTACGGTAATCCTGTTCGGAAATCATGCTACTAGATCATGATGAACCTCACGAACTATGAAGAAGCGATGGTGAGCCCAGATTCGCAAAATGGCTTGAGGCCATGAAATCGAGATGGGATCCATGTATGAAAAACAAAGTATGGACTTTGGTTGACTTGCCCGAGGGTAGGCAAGCAATAGAAAACAAGTGGATCTTCAAGAAGAAGACCGACGACGACGGTAATGTTATCGTCTACAAAGCTCGACTTGTCGCAAGGGTTTCGACAAGTTCAAGGGATTGACTACGATGAGACCTTCTCAACCGTAGCGATGCTTAAGTCTGTCCGAATCATGTTAGCAATTGCGCATTTTATGATTATGAAATTTGGCAAATGGATGTAAAGACTGCATTCTGAATGGATTTACGGAAGAAGAGTTGTATATGATGCAACCGAAGGTTTTATCGATCCAAAGGAGCTAACAAAGTGTGCAAGCTCCAATGATCCATTTATGGACTGGTGCAAGCATCTCGAGTTGGAATAAACGCTTTGATAGTGTGATCAAAGCATTTGGGTTCATCTGAGACTTTTGGAGAAGCTTTGTATTTACAAGAAAGTGAGTGGGAGCTCAGAGCATTTACGATATTATATGTAGATGACATATTGCTGATCGGAAATGATATAGAATTCTGGATAGCATAAAGGGATACTTGAATAAGAGTTTTTCAATGAAAGACCTCGGTGAAGCTGCTTACATATTGGGCATTAAGATCTATAGAGATAGATCAAGACGCTTAATTGGACTTTCACAAAGCACATACCTTGACAAAATTTTGAAGAAGTTCAAAATGGATCAAGCAAAGAAAGGGTTCTTGCTCGTGTTACAAGGTGTGAAGTTGAGTAAGACTCAATGCCCGACCACTGCAGAAGATAGAGAGAAAATGAAAGATGTTCCTATGCTTCAGCCATAGGCTCTATCATGTATGCAATCTTGTGTACCGGACACTGATGTGTGCCTTGCTATAAGCCTAGCAGGAGGTACCAAAGTAATCCAGAGTGGATCATTGGACAGCGGTCAAGAACATCCTGAAATACCGAAAAGGACTAAGGATATGTTTCTCGATATGGAGGTGACAAAGAGCTCATCGTGAACAGTTACGTTGATGCAAGCTTTGACACCGATCCGACGATTCTAAATCGCAGACCGGATACGTATTTACACTAAACGGAGGGGCTGTCAGTTGGTGCAGTTCTAAACAAAGCGTCGTAGCGGGATCTACATGTGAAGCGGAATACATAGCAGCTTCGGAAGCAGCTAATGAAGGAGTGCGGATGAAGGAGTTCATATCCGATCTAGGTGTCATACCTAGTGCATCGGGTCCAATGAAAATCTTCGTGACAATCTTGGAGCAATTGCCTTAGCGAAGGAAACCAGATTTCACAAGAGGACCAAGCACATCAAGAGACGCTTCAATTCCATCCGGACTTATTCGGTGGGAGACATAGAGATTTGCAAGATACATACGGATCTGAATGTTGCGAGACCGTTGACTAAGCCTCTTCCACGAGCAAAACATGATCAGCACCAAGACTCCATGGGTGTTAGAATCATCTAGATTATTGACTCTAGTGCAAGTGGGAGACTGAAGGAAATATGCCCTAGAGGCAATAATAAAGTTATTATTTATTTCCTTATTTCATGATAAATGTTTATCATTCATGCTAGAATTGTATTAACCGGAAACATGATACATGTGTGAATGCATAGACAAACAAAGATGTCACTAGTATGCCTCTACTAGACTAGCTTGTTAATCAAAGATGGTTATGTTTCCGACCATGAACAAGGAGTTGTTATTTGATTAACAAGGTCACATCATTAGTAGAATGATCGATTGACATGACCCAATCCATTAGCTTAGCACACGATCGTTTAGTATGTTGCTACTGCTTTTATCCATGACATATACATGTTCTGTAACTATGAGATTATGCAACTCCGTTTACGGAGGAACACTTTGGTACTACCAAACGTCACAACGTAACTAGGTGATTATAAAGGAGTACTACAGGTGTCTCCAAAGGCGGATGTTGGGTTGGCGTATTTCGAGATTAGGTTTTGTCACTCGATTGTCGGAGAGGTATCTCGGGCCCTCTCGGTAATACACATCACTTAAGCCTTGCAAGCATTGCAACTAATGAGTTAGTTGTGAGATGATGTATTACGGAACGAGTAAAGAGACTTGCCGTAACGAGATTGAACTAGGTATTGGATACCGACGATCGAATCTCGGGCAAGTAACATACCGATGACAAAAGGAACAACGTATGTTGTTATGCGGTCTCGACCGATAAAGATCTTCGAGAATATGTAGGAACCAATATGGGCATCCAGGTCCCGCTGTTGGTTATTGACCGGAGACGTGTCTCGGTCATGTCTACATTGTTCTCGAACCGTAGGGTCCGCACGCTTAAGGTTTCGATGATGCTTATATTATGAGTTTATGTATTTTGATGTACCGAAGAAGTTCGAGTCCCGGATGTGATCACGGACATGACGAGGAGTCTCGAAATAGTCGAGACATAAAGATTGATATATTGGAAGCCTATATTTGGAGTTCGAATGGTTCGGGTGAAATCGGGATTTTACCTAGGAAAACCGGGGTTACCGGAACCCTCCCGGGGGTTAATGGGCCTTAGTGGGCCATGAGGGAAAGGAAGAGGGCGGCCAGGGGGCAGGCGCGCGCCTCCCCCAGTCCGAATAGGACAAGGAGGGCGCCCCTTCCTCTCCCCCAATCCTACTCCAACTAGGAAGGGGAGTCCTACTCCCGGTGGGAGTAGGACTCCTCCGGCGCGCCTCCCTTGGGCCGGCCGCACCTCCCCCCTCCCTCCTTTATATACGGGGGCAGGGGGGCACCCTAGAACACACAAGTTTGATCTACGGATCGTTCCTTAGCCGTGTGCGGTGCCCCCCTCCACCATATTCCACCTCGGTCATATCGTCGCGAAGCTTAGGCGAAGCCCTGCGCCGGTAGAACATCAAGATCGTCACCACGCCGTCGTGCTGACGGAACTCTCCCTCGACACTCGGCTGGATCGGAGTACGAGGGACGTCATCGAGCTGTACGTGTGTCAAGAACTCGGGGGCGCCGGAGTAACGGCGCCGGGATCGGTCGGATCGCGAGGAGAACGTACGACTACTTCCTCTACGTTGTGATCGCTTCCGCTTCGGGTCTACAAGGGTACGTAGACAACACTCTCCCCTCTCGTTGCTATACATCACCATGATCTTGCGTGTGCGTAGGCAATTTTTTGAAATTACTACGTTCCCCAACACCCGCCGTCATAAGTGGCTAGTCCGGCTCGGACGGGGACAAGATATGCAGGTGGGAGAAACCCCTGGGTCTGCAACTCCACTAATTGACCGTGGGATACGGTGCACTTCTCCCAATCACCTGTCTTAGCGCTATGGGAGCGAGAGGAGGAGCTGCGGCGGCTGGCCATGATGGGATGGTATTTCCGGGCGCGCTCTGATGAATCCTTGCTTGGGGAAGATGGTGTGATTTGGATCTGAGGATCCCCGTCTCTTTAATGGACGTTTTATTTACATGGTCAGGGTGGCGAGTGTAAAAATGCCCCGACTTCTCGCATTCTCTTGACCGTGGATACTGACATTATTAAGGTGCAAAAGCCGATGAGTGCAGCATTAAATGGGGAGCCAGACACTGCTCGTTACAGGTACTCTGGAGAATTTGGAGAAGAACCCGCCTTGCAATGCCGAAGACAATCTGCACGCTGGACTCATCGTCATTGAAGCCTGGTTCAAGGGCTATTGAGGGAGTCCTATATTAGGGGGTCCTCGGACAGCCGGACTATATACTTGTGCCAGACTGTTGGACTATGAAGATACAAGATTGAAGACTTTGTCCCATGTCTGGGTGGGACTCTCCTTTGCGTGGAAGGCAAGCTTGGCAATTCGGATATATAGATTTCCTTCTCTGTAACCGACTCTGTGTAACCCTAGCCCCCTCCGGTGTCTATATAAACCGGAGGGTTTAGTCCGTAGGACAAGAACAATCATAATCATAGGCTAGCTTCTAGGGTTTAGCCTCTACGATCTTGTGGTAGATCAACTCTTGTAATACTCGTGTCATCAAGATCAATCAAGCAGGAAGTAGGGTATTACCTCCATAGAGAGGGCCCGAACCTGGGTAAACATTGTGTCCCCCGCCTCCTGTTACCATTAGCCTTAGACGCACAGTTCGGGACCCCCTACCCGAGATCCGCCGGTTTTGACACCGACAGTCTTCCAGAGCACAAATTAAGATCACGATGATCCCGATCATAAATATATGGTTGTAATTCTAAGTGTTTACACCCTAAGGTTGTTAAGGCCTCGTTACAAAAACATAAATTTAACTCTTTCACAAAAACTCAGTAAAGCCTCTGCCGTTGTGCACATCCTATTATGGGTTCGATAAACTCAGGGTCGCTCCTGGGGGAAAAGGCAGGGAAACCTTCGCTATCCAAACCGGATCTCATAGGGCATCATTGGCCTTCTTGACCATGACAGGATTGGCAAGCCATACATAGTGATCTTATCGACTTCATGATGATGAATTCATGTCGGTCCTTCGGCATCTTCCAAAGCTTTTGCTTGACGGGGCTTGGCCCGACTTCAAGACAAGGTGGTGCTCCATCACGACTCGTTGGACACCCCCATATCAACCGATATGCATGCAAAGATGTTGACATTCTTTCAAAACAATGGTAGCAGGGCGGTCTCGGGTTTGGTTGGATCTTTGTCGATCATGGATCTTTTTTCTGTAGAAGATCTAGGTGCTCTTGAGATCAGCTTCTGGGTGAGACATTGGGGCATAAATGTTCAAAGGTCCCCATTGAGCTTGACGCCGACGAAGACGAGGTGGATGCTTCTGGGGATGGCTTTCTTTGATGAGGCTTGCACATCACAAGTGAGGGTGTTGATGTACCTAACCATGACCTCTTGGGCGGCGAGTCACACTTGAGCGTGGACAATTCATGCGAAGACTTCTTACCTAGCAAGTTGCACTAGTTAATGTTGAATATACTACGGTTGGAGGATTGTGTCCCACACACGGCGATTGTCCCGTTGGGGCCCGAATCTTCTTACATAGGAAAAGTTTCTGATGTACCGCATCATAAAAGCGGTAAGTGTGGCATTAAAGGATGACTCGAGATCCACCACACCGATATGCACAAGCTCCGTGCCATTTTCATGCATCCTCCCCAAGGTCAAAAGGAGTTCAACCCTGTTGCGGGGTTGGATCAACTTCACACGAAGCCAATGAGTGATGTAGTAGTACTCCATAGTAGACCTAACTAGACAATTGAGCACGACGTTTAGAGCTGAGACAATTATTCGTGGCGGAGCATTAGTCGTGCTCTAACAAAACTTACACTTACTTTTTTGAGGGAAACAAAACATACACTCCACAGTCCACACTGGAGAATGGCCCCCCGCGAGAAGCATTTTTGGAACATGCGTGTCCTCAACACTTTATCTTGAATAACTTGGAAATCACATTTTGAATTATAAAAAATCCAAAACAACCTATATATGCTAATATGAATGTACAGTACACACATGTGTAAAGTTTGATGATAGAACAAGTTAACATGTGAGCTATATAAAAATGGCAGATTCTTAAATTTGAGAAGTTAAACCATGCACACATGGTTCATCCCCCCAAAAAATCCACGCTCCTGTCTTCTCTGTGTAGCACAAGTTAATTTACTTCGTCATCAAACTTTGCGCGTGTATAGTATACGTCCAGATTACCACATAAAATTTGTGTTCGTATTTTAAAACTTTTAAATACGTTTTTCAAACTATTTGAAACGAAGTGCTCACCCGCACCCTGGAGCTGGAGCAACGTTTTGGCACTCCCATGTTCCAAACTGTCCTCACCGACAGATACTTTATCAAAAAAATTAAAAAAAACAGACACTTCGCAATCCACCGCGCTCCTCTAGTCCCCGGTCTCCCAACTTCGAATTCACCCCCGCTTCCGCCGCCACGTCATCGATCCGCGCAACCAGCCTCGCACCCGCACCCCATCACACCCTTCATTTCAATCCAACGTCCCACACCCGCCGTCCCACGGATCGATCCGGCGAGCGCCTCCCGCCCCAAACCCACAAAAATCCCGCGCTTCCCTCCCAAATCCTGTCGATATAAACCCGCCTCCACCCCCAATCCCACCACAAGCTTCAGCAGCCCTTCCTCTTCTTCCCAATCACACACACCTCTCGGAGCCAGGCGGAGCGGAGCGACGATGTCGGGACGCGGCAAGGGCGGCAAGGGGCTGGGCAAGGGCGGCGCCAAGCGCCACCGGAAGGTCCTCCGCGACAACATCCAGGGCATCACCAAGCCGGCGATCCGGAGGCTGGCAAGGAGGGGCGGCGTGAAGCGCATCTCCGGCCTCATCTACGAGGAGACCCGCGGCGTGCTCAAGATCTTCCTCGAGAACGTCATCCGCGACGCCGTGACCTACACCGAGCACGCCCGCCGCAAGACTGTCACCGCCATGGACGTCGTCTACGCGCTCAAGCGCCAGGGCCGCACCCTCTACGGCTTCGGAGGCTAGATCCGTGGGTTCCGCGGGTGGCGGTAGCAGTAGTTGCGACTGTGTCTGTCGTGTGACCTCTGTGATGTGTGCTGTGGGAGATGGGATTTACTGCTGCTTTGGCGTGCGTCGTTGTGTTCCGTGTCTTGTGTTCAGTAGGCTGTAATATCTTGTTGCGGTCAATGAAACTAGTTCTGTTCTGAATCCTGACTTGGAGTGCAATTGATTTGACTTAGCTGAAATGCAATTGAATGAATGATTTACTACTCGTTGCAATCTGTGGAAGAGATGCATTTTTTGATTTGGTTTGGCTTCACTGGGGAACGAATCTTGACTTTTTTTTCTGCGCAGATCCGTATACTGCATAAAAGTGAAATCAAGACCCCAGATACCTATTCCTGAAATCCTGACTAAGTGCTTCGCTGTGTTGAATTCGGTTTTGGTTTTCTAAGTTTGGTTGGTCTGTTCTATATTATATTTCTCGTTTTAGATAGTGTGTAGCTAAGTGCAATTGATTTGAATTAGCTAACTCAATTGAATGAACGATTTACCACTCTTTGCAATCTGTAGAAGAGATGCATTCTTTTGATTTGGTTTGGTTTCCCTGGGGAACGAATCTTGATATATTTTTTCTGTGCAGATCTACAGATGCAGAGATGTCATTGTTGGAGTGGTATGAACACTCCATAAAAATGTGAATCAAGACGGCAGATACCTATTCCTGAAATCCTGATCAAGTGCTTTGCTGTGTTGAATCTGGTTTTAATTTTTGTAAGTCTGGTTAATTTGTTCTACTGTATTATATTTCTAGCTTTACTTTTTTTTTTTTGCGGGGGATATTTCTAGCTTTAGTTGGTATAGCTTTACTGCTGCAACTTTACATTTGAGTTATAATTGAAATGGAACTGAACCAATGTTTACATTGCACAGATAGCTGAACTGCAATGGGTCTAGTATTGAACATTCGAGTTGTTGCTGAAATGCAATTGAATGAATGATTATCCCTCGTTGCAATCTGTAGAAGAGTGGACCTTTCTGTTTGGTTTTGGTTTTACTGGGGAGTGAATCTTGATTTTTTTTTCTGCAGATCTACATATAGAAAATCTTAAATGTTTCAATGTTGGCGGGGTATAAATAATCTAGTCAATACAAATATGAAATCAAAACGCCAAATATGGCCTTCTATTCCTGAATGATACAACGAGCATGTGGAGCAACTATCAGAATGTTTCTGAATGATACATCAAGCACCGGGGCAACTATCAGAACATTTCTGAATGATACATCAAGCCTCTGGAGCAACCATCAGATTTGAAATAGTACATCCGACAATTACAACTGCATGTAGTATGTAGAACAACTATCTGAGGCTCTGCACTAAACTGATATGTTTCCTAATAATCAGCTCGTTCCTCAGAGGAATGTACAGTAGAGATTATATTCCTTTCCTAATAATAATCTTGTTCCTCAGAAGGATATACAGTACTACAACCAACTCATAGGATGATTTTTCTTCTTTGAGAAGCTGTAAGTTGCTATCAATAATTCTCTAGAGCAGGAATTGCTTGCCGGTGTATGTTTTGCCAAACTCCCAATCCTTGGGCACAACGTTGAAATTGGTCATTGTCGTGCCGTCACTCGAGGTGAGCTCAAAGGACACCGGCTGCCCTGTGAGATCTAAGTTGATGTGCCATATCTGGCCCCAGTTGCGGCCCATATCGAGCCAGCCAGACTCTGTTCCTTTGATCTTCACTGATCTCACATCACCAGCGCCACCGACATTGCTGATTAGGACTGTGAAGAAGAAGCTCTTCCCGGAGACCGAAAACCGCACGCCGCCTTCACGAAGGCACTTGACGCTGTTCATAAGAAAGCAAGTCAATCTCAGCAAAGAACCAGAGGCATTTTTTCCGACAGGTTAATGCTATTAGTAGTTTTATTTGTCCTCGTTGTTTATTCTCATGCAAATCCTGCAAACTACTTGACAAGTAATGAAATGCCTGACATAGATTAGTCCCAGGTCATAGTACGATGTATATTTCCATGTCAAATGCCCTCATGTCAATTGTCGAAACATGAAATCTCCAGGATCACGAAAGCATATTGATAGCAGAACGTTGTACAAATCCTTCATTCAGGAAACCGTCTCAAAGAAGCACCTCAACTTTTCAAGCTACTAGACAACTTAGACGCGCATAAAGATTATTACACCCTTCTATAAAAGACTTTTCAGTTTAGCATACATGCACATTTTTAACTTTATATTCTGAATGACACAGGAGTAGAACTTCACTAATTTACAGATGCGATCGTAATCTGTTTGAATTCGAACACTAACAAATAAAATGAAGTGTAAGCACAAGCTAAGATGATTAGTTTCAGTTCAAGACGGTCCTAGTAGCACCAATAAATAATGAAGTTTTCTGTGGAAAAATAATCGAATGAAGTTGTTTCAAAGGGACCTCAAAGAGCTACCAACCGGTGCATAAATATCTAACACAAACATAGAATATTAAGGACAACCACAATTAATGTGTCACTACAACTCGCAGGGCCAGTTTGATTGTCACCAGGTAGGCATCTCATGCATACCTGAGAAGCAGATAACTTGTGTAATAGGCTAATAGCTTTATTATTGATGATGTGCATTTTTGCTGTTCCGTGAAACAGTGGTTTGTTCTCTACCATACATTTATTCTTTCTCTTGGAAATAGTGCTAATTGCTATTCACTAACAGTAAAGGAGCTATATAACAGCTGATGAAGCTAAAGTCTGACATAGTTTAGTCGCAGAGCACAGCAGGGTCGATATTGCTGCCAATTGCCTCAGGCTAATTGTCATCTGATGATATGAAACATGAAATCTTGAAGATAAAAGAAGCAAATTAACAGCACATTTTATTAAACCTGTCATTCATAAAAACATCTAGAAGAAGTACCTGTTATTATAGATTTCTGCTACACCTTTTAAGTGTGGCATATATGCAGGTTCCTAACTTTATGTTATGAACAGCACCAGAATAGTGCTTGCTAATTTACCAAATTTGAGTGTGAAGTGTTACCATTTGCCATATCCTAATCTGTTTGGATCTTAAATACCAATAACAAACCCCAAAAAAGAGTAAAGCTAAGATGATTAAACGGTCAGGCAAGTCGCCATCCAAAGTTCCTTTTTAACACAGTTTTAGTAATACAAATAATCAACTAGATTTCCCTCAAGAAAATAAATCAAGTTGTTTAAAGGATCCCAAGGAGCTACCAACTGGCATAAATATCAAACATAACCACAGAATATTAAGGACAACACCAGTTAATGCGCCACTACTATTTGTAGGGCCAGTTTGGTGATACCGGGTACCGGAGGGCACATCATGTAAAACCAGAAGCAAATAACTTGGTGATGCTAGTTCGGTGCAGATCAACAACTCTAGAAGTTCGAAAAACATTCTTGCAACATCTCCATTAATATGGTTCAACCAGTCCTTACAGCAGTCAATATAATTTTTAAGCACTAACTGTCAATAAGATCCACATTTCCCAGAATTCCTCAGTTATCAACAAAACCCAGGATGATCCCTCAGATAAGAGGCGCTTAGTTTCTTTATGTTTTTAATTAATTTCTTCGTATGAGTTATCATAGCTCAGCAGACCCATTCCGCACTCTAGTAACCATAGACTGTCGGTGGAATAAAATTTATATGGTGTGAAAATATATGCAATGATGAATGCAATGATATATATTTGGTGGTGTGTATGTTAATATATCTTTCTACAAACTTATTTAAAGTATATAAAGTTTGACTTTAGACAGACCTAATACACAGAGTAAATCTAAACGGAGGGAGTACAACTAGTTATCACCAGCTGCATTATCATCATCGAGATGATAGCGCTGTTTTAATTCCAACAGAGCCCCAAAGAACAAAATAAACCGAAGGAACCACGGAAGTCTAATGCTTACACCAATGAATAGGGCGCAAATACTGAACCAAACTGTAGTACAGTACTAGTATAATTGATCAAATCACGCAAATCGAGCATGTGATACTCTAGATAGTCAATGGCTCGATGCTGCATCAAAAGGCTCATAGGTGCTTTCCTCCTAACCCAAACACCAAATCACATTAGTACATTTATTTATACTTGGTTCAATGCATCTTTGTACCTTGTTAGGTTAGAGCATAGAAAGGCCAGGACAGCAGATAAGACTACCCTAATTCGAATCCTTATCAAAAGAACTTGCACATCACCACAGTGGAAGAGGGCCCCCCTTGATCCCCTCCATACTTTCCTCACCAACGGACACTTGCAATTCAGCTTTTTTGGGATCCCACATTGCGCAAACCAAAGCAATTGAATTAGGAAACCGAGGAAACTTTAGCCTTAGATCTAAGCAGAGTGAGATCGAGTGCAGGCGAGAATGGAGCATACGTACCGGCGGTACTGGATGGGCATGACGCCGGCCTTCCAGAGCGCAATCTTCTCGAACGCCTGGATGGGGAGCAGGAAATGGTGGTTGGGCGGGTTGCAGACGCCGCCGGCGTCGGCGGGGAAGCCGTAGTTGGGCGGGCAGAAGTTGGTGGCGGTGACGACGATGGAGGTGCCGGGGAGGCAGTACTTGAGGTCCTCCACGCACTTTACCTCGTAGCAGCCGCCGCAGGCGGCGCCGCGCTCGAACAGCGCCGTGCTCAGCCCCACCGTCGCCATCCCGTACCCGTGCTTCCCCAGATCCCCGAACCCGCACGCGCCACCTGCACGCCGCACCCCACAAAAAGAAAGCACAGATCAGCTCCGTACGCATGTCCATGGCCGCCAGGATCGCAAGAACCAACTGTGGTACGAGCAGAGAAGCTCCGGCAACCGAGCGTGCGGTTTGTGGAAATTCCGTTGGCGGCAACATACCGAAAGAGGAAAAGTGAACTAATTAATGCCTGCGGCATGGTTGCGAGGAATTTTGGTAAAAGTGCAAGGACGGTTTGGTGGATTCGTTTCTTGGACTGCTGCCATGACGGAGGGAGAGCGAGGCGGGCGAGGTTTTGTTGGTGCTTACCGATGGCGTCTCCGGGGTCGGCGGCGAAGTAGGAGGACTTGGCGTTGCGCCATTCGGAGAGGGCGGAGGAGCCGTAGGAGGAGGGGTGCTGGTGGCCGGCGGCGAGGGCCGGGAGGAGGAAGACGACGAGGAGGAGTAGGAGCGGGGGAGCCATGGCTCCCAGCAAGCAGCTTTTCGTCCGTGCGCTTGCTTCTCAGTGAAGTGAGGCGGGGGAGAGTGTGAAATGGAGGTGGAGCTGCGCTTCGGTGCTTCGCTGTTCTGTCTTTTTAATTTGCAGCTTCTGGGGCCTTCTCTGCCTTTATACATGTGCACACGGGTAGTATATTTTTAGTGCAGGTTTTCTTCTTGAGTGCTCCGGCTTTTGATCGATTTATTCTTTTATTTTTTGCGGGAAAAAGTGCATTTCCTCGTTTGTTTTGTCTTCTTTCCTGCTGCACCGCAGCTTCTTGCCTCGGTGAAATGGCTTTTTTTTTTGGCTAAGTTAACATACTCTTATCTTCAGCGAGAGGTCCATAGACCCGGGTTAATGTTGATGATCAGTCCGGCTGATGATGCTTGAAACAGTTTGTGATGATGGTCGACAAGCCGTCGGTTCGGTGGTCTCATTCGACCCGGTACATCCGACCATACTAGGTGGTGTACTGTCGACATTGTGGGAGCCATGGAACACATGGCAGCAGGCCAGTAGCCCCGTGTCGGTACATCCCAGTTTGCAGCTATTTTCTTCTACGATTCGTGAAACGGTTTTGCGGGTTCGTCCTTTCGGCCCTTCAATCATCCGGCTGCCGAACAGAGACGCGCCAAAGCCAATCCGACGGGAGCGGGCTGTGGATTCTGGAGTGCGGCTGTGCGGGGCACACAAGGTTTTGGAATTACAGCGGGCGGTGCCCGTGACGTACATGCATGTGAGGTGGTGTGGCGCTCTCCTTTCCTGTCTCCTTGTGCCGATGGCCGACGGGAAGCGCAGATGATTGTAGCCTGGGCTGCGGTGCCACTGGCGCTTCCGACTTTGAATTTCGGTGGGGAGTCGAACCCGAGAAATTGATCGATCCAAGTTGGCTCTGGTCAACCGCTGTAGCAAGATCCGGTTATGTAGGCGATAAGGCGAAATACTAGTGGATGGGATGATAAGATTAAGATGGGAGTGTTTCTAGAAGATGGTCAAAGGATCTCTTATGAGGATTCTGTACCTTGCTTTGGAAGCAAGAGCAGCTCCAACGGTTTCCTTAAAAAACTTAGTCCACCTTTGGTTCATAAGAAACGAGATGACATGTATCTCAAATCCTATGAATAGGATGATTCACATTACAAGAATTTTTTCATTGATGTTAGCCTGATGTTTTTTTTTCCTATGAAATGTGGAGGATGACAAAAATTCTTGCATAGGAATAGGATTCTATTTCTACAAACCAAAGGGCTCTAAAGAAATTTTTTCATACAAATCCTATCATATGAAATTCGTACAAGATTTCTTCAAACCAAAGGAGGCCTTCAGTGGTTTTACTGGGTGGCTGTATAATCTATAGGAAGTTGTTTGAAAGCAGATTTTGTCAGTTTTCGCAAATTTCTTCCCCTATTTTTTCTTTCAGTTTTCCGTTGAACTCTTCTAGCTAATGTCCGAGGGCCTACAAGTCAGTGGCGGCGCAACGACGCGGGGTTAGTGGCGAGGTGGCAGCGGCAACAACAGCATGAGGGTAGCCGCGGCGCGAGGTTGGAGAGGCGGTGGGGCGGCGCGGCGTGGCGGCAACACGACAGTGCGGTCCGGCGGGGCGACGACGACGCGTAAAGTTTCAGCTTCTAGGCGGTTTCTAGCCGCCAAAACTTTTACTGGAGGACGATCTTCGTGTAAACCAAAGGGAAGATGGGCCTACTTTACATGATACTCTAAAGTTACTTCGGGTTTACGAGATCTGTTGGAGAGTGTTTTTTCTCCAACTTCCTGGTAATACCAATCTTTTTTGCGGGAGGATTTTTTGTTCTTTCTTGTTTTTCACGGCAAAAGTTCGACAACACCAAGGGCCTCTTTGATTCGTAGAAGTCTAGAAACGCAGTAATAGAAAAAAAGAAAGGACTGGATAATGTTGCTCATCACAATCTTACATGATTTTGGGTTGTTTGATTGTATTATAGAAAAACAAAAGACCCTTTTAGAGAAGTTTGAGTTGATGTTAGAAATCCTATGCGAAGTAGTAAAAAAAAATCCTAGGATCCAATCCAATGAAGCAAACAACCAACATAGAAATTTTTTTCTAAGGATTTTAATCATTCAAAATTCTGATCAAATTCTTTGAATTGAAGGAGCCCTTAGTACGTGTTACCGCCATAACCCGGAACGGCAGGTGCCCAAGGAAGAAACGTTGCTTCAGAGCGGAAAGCAAACGTTGCTTCAGATCGATTCGAGTCCGACTATGCGCTGTTGCTTCCTTTTTCTGCTCCATTTCTTTTGTGTCTTACGCAAACCGGGGACAGACACGGCGCATGATGGACTCAACAACGGTGCCTCACCCGGGCCGGGGCCGGGGCCGCGTCCGCACGCAGCAGCGCCGGAGGCCCACCGTCGTCGTCTCCTGCCCGCACGGGCCTAGCTTTGAGCAGCGCTGTGCTAGGCCCGTTTGATACACTTTTGGGCCCAGCATTTTGAGCCCGAATTATTGTTTTTTATTTCCCGGAGCCCACGGGGTTACACACTTTTGAGCCCAAAAACAGTCGCTGCACTTGTAAAATCCCAGTACCTGTCAAAATAAAAAAAATCCCAGTACTTTCTTTGTCGACTTTGTTGTCTGAAAAAAGAGGTCTTTTTTGCCGACCATGTAGGCCGAATTCGACAGCATTGACTAGACTGTTGCGTGGGCGTTTTATGCGTGGGACATCTTACTGTCCGTGGATGAATGGAGAGCACGCGATCAAGCAGCAGGTAACCACGAGGGCCACATCAGCGCTGGCAGCCTGCAGCTTGACATGGACGGGCGCACGGCTTCGAGCCACGAAGCGCAGGTAACCGCAGCCGCTCGTCACGATCGATCGGGACGCTCGCATATTCTTCCTAGCTTTGCGTTGGCGAGCACACACGTCGCTGACTCAGCACACGCGACGGCCTATCTCTATTTTTCCTTTTCCCTTTTCGTTGTCCCCTTCCGCTGACCTGATTTTCACGCTGCCCATAATGATGATACACAATTATTTTTTGAACACAATAGTGATACACAATTAAAAATAAGATAAATGATGATAAACATGGGACCTCCATGCGTGAGACGATTGAAGAAACACTAGGTTTTGCTCCCTCCGTCCCATAATATAAGAACGTTTTTGACACTAGTATAGTGTTAAAAACGTTCTTATATTTTAAGACAGAGGGAGTAGTTGATTTCATCAGGCTGTTGGACTGAAATCCAGCTGTCGCCTTTCTTCTTTCTCCTCGGGACAATATATAATGTTGATCTTCTTCTTCCTTTCCATTGCATCGGCTCGGACGAGGTTATCTTCAAGCCCTCGCCGGTAACGTCGCGGCCCCATCTCACTCGGGTTCCGTCCAATCCTACCGCATGTGAAATAAAAGCCCCCCCCCCCCTGCACGCATCGGTTAATACTTGTCCTCGCCTCCGCTGCAACGTCGTGCACATCTGCGTTGCCCCTGTCTCCGACGAGGCTTGACCTTGTTAGAGACGTCCCAACTGGCCGTGTCGCCCACATCTCTTCTTGGGGCTACAGTACCGCTCCACGCGGAATCGACTGATCTGAATCCTATTTTTACCTTTCCACACAACTGATAAATAGCAAAAACATACAACTTTTTGCAATACTTTGGTCAATATGCACACCCTCTCCAAATTTAAGCTTCGATTTTTCGAATGCAAGTATTTAATAAACTACCATACCTTCATCAACGTAAATTTGGGTTAGGTCTCGTTTTTGGTGAGAAACATACTTCACCATTTTTTTGGCTATGATCAAAACTTTAGACTTTGTAGATTGGTGAAAAATTCATGATTTAAGATATGAGCATTGCCCTTCTTCTAGGTGGATCATTGGACCAAGATGACTAAGGAGTTCTAGCACTTCACAGCCGACGAGTGCAGTGTGGCACTCTACCAATGGAGACGTTCGGTGCATGCAGTGGGTGAGACTACAAAAGGAAGACCTACATGCTAGAGGTTCCTAGACCAGACAACAGGAGAGAAAAAACAGTTGTCCAAAAGGTGAATCATTATATAATTCTGATGACAAGAGTATATTGCATCAAAGGGAGGACACTCAATGGTCCATTCTTAGGGCCCTCTCGGTGTGACGGCATCGATCATCATCTGGCCAGACATAGGTGACTATGTCACGGGGATGCTAGAACATTTCAACGAGAAAGAAGAACAAAACCGATAACGAGGAGAATGGTACAATGAGCATGCGTATGACTCAAGAGGATACTGACATACCTCGGGTTTTGTAAAGTATTGCGAAGCAAAGGGAATATCACATGATAACAAAATCTTCACTCGAATGTCATTCTTATACTCATGGGGATCGAAATGGACGTCCATGTTTCTGCTATCGGTCATCGAACAAAGGGGTTTAGTTCATGTCTATGTTTACAGAACCTACATAGTCACAAGTTTAAAGTAATCATGATCTATTGAGTGTTAGTAGGACAAGAGTAACGAGGATTTATTTGTGAAATAGTTCCGTTAATATTCAAAATGTTTTCGAGAGGAACCAAAAGCGTTTTGGGGTCACCGGAAGGGTTTCAGAGTTTATCGAGCAATACCGGGTAGTACTGATAAATAATATATTGGTGGAAAATGTTTTTGGAGATATTAAATTAATAATAAAATACTCTAGTATTTGTTAGGAGGCTTTTATATCAATTAAATATCAACGGGCCTTAAAAAGCCAAGTAGTGGAAGGAGAATTGGGCCACAAGGGGCCAATAAGGGAGGCACCCACTTTTTCTACGCGGGGAGGCCGAATTGGACTAGGGGAGGGATTCTTCCCTCCTCTAGGCCAGCGCATCAAGGAGAGGTTCCTTGCCTCCTTTTCTCTCCAACCTATATATACTATAGAATTTGGGGCTTTTAGAAAACACAAGCTTTGGAGCCTCCTCTTGTTCTCTAGTTCTAGTTGGCCCTAGTTGATCAATTAAAGCTCGACCTAGATCCTCCAATCCTCATAATTAGAAGCCTAGTGTGGTTCTAGTCTCCTTCCTCTAATTCTCCGACCATGATTAACTCTGGACGATGAACCGCTGCCGGATCGTGAAGATCGTACACTTGAAATTCGTAGAGAGGTTGTGCTTTCGGTCTTCCGTTCGAGGGACTGTTCATGGCAGTTCGCGGGATCGTTCATCTACAGTTCGAGGGACTCCAAGTATGATCTACATCGACTAATCTTCTTCCACCGCAACTCAGAGTCGGTAACGATCGAATCTAAACTGTTAATGTATCTTCATATTGTTCCTGGGTGATCATAGGGCAATTTTTTTGTTTTCTACTACGTTTCCCAATAGGGGAGACATGTGGGCCCACACGCCCCTCCATGACGCGAGATTACGTGTGGAGGGGTCGTGTGGGACCCGTAGTGCTTATTTCCACCGCATATCGATGCCTATATTTATGTTCATTCCAAAAACCCTAACCATCGAGAGTTTTTCTGTTTTTGCCGCTGCACCTCTATGTTCTGTGGCGATCCAATCTGGAGGCCTTTTCCAATATAGTCCAATCTAGAGGCCTTTTTCTGGTATTATGTAGGAGGGAAAATCATCAAGGTGGCCATATCCATCAACTTGAAGGTCACCATGACCGTACGTGAGTTGTTTCCTTTGGACTATGGTTCCATAATAGTAGCTAGATGGGTTTCTCTCCCTTGCTTCTCAATACAAAGATCACATGCCATACATGATTGTGATCCATAGTAATGTGTTAGTGTGTTTGTTGTAGTGTGATGAATTGTCATTTTATGATCAGATTTATCCATGAATCCTTTTGAGATCTATTTGGTTTCTTTGTTGCATAATTCTTATTGACATATGCTCTTCGATCTATTTGTCTTTCTTTCGCCAAGTTTGACGAGACTTGTATTGTGTTGCAATCTTGCAAATAATCTACCACAGTGATAGAAAGTGGAAATGGCATGTATTGTGTTGTTGCCACTAGGGATAAAACGATGATTGTGTAGTCTTCCTTTGAACACAAGGTGAAGACAATATATCGTCTACTTCACGTCATCATACTTAATGCAATACTCTATTATATTACTTAATACTTTAATATGCATGCTAGATATCGGTCTTGGGTGGAGTATTAGCTATAGTTGCAGTTGGATAATGGTCTATAGATGTTTGGATGTGATGCTCATTTGTTAGTTATGCCATGTATAATCATAGTCATAAAAAATGTAATTTAATTACGCAACTGTAATTTGTTCACCACACCATGCAATCTTTTGGAGAGAAGCCACTAGCAAATCTATGGATCTCGGTCCATTCTTCTTCCCATTTATTTCAACCTTGATCAAACACTCCTTTTAAGATTCCTGTTCTTTTACTTTTTCGTTGTAATCATTATTCCACACCACTTGCATTTAATCCTTGTAATTAGCAAGGCTAGTGAGACTGACAACCTTGCTAGTTTCGTTTGGGGCCAAGACAGATTTGTATTTGTGTGTGCATGTACTTATCATTGGATGGGTTGCAAACTCCTAATGATTCAATAAATATTAAGGTCGTCCACTTTGAGGGAAATTTGGTGTTGCTACAAACCCTTGCACTTGGGGGCCCAACACCTTACTAGTCTAGAGGAAGAAATGATCATGTGGCTCGCTAGAGAGAGGCACATGAAAAACACTTTGACAATCAAATTGAATAGACATTCATTCAAAAAATCATACTAAATTGATTGATCTGGTATTCACTTGCCATTTTGGCGATGAGAGTTAGAACCCCAAATTAGACACTTAATGGACACTAGACCTCTATAGAAAGCATTAAAAATTTGGAAAACTTGCTCGTATGGAATAGACCAGAATTTCTTATAGAATAAGTTCAATATTTATCTAGATCAGGTGTGGTGTTAGATTTGATTGCTTTTAAAGCCCCCCACCTCTGATGGAGCAATTGGTTGGTAAGAAAATGTATTCTGCATCCGAGACTAAGCCGCAACCCTCCCAGGTTGAAGAGGCAACTGAAACCCATTCCTGGGCCGTCGATCCAAGGAGCATGATGTAGAAACTGTATATGTGGGTTACAGGCTCCATAGGATCATAAATGATCTTGTCATCGTTCCGTAGAAGGTGTATTATGCATATCTAACGCCACACATTGGCAGTCGCATGGACGAAGGTCGTTTAGTGTCCCCTTGGTAGGTCCTGATAGCAGGATCCCCTCGGGGTAGGTTAAATACAAGGACTCGTCCCATTAGGCATGGGATGGCCCAAGACCTATCGAGAAGCCCACTCGACCGAGCCTGTTCCATGAAGCGCACTCGACTGGGTCATTGGTGCACTATCAAGACATACACGGTGACGCCATGAACTGGGCATTACCACAAGATACTTAAGCACGAGTAACAACACGAGATCAATGAGCCGTTACCACGCCCCAAACGACTCGACCGTTGTAAAACCCTAGCCTTGTTAGCTCTCTATAAGGCAAGGTCAGGGCACCCTCACGCGGTATGCAGACACAAGCACACATAGACACACTTGTACGATCTTTGTATTGAGAAATCGTCGTACGATGCCATATAAATATCCAACGGGAGTAGGGTTTTACCTCTTCAATAGTGGGCCTGAATCTGGGTAAACTCCCTCATATGAACCCCGTCCTAGATCGTCTAGTTACGCTCCCAAATTCATAACAATGTGTATTGTCACGAAATCCCACGACATGTCTAGTGCCCACTTTGTTGCAAAAATAAAGATAGTTCACACTTGAGAGTGAATTTCGTTTCCCCCTCCTAAAGGCAACACGCCAACACCTGCCCCATTTGAAAGGAGAGATTAGGTTGTTTGGCTCTCCAATCCACGTAGGGGCGGAGCGTCACGGGGACCAAACCGGGCCATGGCCCATGCTTCCCTCTGAATTTCCTCTCTAAAGTTGGCACGAATTTGGCCCAAGAACCACAGATGGCCCGGTGAGTAAGTGACTAACCCGCCCGTGACCTGTTCTTTCAATCTAATTGACGATCCACCGCTAAATTTGGCCTGTTCGAGACACTGCCTCTTGAAAAGGAGTGGTGTAACCAAGGCTATGATCCCGGATGACTTAAAAAAATTCCATTCGGAAATAAGTGGCGTGGTTTCACTTGATAATTCAAGAGTTTGTGCAACGTGTGCTTAAATAGAGTTTTTTCTTTTTCGAATCACTTGAATAGGTTTTATGATAGACTCTACCTAGAGTTCGCTGAGGTAAGCAAAATTAATTGTATCAGCTTTCGCCATCAATTTCAATACCATATGCCACGAGAGTCTGTCGATAATAAGAAAATGAAGTAGGGTGCGGTCCAATACTCAGCCAATCCGAGCATCGTCAACTGATAAAGCAGTCTGTTTTACTCGACCCGATCCCCCATCAGAGCCGTCGACAGCAAGGATAAGCATCCGACGGCCCGAATACGTAGCCAAAGCGTACTGCAACGCCACTATGCAAGAAGCAAGCATACATCCCCAGGTCCCCGGCTCCACCGGATGGGGACGGTCGGCACGCCTGCGGGAAAGGGGGGCACACCCCACCCCCACCACAGTGCGCGCGCAGACCCGTCGCATCTTGCAAAGCCGTGCAAGAAAAATACGTGGATGCCTTATCCCCTCCTACCCCCCACGTCGACCCACTCCACGGAGCCTGCCTGCCTGCCTGCCTGCCGCCGAGATGATAACCATCACGCCCGTATTTATCATCATCCTTTTTAATTTCCTTCTATTCTATTCTACTACGAACTGACTTCTTTATCCCGTCCCGCGCGCATCCGCACCCCCTCCTCTGCCACGGCTCGTCATTCATTCTTATCCTCCTCCCCCGGTACCTTTATAGCTTCCGATCCCCCCGCTCCGTCCTCCAAGCCATCATCCTGCTAGCACCCGTGAACTCCAGCCATTTACGCTGCGTCGATCGTTTGTTTCGTGCGTTGTTTTGATCGTGTGATCTGCTCGGGAGATGGAGGCTTACATGTTGTTCCCGCGGAGCAATGGAAAGAGCTGCGAGGAGGAGCAGGAGGAGGACATCGGCTGCCCGTCCGAGTCCGAGGTGTCGGCGGCGGGCTCCATGCTGTCGTCGGACGAGGAGCTCGACGACGACGCCACCTCCAGCTCCGGCTCCTCCGGATCCACCGACAACTTCCAGATGTCCTCCCTCATGGCGCAGCTCCCGCTCAAGTACGTGGTCTCTGCCCGGACACCGCGGTTCTATGGAGGCTCTATCTTGATTGAAGCTGTACGTGATCTGACATGGTGTTCTTTTTCTCTTGGCGCAGGAGGGGTCTGTCCAAGTTCTTCGACGGCAAGTCGCAGTCGTTCGCGTCGCTCGCGGCGGTGGGCGGCCTGGAGGACCTGGCCAAGCCGCCGGGCAAGCGGATCAAGACGTCGCGGAGCTGCGAGGTCGGGCTGCAGGACGCGCACCGCCGGCGCTTCGCGCGCCACAATGCCGCGGCCTTCAAGAAGGTGTCCAAAGGGCGGCTGTCCGCGCTCGGCAGGGCGCCGCCGCTCCGGCCGCTGACGGTGAGCGCGGCGAGGCCCAAGGGCTTGCCCGTGCGGGCTCCGCTCTTCGTTTAGGAGATTTCGCCCGCAGATTAGTCGTGTCGGTTGTGGCGTGCTCAAAGAGCAGTTGGTGCGGTTGTTACGTGGATTTTGACATGGTAACTGACCGGAAGGTGGCCGGCTGGTCGATGGATGTGTAAATACAGAAATGAGAAACATGCCTTGTTCAGTATCTTTTTTTTTTGTGTGAATACCTTGTTCAGTATCTACTCTCACTGCGCTTATAGTTCCATCACTCGTCTATTGTTCAAGTTAGATTTAATATTAAGTCTTCACAATAAATTTAGTATATGTTTCCTGCACATAGTAGCCTCTTTGGGACTGGTTCGCTCCATCAAAATCAGCTTCACTCCTTTCATATAGGAGTTACAATGGGATTTCACACTAAACAAGGGATCTTGAGAAACCACGCCGAAAACCTCTCTTGCACCTTAAGCAGTCTACCGCCTCCAATTCGCCGTGGGTCGCACACCGTCACCGGAACTAGTGTCCGAGAGAAGGATTTCATGGTCTGGCCAACTCCACTCGACTCCGGTTCGATCAACTTAGAAGATCGTTGGCTAATAAAATTAATACTCCCTCCGTTTCAAAACAGATAACCAAACTTTATACTAACTTTAGCAGAAAACCGAAAAGAAATGCTAATAAGACGTAACTATGGATATGTCGCTAGAAAACCAAAATGAAATGCTCAAGACAAAAAAGTAGGCAGCTTGTCAGAGTAGGATTGCTTCGAAAGCATTGTCGCTAGGGTTCTGGGCCAGCAAGAACACGATGGCTCGGGGGCAGCCCCTATTACCTGAGATGGATCCATCGACCCCGAATGGGGGCTTAAGTAGCCACACAAAAAAGTTTTCTTTATGTGGAAAATCATAGTTTTTATAACTTAATAGTGCTCACGCAAATCGCCGAAAGCACAAGCAGCCCCCTAGGCAGGTACATCAGACTCCCACTCCACATAATGGTTCTCAGGGTACATACGGCCAATACTCACTAATTCATCTGCTACCGAGTTTGCACTACGACGATATACTCTTATAATAAATTTGGAGACCCACATTTTAAGTTGGTACTCATATCCTCAATGACAGCCGCATACGGCGAAGAGTCGACCTTGCTGATGTCCATGGCCTTAGCCAGAAGTTGCAAGTCCGTCTCGAAGATCACCCGTAGGACTCCTAGATCAGCAGCTAGCGACACAGCATTTGCCAAAGCATAAACTTCAGCTGCAAAGACATCGGACACATCACACAAAGAAGGGGAAGTTATTAAGAGTAAAAAGAAGCATCTTATGTAAAGTGCCTTTGTCGAAAAAGTTAACAGTCATTCCCAAGTCCTTGGTGGCCTTCCGATGGATGATCGGCGGCTGTGGTTGCGAACTGGTAACTTGCAATACGAGTCACACGATGTAGATCAGACGACGCACATGCTCTCACGACTGAAACTTGATCATCAACAGCAGAAGTGTCGATTTCTCTGGGCTCGTCAGGTCTGGGTCCTGACAGACGGTGCCTCATTGATGTGCTGCTAATGGCAAAGCTGGTTGTCTTCCAGGATGGTGGACAGAGGCACATGACGGTGGCGAAGACGTGGTGTTCTTATTCTTGGCCGGCAAGGTCAGCACTGGTCACTTGTGGCTTGGCTTTCGGCTACGTGCGCGAGTGTGCCAAGGGAACCGTGTGTACTTCGCCGCTGAGGTGCCTACCTGTTGGATTGAGCAGAGCACTGAGCACTGCGCACAGAACCGTGGATTCAATATTGCTCTAGCACAAATCATGTGAACAAATTTGGTAAATTTAGTTTCGGATACAAGGTTGCATATGGTAAAATGGGTCACTGTATAATATAACTGTATAAAAATATCATTAAATCTCACACGGATTTGGAGCTATTTCATCTGGTATGCCAGTTAGTTTTCACACCAGCTCGTGCAATGCATGAATTCTGATGGGCTAGATTATTGATCAATTTTCCAAGTTTGGGTGTGCATACTAGACATACTACACCAATGATGTCTAAACTCAACAAATTAAAGGAAGTAGTACCAACTTAGCAAAATACGCGAGAATGAGCAATGCCAACTAGAGAGGGCGGGGGAGGGGATTCAAGAACAACCCACTTGTTGACAGCTCAAGCACTCCAGATTCGTACTAGTCAAAGCTAATCTAGATAATCATATTCTACTGATATAATCTCTCTAAGATATTTGTTAGACTTGTGTAATCGGTAACTCTTTATCGATAAATCTGTAGATACTAAAATAGGTATACGCACATATAAGTTAACAATCCATTCCATATGAGGATGCGATTGTGCCATCGTTTTAACTTATTTAGATAATATAATTTATTTCAGCAAAATGTCCAAACAAAATTTGAGAGAGAAATACAGTTTCCATGCAAAAAAGTGGATATTCGGTTCCTACAATAGTAAACTATCATATTTTATATTGCTAACATGATACGTGTTTAAAAAACTGGAGGATACAATAAAATCAGCAATCACAGTTTTATCACAAATATTGTATTAAAAATTAGTTAAGACCTAGTTACAATGAGTTGTGCAAAAGTAAAAATGCTTAGCATAAATATGTGACAATCATTTAATATGATTCATCATGGGGCCACCAATTGTTCACAAATCTGGAGAGGATGGGATTATTCTCAAATTAGATTATGAGAAATCTTACGATCGTGTGAACTGGGATTTCCTAGTAGAGATGTTAACATCTAGGGGGTTTAGGGCTAAGTGGATTAGGTGGAAGCTGTTCATTCTACAACAAAGCTGCTTTTGTGTTAAGATCAATGATGTTTTAGGTCCTTATTTTGTGGGGGGGAAGGGTTGAAACAAGGAGACCCTAGCACCCCCATGCTTTTCAATCTTGTGGCAGATGTGTTTTCTCGTATGTTGGTGAAAGCTATTAATAACAACATAATTTCTGGGATTGTTCCCCATATTATCCCACATGGGCTTATCTGTTTGCAATATGCTGATGACACAATACTATTTCTAGACCCTAAGTCTGAATATATAAAAAATTTAAAATGGTTACTTGCATGTTTTGAAGACCTTTCTGGTTTGAAGATCAATTATGATAAGTGTGAGGTGGTTCCAGTAAATATGAATGAAGATGATGCTAAGTTGTTATCTCAAATATTCTACTGCCAAATGGGGGATTTCCCTCTTAAGTACCTGGGGGTGCCACTACATTATCTCAAGCTGAGAAGGGAAGATATCCAATATATTATAGACAAAATTATTAAGAGGATTTGTGGTTGGAAAGGGAGATTACTTAGCTATGAGGCAAAGTTAGTTTTTCTCAAAGCTTGCATTACTAGTATTCCTATGTACCTGATGTTTGTGATTAAGTTCCCTAAGTGGGCAATTAAAGGCATTACCTCCCAGATGGCACATTTCTTCTGGGGGGACCTGGGAGACGAGCATAAATACCATCTTGCTAACTGGGGGCTGATATCTCAGAAAAAAGAATTTGGTGGCTTGGGGGTACCCAATTTAAGAGAGTTTAACATGGCTTTGTTAGCTTCTTAGGCTAAGAGATATTTCATGGATAATGATAAAGACTGGTTGAGATTGATAGATCATAAATATAGAACTAATAAACCTAATTTTTTGTGGTCCAAACAGGGTGTGGGATCACCCTTTTGGAAAGGGGTTACCTGGGTACTTGAAGGCGTGAGGCCTTTTTTAGATGGAATTTGGGTAACGGTGATAAGATCAGCTTCTGGAATGACACCTGGGTGGGGGATTCTTCCCTGAAAACTCAATTTTGGGAAGTGTATAATATTTGTCAACAATAACAATGTGTAGTATCGGAGGTGTGGGATGGTACGAACCTGAAGCTCACCTTCATTAGGTGTGTGGATGCTGAATTTATGAATAAATGGCATGACCTGATCCAGATCATCTCTTCCAAAATCCTGACCAATGAGGAGGACCGATCTGTTTTGCTATTGGAGCCATCAGGGATTTATTCGGTCAGATCCTTTTACAGCATGATTAACTGGGGTGGGGTCTCTACCCCGCTCTGGAAAAATTTCTGGAAAATTGTTGTGCCTAACATATACTTAGTCTTTACATGGTTGGCTTTTAATAAAAAAATTCTTACCAGAGGCAACCTGAACAAAAGGAGGGTGGTAGAGAACTTAAACTGCTTATACTGCAATGAGGAAGAATCAGTTCACCACCTGTTCTTTGAGTGTGTGGTAGCCAAACAGATTTGGCGCGATGTTGCTGAAGCTTTTGGGTTCAATATATCTAATAATATGACTGAGTTATCTTCCTTTTAGAGTATGAATAACAAGAAAACTGTCGTTAAGATTGCTTGTGTTGCTCCATTTGGGGCATTTGGACTATGCATAATGATATCTGTTTTCAGTGCGTGCCGTGGACAAGGACTTGTGTGATCTTGGAGAGGATCAGCTCTTCTCTACATCAATGGAAGATTCTCTGCGGGGGCGATCAATTAGTGCTGCTATGATGCTGCCTCCAGCTCCTGGACCGTCGAAGAGGCGAGCTGCTCAGGATCGCCTGGGTTGGGGACTGAGAGCGTGTGCAAAGAGGACCCGGGGCGGTAACATGCTGAAAGCTCACTCCGGATGATCTTGAGAGGAAGCTGGTGGTCGTCCTATTCTCTGAGAAACATTCTGTATTGTTTTCGGCTGGTGGTTATGCTGTTTGCCCTGCGTGGCACTAGACTTCACTCTTAGCAGTTTCATGATACAGTTTCGATTTAGCGTTTTTAGGCTGCAGTTTTGCATTATTGTTCTCTGGTCTTCCATGCCTGGTAGACCCGATCGCTTGTAACAGTCATGGAGACTTGCTTTGCCCCGTTTTCATAATAAAAATGGGGTGGGGGAAAACCGCTTTTGATCAAAAAAATGGGGCCACCAATTTACACAACAATGATGATTTATCCAACATGATGTGTGAATTTCGTGATCAGCTTTATAACGACAGTCTGCATGGCAGTTGATGGCAAGCGCGATGAGCTAGAGAGGTTTAGACTTGATTAGTAGAATCTCCCACAAATTTAGATCATGTCGTATACTCATGTGATTCATGTCTTCAATAGAAGTGAGCTAGAGGAGATGCAGTTTTCGCTACATATCTAAAACAGTAATGGTACATGTGGTTGTTACATGGAAATCTAAGGTTATAACCAAAAATAAGTGGGTGACACTATAAATTGTGTATGTAAAAAAAATATAAATACACAATGTGAAACAGATTGTACAACACATATATTTATTACAGTTAGCTTCATCATTACCTTATCGTGCTAGTCAAATTCACTCATACCATAGATAATCTTCTAGACACCTTCACATAGATAACCTTCCTTCTTTAGCTACCCATTATTCATCAAGTTTAGACGCCAATGCTTTGATGTCTTCTTTTGACTTGTTGATAATGTTGCTGGTTTCCACACGTATGCTATGTTCAGAGCCAACGTTTTTCAGCATGGTGGTCGAGCATATTTCATCACATTTTTTCACTATATTTGAATGAATGATCCAAGGGGTGACGTGAGTGATAATAAGGAGGTGTGGGTCGGGTCATTATGAGCCCCCCGACCAACCCCACTCCCTCCTTATTTTCTCACCTTTGTAACTGTTGAATCATCCATGGTTGCATTTGTCACCACTTTCTTCCCATGTTCATTGGTTTCATGGCGCCTTAATCGACCTATGCCTTCTTTGGCCAACTAGCTCTGCTTCCACCTTCCACTACATACTAGCTATATCATTGTCTCCTCTTGCGCGTCATCAACGAGCCCACCTGTTGTCATACCATGACCAACATAAATGCATTGATGTGTCGCCTCATCACCCAACCCTAAGCAAGTGCCAAGGAACGTTACCATGTGGACCATAATTTTTCTACTCTCGTGCAGGCGAACAATGCCACCCCTAACCCTAACCCTGACCCTAACCGATGCACATCAATGATGACTCCTCCATGGGCTACCCTCTGTTCTGTTATTGTTTGCTGCAACAAAAGCCACGAGGACTAGTGGCTTCACGTCACCCACCCTATGCTTTGTTATCATTCACTTCTACCGCATGGCATGTGGAAGTAGGCCTATCTCACAAAGATAGGTGTTTTGGTATCTAGGTGCCTGATGTTCATTGAATTTTAAACATAAAAAACATTTTCAATGTTTCAGACAAATTTGTAAACAATCTCACATGTTTGTTTCTAGGTGTGATCTATATGCACAACTTTTGTTAATAAGTGTTTCCATTTGTTAGCTTCACAAGAAAAACAAATGATGGGATCTATAATAGTGGATCTACAAATGAGTACACTGAGTGTGCATCTCGAATATAATTTGGATGTTTAAGAGACTGATTTCATCCTTCAAATGTTGAGTTGTATTCTATTTATTCAATCTTTCTTTCAGCTTCTTATGGTTCCAAATGGAATGGTCGACTCAGCTTAAATTGAAGAGTTGCAGAGTTCAGTTTCTACTTACTCCTCATAGCCAAGAAGATGAGAAATGCTTTTTTTACAAAAACTACCCATGGGATTTCTTTGTACTTTCCTTATCTTCTATCTAGTGAAGAATCTCTTGCTGCAGAGATGAGATGAATACACTACTGCATGAATGCCTAGCAACGGCGGGTGCAAAAAAGGCAGCTGTGGCGGGCCAGGCTCCCAGGCCAGCCCGCCACTAACCTTCCGCCAATGCTAATATGCCATCAATGGCGGGCGCCCACCCGCCAGTAGTAGCCCATGAGTAATGGCGGGCGGTGATTCGCCACAAGAATTTCACGCTGCAATGGCGGGCCTTTTGTACCGACCGCCACCGAATTTTGTGTCCGCCACTTCTGTTCTTCCATGCCGAATTGATGGTATTGCAGCATATTGCACCTGGATCATATCATCAGATTGCATTTGATACATAAATTCTGGTTTGAACATTCATCCATGTACACACACCACATTACGATGATGTCAGATTAATGAAAAGTAGTACTTATGAAGAAAATATAACAAGTGCATTACAATAATAAGCATATATATGTCGCTCATCACATAATTAATGGTTTGATGAGTTGTTTAGGAGTGAAATGAGTGTCGGCCGATGTTCAACACGTAGAGCGTTAGTAGAAGCTGCACATACTACATGAATTAGTAGTTGATGGAACGAACAGGGACCAATGGGCCGCTTGCTCTAGAATAGGAGATTTGGCCTCTCGAAGAGCCCATTTAACTACCTCACCTAGCGTGGGTATGGTGGTTGGACTCAGACTCGGCCAGATCCTCAGCCTCTCATCCGGTGTCGCCTCCATAAGGATGCACACCGTGAGGTCACTGAACCGCCTCTCTGCAATTTTCTCCATCGCCGGGAGAGAACACTGGGACATTGGAACACTTATGACCCAGGCTAACATCGCCTTCCCAAGGTGCTCTGCTCGATACTTTTCCCGCGTCCATAGATAGTGCTTCTCATGTCCGCCGCAGAGACCCCCTCCCACATTTCTTCTAGCGGTCCATCTGTTATTTTTAGCACACAATAACATTCAAAATATATACATATAGAAAATATCACAAGGTAAATATATAAATATATGACACACGTACATATATACTAGAGATCACAAGGTAACAAGCATTGTGTCATGACATAATTTAATGTTTTGACGTTTTTCTAGACTAGAAAGGAGCATATATATCACCATTTTGATGTTTCATTCCCATCTCTTATTCTTCTTGACTCTTTACCCCGCAGTAGAACATCCCCTCATCCCTCGCTACATGGCAATTGATGATATTCTTGAGCACCCTCTGAAGGCGCTCTTGCTCTGTGCAAAAGTGAGCTGGCTTAACTTCCTTCTCATTCTCTTCGGACAATTTCTGCAACATTGAATCACAACTCAATAGTGGTCCTGCATGCACATAGTCATCCATCAAGACCATGGCATAGTAGACATGTGCATGGTTTCGCCTTTTGGTTGTTGCCGGCAACAGAAGCTATGTTAAATTTGTACTGTGAATACGACATGTTCTTACGGTCGGACTTATGACACATCAAAAGAGCAGCATTGAGAACTTTCTTCAGATCGGTCCATGGCTTCTTAGGGTCTCTCCTAGAATCAAAGAAATAAGCTCGGGCGTCCCGGGGCATTAGTGTGATGATGATCTAGTGTTCATTGTTGCGCAAAACAATTGAACAATATAACATGAATGATATTGACATAGAAGTACTCAGGTGTATATGTGCAAGCATAAAGAAATGAACTTATGTTTTGAAGTAAGGCACGATAAAGTTGTGATTGTGCTGAGGACTATGAAGAATGGTCTTGTGGAGGTAAGTGAAGGAAATATGCCCTAGAGGCAATAATAAAGTTATTATTTATTTACTTATTTCATGATAAATGTTTATTATTCATGCTAGAATTGTATTAACTGGAAACATAATACATGTGTGAATACATAGACAAACATAGTGTCACTAGTATGCCTCTACTTGACTAGCTCGTTTATCAGAGTTGGTTATGTTTCCTAGCCATGGACAAAAGAGTTGTCATTTGATTAACGGGATCACATCATTAGGAGAATGATGTGATTGACTTGACCCATTCCGTTAGCTTAGCACTTGATCATTTAGTATGTTGCTATTGCTTTCTTCATGACTTATACATGTCCCTGTAACTATGAGATTATGCAACTCCCGTTTACCGGAGGAACACTTTGGGTACTACCAAACGTCACAACGTAACTGGGTGATTATAAAGGAGTACTACAGGTGTCTCCGAAGGTACATGTTGAGTTGGCGTATTTCGGGATTAGGTTTTGTCACTCCGATTGTCGGAGAGGTATCTCTGGGCCCTCTCGGTAATGCACATCATTATAAGCCTTGCAAGCAATGTGACCAATGAGTTGGTTACGGGATGATGCATTCTGAGAATGAGTAAAGAGACTTGCCGGTGACGAGATTGAACTAGGTATTGGATACCGACGATCGAATCTCGGGCAAGTAACATACCGATGACAAAGGAAACAACGTATGTTGTTATGCGGTTTGACCGATAAAGATCTTCGTAGAATATGTAGGAGCCAATATGGGCATCCAGGTCCCGCTATTGGTTATTGACCAAGAATAGTTCTAGGTCATGTCTACATAGTTCTCGAACCCGTAGGGTCCGCACGCTTAAGGTTTCGATGACAGTTATATTATGAGTTTATGAGTTTTGATGTACCGAAGGAGTTCGGAGTCCCGGATGAGATCGGGGACATGACGAGGAGTCTCGAAATGGTCGAGACGTAAAGATCGATATATTGGACGACTATATTCGGAGTTCGGAAAGGTTCCGAGTGATTCGGTATTTTTCGGAGTACCGGAGAGTTACGGGAATTCGCCGGGGAGAAGTATTGGGCCTTATTGGGCCCTGCGGGAAAGAGAGAGGGGCTGCCTAGGGCAGGCCGCGCGCCCCCCAAGGCCTAGTCCGAATTGGACTAGGGAGGGCCGCACCCTCCTTCCTTCCTTCTCTCTTCCCTTCCTAGTCTCCTACTCCTACTACATGGAAGGACCCTGTTGGACTAGGAAGGGGAATCCTACTCGGTGGGAGTAGGACTCCCCATGGCGCGCCCTCCTAGGGCCGGCCTCCTCCTCCCTCCTCCTTTATATACGGGGCAGGGGCACCCCATGGACACACAAGTTGATCTACGGATCGTTCCTTAGCCGTGTGCGGTGCCCCCTTCCACCATATTCCACCTGGGTCATATCGTCGCGAAGCTTAAGCGAAGCCCTGCGCCGGTAGAGCATCAACATCGTCACCACGCCGTCGTGCTGACGGAACTCTCCCTCGACACTCAGCTGGATCGGAGTTCGAGGGACGTCATCGAGCTGAACGTGTGCTGAACTCGGAGGTGCCGTACGTTCGGTACTTGGATCGGTCGAATCGTGAAGACGTACGACTACATCAACCGCGTTGTCATAACGCTTCCGCTTTCGGTCTACAAGGGTACGTAGACAACACTCTCCTCTCTTGTTGCTATGCATCACCATGATCTTGCGTGTGCGTAGGAATTTTTTTGAAATTACTACGTTCCCCAACAGTGGCATCCGAGCCTAGGTTTTATGCGTTGATGTTATATGCACGAGTAGAACACAAGTGAGTTGTGGACGATATAAGTCATACTGCCTACTAGCTTTTCATACTTTGGTTCAGCGGTATTGTGAGATGAAGCGGCCCGGACCGACATTACGCGTACGCTTACGCGAGACTGGTTTCACCGTTACGAGCACTCGTGCTTAAAGGTGGCTGGCGGGTGTCTGTCTCTCTCACTTTAGTTGAACCGAGTGTGGCTACGCCCGGTCCTTGTGAAGGTTAAAACGGAGTCTATTTGACAAACTATCGTTGTGGTTTTGATGCGTAGGTGAGATTGGTTCTTGCTTAAGCCCGTAGCAGCCACGTAAAACTTGCAACAACAAAGTAGAGGACGTCTAACTTGTTTTTGCAGGGCATGTTGTGATGTGATATGGTCAAGACATGATACTATATTTTATTGTATGAGATGATCATGTTTTGTAACCGAAGTTATCGGCAACTGGCAGGAGCCATATGGTTGTCGCTTTATTGTATGAAATGCAACGCATCTGTAATTGCTTTACTTTATCACTAAGCGGTAGCGATAGTCGTAGAAGCAATAGATGGCGTAACGACAACGATGCTACGATGGAGATCAAGGTGTCGCGCCGGTGACGATGGTGATCATGACGGTGCTTCAAAGATGGAGATCACAAGCACAAGAGGATGATGGCCATATCATATCACTTATATTGATTGCATGTGATATTTATCCTTTATGCATCTTATCTTGCTTTGATTAACGGTAGCATTTTAAGATGATCTCTCACTAATTACCAAGAAGTGTTCTCCCTGAGTATGCACCGTTGCGAAAGTTCTTCGTGCCGAGACACCACGTGATGATCGGGTGTGATAGGCTCTACGTTCAAATACAACGGTGCAAAACAGTTGCACACGCGAATACTCAGTTATACTTGACGAGCCTAGCATATCTGAGATATGGCCTCGAACACGGAGACCGAAAGGTCGGCGTGAATCATATAGTAGATATGATCAACATAGTGATGTTCACCATTGAAAACTACTCCATCTCACGTGATGATCGGACATGGTTTAGTTGATTTGGATCACGTGATCACTTAGATGACTAGAGAGATGTCTGTCTAAGTGGGAGTACTTAAGTAATATGATTAATTGAACTTAAATTTATCATGAACTTAGTCCTGGTAGTATTTTGCAAATTATGTTGTAGATCAATAGCTCGCATTGTTGCTTTCATATGTTTATTTTGATATGTTCCTAGAGAAAACTGTGTTGAAAAATGTTAGTAGCAATGTTGCGGATTTGATCCATAATCGAGGTTTATCCTCATTCTGCTGTAAGAATTATGTCCTTAATGCACCGCTAGGTGACAGACCTATTGCAGGAGCGGATCGCGGGCGTTATGAACGTTTGGCTAGCTCAATATGATGACTACTTGATAGTTTAGTGCACCATGCTTAACGACTTAGAATCGGGACTTCAAAGACGTTTTGAACGTCATGGACCATATGAGATGTTCCAGAATTGAAGTTAATATTTCAAGCAAATACCGAGTTGAGAGATATGAAGTCTCCAACAAGTTCTATAGCTAAAAGATGGAGGAGAATCGCTCAACTAGTGAGCATGTGCTCGATTGTGCAGGTACTTCAATCGCTTGAATCAAGTGGGAGTTAATCTTCCAGATAAGATAGTGATTGACAGAATTCTCTAGTCACCATCACTAAGTTAGTAGAACTTTGTGATGAACTATAGTATGCAAGGGATGATGAAAACGATTCCCGAGCTCTTCATGATGTTGAAATCAACGAAGGTAGAAATCAAGAAAGAGCATCAAGTGTTGATGATTGACAAGACCACTAGTTTCAAGAGAAGGGCAAAGGGAAAGAAAGGGAACTTCAAGTGGAATGACAAGCAAGTTGTCACTCCTGCGAAGAAGCCCAAAGCTGGACCATAGCCTGAAACTGAGTGTTTACACTGCAAAGGAAATGATCTCTGGAAGCGGAAATGCCCTGAATATTTGGTGGATAAGAAGGATGGCAAAGTGAACAAGGGTATATTTGATATACAGATTATTGATGTGTGCCTTACTAGTGTTTATAGTAGCCCCGAGTATTTGATACTTGTTAGGTTGCTAAGATTAGTAACTCAAACAGGAGTTCTGAGAATAAGCAGAGACTAGTTGAAGGGAAGTGACGATGAGTGTTGGAAGTAGTTCCAAGATTGATATGATCATCATCGCACACTCCCTAAACTTTCGGGATAAGTGTTAAACCTAAATAAATGTTATTTAGCGTTTGCGTTGAGCATGAATATGATTTGATCATGTTTATTGCAATACGGTTATTCATTTAAAGTCGAGAATAATTGTTGTTCATTTACATGAATAAAACCTTCAATGGTCATACACCCAATGAAAATAGTTCATTGGATCTCGATCGTAGTGATACACATATTCGTAATATTGATGCCAAAAGATGCAAAGTTAATAATGATAGTGCAACTTATTTGTGGCACTGCCGTTTGGGTCATATCGGTGTAAAGCGCATGAAGAAACTCCATAAAGATGAATTTTCGGAATCACTTGGTTATGAATCATTTGATGCTTGCGAACCGTGCCTTTTGGGCAAGATGACTAAAACTCCGTTCTTCGGAACAATGGAACGAGCAACAAACTTGTTGGAAATAATACATACTGATGTATGCAGACCAATGAGTATTAAGGCTCGTGGCGAGTATCGTTATTTTCTAACCTTCACAGATGATTTAAGCAGATATGGGTATATCTACTTGATGAAACATAAGTCTGAAATAGTTGAAAGGTTCAAAGAATTTCAGAGTGAAGTGGAAAATCATCGTAACAAGAAAATAAATTTTCTGCGATCTGATCGTGGAGGAGAATATTTGAGTTACGAGTTTGGCCTTCATATAAAACAATGTGAAATAGTTTCATAGTTCACGCCACCTGGAACACCACAACATTATGGTGTGTCCGAACGTTGTAATCGTACTTTATTGGATATGGTGCGATCTATGATGTTTCTTACTGATTTACCATTGTCGTTTTGGGGTTATGCATTAGAGATAGCTGCATTCACGTTAAAAGGGCATCATCTAAATCCGTTGAGACGACGCCATATGAACTGTGGTTTAGCAAGAAACCCAAGTTGTCGTTTCTTAAAGTTTGGGGCTGCGATGCTTATGTGAAAAAGTTTCATCCTAATAAGCTCAAACCCAAATCGGAGAAATGCATCTTCATAGAATACCCAAAGGAAACTATTGGGTACACCTTCTATCACAGATTCGAAGGCAAGTTATTCGTTGCTAAGATGGATCCTTTCTAGAGAAGAAGTTTCTCTCGAAAGAAGTGAGTGGGAGGAAAGTAGAACTTGATGAGGTAACTGTACCTGCTCCCTTATTGGAAAGTAGTTCATCACAGAAATCAGTTCCTGTGACAAATACACCAATTAGTGAGGAAGCTAATGATATTGATCATGAAACTTCAGATCAAGTTACTACAGAACCTCGTAGATTTTCCAGAGTAAGATCCGCACCAGAGTGGTGTAGTAATCATGTTCTGGAAGTCATATTACTGGACCATGATGAACCTACGAACTATGAGGAAGCGATGATGAGCCCAGATTCCGCGAGATGGCTTGAGACCATAAAATCTGAGATATGATCCATGTATGACAACAAAGTATGGACTTTGATTGACTTGCTCGATGATCAGCAAGCCATGTTAAATGAATGGATCTTCAAGAGGAAGACGAACACTGGTAGTAGTGTTACTATCTACCAAGCTCGACTTATTGCGAAAGGTTTTCAACAAGTTCAAGGTGTTGAATACGATGATATTTTCTCACTCGTATCGATGCTTAAGTCTGTCTGAATCATGTTAGCAATTGCCACATTTTATGAAATCTGGCAAATGGATGTCAAAACTGCATTCCTTAATGGATTTAAAGAAGAGTTGTATATGATGCAACCAGAAGGTTTTGTCAATCCTAAAGGTGCTAACAAAATGTGCAAGCTCCAATGATCCATCTATGGACTGGTGCAAGCATCTCGGAGTTGGAATATACGCTTTGATAAGTTGATCAAAGCATATAGTTTTATATGGACTTACGATGAAGCTTGTATTTACAATAAAGTGAGTGGGAGCACTACTGCCTTTCGATTAGTATATGTGAGTGACATATTGTTGATCGAAATGATGTAGAATTTTTCGCAAAGCATAAAAGGAGTGTTTTAAAGGAGTTCTTTAAAAGAAAAGACCTCGAGAAAAGCTACTTACATATTGAGCATCAAGATCTATTGAGATAGATCAAGGCGCTTGATAAGATTTTCAATGAGTACATACCTTGGCAAGATTTTGAAATAGTTCAAAATGGAACAGTCAAAGAAAGAGTTCTTGCCTGTGTTGCAAAGGTATGAAATTGAGTAAGACTCAAATCCCAACCACAGCAGAAAATAGAAAGAGAATGAAAAGTCATTCCCTATGCCTCAGTCATAGGTTCTATAAAGTATGCTATGCTATGTACCAGACCTGTTGTATACCTTGCTCTGAATTTGGCAAGAGAGTACAATAGTGATCTAGGAGTAGATCACTGGACATTGGTCAAGAATATCCTTAGTAAGGACTAAGGAGATGTTTCTCGATTATGGAGGTGATAAAAGAGTTTGTTGTAGAAGTTACATCAGTGCAAACTTTTACACTGATCCAGATGACTCTAAGTCTCAACCTGGATACATATTGAAAGTGGGAGCAATTAGCTAGAGTAGCTCGTGCGAGCATTGTGGACATAAAATATTTGCAAAATACATACGGCTCTGAATGTGACAGACCCGTTGACTAAGCTTCTCTCACGAGCAAAACATGATCACACCTTAGTACTCTTTGGGTGTTAATCACATAACGATGTGAACTAGATTATTGACTCTAGTAAACCCTTTGGATGTTGGTCACATGATGATGTGAACTATGGGTGTTAAACATATACATATATGAATATTGGTGTTAAGTCACATGGCGATGTGAACTAGATTATTGACTCTAGTGCAAGTGGGAGACTGAAGGAAATATGCCCTAGAGGCAATAATAAAGTTATTATTCATTTACTTATTTCATGATAAATGTTTATTATTCATGCTAGAATTGTATTAACCGGAAACATAATGCATGTGTGAATACATAGACAAACATAGTGTCACTAGTATGCCTCTACTTGACTAGCTCGTTTATCAGAGTTGGTTATGTTTCCTAGCCATGGACAAAAGAGTTGTCATTTGATTAACGGGATCACATCATTAGGAGAATGATGTGATTGACTTGACCCATTCCGTTAGCTTAGCACTTGATCATTTAGTATGTTGCTATTGCTTTCTTCATGACTTATACATGTTCTGTAACTATGAGATTATGCAACTCCGTTTACGGAGGAACACTTTGGGTACTACCAAATGTCACAACGTGAATCGGGTGATTATAAAGGAGTACTACAGGTGTCTTCGAAGGTACATGTTGAGTTGGCGTATTTCGAGATTAGGTTTTGTCACTCCGATTGTCGGAGAGGTATCTCTGGGCCCTCTCGGTAATGCACATCATTATAAGCCTTGCAAGCAATGTGACCAATGAGTTGGTTACGGGATGATGCATTCTGAGCGAGTAAAGAGACTTGTCGGTGACGAGATTGAACTAGGTATTGGATACCGACGATCGAATCTCGGGCAAGTAACATACCGATGACAAAGGGAACAACGTATGTTGTTATGCGGTTTGACCGATAAAGATCTTCGTAGAATATGTAGGAGCCAATATGGGCATCCAGGTCCGCTATTGGTTATTGACCAAGAATAGTTCTAGGTCATGTCTACATAGTTCTCGAACCCGTAGGGTCCGCACAACAAGGTTTCGATGATGTTATATTATGAGTTTATGAGTTTTGATGTACCGAAGGAGTTCGAGTCCGGATGAGATCGGGGACATGACGAGGAGTCTCGAAATGGTTGAGACGTAAAGATCGATATATTGGACGACTATATTCGGAGTTCGGAAAGGTTCCGAGTGATTCGGTATTTTTTTGAGTACCGCGAGTTACGGAATTCGCCGGGAGAAGTATTGGGCCTTATTGGGCCTGAGGGAAAGAGAGAGGGCTGCCTAGGGCAGGCCGCGCGCCCCCCCAAGGCCTAGTCCGAATTGGACTAGGGGAGGCCGCACCCTCCTTCCTTCCTTCTCTCTTCCCTTCCTAGTCTCCTACTCCTACTACATGGAAGGACCCCTAGTTGGACTAGGAAAGGGGGAATCCTACTCCCGGTGGGAGTAGGACTCCCCATGGCGCGCCCCTCCTAGGGCCGGCCTCCTCCTCCCTCCCTCCTTTATATACGGGGGCAGGGGCACCCCATGGACACACAAGTTGATCTACGGATCGTTCCTTAGCCGTGTGCGGTGCCCCCCTTCCACCATATTCCACCTCGGTCATATCGTCGCGAAGCTTAGGTGAAGCCCTGCGCCGGTAGAGCATCAACATCGTCACCACGCCGTCGTGCTGATGGAACTCTCCCTCGACACTCAGCTGGATTGGAGTTCGAGGGACGTCATCGAGCTGAACGTGTGCTGAACTCGGAGGTGCCGTACGTTCGGTACTTGGATCGGTCGAATCATGAAGACGTACGACTACATCAACCGCGTTGTCATAACGCTTCCGCTTTCGGTCTACAAGGGTACGTAGACAACACTCTCCTCTCTCGTTGCTATGCATCACCATGATCTTGCGTGTGCGTAGGAATTTTTTTGAAATTAGTACGTTCCCCAACAGTAAGTCATGATAAGACGCTGGCCTTTATCAGAATCCACATTGGCTCAATGCATGAGACACGAATCAAGGAAGACAACTTCTTCATTCTGGAGTAATGGATTTGTAGCATGTCAGAGCGACCAAAGCCTCATTAAAGACGTCTTGATTACATCTACGTAGAAAATATTATCGTTGACCACACTCTCAAACCCAAGATATATTTTATCAACAGGGTACTCGTCGACAAATTCAAGGCCCTCTATAACATTGGGGGTGTAATATCTCACCCTTTCCTGACCTAACTACTACATCTTTGTGTAGAAGCTGAATTTCAATGCTTAGTGCACTCAACTTGTGTTGCGGTAAGATCGGTTCACCGGGATTTTGCATGAAGCACGAACCGGTAGGAACATTCACCACATCTTCTCCTGGTGCCTTACTGACAGTAGGTTCATTGGCTGATTTCTTCTTTCACTTTCTGCCCTTTTTACGATACTAAACGGAGGGGTCCATAGAAGACGGTTCTCCGGAATCCATTTGTTGCATTTGCTAAAATTTAGTGTGGCAATTATGAGTCACGCAGCATAAAAAAATTAAAAAAAATTGACATGACCTTTGCTAAAAAGAGGACATCATGAGTACTAGAAATTCGGCGAAACGGAAATGGATCGATGTTTGGTCGAAACATTGGCCCTCATGTCAATACCATCAAATATAAGCCAATGATACTACAATGGATTCTAGTTAAAAAATAAAAGAAAAAAAATATCGACACGACCTTTGCTAAAAAGAGGACATAACGAGTGACGGAAATTCGGCGAAACAGAAATGGATCGACGTTTCGCCAAAACATTGGCACTCATGTCAATACCTTCAAATATAAGCCAACGATACTACAATGGATCCTAGTTAAAAAATTAAAGAAAATTCGACATGACCTTTGTTTAAAAGAGGATATAACGAGTGCCAGAAATTCGGCGAAACGGAAATGAATCGACGTTTCGCCAAAATATTGGCACTCATGTCGATATCTTCAAATATAAGCCAACGATGGTAAAATTGATCCTAGTTAAAAAAATGTAACATGACCTTTGCTAAAAAGAGGACACAATGAGTACCAGAAATTCGACGAAACAAAAATGAGTCGAGGTTTTGCGAAAATATTGGCACTCATGTCAATACCTGCAAAAATAAGCGAAAGATACTATGATGGATCTTATACAGAATATTCCTAATATACTCGTATTTACCCTAAGCACAAATAACACATATATACAGTACTCAAATTTAATGCATGCTAAATATCCATTTACCCTAAATACAAATCTGACCATACCGAAGAGGTGGCGTGCTTGGCGTTCAAAGGCGGCGCGAGGTAGCCGATGTTGGCGGAGGAGGGCGCCTGATATGTCTCCAACGTATCTATAATTTTTGATTGCTTCATGCTATTATATTATCAATCTTGGATACTTTCTATGCATTTTTATGCTATTTTACATATTTTTTTTGGGAACTAACCTATTAACCTAGTTCCTAGTGCCAGTTGTAGTTCTCTGCTTGTTTCTGATTTTCCAGAAAATCAGTACCAGAGTTGAGACGCTACGAAAATTTTTGAATATTTTTTTTGGACATAAGAGACCCTAGAAGTTTCGGAAGGAGACCAGGCGGCAAGCGAGGAGACGACAAAGCAACAGGTGGGCCCTGGGAGAAGTGCGCCTGTTACCTTGTAGGCTCCATGTGGCTCCATCTGACCTAATTCCACTTCTATAAATTCTTAAATATCGGGAAACCTCCAGAGAGCCACCGGAAACACTTTTTTTGCCGCCGCAAGCTTTTGTTCTTCTGTGATCCCATCTGGAGGCCTTTTTCGGTACTCTGTCGGAGGGGGAACCGATCACGGATGGCTTCTACATCATCCTTGCTGCCTTCTGATGATGCATGAGTAGTTTACCACAGACCTACAGGTCCATAGCTAGTAGCTAGATGGTTTGTTCCCTCTCTTTGATCTTCGATACCATGTTATCCTCGATCTTCTTGGAGTTCTATCCGGTGTAATATTTTTGTTGCGTGTGTTTGTTGGGATCTGATAAATTGTAGGTTGATGATCAGATTATTCACTGAAAGTAATTGAGTCTTTCAGAACTTTATTATGCATGATTATGATATATTTGTATTTCTTTCCAATCTATCTATTTGGTTTGGCCAACTAGATTGATTTATCTTCAGTGGGAGAGGTGCTGTGTAGTGGGTTCAACCTTGCGGTGTCCTCACCCAGTGACAAAAAGGGTAGCAAGGCACATATTGTATTGTTTGCTACTAAGGATAAAATGGCGGGGTTTATTGATATTGATTAATTTTACTTTGTCTACACCATGTCATCTTGTTTAATGTGTTAATCCGTTTGTCATGAATTTGTATCATAAATACATGCTGGATAACGGTCGATTGGTGGAGTATTAGTAGTAAATGCAGGCAGGAGTCGGTCTACTTGTTACGGACGTGATGTCTATATGTGTGATCATTGCCATAGATAACGTCATAACTATGCGCTTTTCTATCAATTGCCCAACAATAATTTGTTTACCCACCGTATGCTATGTGTTTGAGAGAGAATCCTCTAGTGAAAGCTATGGATGCCGGGTCTACTTAATCATATTATAGAAACCAAAAATACCTTGTTGTAATTTATTTACTTTTATTTTGTTTTGCAGTTTACCTATCTACCACTACAAGATTTGATCCTTGCAAGTAATGAGTTCAAGGGGATTGACAACCCTCTTGCCCCGTTGGGTGCAAGTATTTACTTTTGTGTGTGCGGGTGTTGTTCACGAGGCTTGGTGTGATTCTCCTATTGATTCGATAAAACTTGGTTCTCACTGAGGGGAAATACTTATCTCTACTGTACTGCTCCACCCTTCCTCTTTGGGGAAAATCCCAACGCAGCTCATGATATGTCCATTTTGCATCAGGTTTTCCTAGTGTTATTTATAATGTTTTATGCATAATAATGCTTTTTGGAGTAATCCTAATGCCTTTTCTCTCATAATATGCAAGGTTCACACAAAGAGGGAGAATACCGGCAGTGGGAATTCTGGACCTGAAAAAAGCTACGTTAGGCCACCTATTTTGCAGAACTCCAAATGAGCTGAAACTTCAAGGGGATTTTTTATGGAGTAAATAAGAATTATTGGAGCAAATAGCTACCATAGGGGGCCCACCAGATGGGCACAACCCACCTGGGCGTCCAGGGAGCCCAGGCGCGCCCTGGTGGGTTGTGCCCTCCTCGGCCCACCTCTGGTGCCCACCTTCTGGTATATAAGTCATTTTGACCTAGAAAAAAAAATCAGAGGAGGACTTTCGAGACGAAGCGCCACCGTCTCGAGGCGGAACTTGGGCAGGAGCATTTTTGCCCTATGGCGAAGCGATTCCGGCGGGGGAACTTCCCTCTCGAAAGGGGAAATCATCGTCATCATCATCACCAACAACTCTCCCATCTTGGGGAGGGCAATCTCCATCAACATCTTCAACAACACCATCTCCTATCACCCTAGTTCATCTCTTGTGTTCAATCTTTGTACCATATAACTATAGATTGGTGCTTGTGGGTGACTAGTAGTGTTGATTACGTCTTATAGTTGATTACTATATGATTTATTTGGTGGAAGATTATATGTTCAGATCCATTATGCTATTTAATACCCCTCTGATCTTGAGCATGATTATCGTTTGTGAGTAGTTACTTTTGTTCTTGAGGTCACGGGAGAAATCTTGTTGCAAGTAATCATGTGAATTTGATATGTGTTCGATATTTTGATGGTATGTATGTCGTGATTCCCTTAGTGGTGTCATGTGAACGTCGACTACATGACACTTCACCATACTTGTGCCTAAGGGAATGCATTGTGGAGTATTTATTAGATGATGGGTTGCGAGAGTGACAGAAGCTTAAACCCTAGTTTATGCGCTATTCTGTAAGGGGCTGATTTGGATCCAAAAGTTTAATGCTATGGTTAGATTTATTCTTAATACTTTTCTCATAGTTGCGGATGCTTGAGAGGGGGTTAATCATAAGTAGGAGGTTTGTTCAAGTAAGAACAACACCTAAGTACCGGTCCACCCACATATCAAATTATCAAAGTAGCGAACACAAATCAAACCAACATGACGAAAGTGACTGGATGAAATTCCCGTGTACCCTCAAGAACGCTTTGCTTATCATAAGAGATTGTTCTGGTTGTCCTTTGCCTCAAAAGGATTGGGCTACCTTGCTGCACTTTTGTTACCATCACCGTTACTTGCTCGTTACAAATTACCTTGCTATCAAACTACTCGTTACTTATAATTTCAGTGCTTGCAGACATTACCTTGCTGAAAACCACTTGTCATTTTCTTCTGCTCCTCGTTGGGTTCGACACTCTTACTTATTGAAAGGACTACGATTGATCCCCTATACTTGTGTGTCATCAAGGCTCTTTTCTAGCGTCGCTGCTGGGATTGAAGCGCCTTGGTAAGTGGAAATCGGTAAGGAAAAATTATTACTACATGCTAAAATTTATTGTCACTTGTTACTATGGATAACAATCCTTTGAGGGGTTTGTTCGGGGTATCTTCACCTCGACCGAAACCACAATTAGTTATCCCTCAACGTAATGCACCTACTGAAAATATTGGTTATGAAATTCCTTCGGGCATGATAGAACAACTGCTAGCTAATTCTTATGCAGGAGATGGAACCGAACATCCTGATATGCACTTGATATATGTGGATGAAATTTGTGGATTATTTATGCTTGCAGGTTTACCCGGAGATGAAGCTAAGAAGAAGGTTTTCCCTTTATCTTTGAAGGTAAAAGCATTGGCATGGTATAGGCTATGCAATGATATTGGATCTTGGAACTGGAATCAATTGAAATTGGAATTTCACCAAAAAACAATTATCCTATGCATCTAGTTCATCATGATCAGAATTATATATATAATTTTTGGCCCCGTGAAGGAGAAAGTATCGCTCTAGCTGGGGGGGGGGGGTTAAGTCAATGTTATATTCATGCCCCAATCATGAGCTCTCAAGAGAAATTATTATTGAGAATGTTTATGCTCGGCTTTCTCGTGATGATCAATCCATGCTTGATACTTCTTGTACTGGTTCCTTTATGAAGAAGACTATTGAATTCAGGTGGGATCTTTTAGAAAGAATTAAACGCAACTCTGAAGATTGGGAACTCGATGAAGGTAAGGAGTCAGGTATTAACCGTAAGTATGATTTTGTTAAATCTTTTATGAATACAGATGCTTTTCAAAAGTTTAGCACTAAATGTGGACTTGACTCTTAGATAGTAGCCTCCTTTTGTGAATCATTTGCTACTCATGTTGATCTCCCTAAGGAGAAGTGGTTTAAATATCACCCACCTATTAAAGAACCGGTCATAGCTAAAGATGAAACTAATATCTATAACGTTGATCTAGTTGTTCCTACTGCTTACATTGAAAAACCACCTTTCCCTGTTAAGATTAAGGAACATGCTAGAGTTTCAACTATGGTCAATAAAAGCTATATTAAAACACCCAAGCCTGCTGAACAAATCGAGATAGAACCTAGTGTTGCTATGGTTAAAGATCTCCTGGTAGAAAATTTAGATGGGCATGTTATTTACCTCTGTGATGAAGCTGCTAGAATTGCCAAACCCGATGAAAAAGATAAACATAGACCCGTTGTTGGCATGCCTGTTGTCTCGGTCAGAATAGGAGATCACTGTTATCATGGTTTATGTGACTTAGGTGCTAGCGTGAGTGCTATTCCTTTTACCTTATATCAAGAAATTATGAATGATATAGCACCCGCTGAAATAGAAGACATAGATGTTACTATTAAACTTGCTAATAGTGACACCATTACACCACTTGGGATTATTAGAGATGTTGAAGTCTTGTGTGGGAAAATAAAATATCCTACTGATTTTCTTGTTCTTGGTCCCCCACAAGATGACTTTTGTCCCATTATCTTTGGTAGACCTTTCTTGAACACCGTTAATGCTAAAATAGATTGCGAGAAACAAACGGTCGGTGTAAGTTTTGGTGATGAGTCTCATGAGTTTAATTTTTCCAAGTTTAGTAGAAAGCATCATAAGAAAGAGTTGCCTAGTAAGGATGAAATAATTGGTCTTGCTTCTATTGTCGTGCCTCCTACTAATCCGCTAGAACAATATTTTCTAGACCATGAAAATGATATGCATCTACATGAAAGAAATGAAATAGATAATTTTTTCTTCGAAAACAACCTCTACTTAAACACAATTTGCCTATTGAAACTCTAGGAGGTCCTCCTCCACCTAAAGGTGATCCTATGTTTGAATTAGAAGAATTGCCAGACACTTTGAAATATGCTTATCTTGATGAGAAAAGGATATATATCCTGTTATTATTAGTGCTAACCTTTCAGAACATGAAGAAGAAAGATTATTGAAGGTTCTGAAGAAGCACCAAGCTGCTATTGGATATACTCTTGATGATTTAAAGGGCATTAGTCCCTCTCTCTGTTAGCACAAAATTAATATGGAACCTGATGCTAAACCTGTTATTGATCACCAATGACATTTAAATCCCAAAATGAAAGAAGTGGTAAGAATAGAAATACTGAAGCTTCTGGAAGCAGGTATAAACTATCCCATAGCTGATAGTAGATGGGTAAGTCCCATTCATTCTGTCCCTAAAAAATGAGGTATTACCATTGTTCCTAATAATAAGAATGAACTTATTCCACAAAGTATTGTCACTGGTTATAGAATGCTAATCGATTTTAGAAAATTAAATAAATTTACTAGAAAAGATCATTACCCTCTGCTTTTATCGATCAAATGCTAGAAAGACTATCAAAGCACACACATTTTTATTTCCTTGATGGATATTCTGGGTTTTCTCAAATACCTGTCTCACAACCTGATCAAGACAAAACCACCTTTACTTGTCCTTTTGGAACTTATGCTTACAAACATATGCCTTTTGGTTTATGCAATGCACCTGCTACCTTTCAAAGACGTATGACTGCTATCTTGTTGGAGTAAATGACCACGGGTAGCCTAACCGGCTCCCTTTGGCCCTCAGAAAAAACAACGGGCCGATCGGACCTCGAAGCACCTAAGACATGGGGCCGCCTTCCTCCGGCCGGCTATCACCTAGGCCGGCTGGCGGAAGGCGGCCCGGCCATAAAACAACCTTTGGAGGACGCCACACTCGCGCCGATTCCAAGAAGCAGGCCCATGAAGGACCGACTCCAAGAAGCCGGCCTACGAAGGACCGGCTCCCAGGAGGCGGCCTACGAAGGGCCGACTCCAAGAAGCAAGCGGCCGAACGCCGCGTCCTAAAGACCATCGCCCATAACGATGACGGGACGGGGTGTGGCTACAATGAACCCTGCCACCCCCGAATCCCGGTGCATCCGTGGCTACAGTACGCCGTACGGGGCAGCCATCCCCCGTCCGGCGTGGCACTGTTTCCATGCGAACCGTGACGCCATCCACGACGTGTTGCCAGTACGGCCCGCAGGCGGCGGGCCCCTTCGGTCAGAGAGACATCTTAAGGCGGCACGACCTCCCCCAGCCGGCCCAAGGCCGGGCCGGCTTCCAATAGCCGGCTTGCTCCCCCTCGGGGCGCGTGCACCATTAAGCAGATGAGACGCAGTAAGGCTACAGTGGGGCCCGCAAGGCGGCGGCATTGTAGCCATGCTTACCTCGACAAAGCCCTCGTCATCAGAGGCGAGGACACAATAACCAGCCCCCGACAAGATCCCCCATGCGGTGGGGCTGACCTGTCGACCGACGGGCCGATAGCCGGCGGGGCCCACCAGTCGGCGGGCCCCAAAAGCCGGCGGTCGTAGACACTGACGGTCTGGGCCCGCACCCAGCCGGATTACCATTGTACCCCCGGGGGTAGGACTATATAAACCCCCCGGGACACTTATTCAAAGGGTTGAACACACAGAGCTTTAGACACTACCATAGGGAGAGGAGAGAGCTAGCCTTGCCCTTCTTCCTCCTACCACTGAACAGCTCAAGGAGCATCTTGTAGCTACTTGTTGATCTAGTGATCATGCGGAGACCCGTGAGAGTAGCGATGGGGTGTTATCTCCACGGAGAGCCCCGAAGCTGGGTAAGATTCGCCGGCGTGCATGTCTTCGCCTTATCCCGTTTCCAGGCACCGGCGATGTCTTACTGGCTCCCACAATGATAAGCCATCCGTTGGCATATGTCGCACCTACCACCCGACATTTGGCGCCCACCGTGGGGCCAGGTGCACCATCATCCGGAGACCTGCTCTGGACAGGAACACTTTTCCTCCCCAGTGAGCGTAGCCAGCCCAACATGCCCGATGCCGCTTGCCCTAATGCGCTGCAAGGCATTGACGACGCCTGCGCGGCGAGCTGCCTCGCCGATCTCCTTGGCGAGGTTTGCATCTCCGATGAGCCTGCATCCGACGCGGGCACCGGCTACCTCGAGAGCTGCCTCGTCAGCCTCCTCGACCAACTCCACGTCTCCGGCGAGCCTACCGCGGACTTGGAGTCAGTCGGCTCCACCAACCCGATGCTTGTCGACTCCGACACGGCATCGCTCGACACCTTCCCCACTGACGTGATCGTCTTCGACGACCCTCTCCCTCGAGCTGACAGTGGCGGCAGCACCGTCACCGAGGTGCTGGTCATCAGCCACGGAGATGCCTTCGGCGAGAACACCCACGACGCCCTGCAAGCGGTGCTGCAGGACTTGTCCGTCCCTGTCCCGTCCGACGCCGACGCCGAGGCGCTGGAGGCTCGCCGCCTTACCCTCGTCGCGGAGGGCCAGAAGATAAACACCATGAGATGCCTCACGAAAGCCCACCAGCGCGAAGTCGACCGAGCCGCCTTCGGCACGCCGCCTCCAGAAGGGCCAAGCCGAGTCGGCACCGTCAAGCAACACGGCGCGGCCATCGCCAACATGCTGGGGGCGGACCGCGCGGTTTACACCACGCCCCTCGAGAATCTATGCGCCGCCCAGTCGATCGTTGGTGAGCTCAATGGACTGGGGACCGACGAGCTCCCTTACATGACCAGACGCATCCAGCAGCTGATCGATGCGGCCGCAGCACAGCACGAAGCCGGCGTCCGAGCTGGAAGCCCCCCTCGCCGAGAGCATGGCGCGACGTCGCGTACGCCGACTGCGGGTGGCGCCCGTGCAAGACAAGAGAAGGAGCTGGCTGCTAGCCGCAGCCGGACACAAATCACCATCGAGCGTGATGCGGAGGGCCGTCCCCGTGGCGTGGAGAGACGAGGCGACTTGCCCCCTCCTCCGCCTCGCGGGAAGAGATATCCCAGCCCGCCGCCTATCAAGAATCCGACTCTCAGCGGCCGACTTGGTCGCCGCGAAGGAGTCGGCGAGAACGATCCCCGCCATCGGATCGACCGCCTTGCGCGATCCCTGGCCCTAGAAGAAGAAGATGATGTCGGCCCGCCTTGTTTTGGCCCCCACATCCGCGACAAGCCCTTTCCCAAAGGATTCTCGCTTCCAAGAGACACACCCAAGTATAACGGCTTCGTGAAGCCGGAGGACTGGTTGATCGACTACTCCACCGCGGTTGGCATAGCAAACGACAACCGGCGCGTTGCCGTAAAGTATGTCCCCCTTATGCTCCAAGGCACGGCACGCTGAAAGTGCAACTAATCCCCGGGTGGTTTTGGTAATTAATAACAACATATATATCATTGAACTAATTGTTTCTTGAGAATATTTCAGAAAGTTCAGTGATATGGGTATGGCAATGACTGATGATGTGGACCCCTCAAAATGCTAAGGAAAACATTGGCAAAAGCTCAAGACTCCATTTTTGGTTTAGTGATCCAAGATCACATTGAGTCCATAGGAAAGCCAATACTATTAAAAGGGGATGAGGTAGTGTTGATGATCTGGTTGCTCAAAAGTGCTTAGTGATTTATCTCTCAAACTATCAGCAATCTTTCATTCCAACATATTCTCATAAGTAATCTCGGTCCCACCGATTTCATAAACTCAGTCACACCGAGATGAACCACCTCAGCCATATACCCAAACCCTAGAAATTTCGGATTTTCCGATTCCAAACTCGGTCATACCGAAACTAGTGTTGCCAACCTTCAGAACCTACGTACTCAAATCGGTGTCACCGAGATGAGAAAGTCGGTCCCACCGAGAATGGCAAACCCTAGTCTTTGGAAGAATCGGACTAACCGAGATTGTATTTTCGGTCCCACCGAAAATCCCAACGTTCACAAGATTTGAACTTTCGGTCTCACCGAGTTGTCAACTTCGGTCGACCGAGATTGGTCAAATGTGTGTAAGCAGTTGGATTTTGTGTGGAGGCTATAAATACCCTCCACCTCCTCTTCATTCGTGGAGAGAGCCATCGAAAGAACTACCACTCCTACCTTACATTTCGAGAAGAAAACTACCTACCCTTGTGTTGAGATCAAGTTGCTCCACTCTCACCATATGAAACTTGATTTCTAGCCTTCCCAAGTTGCTTTCCACTCAATCCTTTCTTCCACCACAGCCAAATCAGTGAGGAGAGTTGAGTGTTGGGGAGATTATCATTTGAAGCACAAGAGCAAGGAGTTCATCATCACCAACACCATCTATTACCTTTTGGAGGGTGGTGCCTCCTAGATTGGTTAGGTGTCGCTTGGGAGCCTCCGTCAAGATGTGGAGTTGAACCAAGAAGTTTGTAAGGGCAAGGAGATCGCCTACTTCGTGAAGATCTACCCGAGTAAGGCTAGTCCTCCGTGGGCGAGGCCATGATGGCATAGACAAGGTTGCTTCTTCGTGGACCCTTCGTGGGTGGAGCCCTCCGTGGACTCTCGCAGCCGTTACCCTCCGTGGGTTGAAGTCTCCATCAACGTGGATTGACGATAGCACCACCTATCGGAACCACGAGAAAAATCTCCGTGTCTCCAAATTGCGTTTGCTCCTCTCCACCTCTTATTTACTACATGTGCAATTTACATTCCGCTGCCATTACTCTAGAATTGCATGTGTAGGGTGATACTTGACTTGGTTATCATTGTGAACTTGCTAAAAACTTGTCCTAATCAAAAGGCTAAACTTTTAAATTGTCAAGTAGTCTAATCACCCCCCCTCTAGACATACTTCCGATCCTACAAGTGGTATCAGAGCTTTGGTCTCCATTGGATTGGTTTCCATTGCATTGGACTCCATAAGCTTGGTTTCACAACCTAGGAGAGTATGGCGTCTAGTGAGTGTAATTTTCGTAGAGGTCCTTACTTTGATGGTTCAAATTTTGCTAGTTGGAAGTAAAATGAAAATGCATATTCTTGGACATAACCCTTCCGCATGGGGCATTATTTGTGTTGGCTTGCAAGGTGAGTTCTTCGAGGAAGGAAAAGTTCCGGATCATGAAGCTACAGCGGATGAGTTGCGGATGTTACAGAACAATGCTCAAGCTTGTGACATTCTCTTCAATGCTTTGTGTCCCGAGGAATTCAACAAGATCAGCCGTCTTGAGAATGCAAAAGAGATTTGGGATACTTTGGTCGAAATGCACGAAGGTACCGAGTCCGTGAAGGAATCAAAGCTAGATGTTCTTCAAGGTCAACTTGACAAGTTCAAGATGAAGGAAGGTGAAGGAGTCGCTGAAATGTACTCTAGGCTTGCTCTCATCACCAATGAGATTGCTGGCTTAGGAAGCGAAGAAATGACCGACCGATTCATCATCAAGAAGATTCTCGAGCTTTGGATGGAAAGTATGACACCGTGTGCACTTTGATCCAAATGATGCCAAACTACAAGAATCTCAAGCCTACGAAGTCATTGGAAGAATTGTTGCTCATGAGATGACACTTAAAGATAAGGAAGAGCTTCACAACAAGTCAAGTGGTGCTTACAAAGCTACAGTTGAAGCTCCCACAACCTCAAGTGACAAGCTGGTTTCCAATGAAGAGATAAGCCTAATGGTGAAGAACTTCAACAAATTTTACAAGAGTAGAAGCAAGGAAAGAAGCTCAAAGTCTAGATCATATGATGAAAAGAGATCTTCTAGTCGTGATCGAATCTGCTACAATTGTGGAAGACCGGACACTACTCAAATGAGTGTTCGACTCCCCAAGAGAAGAGAAGAATCTCCAAGAAGAAGAAGCTCAAGAGAAGAGTCACCTCGGAAAGAGAGAAGGAGTAGAGATGATCGTTATGAGCGAAGATCCTCTCGGAGAAGCAAGGATTCGGAAAGGAGACAAGTCATCAAGGAGCTACACAAGAAGAAAACATCAAGCTCATGTTGGTGAATGGGTCTCGGCTCCGACTCGGACAATCACTCGAAAGAAGCTATCACTCCAACTCCGAATCTGATCAAGATGAAGGTGTTGCCGGTCTTGCTCTCGTATCCTCCAACTCCAACTCCTATGACTTGTTTGATTCACCAAATGAGGGAATTGGAAGATGCTTCATGGCAAAAGGCCCCAAGGTATCACACCCTGAGTTTATTGACTTTGATAGTGATGAAGATGACTTGCTTGGTGAAGATGAGCTTTTACATGACAAATCTAGTGAGCTTAGTAATGATGAACATGCTAGTAGTCTTTATAGTCGAGAAGAGTCGAATGACAATGCTATGAAGGAGATTGAGCGCCTAACTAAAGAACTAAACACTCTTAAGTTAGCTCATGAAACAACTCAAGAAGATCATAGAGAGCTCCTAAGATCTCATGAGAAGCTACGCTTCGAGAAGCTCAATCTAGAGCAAGAACATGAGTTTCTAAAAGCTATCAATGACGATCTTCGAAAGAAGAGTTCTTCATATCTTGCCAAACGACTTCTCTTGTCTAATTTCTTGCCACCTATTAAAACTAAGCATGACAAGCATAAGAAAAATTCTTCATCTAGTAGTAACAATATTCATGCTAAATCCAATGTTGTTACTCCTAGTAGTTTACTTGATTCCACTAACAATGTTTCAAGCCAAGTTTCACTTGAGCAAGAAAATAGTTTATTGAAAGGGATTATAGAGAAAGGTGTCTACAAGAGCCTTGCCGGAAGCAAGAACTTTGAGGAAATTGTTCGCAAACAAGGAAGACACCGGAAGAATCAAGGAATTGGTTTTGAGCGAAAGTTCAACGCCGAGGGTGTTGAATGGGAAGGTCAATATCCCACTCCAAAGTTTGTTTCTCAAAAGGAGAAGTATGATCCTACTTCTTCCAATGTGGAACAAGCTCAAGATGATCTTCCACCACAAGACCACAAGCTAAAAGGCAAGGACAAGCTTCAAGAGGAGATTGATGCATTCATTGAAGCACCCAAGGCCATGGTCAAGTGGGTTCCCAAGGCAACTTCAAGTTCTACTTAACAAGCTCAACTACTACCCCAAGGATTCCCATCAAGATGATGTGGATCCGAAGAAGAAGAACTAGAAAGTTCTTGAGGTGACTCGCCAACAATCTTCACTCACATTCATTTTGGCAAGGACTTGTGCAATCAACTTCCACATCTTGCACTAGTTCATGGAGTCACAAACCCTCATGTTGGTAAGACAAGGGACAAGGTAATCATTGCTTTCATGGACATCATCTATTGTGTACTTCAATCTATGTCCATGGATATCCTTGTTTGTTCCTTGTGGGACTAACCCATGTAGGTATTGAAAGTGCCGAATCCAAAGGATTGCTCCCAACTCTTGATGATCTTCATCAACATTGAGCATCCACATCTTCAACATCTACATGAAGTCTTCTCGACAACCCAAGGTTAGTTTGACCCTTTAAAGGGGTTCTCACATCAAGGGGAGCTTTGCTCTTAAGAAATGAGCTAAAGCATCTTCAAATGATGTGAACACATTAATGCTTTATGTAAAAGTGGTAACCCCACTTGTGCTTAAGCGATGAGTATGACCTATGATCAAATGTTCTCATTTGACTCCTAAGTCAATATACTCATATATAGATGACCTAGTCATCGCCAAATTGTGTGCTAGTAGCTAGTGTTTTGTTTGTGCATGTTTGACACATGTTTTATTTGCTATCTTATTGTGTGAGCATGTTGGATGCATGATTTTATCCATTCGAGGACATCCATTTGTTGCTTTGGTCTTTTGGAGTTTTCTTTTTGACCAAATGGATGGACAAGAATGCCTAAGTTCCTCCCCTAGCTATCTATGCTTTCTTGTCTCAAACTCTATTCATGCTTATATCACAAACTTTGAACAAGACTTTTTGGACAGGACCGAGTGAGGAGCACTTTGAGCCACCGATCCGTCAAAAGCTTAAATTCCAAAACCTTCTAAGTATTTTCGGTCAAACCAATATACTCAAATCGGACGGACCGAAATCACTTGGATTGATCTAGGTTTTCACCTCGGTGAAACCGAGTTACAAATTCGGCGTGATCAAGTGAGTAATCGCTTGCGATTAACCATCTCGGTCCCACCGAGTTTTTCAACTTGGTCCCACCGACAGCCAAAGGGTATATATACCGAGGGCAGCGCTCGTTGATTATTCCTTCAAAACGTCTCGCCTCAAACCCTTATTTGCCGTCGCCGTGGTCTCCGGATCGTCTCCGCCGTCGCTTGTGCGCCCTCGCATGGTCTCCATCGCCGTCAGCGGTCAATCTCATCGCGCCGTTGCAGCGTGAGTGAAACTCCACCTAGTTGGGTGAGTTTCGTTTTCTTCGTGCTTCAACCTCTGATTCAATGCACGATAGATTTTGCCTAGCTTCTTGCCAAGTTTGAAATCTTCCTATCCAGCAGATTAGTTCTTAGAACAAAATTCGAGTGAAAATTTTAGAGTTAGGTTTCCGCCGAACACATCTCGGTGTGACCGATTCTACATTCTCGGACTGACCGATTTGGCCTCTGGCCATTGCACTGCACTTTTTGGTCCAACCGAGTTGTGCAAATCGGTAAGACCGAAATGAGGATTTAGTGAAACCCTAGTGTTCTCGGCTAGACCGAAACCCATTTCGGTCCAACCGAAAGTGGTGTGAATGGTTAGGTTTAGACACTTCGGATTCACCGAATTTTAGACTCGGTCAGACCGAAATGCATTCTGTGAAAACCTAAAACTGAAGTTTGAACTCATTCATTTTGCAAAATCCTCTGCAGTTTGTGATAACTCTTCTATTACGCCTATACCTATTCTATTCACGGGTTGTCGGTCATATACGATGCAAGTGACAGCTGAACAGTCTGAATCACCGGTTGAGATTCCAGAGCAGGCACTAGTCTGAAGCAAGCAGTTTTTCTGATGATGGAGAGAGGAGCACCCCAAGTGGTTTGCCTCCTGCTGCCACCAGGGCCAGGAAGAAGAGGAATTCTGATGAGGAGGACTCTGACTTTGTTGCTGAGGAGGAGATTACTTCCAAGCCTAAGAGGAAAGTGGTTGCCAAAGGCTATCAAGGGCAACAAACAAAGAAAGGCACCAGCAAAGAGAAGAAATCCACAGTTGCAAAGAAGCTGAGCATGGAAGAAGAAACCTCAAGCAAGATAAAGAAAACTTCCAAGAGGAAGAGGTTGGTTCATGATGAAGCTGATGATGATTCTGATGAGGAAGCACCCCAGCCTCCTCAGAAGCAAAAGTTGATGGGAGATGCCATCAGGGCAGGAGCACCCACTAAATCAAAGCCATCAGCTCCAGCAAAGGCAGCCCAAGCCAAACCTGCTGCCAAGCCTAAGAAAACAGTAAGAAATATTCCTGCTTGAGAGAAGAAGAAGGACAATGTGCCACCGCTGAATCGATGAAGAGGCACATGTGTTCTTTGAAACTTAAGCGAAACTGCCAGTCCATAATGATGCTCATCCTCGAGCGAAAATATGAAGGAAAGAAAGGACAAAGGTCTCGGGCTATGGAGGCAAGTTGATCCATATGCCACCAGAGAAGGACAGCTGTTGACTCAAGATTCCACACCGAGAGCAACAAGATTTCTATGAGGCAGTGCTTATGGACAAGAAGCCAATTGTTCTTGACACGAGATCGTTGGTCGGGATTACATCAACAGTGAAGAGCACAGAGACTACTTCCCACGTGCATGAGAGCTTCTTTGCATGTGGAGTTGCAGAGTTCGTTGGTCGGAAGTGATCGCTTGGAATGATGAGATGATCATGCGTTCTATGCCACCGCACACTTCTATCCGGATGGCGAATTGTATGGATGGTGAAGGCGTAGATTCTCTTCAACAATTGAAGAGTGGGCTGCACTCTTGAACGCTCCAGCATCAAGTGATGATGATGTTGATGTTTATGGAATCCCCAAGAAGAATCACGAGTCTATGAAGAACATGTACAATGAGGTACCAGCCAAGGATGTTGAGATATGGAAGCTTGGATCAGTGTATCATCTTCAGGCAGGTCTCCCAACCACTAACACTATTCTGAGGCATACTTTGATGCCCAAGTCAGGAGACCACCGCATGATAAGAGGCTATTCTATCAACATGCTGCTCATTCTAGATCGAAGACACCTTTTAAGGTGATGGACACGATAGTTGAGACTATCAAGAGGACAATGACAGAGACGAGAAGAGGTCATGTGGGTTTGCCCGCACATTCAGATGCTCATCAATGCCAAGTTTGGCACGGGCACCTACTTGTTGGATAGACCCCACTTGCCACCGCAGCCTTTGAACATGAAGATAATGAAGTTGTAATGGTGAGGATGATCCCACATCTGTTGAAGGACAAGCTAAGTCTGAAGCTGCCAAACAAGCCAAAGGCGAGAAGGAAGCGGCGAAGAAGAGCAGCAAAGCCCAAGAGCGTTGGAGAACAACTTCTTGAAGCCACTCGGAGGATTGAACTACGCTGGCCAGCATAGTGCAATCTCGGGAGAGTCTTGAGAGGATAGTTGAAGACAAGTTCCATGCTCTGGATGTCAAGTCGATCAAGTGCAGAGTCACTTGTCAACAAGCTTGAGGCGGATATCGAGGAAGCCAAGAGGGAGAAGGCAGAGCTCATGAAGGAGATGCAGGATGACCTTGTTGAGGATGACTATGAGCAGCCTGCTCAAAGTGCCCACAAAGCCCAGATCATTTGCTATTCGAAGGAGACCCTGGGCTACAACATCAAGCACCTCCCACAGCTCCGTCGGGCCCAGCTCCGGCTCAGTGTCCCTCCTCCAGCTCCTCGGACTTCAGCGAAGCTTTTGCAGATGCAGCTATCTCCACTCCATCGACGCAGCAGAGCCGCCAGCAGAGTCCCTAGTGACGATTAGCTCTATACCTTCGAACTTTTGGTAACTTGTTGCCAAAGGGGAGAAATTGTATAGATCATAGGACTTCGAGAGAGAGTGCTCGTTTTTGCTCTTTCGTTTGCGGTTTTCCTTGAGATACTTTTGAGTTCTTCGAGACATTTCGTGTGTTTGATACTACGTTTGCTCTATCTTGATGAGTGCTTGATCATACTATGCTTAATGTGTGCTTAATGCTTATTATATTCTATTCATACCTTGTATGATCATTTACTCATGTCTTGGTGATTGGGTGCATGCTATTCATTCTTATCATTTTGTGCGCTCCACCAAGATGTATGTGACATGGAAGAGTGACCCATGATCCTAATCGATTGTGCATTTGCATTCAAACGCAAATCTTAAATAATGCACAAATTTAGGGGGAGCTCTTGCTTATCACATACTTCTCAAAGCGACGATGTTATTCATTGATTATATCATTTGTCGAAGCTTTGATCTATATGTTGTCATCAATTACCAAAAAGGGGGAGATTGAAAGTGCAACTAATCCCCGGGTGGTTTTGGTAATTAATAACAACATATATATCATTGAACTAATTGTTTCTTGAGAATATTTCAGAAAGTTCATTGATATGGGTATGGCAATGACCGATGATGTGGACCCTCAAAATGCTAAGGAAAACATTGGCAAAAGCTCAAGACTCCATTTTTGGTTTAGTGATCCAAGATCACATTGAGTCCATAGGAAAGCCAATACTATTAAAAGGGGATGAGGTAGTGTTGATGATCTGGTTGCTCAAAAGTGCTTAGTGATTTATCTCTCAAACTATCAGCAATCTTTCATTCCAACATATTCTCATAAGTAATCTCGGTCCCACCAATTTCATAAACTCAGTCACACCGAGATGAACCACCTCGGCCATATACCCAAACCCTAGAAATTTCGGATTTTCCGATTCCAAACTCGGTCATACCGAAACTAGTGTTGCCAACCTACAGAACATACGTACTCAAATCGGTGTCACCGAGATGAGAAAGTCGGTCCCACCGAGAATGGCAAACCCTAGTCTTTGGAAGAATCGGACTAACCGAGATTGTATTTTCGGTCCCACGAAAATCCCAACGTTCACAAGATTTGAACTTTCGGTCTCACCGAGTTGTCAACTTCGGTCCGACCGAGATTGGTCAAATGTGTGTAGCAGTTGGATTTTGTGTGGAGGCTATAAATACCCTCCACCTCCTCTTCATTCGTGGAGAGAGCCATCGAAAGAACTACCACTCCTACCTTACATTTCGAGAAGAAAACTACCTACCCTTGTGTTGAGATCAAGTTGCTCCACTCCCACCATATGAAACTTGATTTCTAGCCTTCCCAAGTTGCTTTCCACTCAATCCTTTCTTCCACCACAGCCAAATCGGTGAGGAGAGTTGAGTGTTGGGGATATTATCATTTGAAGCACAAGAGCAAGGAGTTCATCATCACCAACACCATCTATTACCTTTTGGAGGGTGGTGCCTCCTAGATTGGTTAGGTGTCGCTTGGGAGCCTCCGTCAAGATGTGGAGTTGAACCAAGAAGTTTGTAAGGGCAAGGAGATCGCCTACTTCGTGAAGATCTACCCCGAGTAAGGCTAGTCCTCCGTGGACGTAGGCCATGATGGCATAGACAAGGTTGCTTCTTCGTGGACCCTTCGTGGGTGGAGCCCTCCGTGGACTCTCGCAGCTGTTACCCTCCGTGGGTTGAAGTCTCCATCAACGTGGATTGATGATAGCACCACCTATCGGAACCACGAGAAAAATCTCCGTGTCTCCAAATTGCGTTTGCTCCTCTCCACCTCTTATTTACTACATGTGCAATTTACATTCCGCTGCCATTACTCTAGAATTGCATGTGTAGGGTGATACTTGACTTGGTTATCATTGTGAACTTGCTAAAAACTTGTCCTAATCAAAAGGCTAAACTTTTAAATTGTCAAGTAGTCTAATCACCCCCTCTCTAGACATACTTCCGATCCTACACACGCACCTGGCTCAACAGTCTCAAGCCTTACAGCATCAACAGCTCGCTCGACTTCACTGAAGCCTTCATCCGCAACTTCACCAGCACCTACAAGCGGGCTCCCAAGCCCCGACAGCTCTCCTTGTGCGTACAAAGACCCAACGAGTCAACCCGCGACTACCTCACACGTTGGGCCGAGCTCCGAAACTCCTGCGAAGGGGTGCACGAGGTTCAGGCAATCGAGTATTTCACAGTCAGGTGCCGAGAGGGCACCCTCCTCAAGCACCAACTCCTCTGCGACAAGCCGACTAACCTTGACGAGCTGTTGATCATCGCGGACAAATAGGCCACGGCCGACTCCTCCATGAAGACCGAGCTCCGAGTCGACTTTTCTGGGAAAGTGCTTGCGCCGGCTCCCAAGACGCCGGCTGGAGAGTCCAGTCGGCGCCCGTACCAGAACGACAACAAGCGCAAGGCCCCGATGCCTCCTTCCACTAGTCGGCAGGTGGCTACGATCGAAGAAGAGCAACCTGAGGGACGTCCAACTCTCAAGAAACAGAAGGGCGGCAGGCCGGCTTGGCAGCCGACTTTCTCCTATGAGCAGACCGTTGACGCCCCCTGCAAGTTTCATAGCGGCGCGAAGCCGTCCAACCATACGACCCAGAAGTGCCATTGGCTCACCCGAATCTCCAAGGGCGAGGGGCTGTCCCAGCAGCCGGCCGCCCTGCCAGCAGTCGGAGCCGTCCACGACGAGTTCCCTGACGAGCATGCCGCCTACGTCGTCTTCACGAGCCAACCATACGATCAGCCAAGTCGGTGCCGACAACACCAAGAAGTCAACGCTGTCGCCTCCAGTAACCCTGAGTTCATGCACTGGTGAGAGAAGCCCATCAGCTGGAGCAGGGACGACCACCCAGAGGTGATGCCGTCTCCTGGCTCCTATGCCCTCGTTCTGGATGCTACCCTGGCAACAGAGAGGTACGCCGCTCGTTTCTCCCGCGTGCTGATAGACGGCGGGAGCAGTATCAACATACTGTAGCGAGACACAATGGAGAAGCTCAACATCAAGCAGAAGCAACTCATGCCTAGCCGGATTGTGTTCCATTGCATCGTACCCGGCCTGTCCTGCTCACCAATCGGCAAGATCAAGATGGATGTCCTCTTTGGAGACAAGCATCATTTCCGCCGAGAGGCAATATGGTTTGAGGTAGTGGATTTGGAGAGCCCGTACCACGCACTGCTCGGCCGACCAGCGTTGGCCAAGTTTATGGCTGTGCCCCACTATGCCTACCTCAAGATGAAGATGCCGAGTTCCAAGGGCATTATCACCATAGCCGGAGACTACAAGAAGTCTTCTGAGTGTGCAATGGCCAGTAGTCGGCTGGCCGAGTCCCTCGTGATCGCCGAAGAAAAGAAGATGCTGGACCGAGTTGTGGCCCTGGCGGGCAAGCAGCCGGCTTTGTCTCCTGACCCCAAAGAATGTGAAGCCCAAGGTTCTTTCAGCCGGCCAAGGAGACAAAGAAGATACCTGAGGGAGTCCTGGACTAGGGGGTGTCCGGACTGCCGGACTATCATCGTCAGCCGTACTCCAAGACTATGAAGATACAAGATTGAAGACTTCGTCCCGTGTCTGGATGGGACTTTCCTTGGCGTGGAAGGCAAGCTTGGCGATACGGATATGTAGATCTCCTACCATTGTAACCGACTGTAACCCTAGCCCTCCCGGTGTCTATATAAACCGGAGGGTTTTAGTCCGTAGGATGACAACCATTACAACAATCATACCATAGGCTAGCTTCTAGGGTTTAGCCTCCTTGATCTGTGGTAGATCCACTCTTGTACTACCCATATCATCAATATCAATCAAGCGGGAGTAGGGTTTTACCTCCATCGAGAGGGCCCGAACACAGGTAAAACATCGTGTCCCTTGTCTCCTGTTACCATCCGCCTAGACGCACAGTTCGGGACCCCCTACCCGAGATCCGCTGGTTTTGACACCGACATTGGTGCTTTCATTGAGAGTTCCTCTGTGCCGTCACCGATAGGAAGGATGCCTCTTCCCATCTTCAAGGACGGTATCTCCGTCAAAGGAGCCTTGGCCGCCGGCCAAACTATCCAGCTAGGTGGTTTTCTCATGACCGCCTGTTCGGCCACCGCTTCAACAATGACCTCTCAGGTCGTCAAAAGCAATCTTCACGTCAGCTCGGAATTCGCCGAGCGGCTGGATCCAATAGAGCTCTCGTCCGTAAACGAGCTCTTGGATCGCATCTCCGCCAGGAGTCTCTCTGGACTATAATCAGATTGGGCTTAAAACCGATCCGAGAGAGATTAACTCTCCCGGGTCACCCACCACGCTAATGGTAGAGGAACAACGGCGACTCTTCTCCTGTATTGAAAACTAGTCATGTCCGGACTCCCGAACCCTCCATGCCGGATTCCCGCGGAGGGACGGACTTCGATCAAGCACTGAACCTAAAGTCAGGCATCGGACCAGACTCGTTGGACAACATCCAGTAATCCAAGCTTCCAAATTTGGAAACTTCTCGGCCCTTGAGCCTCGAGATGGGTAGGGTTCCGGACTTCATTCCACCCACCCGCCCAAACATATGCGATCTATCTCTAATCTGGCAAGAGCCCGCTGAAACAGTACGTCACTACTAGGCCAGATTCCTCCTGGTTATGGATAGGATAAAGGACTGCCGAGAGGAAAAAGCAATCTCAATTTTTTGCAATAATTGCACGGACGAGGGAATCTTGAACGCCGTCAGCCGTCGTGAAATTACATGCTTCACGACTGGCATCCATAGTACGAAAATCTTGTGCGATGGAGAGTTTCGGAAAACCGAAAATAAGTTTTGGGACAATCCGCCCCAAATACAACCCTAGTCCGCAACAAAAGGGTGCATTACACTCGGCACCGGTACAAAACCAAAAAGCAAAAACCCCACAAAGGGCACGGAACTGTCTTTGGAGGGATGGCTTAGCGGACCTGTAAAATTCACAAGATCAGAGGGCGCCATCCCAACACATAGCCTTCGAGCATGTTGGATATTACGGCGGTGGCCAAAAGTGGCGAAGAGCTTCTAGCCCCGAAAACCACTCCAACAATACCGATGCAGTATCAACGATCTTCGAGACTTTCGCATCAAATAATATGCGGAAACGAACAATCCGCAGCCTCACTGAAGTCTACCAAGTAGCAACAACAAATCCATGGAGCGACACAGCCATCACCTTCAACGCCAGCGACGAACCTAAATTCCGAACAGCCCTAGCACCAGCCGCATTGGTCCTTAGTCCAATAGTGGACGGCTTTCGACTTACCAAGGTACTCATGGATGGCGGCAGCGGATTAAATCTCATCTATGAGGAAACTCTTCAAAAAATGGAAATAGACTGGAGCCGCATTGAGCGAAGCAGCACAACCTTCAGAGGAATAATCCCTAGCCGGGAAGCACGCTGCACCGGAAATATCACACTCGATGTGGTGTTCGCTCACGGACAATTACAGATCCGAAGAAGTCACGTTCCAAGTGGCCCGTTCAGCAATGGATATCACGCTATATTAGGACGAAGGCATTCACAATTTTTCAAGCCGCACCCCATTACGGGTACATGAAACTCAAAATGCCCGCCCGGCGAAATAATCACTCGTTAGTGATCCGGACATAGCACTCGCTACCGAAAACAAGACAGCCGCATTAGCCCTGGAGGCACTATCCGAAGCCCTAGCGGCAGAAGAACTCACCGCGTTGCGCTCCACTGTGAATAGGGACGATGTGATACTCGATAAGAGATCCAAGTCCACCTCCTTTAAACCAGCGGACAAAATAGTAAAATTCTAGGTCCATCCAACGGATCCGACAAAGACAACCTCCATCGGGGCACAGTTGAACCCTGATGTAGACACCGCACTGCGAGAATTCCTTCGAGAAATTGGGACATTTTCGCCTGGCACCCTTCGGATATGCCCGGAATCCCACGCAGATTGGCAGAACACAGCCTAAACATCCTAAAAGGATTCAAGCCAGTCAAACAGGCTCTTCGACGATTTTCCGAACCCAAAAGACAGGAAATGGGAGAAGAGCTAGCCAAACTATTGGAAGCCGGATTCATCAGGGACATCAAACATCCGGATTGGCTAGCAAACCTAGTAATGGTACCAAAGAAGGACAAATCCTGGCACCTATGTGTCGATTTTAAAGACCTCAACAAGGCCTGCCCAAAGGATCCTTCCCCCCCGCATCGACGGATAATCGATGCTACCGCAGGACACGATTCATTGTGCTTCCTTGACGCATACTCCGGCTACCATCAAATCAAGATGGCGGAAGCGGACCAAGCCGCAACGGCATTGATCACTCCGTTATGGACCATTCTGCTTCAACACGATGCCCTTCGGACTTAAAAACGCCGGCACAACATATCAGCACATGATTCAAACATGTCTGGCCACCCAGATCAGGAAAACAGTAGAGGCATACGTAGACGACGTAGTCGTCAAAACCAAACACGTCGAAACCCTAGTAGACGACCTAAGGCTCACATTCGACAACCTTAGAGCATACGACATCAAGCTGAATCCGGAAAATGCGTTTTCGGCGTACCAGCCGAAAGCTCCTGGGCTTCATTGTATCCGGCAGAAGAATCGAAGCGAACCCAGCCAAGATCCGAGCTCTGTCACAGCTGGATATCCCAAAGGACCTCAAACAAATATAAAAATTGACTGGATGCGTGGCGGCTCTAAGCCGCTTTATCTCCGTCTAGGAGAAAAGGCATTGCCCTCTATCGCCTCCTTAGGCGCACCGAACACCAGTGGGCGGATCTGCCACTCTTGGACTCGAAGAAATAAAAGCCATATTGGCAAAAAATCCGGTCCTGGCTGCGCCCAACCTGGGCGAACCAATGTTATTATACATCGCGGCAACACATCAAGTTGTAAGCGCGGTACTCGGGCATAAATTCCCTCTTCAAAAACCAGTGTACTACGTATCCACTGTGTTAACCCCCTGCAAGTCCCGTTACCCGCACTATCAAAAGATAGCGTATGCGGTGTTCATGGCATCTCGGAAGCTCCGACACTACTTTCAAGAGTGTTCGATATGATGGCCTCGAAGTACCCCTCAACGACATTATAAACAACCGCGACGCGACGGGCAGGATTGCAAAATGAGCCATTGAGCTCTTACCATTCGATATAACTTACAAACCTCGGCGAGCTATAAAGTCGCAAGTTTTGGCTGACTTTGTCACTGAATGGACCAAAGCTGAACTCCCTAAAGAGTACGACGCATACTCCAATTGGATTATGCACTTCGACGGCTCTAAAATGTTGGCCGGATTGGGGGCTGGCGTCGTATTGACGTCCCCAACCGGGGCATCAATCGCATTTCAGATAATGTACACGGACTCCAACAACGCAGCCGAATACGAGGCCCTTTTACATGGCCTCCGGATGGCAATCTCCATGGGCATTCGATGCCTAGAGGTGCGCCGGGATTCCAACCTTGCAATATCCCAAGTAAATGGAGACTTTGATGCCAAGGATCTGAAAATGGCAGCCTATCATAACGCTGTCCTATAAATGTCAGCTCGGTTTGAAGGACTTGAATTCCACCACGTAGCCCGGGATAATAACCAAGCAGCCGACATATTGGCACGCATTGGCGCAAAACGTGACGCTGTCCCTCCAAACATCTTCCTGGAACGGCTCTTTAAGCCATCCGTACTATGGGAAGACGAGTCCGGAAATAACAAACCAGAAGCAGCCGCACCAACCGAGACAAAACAATCTGACATAATCGGCGACTCAGCCGATGAAATAACACCTTCAGCCCACGAAATAATGGCAGTAATCGCCCCGTGGAAAGAGCCATTCCTAGCCTACTTGCTTAGGCAGGAACTCCCCGAAGAACAAAATGAGGCCCGCTGCATAGTTCGGCGATCTAAAGCCTACAAGGTCCATGAGGGAGAACTTTATAAGAAAAGCACAACCGGAGTCCTTCAAAGGTGTATCTCCGAAGAGGAAGGGCGAAACCTTCTAGCTGAAATTCATGCCGGACTAGGCGGACACCACGCCGCAGCTCGGGCCCTTGTAGGAAAGGCATTCCGTACAGGATTTTATTGGCCGACGGCCCGGGCAGACGCTCAGGACTTAGTCCAAAGATGCGTCGGTTGTCAGCTCTTTGCTAATCAGAGCCATATGCCACCCACCACCCTCAAAACTATACCCATTACCTGGCCGTTCGCGGTCTGGGGGCTTGACATGGTTGGACCCCTTAAAGGGGGAACCCACAAGCAAAGGTACCTATTGGTCATGGTGGATAAATTCACCAAATGGATAGAGGCCAAGCCAGTTAAAATGGCAGAGTCCGGACCAGTGATAGACTTCATATTCGGGGTAGTACACCGTTATGGTGTCCTCCATAGCATGATTACCGATAACGGCACAAACTTCACGGCCGACGAGGTTAAATCATGGTGCAAAAATATGGGCATTAAGCTCGATTACGCTTCAGTCTATCATCCTCAAACCAACGGTCAAGTGGAACGAGCAAATGGTCTAATAATGAGCGGCATCAAACCCAGGCTAGTGCGGTCCCTGACGAAATCGGTCACGCACTAGGTAGAGGAGCTTGACTCCGTACTCTGGGGGCTGCGGACGATGCCCAACCGTACTACCGGATTCACACCATTCTTTATGGTATACGGCGCAGAGGCAGTTCTGCCCTGCGACATTATTCATGACTCACCTCGAGTGCGCATGTACGAAGAAAGAGAAGCCGAGTTGGATTGGCAGGACAGCTTGGATGCATTGGAGGAAGAACGTGACGTTGACAAAGCTCGTTCCGCATTCTATCAGCAGCAAGCTCGAAGATACCAAAGCAGAGAAGTACGGGCTAAAACCTACAATGTTGGCGAACTAGTTCTACGCCTGCCGGACAAGAAAAAGGACAAGCTCAAGCCCAAATGGGAAGGCCCCTTCATTATCGATCAAGCCTTGACCGGCGGGGCGTACCGTCTGCGAAATGCGTCGGATAACCGACTCGAGCCGAACCCATGGAACGCAGCCCGCCTCCGAAGATTCTATGCCTAGCGCCGGACTAAGAGTTCGTCCCCTTCCCCCGTCTAAAATTTTCCACTTTAGCTGCCTTTTGTTTCTCTTTTTTTTCTCTCAACCCTATTCATAAAGTCCCTAAAAGGCCTACTTGCGCATTGTTCGCACACAATTGATGTGCTATCCGCACTCATTATACCTGGGGGCTTTTTTACAAGAAGCTTAATTATAAGGGCTTCATGCTCAGCACACGTGTCACACTTCCACGTGTACCTTTTATTCACTACTATATGCATCGATATGACTTAAGTTTTGGCCAAGCTGGGTTGTTCGGCTCTGTGCTTACCCCACGTTCCCGATTGTTCGGCTAGGAGGTAAAGGAGCACCTCTGCGATTATTCTTGCGGGTCACCGGATGTGTACCTCGGTGGGTGAAGCCGAAAGCTAAGCGTTCTTAAGGGAATACTCGGTCGGTGAGTTGAAAGATGATTTTTTACCTATTTATTTATCTGCCCCCAGATGTTATCCTGCTCTTTTCGCAGTCCAGACATGCACTTTAGGGCATGTCTCCTGTGGAAGGAACCCTTAACGGAACTATTCTCCTGGAAGATGTTTCTTACTAACCATGTAATATAACATAACTAGTTGGGCACTTATGCGATAAAGCACTAATGACCCCTACGCTGGTCTCCATGCATGCCCCGGTTGTTTCTTAACCGAGAAGGTATTCGGACACACTCCGGACTCTAGGGTCCCGAGGTTGAAGCGAAAAGGTCGGCAAAGACAAACGATCTACAATCCGGCTAGAAGGCATTTTACATGTCATTTTAAAATACATTGTCAAATCGACTGACTGTATTCTTCCTCAATCCCGTCTAACAGGCTGTCTAATTTACAGTCCCGTTGGGAAAATTTAGCGGCCAACTCTACTTGGCCGTATACTAAACTCACAGGGATCTCCTTCCCATCGGGCTCCACAGGTCCGACCTCGGCCAACTGGTTGGGATCCGCCTTCTTGTACCGCGTCTTCACCATGGCCCAGGCCTCCCTGGCACCTTGGCGGCAGGCGAAATCTTCCATAAGCGGAAGTGCTGCCGCACTCCTGAAGCTTCTCCATAAGCTCTCCAAGGCCCTCGGGTAGGGAGAGGGATGGCCATAAAGCACGGACGCGCTGCTCATTGCCTGCCGAACTCGTTCGGCAGGTTGCACCAGCAGGAAGCTGATCACCCGTTGATACGGGCATGTCCTCCATGAGGCGACACTGTGAGTATAGCTCTGCACATATTTTGTCAATTGACTTCCTCGCCGAACTCTTCTTTTCAAAGGAGTTCGCTCAAGCACTTACCATAGATGCCGCGACGAAGCCGCTGATTCTCCTTAACGGAGCCAGACAGCTCAGCTCGAACGCCTTTCAGCTCTTCTCCAAGCTGGGCGTGGGCATCCTGGAGCTTGTTCCTTTCCTGCTGCACCCTCGTCAGCACTCTCTCGCCGGCCTTCAGCTGGCGCAATAGTTCTTGCCTGTCCGAATCCTGTCCGGCAGCACCTACAAAGTCATTTTTAGACTTGCGCGCACGCCGCACACCACTTATCTTTTTAACAAAAAAATATATTAATGTGTTACCAGGAGGGGTCCCTGTGTCTCCTCCTGTGATACCGATCTTGACCTCAAGTTGGGCCTTACACTCTTGCAGCTCCTGGGACAGTTGGGTATTCTTCTTCGTAAGATCCTACATTTCAATTGATCCTTAAATCAGTTAATACAACTACTTTAAGTCTCGGGGGCTAGTGGCATATACAACTATTAAAATCTCTTACCCGTATGTCTTTTACATACTGCTCCGTGGCTCTGGTTAAACCATCTTGAGCAGCACGGAGGTGCGCGTCCCAGCGTTAAAGGGATCAACGCCTCGGGAGAAGCACGCGTCACGAAGATCTGTCCGGTGGCGCTGTGGTTCATGGCGCTCTCCACCTCAGACTTGGTGGCGGACAGTCTGTCGGCATCCTCCGTTGGAGGAGTATCCGGCTCGCGCCTTGCGCTCGCCTCCCCTCGAGACCAGTCTTTGGAGCTTGGCTGCTAGAGGCTGGGTTGGCAACTTCTATGCCCATGATCCGTGGCGCTTTTTCTCTACAAAAGTCATGAGCGTTCAAACACTTCCTAGGAACGTTGCTCTAAATAACGAACCGTGAGCTATACCTTTGCGGCGACGTTTCAATCCGCGCCGTGCTCCTCTTCCGCCTACTGGGCCGGACTGACCCTTGTTGGTCAGCCGCCGTAGGCTCGGCTTCCCGCCTTGAAGGCGCCTCCTGCAAAACACCATCGTATACGGTGGTCAGAAATGAGCAAGGAAGAAATAATGATGTCAGGACTTCGGTCACAATCACCTGGGAAGCCAGATATAGTCCAGGGTAGTCAGCCGTAATGGCGACTAAAGCATTATCCATGCTGAGCTGGTGGAACACCCCATCGATCAGCTCCACCTTTATGTCCGGGTCCTCTTCAAAGGCCGGATCCTGGGGTCTCTCTGGATCCTCGGGTTGCGGAGATGGACTAAGCATGCCCTCCACAACCCGACGCAGCTCCTGCGTCGAAAGCATAATATAAGAAACTTAAACTTTGAAAGCACGGGTCGGGCACACAAAGTGTTCGCTTACCCAATGCCGAGGGTTATTCATGGAGAACATGTTTAACGGGCTCGTCTGGACGAAATCCTCCTTCTCCCCCTTGTATAGGCCAGACAGGATCTTCGCCAGGTCTTCGGCCGATCCCGGCCCTTTGCGGCCATGACGGGTGGCATCGTCCTCCCCGTTGAAATCCCACATAGGGTGGCCCCTGTATTGCAGCGGCTGCACCCCCCGCATAATGCATGTTGCCATGACTCCAATCATGGTCAACCCGGAATGGGCCAGTAACCTTATCCGGCCCATCAAATAATGGACGCTCTTGTCTTCCTCCAGTTGGGGGCTCCGTGGGCGCCAGCTAAGGCGTTTCTTCAAAGGAGCATTACTGAACTCCGGGAGGCCGATCGAACAGGGTCCGACAGCGGAGCGTCTTCTATGTAAAACCATTCTGAAGGCCAGTCTTCGGACGCCTTCTTAGGGGTTCCGGATGGATATCCGGTCCCGGCGATGCGCCATATTTCGGCACCGCCCACTTGATATATGGACCCCTCGTGAGATCGGGGTACAAGGCAGAACAACCTCTTCCACAGCGCAAAATGGGGCTCGACGCCCAGAAATAGCTTGCAAAGAGCTACGTAACCCGCGATATGCAGGATAGAGGTGGGTGTGAGGTGATGGAGCTGGAGTCCGTAGAAGTCCAGGAGCCCGCGGAGGAACGGATGTATAGGAAATCCGAGCCCCCTTATCAGATAGGGGAGGAAGCATACCCGCTCCCCTTTGTTGGGACTTGGGGTAGCCTCCGCTTGCTTCCCACCTTGGTAGGTGGCTAGCCCGGCTCGAACCGGGACCATGAAGGCCGGAGGGAGATATCCCTCCGCTTGGAGCGTCACCAGCTCGTTGTGCGGGACAGAACATCTCCGTCAATCTCTCGGCAGAGGGCTGGGAGCGCGAGAGGAGGAGCCGCATCGACGGTCCATGATGGAATGGATTTTTGGTCAGAGGCGCTCCGGTGAGTACTCGCGGAAGGAAGACGGTGTGATTTGGATCTGGATTCTTGCCTCTCTCATAGGCAGATTATTTGCGCAGCTAGGGGGTAAAACACAAAACATACCCTGGCTTTTCGCATTCGTGCGACGCGTGGAAGAAGGCCATTATTGGGCGTGGAAGCCAAGAAGCGCAACATTGATAAGGAAGCCGGATACTGTTCGGCAGGTACATGGAACTTAAAGGAGAACCCGCCTTGCAACGCCGAAGATTACATACGCGCTGGACTTATCGTCATTGAAGCCTGGTTCGGGGGCTACTGAGGGAGTCCTGGACTAGGGGGTGTCCGGACTGCCAGACTATCATCGTCAGCCAGACTCCAAGACTATGAAGATACAAGATTGAAGACTTCGTCCCGTGTCCGGATGGGACTTTCCTTGGCGTGGAAGGCAAGCTTGGCGATACGGATATGTAGATCTCCTACCATTGTAACCGACTCTGTGTAACCCCAGCCCTCCTCGGTGTCTATATAAACCGGAGGGTTTTAGTCCGTAGGACAGACAACCATTACAACAATCATACCATAGGCTAGCTTCTAGGGTTTAGCCTCCTTGATCTCGCGGTAGATCCACTCTTGTACTACCCATATCATCAATATCAATCAAGCAGGAGTAGGGTTTTACCTCCATCGAGAGGGCCCGAACCTGGGTAAAAACATCGTGTCCCTTGTCTCCTGTTACCATCCGCCTAGACGCACAGTTAGGGACCCCCTACCCGAGATCCGCCGGTTTTGACACCGACAATACCCCTGGACCCGGAGCACCCAGAGAGGCACGCTGTCATAGGCACAGGCCTTGACAGCAAATAGGAAGGCGAGCTCGTCGATTTCCTCTGTGAGAATCGGGAAGTCTTTGCATGGTCTCCCAAATACATGCCGGGTGTCCCGACGGATTTCGCCGAGCACAAGCACACGTCCGATCTGACGCAAAGCCGGTCAGGCAGCCCTTGCGCCGCCTGTCAGAAGAGAAGAGAAGAGTAGTCGGATAAGAGATAGCCCGGCTTCTGGCAGCCGGCTTCATCATGGAAGTGTTCTTTTTAGAATGGCTTGCCAACCCGGTCCTCATGCTGAAGAAGAACAAGCAGTGGCGCATGTGCATCGATTACACAAGCCTCAACAAAGCCTGCCCCAAAGATCCGTTCGCCCTGCCAAGGATTGACCAAGTGATAGACTCCACAGCCGGATGCGAGCTGTTGAGTTTCTTGGATGCTTATTCCGGCTACCACCAGATAAAGTTAAACCCGGCTGATCGTTTGAAGACCGCCTTCATCACCCCATTCAGAGCTTTCTGTTACCTGACTATGACTTTCGGCTTGAGAAATGCCGGTGCCACTTTTCAGCGTTGCATGCAGAAATGCCTCCTCAAGTAACTTGGCAGAAATGCCCAAGTCTATGTAGATGATGTTGTGGTGAAGACGGAGAAACGCGGCACCTTGCTAGAAGACCTCAAGGAAACCTTTGAGAAACTGCGTCGGTTTCAGATCAAGCTCAACCTGGAGAAACGTGTGTTCGGAGTACCAGCCAGCCAGCTTCTAGGTTTCCTGGTCTCCGAACGCGGCATCGAGTGCAACCCAGTGAAGATCAAGGCCATAGAGAGAATGAAGGTCCCTACCAAGCTACCGTTTCCTTGTCCAGCAGCTCAGCGGATATTTCGTGGGGTGCGAGTTCCTTCACGTGCCTAGGGCCGATAATGAGCAAGCAGATAGCCTGGCACGAATTGGCTCCACCCGACAAGCTATACCAACCGACGTCGGCCTCCAACGCCTCTTCAAGCCATCTGTAAAGCCGTCTCCGGAATCCAGTTCCATCTTCGTGCCGCTGACCCGACGCATCGAGATCGACTTTGGGGACGAGCGGGCGGCCGAGACTTCGGCAGCCGGCTCGGGGACTTCCATAGTCGAACCCGTCCCGGGGACTGCCGTAGCCGAACCCGGCCCGGGGACTGTAGTGGTACAACAGGCGGAGGCCGACTCCAACTCCTCACAACCCAGCCCGCCCACCCTGGTTGCAGTAGCCATCTTGGCAGTCGAAAAAAATCACAGCTCCATCATGGGCTCAGCCCATCCTCCGGTTTCTGGTGAATGGAGAACTACCAACTGACGAGATCTCGGCCAGACAAGTCCAACGCCGAGCCGGAGCCTACACAATAATGAATCAAGAGCTAGTTAGGCGCAGCGCTACCGGAGTCTTCCAGCGCTGCGTCGAGCAAGAGAAGGGCATAGCAATCCTCGAAGACATCCACCAAGGCGAATGCGGCCACCATGCCGCCTCCAGGGCGCTCGTCGCCAAGGCCTTCCGCCATGGATTCTTCTGGCCGACTGCATTGGAGGATGCCAAGGAACTAGTCAAACACTGCAAAGGGTGCCAAGTCTTCGGCTCCAAACAACACCTGCCGGCTTCTGCACTCAAGACCATCCCCATCACTTGGCCCTTTACCGTCTGGGGACTGGACATGGTCGGACCATTCAAGACGGCGCGCGTCGGCATGACACATCTGCTTGTCGCCGTAGACAAATTTACCAAGTGGATTGAAGCAAAGCCGATCAAGAAATTAAATGGGCCGACTGCCGTGACATTCATTGCCGACATTACAACCCGGTACGGCATACCACACAGCATCATCACCGACAACGGCACAAATTTCGCCAAGGCAGCATTAGCGCGTTTACTGCGACACGGGGCATTATTTGGACTTAGCGTCCGTTGCCCACCCGCAGTCAAACGGCCAAGTCGAGCGAGCAAACGGCCTCATCCTCTCCGGCATCAAGCCCCGACTGTTGTGCCACTGGAGCGTTCAGCCGGCTGCTGGCTCGACGAGCTACCGGCCGTTCTCTGGAGTCTGCGCACTACTCCAAACAAGTCGACCGACTTCACCCCCTTCTTCCTTGTATATGGTGCTGAGGCTGTCATCCCAGCTGACATCGAGTTCGACTCACCTCGAGTCACCATGTACACGGAGGCGGAGGCCAAGGAAGCAAGAGAAGACAGCGTCGACTTGCTGGAAGAAAGCCGACTGTTAGCCCTCAGCCGGTCCGCCATCTACCAGCAAGGGCTACGCCGTTAACACAGTCGGAGGGTAAAGCCGAGGACCTTCCAAGAGGGAGACCTTGTGCTCCGGCTGATACAGCGAACAGCCGGCCAGCACAAGCTCTCGGCCCCTTGGGAAGTCCCCTTCGTCATTAGCCGGGCTCTGGGAAACGACTCCTATTACCTAATCGACGCGCAGAAGCCGAAGGCACGCAAGAGAGACGACTCTGGCAAAGAGTCGGGCCGCCCATGGAACGCTAATCTTCTTCGAAGATTTTACAGTTGAAATGTAGTATGTATCACACTACCTTTTGTATTAAGTATGAGACAACGGGCCCCCGAGGAGTTCTCGGGGACTGCCCTATTTTATCTATGTATGACGGGTATCACTCCCGTGGTTACCCTACTGCATTTACTTTCTCCGTCCGGCACCGGGACTGACTAGTCGGCCTGGGGACTTGCCGCCTTGAGTTATGTCCGAGTTCTACCTGCAGTCAGACAAGTAATGTGCCGGCACCCAAGCCCTCTCTTGCGAGAGTCACAGCTCGAAGAATCAGCTGCCCGACTAGCAAGAGCTAAAGGCGGAAAGGCCCACATGAAAAATGGCTAAGGACTAACGAACTTACATAACACAAGCCGGCTTCCCCCCTCACCAACCGACTGTCGAAGTAGTCGGCTGGCCGGCTTCCCTTCCCACTCTGCCAAAATCTGAGAAAGCTCGAACCTTTGCCTTCCCAGACAGCCGAATTCCTTACCCGGCCACAGACTGCAGAGCAGCTGTCCGGCTAGGAAGGCAGCAACCAAGGGAAGGCGGCAAAGGAAGAAAGCTGAAAGATTAAAAGCAAGTCGGAATGGAAGCCAAACACACGCATAATAATATTTACATCAAAAAGCCTTCGAAAGGCCGGCATTCAACGAAGTTTGAATACACCCCAGTGGGTGGAATTGCGCAAAATAACAAGTTCTTTCCAAAGAGTAACTAGCAGGAAAATAAACGATAAGTCAAGCCGAGGGAGCGCCCGGACCTTTAGGAAGAACGATGGTGACGGCGGTGTCGGCTGGAGGAGTGGCCGGCTGGCGAGTCTCGGCCTGGTCGTCGCCGGTGGCAGGCGGTGCGTTCGCACGCTCCTCGTTGCTGGAGACACGGTCAAGCTGAGGCTGGCCGGCCGCTCCGACATCTGGCTCAGCATGTTCGCCGTCTTCCTCCTCCTCCTCCTCGCCCTCGTCGCTGGAGTCAATCTCCTCCGCCGAGACCTCACCGTCGGCCGGGTTCAGCCCAAACTAGTCCTCCGGCTGCGCGACGCCGTCATCGTTCACCTCAGGAGCAAAGGCGCTGGTGTTGGTGAAGTCGGCAATTGCCGAAGCACGCTGGATGATAGCCGGTCGCACCTCCTCCAGCTCCTCATCGGCCTCCTGCCGCCAGGTGCGCAGCTGATCCAAGTTCAGCCCAGGGTACCAAGCCCGGACGAACTCCAGCGCCCGTTGAGCGCCGGATCGAGCCGCTGAAGCCTTCTAGGCCTCAAGGCGGCCGACGGCTACCTCGGCCGGTCGGCGATGCGGTGGGGTGCGAGAATTACCTCGCCCGGCCAAAGGCGGCGATACTGTGCCCGACGACGCTGAAGCCGGCGGAGCATGCGGTAGGCCGGCCGGAGGCGGGCCTCGATCGCCAAAAGCTGCTCCTCAAGCGACCGGTTGGCATCCGGCGCGATCTCAACCCCAACCTGCCGACGGGCTTCACAGTGGGCTTTGATGGCTTGGTTGGCAGCAACAGAATGGCCAGGAAAGTACTCTTCACAAATAAGAAGGAAAAAGAGCAAGTCAGGAGATAAGCTGACTTGCAAAGACAAGCAAAGAGTGAAGAAGAAGGCGGCCTACCGTCAACCAGGTCCTCGACACGGCCATAGCCTTCGCTCGGAGCTTGCCTCGCCTCGGCCCAGCCTGCCGCCTCGGTCTCGAATTCGGCTTTGAGGGCGGCCTCGCTGTCCTGGGCCGCCTTCAGGTCCGCCTGGTGGCCTTCCTCCTGGTCGCCCAGCCTCTTGGCCAGACGGTCACGCTCCTGGGCCAAGGCATTGAGATCGCCCTCCTTGGTGCGAAGGGCGTTCTGGGTGATCCCCAGCTGCTGCCTCAAGTCGGCGTTGGCTCCTAACAACATGAAAAGAAGAAGTTAAGAAAGAAGTCGGCAAGAAAGATCCGACCCGACTGCTCAGCAGTCGGCCCGAATCTCGGGGACTACACCCAGTGGGTGCGTTGACGCGCCCCTACACGAGATAAAAAGACAAAGTCACTCACGCCGGCTCTCCGTCAGATCGGCAGCCCTCTTGTCTGCCTCCCGAACCTGGGAGTTGAAGGTAGCGGCGTGGAGGTCGTGGTAATCCTGCAAACAGGACGAAGAGGCAAGCAAGGGCAAGTCAGCAAAACAAGTCTTCGAAGAAGTTCCAAGCTGCCTGCTTAGCAGCCGGCTCGGAACTCGGGGACTACACCCAGTGGGTGCGCTGACGCGCCCCCACGGAAAGAAATCAAGAACAAAGAACTCACTCCAACGACCGCCCGCGTCGCGAGAATTTCTCGGGTACATTGTTGCAGCGCGGTGGCTTGAGATTGAAGCCGGCTACGGACGTCTTGCGCCGCCAAGTTCAGCGCGGCCGTCCCACCGCCCTGCGTCCACCCCGGCGAGCTAGCGGTGGCCGACTCCAGCTCATGCGGCCAACGGAGGCGGCACAACTCCTACCTCCAGGACGACTACGTCGCCTTCCTCCCTCTCCATCACCGGCGGGTCGCGGCTGATCTCCTCTGGCGGGGGCTGCGGGACGTCCGGGGGCACGGAGCGGAAGGGGATGACGAGCCGCGGAGGCTGGTCTCGCAGGGCCTCCGCCGTCTTCTCCGCGGCCTCGGCCTCCGCCCGGGCCCTGGCCGCCGCGTCGTCCTGCGCCTCGACCGATTCCGCCGTCGTCTCCAGGGCCGGCTCGGCGGCGGCCGCCCTTCTCTCCTCCGCCTCCCGCTCCTCCCGCGCTTCCCGCATGTTCCACTTCGTCGCCGCCTGAAGCTCGGCGTGGGGATCTACGCGACGGGAGCCTACGGACCCTCCCGCTCCACCGACTATGGAGGCGGCGGTAGTCCGTTCAAGAGAGAGCGGGGCCCTGGTTGACAAAACAGGAGACAAGACTTAGAAGAACATCAAACGAAGAAAAGAAAGAAAGTTGCGTAAAGGCCAGAACTTACGCCGAGACCGCTTGCCACTGCTTCACCACCTTGCGGAAGCGGGCACGCCAGCGCCGCCTCGTCCCACCAGTTGCTGCCGCGGGCTGCTTAACCTCTTGGTTAGCCGCGAAGAGTCGGTGCCGCTCGGTGCTTCAGTACACCGCCTCGTGCGGCCGGCCCGCCGGATGGCCGGCGCCTTGGGGGTCGGACGCCGGCTGGCGGCATGGAGCGGGATCGGCTTCGTCATCGTCGGGCCAGTCTTCGAAGCCGGCGGTGAAGCCGGAGCCGCCCGCCTCGCCACCGCCCCCCGCGGCGTCCTCGTCCAGGGTGACCGCCCCCAAGTCGGCATCGTCATGATTGTCCGCCGCGCGGTCGGGGGCGAACTCGCGCTCCGGCCCTACGGTCCCGGCTGGAGGATGAAGAAGGCGGTTCTAATTAAGGACAGACCGACTGGTCAAGAGTCGGCCCGGAAAAAGATTCGGCAACAACTAAAGAAAGAAAACTTACCATGGGTGGTGGATTGGCGCGAGAGAATGGCACCATGCCATACTGCCAGTCCGGCTTGAGCTTGCAGTTGGCGATGTAGTTCACAATGTAAGACACCTCGTCGTGAGGCATCTCCCTGGTGCTGAGCCGGCTTGGGTCAAAGCGGCCGCTCATCCGACAGATCAGATGAGGGCGACCTTGGAGCAGAAGGACCCGACGCTCAATAATGGCGGCAATCAAATCGGGCCCGGTCAGGCGGTCCGACTAGATGAGCACCCGAAGTCGGGCGACGGCTCCGGCTCCAGCCGGCGTCAGCGATCTGGCCCGGTAGGACCATGAAGCCGCCACCAGCGGCGGGCCGCTCGTCGACCGGCCGATTGACATAATCGCTGTCAGCGTTCTTTACATAAAAGCAAGACCATTGCCAGAGCTTCACCGACTGGATCAGCGCGATTGAAGGGAAGGGGTTGTCGGCGGTGGACCTCTTCATGGCGATAAAGGCGCCGCACAGAGCCGGCACGCTGTAGGACCTTGAAGTATGTCTAGAGGGGGTGATTAGACTACTTGACCAATAAAAACTTAACCTTTTCCCAATTTTAGAGTTTGGAAGATTTTAGCTAATTTAGGACAAGTCAAGCAATCATCACACAATTCAAGCAAGCATGCAAAGAGTATATAGGCAGCGGAAATTAATTCATGCAACTTGCAAGAAAGTAAAGGGAAGGGATTGGAGGATTCAAACGAAATTGGAGACACAGATGTTTTTGGCGTGGTTCCGATAGGTGGTGCTATCGTACATCCACGTTGATGGAGACTTCAACCCACGAAGGGTAACGACTGCGCGAGTCCACGGAGGGCTCCACCCACGAAGGGTCCACGAAGAAGCAACCTTGTCTATCCCACCATGGCCGTCGCTCACGAAGGACTTGCCTCACTAGCGGTAGATCTTCACAAAGTAGGCGATCTCCTTGCCCTTACAAACTCCTTGGTTCAACTCCACAATCTTGTCGGAGGCTCCCAAGTGACACCTAGCCAATATAGGAGACACCACTATCCAAGAAGTAACAAATGGTGCGTTGATGATGAACTCCTTGCTCTTGTTCTTCAAATGATAGTCTCCCCAACACTCAACTCTCTCTCAGTGGGTTTGGATCTGGTGGAAAGAATATTTGAGTGGAAAGCAACTTGGGAAGGCTAGAGATCAAGATTCATATGGTAGGAATGTAATATCTTGGCCTCAACACATGAGTAGGTGGTTCTCTCTCAGAAATGGTAAGTTGGAAGTGTAGGTTCGTTCTGATGGCTCTCTCCACGAACGAAGAGGAGGTGGAGGGGTATATGTAGCCTCCACACAAAATCTAACCGTTACACACAATTCACCAAACTCGGTGGGACCGTATTGTTAAACTCGGTTGGACCGATTTAGTAAACCTAGTGACCGTTAGTGATTTTCGGTGGGACTGACATGCATCTCGGTGAGACCGATTCAGTTAGGGTTAGGGCATAACGTAATCTCAGTAAGACCGATTACACAAACTCGGTGAGACTGATTTGGTAATAAGCTTTCCAGAGAGTTGGTCAGGTAAACTCGGTGGGACCGATTTGCTCTTTTCGGTGAGACCGAAATGTTACAAAAAGGAAATAGAGAGTTTACATTGCAATCTCGGTGGGACCGATCGCTCACTTCGGTTAGACCGAAACGTTACGAAGGGAAACAAAGAGATTGCAACCCCATCTCGGTGAGACCGAGATCCCAATTGGTAAGACCGATTTGCTTAGGGTTTGTGGCAGTGGCTATGACTTTTGGAATCGGTGGCACCGGATAGGAAGTTTCGGTGTGACCGATTCTGGCTCTGGATTTAGGTCATTTGTGGATGTGGGAAAGTAGTTGAGGGTTTTGGAGCATATCACTAAGCACATGAAGCAAGAGGCTCATTAAGCAACACCTCATCCCTCCTTGATAGTATTGGCTTTTCCTATAGACTCAATGTGATCTTGGATCACTAAAATATAAAATGAAGAGTCTTGAGCTTTTGAGCTTGAGCCAATCCTTTGTCCTTAGTATTTTGAGGGATCCACTTTCATCATCCATGCCATGCCATTCATTGAGCTTTCCTGAAATAATAGTCTTGGAATAGCATTAGCTCAATGAGGTATATGTTGTTATGAATTACCAAAACCACCTAGGGATAGTTGCACTTTCAATCTCCCCCTTTTTGGTAATTGATGACAACATATAGATCAAAGCTTCGACAAATGGTAATAAGATTGAATAGCATCGTCGCTTTGAGAAGTATGTGATAAGCAGGAGCTCCCCCTAAATTTGTGCATGGGTTAATATTTGCTTTGGACTGCAAATGCACAATGAATTAGGCTCATGGGTTACTCTTCCATGTCACATACATCTTGGTGGAGCGCTCAAAATAATAAACAATGAATACATGAACTCATCACCAAGCATAGTGAATGATCACATAAGATAGATAGTATAATATCAAGCATGCATAAGTGTATCTTATGATCAAGCACATGATCATCAATGTCTCACAAGCATAGTATCTCAACCAAAAGCAAACAAAGTTTGAAAAACCACCAAATAAAGCAAGAGAGAACAAAAGCAACACACTCTCTCTCTAAGCCTATGATCTATACATTTTTCTCCCCCTTTGGCAACAAGTTACCAAAAAGTTCATAGAAAATGCATAGTGCTAGATCGACTCTCAGGCTTGATCTTCTGGTGGTGGTGTCCTGATAGCTCCTTGGAGGAAGGCTTCAGTTGAAGTAGAGGGTTTGGAGTGGATCTTTGGAGCTGGTTGCCTTTGAGGCTGTTGGGGCGATGGCTGGTCTTTGAAGTTGTTGCTCTAGTGTCTGTCACTGGCACTGCAACTGACCTCTGGGCTCTGGGCACTCTAGCAAACACATTGGTAGTAGTCTTGCCCTTCCTCTCCTGCATATCATCCTGCAGCTGCTCTACAACTGACTGAATCTCAGTTACCTTGACATCTAGATCATAGAATTTTTGTTCCATGATTCTCTCCAGGCTCTCCTGATTCTGAGTGAGGGTGGCCAACCCCTTCTCAATCCTCAAGGTTGATGCTATCAAGTAACCAAGCTGCTCTTGTTTGGTTTTCAAGAAATACTCAGATGCCTCCTCTTGAGTTGGCATCTTGGCAGCCTTCTCCTTCTTTGCCTTCTCCTTCTCCTGAGCTTGAACTGATTGTGGATCATCTTCATTCATGACAACCTCATTGTCCTCAAAGTCTGGATAAATTGGAAAATGTTCCTTATCCAATTGATATTTTCCTGTGCCCATCTTTGAGTTGATCAATTCTTGAATCTGAGGTGCATATCCACAGCTCCTCTTCTGATCTGCTGCATTCCTTTTGATTGTTTCAACTATGAGGCTAATGACTTTGAACTTCTGTGGTACATCAAACACATGCAGCATGTTTATGGCATGCCCTCTGATCATGTTATGGTCACCTGACTTGGGCAACAATGTGTGCCTCAGAATCCAGTTTATGGTTGCCAACCCTGATAGCAGAAAGTGAACTGATCCAAACTTGTGAGTCTCTACTGCCTTGTCTGGAATTTCCTTGTACATATGAGCCATTGAATTGTGACCCAACTTCTTCTTTGCGTATATGTCCAAGTCATCCTCTTCTTCCTTGGGGGTATTTATCAGACTTGCCCATTCTTCAATAGTGGATTGGTACCTTGTACCTTCAGACATCCAAACAATTCTACCATCTGGATAAAAGTGTGCTGTGGAGTAGAACTACATGATAAGCTCATCATTCCAGTTGGTAAACTTCTGTCCAACAAAATTTGCAAATCCACAAGCAACAAAGCTGTCCTCAACTCCAGGGTAGTGCTGGTCATTCTCCCTGATGAATTTCCAGTCAACCCACCTCATATCACAGACTATGGGCTTCTTGTCCAATAGAATGGTCTCATAAAAGTCCTGCTATTCCTTTGTATGGAACCTGTAATCAACAACAGTTCTTCTTCTTGAAGCACATGGATTTTCCATCCTCCACAGCCTCAGCCCCGAATCCTTCCTGATTCTCATGTCCTCAGCCACAGGATGGGCATCATTGTGGTCTGGTATCTTGGGCTTGAGCTTTCTGAGAACTTGTCCTTCCTCATCCTCTTCTTCAGCAACATTTGGCACTGGGGCCTTGTTCTTCTCAGCAGCTGGAATACTCCTAGTATTCCTCTTTGGATCTTGGTTGGCCTTGGAGGCAGCTTTGGGTGCATCTTTGGGCTTGGATGTTGCAGCCCCTGACCTGATTGCATCTCCCATAAGCTTAGCTGCCTTAGGAGCTGGTGCAGCATCCTCTTCCTCTTCTTCTGAATCCCTTCTCATTGAGGGCTTTCCAAGGACCTTGGCAGTTGTGGTTCTAGCTCTCTTCTTTTTCTTGTCCTGATCACTATCATCCTCTGATTCAAGTGTGAACTTCATGGTTGCACCAGTGGGGACCTTCTGAGGTTTTGATGGTGCTTCTTTCCTTGCATGTGCCTCTTTGGGTTGAGCTTGAGCTGGCACTTGAGTGGACTTCCTGGCCTTTGGCATTGGAGTTCTCTTGGCAGGAACTTTCCTCTTCAGACCTGGCTTTGTGCTTTGAGCAGAGCCATACTCTTTCTTGAGCACCACTTTCTTGGAAGTGGCCTCATCCTCCTCAGCTTTGTAATCCTCATCCTCTGAGTCTGAGGTTCTCTTCCTCCTTTGCCTAGTTGCAGCCTTAGGCAAGTTGCTAGGAGTGCTTCTGCTCCCATCATCTGAAGTTGAGGGACTAGTGCCCTCACTTAAGTCCATCTGCTCTTCAGACCTGTTCTGGCAGTCACTCTGATCAGACATACTGCAAAAGCTGACTGCTAACCCTATGAAGAGTTATAGATGAGATAGAATAGATGAGCATCACAAAATGCAGTGATTTTTTTTGCAAAAGGATGATTCAAAAGTTCAGTTTTAGTTTTCCACAAAAAGCATTTCGGATCAACCGATTTTCAAACTCGGTGATACCGAAGCAGTTTTGGAACCTAAACTGATGATCTCGGTTGGACCGAGTTTCAGTTTGGTAGCACCGAGACTGCTAGGGTTTCACAGAATCCTCAAATCGGTCGCACCGATTAGTAATTCTCGGTCAGACTGAGAGTCACTAGTGCAATGGCATACGCCAAATCGGTGAAACCGAGTTTTTCAACTCGGCGGGTCCGAGATGGTTACGGCGGAAACCTAACCCTAAAAATTTGAATCGCATCTAATCTATGTACTATTTTGGCTGGATAGAAGAGTCTCAATCGTGGCAAGAATCAATATGAAAACAATGTGCTAGGAATCAGACGTGGATAGCACAAAGATCAAGTCCATACCCTAACTTGGTGGTGGACTTGCTACGGCGGCAACGGCGGGGACGAATTCCGTTGACGGCGGCAAAGACCAGTGACAGGAGGCTGCTGGCGGTGAGGAGACAATCCGGAGACCACAATGGCAGAGCGAGCTGTTGCACGGGCGAAGGGTTTCGGAGAAATTTCCAAACTTTTGCCCGTGGCTATATATAGCCCGACCCTGTCGGTGTGACCGAGTGGAACAACTCGGTGGCACCGAGATGCATAACTGTGTTCAGTTACAACAAATCGGTGAGACCGAAAAGTTCAAATTGGTTGCGCCGAGATTGAAAACTCAGATCAACTTGGTGATCTTGGTAGGACCGAAATGGAAGAATCAGTCAGACTGAGAATCACAAAGAGGTTTTGGAAGTTTAAGTCTATGACGAATCGGGGACTCCGAGTGCTCCTCACACAGAATGGTTCGAATCTGACTTGATCAAATTTTGTGATGTAGCATGAATAGAGTTTGTGATGAGAAAAGCATAGATAGCTAAAGAAGGTTCTTAGGCATTCTTGTCCATCCACTTGGCAAAAAGAAATGAAACCAAACAATCAAAACAACAAGTGGATGTCCTTGAATGAGTAAAATATGCACCAACATGCTCACACAATAAGATAGCAAATGAAATATGTGGCAAAGCATGCACAACCAATTCTAGCATCTATCAAGCAATTGGCGATGACTAGGTCATCTATATATGAGTATATTGACTTAGGAGTCAAATGAGAACATTTGATCATAGGTCATACTTATCGTTTAAGCTCAAGTGGGGTTACCACTTTTACATAATGCATTAATGTGTTCACACCATTAGAGTTGCTTTGTCTCAATTCTTAGAGTTAAGCTCCCCCTAGATGTGAGATCCCCCCTTAGAGGGATGAACTAACCTTGGGTTTTGTCGATGATGACTTCATGTAGGTGTTGAAGATGTAGATGCTCAATGTTGATGTAGATCATTTGGAGCAATCCTTTGGAGTGAGTTGCACTTTCAACTTACCTACATGGGTTAGTCCGACAAGGAACAAACAAGAATATCCATAGACATAGAGTGATGCACACACAAGATGATGTCCATGAAATCATTAGGTTACCTTGTCCCTTGTCTTACCAACATGAGGGTTTGTGACTCCTTGAACTAGTGCAAGATGTGGAAGTTGATTGCACTTGTTCTTGCCAAAATGATATGAGTGAAGAATGTTGGCGGAGTCACCCTCAAGAACTCTCTAGTTCTTCTTCTTAGGGATCCACATCATCTTGATGGGAATCCTTGGAGTTGAGTTGTACTTGATGAAGTAGAACTTGACGTAGTCTTGGGCACCCACTTGAACAAGGCTTTAGGTGCTTCTTCAAATGCGTCAATCTCTTCTTGAAGCTTGTCCTTGCCTTTGTTCTTGTGGTCTTGTGGTGGAAGATCATCTTGAGCTTGTGTTCCCTCGAAGGAAGTAGGATCATACTTCTCTTGTTGAGGAACAAACTTCGTCTTGGGGTCTTGATCTTCTTCCCACTCAACTCCATTGGCATTGAACTTTCGTTCAAAACCAACACCTTGATTCTTCTGGTGCCTTCCTTGCTTGCGTACAATTTCCTCGAATTGCTTACTCCCGGCAAGGCTCTTGTAAACACCTTTCTCTATAATTCCCTTCAATAAGCTATTTTCTTGCTCAAGTGTAACTTGGCTAAGAGAATCATTAGTGGAATCAAGAGAACTACTAGAAGCAACAATATTGGATTTGACATTATTATTGTTACTACTAGAGGAAGTATCTTTCTTGTACTTGTTACTAGACTTGACTTGAGGCATGTAAGTAGATAAGAGTAAACACTTGGCAATGTAAGAAGAACTTTTCTTGCGAAGATCATCATTGATTGCCTTTAAGAACTCATGCTCTTGCTCAAGATTGAGCTTTTCAAAGCGTAACTTCTCATGAGCCCTTAAAAGTTCTCGATGATCTTCGTAGATAGTTTCATGAGCTAACTTAAGAGAGTTTGATTCTTTAGTTAGAAGCTCAATCTTCTCCTTATCATTGTCATTCATTTTATCTTGATTAGCATGATTAATTGACGTTTCATCATAGTATTCATCACTAGAGTTGTCAACAAGTAAATCATCATCCACAAGCAAGTCATCTTCATCACTATTGAAATCAACATACTCGGGATGTGTTACCTTTGGACCTTTGGCCATGAAGCATCTTCCAACACCTTCATTTGGTGAGTCAAATATGTCGTAGGAGCTGGTTGACAAAAGTGCTAGACCGGCAACACCTTCATCTTGAGTATATTCGGAGTCGGAGTGATAGCTTCTCTCGGAGTGATTGTCAGAGTTGGAGCCGGATACCCATTCACCAACATGAGCTTGATGTCTTCGTTTTGTGTAGCTCCTTGATGACTTGTCCTTCCTTTCCGAATCCTTGCTTCTCCGTGAGGGTCTTCGTTCATAATGATCATCTCTACTCCTCCTCTCTCTTGGTGGTGATTCTTCTCTTTTGCTCCTTCTTCTTGGAGAATCTTCTCTTCTTTTGTAGGGTGCCGTACACTCATTGGAGTAGTGTCTGGGTCTCCCACAATTGTAGCAATTGTGCTCTTGACTAGAAGATCTCTTGTCATTGTAAAACCTTGATTTGGAGCTTCTTTCTTTGCTTCTGCTCTTGTATAATTTGTTGAAGTTCTTCACCATTAAGCTCAATTCTTCATTGAAGGTTTGTTTCTCACTGGAGGATGTGGGGGCTTCACTTGAGGCTTTGTAAGCACCACTTGACTTGTTGTGACGTTCCTCCTTATCCTTGAGTGACATCTCATGAGCAACAATTCTTCCAATGACTTCTGTTGGCTTGAGATCTTTGTAGTTTGGCATCATTTGAATCAATGTGCACACGGTATCATACTTTCCATCCAATGCTCTTAAGATCTTCTTGATGATGAATTTGTCGGTCATCTCTTCACTGCCTAAGCCGACAATCTCATTTGTGATAAGAGCAAGCCTAGAGTACATTTCAGCGACACCTTCACCATCCTTCATTTTGAACTTGTCAAGCTGACTTTGGAGCACATCTGTAACGCCCCGAGACCGACGCTCCAGAAGACTTCCAGTTACTCCGAGTTTCGTCGTGTGATTTGTTTTGTTTGTTGTATCATTTGCATTGCATCATGCCATCATGTCATTTATTTTTTAAAAACTCAACTAAATAAAATGTATAGATCGTTGATCTATTTAACTCGAGGGATTCACATGGTGATTTCTCTTTATAACGTATCCTCTCAATATTTAGGGAGTTATAATAAATATTCCATTAGTGTGGAATTACCTTAACACACTTGCAAAAATCCCAAAGCCTTTTATTATTTCAACTCTTGGCCTCTAACTTTGCCATATATCCTTTCGTCATTTTCCGGAGCTCCACCTAAATTCTCAACATTTTTGGACTCTTCTAAATCCTTGCCCTTGTTCAAACCTTTTGAATTAAATTCAAATGACTTTGAATTTAATTCTTGCAATCTTGCCCACTCCATTTTCTTGGGTCAAGCTCATTTTTGCGAGTCCGTGGAGATTACCCCATGCGCAAATTCTTTCCTTAACCCCTCTTTCTTTTTACCTTCCTCTCCTTTGTTTTCTGCTAAAGATAATATAGGAGAGAGAGAGAGCCCAACCGGCCTCCCGCAACCCAGGTCGGCCCATCCTTTCCCCAGCCCATCTAAGCCTCTAACCCTAGCCCGAGGCCCCTCCACATCTCTCCCTCTCGTTCCGTGCAGCGCGCCAGAGCCCCTCTCCCGATCCCATCTTCCTCCCTCGGCGCCACACACGAGGCGCCCCTTCGATCTCCTCCCAGCGACCCAAGCATCTCCGCCGGATCCAGCAGGCCGCCGCCCCGCGTCCTCGCCTCCGGCGACCGTCGCCGCTCCGTGCACCCCGGTCATCCTCCTGAAGGCGCGTAGCCGCCCCGTGGCTCTGTGACCTTCGCCTCGGCCGCGCCATGGCCGCCTCCCTCTGCTGCCAGTCCAACCACGTCCGTGGCGTGGGCCGCTTGACCTGCTCGTCGCCGTGTCTCCACCTCATCGGGACATCTCTGCTGCCCTCCGCCTCGCCAAGTCCCGCTGCTGCCTGCCTGCACCTCCTCGCCTCCATGCCGGCCCCGCCACTAACTCCTGCTGCTGGAGCTCGCCTTCATCCCGACTCTGGCCGGATCCGCCCCCGCGTGACCTGGATCCGCCGCTGCCGCTCATCCATGGCGCCGTGGCCTCTGCCTCTTTTGGCCGACCTGTTGCTACCGTGCACAGCCTCTGCCGTGCCCTGTATGTGTGTTCTCCGCTGCTCCTGAAGATAGAAACCTGAGGCCTTTGGTGTTGTTCTGGATTTCGCCAAGAACCAAGACCGGCAAGTCCGAAGACGCCAAGCACCACTCATGTCGGCAAGACTCGCAAGTCGGACCCCGAACGATCAATGTCTCCTGGACCGTGTACAACTACCGTCGCCCCGAAGACATTGGAGTCATCAAGTACCTCTACCCGAACGACTACTTCCATGACGATGTGAGTACAAGTACCCCTTCAGATCGCCAAGTACATCTACGGCCGTGTACCACTACTTCCTCTGCCGCCGACATGTACGACTACGAAACGAGAACGACTACTTCCACGACGTCCGTGAACCACTACCGTCGGCCCGTGAATGACTACTTCCCTCTACGAAACGCGAAACGTCCCGTTTGAACACTTCGAAGGTATAACCCCGAGACGACCGCTGTGGACCGAATGCATGTGTTGAATGAGGTGCCCGTGTTTGCACCATGTCTGAGTTGTTCCTTGCGCGTTCCTCTATTGTCATGCCACTAACCCGTGGGAACCCGATAGTCGGGAGCACCCCACCATCTCTGCATGTTTCGCACATCCGCACGCTTTCTTTTGCACCGACATCTCGAGGAGTTGTCGGATCACCGATATGTTGCCGTGGCATCATTTTCGGATATGTTGCCGTGGCACCATTTTTGTTTCGCCGCCGTGGCACCTTTTTTGTTCCGCCATGGTGACCAAATGCTTCATAACATGCTTATGTCAACATTTTCATAAAAATTGCATAAAACTTGTGCATGTCATCCGCATCATGATAACAACATTTAAATGTTTAAAATTGTGTTTGCATTAAATTGCTAAATAACATGGGGATTTACCGGAAGTGTTGTTTGTTGTTCCGTCCTCATTTAAACTTGCCTAAATAGCTAGTTTAATTATGCTTCACCCCTTGCCATGCTTAACAACATTTAACATTGTTGGTTAGCCTTAACGAGAAAGAACTAAATAATTGATGTGGTGTTTCGTCAATATGCAACTCGTTGCATATTGAGCTCCACTTAATTTGTAGTGTTGTTTGTTGCACTTTGCCATGCCATGCCTCATTAAACCGGACATGTATCATACTTGTTTGTGCATCATGACATGTTTATGCTTGTGTGTTTACTATGTTGTTTGCTTCTTTCCGGGTTGCTTCTCTCGTTAGCTTCGGTTTCGTTCCGGAGGTGTGAGGATTCATTCGACTACGTCCGTTTGTCTTCTTCATGGATTCGTTCTTCTTCCTAGCGGGATTTCAGGCAAGATGATCATACCCTCGAAATCACTACTATCTTTGCTATGCTAGTTTGCTCGCTCTTTTGCTATGCCTATGCTACGATGCCTACCATTTGCTTGTCAGCCTCCCAAAATGCCATGAACCTCTAACCTTTGACACCCTTCCTAGCAAACTGTTGTTTGGCTATGTTACCGCTTTGCTCAGCCCCTCTTATAGCGTTGTTAGTTGCAGGTGAAGATGAAGTTTGTTCCTCGTTGGAACATGGAGATGTTGTTCCTTGTTGGAACATGTTTACTTGTTGGGATATCACAATATCTCTTTTATTATTAATGCATCTATATATTTGGTAAAGGGTGGAAGGCTCGGCCTTATGCCAGGTGTTTTGTTCCACTCTTGCCACCCTAGTTTCCGTCATACCAGTGTTATGTTCCCGGATTTTGCGTTCCTTACGCGGTCGGGTGATTTATGGGACTCCCTTGACAGTTTGCTTTGAATAAAACTTGTCCAGCAAGGCCCAACCTTGGTTTTTACCATTTGCCTCACCTAGCCCTTTTTCCCTTGGGTTTCCGGAGCCCAAGGGTCATCTTTATTTACCCCCCCGGGCCAATCCTTGTTGTGAGTGTTGGTCCAAACCGTCAGCCGCCGGTGGCCACCAGGGGCAACTCTGGGCTGGCCTACCGGAAGTTTGGACAATCCGGTGTGCCCTGAGAACGAGATATGTGCAGCTCCTATCAGGATTTGTCGGCACATTCGGGGCGGTTTTGCTGGTCTTTTTTACCATTGTCGAAATGTCTTGATGTACCGGTATACGAGTCGATCGAGTGTCTTGGGTGAAGGTCTATTCCTTCGTTGATCGCGAGAGCTTGTCATGGGCTAAGTTGGGACACCCTGCAGGTATAAACTTTCGAGAGCCGTGCCCACGGTTATGTGGCAGATGGGAATTTGTTAATGTCGGTTGTAGAAAACCGAAGTTGGCCTTAATTAAAATACATCAACCGTGTGTGTAACCGTGATGGTCTCTTTCGCGGAGTCCGGAAGTGAACACTGATGTTGGAGTTATGCTTGGCGAGGTTGCTATAGGGTCACTTCTTGATCATACTTTTATCGACCGTGCCTTGCTTCTCTTCTCGCTCTCTTTTGCGATTGTTAGCCACCATATATGCTAGTCGCTTGCTGCAGCTCCACCTCATGCCTTTACCTTACCCATAAGCTTAAATAGTCTTGATCTCATGGTGCGAGATTGCTGAGTCCCGTGGCTCACGAGATACTTCAAAACCAGTTTGCGGTGCCTATGTTACCGGCGGTGGCGCAACCAAGCTCAAGGAGGAGCTCGATGAAGATCTTGCCCTTTGTGTTGTTTCGTTCTAGTTGATCAGTAGTGGAGCCCAGTTGGGGTTGATCGGGGACCTTTGTCGCATTTGGGGTTCTTCTTTTATTTTGGTTCCGTAGTCGGACCTTGATTATATCTGGATGATGTAATGCTTATTCATGTATTTGTGTGAAGTGGCGATTGTAAGCCTACAATGTATCTCTTTCCCTTATGTATTACATGGATTGTGTGAAGATTACCTCACTTGCGACATTGCTTTCAATGCGGTTATGCCTCTAAGTCGTGCTTCAACACGTGGGAGATATAGCCGCATCGAGGGCGTTACAAGTTGGTAATCGAGCCTTCCCGACCTTAGGAGCCCCCTTTGCTTGATCGTTTTTAGTGGCGAGTTGTGTCTAGAAAAATGTTTTGAGTCATTTAGGATTATATATATCGGAGAGTTTAGGAATTCTTTTTACTCCCCAGTCCCTTCGACCTTCTGGTGAGGTATCCTGACGTAGAGTTTTGACTCTTCTCTTCTCAAATTTCACTAAATTTTTTTTTAGGATCATGCGGGTATCTTAGAATCGTTCCGATGGTTTTATGATGACAACATTGCCTTGGTTGCCTCCCGTCAGCAGGGTTTTTTTTTACTGGAGGTGTCCCGGGGAGTTGAGCTCCGAGGTGTCGTCGTCATAATTTTATCGTTGCAGTTCTGGAATACCTAAGTTTAGTACGCCGACATCGAAAATCTCTTTTATGCAGTTGTTGGTGAGAAAACCCGCTAACCCGATCTTGAGGTGAGTACGGAGTATTGCCATGACTCGTATAACGGATGCTTTTCGAAGGTTGAGGTACACGATTTCCGAAGGTTTCTTGGTTATGTGTTGACGGATGGATACAGCTTGGATGTAGGTATTGTTAGTTTGGGTGAGATATATTGCTTCCCCTGTATCCCCAACACCAGATTGCATAACCAGAAAATTTGGGAGTTTTATAGGTGGGAATTCAAGTAGCTCCTAGAATATCTTTCCGACAGATGCATGATATGGGATTGGGTAAATCTCTATCATATGTTTGTTCCGGCTTATTCTGCAAGCCAGTCCTTTGTTTTTGTTTTGAGTTGTGGTATTCGAGTTGCTTCAATGTCAAGTGTTGATTCCATACCTTTCCAAAATGGTGTTCTCATACTCCGATGTGAATACCAATCCTTCTCGACAATCGAGATTGTCATGTCAATCCTTTTCAACCGGCGTGTTTCTCTTCAAGTGGATCCAATCACTTCAACATCAGCAAGACCAATTATCATTTCTTCTCAACGGTGTTTGTTTCATCCGTCTCCAAGTTGCCTTTGTTTTTCCCGCCCACCCACCCTTTTTCCTCAAGGACTAAGATTTCTTTACCAAGTATCCTTTTATTTTTGTGAAGTTTCTCCATTCTTTTCCGTCAATGTTCTTATCCGGTGGTTCTCAAGTAGATGTTCGACTAGTTCATCATTCGTCATTCTTTTCTTCTCCGGTGGTTTCAATTCAAGATTTATTGATCATACCTTTTTCCTCATTTCAATGTCTTCTCATACCGGTGCACCTCATTATCATTCTACTTCTCACTATTTGTTATTCCGGAGTGCTCAAGATATCTTGAAGATTCGTGTTTCCACTCTGCATTCGTTCAAGCTCTTTCGAGATTGGTATCTCATTCAAGTCATTTAATTCAACCGGTGCAACTTCTCTTTTAAATCTTTTCAACGGTGTTCTTTTGAGTGGGCCCTAACCCACAGGTCTTTTCCCAGGATCTTACCTGACTCTTCTATTTTCCCAGAGCTATCCTAAATTCTTCTCCAGTTTTGACGTAAGAATGAGTTGTCATCAGTCAAATGCTTTTCTCCAAGATCTTTCAAATTCTTTTCATAGTTGGCTCAACCTCTTCGCTTTTGATTCTTCCGGTGTGCCTCAAATAATTCTTGGTGGTGTTTCTCATTGTCATTCTCATCATTTGAAGACCGAAGAAGAGTTTCTCTTTAATCTTGCTCTATTCTCTTCTAGATTCATGGTGCTAGCTTGTTGCCATCCTCTCATAATTGTTTTCGATTGTGAGAATCTTTTTCACCCATCCGGAGCATTTTAGGAGTCTTTTCAGTTTAATTCTTTGAAGCCCATCATCTCAGTATTATCCATTCAAGCTTTCAGCTCTCGTTCTCCAAATCATACCGGTGCATCATTCAAGTATTATCTATTCAGCTCAGGATCTCTGCGTTCACTTGGATCTAATTCCCCTCAAATATCTTCATTCGTTTTCCAATTCTTCCCGGTGAATTGTGCCTTTGCTACGTTCATTTTCAATTCTTACGGTGGTTCGTTCAAGATTTCACTTCCTTCGTTATCATATCAATTCATTTGTTGTTCCAATCCTACCGATGGTTCGTTGAAGACCTTCTCAAGTTTCGATATATCTCTTTTAATCCTTTCTACGAGAATAAGTAATATGGCAAATCCGTTGATTGTCATCAATTTAATTGGTGAAGGATAAGCATAACACAATTCTTATTCTTGTTCATCCAAGTTGATTAATCTCTTCTTTTCGGTGTTTGTTCATCATATCACATTCTCGGTTCTAGTGTTTCATCTATTCTTTTTCCGGAGTTCCAAGTTTTCCGCATTATCTCGTCGCGAGGCTCCATCGAAATCATCGCAAGGCTTCACCTTGTGTTTTCAACTTCTCTTTCTTTCTATCATCCTTTTATTACCGGAGTTCTTCATGGAGGCTCTACATGGTGGTTCATCAAGGATTCTTTTCATTCTTCAATTGTTCTTCAAGATTTCGCTCGAAGTTATGATCAGCCAAGCTATACTCAAAATTAAACAGGGTGCCCAACACTTGTTTTGTTTTGAGAAGCTCAAGTATTCTCCGTCTTGCATTCCAAAGTGCAATTCCTTCGATCTTATCTTTTGAGGTGGTGTTATGTCACTCTTGACAATTTCCATTCATGTTTCATGATTCATATGTTGTCAAGAATGAGATATTTTAAATCCATCAATCTCTTCTTTGGAGTTATCTTGGTATAGATTTCACCTAAAGCTTTCCCTAAGGATTGTTGCTATTTTGGTGCTTATTAATGACCCAAGTTATCTCTTTTCCATCTTGATGGAACAAGTTTTCATCTCTTCGTTAATCTCAAGCAAGCAATTGTTTCCGTTAGTGGCCGGTTGTCACCTCATAATTTTGAGATGTTTTCATAAGTCCGCCACAAGCTTATTCTTTTCGTTGTTGGTTTTCCAACAACTCCGTTATAACCTTCTTGGAAGGATGCTTTCCGAGCCCATTTGTGGCAGAAGTTTGCATTTTCTCCTACATTCTGTTATTCCAGTGATCTATCTTCTATTCTTTCGTTCCGGAGGCATTGTGATGCTGTGCTCTTCAATCATCATCTTGTTTTGTCAGGATCATGTTCTTTTTCTTGCTTAACCATTTAACCGGAGTGTTGGGTCATCTCTTCAAGTTCTTTTCATCTTATCAAGTTTTCTTCCCTTTTCTACCGTAGTGCTGTCCAAATTCTGTCATTCTTGTTCCTTGGCTATCTCATTATACCGAGGTGGTCATATTCTTTTCGTTCGTGAAACTTTTGATTCATGTCTTTGCAACCTTCAAGTTCTCGTAATGTTCCTTGTTCCTTTTTTCTAACGGATTGTTTGCAATCTCGTTCATCTCTATTGTACTCTTTCTTTTAAATTGCTCAACCTCTCAAGGTTCGTGGTTTCACTCGTTTGTCAAAAGAAGCAACTTAGTTTTACCTCTTCTCTTCCTCTTCCTTTCCCTCCGGTGCCATTCTAGATCTCGGGACGAGATCCTCTTGTAGTGGTGGAGTGTTGTAACGCCCCGAGACCGACGCTCCAGAAGACTTCCAGTTACTCCGAGTTTCGTCGTGTGATTTGTTTTGTTTGTTGTATCATTTGCATTGCATCATGCCATCATGTCATTTATTTTTTAAAAACTCAACTAAATAAAATGTATAGATCGTTAATCTATTTAACTCGAGGGATTCACATGTTGATTTCTCTTTATAACGTATCCTCTCAATATTTAGGGAGTTATAATAAATATTCCATTAGTGTGGAATTACCTTAACACACTTGCAAAAATCCCAAAGCCTTTTATTATTTCAACTCTTGGCCTCTAACTTTGCCATATATCCTTTCGTCATTTTCGGAGCTCCACCTAAATTCTCAACATTTTGGACTCTTCTAAATCCTTGCCCTTGTTCAAACCTTTTGAATTAAATTCAAATGACTTTGAATTTAATTCTTGCAATCTTGCCCACTCCATTTTCTTGGGTCAAGCTCATTTTTGCGAGTCCGTGGAGATTACCCCATGCGCAAATTCTTTCCTTAACCCCTCTTTCTTTTTACCTTCCTCTCCTTTGTTTTCTGCTAAAGATAATATAGGAGAGAGAGAGAGCCCAACCGGCCTCCCGCAACCCAGGTCGGCCCATCCTTTCCCCCAGCCCATCTAAGCCTCTAACCCTAGCCCCGAGGCCCCCTCCACATCTCTCCCTCTCGTTCCCGTGCAGCGCCGCCAGAGCCCCTCTCCCGATCCCATCTTCCTCCCTCCAGCGCCACACACAGAGGAGCGCCCCACGCTCGATCTCCTCCCCCGCGCGTGACCCCGAGCATCTCCACCGGATCCAGTAGGCCGCCGCCCCGCGTCCTCGCCTCCGGCGACCGTCGCCGCTCCGTGCACCCCGGTCATCCTCCTGCAGGCGCGTAGCCGCCCCGTGGCTCTGTGATCTTCGCCTCGGCCGCGCCATGGCCGCCTCCCTTTGCTGCCAGTCCAGCCACGTCCGTGGCGTGGGCCGCTTGACCTGCTCGTCGCCGCGTCTCCACCTCGTCAGGCCTTCTCTGCTACCCTGCGCCTCGCCAAGTCCCGCTGCTGCCTGCCTGCACCTCCTCGCCTCCATGCCGGCCCCGCCACCAACTCCTGCTGCTGGAGCTCGCCTTCATCCCGACTCCGGCCGGATCCGCCCCCGCGTGACCTGGATCCGCCGCTGCCGCTCATCCATGGCGCCGTGGCCTCTGCCTCTTTTGGCCGACCTGTTGCTGCCGTGCACAGCCTCTGCCGTGCCCTGTGTGTGTGTTCTCCGCTGCTCCTGAAGATCGAAACCTAAGGCCTTCGGTGTTGTTCTGGATTTCGCCAAGAACCGAGACCGGCAAGTCCGAAGACGCCAAGCACCACTCATGTCGGCAAGACTCGCAAGTCGGACCCCGAACGATCAATGTCTCCTGGACCGTGTACAACTACCGTCGCCTCGAAGACATTGGAGTCATCAAGTACCTCTACCCGAACGACTACTTCCATGACGATGCGAGTACAAGTACCCCTTCGGATCGCCAAGTACATCTACGGCCGTGTACCACTACTTCCTCTGCCGCCGACATGTACAACTACGAAACGAGAACGACTACTTCCACGACGTCCGTGAACCACTACCGTCGGCCCGTGAACGACTACTTCCCTCTATGAAACGCGAACCGTCCCGTTTGAACGCTTCGAAGGTATAACCCGAGACGACCGCCGTGGACCGAATGCATGTGTTGAATGAGGTGCCCGTGTTTGCACCATGTCTGAGTTGTTCCTTGCGCGTTCCTCTATTGTCATGCCACTAACCCGTGGGAACCCGATAGTCGGGAGCACCCCACCATCTCTGCATGTTTCGCACATCCGCACGCTTTCTTTTGCACCGACATCTCGAGGAGTTGTCGGATCACCGATATGTTTTCGTGGCATCATTTTCGGATATGTTGCTATGGCACCATTTTTGTTTCGCCGCCGTGGCACCTTTTTTGTTCCGCCATGGTGACCAAATGCTTCATAACATGCTTATGTCAACATTTTCATAAAAATTGCATAAAACTTGTGCATGTCATCCGCATCATGATAACAACATTTAAATGTTTAAAATTGTGTTTGCATTAAATTGCTGAATAACATGGGGATTTTCCGGAAGTGTTGTTTGTTGTTCCGGCCTCATTTAAACTTGCCTAAATAGCTAGTTTAATTATGCTTCACCCCTTGCCATGCTTAACAACATTTAACATTGTTGGTTAGCCTTAACGAGAAAGAACTAAATAATTGATGTGGTGTTTCGTCAATATGCAACTCGTTGCATATTGAGCTCCACTTAATTTGTAGTGTTGTTTGTTGCACTTTGCCATGCCATGCCTCATTAAACCGGACATGCATCATACTTGTTTGTGCATCATGACATGTTTATGCTTGTGTGTTTACTATGTTGTTTGCTTCTTTCCGGGTTGCTTCTCTCGTTAGCTTCGGTTTTGTTCCGGAGTTGTGAGGATTCATTCGACTACGTCCGTTTGTCTTCTTCATGGATTCGTTCTTCTTCCTAGCGGGATTTCAGGCAAGATGATCATACCCTCGAAATCACTACTATCTTTGCTATGCTAGTTTGCTCGCTCTTTTGCTATGCCTATGCTACGATGCCTACCATTTGCTTGTCAGCCTCCCAAAATGCCATGAACCTCTAACCTTTGACACCCTTCCTAGCAAACTGTTGTTTGGCTATGTTACCGCTTTGCTCAGCCCCTCTTATAGCATTGTTAGTTGCAGGTGAAGGTGAAGTTTGTTCCTCGTTGGAACATGGAGATGTTGTTCCTTGTTGGAACATGTTTACTTGTTGGGATATCACAATATCTCTTTTATTATTAATGCATCTATATATTTGGTAAAGGGTGGAAGGCTCGGCCTTATGCCTGGTGTTTTGTTCCACTCTTGCCGCCCTAGTTTCCGTCATACCGGTGTTATGTTCCCGGATTTTGCGTTCCTTACGCGGTCGGGTGATTTATGGGACCCCCTTGACAGTTCGCTTTGAATAAAACTTGTCCAGCAAGGCCCAACCTTGGTTTTACCATTTGCCTCACCTAGCCCTTTTTCCCTTGGGTTTCCGGAGCCCAAGGGTCATCTTTATTTACCCCCGGCCAGTGCTCGTTGTGAGTGTTGGTCCAAACCGTCGACCGTCCGGTGTACCGAGGCAACTCTGGGCTGGCCTACCGAAGTTTGGACAATCCGGTGTGCCCTAAGAACGAGATATGTGCAGCTCCTATCAGGATTTGTCGGCACATTCGGGCGGTTTTGCTGGTCTTGTTTTACCATTGTCGAAATGTCTTGATGTACCGGGATACCGAGTCTGATCGGAGTGTCTTGGGTGAAGGTCTATTCCTTCATTGATCACGAGAGCTTGTCATGGGCTAAGTTGGGACACCTGCGCAGGTATAAACTTTCGAGAGCCGTGCCGCGGTTATGTGGCAGATGGGAATTTGTTAATGTCCGGTTGTAGAAAACCCGAAGTTGGCCTTAATTAAAATACATCAACCGTGTGTGTAACCGTGATGGTCTCTTTCCGGCGGAGTCCGGGAAGTGAACACGGTGTTGGAGTTATGCTTGACGTAGGTTGCTATAGGATCACTTCTTGATCATACTTTTATCGACCGTGCCTTGCTTCTCTTCTCGCTCTCTTTTGCGATTGTTAGCCACCATATATGCTAGTCGCTTGCTGCAGCTCCACCTCATGCCTTTACCTTACCCATAAGCTTAAATAGTCTTGATCTCGCGGGTGTGAGATTGCTGAGTCCCCGTGGCTCATAGATACTTCCAAAACCAGTTTGCATGTGCCTATGTTACCGAGCAGGTGACGCAACCAAGCTCAAGGAGGAGCTCGATGAAGATCTTGCCCTTTGTGTTGTTTCGTTCTAGTTGATCAGTAGTGGAGCCCAGTTGGGGTCGATCGGGGACCTTTATGCATTTGGGGTTCTTCTTTTATTTTGGTTCCGTAGTCGGACCTTGATTGTATCTGGATGATGTAATGCTTTATTCATGTATTTGTGTGAAGTGGCGATTGTAAGCCAACTATGTATCTCTTTCCCTTATGTATTACATGGATTGTGTGAAGATTACCTCACTTGCGACATTTCTTTCAATGCGGTTATGCCTCTAAGTCGTGCTTCGACACGTGGGAGATATAGCCGCATCGAGGGCGTTACAACATCCAACTTGGATTCCTTGATGGATTCGGTACCTTCATGCATATCAATCAAAGTATCCCAAATTTCCTTTGCATTCTCAAGACGGCTGATTTTGTTGATTTCTTCGGGGCACAATCCGTTGAAGATGATATCACAAGCTTGAGCGTTGTATTGCAGCATCTTCAATTCTTCCTCATTAGCTTCACGGTTCGGTTCTCTCCCATCGAAAAATTCACCTTGCAAGCCAATACAAATAATTGCCCAAATGGCGGGGTTATGTCCAAGAATATGCATTTTCATCTTATGCTTCCAACTAGCAAAATTAGTACCATCAAAGTAAGGACCTCTACGGTGATAATTTCCCTCGCTAGACGCCATACTCTCCTAGGTTGTGAAACCAAGGCTATGACCACCAAAAGCTATGGAAATCAAAGCAAATGGAGACCAAAGCTCTGATACCACTTGTAGGACCTTGAAGTATGTCTAGAGGGGGGGGGGTGATTAGACTACTTGACCAATAAAAACTTAACCTTTTCCCAATTTTAGAGTTTGGCAGATTTTAGATAATTTAGGACAAGTCAACCAATCATCACACAATTCAAGCAAGCATGCAAAGAGTATATAGGCAACGGAAATTAAAGCATGCAACTTGCCAGAAAGTAAAGGGAAGGGTTAGAGGATTCAAACGCAATTGGAGACACGTATGTTTTTGACGTGGTTCCGATAGGTGGTGCTATCGTACATCCACATTGATGGAGACTTCAACCCATGAAGGGTAGCAATTGCCTTGTGAGTCCACGGAGGGCTCCACCCACGAAGGGTCCACGAAGAAGCAACCTTGTCTATCCCACCATGGCCATCGCCCACGAAGGACTTGCCTCACTAGCGGTAGATCTTCACGAAGTAGGCGATCTCCTTGCCCTTACAAACTCCTTGGTTCAACTCCACAATCTTGTCGGAGGCTCCCAAGTGACACCTAGCCAATCTAGGAGACACCACTCTCCAAGAAGTAACAAATGGTGCGTTGATGATGAACTCCTTGCTCTTGTGCTTCAAATGATAGTCTCCCCAACACTCAACTCTCTCTCAGTGGGTTTGGATCTGGTGGAAAGAAGATTTGAGTGGAAAGCAACTTGGGAAGGCTAGAGATCAAGATTCATATGGTAGGAATGGAATGTCTTGGCCTCAACACATGAGTAGGTGGTTCTCTCTCAGAAATGGTAAGTTGGAAGTGTAGGTTCGTTCTGATGGCTCTCTCCACGAACGAAGAGGAGGTGGAGGGGTATATATAGCCTCCACACAAAATCTAACCGTTACACACAATTCACCAAACTCGCTTGGACCGAATTGTTAAACTCGGTTGGACCGATTTAGTAAACCTAGTGACCGTTAGTGATTTTCGGTGGGACTGACATGCATCTCGGTGAGACCGATTCAGTTAGGGTTAGGGCATAATGTAATCTCAGTAAGACTGATTACACAAACTCGGTGAGAACGATTTGGTAATAAGCTTTCCAGAGAGTTGGTCAGGTAAACTCGGTGCGACTGATTTGCTCTTTTCGGTGAGGCCGAAATGTTACAAAAAGGAAACAGAGAGTTTACATTGCAATCTCGGTGGGACCGATCGCTCACTTCGGTTAGACCGAAACGTTACGAAGGGAAACAGAGAGATTGCAACCCCATCTCGGTGAGACCGAGATCTCTATCGTTAAGACCGATTTGCTTAGGGTTTGTGGCAGTGGCTATGACTTTTGGAATCGGTGGCGCCGGATAGGAAGTTTCGGTGTGACCAATTTTGGCTCTGGATTTAGGTCATTTGTGGATGTGGGAAAGTAGTTGAGGGTTTTGGAGCGTATCACTAAGCACATGAAGCAAGAGGCTCATTAAGCAACACCTCATCCCTCCTTGATAGTATTGGCTTTTCCTATAGACTCAATGTGATCTTGGATCACTAAAATATAAAATAAAGAGTCTTGAGCTTTTGAGCTTGAGCCAATCCTTTGTCCTTAGTGTTTTGAGGGATCCACTTTCATCATCCATGCCATGCCATTCATTGAGCTTTCCTGAAATAATAGTCTTGGAATAGCATTAGCTCAATGAGCTATATGTTGTTATGAATTACCAAAACCACCTAGGGATAGTTGCACTTTCACACGCCGGCGACAACCGTGCCGAGCTTGGATTGAAAAAACTCCCCCTAGACCTCGATGGTGGGGAGGACGCCGAGGAAGCCTTCGCACAAAGAGACGAAGGCCGACAGCAACAGCACCGTGTTGGGGGTGAGGTGGTGCAGCTGGAGTTGGTAGAAGTCCAGGAACGCACGGAACAAGCCACTGGCAGGGAGGCCGACGCCGCGCATGCAGTTCGAAGATCACTCGCTCGCCTTCCTCCGGCGCCGGCGAGATCTCCCTCACTAGCGCAAGGCGGACGTGCACGAGATCCTCGCTCGGCAACCGCCGCGTCTTGCGGAGAAACTCTATGTGGTCGTCGCGGATGGTGGAGCCGTCCCAAGAGCTCGACGTCGGAGCCATGGCAGCGAGCGCGACGACGAGAAGCGCCCGGCATGGAGGCAGCAAGCCTGCGACACGCTGGGAGGAAGAATGGATGGCGAGGCAGGAGCACGGCGAGGAGCTACCGCAACGAGGCAGAAGAAGAAGGAGGCAAGGCGAGGGCGAGCGTGCGAACTACTGCTGCTCCCCCTCCCCGCCCCTACTTATAGCCTCGCGCGGCGAAGCCGAGGAGGCGAGGCATGGGGGGGGCGTGGGATTAACTGCGCCCACTCCCCCACGCCCCGCGATTATCGCGCTTTGATGGCGAGTGGGAACAGCCGCCGGAAGACGTGCGATCGGTTCGGGCCGCAGAAGATCCGCGCATGGGCTGAGGTGCGGCAGTGACGGGCCCTGGCCTGCGACAGCGTCCCGTCACGCGCGTGGGCTGGCAGGCCTTGCACGCCGAAGGGTGCCACGCGGCGCGCGGAAAGTGGGAGGTCAGCCCGCCGCCTAGCTGGCGCGCCAGCTGGTTCCCGCCTTCGAATTTTGAGGAGGCATCGCCGAGAAGGCACGTGCAAGAAAGGCCGGCTCCTAGCTGCCGGCTCCCCGGGATAGGAAGCTGGCCGAGCTTCTCGATTTCCCTTCAGCCATGAAGCCCAACCAGCTTCGGGGACTACTGTCGGAGTAAATGACCACGGGTAGCCTAACCGGCTCCCTTTGGCCCTCAGAAAAAACAACGGGCCGATCAGACTTCGAAGCACCTAAGACATGGGGCCGCCTTCCTCCGGCCGGCTATCACCTAGGCTGGCTTGCGGAAGGCGGCCTGGCCATAAAACAACCTTTGGAGGACTCCATGCTTGCGCCTATTCCAAGAAGCCGACCCATGAAGGACCGACTCCAAGAAGCCGGCCTACGAAGGACCGGCTCCCAGGAGGCGGCCTACGAAGGGCCGACTCCAAGAAGCAAGCGGCCGAACGCCGCGTCCTAAAGACCATCGCCCATAACGATGACGGGACGGGGTGTGGCTACAGCGAACCCTTCCACCCCCGAATCCCGGTGCATGCGTGGCTACAGTACGCCGTACGGGGCAGCCATCCCCCATCCGGCGTGGCACTGTTGCCGCGCAAACCGTGACGCCATCCACAACGGGTTGCTAGTACGGCCCGCAGGCGGCGGGCCCCTTCAGTCAGAGAGACATCTGAAGGCAGCCTGGCCTCCCCCAGCAGGCCCAAGGCCGGGCCGGCTTCCAATAGCCGGCTTGCTCCCCCTCGGGGCGCGTGCACCATTAAGCAGATGAGACGCGGTAAGGCTATAGTGGGAGCCCACAAGGCGGCGGCACTGTAGCCATGCTTACCTCGACAAAGCCCTCGTCATCAGAGGCGAGGCCACAGTAACCAGCCCCCGACAAGATCCCCCATGCGGTGGGGCCGCCTGTTGACCGACGGGCCGACAGCCGGCGGGGCCCACCAGTCGGCGGGCCCCAGAAGCCGGCGGAGAAGACGGTGGTTGTAGACACTGACGGCCTGGTCCCGCACCCAGCCGGGTTACCATTGTACCTCCAGGGGGTAGGCCTATATAAACCCCCCGGGACACCCATGCAAAGGGTTGAACACACAAAGCTTTAGACACTACCATAGGGAGAGGAGAGAGCTAGCCTTGCCCTTCTTCCTCCTAGAACTTAACAGCTCAAGGAGCATCTTGTAGCTACTTGTTGATCTAGTGATCATGCGGAGACCCCACGGAGCAGCAGTAGGGGTGTTATCTCCATGGAGAGCCCCGAAGCTGGGTAAGATTCGCTGGCGTGCATGTCTTCACCTTATCCCGTTTCCAGGCACCGACGATGTCTTACTGGCTCCCACAATGATAAGCCATCCGTTGGCATATGTCGCACCTACCACCCGACATATATTCTCTGATTTTTGTGAAAAGATTGTTGAGGTTTTCATGGATGAATTTTCCATATATGGAACTTCTTTTGATGATTACTTGAGCAACCTTGATCGAGTTTTGGAGAGATGTGAGCAAACTAATCTTGTCTTGAATTGGGAGAAGTGCCACTTTATGGTTAATGAAGGTATTGTCTTGGGGCATAAAATTTCCAAACGAGGTATTGAGGTGGATAAAGCTAAAGTTGATGTAATTGAGAAAATGCCATGTCCTAAAGATATCAAAGGTATTCGTAGTTTCCTCGGTCATGCTGGTTTCATAGAAGGTTTATTAATGACTTCTCTAAAATTTCTAGGCCTCTTACAAATATTTTACAAAAGGATGTTCCATTTGTTTTTGATGATGATTGTGTAGAAGCCTTTGAAACACTTAAGAAAGCCTTAATTTCTGCACCTGTTGTTCAACCACCTGATTGGAACTTGCCTTTCGAAATTATGTGTGATGCTAGTGATTATGCCGTTGGTGCTATTCCAGGACAAAGAGTTGATAAGAAATTAAATGTTATCCATTATGCTAGTAAAACTCTAGACAGTTCCCAACGCAATTATGCTATTACTGAAAAAGAATTCTTAGCAGTGGTGTTTGCTTGTGATAAATTTAGATCTTACATTGTTGATTCTAAAGTTACTGTTCACACCGATCATGCTGCTATAAAATATCCCGCGGTGTGACCCGGCCGGAGATATGACCCGACTGGGATTTGATGTATCATTGGTGACCCAGCAGATTATAAGCGAACAGACACAGTCAAGCATTGTAAGCCGACGGACATAGTCAAGCATTGTAAGCCGATGGACACAGTGAAGCATTGTAAGCTGGCAGACACAGTCAAGCATTGTAAGCCGGCAGGCACATTTAAGCATTGTAAGCCAGACAGTTAAGCCAGACATTAAGCTAGATTGTATGTCAGATTGTAAGCCAGATTGTAAGCCGGCTTACATTAAGAAGCCCAAGATGTTGAGAAGCCCAAGACGTTAAGAAGCCCATGGAGAGAAGCCCATGGTAAGACGTCAAAATAGGTTAAGTCCTAATCCGAGTTTGACTCTACATGTAACCCGCGCCTTCAACTTATATAAGGAGGGACGGGCCCCCCAAGGGGAGGGCAAGAAAATAATCGTTAAGGCTAGACACAACTAGAGGAGAGCCGGATTTACGGTGTCTCGCTCATCAGCATAATGAGACCTAGCCACAAATAGCATGTAGGGCTATTGCCGGATGATGTTTCCCGGGGCCTGAAGCTGTCTAAATCCTTGTCTTGTGTGTTGTGTCTCTCGTCCCGATCAACCCCTCTCAAGCTACCACATAGATGCGTTGGCCTCACGACTAAGTCCTCACACTAGGACATCTGCCGTGATGTTTCCACGACATTATGGAAAAGAAAGATGCTAAACCTAGACTCATAGGTGGGTTCTTTTGCTACAAGAATTTCATTTACACATCACTAATAGAAAAGGAGCTGAGAATCCCGTAGCTGATAACTTGTCTAGGCTAGAAAATATTCTTGATGATGCACAACCTATTAATGATAGTTTTCCTAATGAACAATTAGCCGCAATAAATTTTTCTCATAATACTCCTTGGTATGCTGATTATGCTAATTATATTGTTGCTAAATATATACCACCTAGCTTCACATATTAACAAAATAAAAAATTCTTCTATGATTTAAGACATTACTTTTGGGATGACCCACATCTTTATAAAGGAGTATATGGTATTAGACATTGTGTACCTGAGCATGAACAATGACAAATTCTACGGAAATGTCACTCCAAAGCTTATGGAGGGCATCATGCGGGAGATAGAACTGTTCACAAGGTACTGCAATCTAGTTTTTATTGGCCTACTCTCTTCAAGGATGCCTGTACGGTTCTTTTATCTTGTGATAAATGTCAAAGAATTGGAAATATTGGTAAGCGTCAGGAAATGCCTATGAATTATTCTCTTGCTGTTGAACCATTTGATGTTTGGGGATTTGATCACATGGGACCTTTTCCTTCCTCTAATGGGTATACACATATTTTCGTTGCTGTTGATTATGTTACTAAGTGGGTAGAAGCTATTCCAACCAGTAGTGGTGATCACACCACCTCTATTAAAATGCTTAAGGAAGTTATTTTCCCAAGTTTTGGAGTCCCTAGATATTTAATGACTGATGGTGGTTCACATTTTATTCATGGTGCTTTCTGTAAAATGCTTGTTAAATATGATGTCAACCATAGAATTGCATCACCCTATCGTCCCCAGTCTAGTGGTCAAGTTGAACTTAGCAATAGAGAAATAAAGTTAATATTACAAAAAACTATCAATAGGTCTCGAAAGAATTGGCCTAAGAAATTAGATGATGCACTTTGGGTTCATAGAACAACATATAAAAATCCTATGGGTATGTCTCCCTATAAAATTGTTTATGGAAAAGCTTGTCATTTGCCTCTTGAGTTAGAACATAAAGCATACTGGGCAATCAAAGAACTCAACTATGATTTCAAAGTTGCTGGTGAAAAGAGGTTATTTTATATTAGCTCACTAGATGAGTGGAGAACCCAAGCTTATGAAAATGAAAAACTATTTAAAGAAAAAGTTAAAAGATGGCATGATAAGAGAATCCAAAAGTGTGAGTTTAAAGTGGGAGAATATGTTCTTTTGTACAACTCTCATTTCAGATTCTTTGCAGGCAAACTTCTCTCCAAATGGGAAGGAGCATATGTTATCGAGGAGGTTTATCAATCTGGAGCCATCAAAATAAATAATGCCAAAGGTACTAACCCAAAGGTTGTCAACAGGCAAAGAATAAAACATTATATCTCAGGTATACCCATTAATGTTGAAAGTAATATTATCCAAACTATGACACCGGAAGAACACATAAAGGAAACCTTCCGGAATACTCCAGAATCATGAGAAAAAGGAGGAGGTACGTGATACAGTAAGTAAACGGACTCCGAAAAATCCGCAAAAATATTTTTTGTCAGTTTTGGAATATATTAAAAATTATGAAAATAAAAAATAACCAGGAAGGTAACCCTGGTGGGCATAAGACACCAGGGCGCGCCTGCGAGGCACGCCCAGGTGGGTTGTGGCCACCTCGGGTACATTTCGGACTCCATTTTTCTTCCATTTGCTTGTTTCCCAAGAAAAAAAAATCTTTATATACCCCCCGAACCTATTGACCTCGGTATCGCGGAGAAATCTTCTATTTTTCCTTTCTTGCTGTTTTCTGTCAGATTTGTTAAGCCAGGCATCATGTCTACTCCCTCCTCGAACAATGTAGAAGAGGATGCTTGGCTGATGAAGGTTAAATTGAAGAGAGAAGAACCCAAATAAGCCTTCAAGGGGGACAAGAGCAAGGAAGCTACTGGAGATCAAGAGCCAGTGGTTGAGCAAGCCCTGCCTGTTGAGGAGGAAGAAGATATCCTTAAACCTTACTGTGATCATCTTACCCCCACTGAGATTGAAGCTTTCTAGATCATCAAAACAGTTCGTGTGCAAAATAAATATCTTACTCATGAAAATATTTTATTGCAAGAGCACATCATCGCCCTCTTGAGCGTCATCCGTAGATTGGAGTATCTTTTGAGCCTGAAGGATAAAGTCGCTACTACCTCATCACCACCACCTCCTTCTTCATCGCCAAAGGAGACTTGAGTATCGGGTATGGGCACTCCCCTTCGCTTGTGCCAAGCTTGGGGGAGATGCCCGGTATCGTATCACCCCCATTATCTTTTGCCTTTACTTATCTTAGTTTGATACATAGTTATCTTTTGCTTTAGATGAATAAAAGTTTAGTTCGATCCTTTCTTTCCGAGTGTTTTCTTAGTGTTCCATCCTTGTAATCGTGTGCGATATATATAATAAAGTTTAGTTTGAGTTTTGTTTTGTTTACTTCCATGCTCAATAAAAAGAAAGGGAATAAATGTAAAGGATCATATGCTAATCTTATGGTAAGTGATGGCACCACATAAGGAAGAGTATAGGTCGAAAATTTTATAGGAGATTGACAAACATAGCATTGGTCAATGATGCAATTCATGAAAGAATTAATAAGGGAATAGAAGATTCACATTCGAATATACTATCTTGGACATCTTTTGTGATTGTGAGCCCCCATCAAAATATTATATGCCAAAATTGTTGACGTTGGACAAGGAAGACAACGTAATGATTCATTTTTGTTCATATTCACATAGAAGTTATATTGTCAAAAATCCATTAACTTGTGGTGCTTGCCCCCCATCTTTTCTAGCCGAAAATTCCGCACTAACTAGAGATACTACTTGTGCATCCAAAAACCCTTAAACCCACATCTTCTTTCGAGAGTCCACCATACCTACCTATGGATTGAGTAAGGTCCTTCAAGTAAGTTGTCATCGGTGCAATAAGGCAATAAAATTGCTTCTAAAAGTGTTGGATCATTTAGTGTAAGAGAAAATTGAGCGTTGTATGAACTTGTGATGTCAAAGAATAAAAGCGATAGACTGCATAATAAAGGTTGCTGTCACAAGGGGCAATATAACGTGACGTTCTTTTGCACCAGGAAATTGAGCATACAAACAAAAAGCGCATGGCAACCTCTGCTTCCCTCTACGAAGGGCCTATCTTTTACTTTTATGTATTTACTTTTATGCAAGGGTCAAAGTATTTCCCTCTATTCCTTTATATTTTTGAAGGAAATATTCACTAGAGGCAATAATAAAGTTATTATTTTATTTCCTTATATCATGATAAATGTTTATTATTCATGCTAGAATTGCATTAACCGGAAACTTGATACATGTGTGAATACATAGACAAAACAAAGTGTCCCTAGTATGCCTCTACTAGACTAGCTCGTTAATCAAAGATGGTTAAGTTTCCTGACCATAGACATGTGTTGTTATTTGATGAACGGGATCACATCATTAGGGGAATGATGTGATGGACAAGACCCGTCCATTAGCTTAGCATAATGATCGTTAAGTTTTATTGCTATTGCTTTCTTCATGACTTATACATGTTCCTCTAACTATGAGATTATGCAACTCCCGAATACCGGAGGAACACCCTGTGTGCTATCAAACATCACAACGTAACTGGGTGATTATAAAGATGCTCTACAGGTGTCTCTGAAGGTGTTTGTTGGGTTGACATAGATCGAAATTAGGATTTGTCACTCTGTGTATCAGAGAGGTATCTCTAGGCCCTCTCGGTAATGCTCATCACTATAAGCCCTGCAAGCAATGTTGAAAGGATCGATATAGTTGAATAGAGGGGGGTGAATAGGCAACTAACAATTTTTAGCTTTTCTTCACCAAATTAAACTTTGCATCAAAGTAGGTTGTCTAGATATGCAACTAGGTGAGCAACCTATATGATGCAACAATAATAGGCACACAAGCAAACAAGGGATATAACACAATATAACTTGCACAAGTAAAGGTAGGAGATAACCAAGAGTTGAACCGATGGAGACGAGGATGCGTTACCAAAGTTCCTTCCCTTTGAGGGGAAGTACGTCTCCGTTGGAGCGGTGTGGAGGCACAATGCTCCCCAAGAAGCCACTAGGGCCACCGTATTCTCCTCACGCCCTCGCACAATGCAAGATGCCGTGATTCCACTATTGGTGCCCTTGGAGGCGGCGACCGAACCTTTACAAACAAGGTTGGGGCAAGCTCCACAACTTAATTGGAGGCTCCCAACGACACTACGAAGCTTCACCACAATGGACTATGGCTCCGCGGTGACCTCAACCGTCTAGGGTGCTCAAACAGCCATGAGTAACATGATACGCAAGGGATTAGTGGGGGAAAATCAAATTTCTCTTGGTGGAAGTGTAGATCGAGGCCTTGTCAACCAATCCCTAGAGAATCAACAAGTTTGATTGGCTAGGGAGAGAGATCGGGTGAAAATGGAGCTTAGGGTATCAATGGAGCTTGGAGATAGAAGAGGTAGTAAACTCGGAGAAGAAGACACTCCTTTTATAGTGGAAGAACAAATCCAACCATTATCCACCAACTCATCCCGTGACACGCGGTACTACTGTATCAAACAAGCGGTACTACCGCACGGGCCTACGGTACTACCGCTGGCACGGCAGGGGCCATGACTAGACCTGATGTGCTAAGACAAGGAGTGGTAGAACCGCTGGCGCGGTACTACTGCGCCCCCTTGCGATACTACTGCAAGGCAGGGTTAGTCAAGGCTGAGAAGGTACGGACATAAAAAATTACATCCGTGACTACTTCCGCTGAGTTTAGGTCCATGCAAAAATCCAACACGGTACTACCGCAAGCCTAGCACGGTACTACCGTGTAGGGCGCGGATGTAAAAAAATACATCCGCCCCTACTTCCGCTCATGCTGCTGTGCCTGGCTAGAGCTCACAGTACTATCGCGTCCAAGGCACTGAAAGTGCGTTATATCAACTAGAGGGGGGGGGGTGAATAGGCGATTTTTATGAATTCTTCACTGAGGAATTTGCCGGTGAGGAAATTCCTTACTGAAGAACTACTAGCAGCGGAATAAGTACTCAGAAGTAAGCATAACAAGATACACGCATGGTCATCATGATGAAATGAAGACAAGCACAGAGTACAGAAAGCGTAAACATAGGATAACAAGATGAAGACAAAGCAGATCAAGAAATTGGCGAGGAATTTGAGAAAGTCTTGATCAATGTCTTCAAGCACGATATGAACAACATTCAACACAATAATGAGGTAATGGAAGGGTTGAGGAATAGAACCGATTAGTTGGTGAAGACAATGATTTGGTAAACCAGTTCCAACTGCTGTCTCGGTTATACGTCGGTTGGAGCGGTGAGTATTTAAACTTCGAGGACACGTAGTCCGGACACCCGATCTCGAGCCGCAACTCGGGACACCCAGTCCTCACCGTATTCTCCTTGAACTAAGTCCACGCAGCCTTGTCCAATCACTCGTTGTAAGTCTTGGTGACTTCCAAACCTTCACAGACTTGGTCACTCGGCAATCCACAATTCCTCTTGGATGTTCTAGACCTTGACCCTAACCGTCGGAAGAAGCACAATCTTCAAAGGTAACAAGCGTCGGATCCATGCGGGATCAATTTCTTGATGATGCTCAATCACTTTGGGTTTGTGGGGTTTGATTTTGGGATTTTCCTCACTTGATGATTTTCGCTCAAAGTCCTCGGAGGATGGGTTGCTCTCAAATGACAAGTGTCAAGTTCTCTCGAGCAGCCAACCAACTAGTGGTTGTAGGGGCGGCTATTTATAGCCTAAGGAGCAGCCCGACATGATAAGACATAAATGCCCTTCAATGATATGACCGTTAGGTGGATAGGATATTTTGGGACAGGTGGCAAGAACACAAGAACGGTCGAAATTTGACTCTCAAATTCCTCGGGGCTATCATGTTCCTCGGTGTGTAGGCAATTCAGATGGCGAATTCCTAACTCCTCGATCAGAGCAAAGTCATCGGTGACTGGAAGAACCGCGTCTTTGTCGCTGAAGAACTTGACTGAACTGTATGAGATTTCCAATGGCTTCACTCGAAGGGATTGGTAGGTGTAGGATTTTGAGTTGAGCATCACATGGAAATTTTTCCTTAGTATTTCCTCGACCCCCTTTAACAGTACGGTGTTTCCTATGACTCATGAAAGAGAAAATGAAACTACGAAAACAAAAGTCTTCACGCTTCATGTTCCTCAAATGAATACCAAGTCTTCAAGGTCACACCAATTTCTTCACTTTCAAAGTCTTCTAAAGTCTTCGAATATCAAAGTCTTGATCGAAGAACTTCATTTTAGGGTCAACTTTCTCTGTAAATATAAAACTCCTCATAGACTTATAGACCTGTACACTCACAACGATCAGTCCCTTAACCTATAAGTCTTCAATACACCAAAATCACTAAGGGGCACTAGATGCACTTACAATCTCCCCCTTTTTGGTGATTGATGACAACATAGGTTAAGTTTTCAGCGGGGATAAACATATGAAGTGTAAATACTGATATTGAGGAATTTGATTGCAAGATATTGAAGAACTCCCCCTGAATATGTGCATAGTGAGGAATTTGCTTTTGAGGCAATGCACATTTGAAGAATTGAATCATGGAGATCTCCCCCTATATCTTGTAATTCATACACGCATTTGATATATAATATGAAGAATTTGAAATGCATGATGAAATATGGTGCCTGATGAGATTCAGCATGCGTGCAATAATATTAACGAGGAATAAGCATGCAGCATAACACATCAAGAGTATCAGAGCACAGTGCATCAAAAGTATCAGAGCACTATGCACCTTCCAAAAGTATCAGTGCACCATCGGGTTTAAGATTACAACTCGATCCAGTAAAAAGTTTCGGAAGAACGAGAGTTGTAACTTAACAAAACGCCCATAATATAAACCCGCTTGAAGACTAACTCAGATTTCTCCCCCTTTGTCATCAAATGACCAAAAGGATTGAAACTGAGGACTAACGCCCCTGAAGAATTTCAAGTTGACGGAGGAGCGCCAGCGTTGTCGGGGTTGTTTGTTGAAGTAGGGCCTACCGCAGTGTCATCCAAATCTTCATGCTCATCGGTTTCACGCGATGAAGAATAAGAGCTGGCCACCGGATCAGAACTTTGACCCTCTTGAATTTCTTGGAGGTGGTGCAGACCGATCAAATGCTTCCTTGAGACCCATAGTCTTGATTCTTCGCGCTATATACATGAGTGAGAACAGCCCAAAAGTGCGGTGAGGGTTTCATGAAGGTGATAATGGTTTTCTTCATTGCATTGTGTGTTGAGGTCATGTTGTGAAGAACGGCAGCAAGCGACGCTTTACCCATTTATGATGGCGATCAACCTTCCGATGAAGACCGAGGAGTAACTCACGATCGGTCATCACCACAGGTTGTGGCTTGAGGATTTTGCTTAGCTGAGGTATTTCTTGGCGGTGTCATGTGTAGCGAGTCGCCATTGGCGAGTAAGATGTAGCTGCATTTAAATTGACCATCCAATGGACGAGTGCCTTCATCGATCACAGCAGCTGCCTTGCCTTTATCATCGATGATGGCGGCCTCTTGAGGACTTCAATGGGAGGCAAGTAGCTACCATGGTTGAGTGTCACTTTGTAATTCGGTGAAGATCTTTCCCTTATGAATCTCATAATCCAAGGCGCATAGGGCTTCAGCTCAAAAGGTGACATAGCAACATTAGCCAGAGTCCTCATGAAGAAATCATGGAAGTTGACGGGAACGCCATGAATTATGTTGAAAAGCATGTTCTTCATGATGCCAACGACATCTTGATCATTTGAGTCGTGGCCTTTGATAGGACTCATTGTCTTCGTCAGGATGCGATAGACAGTCCGAGGCACATAGAGCAATTCCTTGACGAGGAATTTGGTTCGTGGGGCCTGCCCTGGCTTCAAAGGCTTCATGAGCACTTTCATATAATAATTTGACAATTCAGGGTCATTGTAGATGCAACGTGCACTGTCATGGGGAGGATCAAGAGGAAGGACACGAAGCAATTCAGTTGTCGGTGCCTTGTAGTGAGTGTTTTCGGTCATCCAATCCAACACCCATGAATTGACATCTTCAGCGTCTCCAGTGATATGCAGTGTGGCGTAGAACTGAAGAATGAGTTCTTCATTCCAATCACAGATGTCATTGCAGAAATTGAGCAATCCTGCATCGTGAAGAACACTGAGGACTGGCTCGAAGCACGACAAAGATTCCATATCCACATGAGGAATATGTTCATGATCGAAGATTTTGTCCTTGTCAAAGAGCACTGAGGAATAGAAGTTGGCTTGACTAGCAGTCCAGAAACGCCTCTTCCTTATGCGAGCAGAGTCATATGGATTATAATCAGTGAAGAACACATGCTCAGAAAAGAAGTCTTCAGCCTTGAATTTTCGCTTGCATGAGAACGGATTCTTCGGCTTGGGTAGAGGAGTGTCAGTGATTTGCAGCACAACCTCAGGAATCGCGAGCTCAGGTACTTCAGGCTGAGGAATTTCTGGTTCCTCTTCTTGTGCAACTTGAGGATCAGCAACAGTAGGTTCTTCAGCACTAGAGGCTGGAATTTCTTCATGAACAGAAGGAGTGGGATGAGTTTCTTCAGAGCCCATCTGAACTTTGGTTGCCAGGGATTGAGGAATCTGTTGGCTCGGTGTGAATGGAGGAGTATTGGGATGCTGACTTTCCCAAAAGTCATCATTCATCACTGGTGTAGTGCATCCAATATCCACATCTTCATCTTCATTTTCAATTTCCTCAACACCAGCCTCTTCAGCTGTGAATTAAGGCATAGGTGAGGAAACGACTGGCGTTGAAGGGAATGCTTCCACTTCAAGTTCTTCATCAAGCTGCTCTGACGTAGCAGCATAATGATTTTCTTCATCAATCCGCTTGGGATCTTGTAGTCTTCTCCATAAGGAACAATTTCCTTTGATGACATGGAGGAAATCAGAACGGCATCAATAGGATTTTTAAGAGAGCTGGTCATTGGCTTCATTTTCTTCGCAGCAGAGGAATTTGACGCAGCTGATGCGTTCCTTTTCTTCACTGCAGCTCGCTCTACAGCCTTGGTCTTCTTCACTTCATAGGCAGAAGGAAGAATAGGAGTTGGTGTAGGCGCGGGAGGAGCTGAGGACTGTGGTTGATTTTCTTCAGGCGCAACTGATGCAGTCACCCTGATCTCTTCAATTTCTTTAGGCGCACCACTAGTGGATGCCCTGGCAATTTCTTTAGCGGCTGGGATGGAGCATCAGCGCTGGAACTTGTATTCTCATCAGCAGGCCGAAAGTCATCAGCGGTGCTGGCATGTTCTTTAGCAGGCTGAGCAGAGTCTGCAGCCTGAGGGTTTTCTTGTTGCGATGGGGCTGCAACATTTGTCATTTTCTTCGTCAGATTGACGAATCTCACTTTGGCTCCTTGCCAATCAGCATTGTATGCATCGAAATCTTTGCTGAGGGCTTGGATTTCAGATTGAGCCTTGAGAAGTTCTTCAGGTGTCAGTCTGACAACATTCTTCTTCAGAAGCTTCTCCTTTCTAGATTGAGCTCTCTTTATCTCCCTTGCCTTCTCATATTTCCATTTCTCTTGAGTGATGAAATGGGTCATCATGTGACTTTGACCGGGAGTCAGAGGCAGATCAGGCATTGGAGTGTTTGGATCCTTGTGCGAGAGATCAATGTAATCGATGATCTTCTTCGGATCCAAAAGCAGTGGCACAGATGTGCCTTTGGCTCTAGCGGCCTTTACTTATGCATCTCGATGATTTACGCAAGTTCTTCATCAGAAGCTTCATCATCAGAGGGCACTTGGAATGCAACCTGTTTCTTCCTTGGACTTGGCCGAGGGCCGCGTCCCACTGTTGCTTTAGTCTTCAACAGAGTGGGGCCTTATGAGGACATTGGTGCAGCTGAGGAACTCGCTGAGACACCAGAAGCAATTGAGAAACCCTGAGTCCTTTGACATATAGCCAGATGCACAGGAGTTGAGGACTTTGAGGGAGCTGTTGAGGACTTTGGTGGGGCAGTAGCAGTCTGAGGAATTTGCCGTGAGGGCGCAGCTGAGGAACTTGGCCGTGAGGGCGCTGTTGGTGAAGCACTTGGCTTATGAGCAGGCTTCTTAGGCATTGATTTCCTCGGTTTGACCGAGGTCTCAGCAGCAGCAGCAGCGGCAGAATCCTCATTGAATTTCCTCACTGCCTCCTTGGCTTGTCTTGCCAATTTTGCTTGGCGCCTAGCCCATTCTTCAGGAAAGTCCTCACCACGCTTGATGCTGGTGGGATCAGCTACTTGGCCAGGTGCCAATGGAGCTCTTGGGCATGGAGGATTTAAGGTGAATTTCTTCATGTACTTTGGAGTAACATATCGATATTCCCTCCATTCTCGTGCCCATCTCCATTCAATCCTCTGAATGCGCACTTTGCGCTGATTTTTGTTCTCTTTGCCAAACTTGGCTTCATCAGGTGTGCAATAATCCTTGTATATTTCATCAGGGATCTCGAAAGCGGTCATGACCTCAGGTTTCCTTCCTCCCTTCTGCGGTCTCTTTCCTTCATACATATTCTTCAGATGAGGAATTTGAACAATTGAACACTCTGAAGAAGTATGCAGTTTTTCTTCGAGGAGCACTGCAAATGAGTTAAGTTGATGAGAACCTAGTGATTCAGCAGCGGACATGAGTACTGTGAGCGAGTGTAGGTGCGAGGAATTTGGAGAGGTCATAAGCGTTCTCAGAAGGTTTTTCAAAAAGACAAGTTTTGAGGAATTTGACCAGTTGAGCCTTGAGGAATTTCACTAAGCGTTCTTGTCTTAGGTTCCAGAGTTGTACAGATCGAAGATCCACACAATTGAGGAATCTTGAAGAAAATGAGTGCTTAGAGAAATGGATCAAGAGCATACAATGTGTGAGGTGTTCATATGTGTGAAGATTTGAAGAATAAAACACCTTTGAAGATTTTCAGGAAAGCTTGAGAATCAAAGTGAGTAATAAAAGAAACTTTTAATTACCCAAACTGAAGAACACGACGAACTGATATGAACAGATGTGAAGTTCGTCTGGTTTGATCTCCCACGCCCTAACTTGGCAGGGGAGACAGCTACGGCGGCGGCGGAGTGAAGATTTCCGCAGCCGGCGAGTACAACGGCGACGAGGTCGAGGCAGCGAAGCTCTTCCTCACCGGAGATGATGGAGTAGCGGCGGCGCTAGGGTTTGAGGAGCTCGAGCGAGAGACAGCGACCGAGCGGAGTAAATGAAGTGAGGAAGGGGAGAGGGGTATTTATAGCCACGATAAAAACTGTTCGCCCGAAGATTTTGGGACGAACATGCCCCTGCCCTTTCTCCTTCACGCGACATGTGTCACCCACGTACTGTGCTGATGAGATCGTGTAAGATCGTGGGTGATTATAATAATGCATCGTGGGATGCGGAACGGTTTGAGCGGCAAAACCGAAAATCTGGATAAGATTTCTTTTAAAGTTTCGTTCCCAATTTCTTCAGCTGTCAAGGACACAGTGAAGACTTTGAACGAGTTTCAAATAGAACGCACATGAAGAATTTGTGAATAGATTGGGTTGAGTATAGCATAGAGGGGGAAGAGTCCGATCACATTCACTTAGCAGAAAACACAACTTGAAGAATTAGCAATAAGTGAATGCTGTAGAGGACATAAACTCATATATATGTATATAGCCAATGAAGAAAAACGACGGAAACAATGAAGATTTTGCAAAGTTGAAGAATTTGAAAAACTGAAGAATTTCAAAAATGTGGAAAAACTCAAATTGAAGATTTTCAACTTTTTGTGGTGGCGTGGCCCACCATATAAGAATGATGATTTCAGACACCGCGTACATTTGTCGTAGGGTTCTGAGAATCAAATTCTTCATTAATTTGTTCACACTTAGAGTGTTATTCTTCATTGATTGAAGAAAAACGTTTCTTCATGTGTTGCACATCTAAGTCATCAATTTTGCATAAGTGTTAGGATGTGTGTCCTTTTCAAAGAACATTCGAAGACTCTAAGATATTTAGCTCACACCGCAACTTGCTAAATCTCTTCTCATCCAAGGGCTTAGTGAAGATATCAGCTAGCTGTTCTTGATCTTCACATGCTCGATGGAGATGTCGCCTTCAACACATGATCACGAAGAAAATGATGACGAATCTGAATGTGCTTTGTCTTGAGTGCTGAACTGGGTTGTGAGCAATCTTGATGTCACTCTCATTGTCGCAGAGGAGAGGCACATTCTTCACGCTGACGCCATAGTCCTTGAGGGTTTGCTTCATCCAAAGCAGTTGAGCACAACATGAGCCAGCAGCAATGTATTCAGCTTCAGAGAGAGCGGTGATACGCATTCTGCTTTCTTCGAGGACCAATGGACCAAAGATCGTCCGAGGAAATGACAAGTGCCGATGTTGACTTGTGGTCCACACGATCACCAAAGATAGTCGAGTCGGAATATCCAATGAGATCAAAAGCAGAGCCCTTGGGGTACCATAATCCTAGTGTTGGTGTGTGAGCTAGATATCAAGAATATGCTTCTGACCTTATGGTGTGATTCCTTGGTGCAGCTTGAAATCAGGCACACATGCAAACACTAAGCATTATATCTCGCCTAGATGCACATAAGTACAATAAAGAACCAATCATGGAGCGGTATACCTTATGATCAAAGTCAATACCATTTTCATCACTGCATAGATGGCCATTTGTGGGCATAGGGATTTTGACGCCTTTGCAATCTTGCATGCCGAATTTCCTCAAGACATCTTTGAGGTATTTCTCTGAGATATGAATATGCCATTCGCTGCCGATTTAATTTGAAGACCTAAGAAGAATTTCAACTCTCCCATCATAGACATTTGATATTCTTCACTCATCATATAGGCAAATTCATCACTATAACGTTGGTCAAGACAGCCAAAGATAATATCATCAACATATATTTGGCACACAAACAGTTCACCATTATAAGATTTAGTAAAGAGAGTAGGGTCGAGTGAACTGGTGTGAAGCCATTCTTCACGAAGAATTCCTTCAATGTATCATACCACGCCCGAGGGGCTTGCTTGAGGCCATAGAGGGCCTTATTGAGTCTCAAGACTTTGTCGATTCTTTGGATCTTCAAAACCTGGGTGTTGAGCAACATATACTTCTTCCTCAAGCTTACCATTGAGGAATGCACTTTTCACATCCATTTGATATAAGATGATATCATGATGGTTAGCGTAAGCAAGTAATATGCGAATAGCCTCAAGTCTAGCAACAAGTGCAAAAGTTTCATCGAAATCAACTCCTTCAACCTGTGTGTAGCCTTGAGCTACTAGTCGTGCCTTATTCCTTACCACAAGGCCATTTTCATCTTGCTTGTTGCGGTAGAGCCACTTTGTGCCAATGACATTATGCTTGCGAGGATCTGGGTGATTGACCAATTCCCAGACATTGTTAAGCTCGAACTGATGTAATTCTTCTTGCACAGCCTGAATACACTCCGACTCCAGAAATGCTTCATCTACCTTAGTGGACTCTGTGATAGAGACAAAAGCATAGTGCCCACAAAAGTTAGATAAATGTGAAGCTTTTGAGCGTGTGAGAGGACCTGGTGCGCTAATGTCATCGATGATCTTCTCCACTTGCACTTCTTTTACAACACGAGGATGAGCTGGTTGTCGTTGAGGATTTTGATCAGCATTTTCTTCAGCACCATTTTCCTCATCATGTTCTTCAGGTGCATCAGCTCGACGTTCTTCATGAACAGGAATGAATTCTTCAACAGATTCTTCAAGAGGAATGACATCCTCGGTTGCCTTGAGCTTGATAGCATCCTCGGTGCTGGTTCATCTAACACGTAGGTAGGTTCTCTCTTTGCGAGCCATTAGTTTCATCGAATCCGCACATCTACAAAGGTCAACAATCTTGTGAAGAACAATGTTGAAGACTCAGAGGTGTGCGAATCCTTTCCGTAACCAAGCATAAAACCTTCATGTGCTTTCGGTGCAAATTTAGAGTTGTGGTGAGGATCTCTAATCCAACATTTAGCATCAAGACTTTGAAATAACTCACATTGGGTTTCTTGTCGGTGAGGAGTTCATAGGCCGTTTTCTTGAAGAATTTGTGAAGATATACTCTGTTGATGATGTGGCACGCAGTATCAATTGCATCAATCCAAAAACGCTGAGGCATTTTGTATTCATCAAGCATAGTGCGAGCCATCTCAACAAGAATTCTATTCTTGCGCTCCACGACGCCATTTTGCCGAGGAGTATAAGGAGCAGATAACTCATGAGTAATACCAAGTTCATCAAGATAGGCATCAAGACCAGAATTCTTGAACTCAGTTCCATTGTCACTTCCGATGTGCTTGATCTTCACACCAAAGTTGGTTGAAGCCCTCGAGGAAAATAGTTTGAAGACTTCCTGCACTTCATGTTTGTAAGTAACAATGTGTACCCATGTATATCGAGAATAATCATCAACAATGACAAAACCATATAAAGATGCATCATTAGTGACTGCTGAGTAATGATTAGGTCCGAAGAGGTCCATGTGAAGCATTTCGAATGGACGGGTAGTGGCCATGATAGTCTTCGCTGGATGCTTGGCCTTGGTCATTTTTCCAGCTTCACAAGCTCCGCATAAGTGATCCTTGAGGAATTTGACATTCTCAATGCCAATGACATGCTTCTTCTTCGCAAGCGTGTGCAAATTGCTCATGCCTGCGTGACCAAGTCGTCGATGCCATAGCCAGCCTTCTGAAGCTTTTGCAAGTAGACACACGGCTGGTTGTGGTCCAGTAGAGAAATCAACAATATACAAATCTCCTCTCCTAAAGCCTTCGAAGACTTTGGAATTGTCAGCTTCCATAATCACAACACAGCGATACTTGCCAAAGACAACAACCATACCAAGATCACAAAGCATTGAGACTGACATGAGATTGTATCCTAAGGACTCAACAAGCATGACTTTGTCCATGTGTTTATCCTTAGAGATCGCAACCTTACCAAGACCCAATACCTGACTTTTGCCTTTGTCAGCAAAGATGATATGCTTCAGAGGTGATGGTGATACATCCATCAATAGATTCTTTTCACCAGTCATGTGATTCGTACATCCACTATCGAGGACCCATTCAGTAGTTTTGGGTTGATCATCTTGCAGATGAATTAGTGTAGCTTACAATCTCATATGCTTCATCAGTGAAGAATATGATATCAAGTTCATCAGATGAATTTCATCAAGCAGTAAACAGGTATAGCAAGATGAGGACGTGTGAAATGAAGGTTCATTTCATCATGATTCGCTGCGCCCTTTCAGCAATTTCGTCAGTCCCCAAAGAAATTCTTCAGATGTTTAAAGCACGCCCGAGACCTGACCCTGCAGAAGAGATTAGTTCTTTTTCTTCACCACCCACATCTGGAGGGGTGGCAAAGAATTCATCACTCTGCGAGCACCATATGAGAAAGGTGGCAAAGATGCCAAACCGTTTCGTTTCACATAAGAGGGGTTAGGGTAAGAATATGAATAAGCAGAGTAATTCTTCGAGGACTTATGAACATAATGGTTTGAAGAATAATGCACATATTCATAGCCCTTAGCTCTACCATGCGAGACAGAGTTGTTAGCACGATGATAATCATATGAGGACTTTGATACTTTTGAGGAATTTGATCCATGTGAGGAATTTGGTCCGTATGAGGAATTTGATCTGGGGTTCCTGTTCTTCACAGGTGGTGTCATGAGGACATTCACCTGAAGACTTTCAAGGCACTTCTTTGGAACCCAGATTTTCTTCATAGGGGAACCGTTCCTGCAGTTAGTGCCAACATATCTAGCAAATACTTCACCATTCTGATTTTTGAACAGTTTATAGTTGGAGTCAAATGACTCATCAGAAGAATGAGGAGATTCACATGTAAAGCCAGATAAGTTAGATGGATCAATGGAGGTCCTTTTGCAAGAACCCATGAGGTTTTGGGGTACCTCAAAGCTTCCAATATGTTCCATCAGCATTAAGTTTCCTCTCAAAGGCAATACCCTCTTTCCTAGGGTTTCTGTTGAGGATCTGCTTTTTAAGCACATCACAAAGTGTCTGATGCCCTTTGAGGCTTTTGTACATGCCTGCCATTTACAATTCCTTCAGCCCTGCATTGTCAGTGATACTAGCAATGTCCTCAGATGAGGAATTAGTGATAGCAGAGGTAGATGAAGAATTTGTAACAGTTGAAGCATTTGAACATTTAGGTGAAGAATTAGCAGATTCACGTTCAATGCACTTTAAGCATGGAGGAACAAATTCTTCCTGAGAAGCACTGATTTGTTGAGCTAGTAATGAATCACGCTCCTTCTGAAGATCTTCATAACACACTCTTAGCTTTTCAAGATCTTCCTTTCTTTGAAGAGATTCAGAGGAAAGCTTCTCATGATCTTGCTTTTCTTGAAGAAATTCATAAGAAAGTTTCTCATGATCAGATAAGAGAGTGTTATGATGACTTTGAAGGTTGTCAAACCTAGACTGAAGTCTCTGAAGATTTTCAATCAGGGATTTAGTGCGATCCATTTCTTCACCCAACATATCATCACTTTTGTCTAGCATGTTTTGAACCTTCTCAAAAGCCCTTTGTTGTTTCACATCAATCTTAGCAAGTTTAGAGTAGCTGGGCTTGAGATCCTCATCAGATTCATTTTCACTAGATTCAGAGGAGTTGTATTTGAGTACCTTTGCACCTTTTGCCATGAAGCAATAGGTGGGAGCGTAGTCATCATTATCTTCATCAGGCTTGTCGGTTGAGTCAGTTTCTTCAGTGTTGAAGATGGACTTGCTGACGAAAGCAGTAGCGAAAGCCAGACTCGCCACACCAGATTCAGATTCTTCAGATGCCTCCTCTTCATCATTTTCCTCAGATTCAGCTTCAGAGTCCATCTCCTTGCCAATGAATGCCCGAGCCTTCTTGGAGCTGCTCTTCTTGTGAGATGAAGACTTAGAGGATTTTGATGATGAAGATTTTGACGATTTCTTCTTCTTCTTCGCATCATCAGAACTGTAATCCTTGTATTTCTTCTTCATTTCCTTTTCCCACTGAGGACAATCTTGAATATAGTGACCAGGTTTCTTGCATTTGTGGCATAGCCTTCTCTTATAGTCACTGGATGAGGAATCATTGCTTCTTGAGGATTTTCCAAAGCGACCACGTCTTGAGAACTTCTGGAATTTCTTCACGAGCAGTGCAAGCTCCTGGCTCAATTCTTCAGGATCACCAAGGCTACTACCAGAATTCTCATTTTCAGAGTCAGACACAGCCTTGGCCTTCAGGGCACGTGGTTTGCCATAGTTTGAACCATAGAGATCTCTCTTTTCAGCAAGCTGGAACTCATGAGTATTTAGCCTTTTGAGGATATCGGCAGGATCAAGAGACTTGTAATCAGCCCGTTCTTGTATCATCAGTCCCAGAGTATCAAATGAGGAATCAAGCGATCTCAACAGTTTCTTCACTACTTCATGATCAGTGATGTCAGTGGCACCGAGGGCTTGAAGCTCATTTGAAATGTCAGTGAGGCGATCAAAGGTTTGTTGGACATTTTCATTGTCGAGTCTTTGGAAGCAGTTGAAGAGATTCCGAAGAACATCAACTCGAGAGTCACGCTGAGTTGAGACTCCTTCATTTACTTTGGACAACCTATCCCAGATAAGCTTAGCAGTTTCCAAAGCACTCACTCTTCCATACTGTCCTTTGCTCAGATGGCCACATATGATATTCTTCGCTTGAGAATCGAGTTGTTTGAATCTCTTCACATCGGTAGCGTTCAGTGAGGGTGAGTCAGAGGGAACACCATTTTCCAAAACATACCAGCGATCGTTATCAATTGCCTCAAGATGCATTCCCATCTTGTTCTTCCAGTAGGGGTAGTGTCGGTGTCAAAACCGGCGGATCTCGGGTAGGGGGTCCCGAACTGTGCGTTTAGGCGGATGGTAACAAGAGACGAGGGACACAATGTTTTACCTGTGTTGGGCCCTCTCGATGGAGGTAAAACCCTACGCCCCGCTTGATTAATATTGATGATATGGGTAGTACAAGAGTAGATCTACCACGAGATCAAGGAGGCTAAACCCTAGAAGCTAGCCTATGGTATGATTGTTGAGATCTATGTTCGCCCCACGGACTAAGGCCCTCCGGTTTATATAGACACGGAGAGGGCTAGGGTTACACAGTAGTCGGTTACAATGGTAGGAGATCTACATATCCGATTGCCAAGCTTGCCTTCCACGCCAAGGAAAGTACCTTCGGACACGAGCCGAGTCTTCAATCTTCTATCTTCGTAGTCCGGGAGTCCGCGGATATTGATAGTCCGCTGTCCGGACACCCCTAGTCCAGACTCCTCAAGAGTAGCCCTCGAACCAGTCTTCAATGACGATAAGTCCGGCGGTATAATGTTCGACATTGCAAGGCGGGTTCTTCCTTGAATAATCAGAGAAGATCATGAACACCAGATAGTGTCCGCTCGCAAAATAAATTCCACATTCCACCGTAGAGAGAATAAAATATACACTTAGCTCAATCGCCGACGTATTATGCGGCGTGTCATCACACCGCTACCAAGCCTTTGTTTGAATTACTATACCACCTCAGACGCTTAGCGAAGCGGTTTCTTGGCACGCCCCGTCAAGCAGAGATCATGTTCCCTCATTCCGGATTCTCATCAATACGCAGTAACCCAACCGCGCCATTGATGGTGGCGCTTGGGAGATAAGCGAGTTTTACCAGCCGGTGGGGGACGCATAGTTTTGTCCGCCTATATATAAGGGATAAGGATTTACCTTCTCACCTACGCCTTCTTCCTCCTTTGCTTATCCATCCCTACAAACTCAAGCTCCAACGCCCAAGCTCACAAGATTCGCCGACCTTCTCCGAATATGTCCGGAGCGGAGGTAAATGGTTGGCCTCCACCGCTAAGGAGGAGGACATCACCAAGCTGTGCGACGCCGGATACCTTTCCAGCGATATTGCGCGATCGGCCGCCCGACGAGGGGCAGCTCATCCCTACCCCGAGCCTCATGAGAGGGTCGCCTTCCTCCCCACTTCCTCCGCTGGACTGGGTTTTCCGCCCATCCATTTGTCCGGGGCTCATGTTTTACTACGGCCGGATTTCCACGATCCGCGCCAACTTCATCCTCAACATCTCGGCGTTTATCGTCGTGTGCGAGGCCTTTCTCTGCATCCAGCCCCACTTCGCCTGTGGCTCAAGACCTTCAACGCTGTCAAGGTTGTGAAGGGCACGCAAGCGGAATGCGGGGGCGCCATGTTGGGCAAATTACCCAATGTCCCTTGGCTAGAAGGGACCTTCGTGGACTCCGTCAAGGTGTGGCAATCGGGGTGGTTCTACATCACCGAGCCACGCAAGCCCACATGGGCGGCGGCCCCCGAGTTTAGATCTGGAATCCCCGCGCAGCTCACCTCCTGGAAAGAGAAGGGCTTGCAGTGGGGCAATCCGGTGGAGGTGACGGAACTCCGAGCATGCATCAAGAAGATGGTGAGCAACAGGCTCAGGCTCGTCGACGTGGTCCAAGTCATGCTCCTCCGGCGGATTCTCCCATGCCAAGAACGGGCATTCAATTTGTGGGAGTTCAATCCGGAACAGCACCAGGCGCTAAGCGGGCTCTTCGATACAACACACGAAGGTGCCTGGAGAGTGCTGTTCAAGGGTGCCGAAGCCCCCGCATCCGTGACCGAAGACCGCGGATTTTGCTCGCAGTCTCCGACTGACGAGGTAAGTGATTCAACCCCATTACGGGACACTTGTGGTAATTAGATTGACTCTAGTGAGGTTTCATTCTGCCTCTTCCTTTGACAGGAATGGATGGAGAAGGCCAAGCTGATCATCTGCCCGGCTCCCATGCCAGAAGACCCAGTGAATGCCCGCTATCAGGCTATGGTTCCGCACCGCACATGGTGCCGAGAAGAAGGCCAAGAAGGTGGCCACGGGACCCAAAGAGTTCCTCAGAATTAGGCGTCGACGACGACGAGGACTCTCCTCAAGACGAGGAGGAGGAGTACTCTCTCCCGAGAAGGAGAGAAGAAGAGGAAGGCTTCCCAATCGGGCGGCGAAGGGTCCAAGAGGGGAGAACTATCCCTCGACAGTTTCGCCAACATCAGCGTTGGCGAGGATGAGTGGCCTCCAAGGGCCAGGCGTCCGGCCGGATCGTAAGTATTCAGATCATTTATATGCCGTACCTTTCATGTCACGTAGTATCCTTCTAACGCCGCATTCTGTCCATAGTCCGGTCGATGACGATCTCCCCGACTCAATGAGCGGGTCGTTGGCCTCGTCGGACGTAAATTCCGTCCCGACCGCCTCTACCCCACGCGCCGACGAGGACGCCGAGGTGGGATCCCAAGAGGGGACCCATCAGGAGGAGGCTCCAGAGGCGCCATCAGGCGATCTCCCGGACTTTGCGCCAGACTCTACATCGAACCCGCAGTGGTTCCAGAGTCCGCAAGCGCCCTTCAAAGAAGGGCATGATGCGGACGCCGCGGCCTCCGCCCAACCGAGGTGCCGGATAACCTGTTGAGGCGCTTAAAGGCGCTTCCATCGAAGAACACCGCACTATCATGAGTGCGGTGATTGAGAAGGTTCAGCTCGCCAAGAGCGGGCTGACCAAAAGCTCGCAGCAGCCTTCTAACAAAGCTTCGAGGTAAGAAGTTAAAATTATGTAATGTAATACCGCATAGACAAGAGCCTCGATGCTTAGTTTGGTGTTGGAAAGAAAAGCCGGACCGAGGATCTAATAAGATATGCGCAGGTTGCTAAAAATATGTCAATATGGGTTTGCAGGCCGCGCTGCTGACCTCTGCCGCATTAACGGCTGAGGTCGAGGTGCTGAAGAAGAACCTCGAGCGGTCCGAGCAAGAGCTCGGTCATGCGAAGAAGCAGCTCGAGGAAAAAGAAGGTGAGTAACACCTCTTTGAATAAGTACCTTCTGTAAAAGGATTTCGTTGCAAGTAAAATTAACAAGGATAATATGTGTATTGCAGGGCCACTAACGAGGTGGCAGCCACGAAGGATGCCGTGTCCGCGTCGAACATAATGCGCCACGGAACGGGCTGAGCGAGAAAAGCAAGAGGCTTTGGTGGCGAAGTTCGGCAAGAGCTCAAGGCTCATGGAAAAGCATGAGAGTTTGGAGCGTGACTCCAAGACTCGAGAGTCCGAGCTTGCCTCGCTCTCAAAGTGCCAAGTCCGCCAAGGCCGAGGCCCGAAGGCCCTTCAGAGGTTGAGGACATAAAGAAGATAGCGGCGGTAAGGCCTTTTTCATGCAAAGCAGGCATGTTAATGTGAATTACGGATACTTACCCAATTCGAGCTCTCGAGGCGTTTGCAGATCTGCCAGAGTGCATCCGATGCCGCCAAGATTCTATCGTGGGCGAGGAGGGAGCTCGACGGAGAAGGTCTTCGTCTCAAGACGCCGAGGCCGCCATCCGGTGTTTTCAAGCGACCAGTGAAGCAGCTGGTCGAACTCCACAAGGTAGCCGAGGAGGCCATGAAGGGCCTCATAGTCCGCTTATGGGCTCGAGAGGCCATGCTCGAAGCTACTTTGGCCTAGTGCGCGCGGTTGGTGAATGCATGCCCGTGCTCGATGTAGTCAAGCGCTCCGCCTGTATTGAAGGCGCTCGTCGGGCCCTTGCCCGCATAAAGGTGCTATGGGGCAAACTGGATGCGGAGAAGCTTCTCACGGATCCACCGCCGCCGGGCAAGGAGCATCGCACGCCGGAGCGGTATTATAAAGTTGTCCTGAAGGGAGCCTGTGATATTGCAGATGAGTGCTCCCGGAATGTAATATTTGAGTGAACTTGCTATGTATTTATCCTGTGCGCCGAAAACTTCGTTTATATGCGCCATGAGCAACGCTTGTTTAATTTAAAATATTACCTTCTGTGCGGCCGTTTGTTAAATCTAAGAGATGGCAAGTCGTTGGCTTCAGCCCCCAAGCCACGAGTGCTGGGGTGTTCGGTGATAAACTTGAGCACTCTTGTTCCCATTTTTGGGTCCATCTAGGAGGCGCCAACACGACGTAACAAGGCAACCGGACTTATAATGCTTGAACACTCTCACTTAGCCATAGAATTCTATAATTTTAATTTCGGTGAAGCCCCGGTATTCGAAGACCGAATCCGGGCGCTATCCACGCCTTCATCGGACATTATCCGAACTTCGCTCAAGCGGCGTGAGTCTTTATGACCCGAAGAACCTCTCGAACAGCGACCAGTCTCTCGCCTTATCATGCCATCAGTTTTAGCTTTCAATCGAGGCGTTAACCCTGCTCAACCGGGCGCATCGCAGATGGTTCTCCAGTGCTACCTTAGCCGACGGAACGGAACGTAAGGTACCAAAACATGGGAGCGGGCAAACCCAACTATTGACCCAAGACATGATTCGAGCCGATTCATATAATGCTATAAGTTCGGGTGCCGACTTGTGAAAGTGTTCGGACTTTATCACACCATAATCTAGGGAATGAAGCCCTGGCGATTCGGCCGCACTCAAAATATACGGGTGCAAGATGTCATATAATGAACATATATAAAAGATAACGCAATTGCAATAAAAAAGTGCTGCATTATTTATGAAAGAAAGTCTGCTAGTAGAGCGGACTGATAAGAATAGTGCGGTAAGCAAGGGATTTGGACTAAATAAACATGTCCCCCTCCAGGGATGAGCTGCAGACTTGGTGTATGTAATTGAATTTAATGCTCATAATTGAGACCACCTGAATATTCGTCGCGGCCTTCTTTAGTCCCTAATCACAGATCATGAGTTCGGCAGTTCGCCACGACAGGCTTCTAGTTAACAGAGTCCTGTATACATAGAAGAAGAAAAGATAAAAATAAAAACAAGGGGGGCGCCGTGTGAGCCCTCGTGTGGTCGAGCCGCACTCTTGGTCCCTTGTGATCGTGCCCTTCCCGCGCCCATGGTATCTCCAAAGCGTAATGATGTACGCGAGTGTTATTCTTGCGATCATGCGCTGGCGAGGGTTAGCCGCATTACTACTGGCGATGCTCGATCGCGCCAGTGGTCTTGGTTGGTATTGCTCCGGCGCTTTGCTGTATCCGCTTTCTAACCGCCGGACTTGAGAATTGCTCGAGAAGGCTGTTCAGACTTCTACCGCGAGAGTTGCCAGATGTTCCTCCGCTCGAGGGAGCTGCCCGTATTTCCATTGACCGTGATGACTCCACGAGGGCCTCGCATCTTGAGCTTTAGGTATGCATAATGCGGCACGCGCTGAATTTTGTAAACGTGGTTCGTCCGAGCAGAGCATGATAGCCGCCTGCGAACGGGACTATGTCAAGATTAACTCTTCGCCGAAATTATCCGGGATTCAAGACCACTTCGGTGTGGATCGAGCCTATACTGATTGGCTTCCACTCGGATGACACCTTTAAAGGTTGTCTTTGTAGGTTTAATCCTTGATGGGTCTATGCCCATTTTGCGACCGATATCCGATAAAGCAGGTTCAAGCTGCTACCGCCGCCCATCGGGACTCTCGTCAGTGGAACCCATCGACGATTGGGTCTAAAACTAATGCGGCGAATCCGCCATGGCGTATGCTGGTCGGATGGTCTCTTCGATCGAAAGTGATCGGGCAAGAGGACCATGGGTTGAACTTTGGGGCGACTAGCTCCATCGCATAGACGTCCCGTAGTGCGCGCTTCCTCTCCCTCTTGGGTATATGGGTCGCGTATATCAGGTTCACCGTCCGCACTTGTGGGGGGAAACCCTTCTGTCCTCTATTGTTCGGCGGCCGGGTCTCTTCCTCGTCGTCGCTATTTAGCCCCTTGTCGTTGTTTTCGGCAATTAACTTGCCGGCCTGCTTGAACACCCAACAATCTCTATTGGTGTGATTAGCTGGCTTTTCAGAGGTGCCATGTGTCTGGCATAAGTGGTCGAGTATTCGTTCCAGATTGGACGGACCCGGAGTGGTTCTTTAAATGGCTTCTTCCACGACCGGTTTAGAGCCTCGAATCCGCATTGACCGCCAGATCCTCCTTATCGCCGCCAGCACGCGCGCTTTGTTTTTGATTCGACGTGACTGCCGTTGTTGTCCTTGGTGTCCGGACTGCCAGAATTTTTACGGAGATTGTTGCTACGGGCTAGCCAGTTGTCCTCTCCCGCACAAAAGCGGGTCATTAACGATGTGAGGGCTGCCATGGATTTCGGCTTTTCCTGCCCCAGGTGCCGGGCTAGCCATTCGCCCCGGATGTTATGTTTGAAGGCTGCAAGGGCCTCTGTGTCCGGACAGTCGACGATTTGATTTTTCTTTGTCAAGAACCGTGTCCGTAATTGTCCGCCGATTCGTCGGCTGCTGAATGATGTGGCTTAGGTCATCGGCGCTCGTGGTCGCACATATGTGCCTTGGAAGTTATCATGAATGCGGCCTCCAAGTCTTCCCAACACCCAATTGACTCTGCGGGCAAGCTATTAAGCCAATGCCGAGCTGGTCCTTTTGCTTGAGTGGGAGATACTTGATGGCATGTAGATGTCGCCGGGCCATATGGATGTGGAGAAGATAATCTTCGATCCACACCGCTGGGTCTGTTGTGCCATCGAAGATTCGATGTTTACGGTTTAAACCCTTACGGGATCCGATGATCCATTACTTTGTCGCTGAAGCATAACGGGTGTGCGGCGCCCAGATTGAGCGATATCGCGACGCAGCTCGAGAGAGCGCTCGCTGTGTTCGCCCGGTGGGGTTATTGTATCCGCATGACGGTATTCGCCGTGGGTCGAGGGCGCCCACGTGATCCATAAATGGATCTGGATTGCCTTGCTTTGTCCTCCAATATGTCTCGCAAGTCCGCGCGCTCCTCTTGGCTTCAGACTTTTGGAGCGATGCCGGGTACGGTCTTGGCTGGGGCTCGATGCCTCTCTCGTCACGACCACGGGTGGTCGGTCAGCCATGTCGCGCAATCGGTGATGAAGGTATGTATGCTTCCTCCTCTAATCGGGGAGCAGCTTATGCCTTGGGTAACTTTTGAGGGACGCTCGAAGTTTATACTCTTCGCCGCGAGGACCTCGGTCCATCGATCGCCAGCAGGTCCCGATCAGCTTGAAGCTGCTGCTGCTTTTTCTTTAGGCTGTTTGCTGTGGCGATAAGCCGCGCTTGAAGCGCTCTTGTTCGACGGGATCTCGTGTACGCATTTAATTGGCCATCGCTGAGGCTTGCTTCGTCTTCGGAGGGAGGCATATAGTTATCATCCTCAACCCTTCGCCTCCGCCTCTCGTGGGGCTTGCTTCCATCCTCGCGCTGAGTCTTTTGGAGGGAATTGTCTTCGGCGCCTCGAGTGTTATTGTCTCCTGTCCGGAATCTCCATTCTTGCTGTGGCGGATTTAGAGCGGCGCCACCGACGCCGCATTTAGGTTGCTTTTAAAGGGTCCGCCTCCGCGCTTCTTTGCCATCCCCTTTTTTGGGGTATCCACTATGTATACGCTATATGACGAGGTGGCCTTCAAGTGCCTCAGAGGCGCTGGTTCTGTTCGCCTCCCGCATCGCCGCCCATAGCGCCGATGTCTTCGAGTCGTAGTCTAGCATGTCGGTTAAGTCCTCGGCAGTGGCTACAAAGTGGGTGGTGGGTGGGCTCTCAATTTCTTCGTCGTCCTGTATTTCCAACCATCCCGCCATAGTCCGCCAGACTCTCCGATAACGAGATGCTTTAGTGAATTAGGATATCGCCAAAAGGCGAGTGTTGGAATATGTCCGCGGCGGTGAATTCCATAACCGGCGCCCAATCCGGATTGATTGGTAGGGGCGCTGGAGGTTCGGAGCCCGGCGAGGAGTCCGGCGCCTCGGATTCACGAGTTTCGCAAGGGACAAGATTAGTGTTCGGCTCCATCGCCGTGGATGTTGAAGCCCCCGGGGCGGCGTCTATCCACGGGCCCTCGATCTGGGCGATCGGCTCCGGGCTAATGGCTGAAGCGGATTCGAAAAGCGCCACCAAGGCACTGCTCGGGCGGCAGAGCTAGATCGTGCCCATCGCCACAAGGCGGGCGCGCTGACCGCGGGCTCGAGTCCGCTAAAGATCAAGTCTCCGCGAGATCGCCGTGAAGTTTAAGCTTCGAATCGACCTGGCGGCTGTGGGCGAGCTCTCGATCTGCTCCAGATGGCCAAGAGAATTGACCCGCAGGCGGCCGCCGAATACGAAGATCTGTCCGGGAGAAAAGCTCACCTCGACAGCGTTGTTGGTTGAAGATGCCATCGAGCCTATCGGACGACAGAGAGGAACTCTCAATGAAAGCACCAATGTCGGTGTCAAACCGCGGATCTCGGGTAGGGGGTCCCGAACTGTGCGTCTAGGCGGATGGTAACAAGAAACGAGGGACACAATGTTTTTACCTGTGTTGGGCCCTCTCAATGGAGGTAAAACCCTCGCCCCGCTTGATTAATATTGATGATATGGGTAGTACAAGAGTAGATCTACCACGAGATCAAGGAGGCTAAACCCTAGAAGCTAGCCTATGGTATGATTGTTGAGATGTATGTTCAACCTACGGACTAAGGCCCTCTGGTTTATATAGACACCGGAGAGGGCTAGGGTTACAGTAGTCGGTTACAATGGTAGGAGATCTACATATCCGTGATTGCCAAGCTTGCCTTCCACGCCAAGGGAAGTACCTTCCGGACACGAGCCGAGTCTTCAATCTTCTATCTTCGTAGTCCGGGAGTCCGCGGATATTGATAGTCCGGCTGTCCGACACCCCTAGTCCAGACTCCTCGTAGTCCGTCCCATCAAAGGTAGGACACCCACCGAGACCTTGATCATACCTGCGGTCGACATAACTAAAACTCTAGGCGGTTAAACTAAATCACACGTAACAAGGAGTACCTTGCTCGATACCAATTGAAAGTGCGTTATATCGACTAGAGGGGGTGAATAGGCGATTTTTATGAATTCTTCACTGAGGAATTTGCCGGTGAGGAAATTCCTTACTAAAGAACTACTAGCAGCGGAATAAGTACTCAGAAGTAAGCATAACAGGATACACGCATGGTCATCATGATGAAATGAAGACAAGCACAGAGTACAGAAAGCGTAAACACAGGATAACAAGATGAAGACAAACAGACTGAAGAAATTGAATCGAGGAATTTGAGAAAGTCTTCAGTCAATGTCTTCAAGCACAGATATGAACAACATTCAACACAGTAATGAGGTAATGGAAGGGTTGAGGGAATAGAACCAGTTAGTTGGTGAAGACAATGATTTGGTAAACCAGTTCCAACTGCTGTCTTAGTTGTACGTCTGGTTGGAGCGGCTGAGTATTTAAACTCGAGGACAAGCAGTCCACGACACCCGAGCCTCTCGAGTCAAGAACTCAGACACCCAGTCCTCACCATATTCTCCTTGAACTAAGTCCACGAGGCCTTGTCCAATCACTCATGGTAAGTCTTGGTGACTTCCAAACCTTCATAGACTTGGTCACCCGCAATCCACAATTCCTCTTGATGCTCTAGACCTTGACGCCTAACCGTCGGAAGAAGCACATCTTCAAAGGTAATAAGCGAGGATCCACGCAGGATCAATTTCTTGATGATGCTCAATCACTTTGGGTTTGTGGGGGTTTGGTTTTGGGATTTTCCTTACTTGATGATTTTCGCCAAAGTCCTCGGAGGATGGGTTGCTCTCAAATGACAAGTGTCAAGTTCTTCGAGCAGCCAACCAACTAGTGGTTGTAGGGTGGCGGCTATTTATAGCCTAGGGAGCAGCTTGACATGATAAGACATAAATGCCCTTCAATGATATGACCGTTAGGTGGATAGGATATTTTGGGACAGTGCCAAGAAGACAAAGAACGGTCGGAAATTTGACTCTCAAATTCCTCGGGGCTATCATGTTCTCATCAGGTAGGCAATTATTTGGCGAATTCCTAACTCCTCATCGAGCAAAGTCATCAAGGACTGGAAGAACCGCGTCTCGCATTCAAGAACTTGATCGAATCAGTATGAGATTTCCAATGGCTTCACTCAAGGGATTGGTAGGTGTAGGATTTTGAGTTGAGCATCACATGGAAATTTTTCCTTAGTATTTCCTCGACCCCTTTAACAAGACGGTGTTTCCTATGACTCAAGAAAGAGAAAATGAAACTAGGAAAACAAAAGTCTTCACGCTTCATGTTCCTCAAATGAATACCAAGTCTTCAAGGTCACACCAATTTCTTCACTTTCAAAGTCTTCGTAAAGTCTTCGAATATCAAAGTCTTGATCGAAGAACTTCATTTTAGGGTCGACTTTCTCTGTAAATATCAAACTCCTCATAGACTTATAGACCTGTGTACACTCACAAACGCATCAGTCCCTTAACCTATAAGTCTTCAATACACCAAAATCACTATGGGGCACTAGATGCACTTACAGGCACGGTACTACCGCGTACGACGCGGATGTAAAAAATTACATCCGCCCCTACTACCGCTCGGGTATCAGCGCCTGTACTGAGGCCACGGTACTACCGCTCCCAAGGAGCGGTACTTCCGTGAGCTCTCACGGTACTAATGTGCTGGATGCCGGTACTACTGCAAGGTCATGCGGTAGTACCGCTCTAGGGAGCAGTACTACCGCCTGCCTCAGTACAGCAACATTAAGAGCCCTTCATTTTTCCTAGACATAGAAAGACGGAGGATGCTACAAAGAGCCAAGGGAAAGGGGGTGCAAAAAGAACAGACGTGTACATGAGATTCCACCCAAACCTTTCCAACGCGGACCCCCTCTTAATAGTACGGCTTTCCTATAACTCAAATCCACCAAAAAGAAAAGTAGAGAAACAACTTCTTCAATAGTCTTCGAGGGGCACCAAATCGTCCTGTGTTTAGACGTGATATATCTGAAATGCTTAATGCACACAATTAGTCCGCAAAAGCATTGTCATCAATCACCAAAACTACTAAGGGATAAATATGCCTTTACAATCTCCCCCTTTTTGGTGGATTGATGACAATATGGGATTTGCACATAGGGATATAAAGTGAAGCAACAAGAAACCCACCATCTATAAAATATAGACGATCTCCCTCTAGATGTGTGCATTATGGAGAAGTGCTTTGGACTGCATGACACATATACTAGGATCATCACTCCCCCTATATTTTATAGACAAGGTATCTCATGAAACAATATAACTAACACTGAGCAAGTAGGCAAGATGATGAATATGAGCATAAAGAGAAGGGCACATGATAACATAGGCTCATGAACTATTAAGTAACGAAGACAATAAGGTACGCTAGAGAGCATATGTCTTACCCCATATGATAGATAACTTGGTCTTACGAGCACAAACCAAATCAAAGCAAACGAGGTTCAACAGACTGAAAGCAAAGCGATAAAGCAAAACACATGACACAAGACATGCAAATCCTACACTTTCTCCCCCTTTGGCATCGAGACACCAAAAAGGCAGAGAGGACACCTACGACACAAGTGGTAGCTCAGGCAGAAAATGACTCCTCGTCAGTCTTGACAGCGGGAATAGGCTCCTCCTCGGACTTCGTCCACTGATACTCCTGCTTGGCTATCCAGGCAACCTCCAGAGTGATGATGTCCTCTGAGCCACTGATCACATTCTCACCAAAGAGCTTCAACATCTTCTTATCGCGCTGGCGACTCTCCTTGGAGGCAACATGGGCCCTGTACTTCTCCTTGGTCTGCATGCAGAACAGAGCCTTCATCTTCCTCTTCAGCTTCTTAGCCCAATAGGGCTCAATAGAGGGAGAATGTATCCATCAGAAATGTCCTCATCCGCTTCCTCCTCCTCGATCTCATCCTCATCCACAGCCATCTTGGCAGCCTCGGCCTCAGCACTGGTGGTGGTGTTAGCCCATTGGCCCTTGATGCGGAGCTTGATGGACTCATGACAAATCTAGCCGGGTGCAACAAACTCATCATTGGGATAGAGCTTCTCCCAAGTCTTGGAGATCAAGAGGAATAGGTAAGGCCCATAGATGGGGTCCTTACGGTTGAACACCGCAAACTGAAGCTCGCACCACATGATATGTGAGACATCAAGTGGTTGTGTATGAGCATGACGCACCTCCTCACAAACAAGCATCATATCCACAAGATAGGCATGCACCTTGTCATTGTCACCGATGCACGGGAAGAGGGAGTTGCGGAAGAGCCGATGCATGATGTCAAGGAAGGAGTTCAGCACCCACACCTTCTTCTTGCTAGGAAGCGTCTTGTCAACAAGGAGGGGATGGAGCTTCTTCTTGTTGGCTGACTTAGGGTTGGCATGAGGGCGAACCCCAACAGGCGAGTCGTGCCCCGCAACAGGAACCTGAAGCAACTCCATGAAGTCCTTCCATGTAGCAGTCAACTATTGCCCATTGTTCATCCATATCATGGTCCTTGCCTCATCAGACTGGAAATGGACCAAAGAAAATAACCGAGCCACAATCTCTGGGTCAAAGTCCAGGTTAAAGGTAAGCATGTGCTCAATGCCAAACTGCTCCACCAGGCCAAGGCCCCACCAAAGTAGTCACGGTGCTTATCCTGCCTGATGTGATTCATGTCGATCCAGTGCACGTCCATGTAGATGTTCTGCTTGGCCTTGATCACATCCAGATAAATAAGGTTTTGCTACTTGGTCCAGAACAAATCATTCCCTCTGAAGTTGGCACGGGGATTCACATAGGGGTTGATCTTCCTTCGAACAATGAACTCAGCCAGTAGTAACTCATCCATGCCCATGCTAGGCTCCTTGAGCTTGGTGGCGGTGTGCTTGGTTCTGCATTGGGAGGTGTCGGTGTCAAAACCGGCGGATCTCGGGTAGGGGGTCCCGAACTGTGCGTCTAGGCGGATGGTAACAGGAGACGAGAGACACGATGTGTTACCCAGGTTCGGGCCCTCTCGATGGAGGTAAAACCCTACGTCCTGCTTGATTAATATTGATGATATGGGTAGTACAAGAGTGGATCTACCACGAGATCAAGGAGGCTAAACCCTAAAGCTAGCCTATGGTATGATTGTTGTAATGTATGTTGTCCTACGGACTAAAGCCCTCCGGTTTATATAGACACCGGAGGAGGCTAGGGTTACACAGAGTCGGTTACAATGGTAGGAGATCTACATATCCAGATTACCAAGCTTGCCTTCCACGCCAAGGAAAGTCCCATCCGGACACGGACGGAGTCTTCAATCTTGTATCTTCAGAGTCTTGGAGTCCGTGGACGATGATAGTCCGCTGTCCGACACCCCTAGTCCAGACTCCTCAAGAGTCCCCTAACCAGGCTTCAATGACGATAAGCCCGGTAGCAGATATAGTCTTGGCGTTGTAAGGCGGGTTCTCCTTCGTTCCATGTACCTGCCGAACAAGATCCGCTTCATCATAAATACTGTGTTTCTCGGCTTCTACGCCCAATAATGGTCTTTTTCCACGCGTCGCACGAATGCGAAAAGCTAGGGTGTCTTTTACGTTCCCTCCCAGTCGTGCGAGTCATCCGCCTACAAAAGAGGCAAAAATCCAGATCCAAACCACACCATCTTCCTCCCGCGAATACTTCATCGGAGTGCCTTTGACCTAAAAATCCATTCCATCATGGACCGTCAACGCGGCTCTTCTTCACGCACTCCCAGCCCACCGCCGGGGGATTGGAGGAGGTGCTCTGTTCCGCACAACGAGCTAGTGAAGCTCCAAGCGGTGGGATATCTCCCTCCGGCCTTCATGGTCCCGGTTCGAGCCGGGCTGGTCACTTATCAAGGTGGTAGGCAAGCGGAGGCTACCCCAAGCCCCAATAAAGGGGAGCGAGTATGCTTTGTCCCTTATTTGATAAGGGGACTCGGATTCCCGATACATCCGTTCCTCCGCGGGCTCCTGGAGTTCTGCGGACTCCAGCTCCACCACCTCCCGCCCGCCTCCATCCGCATATCATACATGAGCTCTTTTTTGAGCTATTCCCGGCATTGAGCCCCATTTTGCATTGCGGAAGAGGTTGTTACGCCTCGCACCCCATTCTCACGAGGGGTCCATATATCAAGTGGGCGGCGCCGAAATATGGCGCATCGCCGGGACCGGATACCCATCCGGTACTCCCAAGAAGGCGTCCGAAGACTGGCCTTCAGAGTGGTTTTACATAGCAGACGCTCCGGTGCTGGACCCAGTCCGGATTGCCCTCCCGGAGTTTAGTGCTGCTCCTCTGAAGAAACGCCTCAGCTGGCGCCCACGGAGCCCCCGATTGGAGGAAGACAAGAGCGTCCATTACTTGATGGGCCGAATAAGATTACTGGCCCATTCCGGGTTGACCATGATTGGAGTCATGGCGACATGCATCATGCGGGGGGTACAGCCATTGCAATACAGAGGCCACCCCATGTGGGATTTCAACGGGGAGGACGATGCCACCCGTCATGGCCGCAAAGGGCCGGATTCGACCGAGGATCTGGTGGAGATCCTTTCCAGCCTGTACAAGGGGGAAAAGGAGGACTTCCTTCGAACGAACCCTTTGAATGGGTTTTCCATGAACAACCCTAGAGGATGGGTGAGGGAGTCCTGGACTAGGGGGTGTCCGGACAGCCGGACTATCAATATCCGCCGGACTCCGAGACTACGAAGATAGAAGATTGAAGACTCCGGCTTGTGTCCGGAAGGTACTTTCCATGGCGTGGAAGGCAAGCTTGGCGATACGGATATGTAGATCTCCTACCATTGTAACCGACTCTGTGTAACCCTAGCCTCCGGTGTCTATATAAACCGGAGGGCCTTAGTCCGAGGACACAACATTACATCTCAACAATCATACCATAGGCTAGCTTCTAGGGTTTAGCCTCCTCGATCTCGTGGTAGATCTACTCTTGTACTACCCATATCATCAATATTAATCAAGCAGACGAGGGTTTTACCTCCATCGAGAGGGCCTGAACTCAGGTAAAAACATTGTGTCCTCGCCTCCTGTTACCATCCGCCTAGACGCACACAGTTCGGGACCCCCACCCGAAATCCGCCGGTTTTGACACCGACATTGGTGCTTTCATTGAGAGTTCCTCGTGTCGCTGCCGATAGAGCGGATGCCTTTACCCGCCTTCAAAGACGGTGTTTTTCGGAGGGGCCTTGGCGCGGTCAAACAATCCGCTTGGTGGTTGAGGGAGTCCTCGACTAGGGGTGTCGGACAGCCGGACTATCAATATCCGCCGGACTCCTGCATCACGAAGATAGAAGATTGAAGACTCCGCTCGTGTCCGGAAGGTACTTTACTTGGCGTGGAAGGCAAGCTTGGCAATACGGATATGTAGATCTCCTACCATTGTAACCGACTCTATGTAACCCTAGCCTCTCCGGTGTCTATATAAACCAGAGGGCTTTAGTCCGTAGGGACACAACATTACATCTCAACAATCATACCATAGGCTAGCTTCTAGGGTTTAGCCTCATTGATCTCGTGGTAGATCTACTCTTGTACTACCCATATCATCAATATTAATCAAGCAGACGAGGGTATTACCTCCATCGTGAGGGCCTCGAACCGGTAAAAACATTGTGTCCTCGCCTCCGTTACCATCCGCCTAGACGCACGATTCGGGACCCCTACCCGAGATCCGCCGGTTTTGACATCGACATTGGTGCTTTCATTGAGAGTTCCTCGTGTCGCCACCGATAGGCTCGATGGCATCTTCAACCTTCAACGCTGTCCGTGGTGAGATTTTTCCCCGACAGATCTTCAGATTCGGCGGTTTTGCATCGCGGGCCAACTCTCTTGGCCATCCGAGCAGATCGAAGCTACGCCCGCCGTCAGTCGATTCGAAGCCTAAACTTCACGGCCGATGACCACGGAGACTTGATCTTCGACGGACTCGAGCCATAGCCAAGCGCCACAAGACCGCGACGATGGGCATGATCTAGCTCTCGCCACGGACAAGATTTTTGGTGGCCACACTTGAATCCGCCCGGCCACTTGCCCGAGCCGATTGCCCATGACGAGGGTCGGTGGATAGACGCCGCCCGGGCTTCAACATCTACGGCGATGGAGCGAATATCGATTTTGTCCTTGCGAAACTCATGATCCCGAGGCGCCGGACTCGCCGACTCCGAGCCTCCCCGCTACCGCAATTAAGCCGATTGGGCACCGTTATGGAATTCACCGCCATGACATCTTTCAACACTCGCCTCTTGGCGATATCCTGAATTCTCTCAAGCATCTCTCGCTATCAGAGAATCCTGGCCGGACTATGGCTGTGACGGTTGGAGTTCGACGACGAAGAAATTCGAGCCCACCCACCACCCACTTTGTAGCCACCGCCGAGGATCTAACCGACATGCTAAACTACGACCGAGGACATCGACGCTTATGGACGATGATGCCGAGACGATCAGACCTAGCGCCCACGGACACCGGAAGGCCACCTCGCCATACGACGCCTACATGGTGGATACCCCAAAGGAAGGGATGGCGAAAGAGCAGCGGAGGAAGATTCTTTGAAGAAGCAGCCTAAACGCCGGCGCGCTGGCGCCGCCTAAATCCCGCCACAACAAGAATGAAGAATCCGCACGGAAGATAATAACACCGGAGAATGCCAAGACAAACCCTTCAAAGAAGACTCAGCAAAGGAGGATGTAGAAGCAAGCCCTCACAAAAGGGCGGCGAAGAAAAGGTTGAGGATCACAACTACGCACCTCCCTACGAAGACTAAACAAGCCCCCAATGACGCATTTAACTTGAAGAGCCCGCTTAACAAGATCTTTGCAAACGCAGCTCATCGCTACAGCAAGAAACCTCAAGAAGGAAAAGCGAAGCTCAACACAGCGGAAGACGCGCCCGGATAAGATGGAGCAAAGTGCTCAAAACCGCAGACAAACAAGGCAACAGCCACCAATCAAGAGCTATCCAAGCGCTAAGTTGCTCCCAGACCGACGAAGAGGCCATAAAGCCCCCACCGTCAAATGGCCCAGCCAGTCCATCTACGGACCCAAAAGGAAAGGCCCAATAAGCAAAGGAACACGCAAGTGTCCGACGATAGCAGCACGCATAAGCACAGGGCGCCAGACACCCACTATGCTTCACAGACGAGGTGCTGGAACATGAATTCCCAGAGGGTTTAAACCCATCAACATAGAAGCCTACGATGGAACAACAGACACTCGAGTCGGATAGAAGACTATATATCGCATATACATATGGCCGAGGAGAAGATCTCCACGCCATAAAATATCTACCCTCAAGCTCAAAGGGCCAGCCCGTCATTGGCTCAAAAGCCTCCCGTAAAACACTGTTGGAAGTTGGGAAGAGCTCGAGGAAGCGTTTAGAGCAAATTATCAAGGGACTTATGTCCGCCTCCGGATGCAGATGACCTAAGTCACATAACTCAACCGCCCGGAGAGTCAGCATGAAATTTCGAATAGGTTCCTTACCAAAAGAACCAAATAGTCGATCGTCCGGACGCCAAGCCTTAGCAGCTTTTAAGCACAATGTCCGAGACGAATGGTTGCCGTGACACCTCGCCAAGAGAAACCGAGGACAATGACCGCATTAACAAGCCTCATGACCCGCTTATGCTAGAGAGGACAGCTGGTTGGCAAGAAGCAAAGACCAGCCACCCAAGTACATCCGAGATAAGAGATGGAACGAAAATCATGGCGCAGAAAAGAACAGCGCCGAATAAAGAGAAAAGCCCAAAGAGCACGGCAGTCAACGCCGGATTTAAAAGATCACGGTCGAATAATAAAGCTCAACCCATCAGGACGACAATGATTTAACCGTCTAACCTACACAAAATTTCGGGTCGGATTTGTCAAATCCACAAGACTTCTAAGGCTCGCAAATCACACCCACAGGATTGTTGGGTTTTCAAACAGTCCGCCGACTAAACGCCGAACGCAAGGGGCTCGACGCGCAAGTTTAAGAAGATAAACCCGCCAGCAGGCACCGAAAACAAAAGACTTTCCCACAAGGGGTCAAAGCAAGAACTCACTTCATGAGAGGACACGAAAACAGTGCGGCACTTTCTAAAAGAGCTTCGCACGGTCCGCCTCCGAAACCATAGAGATTGGATATCAAAACCAATCACTTTCACCACCGATTATTCCAAAAGTGTTCGAACCAAGGACGGACTTCGATATTGAATCGGATAATATACGGACTACAATTCACAAACGCCCTAATGGACGGAGGCACCGACTTAAACCTGCTATATTCAAACACAATCCGTCGGATGAGGATAGACCCACCAAAATTCGACACAGCCGCACTTCCTTCAAAGGAGTTACGCCAGCCCTTACGCCAAGCGCGCACAGCTCGATATTATCAAGTCGTGTTCGGATCACCGAACAATCTTCGACAGAAAAGTTAATTTTCCATATCGCCCCATTTAAAAGTGAACATCAAGCACTATTGGGACGAAGGCTTTTGTCCGCTTCAATGCCATACCGATTACGCTGCCTCTTACACTTAATATGCCCGTCCACATGGCACCATTTCAAAGCGAGGGTCACTTAAAGACCCCGGATTCGGATAGACGATCTCGAATCAGCAAGTTAGGGCTCCCTAGCCGCATACCCTTTCATAAGGGCTGCGCAAGACAACCGATACAGCGGTTTCATATAAACCTAGCTTTAATTATTTGCACTTATTATTTTGCATTATTTTCGCATCTAACTGTTTCTAAAACTAAAATGTTCCTCTTTTTCTACAGATGAACAAACGCGCGCACCGCCCAAGATAACGGCACAACGGAGACACAGCGCAGACGCAGAGGGACCCGCCGCAAGGATTCTTTTCAGATTAAGACCCTACGTAGACCTTTTATTACTGTCTCTTGTTGCTAAATCGCCTCGCTTCTTCCTATAGCCGAGGCGGAGCCTCGACGCTTTGGCATTGGCGCGCTAAAAGACAATGCCCGCACTGACACAAGGGGCTTAGGCATAATTCTGCCCGTTATCATAAAGTCCTAACACCTTAGGGAGTGTTCGGCGCCTCAAGTTGGGCACTATATGCATCAGCTCCAATCATGTCTTTGGTCAAATGTTGGGTTTGCCTGCCCTCGTGTTTTGCTGCCTTACGCCTCAGATCACCCGCTAACGTGGCACTGTGGAGAACTATCGCGACAGACCCAGTTCGGCCGGGCGAGCACCTCAAGAGAGAAAGTCGAAAACTGATCGTCATGATATAGCGAGAGTCCGTCACCACTTGATCGACTACGGAATGTTTAGAATTTCACTTGACGAAGGGCCGCTTCGCCAGGCACATACGCACTCGAATCCGGAGATGTGGTGCCATTAGGGGCTATATCGTAGCCCCACCTCGAGCTCCATTGGCTAAGTGAAAGAGATAAAGCATTATAGTCCGGATTGCCTCGTTTCGCTACGCTACCACCTCCTTATAACAGACCGAGACGCCGGATTAAAGTGTGAAAAAGCGCTTATTTTGCGAACACCCCAGCACCTTGTGCAAGGGGTGAAGTCAAGATCGTGATCTTTCAAAGTTATACACAAGTATACGCAAACGTCAGACAGAGAAGTTTTACTACTTGGCAAAGCACAAGTATAAAAAGCATTCATTCTATAATCATTGATATACAAGTTAAATGCGCTCACTTGAACGTTACATTCTTTGAGCATCGCGACTTTATTATACGAAAGCCGCCAAGATAACTTCCCGAAATAATGCTCGGCAGAAGCCGGTTCCCATCCAAACCTCGGGCAGCAACAGCGGTGGCATCCATCTCCTGACATCGCGCTTTACACGGGCCAGAGCCATCCGCTACCGACGCAAGCCGACCGCTTCATCTCCTTGATATGCGGCACCGCCCAAGGAATTGCTGCAGAAGGCTGAAATAGCTCGTCGCTTTGACTTCTCTCGCCACACATGGGCCACGATGTCGGCCATAGCCAGCCCGACAGTCTATTCAGTTCGCCCATTTGGCCAACCTGTCTGACAGAGGAAGAGGGCGATCCGGACTGTGGAATTGAGTCCAATATAACTCTTCCACCTTGTGATCCCCTGCCCGAAGTGCTTAACGGCGCCACCGCGACTCGCAGCCAAGTCCATATAAGGATCCTCCGAACTCCATCGCCGCCAAATTTAGCGATTTGGCATCCATGAACGGCGACGATAAGAAACGGCTTGCCACCGTGATTTCTCCGCTTGGCGCAGCTCCTCCTTCATAGCCCGCATTGCGTAACGGGCATCCTTGGCTTTGGCGGTGGCCTTCTTCAGTCTTCCGCCCGATAGGCGCCTTTTCAAGAGCCTCGCCACGGTCGGTAGCATCCTTTAAATTTTGGCCAATTCGCCAGCTCCACCTCGCTTAGGCAAGGCGCAACCTTTTCGCCTTCAACTCCTCGCCGCCTCGCTGCAGCCGATCACTCCTTCGGCTTGCTCCTTAGCTTGTGCAAGCTCGCCCCAAGTCTCCCAAGAAGCAGAAGATCGCTCGCGATAAACAGCATACAACTTATCGAGGAGGGCTTTAACCCACTCAATAAAACGGCTACGGAGAATTTATTTACCTTGCGACTCGCCAAGTCGCTGATTGACAAGTGCGATGTCAAGATTCGCCATGTCCAGCTTGCCGACTCGGCCAGAACCGAGCAGTCCGCTGGCCTCGACTGTCCGCCACCGCGCGTAATGGCGTATTCATTACCCGAGACATTTAGATTTTGATCCTCGATGACGCTGTCATCTTCGACAACCTACCGAGTCTTAGGGCTACTATCTATACAGGCGATTTTTCATATGCACAACTCGTTAAAAACAAAGGGTACGCCATTTTCGAATACCTCAAATCCCGCCAAAGAAGCTCATGGCGGTTCACGCATCCGCCACGATTTAAATTCTTCCCATCACCATACGCATTAACGCACGGTGATCTTCTGAAATGGACGCCTCTCAAGCAAACTCTTCGCCTCTCCGCCGACTCGTGGGTGTTGAACTCTTTGGCCCCTCCGACTCGTGGACGCCTTCGTGATTTACACTTCGGCTCACTCTACTTCATCCGGCGGTGCGGCAGACGGAGGCGACGCTTCCATCATCTCCGAAGTAGATCCCCGAGGACTAACTCATCTCGAGACGGCTGCAGATCCGAATCTGCGATATAAATATTTTGGTTACCTCATGTAGCATAAACAAAGGTACTTCCTCATTAAAACTTTCTTTCATACTCAAGACTCGCTGGAGGGCTGGTCCTTGGCGATGATTGCGCGTCCGATTCTCTCCGGACGCCGACTCCCGGTAGGGATTTCATCCCACGCTTAGGGCTGGGACCTCCGGATCTTTGAGGCGGTCCTCTTCTCCTTCAAGGAGGGATCCTTGGTTCCTCCTCTTCGCCGCCTTTGGACGAAGTATTAGCCTTTATCTCTGCCGCGCCTCGTGGGCGCAACCTCCAACATTCTCGACCAGCACGGCTCCAAAGGCGGTCTCGGAGGGGGGCCGACACCTTATCAGCCTTGATCGCGCCACCCATTCCTCAGAGAGAATAAAAAGGGTCAGAGATGATCTTTTGAAAGGCATACGATAAAACGTCCGAGCTTTGAGCTACTTACCCGAGTATCCGGGCGATCGCGCTTAAGCCTGCGTCCTCGGCCGAATCCGACACGCCACCAAGGGTCCAAGAACAGCTTGTACATCTCCATGGGTGTCGCACCCATAAAATGCTGGAGAATACGAGGTCCCTCCGGATTGAACTCCCATAGCCGGAGAGGACGACGCTTGCAGGTAGGAGGTGCCCGACTAGCATGACTTGCATCACCTTGACCAGGCTGATCTCCCTTGTTTGGAGGTCTCGAATCCGCCTCGCAAGGCGGGCACGCCCTCGGACGACCCCCGCTTGAGCCCTTGGTCGACCCACGACATCGCTTGTTGTGGAGGTCCAGGCGGAAGGAGGGCGGCGGCTTCGCTTGTCGCCCCTTGGAGCGGTGATATAGAACCACTCTTGCTGCCACAATCCCTGCTCCTCTTGAAGGAACCTCGAGCCACGGGGCATCGACCTTCTTGCTTATGGTCGCCCCGCCACACTCCGCTTGACGCCCCCCGATCATCTTCGGCTCCACCTTAAATGTTTTCAGCCATAGGCCGAAGTGGGGGATGACGCGGAGGAGGGCTTCGCAGACAATGATAAATGCGGAGATATGGAGGATGGACTCTGGAGCCAAGTCGTGGAAGTCCAGCCCAGAAGAACAGAGCCCCTCACAAAGGATCCGCTGGAAGCCCAGCCCCCGACGGAGGTGAGATGCGAAACGACGATTCGCCGGGCTCGGGCTGGCACGGCCTGCCCAGGGGCAGCAACCCAGCGAAACTTCATAGGCGGTGTACTTGGCCTCACGCACTTCAATATGTCCTCCTCCGTGACGGAGGAGGGCACCCACCGGCCCTGGAGGTCGGAGCCGGACATTGCTGTGGATCCGAAGCGCTCGAGTCTGAAGCTCTTGGTGTTGGAACTGGGAGCAGAGGAAGATTCGATGCGAGGTTGAAGGACAAGGACAGGCCTTGGTCCTCTTATAAAGGGGAAATAATACCAAGGGCCGTCTCCGTGACCTTTTGAGATTCCCCTTCGATAGAGGAGGCGTGGCGACGGGAACGGTTGGGTTACCCACGCACGTATTGATGAGGATCCCGAATAAAAGGGAACACGATCTCGCTCGACAGACGCGTTAAGGAAACCGCCGCTAAACGTGCCGAGGCGGAATAATAAAACGATTCAAACGAGGGCTTGGCTGCGGGTGATATCACGCCTGCGTAATACGCCGCCAGATTGAACCGAGTGTGTATTTTATTCTCTACGCTGGAATGTGGAAATTATTTTGCAGAGCGGACACTATCCCGGTGTTCATTAACTTCTCCGGATTATTCAAGGAGGAACCCGCCTTGCAATGCCGAACATTATGCACGCCGGACTTATCGCCATTGAAGACTGGTTCAGGGCTACCGAGGAGTCCGGACTAGGGGGTGTCCGGACAGCCGGACTATCAATATCCGCCGGACTCCCAAACTATGAAGATAGAAGATTGAAGACTCGCTCGTGTCGGAAGGTACTTTACTTGGCGTGGAAGGCAAGCTTGGCAATACGGATATGTAGATCTCCTACCATTGTAACCGACTGTAACCCTAGCCTCTCCGGTGTCTATATAAACCGGAGGGCTTTAGTCCGTAGAGGACACAACATTACATCTCAACAATCATACCATAGGCTAGCTTCTAGGGTTTAGCCTCATTGATCTCGTGGTAGATCTACTCTTGTACTACCCATATCATCAATATTAATAAAGCAGACGAGGGTATTACCTCCATCGAGAGGGCCTGAACTCAGGTAAAAACATTGTGTCCTCGCCTCCTGTTACCATCCGCCTAGACGCACGATTCGGGACCCCCTACCCGAGATCCGCCGGTTTTGACACCGACAGTGGTTTTCTTATGACCGCCCGTCCGGCCGCCGCTTCGGCAATGACTTCTCAAGTCATCAAAAGCAATCTTCGCGTCAGCCCTAAAGCTGCTGAACAGTTAGATCCAATCGAGCTCTTGTCTGTTAATGAGCTCTTGATCGATCGCCGCCGGGAGTATAACGACTACAATCAGATCGGGCTTAGAACCGATCCGAGAGATATTAACTCTCCCGTGCTACCCACCACGTCGAAGTGGTAGAAGAACAACTCGCAATTCGTTGCGTTGTTGAAAACAATCCGTGTCCGTATTCCCTAACCCTCCATGCCGGATTCCGCGGAGGAACGGACCTCGATCGAGCATTGAACCTAAAATCGTGCGTCGCCCGGACTCGCTGGGCTGTTCTCAAGCAAATCAAGCTTCCGAATTCGAAGTCTCGCCTTTGAGCCCAAAGACGGGCAGGATCCGGATGTTACTCCACCCACCCACCCGCACATATGCGACCTATCTCTAATTCGCAAGAGCCCTCGTAAGCAAGACATCATTATTGGGCGATTCCTCCCGGTTATGGACAGGATAAAGGACTGCCGAGAGGAAAACGCAATCTCAATCTTTCGCAATAATCGCACGGACAAGGGAATCTGAACGCCATTGATCGTCGCAAGATTACGCGCTTTTACCGATCTCGCGCCCATAGTACGAAAATATCGGCGATGGAAAGTTTCCGGAAAACTGAAAATCAATTTTGGGATAATCCGCCCCAAGCCCAAATTCAGCGTAAAAGGGCGCTCACAATCAGGCCCCGGATGCAAAATCCAAAAAGCAAAAACCCAGAAGGGAAACGGAACCTGATCGAGGGATGGCTCAATGGACCTCAGTAAACTTCATAATACTGGGGAGCTGTCCCAACACACAGCCTTCGAGCATGTTGATACTACGGGGTGGCCAAAGTGGCGAAGAGCTTCTAGCCCGGAAACCACTCCAACAATACCAAAGACGGTCTCAACAGTCTTCGAGACTTTCGCATCAAATAATATGCGAACATGAACAATCCGCGAACTCGCCGAAGTCTACCAAGTAGCAACTACAAATCCATGGAGCAACGCAGCTATCACCTTCAGCGCCAGCGACAAGCCCACATCTCGAGCTACCAGAGCCCCAGCCGCGCTGGTACTTAGTCCCATAGTGGACGGCATTCGACTGACAAAAGTCCTCATGGACGGCGGCAGCGGACTAAACCTCATTTACGAGGAAACCCTACGAAAAATGGAAATCGATTGGAGCCGTATTGAGCGAAGCAGCACAACCTTCGGAGGAATAATCCATAGCCGGGAAGCGCGCTGCACCGGAAAAATCACACTTGATGTGGTGTTCGGCTCTCCGGACAATTACAGATCCGAAGAAGTCACATTCCAGGTGGCCCCGTTCAGCAGTGGCTATCACGCCATATTAGGACGAGAGGCATTCACCATTTTTCAAGCAATACCTCATTACGGGTACATGAAGCTCAAAATGCCTGGGCCAAGCGGAATAATCACTCTCGTCAGTGATCCGGACACAGCACTCCACGCCGAAAACAAGATAGCCGCAGTAGCCCTCGAAGCACTATCCGAAGCCTTAGCGGCAGAGGAACTCACCGCGCTGCGCTCTACGGTAAACAGGGACGATGTGATACTTGATAAACGATCCAAGTCCACCTCCTTCAAACCAGCAGATGAGATAGTTAAATTTCAGGTCCACCCAACGGACCCAACAAAGACGGCCTCCATCGGGGCACAGTTGAACCCCAAAGTTAACGCTGCACTACGTGGTTTCCTTCGGGAAAATTGGGACAACTTCTCCTGGCACCCTTCAGACATGCCCGGAATCCCTCGCAGGTTGGCAGAGCACAACCTAAACATCCTAAAAGGATTCAAGCCAGTCAAACAGGCTCTTCGACGATTTTTCGAGCCCAAGAGACAGGCAATGGGAGAAGAGCTAGCCAAGTTATTGGAAGCCGGATTCATTAGAGACATTAAACATCCGGACTGGCTAGCAAATTTGGTGATGGTACCAAAGAAAGATAAATCCTGGCGCCTCTGTGTCGACTTCAAAGACCTAAACAAGGCTTGCCCAAAGGATCCTTTCCCTCTCCCCCGCATCGATCAAATTATCGATGCCACGGCAGGACACGACTCGTTGTGCTTCCTGGACGCATACTCTGGCTATCATCAAATCAAGATGGCGGAAGCAGATCAAGCCGCAACGGCATTTATTACCCCATACGGACCATTCTGCTTCAACACGATGCCCTTCGGACTTAAAAACGTCGGCGCAACATATCAGCGCATGATTCAAACATGTCTGGCTACCCAGATAGGCAAAACAGTCGAGGCATACGTAGACGACGTAGTCGTCAAAACAAAACACATCGAAACTTTAGTAGACGATTTGAGGCTCACATTCGACAACCTTAGAGCATATGACATCAAGCTGAATCCGGAAAATGTGTTTTGGTGTACCACCGGAAAGCTGCTGGGCTTCATCGTATCCGTAGAGGAATTGAAGCAAATCCGGCCAAAATCCGGGCTCTGTCGCAGTTGGATATTCCAAAAGACCTCAAGCAAATACAAAAGTTAACAGGATGCGTGGCAGCTCTAAGCCGTTTTATCTCCCGTTTAGGAGAGAAGGCGTTGCCCCTTTATCGCCTCCTAAGGCGCACCGAACACTTCAGTGGACGGACGCCGCCACCGCGGACTCAAGAAATAAAAGCCATATTAGCAACAAATCCGGTCTGGCTGCGCCCACTCTGGGCGAACCAATGTTGTTATACATCGCTGCAACACATCAAGTTGTAAGCGCTGTCCTCGTCGTCGAACGCGCAACAGAAGGGCATAAATTCCCTCTTCAAAAACCAGTGTATTACGTATCCACTGTGTTAACCTCCTGCAAATCCCGTTACCCGCACTATCAAAAGATAGCATACGCGGTGTTCATGGCGTCTCGGAAGCTCAGGCACTAATTTCAAGAGTGTTCGATAACAGTGGCCTCTGAAGTGCCACTCAATGACATTATAAATAACTGCGACGCAACGGGCAGGATTGCAAAATGGGCCATTGAGCTCTTGCCATTCGACATAACCTACAAACCTCGACGAGCCATAAAGTCACAAGTTTTGGCTGACTTCGTCGCTGAATGGACTGAAGCCGAACTACCTAAAGAGTACGGCGCATACTCCAATTGGACTATGCACTTCGACGGCTCCAAAATGTTGGCCGGACTGGGGGCTGGCGTCGTACTAACGTCCCCCACCGGAGATACGGTCCAATACATACTTCAAATAATGTACACGGACTCCAACAATGCAGTCGAATACGAGGCCCTGTTACATGGTCTCCGGATGGCAGTCTCCATGGGCATCCAACGCCTAGAGGTGCGCGGGGATTCAAACCTTGCAATATCCCAAATAAATGGAGACTTCGATGCCAAGGATCCGAAAATGGCAGCATATCATAATGCTGTCCTGAAAATGTCAGCTCGGTTTGAAGGACTCGAATTCCATCACATAGCCCGAGATAATAACCAAGCGGCCGACATCCTGGCACGCATCGGCGCGAAACGTGATACTGCCCCTCCAAATATCTTCCTAGAACGGCTCTTCAAGCCATCCGTACTATGGGAAGAGGAGTCCGGTAGCGACAAACCGGAGAAAGCCACACCAACTGGTGATTCAGCAGACGACAAAACACCATCTGCCCACGATATAATGGCAGTAATCGCCGCGTGGACAAAACCTTTCCTAGCCTACATACTTAGGCAGGAACTCCCCGAAGACCAAAATGAGGCCCGCTGCATAGTCCGGCGATCGAAGGCCTACAAGGTCCATGAGGGAGAACTTTATAAGAAAAGTACTACCGGAGTCCTTCAAAGGTGTATCTCCGAAGAAGAAGGGCGAAACCTCCTGGCCAAAATCCATGCCGGACTAGGTGGACACCACGCAGCAGCCCGGGCCCTGGTAGGAAAGGCATTCCGTACAGGATTTTATTGGCCGACGGCTCGGGCAGACGCACAGGATTTGGTCCAGCGATGCATTGGTTGCCAGCTCTTTGCTAATCAGAGCCATATGCCACCCACCGCCCTCAAAACCATACCCATTACCTGGCCGTTCGTGGTCTGGGGGCTTGACATGGTCGGACCCCTTAAAGGGGGAACCCACAAGAAAAAATACCTGTTGGTCATGGTGGATAAGTTCACCAAATGGATAGAGGCCAAGCCGGTCAAAACGGCAGAGTCCGGACCAGTGATAAACTTCATATCAGAGGTGGTACACCCTTACGGAGTCCCCCACAGCATCATCACCGACAACGGCACAAACTTCACGGCCGATGAGGTCAAATCATGGTGCAAAAATATGGGCATTAAGCTCGACTATGCGTCAGTCTATCACCCTCAAACCAACGGTCAAGTGGAAAGAGCAAACGGTCTAATAATGAGCGGCATAAAACCCAGATTGGTGAGGTCACTCGCCAAATCCGATACCCAATGGGTCGAGGAGCTCGACTCCGTACTCTGGGGGCTGCGGACAACGCCTAACCGTACTACCGGATTCACACCATTCTTTATGGTATCTGGCAGAGGCAGTCTTGCCTGTGACATTATTCATGACTCACCTCGAGTGCGCATGTATGAGAAAGAGAAGCCGAGCTGGATCGGCAGGACAGCTTGGACACATTGGAGGAAGAACGTGACGTCGCGAAGGCTCGTTCCGCATTTTATCGCCAGCAGGGCCGAAGATATCAAAGCGAGAAATACGGGCCAAGACCTATAACGTTGGCGAACTAGTTCTCGCTGCGGACAAGAAAAAGGACAAGCTCAAGCCCAGATGGGAAGGCCCCTTCATTATTGATCAAGTACTAACCGGCGGAGCGTACCGTCTACGAAATGCGTCGGACAACTGACTCGAGCCAAACCCATGGAACGCAGCCCGACTCCGACGATTCTATGCCCAGCGCCGGACTAAGAGTTCGTCCCCTTCCCCCGTCCAACCTTTTACATTTCGGCTGTCCCCCCTTTTTTTCTCTTTTTTCCTTCTAAATTAACAAGCCCCTCGGGGTATATTTTTGCATTTTTTGCATACATACGATGTGCCATCCGCACTCGTTATTCCTGGGGGCTCCTTTTACAGAAGCTCAACTATACGGGTTTTATACCCAACACATGTGTCACGCTTCCACATGTACCTTTTACTCGCCATTATATGCATCGATATGACTTAAGTTTTGGCCAAGCTGGGTTGCCTGGCTCCTGTGCTTACCCCTACGTTCCCGCCGGGTCAGCCGGATGTGTACCTCAGACTGGGTGAAGCCGAAAGCTAGCGTTCTTAAGGGAATACTCGTTCGGTGATTTAAAAGATGACTTTTTACCTATTTTTTCCATCTGCCCCCAGATGTTTTACTGCTTTTGCAGTCCGGCAATGCATTTTAGGGCACGCCACCCCCAGCGAAAGGAACCCTTAACGGAACTATTCTCCCTAGAAGATGTTTCTTACTAACCATGTAATATAACATAACTAGGTAGGCACTTGTCTGATAAAGCACTAATGACCCCTACGCCTGGTCTCCATGCATACCACGGTTATTTCTTAACCTAAAAGGTATTCGGACACACTCCGGACTCTAGGGTCTCGAGGTCGAAGCGAAAAGGTCGGCAGAGACAAAAGATCTACAATCCGGCTAGAAGGCATTTCACATGTCATTTTTAAAAGGATAACATACATTGTCAAGTTTATTGATGGTATTCCTCCTCAATCCCGTCTAACAGGCTGTCTAGTTTACAGTCCCGTTGGGAAAATTTAGCAGCCAGTTCTACCTGGCTGTACACTAAACTCATAGGGATCTCCTTCCCATCGGGCCCCACCGGTCCAACTTCGGACATATGGTTGGGATCCGCCTTCTTGTAACGCGTCTTTACCATGGCCCAAGCCTCCCTGGCACCTTGACGGCAAGCCGAAACCTTCCATAAACGGAAGCGCTGCCGTACTCCCTGCAGCTTCTCCGCAAGATCCCCGAGGCCCTCGGGCAGGGTGAGGGATGGCCACAAAGCCTGCACGACGCCACTCATTGCCTGCCGAACTCGTTCGAGTAGCTGCAATAGTTCGGGAAGTTGATCACCCATGGATACGGGCATCTCCTCTGCAGGACGACCCGTGAGTATACCTACAAGACATATCATGTCAAAACACTTCCTCGCCGAAATCTTCTTTTCAAAAGAGTTCGCTCAAGCACTTACTATATACGCCGCGACGAAGTCGTTGATTCCCCTTAACGGAGCCGGACAGCTCAGCCCGTGCACCTTTCAGCTCTTCTCCGAGCTTGGCATTGGCATCTTGGAGCTTGTTCCTTTCCTGCTGAACTCTGTTCAGCACACTCTCGCCGGCCTTTAGCTGGCGCAGCAGCGTTTGCCTGTCCGGATCTTGTTCGGCGGCACCTGCAGTGTCATTATTAGACTCATGCGCATACCGCACAGTGCTTATATTAAATTATACAAATGTGTTACCAGGAGGGGTCTTTCCGTCTCCTCCTGCGGCAGCAAGTGCGGCCTCAAGTTGGGCCTTGCAATCTTGCTGCTCCCGAGACAGCCGGGCATTCTTCTCGTTAAGGGCCTGAAATTTCAAATGATCCTTAAATCAGTTAGCATAACTAATTTAAGTCTCGGGGGCTACTGGTGTATACAACCATCAAAATTTCCTTACCCGTATGTCTTTAACATACTGCTCCGTGGCTCTGGTAAAACCATGTTGAGCAGCACGGAGATGCGCGTCCCCTGCGTTAAAGGCATCCAATGCCTCAGGGGAAAAGCACGCTTCCTGAAAAACTGTCCGGCGACGTCTATGATTCATAGCGCTCTCCACCTCCGACTTGGTGGCGGACAATCTGTCGGTATCCTCCGTTGGAGCAGGATCCGGTTCGCATCTTGCGCTTGCCTCCCCCTCCAGTCCGGGCGCTGGAGCCTGGCTGGTGTTGGTTGGGTCGGCAATTCCCGCGCTCAGATCGGGCGGCGCTTTTCTCCGTAAAGATCATGAGTACTTAGACGTTTCCTCGGAACGTTGCTCAGAAAGACCAAACACGAGCTATACCTCTGCGGCGACGTTTCGGCCCGCACGGCGCTCCTCTTTCTCCTGCTAGTTCGGACTGACCTCTATAGGTCGGCCGCCGCAGGCTCGGCTTCCTGCCGTAGTGGCGCTTCCTGCAAAATACCATCGTTCGCGAAGGTCAGAAATAGGCAAGAATAAGATAACTGTGTCCGAACTTCGGTCGTGGTCACCTGGGAAGCCGGACTTAGCCCGGGGTAGTCCGCCGTAATGGCGACCAAAGCATTGTCGATGCTGAGCTGGTGATACACCATGTCGATCAGCTCCACCTCGATGACCGGATCCTCTTCGGTGGCCGGACCCAGGGATCCTTCCGGATCCTCAGGTTGTGGAGCCGGGCTCAACATGTCCTCCACAGTCCGGCGTAGATCCTGCGCTGAAGACGAAATGTAAGAAGCTTAAACTTCGAGAGCACGGGTAGAACCCTTCGAGGTGTTCGCTTACCCATCCTCTGGGATAGACCATGGAAAACCCATCCAAAGGGTTCGGACGAAGGAAGTCCTCCTTCTCCCCTTTGTACAGACCGGATAGAATCTTCACCAGATCCTTGGTTGAACCCGGCCCTTTGCGGCCGTGCCGGGTAGCGTCGTCCTCCCCATTAAAATCCCACATGGGGTGGCCTCTGTATTGCAGCGGCTGCACCCCCCACTTGATGCACGTCGCCATGACTCCAATCATGATCAAGCCGGAATGAGCCATTAATCTTATCCGGCCCATCAAGTAATGGGCGCTCTTGTCTTCCTCCAAACGAGGGCTCCGCGGGCGCCAGCTTAGGCGTTTCTTCAAGGGAGCAGCATCAAACTCCGGGAGGCCAATCCGGACTGGGTCGGGCAACGGAGCGTCTACCATATAAAACCATTCCGAGGCCAGTCCTCGGGCGCCCTCTGGGTGTGCGGATAGGTATCCGGTCCTAGCGATCGCCATATTTGGCGCCTCCCACTTGATATATGGACCCCTGGTAGAGCGGGCACGAGGCGAACAGCCTCTTCCACAACGCGAAATGGGGCTCGATGCCAGGGAATAGCTCACAAGAGCTACATAGCCCGCGATGTGCAGCCCAGATCTTGGGCGTGAGGTGGTGGAGCTGGAGTCCGTAGAACTTCAGGAGCCAGCGGAGGAACGGATGTATTGGAAATCCGAGCCCCCTTATTAGGTAGGGGACGAAACACACCCGCTCCCCCTTGTTGGGGCTTGGGGTGTCCTCCGCCTGCCTCCCACCTCGATAAGTAACCAGTCCGGCTCGGACCGGAACCATGAAGGCCGGAGGAAGCAATCCCTCCGTTTGGAGCTTTACTAGCTCGTTGTGCGAAATAGAGCACCTCCTCCAATCCCGGCGATGGGCTGGGTAGCGTGAGGAAGAGCGCGTTGACGATCCATGGTGGAATGGATTTCAGGGTCGAGGCGCCGATGGAGTATACGCGGGAGGAAGACGGTGCGGTTTGGATCTGGATCCCTGCCTCTTTAATAGGCAGGTAACCCGCACGATTGGGGGGTAAAATGTAAAGAGCTCCCTGGCTTTTCGCATTCGTGCGACGCGTGGAAGAGGGCCATAATTTGGCGTAGAAGCCAAGAAGCACAGTATTCAAGGTGAAGCCGGACACTTTTCGGCAGGAACATGGAATTTGAAGGGAGAACTCGCCTTGCAACGCCGAAGATTACAAGCACGCTGGACTTATCGTCATTGAAGCCTGGTTCGAGACTCTTGAGGAGTCTGGACTAGGGGTGTCCGGACAGCGGACTATCAATATCCGCGGACTCCCGGACTACGAAGATAGAAGATTGAAGACTCCAGCTCGTGTCCGGAAGGTACTTTCCTTGGCATGGAAGGCAAGCTTGGCGATACGGATATGTAGATCTCCTACCATTGTAACCGACTCTGTGTAACCCTAGCCTCTCCGGTGTCTATATAAAGCGGAGGGCCTTAGTCCGTAGGACACAACATTACATCTCAACAATCATACCATAGGCTAGCTTCTAGGGTTTAGCCTCCTCGATCTCGTGGTAGATCTACTCTTGTACTACCCATATCATCAATATTAATCAAGCAGGACGTAGGGTTTTACCTCCATCGAGAGGGCCTGAACCTGGGTAAAAACATTGTGTCCCTCGTCTCCTGTTACCATCCGCCTAGACGCACAGTTCGGGACCCCCTACCCGAGATCCGCCGGTTTTGACACCGACAATGGGTAAGCGAACACCTTTAAAGGCTCAACCCATGCTCTCGAAGTTTAAGCTTCTTTACATTATGTCTTCGGCGCAGGATCTACGCCGGACTATGGAGGACATGGTAAGTCCCGCTCCGCAACCCGAGGATCCAGAAAGATCCCTGGATCCGGCCTCCAAAGAGGATCCGGACATCGAGGTGGAGCTGATCGACGGGGTATTTCACCAGCTTAGCATGGATAATGCTTTGGACGCCATTACGGCGGACTACCCCGGACTGTATCCGGCTTCCCAGGTGACTGCGACTGAGGTCCGGACACCATTTTCTCTTCCTTGCCCATTTCTAACCTTCGTGAACGATGGTATTTTACAGGAAGCGCCTTCACGGCGAGAAGCCGAGCCCGCGATGGCTGACCAACAGAGGTCAGTCCGAACCAGCAGGCGGAAAAGGAGCGCGGTACGGACTGAAACGTTGCCGCAAAGGTATAACCCGTATTTGAATTTTCAGAGCAACGTCCCTAGGAAGTGTCTGAGTGCTCATGATCTTTATAGGAGAAAAAGCCGCCGGACTCATGGGCGGAAGTTGCCAATCCAACCTATCTGGCCAGGCTCAGCGCCCGGCGTGGAGGAGGAGGCAAGCGCAAGACGCGGGCGGATCCTTCTCAACGGAGAGACCGGCAGTTGTCCGCCACCGTCCTGAGGTGGAGGCGCCATGAACCATAGGCGCCACGGACGATGTTTAAGTGAAGTGTGCTTCTCCCACGAGGCATTGGGCGCCTTTAATGCGGGGGCAGCGCACCTCCGTGCTGCTCAAGATGGGTTTACGAGCCACGGGCAGTATGTGAAAGACATACTGGTAAGGGAATTTTGATGGTTATATATACCAGTAGCCCCGAGACTTGAACCAGTTATGTTAGCGTATTTAGGATCAATTAAAATGCAGGCTCTTACGAGAAGAATGCCGAGTTGTCTCGAGAGCTGCAAGAATGCAAGGCCCAACTTGAGGTCAAGACTTGGCGACGCAGGAGGAGACGCAGAGACCCCTCCTGGTAACACATTTTGATTAATAAATATAAGCACTGTGCGGCGTGCGCGCAAGTCTAATAATGACTGTGCAGGTACCGCCGGACAAGATCCGGACAGGCAAGGATTACTGCGCCAGCTGAAGGCCGACGAGAGTGTGCTGAATAGGGTGCAGCAAGAAAGGAATAAACTCCAGGATGCCAACGCCAAGCTCGGAGAAGAGCTGAAAGGCACTCGCGCCGGGCTGTCCGGCTCTGTTAAGGAGAATGAGCGGCTTCGTCGCGGCATTTATAGTAAGTGATTGAGCGGACTCCTTTGAAAAGAAGAGTTTGGCGAGGAAGTATATTGACATGATATGTCTTGTAGGTATACTCATAGGTCGCCCTACAGAGGAGATGCCCATATCAACGGGTGATCAACTTCCCGAACTGTTGCAACTGCTCGAACGAGTTCGGCAGGCAATGAGCGGCATCGTCCAGGCTTTATGGCTAGCCCTCTCCCTACCCGAGGGCCTTGGGGAGCTTGCGGAGAAGCTTCAGGGAGTGCGGCAGTGCTTCCGTTTGTGGAAGATTTCGGCTTGCCGTCAAGGTGCCAGGGAGGCTTGGGCCATGGTGAAGACGCGTTATAAGAAGGCGGATCCCAACCATATGGCCGAAGTTGGACCAGTGGGGCCCGATGGGAAGGAGATCCCTGTGAGGTTAGTATACATCCAAGTAGAGTTGGCTGCTAAGTTTTCCCAACGGGACTGTAAGTTAGACAGCCTGTTAGATGGGATTGAGGAGGAATACAATTAGTAAATTTGACAATGTATGTTTTCCTTTAAAGTGACATGTGAAATGCCTTCTAGCCGGATTGTAGATCGTTTGTCTTTGCCGACCTTTTCGCTTCGACCTCGGGACCCTAGAGTCCGGAGTGTGTCCGAATACCTTTGTGGATGAGAAACAACCGCGGTATGCATGGAGACCAGGCGTAGGGGTCATTAGTGCTTTATCAGACAAGTGCCCAACTAGTTATGTTATATTACATGGTTAGTAAGAAACATCTTCCAGGGAGAATAGTTCCGTTAAGGGTTCCTTTCCCTGGGAGGCATGCCCTAAAGTGCATGTCCGGACTGCAAAGAAAGCAGAAAAACATCTGGGGGCGGATAAATAAATAGGTAAAAAGTCATCTTTTAAGTCACCGACCGAATATTCCCTTAAGAACGCTAGCTTTCGGCTTCACCCAGTCTGAGGTACACATCCGGCTGACCCGGCAGTAACAATCGCAGAGGTGCTCCCTTTACCTCCTAGCCGAACAATCGGGAACATAGGGGTAAGCACAGGAGCCAGGCAACCCAGCTTGGCCAAAACTTAAGTCATATCGATGCATATAATGGTGAGTAAACGGTACATGTGGAAGCTTAACACATGTGCTGGGTATGAAACCCTTATAATTAAGCTTCTGTAAGAGAAGCCCCCAGGAATAATGAGTGCGGATGGCACATCACGTGTATGCAAAAAATGCGAAAGTAGGCCCTTAAGGGCTTTTGAATAAAAAAGTTATGAAAAGAGAAACAAAAGACAGCCGAAATGTCAAAGTTTGGACAGGGGAAGGGGACGAACTCTTAGTCTGGCGCTAGGCATAGAATCTTCGGAGGCGGGCTGCGTTCCATGGGTTCGGCTCGAGTCGGTTGTCCGACGCATTTAGAGACGGTACGCTCCGCCGTCAGGACTTGATCGATAATGAAGGGCCCTCCCATTTGGGCTTGAGCTTGTCCTTTTCTTGTCGGCAGCGAGAACTAGTTCACCAACGTTATAAGTCTTGGCCCGTACTTCTCTGCTTTGATATCTTCGGGCCTGCTGCTGATAGAATGCGGAACGAGCCTTAGCGACGTCACGTTCTTCCTCCAATGTGTCCAAGCTGTCCTGCCGATCCAACTCGGCCTCTCTTTCTTCATACATGCGCACTCGAGGTGAGTCATGAATAATGTCGCAGGGCAGGACTGCCTCTGCGCCGTAGACCATAAAAAATGGTGTGAATCCGGTAGTACGGTTAGGTGTTGTCCGCAGCCCCCAGAGTACGGAGTCGAGCTCCTCGACCCATTGCGTGTCGGATTTAGTAAGTGACCGCACTAGTCTGGGTTTAATGCGGCTCATTATTAGACCATTTGCTCGTTCCACTTGACCGTTGGTTTGAGGGTGATAAACTGAAGCGTAGTCGAGCTTGATGCCATATTTTTGCACCATGACTTAACCTCGTCGGCTGTGAAGTTCGTGCCGTTGTCGGTGATGATGCTGTGGGGGACTCCGTAACGGTGTACTACCCTGGATATAAAATCTATCACTGGTCCGGACTGCCGTTTTGACCGGTTTGGCCTCTATCCATTTGGTGAATTTATCCACCATGACCAATAGGTACCTTTGCTTGTGGGTTCCCGCTTTAAGGGGTCCAACCATATCAAGCCCCTGGACATGACGGCGGGTAATGGGTATAGTTTTGAGGCGGTGGGCGGCATATGGCTCGATTAGCAAAGAGCCGACAACCAACGCATTTGGACTAAGTCTTGGGCATCTGCCCGGGCCGTCGGCCAATAAAATCCTGTACGGAATGCCTTTCCTACAAGGGCCCGGGCTGCTGCGTGGTGTCCGCCTAGTCCGGCATGAATTTCAGCCAGGAGGTTTCGCCCTTGCTCTTCGGAGATACACCTTTGAAGGACTCCAGTTGTACTTTTCTTATAAAGTTCTCCCTCATGGACCTTGTAGGCTTTCGATCGCCGGACTATGCAGCGGGCCTCGTTTTGGTCTTCGGGAAGTTCCTGCCTTAGCAAGTAGTCGAGGAATGGTTCTGTCCACGGGGCGATTACTGCCATTATGACGTGGGCTGAAGGTGTTATGTCATCGGCTGGATCGCCGATTGGCGCGGTTTTTCCGGTTTGTCCCTTTCGGGCTCCTCTTCCCATAGTACGGATGGCTTGAAGAGCTGTTCCAGGAAGATATTTGGAGGGACAGCATCACGTTTGGCACCGATGCGTGCCAGTACGTCGGCCGCTTGGTTATTATCTCGGGCTATGTGATGGAATTCGAGTCCTTCAAATCGAGCTGACATTTTTAGGACAGCGTTGCGATATGCTGCCATTTTTGGATCCATTGGGCGCAGCCAGGACCGGATTTGTTGCCAATATGGCCTTTATTTCTTCGAGTCTGGCAGTGGGAGCATCCGTCCACTCGAAGTGTTCGGTGCGCCTGAGGAGGCGATAGAGGGGCAACGCCTTTTCTCCTAGACGGGAGATAAAGCGGCTTAGAGCTGCCACGCATCCTGTTAATTTTTGTATTTGTTTGAGGTCTTTTGGAATGTCCAAGCGTGTGTGAGCTCGAATTTATCTGGGTTTGCTTGATTCCTCTACGGACACGATGAAGCCCAGCAGCTTTCGGCTGATGCGCCGAAAACACATTTTTCAGATTCAACTTGATGTCATATGCTCGAGGTTGTCGAGCGTGAGCCTTAAATCGTCTACTAGAGTTTCGGCGTGTTTTGTTTTGATGACTATGTCGTCTCACGTATGCCTCGATTGTTTTGCTGATCTGGGTAGCGGACATGTTTGAATCATCGCTGATATGTTGTGCCGGCGTTTTTAAGTCCGAAGGGCATCGTGTTGAAGCAGAATGGTACGTAAGGGGTGATGAATGCCGTGGCGGCTTAGTTCCTTCCGCCATCTTGATTTGATGGTAGCCGAGTATCGTCGAGGAAACACAATGAATCGTGCCTGCGGTAGCATCGATAATTTAGTCGATGCGGGGAGAGGAAGGATCCTTTGGGCAAGCCTTATTGAGGTCTTTAAAATCGACACAAAGGCGCCGATTTGTCCTTCTTTGGTACCATTACCAGATTTGCTAGCCAATCCGGATGTTTGATATCTCCGATGAATCCGGCTTCCAATAGTTTGGCTAGCTCTTCTCCCATTGCCTGTCTTTTGGGTTGGAAAATCGTCGAAGAGCCTGTTTGGTGGCTTGAATCCTTTAGGATGTTTAGGCTATGTTCAGCCAACTGCGTGGGATTCGGGCATATCCGAAGGATGCGGGCGAAGATGTCCCAATTTTCCGAAGGAATTCACGCGATCTGGCGTCTCTTGAGGTTCAATTGTGCCCCAATGGAGGCCGTCTTTGTTGGGTCCGTTGGATGGACTGGAATGTTATTATTTCATCTGCTGGTTTGAAGGAGGTGGACTTGGATCTTTTATCGAGTATCACATCGCCCCTGTTCACCGTGAGGCCGTTGTGATGAGTTCTTCTGCTGCTAAGGCTTGGATAGTGCCTCGAGGGCTAGTGCGGCTGTCTTGTTCTCGGCGAGTGCTATGTCGAATCACTAGCGAGAGTGATTATTCCGCCGGGCGGGCATTTTGAGCTTCATGTACCCGTAATGAGGTCTGCTTGAAAATTGTGAATGCCTCTCGTTCTAATATAGCGTGATATCCGCTGTTGAGCAGGGCCACTTGAGCGTGACTTCTTGGATCTGTAATTGTCCGGCGTACCGAACACCACATCGAGTGTGATTTTTCCGGTGCAGCGCGCTTCCCGGCTAGGGATTATTCCTCTGAAGGTTGTGTTGCTTCGCTCAATACGGCGCCAATCAATTTCCATTTTTCGCAGAGTTTCCTCGTAAATGAGGTTTAGTCCGCTGCCGCCATCCATGAGGACTTTTGTCAGTCGAAAGTCGTCCACTATGGGACTAAGCACCAGTGCGGCTGGCGCTCTGGCTGTTCGGAATTTAGGTTCGTCGCTGGCGTTGAAGGTAATAGCTATGTCGCTCCATGGATTTGCTGTTGCTACTTGGTAAACTTCGGTGAGCCCGCGGATTGTTCGTTTTCGCTTATTATTTGATGCGAAGGTCTCGAAGACTGTTGATACCGTATCGGTATTGTTGGAGTGGTTTCCCGGGGCTAGAAGCTCCTCGCCACTTTTGGCCACCTGCCGTAATATCCAACATGCTCGAAGGCTATGTGTTGGGACGGCTCCCTCTGTACTATGAAGCTTACAGGGTCCATTGAGCCATCCCTCCAGTACGGTTCCGTGCCCTTTATTGGGTTTTTGCTTTTTCGTTTTTGCATCTGGGGCCTGAGTGTGAGGCACCCTTTTGTTGCGGATTGGGGTCGAGGCCGGATTATCCCAAAATTGGTTTTCGGTTTTCCGGAAACTCTCCATCGCATAGTACTTTTGTACTATGGACGCCAGATCGGTGAAGCGTGTAATTTTACGACGATCGATGACGCCAGATCCGTGCAATTATTGCAGAAGAGTGAGATTGCGTTTTCCTCTCGGCAGTCCTTTATCCTGTCCATAACCAGGAGGAATCTGGCCCAGTAGTGATGTACTGTTTCAGCGGGCTCTTGCCGTATTAGAGATAGACCACATATGTCTGGGCGGGTGGGTGGACTAAAATCCGGATCCCTGCGCATCTTGGGGCTTAAAGGCCGAGGAGTTTCCTAATTTGGAAGCTTAGGTTGCTGGACACGATCCAGCGAGTCCGGAGCGATGCATGGTTTTAAGTTCAATGCTCGATTGAAGTCCGTCCCTCCGCGGAAATCCGGCATGGAGGGTTCGGGAATCCGGACGTGACTAGTTTTCAATATAAGCGAAGAGTTGCCGTATTGCTCCTCCACCACTGCAACGTGGTGAGTGGCCTGGGGAGAGTTAATCTCCCTCAGATCGGTTTTAAGCCCAATCTGGTTGTAGTCTGTAGTGACTCCCAGGGCGGCGATGCGATCCAAGAGCTCATTAACAGACGAGAGCTCTATTGGATCCAACTGTTCGGCAGCTTTTGAGCTGACGCGAAGATCGCTTCTGACGACTTGAGAGGTCATTGTCGAAGCGGCGGCTGGACAGGCGGTCATAAGAAAACCGCCTAGCCGGATAGTTTGGCCAGCGGCCAAGGCCTCTTCAGCGAAAATACCGTCCTTGAAGACGGGTGGAGGCATCCTTCCTAGCGGTGACGACACAGAGGAACTCTCAATGAAAGCACCAATGTCGGTGTCAAAACCGGCGGATCTCGGGTAGGGGGTCCCGAACTGTGTGTCTAGGCGGATGGTAACAGGAGACGAGGGACACGATGTTTTACCCAGGTTCGGGCCCTCTCGATGGAGGTTAAACCCTACGTCCTGCTTGATTAATATTGATGATATGGGTAGTACAAGAGTGGATCTACCACGAGATCAAGGAGGCTAAACCCTAAAGCTAGCCTATGGTATGATTGTTGAGATGTAATGTTGTGTCCTACGGACTAAAGCCCTCCGGTTTATATAGACACCGGAGGAGGCTAGGGTTACACAGAGTCGGTTACAATGGTAGGAGATCTACATATCCGTATTGCCAAGCTTGCCTTCCACGGCAAGGAAAGTCCCATCCGGACACGGGACGGAGTCTTCAATCTTGTATCTTCGTAGTCTTGGAGTCCGGCGGACGATGATAGTCCGGCTGTCCGGACACCCCCTAGTCCAGGACTCCCTCCAGTCCCTTGCATACAATTTACTTTCCCTCCGTCAACTTGCACTCATGGGCTTTTCCACATTCTTTGATATTGATATCGTAGCCCTCTTGTGGAGCAAGACTCTTAAAGTAGCCTTTGTTGGGCATGTCGAGAACGGTCTTTATGTCCATGCCTACACCTAAACGAGATATAAAGTTGAGTATGGTGGGGTGTGCAAGGGTTCAAGCTACATTGCTCGAATCAATGATATTTAGCTCATGCCTTAACTCGCGAAATCTTGCTTCATCCAAGGGCTTCGTGAAAATATCTGCAAGGTTATCATGAGTGTTGACATATTTGAGCGTGATCTCCCCTTGCTTAATGTGACCCCGGATAAAGTGATATCGAATCTCAATATGCTTCGTCTTGAAGTGTTGCACCGGGTTGAGAGAGATCTTGATGGCACTTTCATTGTCACACCAAAGAGACACTTCGTCACAAGTGAAACCGTAATCCTTCAAAGTTTGCCTCATCCATAGAAGTTGAGCACAACAACTACCGGCAGCCACATACTCCGCCTTGATGGACGAGAGAGACACACAACTTTGCTTCTTAGAACACTAACTTACCAAAGAGCAACCAAGAAATTGGCACCCTTCGGAGGTGGACTTCCTATCCACTTTGTCTCCCACCCAATCTGAGTCAGAGTAGCCCAAAAGATCAAAGTTGGCTCCTCTTGGGTACCATAAGCCAAAGTTTGGGGTATGAGCCAAATATCGAAAGATTTGGTTGACCGCCACAAAGTGGCTTTCCTTAGGTGTGGCTTGAAACCGTGCACAAATTCCCACACTCAACATTATATCCGGTCTAGATGCACAAAGGTAAATCAAGGATCCAATCATGGAGCTATATACCTTTTGATCCACCGCTTTACCATTGGGATCAATGTCAAGTTGGCATTTGACGGGCATTGGAGTGGAAGCCGGCTTGACATCACTTAGCTGGAATCTCTTGAGCATGTCTTGAGTGTATTTGACTTGGTTGATGAAGGTTCCTTCTCTTCTTTGCTTGATTTCGAACCCGAGAAAGAACTTCAACTCTCCCATCATGGACATCTTGAACTTTTAGGTCATGAGAGAGGCAAATTCCTCATTGAAAGCTTTGTTAGGGGAACCAAAGATAATATCATCAACATATAGTTGGCATACAAACAACTCCCCTTTGACCTTGATAGTAAAAAGAGTGGGGTCGATTTTCCCAATTTCAAACCCACGATCTTGCAACAACTCGGTAAGGTGCTCATACCACGCACGTGGGGCTTGTTTAAGGCCATAGAGTGCCTTGTCGAGTTGGTACACATGATCGGGAAAATCAGGATCCCCGAACCTCGGGGGTTGTTTGACATAGACCAACTCATTAATAGGTCCATTAAGAAAAGCACTCTTCACATCCATTTGTTGCAACTTGAAATTATGATGAGAAGCATAAACAATCAACAAACGAATAGATTCAAGGCGAGCAACGGGAGCAAAGGTTTCACCGTAGTCAATACCCTCGACTTGGGAGTAGCCTTGTGCCACCAAATGATCCTTGTTGCGAACAATGATCCCATGAGCATCTTGCTTGTTCTTGAATATCCACTTGGTTACGATGATGTTATGATTCCCCGTTGGCCTTGGCACCAATCTCCACACTTGGTTGTGCTCGAAGTTGTTGAGTTCTTCATGCATGGCATTGAGCCAATCCGGATCCTTGAGCGCCTCATAAACCTTTTGGGGTTCGACACAAGAAACAAACGCGTGATGTTCACAATAGTTTGCTAATTGTCTACGAGTGCTTACCGCCTTTCTTAGGCTTCCAACCACATTCTCCATGAGATGACCTTTGGTTGTGAGCTTGGAAGCAATCTTCACAGCACGACGCTCTAATTCCTCCTCAGGTGTGAAAAGAGGAGCAGAAATTTGATCATGTTGAGCATCGTCATGAGCTTGTTCTTGATCTTGATCTTGCTCTTGATCAACTTTCTCGGAAGGGAGAACTCGACCTTGGGCATAACTTGGTGGCTCACTACCATCTTGAGGTTGATCTTGCCCTTGATCTTGTTCACGTGGTTGAGGGCCTTCACTTTGTTCTTCGGAAGCGTGTGGGTCTTGGGTCAGTGATGGCTCCACGTGAGTGGAGCATTGTCCTTCTCCTTCAGCCAAAAGGGGTTCCTCAATGGGTAGGATATGACCAACACCCATTCTTCTTATGACTTTGGGAGGAATTTCATCACCTACAACACAAGTACCACTTTTCTCCACTTGGGAGCCATTATTCTCGTCAAACACCATGTTACACATCTCCTCAATGAGTCTCATGGACTTGTTGAGGACACGGTAAGCATTAGAGTTTGTAGCATAACAAACAAATATGCCCTCATAAGATCTAGCCTCAAATTTAGACAACCGAACACCTTTCTTGAGAATGAAACACTTACAACCGAACACCCGGAAGTACTTGAGGTCGGGCTTGTTACTGGTGAGAATTTCATATGGAGTCTTGTTCAAGCCTTTGCAGAGATAGAGACGATTGGATGCATGACATGCGTTGTTGATGGATTCGGCCCAAAAGTTGTAAGGAGACTTGAACTCCGCCATCATGGTCCTTGCCGCATCCATCAACGTCCGATTCTTCCTCTCCACAACACCATTTTGTTGAGGGGTGTATGGTGCGGAATATTGATGCTTGCTCCCCTCATCACTAAGAAACTCATCCAAGGTGTAGTTCTTGAACTCGGTGCCATTGTCACTTCTTATTGTCAAGATCTTTGCATCATTTTGACATTGAGCTTCATTTGCAAAGTCGATGACAATTTGTTGAGTTTCACTCTTCGTCTTGAAGAATTATACCCAAGTGTACCTTGAGTAATCATCGACGATCACCAAGCAATACTTTCGACCCCCAAGACTATCAAAGGATGGAGGCCCAAAGAGATCCATGTGAAGGAGCTCCAAGGGTCTCTTCGAGTAGATGATAGTCGTGGGAGGGTGGGCCTTCTCATGTAAATTTCTGTCGATACAAGCACTGCAAGCACGATCTTTGGCAGAACTAACATTTGTTAGTCCACGAATATGGTCCCCCTTTAGGATGCCAAAGCCATCACACATCAACCTTAGCCATTAGGCATGTCGCAGTCTTAGTGGGTCCTCTGAAAAGTTAATCACATAAAGACCGTTCTCGACATGCCCAACAAAGGCTACTTTAAGAGTCTTGCTCCACAAGAGGGTTACGATATCAATATCAAAGAATGTGGAAAAGCCCATGAGTGCAAGTTGAAGGAGGGAAAGTAAATTGTATGCAAGGGACTTGAGGGAGTCCTGGACTAGGGGGTGTCCGGACAGCCGGACTATCATTATCCGCCGGACTCCAAGACTACGAAGATACAAGATTGAAGACTCCGTCCCGTGTCCGGATGGGACTTTCCTTGGTGTGGAAGGCAAGCTTGGCGATACGGATATGTAGATCTCCTACCATTATAACCAACTCTGTGTAACATTAGCCTCCTCCGGTGTCTATATAAACCGGAGGGCTTTAGTCCGTAGGACAACATACATTACAACAATCATACCATAGGCTAGCTTTAGGGTTTAGCCTCCTTGATCTCGTGGTAGATTCACTCTTGTACTACCCATATCATCAATATTAATCAAGCGGGGCGTGGGTTTTACCTCCATCGAGAGGACCGAACACAGGTAAAACATCGTGTCCCTCGTCTCCTGTTACCATCGCCTAGGCGCGCAGTTCGGGACCCCCTACCGAGATCCGCGGTTTTGACACCGACATTGGTGCTTTCATTGAGAGTTCCTCGTGTCGTCACCGGCAGGCTTGATAGCATCTGCAACCAACGGCGCTGTCCGGTGAGACTTTCCTCCCGGACAGATCTTCGTATTCGGCGCGGCCGCACGCGGGCTAATTCGCAGCCATCTGGAGCAGATCGAAGCTCGCCCTGGCGTCGAGTCGATTCGGAAGCCTAAACTTCACGGCCGATGTCGCGGAGACTTGATCTTGACGGACTCGAGCCACATCAAGCGCCGCCTTTGTTGCGATGGGCATGATCTAGCTCTGCCGCCGAGCAGTGCCTTGGTGTCGGACACGAATCCGCTCCGGCCATTAGTCGGAGCCGATTGCCCAGATAGAGGGTCGGTGGTTGGGCGCCGCCTCGAAACTTCAACTTCCGCAGCGATGGAGCGAACACGATCTTGTCCCTCGCAAAACTTCGTGATTCCGAGTGCGGACTCCTTGCGGACTCCGAACCTCCCGCCCCTACCAATCGATTCGGATTGGCGCGGTCATAAATTCACCGCCGCGGACATCTTCCAACATTCGCCCTTTGGCGACATTCTAAATTCACTAAAGCATCTCTCGTTATCGGGAGAGTCTGGCGGACTATGGCGGGATGGTTGAGATCTGGACGATGAAGAAATTGAGCCCACCCACCACCCACTTTGTAGCCACTTGTCGACAATCTAACCGACATGCTAGACTATGACTCCGAAGACATCGGCGCTATGGGCGGCGATGCGGAGACAAGCAGAACCAGCGCCTACAGGGCACTGGAAGACCACCTCGTCATATGACATATACATGGTGGATACCCCAAAAGACGGGGACGGCGAAGAAACAGCGGAGGCAGATTCTTTAAAGAAACAGCCCAAGCGCCCGGCGTCGTGGCGCCGCTCTAAATCCGCCACGGCAAGAATGGAGATTCCGCACAGGAGATAATAATACCCCGAAAGTGCGAAGACAACCCCTCCAGCAAGACTCAGCGTGGGAGGATGCGGAAGGAAGCCCTCATGAGAGGCGGGGGCGAAGAGGTTGAGGATTACAACTATATGCCTCCCTCGAAGGCGAGGCAAGCCTCAGCGATGATGAATTAAATGCGTGCCGAGGATCCCGTCGAACAAGAGCATTTTAAGCGGGCTTATCGCCACGGCAAACAGCCTAAAGAAAAAGCAGCAGCAGCTTCAAGCTGATCAGGACCTCTTGGCGATCGATGGACCGAGGTCCTCGCGGCGAAAAGTATAAACTTCGAACGCCCCTCAAAAGCTATCCAAGGCGCAAGCTACTCCCCGATTAGAGGAGGAAGCATACATACCTCCATCACCAGCGCCTGCGATCACGGTGACCGACCACCCAGCGGTCGTGGCGAGAGAGGCATCGGGCCCCCAACCAAGACCGTACCCGGCATCGCTCCAAAAGTACGAAGCCAAGAGGAGCGTCTGGACTTGCGAGATATATTGCAGGACAAAGCAAGGCAATCCAGATCCATCTACGGATCATGTGGGTGCCCCGACCCATGACAAATACCGTCGCGCGGATACAATAACTCGGCGGGCGAACACAGCAGACAACGCTCTCTTGAGCTGCATCATGATATTGCTCAATCTGAGGCGCCGCACACCGCTATGCTTCGCGGCGAAGTAATGGATCATCAAATCCACGAAGGTTTAAACCCGTAAATATCGAATCCTCGATGGCACAACAGACCCGCGGTTTGGATCGAAGATTATCTTCTCCACATCCATATGGCCCGGCGGCATCTCCACGCCATCAAGTACCTCCCACTCAAGCTTAAAGGACCAGCTCGGCATTGGCTCAACAGCTTGCTGCGAGTCAATTGGGTGTTGGGAAGACACGGAAGCCGCATTCCTCGATAACTTCGAGAACGCACGTATGCGACCACCGACGTCGATGACCTAAGACACATCATTCAGCAGCAGACGAATCGGCGGACAATTACGGACACGGTTCTTGACGAAGAAAAATCAAATCATCGATTGTCCGGATCACGAGGCCCTTGCAGCCTTCAAGCATAACATCATGACGAATGGCTAGCCCGGCACTGGGACAGGAAAAGCGAAATCTATGGCAGCCCTCACATCATTAATGACCCGCTTCTGCGGGAGAGGATAGCTGGCTAGCTCGCGATAACAATCTCCGTAAAAATTCTGGCAGTCCGGATACTAAGGACAACAACGGCAGGTCACGTCGAAACAAAACAAAGCGCCGCGTGCTTGGCGGCGACAAGGAGGAAGCGACGGTCAGCGCCGGATTCGAGGCTCTAAACCGGTCAGCGGAAGAAGCCATTCAAAAGAACCACTCCGGGTCCGTCCAATTTGGACGAATACTTTACCGCTTATGCGGATACGGCACCTGAAAAACCAGCCAATCACACTAATAGAGATTGCTGGGTGTTCAACAGAGCGAGCAAGTTAATTGCGAAAACAATGACAAGGGCTAAACAGCGATGGCGAGGAGGAGACCCGACCGCCCGAACAATAGAGGACGAAGGGTTTTCCCCACAAGTGCGGACGGTGAACATGATTTACATAACCCATATACCCAAGAGGAGAGGAAGCACGCACTAAGGGGCGTCTATGCGATGGAGCGGTCGCCGAAGTTCAATCCATGGTCCTCTTGTCCGATCACTTTCGATCGAAGAGACCATCCGACCAGCATCGCCATGGCGGACTCGCCGCATTGGTTTTAGACCCAATCCTCGATGGATTTCACCTCACGAGAGTCTGATGGGCGGCGGTAGTAACTGAACCTGCTTTATCGAGGATACGGTCGCAAAATGGGCATAGACCCTCAAGGGTTAAACCTACAAAGACAACCTTTAAAGGTGTCATACCAGGTGTGGAAGCCAAGCTATGCAGGCTCGATAACACTGGAAGTGGTCTTGGATCCCGGACAATTTTCGGGCGAGTTAATCTTGACATAGTCCCGTTTAGCGCGGCTATCACGCTCTGCTTTCGGACGAACAGCGTTTGCAAAATTCAGCGGTGCCGCATTATGCATACCTCAAGCTCAAGATGCAGGCCCTCGTGGAGTCATCACGGTCAGCAGGAATACTGGCGCTCCCTCCGAGCGGAGGAACATCTGGCGGCTCTCATGGCGAAATCTGAGCAGCCTCTTAAGGCAATTCTCGAGTCCGGCCATTAAACGGCGGATCTGCAAAAGCAGCGCCCAAAGCAATACCAACCAAGACCACTGGCGCGATCGAGCCGCAGCGTAATGCGGCGGCTAACCCCGCCAGCGCATGATCGCAAGAATAACACCCGCGTACATCATTACGCTCTGGAGATACCATGGGCGCAGGGGAAGGGGCACGATCGCAATGGACCCAGAGTGCGGTTCGACCACACCAAGGGCTCGCAAGTGTGCCCCCCATATTTTTATTATTTTCCTTCTTTGTGTACACAGGACTCCGGTAACGGATGCCTGTCGGTGGCGAACCTGCGAACTTCGCGATGCAACAGATCGAGGGATGAAAGAAGGCTGCGGCGAACACTCGGTGGTCTCAATTACGAGCATTAAATTCGATTATATACACCAAGTCCGCAGCTCACCCCTGGAGGGGGACATGTTTACTTAGTCCAAATCCCTTGCTTACCGCACTATTTGTATCAGTCCACACTCATAGCAGACTTCCTTTAATAAATAATGCATCACTTTTCAACTGCAATTATGTTACCTTTTATATATATATGTTCATTACACGACATCTTGCACCCGTATATTTTGGTATGGCCAAATACACCAGGGGCTTGTGTTCCCCGCATTATGGTGTGATAAGTCCAAACACTTTCACAAGTGCGGCACCCCGAACTTATAGCATTATATGAATCGGCTCCGAATCATGTCTTGGGTCAATAGTTGGGTTTGCCCGGCTCCCACGTTTTGGTGCCTTACGTTCCGTTCTATCAGCTAAGGTGGCACTGGGAGAACCACTGCGATTGCGCCCAGTTGAGCAGGCGGCGCCTCGATGGAAAGCAAAAACTGGCGGCATGATAAGGCGAGACTGGTCGCTGTTCGAGAGGTTTTTCAGGTCATAAAGACTCACGCCGCTTGAGCGAAGTTCGGACAATGTCCGACGCGAAAGGCGTCGATAAGCGCCGGATTGACCTTCGAATACCGGGGCTTCACGAAATTAAAATTATAGAATTCTATGGCTAAGTGAGAGTATTCAAGCATTATAAGTATGGTTGCCTTGTTACATTTGTGTTGGCGCCTCCTAGATGGACCCAAAAATGGGAACAAGAGCGCTCAAGGTTATCGAACACCCCAGCACTCGGCTTGGGGGCTGAAGCCAACGACTTGCCATCTCGGATTTTATACGGCCGCCTGAAGGTAATATTTTAAATTAAACAAGCGTTGTAATGCGCACATGAATAAAGTTTCAGCGCAAAGGATAATACATAACGAGTCTACTCAAAGATTACATTTACAGGGCACTCATCCGCAATATCGCGGGCTCCCTTTAGGACAGTTTTATAATACATTTGGGCGTCACGATACTCCTTGCCGGTGGCGGTGGGTCCGTGAGAAGCTTCTCGCATCAACCTGCCCCAATGCACCTTTGTGCGGGCAAGGGTCCGACGAGCACCTTCAATCTGGCGGAGCGCTGAGCGACCTCCACCCGGGGCATGTATCCACCAGCCGCCGCCGAGGCCAAAGTAGCTCCAGGCATGGCCTGTCGAGCCACAACCGGACTATAAGGCCCTTCATGGCCTCCTCAGCTACCTTGTGGAGTTCGACCAGCTGCTTCAGCTGGTCGCTTGGGGGCACCGGGTGTCCGGCCTCAGCGTACTGAGACCAGAAGACTTTCTCCGTCGAGCTCCCCTCCTCGCCACGATAGAATGTGGCGGCATCGGATGCACTACGCGGTAGATCTGCAAACGCCCCAGGAGAGCTCCGAATGCGGGTAAGTGTCAGGTAGTTTACATTATCATGCCTGCTTTGCATGAAAAATGCCTTACCCGCCGCTATCTTCTTTACATCTTCAACCTCGTGAAGGTCCTTATGGGCCTCGGCCTTGGCGGACTTGGCACTTTCGAGAGCCGAGGCAAGCTCGGACTCTCGAGTCTTGGAGTCACGCTCCAAGCTCTCATGCTTCTCCATGAGAGCCTGGAGCTCTTGCCGCACTTCCGCCACCCGTGCCTCCTGCTTCTCTCGCTCTTCCCGCTCCGCGGCCGCATTGCGTTCGGCCGTGGACACAGCCTCCTTCAGGGCTGCCACCTCGTTCGTGGCCCCTGCAATACCCATATTATCCTTGTTAATTTTATTGCAACCTAAATCCTTTTCTGTAAGGTAACTATTCAAAGTGTTGTGACTCACCTTCTTTGTCCTCGAGCTGCTTCTTGGCATGACCGAGCTCTTGCTCGGACCGCTTGAGATCCTTCTTCAACACATTGACCTCCGCTGATAGTGCGGCAGAGGTCAGCGGCGCAGCCTGCAAACCCATATTGACATATTTTAAGCAACCCTGCGTATATCTTGTTAGATCCTCAGTCCGGCTTTTCTTTCCGAACACGAACCGAGCATCGAAACTCTTGTCTATGCGGTATTACATTACATAATTTTAACTTCTTACCTCAAAGCACTGTTAGAAGGCTGCTGCGAAGCTTCGGTCGGCCCGCTTTTGGCGAGCTGAACCTTTTGAATCACCGCACTCATGATAGTGCGGTGTTCTTCCTCGATGGAAGCGCCTTTAAGCGCCTCCAACAAGTTATCCGGCGCCTCGGTTGGGCGGAGGCCGCCGGTGTCGCAATCTTGCCCTTCTTTGAAGGGCGCTTGCGGACTCTGGAACCACTGCAGGTTCGATGTAGAGTCGGCGCAAAGTCCGGAGGTTGCTGGCGGCGCCTTCGGAGCCTCCTCTTGATGGGTCTCTCTCTGGGGTCCCACCTCGGCGTCCTCGTCGGCGCGTGGGGTAGAGGCAGTCGGAAGTGAATCCACATCCGACGGGGCCAACGACCCGCTCGATGAAGCGGGGAGATCGTCATCGGCCGGACTACGGACAGAATGCGGCATTAAGGACACTATGCGACACGAAAGAAATTGCATATAAAGGATCTGGATACTTACGATCTTGGGGCCTTTGGCCCTTGGAGGCCACTCATCCTCGCCAGCGATGGTGTTGGCGAAACTGTCGAGGATAGTCCTCCCCTCTTGGACACTTGGCCTCCCCTATTGGGGAAGCCTTCCTCTTCTTCTCTCCCTCCTCCGGGAGAGAGTCCTCTTCCTCCTCGTCTTCGGGGGAGGAGTTCGTCTCGTCGTCGGACGCTTGATTACGGGAACTCTTTCGAGTCCCCGCAGCCACCTTCTTGGCCTTCTTCTCTGGCACCACATGCGGTGCCGGAACCAGCAGCCCTGCTAAGCGGGCATTCACTGGGTCTTCTGGCATGGGAGCCGGGCTGATAAGTCGCTTGGCCTTCTCCATCCATTCCTGTCAAATGAAAAGAAAGAATGAAACCCCTCTAGAATCAATTTGATTACCACAAGTGTCCCGTAAAGGGGTTGAATCACTTACCTCGTCAGCCGGATGCTGCGAGCGAAATCCACGATCTTTTGTCGCGGATGCGGGGGCTTCGGCGCCCTTAAACAGCACCCTCCAGGCGCCTTCGTATGTCGTATCGAAGAGCCCGCTTAGCGCCTGGTGTTGTTCCGGATTGAACTCCCACAGACTGAATGCCCGTTCCTGGCATGGGAGGATCCGGTGGATGAGCATGAATTGGACCACGTCGACGAGCCTGAGCTTACCGCTCACCAGCTTCTGGATGCAGGCTTGGAGTCCCGTCACCTTCTTCGGATTGCCCCACTGCAAGCCCTTCTCTTTCCAGGAGGTGAGCTGCGTGGGGACGCCAGATCTAAACTCGGGGGCCGCTGCCCATGTGGGCTTGCGCGGCTCGGTGATATAGAACCACCCGATTGCCACCTTGGCGGAGTCCACGAAGGCCCCTTCGAGCCAAAGAGCGTTGGGCGGCTTACCCAACATGGCGCCTCCGCATTCGCTTGCGTGCCCTTCACAACCTTGCAGCGTTGAAGGTCTTGAGCCTGAGCGAAGCGGGGCGGATGCGAGGAAGGCCTCGCTTACGGCGATAAGCGCCGAGATGTTGAGGATGAAGTTGGCGCCGGATCGTGGAAATCCAGGCCGTAATAAAACATGATCCCCGGACGAATGGGTGCGGTGGAAAGCCCGATCCGCGAGAGGAAGTGGGGAGGAAGGCGACCCTTTCATGGGGCCGAGGGTAGGTATGAGCTGCCCTCGTCGGGCAGCCGATCGCGCGATATCATTTGAAAGGTATCCGGCGCTGCGCGGTTTGGTGATGTGCTCCTCCTTAGCGGTGGAGGCCAACCATTGCCTCCGCTCCGGACATATTCGGAGAAGGTCGGGCGAGATCTTGTGACTTAGGCGTTGGAGCTTGAGTCTGCGGAGATGGATAAGCAAAGGAGGAAGAAGGCGTGGGTGAGAAGGTAAATCCTTATGCCTTATATATAGGCGGACAAAAACTATCGTCCCCACCGCCTGATAAAACTCGCTTATCTCCCAAGCGCCACCATCAATGGCGCGGTTGGGTTCTACGTCCGTATTGATGAGAATCCGGAATAAGGGAACATGATCTCTGCCGACAAGGCGTGCCAAGAAACCGCTTAGCTAAGCGTCTTTGAGGTGGTATAGTAAAAAACGATTCAAACAAGGGCTTGGTAGCGGTGTGATGTCACGCCGCATAATACGTCAGCAGATTAGACTGGTGTACATTTTATTCTCTCTATGGTGGAATGTGGAATTAATTTTGCAGAGCCGGACACTATCCTAGTGTTCATGATCTTCTCTGGATTATTCAAGGGAGGAACCCGCCTTGCAATGCCGAACATTATGCGCGCTGGACTTATCGTCATTGAAGCCTGGTTCGAGGGCTCTTGAGGAGTCTGGACTAGGGGTGTCCGGACAGCCGGACTATAATTATCCGCGGACTCCAAGACTACGAAGATACAAGATTGAAGACTTCGTCCGTGTCCGGATGGGACTTTCCTTGGCGTGGAAGGCAAGCTTGGCGATCTGGATATGTAGATCTCTTACCATTGTAACCGACTACTGTGTAACCCTAGCCTCCTCCGATGTCTATATAAAGCTGGAGGGCTTTAGTCCGTAGGACAACATACATTACAACAATCATACCATAGGCTAGCTTTAGGGTTTAGCCTCCTTGATCTCGTGGTAGATCCACTCTTGTACTACCCATATCATCAATATTAATCAAGCTGGGCGAGGGTTTTACCTCCATCGAGAGGGCGAACACAGGTAAAACATCGTGTCCCTCGTCTCCTATTACCATCTGCCTAGACGCACAGTTCGGGACCCCCTCCCCGAATCCGCCGGTTTTGACACCGACAGGACTCAACAAGCATGACTTTCTCGATTGTGAGATCATGAGAAATGACAACCTTGCCAAGACCCAATACCTTAGAAGACGTGGCATCACCCCAATCGACATTGTGGGCATAGATGGGATCTTGTGCACATCCACCACCAAATCCTTGCTTCCGGTCATATGATTTGTGGCTCCACTATCGAGTAACCATGATCCCCCACCGGAAGCAAACACCTACAAGAGATCAATGCTTGGTTTTGGGTACCCATTTTGTAATGGATCCTTTGATGTTAGTAACAAGGGTCTTAGGAACCCAAATAGACCATTCAATATACTCATAAGGAGAACCAACAAATTTAGCATTAACATGCCCATCACTAGCACGGCACAACACATAAGAGGGGTTAAAGTCGCCGGCTTTGTTGGAAGGGGTGGCATTGTCCTTTTTGACATCACCACCCTTCACATGGTCCTTCTTCTCCTTTGAATCACACTCTCCCTCCTTCACAAAGGTTTGCTTGAGAGGGGGAGGTCGTTTGGTCTTGTCATTCTTCTTCTTGTTCTTGGACTTGGGTGCGAACCCAACTCCCTCCTTGGCCACAACTTACTTTTGATTGCTCAAAAGGTCATTGAGATTCTTATCACCTTAAATGCAAGAGACAAGGCCTTTCTCAAGTTGCTTCTTCAACTTGGCATTCTCCTCCACAAGATGCACATGCTCACAACACGGGTTAGTAGCATTTGCATTATCAATTAGGACCATATGAGGAAACACGACTTTCTCCTTGGTTAACTTTACTTGAAGATGATCATGAGACTCATTGAGGCTAGCATGAGCACCCTTCAAGGCCTTGTGAGCCTTGTCAAGTATATCAAAGTCCTCCTTGAGTCTAGCATGGTCAACCCCAAGTTTAGCCTTCTTGGAATTGAGCACACGAGATACAACAAGAGCTTGATCAAGATCTTTCTAATTTAACATGGTCATCATTGTGTGACTCCTCAAGATCCAAACAATGAACACACTCTTCCTCAAGCGCATTAGATAGGTCGAATATCTCATCGGCATAGTCACGACTATGACCTTCCATCTTAGAGATGGTTCCCTCATGAGCCTCGATCATGTCATTGGCTTCACCAAGTTGTTCCAAGAGACCAACGAAGTGCTTCTTGGATTTTCCCTTGAGCTTACTCATAAAAGACTCAAATTCATTTACTTCCTCATTAGACCACTCACTCTCATCAATGCAATCCGTCAAGGAGGATTTGTAATGATGGTAGTTTTGATGTCGGGGGTTACCTTGTTGGTGGCTTTGGCCATGAGGCACTTGGCGGTGATGTTCTCGTTGGGCGAGTCAAAGAGAGACACCCGTGGAGTTGTGGCAATGGCAACGGAGGCCATGGCCATGGCTTCAATATCTTCATCATCATCACCATCCTCATGGTATTCTTCTTGAGCCAGCAACCCTTTGGTTGGAGCCTTCTTGGTGAAGTTGTTCTTGTTGGGGAAGGACTTGGCTTTGTCTTTTCGGATGAGCTTGGCACCATTGTCTTCCCTCTTCTTGTAAGGGCACTCCGCAACGAAGTGGCTCACATTGCCACAATTGTAACATGTTCTCACATGTTGCTTGCCCTTGAAGCCACTAGAGTTGTTCTTGTTGAAATTGGGCCTTGAGTTCTTCTTGCTCCAAAATGGCCTTGAAGCAAGAGCCATGTGCTCATGGTAATCATATTTCGTATCTTCGAGGTTGCCCTCCTCTTCTTCCTCTTCTTCCTCTTCTTGCACACAAACCTTGGACTTCAAGGAACGATTGGGCTTCTTTGCTCTTTGAGAATGCAACACTGCATTGTCGGCAGTCTTGTCCAAGATCCTCATTGCCACAAACTCATCCAACACTTCACTTGAGGACAAGGTGTGGAAGTCCGGCCTTTGACGGATGATGGAGGACATGGCCTTGTGGTAGGGCATCATGGCCTTGAGGAACTTGCGCTTGATCCAATTGTCATCCGTATCCTTGCTCCCATGATCTCGGAGTGAGAACGCGAGAGTGATTAATCTCCGGTAAAGCTCACGAGGTTTTTCGTCTTCATTCATTGCAAACTCATCGGTGTCATCTTGCACCACTTCATAGTTGGAGCGTTGAATGCTTGCGCTTCCCTTGTAGAGGGAAACAACATGGTGCCATGCTTCCTTGGCCACGGTGAAGGGTCGGAGATGTGCAATATCTTTGGGAGGAATTGCATCTTGGAGGATGAAGAGAGCATTCTCGTTGAATTGATTATCCGCAGCTTCTCTAGAGGTGAAGTTGCTTTGGTCATGCGAATAGAAACCTTCTTCCATGATTCTCCAAAGATTAGTGTTAACATGGTTTAAATGACGCTTAAAGCGATAGACCCAAGCATCAAAATCCTCATTTTCACAATCTTAGTGGGAGAACCGACATGATTTAAATGAGTAGAGGGAATCGGTCCTCCATAAGTAAGTGGAGGTTCCACATGGGCAAAGGTGCCACTACCATTTCTACCACTAGACAAAGGAACTTTCTCACTAGTAGCTTCCCCCTTGTCGGAGTTAGCATCCATCAGCTTGTTAGTGGGATCGACCACTTCCAAAGGTGCGGTGGATAATTTGAGACCATCAAGAAAGTTCTTAAGCATGCCTTTGACCTCGGTCGTCATGGAGGTTTTCAATGTGTCCAAAGCCACATTGAATTTCTCACGTGAGATCGAGCTTTCCCCATCGGTCGTAGACGAGGACGGAATCACACCGGGGTGCTCCTGCTCACCGTCTATGGTGTCAACCATACTCTTCGGACGGCAAAGTCCTTAATAAAGAGACGAGGCTCTGATACCAATTGAAAGGATCGATATAGTTGACTACAAGGGGGAAGGTGAACAGGCAACTAACAATTTTTAGCTTTTCTTTACCAAATTAAACTTTGCATAAAAGTAGGTTATCTAGATATGCAACTAGGTGAGCAACCTATATGATGCAACAATAATAGGCACACAAGCAAGCAAGGGATATAACACAATATAACTTGCACAAGTAAAGGTAGGAGATAACCAAGAGTGGAGCCGATGGAGATGAGGATGTGTTACCGAAGTTCCTTCCCTTTGAGGGGAAGTACGTCTCTGTTGGAGCGTTGTGGAGGCACAATGCTCCCCAAGAAGCCATTAGGGCCACCGTATTCTCCTCACGCCCTCACACAATGCAAGATGTCGTGATTCCACTATTGGTGCCCTTGGAGGCGGCAACTGAACCTTTACAAGTAAGGTTGGGGCAATCTCCACAACTTAATTGGAGGCTCCCAACGACACCACGAAGCTTCACCACAGTGGACTATGACTCCGCGATGACCTCAACCGGCTAGGGTGCTAAAACACCCAAGAGTAACAAAATCCGCAAGGGATTTGTGGGGGGAATCAAGTTTCTCTTGGTGGAAGTGTAGATCAAGGCCTTCTCAACCGATCCCTAGAGAATCAACAAGTTTGATTTGCTAGGGAGAGAGATCTGGCAAAAATGGAACTTAGAGCATCAATGGAGCTTGGAGATAGAAGAGGTAGTCAACTCGGAGAAGAATACACCCCTTTTATAGTGGAAGAAAAAAATCCAACCGTTATCCACCAACTCAGCCCGCGACACGCGGTACTACCATATCAAACAAGCGGTACTACCACACGGGCCTGCGGTGCTACCACGGCGGATCGCGGTACTACCGCAGGCACGGCAGGGGCTAGGACTAGACCTGCAGTGGTACTACCGCACCCCCTTGCAGTACTACCGCAAGGCAGGGATAGTCAAGGCTGAGAAGATACGGACATAAAAAATTACATCCGTGACTACTTTCGCTGAGTTTAGGTCCATGCAAAAATCCAACACGGTAATACCGGAAGCCTAGAGCGGTACTACCGTGTAGGGCGCGGATGTAAAAAATTACATCCGCCCCTTCTTCCGCTCATGCTGCTGTGCTTGGACAGAGCTCACGGTACTACCGCGCCCAAGGCACGGTACTACCGCGTAGGGTGCGGTTGTAAAAAATTACATCCGCCCCTACTACCGCTCGGGCAGCAGCGCCTGTACTAAGGCCATGGTACTACCGCTCCCAAGGAGCGGTACTACTGTGAGCTCTTGATAACCCACAAGTATAGGGGATCGCAACAGCTTTCTAGGGTAGAGTATTCAACCCAAGTTTATTGATTCGACACAAGGGGAGCCAAAGAATATTCTTGAGTATTAGCAGTTGAGTTGTCAATTCAACCACACCTGGATAACTTAGTATCTGCAGCAAAGTGTTTAGTAGCAAAAGTGGTATGATAATAATAGTAACGGTAGCAAAAGTAAAGATAAATGTTTTTGGGTTTTTGTAGTAGTTGTAACAATAGCAACGGAAAAGTAAATAAGCGAAGAACAATATGTGAAAAGCTCGTAGGCAATGGATCAATGATGGATAATTATGTCGGATGTGATTCCTAATGCAATAGTGATAACATAGGGTGATATAGAACTAGCTCCAATTCATCAATATAATGTAGGCATGTATTTCGTAAATAGTCATACATGCTTATGGAAAAGAACTTGCATGCCATCTTTTGTCCTACCCTCCCGTGTTCAGCGGGGTCCTTACGAAAACTAAGGGATATTAAGGCCTCCTTTTAATAGAGAACCAGAACAAAGCATTAGCACATAGTGAATACACGAACTCCTCAAACTATGGTCATCACCGAGAAGTATCCGATTATTGTCACTTCGGGGTTGTCGGATCATAACACATAATAGGTGACTATATACTTGCAAGATAGGATGAAGAACACACATATATTGATGAAAACATAATAGGTTCAGATCTGAAATCATGGCACTCGGGCCCTAGTGACAAGCATTAAGCATAGCAAAGTCATAGCAACATCAATCTCAGAACATAGTGGATACTAGGGATCAAACGCTAACAAAACTAACTTGATTACATGGTAAATCTCATCCAACTCATCACCGTCCAGCAAACCTACGATGGAATTACTCACGCACGGCGGTGAGCATCATGAAATTGGTGATGGAGGATGGTTGATGATGACGACGACAACGAATCCCCCTCTCCGGAGCCCCAAATGGACTCCAGATCAGCCCTCCCGAGAGAGATTAGGGCTTGGCGGCGGCTCCGTGTCGTGAAACGCGACTAAACTTTCTCCTTGATTTTTTTCTCCTCGAGATGGTATATATGGAGTTGGAGTTGAGGTCGGAGGAGGTCCAGGGGGCCCACGAGATAGGAGGGCGCGCCCTAGGGGGGGGCCTGTCTCGTGGACAGCCCGTGGCCCCCCTGGCCTTGATTCTTTCGCCAAAAATTCTTATTAATTCTGAAAAGTGCCTCCGTGAATTTCCAGGACATTCCGAGAACTTTTCTTTTCTACACATAAAACAACCTCATGGCAGTTCTGCTGAAAACAGCGTCTGTCCGGGTTAGTTTCATTCAAATCATGCAAGTTAGACTCCAAAACAAGGGCAAAAGTGTTTGGAAAAGTAGATACATTGGAGACGTATCAACTCCCCCAAGCTTAAACCTTTGCTTGTCCTCAAGCAATTCAGTTGATAAACTGAAAGTGATAAAGAAAAACTTTTACAAACTCTGTTGCTCTTGTTGTTGTAAACATGAAAAGCCAGCATTCAAGTTTCAGCAAATATTATGAACTAACCATACTCACAATAACACATAGGTCTCACGATTAATCATATCAATAACACAATCAGCTAGCGAGCCATAATAATAAAACTCGGATGACAACACTTTCTCAAAATAATCATAACATGATATAACAAAATGGTATCTTGCTAGCCCTTTACGAGACCATAAAACATAAATCAGAGCACCTTTAAAGATCAAGGACTGACTAAACATTGTAATTCATGGTAAAAGAGATCCAGTCAAGTCATACCCAATATAAACCAATAATAATGAATGCAAATTACAGTGTGCTCTCCAGCGGGTGCTTTTAATAAGAAGGATGATGACTCAACATAAAAGTAAATAGATAGGCCCTTCGCAGAGGGAAGCAGGTATTTGTAGAGGTGCCAGAGCTCGATTTTAAAATACAGACTGAATAACATTTTGAGCGGCATACTTTTGCTGTCAACACAACAACTATGAGATGGATGTATCTTCCATACTACATGCATTATAGACAGTTCCCAAACAGAATGGTAAAGGTTTATACTCCCCCAACCACCAACAGTGGACTCATATGGAACAACTTTGGGGTTTAAGGAGTTTGGATGCACAAGCAGTATTCCCGCTTAGTACAGGTGAAGGCTAGCAAAATACTGGGAAGCGACCAACTGAGAGAGCGACAACAGTCGTAAGCTTGCATTAAAATTAATTCACACCGAATACAAGCATGAGTAGGATATAATCCACCATGAACATAAATATCATGAAGGCTATGTTGATTTGATTCAACTACATGCGTGAACATGTGCCAAGTCGAGTCATTTCATACATTCAAAGGAGGATACCATCCCATCATGCCACATCATAATCATTCTAATAGCATGTTGGCACGCAAGGTAAACCATTATAGCTCATAGCTAATCAAGCATGGCACAAGTAACTATAATCTCTAAATGTCATTGCAAATATGTTTACTTCATAATAGCTAAGTCAGGAACGATGAATCAGCATATTTACAAAAACAAAAGAGGTCGAGTTCATACCAGCTTTTCTCATCCCAATAAGTCCATCATAAATCATCATTATTGCCTTTCACTTGCACGACAGAACGATGTGTATAATAATAAGAGTGCATGTGCATTGGACTAAGCTAGAATCTGCAAGCATTCAACTCAAGAGAGAAGACAAGTAATATGGGCTCTAAATATAAATAAACAATCATGCATAAAAGAGCCACTAAGCATTTTCAATATGGTCTTCTCGACCCCCAAAAGAAAGAAAATAAAATAAAACTATTTACACGGGAAAGCTCCCAACAAGTAAAAGAAGAATGAGAAATCTTTTTGGGTTTTCATTTTAATTTCTACTACAAGCAAGGAAATTAAACTAACTAATTTTTTTGTTTTTTCTTAAGGTTTAACAAACACACAAGAGGAAAGCTAGAAAAAGAAATTTAAACTAACATGGATAATACAATGAAAGAGTATGAGCACCGACGAATAGTGTGTGAACATAAATGTAAAGTCGGTGAGAAATACGTACTCCCCCAAGCTTAGGCTTTTGGCCTAAGTTGGTCTAATACCAAGGACCGCCGCTACTCTCCCTCGTGTAGTGGGAGGTGTAATCAGGATACCACTGGCTGGTCATCTCCGGATCCCACTGGACGGATGATGCACGATAAGGGTCCAGCTCAGGTTTCGGCTCAGGTTCGGGTTCTAGAGTAAAAGCTTGGGCTAGATGGTTGTTCACCGCCTCCGGCGTGACAAGACGACTTTCTGCAAGCAAATCAAATAACAGAGGTGCAGGCAAAGTAATGAACTCAAAGTGTTTTTTATTGAATCTAAGTCTATACAGGAGCATCTTTTCTTCGTTGCCAACAATAAACCTATGTGCTACCATGCTCTTGTAATCTAAAATTTGAGGAGGTAATTTTGTCTCCTCCTCCTCAAGGTGCCTAATGGGTATCTGAAAATGTTCAGCAAGACACGCAACATAGATACCTCCAAATATGGGGCCTTTTGTACGATTCAGGGCTAGCCGTTTAGCAACGACGACACCCATACTAAAAGTATTGTCTCCCAGCAAAGCATGTTGAAGAATAATAATATCTGGGACGCTCAAATTTCCACTATTCCCACGACCAATCAAGCATCTACTAGCAAATATGGCAAAGTAGCGTAAAACAGGAAAGTGTATGCTAGAGACTTTTGCCTCAAAGCCCTTCTTTGGCTCTTCTACAGCAATAGTTTTAACGAAGCCATCCACATCTTCATGATGGGGTTCCTCTAATTCTCCCTCATAAGGTATCCTACATACCGGGCAAAAATGACGTAAAGACATTTCTTTGAACTCATCATATAAATGAAATGATACTGCAGGCGGTGACTTCTTAGGATAATAATAAAAGTTTTGCACGAAAGTATTGGTAAGTAAGAGATACTGATCGATTCGGTCGTTCATGAAACCGGTGAGGCCTGCAGTCCCGATTAAAGCATAAAAGTCTTCATGAATTCTAGCTTCCTTCAAGAAATCCTCACATGGCCATTCACATGACCGTACTTCCGCTAAGCGAGGAAGATTATACTTGGGTTTTTCCTTCTCTTTGTCTTGTTTTTCCTTAGAGCTTTGGATAGAAGAGCCTTTAAAGAACCTCCTTAACATTTTCTGAAAATTTCTGAAATTTAAGTAACTTCAAAATAAAAGTGAATAAAACTAAACAAGATTGGTAGCAACTACTCCTACAAGTGCCTAGAGCCTATATCATGCATTGGAATTGCTTGGGACCTCAAAAATTTAACAAGCAAGCTCAAGAACAGGGTCACCTATGCAGCAAAAATTTGCAATGAATAAAGCACTAGAACAAAAACTAATTGGACCAACGGAGGAGTCACATACCAAGCAACAATCTCCCAAAGCAGTTTTGTGAATGGAGATTTGAGCTAAGAGATCGAAAATCGCAGCAAAACGAGCTAGAATTCGGGCTTGAGCTGGATGGGGAATTTTTTGGGTAGAAGATGAAGTGTGTGGGTGTTGGCATAAGTGGAGGAGAGACACCAAGGCCCCACGAGGCAGGCGCGCCCTCTGAGGATGGCGCGCCCTCTCTCGTGGCACAGTGCTTAGCCCTCTGCAGTGTTTTAGTGCCTAAAATCCTCAAATATTCTAGAAAAAATCATACTAAATTTGCAGGGCATTTGGAGCACTTTTATTTTCGGACTATTTTCTAATGCACGGATAATTCAGAAAACAGACAGATAATACTATTTTTGCTTTATTTATTCTAAATAACAGAAAGTAAAAAGAGGGTACAGAAGGTTGTGCCTTCTAGTTTCATCCATCCCGGGTTCATCAAAATGAACCCACTAACAAGGTTGATCAAGTCTTGTTAACAAACTCATTCCGAATAGCACGGAACCGGAGAAATTTTGAACAAAACTAAGTTACGTCAACGGGGATATGGAAATCCCCAACAATAAGAATATCATACTTTTTCTTGACAGTAGGGAGAGGAAATTCAAAACCTCCAAAAATGATAGTTGGAACTTTTTCAATAGAGTTGATGCTATGAACTTGAGATTGTTTCCTCGGAAAGTGTACCGTATGCTCATTACCATTAACATGAAAAGTGACATTGCCTTTGTTACAGTCAATAATAGCCCCTGCAGTATTAAGAAAAGGCCTACCAAGGATAATAGACATACTATCGTCCTCAGGAATATCAAGAATAACAAAGTCCGTTAAGATAGTGACATTTGCAACCACAACAGGCACATCCTCACAAATACCGACAGGTATAGCAGTTGATTTATCAGCCATTTGCAAAGCTATTTCAGTAGGTGTCAACTTATTCAATTCAGGTCTATGATATAAAGAGATAGGCATAACACTAACACCGGCTCCAAGATCACATAAAACAATTCTAACATAATTTCTTTTAATAGAGCATGGTATATTTGGTACACCCGGATCTCCAAGTTTCTTTGGTATTCCACCCTTAAAAGTGTAACTAGCAAGCATGGTGGAAATTTCAGCTTCCGGTATCTTTCTTTTATTTGTGATGATATCCTTCATATATTTAGCATAAGGATTTACTTTAAGCATATCAGTTAAGCGCATACGTAAGAAAATAGGTCTAATCATTTCAGCAAAGCGCTCGAAATCCTCATTGAGGGAGTCCTCGACTAGGGGGTGTCCGGACAGCCGGACTATCAATATCCGCCGGACTCCAAGACTACGAAGATACAAGATTGAAGACTTCGGCTCGTGTCCGGATGGTACTTTCCTTGGCGTGGAAGGCAAGCTTGGCAATACGGATATGTAGATCTCCTACCATTGTAACCGACTCTGTGTAACCCTAGCCCTCTCCGGTGTCTATATAAACCGGAGGGCCTTAGTCCGTAGGACAAACACAAATCTCAACAATCATACCATAGGCTAGCTTCTAGGGTTTAGCCTCCTTGATCTCGTGGTAGATCTACTCTTGTACTACCCATATCATCAATATTAATCAAGCGGGGCGTAGGGTTTTACCTCCATCGAGAGGGCCCGAACACAGGTAAAAACATTGTGTCCCTCGTCTCTTGTTACCATCCGCCTAGACGCACGATTCGGGACCCCTACCGAGATATGCGGTTTGACACCGACATTGGTGCTTTCATTGAGAGTTCCTCTGTGTCGTCATTGATAGGTCAGATGGCATCTTCGATCAACAACGCTGTCCAGGGTGAGATTTTTCTCCCCGGACAGATCTTCGTGTTCGGCGGCTTTGCACTGCGGGCCAATTCTCTTGGCCATCTGGAGAAGATCGAAAGCTACGCCCCGGGCCGTCAGGTCAGATTAGGAAGCTTAAACTTCACGGCCGATGTCTGCGGAGACTTGATCTTCGACGGACTCGAGCCACAGCCGAGCGCACCGCACTGTGACGATGGGCATGATCTAGCTCTGCCGCCGAACAGTGCTCTGGTGGCCGCACATGGATCAGCTTCCGCCATTAGCCCGGAGCCGATCGCCCAGATCGAGGGTCGACGGATAGACGCCGCCCTGGGGGCTTCAACATCCACGGCGATGGAGCCGAACACCAATCTTGTCCCTTGCGAAACTTCGTGAATCCGGCGCGGACTCCTCGCCGGACTCCGAACCTCCGCGCCCTACCAATCAATCCGGATTGGGTGCCGGTTATGGAATTCACCGCCGCGGACATATTCCAACACTCGCCTTTTGGCGATATCCTAAATTCATTAAAACATCTCTCGTTATCGGGAGAGTCCTGGCCGGACTATGGCCAGGATGGTTGGAGTATGGACGACGAAGAAATTCAGAGCCCACCCACCACCCACTTTGTAGCCACTGTCGAGGATTTAACCGACATGCTAGACTACGACTCCGAAGACATTGATGCTATGGGCGGCGATGCGGAGGCGAACAGGAACCAGCGCCTCTGAGGGCCTTTGGAAGGCCACCTCGTCATATAGCGTATACATGGTGGATACCCCAAAGGAAGGGATGGCGAAGAAGCGGCGGAGGTAGACTCTTTAAAGAAGCAGCCCAAACGGCGGCGTCAGCGGCGCCGCTCTAAATCCCGCCACAGCAAGAATAGAGATTCGGCACGAGGAGATAACAATACCCAGAGAGTGCGAAGACAACCCCTCCAGCAAGACTCGGTAGCAGGAGGATGCGAAGCAAGCCCTCACGAAAGGCGGCGGGGCAGCGAGTTGAGGATCATAACTATATACCTCCCGAAGACGAAGCAAGCCTCAATGACGGCAAACTCGTCGCGCCCGAGGACCCCGTCGAACAGGAGCTTTTTAAGTGCAGGCTCATCGCCACAGCAAGAAGCCTGAAGAAGGAAAAATGGAAGCTCAAAACAGCGGAAGACACGCTCAGAATAAGATGGAGCAAAGTACTCAAAACCGCGAGATAAATCGGCAATGGCCACCAATCGAAGAGCTACCCGGCGTAAGCTGCTACGAGAATCGACGAAGAGGCCATAGAGCCTCCACCGTCAAATGGCCCAGCCAGGTCCATCTCTGGACCCAAAAAGAAGGCCGAGGAAGCAAAGCAACCGTCAAGTGTCGATGATAGCGGCACATACAAGTCTAGAGGCGCCTGAGACCCACTATGTTTCACCGATGAGGTCTTTGGACCATAATTCCCAGCAGGGTTTAAACCCATAAACATAGAGGCCTACGATGGAACAACAGACCACAGATGCGGATAGAAGATTATATCTGCATATACACATGGCGGAGGAGGCGATCTCACGCCATAAAATATCTACCCCTCAAGCTCAAAGGGCCAGCCCGTCATTGGCTCAAAGGCCTCCCAGAAAACACTGTTGGAAGTTGGGAAGAGCTCGAGGATGCGTTTAGAGCAAATTTTCAAGGGACTTATGTCCGGCCTCCGGATGCAGATGATCTAAGTCATATCACTCAACAGCCGGAGAGTCGTCATGAAATTCTGAAACAGGTTCCTTACCAAAAAGAACCAAATAGTCGACTGTCCGGACGCCGAAGCCTTAGCAGCTTTCAAGCACAATGTCCGAGACGAATGGCTCGCCAGGCACCTCGGTCAAGAGAAACCGAGGACAATGTCCGCACTAACAAGCCTCATGACCCGCTTCTGTGCGGGAGAGGATAACTGGCTAGCAAGAAGCAGCACCAGCGACCCAAGTACATCGAGATAAGGGTTGGAAGCGAAATCCTGGCCTGAGAAAAGAACAGCGCGGAATAAAGAAAGGCCCAAAAGCGCGGCGGTCAGCGCCGGATTCAAAAGCTCATGGCCCAATAACAAAACACAACCTCTTAAGGATGACGGTGTGGTGTCCAACAAACAAAATTTTGGGTCGGATATGTCAAATCCACAGTACCCGGAAGGCACGCAAATCACACCCACGAGGATTGTTGGGTTTTAAACAGTCCGGCCGATTAAATGCGAACACAAGGGGCTCGGCGCGTCAGCGAAGAAGATAAACCCGCCAGACAAGGCACCGGAAAACAAAAGACTTTCCCACAAGGGGTCAAAGCGATAAACTCACTTCATGTGATAACACGGAAAAATAGTGCGGCTCTTTCTAAAAAGAGCTTCGCGCAGTCAACCAAGCAGACCATAGAGATTGGATATCAAAACCAATCACTTTCGACCACTGGACTATTCGAAGCATTGAGCGTGGGGCGGACTCCCATGATATTGAATCCCATAATAGGCGGATTACAATTCACTAACGTCCTAATGGGCGGAGGCGGTGACATAAACCTGCTATATTCAAACACAATCCGTAGGATGAGGATGAACCCTACCAAAATTCGACAAAGCCGCACTTCCTTCAAAGGGTGGCGCGGGCCCTTACGCCAAGTGCACGGGCTCTATATTACTAGAAGTCGTGTTGGATCGCGAACAATTCTCGGCGTGAAAAATTAATTTTCATATCGTCCCATTTGAAAGTGAATATCAAGCACTTTTGGGACGAAAGGCTTTAATCGCTTCAACGCCATACCGCATTCTGCGTCTCTTACACTCAAGATGCCGGTCCGCGTGGCGCCATTTCGATCACGAGGTCACTTAAGGACCCCGGACTCGGATAGACAAATCCGGCCTCGGCGGGCTAGGGGCTCCCTAGCCGCATACCCCTTCCGCGAGGGGCTGTCGACAAACAATCGCGGTTTCATATAAACCTTGCTTTAATTATTTATAATTCTTGTTTTACATATTTTCGCATGCAATTGTTTCTAAAACAAAAGCGTTCCTCTCTTTCTGAGATGAACAACGTGCATACCCGTCCGAGATAACGGCGCCGCAGAGACATAGGCGCGAGCGTGCGATGGGATCCGTTGCAAGGATTCTTTTGATTAAGACCTGCGTAGACCTTTTTCTGTCTCTTGTTGTTACTCTCCTTGGTTTCTTCCTATAGCCAAAGCGAACTGGCGCTTTAGCAGCGGCGCATCGAAGACCATGCCGTGCGGACACTAGGGGCTTAGGGCATCGTTACGCCCATTATTATAAAGTCCGAACACCTTGGGAGTGTTGGCGTCTCGAGTTAGGCATTATATGCATCAGCTCGAATCATGTCTTTGGTCAAATGTTGGGTTTGCGGCTCCGTGTTTTGCTGCCTTACGTTCCGTATCATAGGCTAAAGCGGCACCGGAGAACTCTGCGATTGTGCCCCGATTAATTTGGCGAGCACCTCGATGAAAGCCAAAAGCCGATTGTCATGATCTGAGAGTCTGGTCAACCACTCGATCGACTATCGGAATGTTTAGAATTCCCCGCTTTGACAAAGGACCGTTTCTCGGTTAGGCACATACGCACCCCGAATCTGGAGATGTGCGGTGCCACAAGGGGCTATATCGTAGCCCCACCCTCGAGCTCCACTGGCTAAGTGAAAGTGATAAAGCATTATAGTCCGGATTGCCTAGTTCGCTACGCTACCACCTCCTTAAACAGGACCGAGATGTCGGATTAAGTGTGAAAACGCGCTATTTTTGCGAACACCCGGCACCTTGTGCGTGGGGAAATTGGCCGAACTGCCATCTTCGGGTTATACACAAGTATCGTGGCGGCCGCCGGAGAAGTTTTACTTGGGCGCACAAGTATAAAAAGCAGTTATAATATAATCATTAATTTACAAGCTAATGCGTTCATTTGAGCGTTACATTCTTGAAAGCTGCGACTCTATTATCTGCGCCCGCGCATGACTTCTCCAGTAGTGCTCGGCGAGGCGGCTTTCATCCGGACCTGGCGGCAACAGCGGTGGCATCCATCTCCGGACAATGCGCCTTCACGGGCAAGAGCCATCCGCGCGCCCTCTATGCAGGCCGACCGCTTCATGTCCTTTATATGCGGCACCGCTCAAGGAATTGCTGCGATAAGCCAAAGTAGCTCGTCGCCTTGGACCTCTCTGGCGGACATGGGCCATGATGTCGGATATGGCAAGTCCGGACAATCTATTTAGCTCGGCCTATTCGCCCGACGGTCCGTCAGCGGAAGGGAGCGATCCGGTTGTGGAATTGAGACCAATACTGCTCTTCCGTCTCGTGATCCCCGGCTCCGGAAGTGCTTAGCGGCATCGGCCGCACTTGCAGCTAAGTCCATATCACGGATCCTCCGGACTCCACATCCACTCAAATTGAGCATACTTTGCATCCATAAACGGCGGCGCAGCGAGAATAGGCTTGCCACCACGATCTCTCGGCTTGGCACAGCTCCTCCTTCATAGCCCGCATTGCGAGCGGGCATCCTTAACCGGCGGTGGCCTTCTTCAGTCTTCCGCTCCGATAAGCGCTCCTTTTCAAGAGCCTCATTGCGGTCGGTAGCATCCTTTAATCCCTTAGCCAATTCGGCCACCTCCGCCCTAGCTTAGGCGGTCGCGAGCCTTTTCGACTTTCAACTCTTGACGCCTTGAGGCAACGCGTCACTCCTTCGGGCCTGCTCCTTAGCTCGAGCAAGTTCGGTCCGGAGGCTCTCCACAGCAGCAGCACCGTCTGTACAACAGCATACAATTTATCAGAGGAGGGCTTCGACCCCCTTAAATAAAGCAACTGCGGAGAATTTATTTACCTTGCGACTCGTCAAGTCGCTGGTTGACAAGCGCGATATCAGCATCCGCCACGTCAAGTTGCCGACTTAATTCGGCAAACTCATTAGTCAGGCTGGCCCCCGGACTATCCGCCACCTGTATAAGGACGGCGGTATTCATTACTTGAGATTTTGAGATTCCGATCCTCGGCACGCTGTCGTTTCCGACAACCTACCGAGTCTCAGGGGCTACTATCTATATAGGGCGCATTTTATATGCAAAACTGTTAAAAAAGCGAAGGTGCGTCATTATTGCATACCTCAAATCCGCCCAGCAAACTCATGGCGGCATTACATAATCCGCTCTCGTGAGGACGAAATCCTTCAATCACCATATGCATTAACGCACGGTGATCTTCTGAAATGGGCGCCCTCTCAAGCAGATTTTTAGTTCTCGGCGGACACTAGTAGGTGCGAACACTCGCCCCTCGGACTCGGGATACCCTCCGTGATGACACTTGAGTTCGCTTTGCCTCATCTAGCGGCGCTGCGGATGGGCGTGATCGCTCTCCATCATCTCCGGAAGAAGGTCCCCGAAGATGAACTCATCGAGAAGGCTGCAGATCCGAACTGCAAAATAAATATTTGGTTACCTCTGAAGCACAAATGAAGGTATTTCCTTACTAATTAACTCCCTCTTTCATACTCCTTTGCTCATTGGAGGGCCGATCCTTTGGTGATGATTGTGCGTCGGATTCTCTCGGCGCCGAACCCCCAGGAAGATCTCTTCCAGCTTAGGGGCTTTGGCCTCCGGATCTTCGGAGGCGGTCCTCTTCTCCCCCTGAAGGGAGGGATTCTTGGTTCCCTCCTCTTCTGTCGCCCCTTTGGGCGAAATATTAGCTCCTCTATTTTCCCCGTTGCCCCCTCCTGTGGGAGCAACCTCCAACATTCTGACCAGCACGGGCTCCAGTGTGGTCTCTGGGAGGGGGGCCGGACACCTTATCAGCCTTGATCGCGCCACCCATTCCTATAAAGAACAAAGGGTAAGGATGCGAACTCTAGAAAGGCACATAAACAGAATGTTCGGACTCTGAGCTATTTACCTGAGTATCCGGGCGAATCACGGCTTAGACCTGCATCCTCGGCTGAATCCGGACACGCCACTGCGGTCGAAGAACAACTTGTACATCTCCACGGGTGTCGCACCCATGAAGTGTTGGAGAATCCGAGGTCCCTCGGTTGAACTCCCATAAGCAGAGAGGGCGGCGTTTGCAGGCGAAGATGCACGATTAGCATAACCTGCATCACCTTGACCAGGTCGATCTCCCTTGCTTGGAGATCTCGAATCCGGCCTGCGGTGAGGCACGTCTTGGACGGCCCCAGTTGAGCCCTTGGTTGACCCACGACATCAGTTGGCGTGGAGGTCCCGGCGGAATGAGGGCGGCGGCTTTTGCTCTGCCCCTCGGAGCGGTGATATAGAACCACTCCTGCTGCCACAGTCTGAGTTCCTCTTGGAAGGAACCCTCGAGCCACGGGGCATCGACCTTCTTGCTTATGGTCACTCCGCCACACTCCGCTTGACGCCCCCCGATCATCTTCGGCTCCACCTTGAAGGTCTTCAGCCATAGGCCAAAGTGGGGATGGCGGAGGAAGGCCATGAGCGATGATGAATGCGGAGATATGGAGGATAGACTCGAGCTAAGTCGTGAAAGTCCAGCCCGTAGTAAAGCAGGAGCCCTCTCACGAAGGATCCGTCGGGAAGCCTAAACCCGGCGGAGGTGGGATCTGAAAATGGCGTATTCGCCGGGCTCGGGGCTGGCACAGCCTGCCCTTAGGCAGGCAGCTGTCTGAAACCTCGTGGGCAGTGCTTGGCCTCACGCAACTTCAATATGTCCTCCTCCGTGGCGGAGGAGGGCATCCACCGCCCTGGAGGTCGGGCCGGACATGATTGAGGATCCGAAGTGCTCGAATCTGAGGCTCGGGTGTTGGGCTGGGAGCGGGGAAAGATTCGATCTGAGATTGAAGAACAAGGGCTGGCCTTGGTCCTCCTATAAAGGGGAAGAAATACCAAGGGCCGTCTCCGTGACCGTTCGGGATTCCCCTTCGATAGAGGAGGCGTGGCGACGGGAATGGTTGGGTTACCCACTCACGTATTGTTGAGAATCCCGGAATAAGGGGAACACGATCTCTGCCCCGACAGGACGTGCCAAGGAAACCGCTTCGCTAAACGTGCTGAGGTGGTATAGTAATTCAAACAAAGGCTTTGTTGCGGTGTGATGACACGCCGCATAATACGTCAGCAGATTGAGCTAAGTGTACATTTTATTCTCTCTACGGTGGAATGTGGAAATTATTTTTGCGAGCGGACACTATCTGGTGTTCATTATCTTCTCCGGATTATTCAAGGAGGAACCCGCCTTGCAATCTTGAACATTATGCACGCCGGACTTATCGTCATTGAAGACTGGTTCGAGGGACTCTTGAGGAGTCTGGACTAGGGGTGTCGGACAGCGGACTATCAATATCCGCGGACTCCAAGACTACGAAGATACAAGATTGAAGACTCAGCTCGTGTCCGGATGGTACTTTCCTTGGCGTGGAAGGCAAGCTTGGCAATCTGGATATGTAGATCTCCTACCATTGTAACCGACTACTGTGTAACCCTAGCCCTCTCCGGTGTCTATATAAACCGGAGGGCCTTAGTCCGTGGGACAAACACACATCTCAACAATCATACCATAGGCTAGCTTCTAGGGTTTGGCCTCCTTGATCTCGTGGTAGATCTACTCTTGTACTACCCATATCATCAATATTAGTCAAGCGGGGCGTGGGTTTTACCTCCATCGAGAGGGCCCGAACACAGGTAAAAACATTGTGTCCCTCGTCTCTTGTTACCATCCGCCTAGACGCACAGTTCGGGACCCCCTACCCGAGATCCGCCGGTTTTGACACCGACACTCATCATCCTTTGACTTGGATGGTTTAGGAGGAAAGGGCATGGGTTCTGAACCCATGGTTCTCTTTCTTTACCATGCTTCCTAGCAATAAAATCTCTCTTATCATAACGTTGATTCTTTGATTGTGGGTTATCAAGATCAACAACAGGTTCAATCTCTACATCATTGTCTTTGCTAGGTTGAGCATCAACATGAACATTATCATTAACATAATCACTAGGTTCATGTTCATCACCTGATTGTGTTTGACATCAGAAATAGAAATATCATTGGGATTCTCGGTGTGTGTCTCTGATGGGTTCACTAGAAGCATGCAAAGTTCTGTCATTTTTCTTGTTCTTCTTTTTAGAAGAACTAGGTGCCTCTAAATTATTTCTCTGAGAATCTTGCTCGATTCTCTTAGGATGGCCTTCAGGATACAAAGGTTCCTGAGTCATTCTACCAGTTCTAGTAGCCACTCTAACAACAAAGTCATTTTTATTATTCAACTCATCAAGCAGATCATTTTGAGCTTTGAGTACTTGCTCAGCTTGAGTAACAACCATAGAAGCATATTTTCTAACGCGGTGAAGTTCATCTTTAACTCTAGCCAGATTATCACCTACGCGTCCTATCTCGAAAGCATTATTCTTTAACTCTCTACCAACATAAGCATTAAAACTTTCTTGTCTAGCCATAAAGTCATCAAATTCATCTAAGCATGGGCTATGAAATTTAGTAGAGGGTATTTCAACTTTATCATATCTATAGAGAGAATTTACCTTCACTACGTGTCAGTTATCAAGACAATGTGGTTCTTGATGGTATATTCAGACCATGTATTTCTTCAATAGGAGGTAAATTCTTAACATCTTGACTTTAATACCTTTTTCTTTCATTGATTTCTTTGCTTCTTGCATATCTTGAGACTGAGATAAAACACCTCTCTTCTTGAGTGGGTTTAGGAATAGGCTCAGAGTTGGCTCAATTGGTTTAGGAATTACTTGAGGAACTGGCTCGGGGAGAGTCCAATTATTTTCATTAGTCAACATATTATTCAATAGTATTTCAGCTTTGTCGACTGTTCTTTCCTTGAAAACACAACCAGCACAACTATCCAAGTAGTCCTTGGAAGCATCAGTTAGTCCATTATAAAAGATATAAAGTATTTCATTTTTCTTAAGAGGATGATCAGCCAAAGCATTAAGTAACCGGAGAAGCCTCCCCCAAGCTTGTGGGAGACTCTCTTCTTTGATTTGCATACAATTATATATTTCCCGCAAGGCAGCTTGTTTCTTATGAGTAGGGAAATATTTAGCAGAGAAGTAATAAATCATATCCTGGGGACTACACACACAACCAGGAGCAAGAGAATTATACCAAGTCTTAGCATCACCCTTTAATGAGAAAGGAAATATCTTAAGGATATATAAATAGCAAGACTTCTCATCATTAGTAAACAGGGTGGCTATATCATTCAACTTGGTGAGATGTGCCACGACAGTTTCAGATTCAAGGCCATAAAAAGGATCAGATTCAACTAAAGTGATAATATCAGGATCAACAGAGAATTCATAATCCTTATCAGTAACACAGATTGGTGAAATAGCAAAAGCAGGATCTGGTTTCATTCTAGCATTAAGAGACATCTGCTTCCATTTAGCTAATAATTTCTTAAGATCATTTCTATCATTGCAAGCAAGAATTTCCATAGCAGCTGTTTCATTCATAACATAACCCTTAGGAACAACAGGTAAAACATAATCATTGGGGGGACCTTCATCATCACTATCATCAGTAATAGGATCTTCAGTATTTTCATTCCCCCTAAATCTAGCAAGTTGTTCATCTAGAAATTCACCTAATGGCAAAGTAGTGTCACGCACAGAAGTAGTTTCATCATGCATAGCAGAAGTGGCATCATCAATAACATGCGACATATCAGAATTCATAGCAGTAGTAGGTTTAGGTGTCGCAAGCTTACTAATAACGGAAGGAGAATCTAGTGCAAGGCTAGATGGCAGTTCCTTACCTCCCCTCGTAGTTGAGGGCAAAATAGTGGTTCAATCGTCTTTCAAGTTCTTCATAGTGATCAACAGGTATAAATCCCAAGTGACTCAGAGAATAGAGCTATGCTCCCCGACAACGGCGCCAGAAAATAGTCTTGATAACCCACAAGTATAGGGGATCGCAACAGCTTTCGAGGGTAGAGTATTCAACCCAAATTTATTGATTCGACACAAGGGGAGCCAAAGAATATTCTTGAGTATTAGCAGTTGAGTTGTCAATTCAACCACATCTGGATAACTTAGTATCTGCAGCAAAGTGTTTAGTAGCAAAAGTGGTATGATAATAATAATAGCGGTAGCAAAAGTAAAGATAAATGTTTTTGGGTTTTTGTAGTAGTTGTAACAGTAGCAACGGAAAAGTAAATAAGCGAAGAACAATATGTGAAAAGCTCGTAGGCAATGGATCAATGATGGATAATTATGTCGGATGTGATTCCTCATGCAATAGTTATAACATAGGGTGATATAGAATTAGCTCCAATTCATCAATATAATGTAGGCATGTATTTCGTAAATAGTCATACATGCTTATGGAAAAGAACTTGCATGACATCTTTTGTCCTACCCTCCCGTGTTCAGCGGGGTCCTTACAGAAACTAAGGGATATTAAGGCCTCCTTTTAATAGAGAACCAGAACAAAGCATTAACACATAGTGAATACACGAACTCCTCAAACTACGGTCATCACCGAGAAGTATCCCAATTATTGTCACTTCAGGGTTGTCGGATCATAACACATAATAGGTGACTATAGACTTGCAAGATAGGATCAAGAATGCACATATATTGATGAAAACATAATAGGTTCAGATCTGAAATCATGGCACTCGGGCCCTAGTGACAAGCATTAAGCATAGCAAAGTCACAGCAACATCAATCTCAGAACATAGTGGATACTAGGGATCAAACCCTAACAAAACTAACTTGATTACATGGTAAATCTCATCCAACCCGTCACCGTCCAGGAAGCCTACGATGGAATTACTCATGCACGGCGATGAGCATCATGAAATTGGTGATGGAGGATGGTTGATGATGACGACGACGACGAATCCCCCTCTCCGGAGCCCCAAACGGACTCCAGATCAGCCCTCCCGAGAGGATTAGGGCTTGGCGGCGGCTCCGTGTCATGAAACGCGATGAAACTTGCTCCTTGATTTTTTTTCTCCCCGAGACGGTATATATGGAGTTGGAGTCAGTGGCGAATCTAGCACGAAATTGAAGGGTAGGCTCAGAACATTAAGTTTCTAAGTCTAATTAGCAAATGGATTGAAATTTACAGGTTAAACACCTTAGAAAATTGTCAAGTAATATGTTTAGCTAAAATAGGATATTTTGAGGGTAGGCTTCAGCCTATTGAAGCCCCCCTAGTGGAATCGCCACTGGTTCGAGTTGAGGTCGGAGGAGGTCCAGGGGGCCACGAGATAGGAGGGCGCGCCCCCTGTCTCGTGGACAACCCGTGGGCCCCCTGGCCTTGATTCTTTCACCAAAAATTCTTATTAATTCTGAAAAGTGCCTCCGTGGATTTCCAGGACATTCCGAGAACTTTTCTTTTCTACACATAAAACAACATCATGGCAGTTCTGCTGAAAACAGCGTGAGTCCGGGTTAGTTTCATTCAAATCATGCAAGTTAGGGTCCAAAACAAGGGCAAAAGTGTTTGGAAAAGTAGATGCGTTGGAGACGTATCAGCTCTCACGGTACTATCATGCTGGATGCCGGTACTACCGCCTGCCTCAGTATAGCAACATTAGGAGCCCTTCATTTTGCCTAGACACGGAAAGAAGGAGGATGCTACAAAGAGCCAAGGGAAATGGGTGCAAAAAGAACAGACGAGTACCTGAGATTCCACCCAAACCTTTCCAATGCGGACCCCCTCTTAATAGTACGGCTTTCCTATGAATCAAGTCCACCGAAAAGAAACGTAGAGAAACACCATCTTCAATAGTCTTCGAGGGGCACCAAATTGTCCCGTGTTTAGACATGATATATCTGAAATGCTCAATGCACACAATTAGTCCGCAAAAGCATGGTCATCAATCACCAAAACAACTAAGGGATAAATATGCCCTTACAAATGTGACTAATGAGTTAGTTGCGGGATCAAGTATTACGGAACGAGTAAAGAGACTTGCCGGTAACGAGATTGAACTAGGTACGATGATACTGACGATCGAATCTCGGGCAAGTAACATATCGATGACAAAGGGAACAATGTATGTTGTTATGCGGTTTGATCGATAAAGATCTTCGTAGAATATGTAGGAGCCAATATGAGCATCCAGGTTCCGCTATTGGTTATTGACCGGAGATGTGCTTGGTCATGTCTACATATTTTTTGAACCCGTAGGGTCCGCACACTTAACATTCGATGACGATTAGTATTATGAGTTATGTGTTTTGATGACCGAAGTTTGTTCGGAGTCCCGGATGAGATCATAGACATGACGAGGAGTCTCGGAATGGTCGATTCATAAAGATTCATATATTGTAAGGCTACATTCGGACACCGGAATGGTTTGGGTCGTTTTGGAGTACCGGGGGTTACCGGACTCCCCCGGGAAGTTATTGGGCCTCATGGGCCTAGTGGTGGAAGAGAGGAGGTAGGCCAAGGAGTGGCGTGCACCCCCTAGCCCAAACCGAATTTGTCGGATTTCGGGTTCCGGCAGACCCTCAAGGTTCGAACTCTGGGGTGCGCGCGGAGATCACACCTCGTGCCTACCCACGTCTCGTCACCACGCAAGGATCTAAAACTACACGAAGAAAAACACAAGGGACACGAGGTTTATACTGGTCCAGGCCACCATTCTGGTGTAATACCCTACTCCAGTTTGTGGTGTGGTGGATTTCCTCAAGGGCTGGTGATGAACAGTACAAGGAAGAACAGCCTCGCGAGGGGCTGTTCTTGGCTGGTGCAATGAACTGCTAGAGGAAGTTCAGTCGCTTCTCTGTCTCTCTAGTCTACCCAAAATCTCTCTCGATTCGATCTGATCCGATCTCCTCTACCCTGTGGGTGGCTAGTCCTATTTATAGAGGGAGGCCCTGGGCCTCTTCCCAAATATTGAGCGGGAAGGGCGCCAACAATTGGCCATTTTGAAGGGGAACATCTAGTAGACTTATCCCGATGAAAGTTGGTCCTCGCCTGCCAAAGACCCTGATGGTGACGCCGGCCTGGGCTCCACGATGACCTCCATCCTGCCATCCCGCTGGTCTTGGTCTTGTTGCACCGAAATGGTTTCCTTTGCTTGATACTCTTACCTACGCTTGCCCCCTTTGCACCAAAGGGGAAACAAGGACTCTGCGCAGGTCGGCGCCCACCTGACCTCGGTCGTCATGGCTTGCGTCATGGGAACCTCGTGAGGCACCCCGCCTTGATCTCTCCGCCTCCTCGCGAGCCAGCCTGACGAGGCTATGCCCGAGGAAGCCTCCTGTCGTCCGCCCCACGAGGCCTGGCCCCTCGTGAGGGTCTTGAGCATGTGTTGATGAAGATGGGCCGTACTGGGCCACTCCCTGAGCCACGCCAAGCAGCCGCAGAGCAAGTCTGGGTACCCCCATTCCCAGAACACCGACAGTAGCCCTCGGGCCCAAGGCGCGCCTGGATTTGGCTTAGCAGACAAGCGAAGGGGCAAGTGCGAAGCGCCGCGGGCCCCATCATCCTGCGGCCTTGGGCGCCGCATGGCGGTTGATTGGATGTGGGCGTCCCTGTTTCCCCACGCCTCCTTATTTTGCGCCCAGCTAGGCGGACCCGCAGTTGCACACAGTCATCCCTCTTCTCGCCCTCATGCGTCTCCTGCTCTTCATCCTCTCAAGCTCCAGCCTCCGCTTCCAATCCAATCTCGAATCCTCCCCCTTCCTGTGCCCTCGCCCTGGCGCCGACAAAGAAAGGGAAAGGGCAGAAGCCTGTGCCCTCGCCCCGCTCGCCGCCGTCGACGGCTCCTGCTGTCGATCGGTCGATCATACTCAACCTGGAAGGCTTGGACAAGGTCAGTTCTGCCCTTGCTACCATCTTCAACGAGTGCGGGAGGATGACGGCGTGGCCCGCGTCTCACTTCTCCATTGACAGAATAGTCACCGAGGTCCGGTACTTTGCCGACGCCCTGTGGGCGGGGCTGGTTCCCCCTTTTCCGATTTCTTCAACGCCGTACTTTCCCATTACCAGATCCATATGATGCATTTGGGTTCCGAATCTATTACTCTTCTTGCCGTCTATTGAAGCGCAGGAAGTACTTCACCATTCATGAGTAAGCCTTCCCCTTTCTTAGTCCCTTACTTTCCGTTGCTTCAGCTGATCATTGCCCTGCAGGGCCCTTTCTGCCGAGTTCACGGAGATGGCCGAGGAGCCATCCCTCCAGGCCTCACCCTCTCCACCATCCCCAAGCGCCCCGAGCTCAAGCACTGCCCTTGTGGTGAGGCCGGTTGGAGAGGTGAGCCATCCTGTGATGCACCATGATTCTGCGCACCTCGCGACCCTCCTTCGCGAGCCCTCCCGGGGTATAGCCAGCCTGCCTTGGGTCTTTGCTTGGTCGTGGACGACGACTGGCTGAGGTCGGCCTTGCGTTCTTTCTTGGAGGACGAACTGGCTTTGGGCGAGGCTTCTGGCGAGGCCAATCCGCCCATCGCGAGGGCGCTAGCCCCCAGCCCCCTGCCCAGAGGGGGAGTGCTGGTTCGCGGCCCCCTGCGCGCGCCTGGAGCGGAGGATGACGCGGAAGACGTGCTCGAGCGCGCTCGGGAGTGCCGCGCCCTTCGCCAAGGGTTTCTCCGGAGGGCGGCTGACGCAGTGAGCCAGCTCGGTGAAGAGCTCGCTGACGAGGACGCGCGCCTTGTGGCTGAGGGCCTGCGCCTAGCTGAGGAGAGGCTCAAACTGAAGGTGGCCGTTGCCCTTGCGCGCCACCAGTGTGACCTCGACAATGAGAAAGCCGAGGTGTCGCTGGCGGCTTCTCGGGAGGCCTGCTCCCGGGCCGTCGAGGAGGCCCAGGAGGCTGACCAGCAGCGCAGGGCCGCAGAGGAGCGGGTGTGGGAGCTCCGGGCCTGGAGTAGCTCCCTGGAGTAGCAGGTGGAGTTGCATGAGGCGGCACTTGCGTCGATGAAGGGGGCCTCAGTCGACCGGGCGGAGCTCCAGAGGCATGAGGAGGCACTGGCGCTGGAGGCCACCGAGTGCACCCTGGACCTTGAGCGGTTGGAGACAAGGGAGCTCCTGGTGGCGCAGGCGGAGGATGACGTTGCCGCGAGGGAAGCCCAAGCCTTAGAGGAGTTTGATCGCCGGGTGGCGGCAGCCCGCTCGAACCTCGAGTGCGAGTTCGAGGAGAGGCTGGAGTTGATCAAGGTCGAAGCAGAGGGTAGGACCACTGCCTTGAAGGCCAAGCTGGATGAAGTGACGCGGTGCGCGGATGTTGCCGGGGCCACCCTTGGCGCGGCACAGGGGAAGCTGGCTTCCTCCCGCGCTGAGGTGCTTCTTCCCCGTCAAAGGGTGGATGCAGCCGAGGCCGTCGCGCGGCGGAGCAATGACGAGATAAGCCGGCGGTAGACCTTGGAGCACGAGCATGCCCCTATGCTCCGTACGCTCCGGGAAAGAGCTAACACGGCCTTGGGCAACCTCTGCGAGGCAGCCGTTGGGGAGCCTCATGTGGTTAACTATGCTGGTAACCTTTAGTTCTTCATCGATGTGGTGACGCAGCTGGAGACTCGGTCGGGCAAAGCCGACAGGATGGTGGAGGATAATAGCCGTGCCCTGCTTGGGCATGCTTTTTCTCGCGTCTTCAGTCACCTCCAGAACATGGACCGCCATTTTGACTTCGATGCCGCCATCGCACCGGTACCCCTGGCAATCCGGGGCGATATGGTGAATTGGCTGGAACACAACATGGACGCCCTTGTCAGGGCCTTCACCGTCGATGATGACGGTGTGGTTGTAGCTGCTAATGAGGGCGGAGTGGTGAATGGCTTAGGTGCTGATGACGGCGGTGCTGAAGGCGACGGTGAGGCCAGCGATGCCAGTGGCGACTCCGGAGGTGCCCCTGAGGATGCATTAGGGGATTTATCCGATTGACCGCGCGCTGTTCCTGCTTTTTACCCTGCGCAGAGAGAGTTCGGGCTTGCCCTGAGGGTTGTAAGAGCATTTTGGGAGGGGGAGCCCCTCGTGTAAAAACTTGCAGTTAGCGCATTTATAAACATGATATCACCCGTATGCCAACGCCAAGCGGCTGGTCTTGTGACGAGTCGACTGGTTTGTTTTACCTTCAACCCGCGTGGGCCCTGAGCGAGCCTGCGGAGGGCCGTGGTGTCCTGAGTGCCTCCTGAACAAGCCCATTGAACCTGTAATGAGAACCTTCTGAGAGGGCGTGGCGATGGCAGTCTGGGCTGCGCGCATGCTGGGCCTGGTCCGGCTCACGAGGGGCTTACGAGGGGAGGCAGTTGAGGCGGGATGGACGCAAAGCGGTAACCATAACGCGAGAGATTGCTTGAACGAGACTAAACACCCCTTCCCCGAACACACGCAAGTCTCAAGCTCAAATCCAACTTAAATCCAAACAGGGGAAAAACGACAACCAAAGGGAAGGAAAAAAGAAGCAAAAAGGCCGCGTCCGGCACCTAGTCTAGTCTTCGACGTCTTATCACCAGCGTGGAGCTAAGTGCTGCCAGTAGGCGTGGGCGGGTGCCCCCGAAGCTCAAGGGCGGCTCTCTGGAGACTCCGGGGCGTGTACAGCCCCACTCATTATTACGTGAGAGTGTCACGGGGTGGCGAGCTTCATAGGCACTGGGCCTTCTTCGGAGGTACTGGCCTTGCTTCATATCACCAGACGAGGGCCCCGCCTTGCGCCACACTCTATGCCATCGGCAACGGCCGGAGACCGAGGACGCCACCGATGGTATAGAGCGGTTCGCCAGCAGTTGCCCCAACGACCACGGGTCCTCTGCCGGGGGTAGGCCCTGAGGCACCTCCCCGGCAGAGGGCGTACCTCCTGAGGATGCCTTGCTCCGAGCGCCGCGTGGGCGAGCCGAATCTCGGCCCCCTTCCTGCAGCCCCCGATGCCCTCCTACTGAGGGGTAGGAAGCTGCTGGATTGGGGCGGCCATCCGCGGCGACGACCTGTACCTCCTGTGATCCATGGTTAGCGTATGCCTGTTCCTGAGGGATTAGCGGTACCCGATAGTAGTTGCCTCCAGCGCGGTCGACGAGGCCTTCTCTGGGCTCCTAAAAGAGCTCAGCTTCGGGTGTCTCTTCCCCCCAGCATGGGAAGAGGAACGAGCCATGGTCTTCCTCCTGCGTGTGTCCTTGATCCACCATGTGGGGCACATACGCTTCCGGGGCGGCCGCCCCGAATGCCTCGTTGTAGTTCCCCGTGTGCCATGCAGTCCTGCTCAAGGTGCCCACCTGGGAGTGGTAGTGCGGCGGCCCACCAGGACCGTGTGCTGTAGTGGAACCCCCTTCACTAGTCGGAGGCGGAGGCGGCACTATTGGCAGCCAGGCGCCGACGGCCAGGTTGCCGTTGGAGTGGCCCTGGAATCCGCTCGGAGCTGTGCGGGCGCGCGCGGGGCCTCCGTGCGGTCCGCCTTGGGCCTGAGGCGGTGGCTGGGCGCAGAAGGGGTGAGCCCCCGAGGTGGTGGAGCCCAGGAGCTCTGCCACCCGCTCCAGTAGCACGTCGCGGCCGCCCTCCAGCAGCCTGCATTGCAGCAGCTCTCGGGCTACCATGAGTGCGGCCCTTGAGTTTGCCTGCTCCCGCCGGGTGTACGGCGCCGTGGCCGCGGCGTGGCTTGAGGCCCTTGCTGCCAACCGCACCTACCGCGGAGTGAGAGCTGGCGCCGCTTGACCGCGTCGCCCGCGGCCCGCAGCGCCCTGCTGACCGTGGGCTGCCTGGGGCACAGGGTTGAGGTCTCCCTAGGCGAGCGGCTCTGCGCGGGCGGGCCAGGCCGCCCACGGATCGGGATTGCCCGTTGGGTCGCCGGACATGATGACGATGATGCGACGATACGCGAGGCAGCGGGAGAAGGATTCCGGTGCACCCCTACCTGGCGCACCAAATGTCGGATTTCGGGTTCCGACAGACCCTCAAGGTTTGAACTGTGGGGTGCGCGCGGAGATCAGACCTCCTACCTACCCACGTCTCGTCGCCGCGCAAGGATCTAAAACTACACGAAGAACAACACAAGGGACACAAGGTTTATACTGGTTCAGGCCGCCATTGTGGTGTAATAACCTACTCCAGTTTGTTGTGTGGTGGATTGCCTTAAGGGCTGATGATGAAAGTACAAGGAAGAACAGCCTCGCGAGGGGCTGTTCTTGGCTGGTGCGATGAACTGCTAGAGGGAGTTCAGTCGCTTCTCTGTCTCTCTAGTCTACCCAAAAACTCTCTCGATTCGATCTGATCCGATCTCCTCTACCCTATGGGTGGCTAGTCCTATTTATAGAGGGAGGCCCTGGGCCTCTTCCCAAATATTGAGCGGGAAGGGCGCCAACAATTGGCCATTTTGAAGGGGAACATCTAGTACTCTTATCCTGACGAAAGTTGGTCCTCGCTCGCCAAAGACCACAGCGGTGGCCTTGACTGGGCTCCACGATGAACTCCATCCTGCCGTCATGCTGGTCTTGGTCTTGTTGCACCGAAATGGTTGCCTTTGCTTGATACTCTTGCCTGCGCTTGCCCCCTTTGCACCGAAGGGGAAACAAGGACTCTGCGCAGGCCGGCGCCTGCCTGGCCTCGATCGTCATGGCTTGCGTCATGGGCACCTCGTGAGGCACCCCACCTTGATCTCTCCGCCTCCTCGCGAGCCAGCCTGACGAGGCTGTGCCCGAGGAAGCCTCTGCCGTCCGCCCCGCGAGGCCTGGCCCCTCGCGAGGGTCTTGAGCATGTGTTGATGAAGATGAGCTGTACTGGGCCACTCCCTGAGCCACATCGCAGGCCGCAGGCAGGCAAGTCTGGGTACCCCCGTTCCCAGAACGCCAACAGAATTGGACTAGGGTTAGGGGGGCGGCCCCCCTTTCTTTCTCTCCTCCTCCTCCTTCCTCCCTTCTACTTGTGGGAATAGGAAGGGCGGGGGGAATCCTACTTAGAGTAGGACCACCCCCCTTGGGCGCGCCACCCTTGGCCGGCCTCCTCCTCCTCCCTCCTTTATATACGTGGGGAGGGGTGCACCCTAGAACACACAAGTTGATCTTTTAGTGATGTGCGGTGCCCCCGTCCATAGTTACACACCCCAGTCATATCGTCGTAGTGCTTAGTCGAAGCCTTGCGCCGGTAACGTCATCATCACCATCGCCACGACGTCATGCTGACAAAACTCTCCCTCGGCCTCAATTGGATCAAGAGTATGAGGGACTTCATTGAGCTGAACGTGTGCTGAACACGGAGGTGTCGTACGTTCGGTGCTAGGATCGGTCAGATCGTGAAGACGTACGAATACATCAACCGCGTTGATAAAACGCTTCCGCTTTTGGTCTACAAGGGTACGTGGACACACTCTCCCCTCTCGTTGCTATGCTTCTCCTAGATAGATCTTGCATGATCGTAGGAAATGTTTTGAAATTACTGCATTCCCCAATACAGTGCTATCAGAGCCAGGTCTATGCGTAGATGTTATATGCACGAGTAGAACACAAAGAGTTGTGGGCGATAATAGCCATACTGTTACCAGCAACGTCTTACTTTGATTCAGCGGTATTGTTGGATGAAGCAGCCCAGACCAGCATTACATGACCGCGTTCATGAGACTGGTTGTACCAACGTGCTTTGAACACAGGTGGCTAGTTGGTGTCTGTTTCTCCAACTTTAGTTGAATCGAGTTTGACTATGCCTAGTCCTTGTTGAAGGTTAAAATAGCACACTTGATGAAAAATCGTTGTGGTTTTGATGCGTAGGTAAGAACGGTTCTTGCTAGGAGCCCATAGCAGCCGTGTAAAAATTGCAACAAAAAAGTAGAGGACGTCTAACTTGTTTTTGCAGGGCTTGCTGTGATGTGATATGGTCAAACGTGATGATATATAAATTATTGTATGAGATGATCATGTTTTGTAGAAGTTATCGGCAACTGGCAGGAGCCTTATGGTTGTCTCTTTATTGTATGAAATGCAATCGCCATGTAATTTCTTTAGTTTATCACTAAGCGGTAGCGATAGTCATAGAAGCAATAGTTGGTGACACAACAAGGACGCTACAATGGAGATCAAGGTGTCAAGCCGGTGACGATGGTGATCATGATGGTGCTTTGGAGATGGAGATCAAAGGCACAAGATGATGATGGCCATATCGTATCAATTATATTGATTGCATGTGATGCTTGTCCTTTATACATCTTATTTTGCTTAGTACGGCGGTAGCATTATAAGATGATCTATCACTAAATTTCAAGGTATAAGTGTTCTCCCTGAGTTTGCACCGTTGATATAGTTCGTCGTGCCGAGACACCACGTGATGATCAGGTGTGATAAGCTCTACATTCACATACGACGGGTGCAAGCTAGTTTTGCACACGCAGAATACTTAGGTTAAACTTGACGAGCCTAGCATATGCAGACATGGCCTCGGAACACTGAGACCGAAAGGTCAAGCATGAATCATATAGTAGATATGATCAACATACTGATGTTCACCATTGAAAACTACTCCATCTCACGTGATGATCGGACATGGTTTAGTTGATTTGGATCACATGATCATTTAGATGACTTGAGGGATGTCTATCTAAGTGGGAGTTCTTAAGTAATATGATTACTTGAACCTTAATTTATCATGAACTTAGTCCTGATAGTATTAGCATATCTATGTTGTAGATTGATACGTCTCCAACTTATCTACTTTTCCAAACACTTTTGCCATTGTTTTGGACTCTAACTTGCACGATGTGAATGAAACACTACAAAAAAAATACACTTCCGTGATGGTACGTGTTTTTCACAGTAGGTCGCGTTTTTTGTCATGCATGTACATCCATGACAAATTTATGACAGAATCAAGATTGTCATACTTGTGCTGTCGTAGAAGTGTTCCATGACATTACCAAAATTATCATCACGGAAGTGTCCACTTCCATGACGATAAATCGCGGGTCACAGAAGTGCTATCGTCAAGGGTGACCGACACGTGGCATCCATCGTAACGGAACGCCGTTAAGCTATCGGGTCAGGTTTTGGATCCGATAACCCGTTAACAACCCCGACCAATGGGGATTTTCCACGTGTAAAATCATCATTGGCTGGAGGAAACACATGTCGGCTCATCGTTGGGACAAATGTCATCCACTCATTGGATAGAAGGCGCCTATGATACGTCGACATGTGGCACGGCCCCACAGTGGCCCATTCCTGTGAAAAGGCCGACCCGTTTGACTTGGTCAAAAGGTGGCGGGCCGGCCCATGTAAAGCCTATTAACGGCCTGTTCGCATATAGCCCATTTACAGCCCGCTAACCCAAGGCCCGTTACGCCCTATCCGAATTAGGCCCAGTAGCGTCATCTGGGCCACCTAATATGATTCCAGCCCGTTGAGGGAGTCCTGGACTAGGGGGTGTCCGGGCAGCCGGACAATCATCGTCCGCCGGACCCCAAGACTATGAAGATACAAGATTGAATACTTCGTCCCGTGTCCGGATGGGACTTTCCTTGGTGTGGCAGGCAAACTTGGCGATACGGATATGTAGATCTCCTACCATTGTAACCGACTCTGTGTAACCCTAGCCCTCTCCGGTGTCTATATAAACTGGAGGGCTTTAGTCCGTAGGACAGAACCTCCATTACAACAATCATACCATAGGCTAGCTTCTAGGGCTTAGCCTCCTTGATCTCGTGGTAGATCCACTCTTATAATACATATCATCAATATTAATCGAGCAGGACATAGGGTTTTACCTCCATCAAGAGGGCCCGAACCTGGGTAAAACATTGTGTCCCTTGTCTCCTGTTACCATCCGCCTAGACGCACGATTAGGGACCCCCTACCGAGATCCGCGGTTTGACACCGACATTGGTGCTTTCATTGAGAGTTCCTCCGTGTCGTCACCGATAGGCTCGATGGCTTGTTCAATCAACAACAACGCTGTCGAGGTGAGACTTTTCTCCCGGACAGATCTTCATATTCGGCCAAGCCTGCGGGCTAATTCACTTGGCCATCTAGAGCAGATCGAAGCTTCGCCCTGGCCTTCAGGTCAGGTTCGAAGCCTAAACTTCACGGCCGACATCGCGGGGACTTGATCTTGACGGGCTCGAGCCACGACCGAGCGTGCCGCCTTTGTCACGATGGGCATGATCTAGCTCTGCCGCCCGGACGGTGCCTTGGTGGCAAGACACGAATCCGCTCCGACCCTTAGTCGGAGCCGATCGCCAGATCGAGGACGGTGGCTGGACACCGCCTTTGGGGCTGCAACTTCCGCGGCGATGGAGCGAACAACGGCGAGGAGTCTGGACTAGGGGTGTCGGACAGCGGACTATCATCGTCCGCGGACCCCAAGACTACGAAGATACAAGATTGAAGACTCCATCCCGTGTCCGGATGGGACTTTCCTTGGCGTGGAAGGTAAGCTTGGCGATACGGACATGTAGATCTCCTACCATTGTAACCGACTTTGTGTAACCCTAGCCCTCTCTGGTGTCTATATAAATCGGAGGGCTTTAGTCCGTAGGACAGAACCTCCATTACAACAATCATACCATAGGCTAGCTTCTAGGGTTTAGCCTCCTTGATCTCGTGGTAGATCCACTCTTGTAATACACATCATCAATATTAATCGAGCAGGACATAGGGTTTTACCTCCATCAAGAGGGCCCGAGCCTGGGTAAAACATCGTGTCCCTTGTCTCCTGTTACCATCCGCCTAGGCGCATAGTTCGGGACCCCCTACCGAGATCCGCGGTTTGACACCGACATTGGTGCTTTCATTGAGAGTTCCTCTGTGTCGTCACCGATAGGCTCGATGGCTTCTTCAATCAACAACAACGCTATCTAGGGTGAGACTTTTCTCCCCGGACAGATCTTCGTATTCGGCGGCTTCGCACTGCGGGCTAATTCACTTGGCCATCTGGAGCAGATTAAGCTACGCTGGCCGTCGGTCAGGTTCGAAGCCTAAACTTCACGGCCGACATCCGCGGGACTTGATCTTGACGGGCTCGAGCCACCGGCGTGTCGTGACCATCACGATGGGCATGATCTAGCTCTGCCACGGACAAAGTGCCTTGGTGGCCAGACACGAATCCGCTCCGGCCCTTAGTCCGGAGCCGATCGCCAGATCGAGGACGGTGGCTGGACACGCCTCGGGGCTGCAACTTCCGTGGCGATGGGCGAACACCGACCTTGTCCCTATAAAGCTCGTGACTCGAGGTGCGGACTCCGCCGGACTCCGAACCTCCTGCGCCCGCCAATCGAATCCGATTGGGCGCCGATCATGGAGTTCACCGCTGCGGACATCTTTATTTTCGCCCTTTGGCGACATCCTAAATCGCTAAAGCATCTCTAGCTATCCGGAGAGCCCTGGCGGATTATGGCGAGATGGTTGGGAAGCGGACGACGAAGAAATTCAAAGCCCACCCACCTCCCACTTTGTAGCCACTGTCGGCGATCTAACCGACATGCTAGACTATGACTCGAAGACATCGGCGGTATGGACGGCGATGCCGAGAGCGAACAAGAACCAGCGTCTGAGGCAGGCTGGAAGACCACCTCGTCATATGACATATACATGGTGGACACCCCAAAAGAGGGGGACGGCGAAGAAGCAGCGGAGGCAGATTCCTTAAAGAAACAGCCCAAGCACCGACGTCAGCGGCGCCACTCTAAATCCCGCCACAGCAAGAATGGAGATTCCAGCACAGGAGATAATAATACCCCAGAAAGTGCCGAAGACAATCCCCTCCAGCAAGATTCAGCGCAGGAGGATGCAGAATCAAGCCCTCACGAGAGAGCGGCAGATGAAGATGTCGAGGATGATAATTACATACCTCCCTCCGAAGACGAGGCAAGCCTCAACGACGATTTAATTAAATGTGTTCAAGATCCCGTCGAACAAGAGCGTTTCAAACGCAGGCTAATGGCCACGGCAAATAGCCTAAAGAAAAAACAGCAGTAGCTTCAAGCTGATGAAGACCTGCTGGCCGACAGATGGACCGAGGTCCTCGCGGCCGAAGAGTATGAACTCGAACGCCCCTCCAAGAGCTACCCAAAATGCAAGTTGCTCCCCCGATTAGAGGAGGAAGCATACATACCATCATCACCCGATTACTGTCTGGTGACCGACCACCCCGTGGTCGCGACAGAGAAGCATCCAGGCCTTCCATCAAGACCGTACCCCGGCATCGCTCGAAATGTATGAAGCCACGAGGGAACGCGCCGGACTTGCGGGACAAATTGGAGGATAAGGCAAGACAATCCAGATCCATCTATGGATCACGTGGGTGCCCCATGACCCACGGCGAATACCGTCGCGCCGGATACAACAACTCCGGCCGGGCCGAACACAGCAGACAACGCTCACTCGAGCTACGTCGTGATATTGCTCAATATAGAGGCGCCGCACACCCATTATGCTTCAGCGGCGGTAATGGATCATCAAATCCGAAGGGTTTAAACCGTAAACATTGCATCCTCGATGGCACAACAGACCCAGCGGTTTGGATGAAGAGTATCTCCTTCACATCCATATGGCCCGCGACGCATCTCCACGCCATCAAGTATCTCCCACTCAAGCTTAAAGGACCAGCTCGGCATTGGCTTAACAGCTTGCCCGCAGAGTCAATTGGGTGTTGGGAAGACACGGAAGCCGCATTCCTCAACAACTTCGGGGCACATATGTGCGACCACCGAGACGCCGATGACCTAAGCCACATAATTCAGCAGCAGACGAATCGCCGGACAGTTACGGACACGGTTCTTAACAAAGAAAAATCAAATCATCGACTGTCTGGATGCAGAGGCCCTCGCAGCCTTCAAACATAACATCCGCGACGAGTGGCTAGCCCGGCACCTAGGACAGGAAAAGCCAAAATCCATGGCAGCCCTCACATCTCTAATGACCCGCTTACATGCGGGAGAGGACGGTAGCTGGCTCGCAAAGCAACAACCTCAGTAAAAATTCTGGCAGTCCGGATACCAAGGACCACAATGGCAGGTCGCGTCGAAACAAAAATAAATGTCGCATTAACGGCGACGACAAGGAGGATACGGCCGTCAACGCCGGATTTCGAGGCTCTAAACCCGGTCAGCGGAAGAAGCCATTCAAAAGAACCACTCTGGATCCGTCCAATTTGGACCGAATACTCGACCGCTTATGCCAGATACATGGCACCCCCGAAAAGCCAGCTAATCACACCAACAGAGACTGTTGGGTATTCAAGCAGGCAGGCAAGTTAATTGCCGAAATAAATGACAAGGGGCTGCATAGCGATGACGAGGAGGAGACCCGGCCGCCGAACAGTAGAGGACAGAAGGGTTTCCCCCCACAAGTGCGGACGGTGAACATGATATATGCAACCCATATACCAAAGAGGGAGCGGAAGCGCGCACTAAGGGACGTATACGCGATGGAGCCAGTCGCCCCGAAGTGCAATCCATGGTCCTCTTGCCGGATCACTTTCGATCGAAGAGACCATCCAACCAGTAACTGCCATGGCGGATTCGCCGCATTGGTTTTAGACCCAATCGTTGATGGATTTCACCTCACGAGAGTCCTGATGGACGACGGCAGCGTGCTGAACCTGCTTTATCGGGGATCGGTCGCAAGATGGGCATAGACCCTCAAGGATTAAACCTACAAAAGCGACCTTCAAAGGTGTCATACCAGGTGTTGAGGCCAATTGTATAGGCTCACCACACCGAAGTGGTCTTGGATCCCCGGACAATTTCCGGCGAGGAGTTAATCTTGACATAGTCCCATTCGCAGCGGCTATCACGCTCTGCCGGACGAACGCGTTTGCAAAGTTCAACACGGTGCGCGACACGCATACCTCAAGCTCAAGATGCCAGGTCCTCGTGGAGTCATCACGGTCAGCGGAAATCTGAGCGGTCCTCCGAGCGGAGGAACATACAGCGGCTCTCGCGGCGAAGTACAGAGCAGCCTTCTAAGGCAATTTTGAGTCCGGCCGTTAAGCGGCGGACACGCCAAACAGGCGAAGCAACATCAACCAAGACCACGGCACATTCCGAGCATGCGTAATGTCGGCTAACCCCAGCCCATGCATAATTGCAAGACCAACCCTCCGCGTACATCATTACGCTCTGGAGATACCATGGGCCTAGGGGGAGGGGCACGACCACAACAGACCCAGTGTGCGGCTCGACCACACCAGGGGCTCCCAAGTGTGTCACTCTTTTTATTTTCCTTCTTTTTTATATACAGGACTCAATTTACCAGAGGCCCTGTCCGGCGATGGACCCGCCGAACTCACGATGCAACAGCCAGGGAAGAAAGAAGGCTGCGATGAACACTCAGGTGGCCTCCATTACGAGCATTAAATTCGATTATATACACCAGTCCGCAGCCCACCCCTGGAGGGGGACATGTTTATTTAGTCCAATCCCTTGCTTACCGCACTATTTGTATCCTTCCGCACTCATAGCAGAATTCCTTGAATAAATAACGCGTCATTTTTTGCCTGTTATTGCATTACTTTACACATATGCTCATTAATGACATCTTGCACCCGTATATTTTGGTACGGCCGAATACACCAGGGGCTTATGTTCCCCGCATTATGGTTTGATAAGTCCGAACACTTTCACAAGTGCGGCACCCCGAACTTATAGCATTATATGAATCGGCTCCGAATCATGTCTTGGGTCAATAGTTGGGTTTGCCCGGCTCCCATGTTTTGGTGCCTTACGTTCCATTCTGTCGGCTAAGGTGGCACTGGGAGAACCACTGCGATTGCGCCCCGGTTGAGCTGGGCGGCGCCTCGATGGAGAAAGCTAAACTGACTGGCATGATAAGGCGAGAGACTGGTCGCTGTTCGAGAGGTCTTTTCGGGTCCCTAAAGACTTATGCCGCTTCGAGCGAAGTACCGGATAATGTCCGATGAAGGCATGGATAGCGCCCCGAATTCGGTCTTCCGAATACTAGGGGCTTCGCCGAAATTTAGAATTATAGAATTCTATGTCTAAGTGAGAGTGTTCAAGCACTATAAGTCCAGCTGCCTTGTTCGTTGTGTTGAGCGCCTCCCTAGATGGACCCAAAAATGGGAACAAGGGTGCTCAAGTTTATCCCGAACACCCCAGCACTCGTGGCTTGGGGGCTGAAGCCAACGACTTGACATCTCTCAGATTTTATAAACGGCCGCACAGAAGGTAATATTTTAAATTAAATAAGCGTTGCGTAGCGCATATGAACAAAGTTTTCAGCGCACAGGATAATACATAGCGAGTTTACTCAATAATTACATCTCTGGGGCACTCATCCGCAATATTGTGGGCACCCTTCAGGACAGTCTTATAGTACATTTCGTGCGTACGATACTCCTTTTACCGTTGGCGGGTCAAGAAGAAGCCTCTCCGCATCCAGCCTGCCCGATGCACCTTTGCGCTGAGCAAGGGCCCGACGAGCACCTTCAATACTGGCGGAGCGCTTGATGACATTCCCCGAGGGCGCGATCCACCACCGCAGACGAGGCAAGTAGCTCCTGTGCATGGCTGTCGAGCCCCTGACCGGACTATAAGGCCCTTCATGGCCTCCTCGGCTACCTTAGGAGCTCGACCAGCTGCTTCAGCTGGTCGCTAGGGGGTACCGGATGGCCGGCCTCAGTGTACCGAGACTAGAAGACCTTCTCCGTTGAGCTCCCCTCCTTGCCACGGTAGAATGCGGCAGCATCGGATACACTGCGAGGCAGATCTGCAAACGCCCCTGGAGAGCTCCGAATTCGGGTAAGTGTCAGGTAGTTTACATTAACATGCTTGCTTTGCATGAAAAATGCCTTACCCGCCGCTATTTTCTTCATATCCTCAACTTCCTAAAGGGCCTTACGGGCCTCGGCCTTGGCGGACTTGGCACTTTCGAGAGCCGAGGCGAGCTCGGACTCTCGAGTCTTTGAGTCGCGCTCCAAACTCTCATGCTTCTCCATGAGAGCCTGGAGCTCTTGCCGCACCTCCGCCACCCGTGCCTCCTGTTTTTCTCGCTCTGTCCGTTCCACGGCCGCATTATGTTCGGCCGCGGACACAGCCTCCTTCAGGGCTGCCACCTCGTTTGTGGCCCCTGCAGTACCCATGTTATCCTTGTCATTCTCTTATTGCAACCTATATCCTTTTCTGTAAGGTAATTTTTCAAAGTGGTGTTACTCACCTTCTTTGTCCTCGAGCTGCTTCTTGGCACGTCCGAGCTCTTGCTCGGACCGCTCGAGATCCTGCTTCAACGCACCGACCTCCATGCATCAAGGCGCAGAGGTCAAGAAAGCGCATCCTACAAACCCATATTGACATACTTTTTAGCAACCCTGCGTATATCTTTTTAGATCCTCAGTCCGGCTTTTCTTTCCGAACGCCGAACTGAGCATCAGGGGCTACTGTCTATGCGGTATTACATCAAAGCCTGTTAGAAGGATGCTGCAGGCTTCGGTCAGCCTGCTCTTGGCGAGCTGAACCTTTTGGATCACCGCACTCATGATAGTGCGGTGTTCTTCCTCGATGGAAGTGCCTTTGAGCGCCTCCAACAACTTGTCCGGCGCCTCCGGTTGGACCGGGGCTGCCGGTGTCACGGTCTTGCCCTTCTTGCGAAGGGGCCGCCTGCCGGACTCTGGAACCACTCCAGTTTCCAGTGTAGAGTCCGGTGCAAAGTCTGGGAGGCTGCCTTGCGGCGCCTCCGGAGCCTCCTCCTGATGGGTCCCTTCCCGGGATCCCACCTCGGCGTCCTCAGCGGCGCGAGGGGTGGAGGCAGTCGGAATGGATTCCACATCCGACGCAGCCAACGACCCGCTCAACGAAGCAGGGAGATCATCGTCGGCCGGACTGCAGGCAGTATGCGGCATTAGAAGGACGCTATGTGACACAAAAGAAATTGCAGATCATTCAGGGATCCGGATACTTATGATCTCGCCTGAGGCCTGGCCCTTGAGGGCCACTCTTCATCGCCAACGTTGGTGTTGGCGGAGCTGTCCGGGGGAATAGTTCTTCCCCTCTTGGACCCTTCGGCCTCCCTTGTTGGGGAAGCCTTCCTCTTCCTCTCTCCCTCCTCTGGGAGAGAGTCTTCTTCCTCCTCCTCATCTTCGGGGGAGGAGTCCGCCTCGGAGTCGTCGGAGACCTGAAAACGGGAACTCTTTCGAGTGCCCGTGGCCACCTTCTTGGCCTTCTTCTCCGGCACCACATGCGGTGCCGGAACCAACAGCCCCGCTAGACGGGCGTCCACTGGGTCTTCTGGCATGGGAGCGGGGCAGATGAGCTGCTCGGCCTTCTTCATCCATTCCTGTCAAAGGAAAAGGGAGATTGAAACCCGCTTAGAATCAATCTATTAACAATAAGTGTCCCATAAATGGGTAGAATCACTTACCTCGTCAGCCGGACGCTGCGAGTGAAATCCGCGATCTTCCGTCGCGGAAGCGGGGGCTTCAGCGCCCTTAAACAGCACCCTTCATGCGCCTTCGTACGTCGTGTCGAAGAGCCCGTTCAACGCCTGGTGCTGTTCCGGATCGAACTTGCACAGATTGAATGCCCGTTCTTGGCATGGGAGAATCTGGCGGACGAGCATGACTTGGACCACGTTAACCAGCCTGAGCTTCTTATTCACCACACGGATACTGGCTTGAGTCCCGTCGGCTCCTTGAATTACCCCACAAGCAAGCCCTTCTCTTCCCGGAGGTGAGCTGCATAGGGATTCCAGATCTAAACTCGGGGCCGCCGCCACGCGGGAATCGCTGCTCGGTGATATAGAACCACCCCGATCGCCACCCTTGACGGATTCCATGAAGGCCCCTTCGAACAAAGGGCGTTGGGCATCTTGCCCAACATGGCGCCTCCGACTCCGCTTGAGTGCCCTTCACTACCTTCGGTTTGACATTAAAGGTCTTGAGCCACAAGCCGAAGTGGGGCTGGATGCAGAGGAAGGCCCCGCACATGACGATAAACGCCGAGATGTTGAGGATGAAGTTCGGCGCCAGATCATGGAAATCCAGGCCGTAGTAGAACATGAGCCCCGGACAAAGGGGTGAAGTGGAAAGCCCAGTCCAGCGGAGGAAGTGGGGAGGAAAACGACCCTCTCATGGGGCTGGGGGTGGGGATGAGTTGCCCCGTCGGGCAGCCGGTCTTGTGATGTCGCCGGAAAGGTATCCGGCGCTGCGCAGCTTTGTGATGTGCTCCTCCTTAACGGAGGAGGCCAACCACTTGCCTCCCGCTCCAGACATGGTCGGAGAAGGTTGAGACGAGATGCACAAACTTGGGCGCTGGAGCTCGAGTGCGCGGAGATGGATAAGCAAAGGAGGAAGAAGGCGTAGGTGAAAAGGTGAATCCTTATCCCTTATATATAGGTGGACGAAACTATGCGTCCCCAGTAGCCTGATAAAACTCGCTTATCTCCCAAGCGCCACCATCAATGGCGCGGTTGGGTTACCCACGTCCGTATTGATGAGAATCCCGGAATAAGGGGAACACAATCTCGGCTTCGACAAGACGTGCAGAAACCGCCGCTAAACGCTACCGAGGCGGTATAATAAAAAACGATTCAAGTAAAGGCTTGGCAGTGGTGTGATGTCATGCCGCAAAATACGTCAGCAGATTGAACTTGTGTACATTTTATTCACTCTACGGTGGAATGTGGAATTAATTTTGCAGAGCCGGACACTATCCTGGTGTTCATGATCTTCTTTGGATTAATTAAGGGAGGAACCCGCCTTGCAATGCCGAACATTATGCGCGCCGGACTCATCGTCATTGAAGCCAGGTTCAGGGGCTACTGAGGGAGTCCTGGACTAGGGGGTGTCCGGACAGCCAGACTATCATCGTCCGTCGGACCCCAAGACTACGAAGATACAAGATTGAAGACTCCGTCCCGTGTCCGGATGGGACTTTCCTTGGCATGGAAGGCAAGCTTGGCGATACGGATATGTAGATCTCCTACCATTGTAACCGACTCTGTGTAACCATAGCCCTCTCCGGTGTCTATATAAACCAGAGGGCTTTAGTCCGTAGGACAGAACCTCCATTACAACAATCATACCATAGGCTAGCTTCTAGGGTTTAGCCTCCTTGATCTCATGGTAGATCCACTCTTGTAATACACATCATCAATATTAATCGAGCAGGACGTAGGGTTTTACCTCCATCAAGAGGGCCCGAACCTGGGTAAAACATCATGTCCCTTGTCTCCTGTTACCATCCGCCTAGACGCACAGTTCGGGACCCCCTACCCGAGATCCTTCGGTTTTGACACTGACACCCGTTTTCACTTCTGGCCCATGTATGGCCCATGACGTCTTTCGGCCCATATGAGGCCCTATGTAACTCTTGGCCTATTAACGGCCCGTGGTGAAACTGGCCCGTAATGAACATTATATTACTTTACACCCATTAACGATCCGTGGTGAAACTGGCCCGTAATGAACAGTGTATCACTTTATACCCATTAAGGGCCCGTTATTCCGTTGGGCCGTTTCCAGCCCATGTTATCTTTCGGCCTTCTCAGAGCCCATTTATTCTTGGGCTCATTTCTAGCATTCGTTTACTTACAGCCCGTTACTGTCATTTTCTACTTATGGGCCAAATTCAGCCCGTGGTTACAGTTGGCCCATTTGTGGTCCGTTAACACGTTGGGCTGTTTTCATAGCGTCATGAAATATGGCCTATTAACGATGGCCCGTTATGGTCGGCCCATGAACGGACGATTTCAACTCTAGCCCGTTTACGGCCATAATGCGGCCTGTTATTGGCCCATGTTTGGCCAATCGATCATACTGCCCATATAAGGCCCATTGATGATACGGCCTGTTGAAGGCCCATTGTTTCTACGGCCCGTAGAAGGCCCATTGTTTCTACGGCCCATAGAAGGCCCACTGTTTATACGCCCCATAGAAGGCTCACTGTTTCTATGGCCCGTAGGTCCAGTGTCACTATAGTAAATATTAGCCCATGGTTAGTGTGGCCTAGTTTTAAAGAATAGGTTGTTGCAGCCACTAGCAAACCACAGAAAAAGAACTGCACTCACTACAAGCAAACAAATAAACAAGACAACAAGGAAATAAATAAGCAAGCAACTTACACTAGGCTATCACGGCTATTACACATATTACATCCACTGGGCATCAAAGTTCGCCACCAGTGCAAATATAGGGAACACAACAGCATATAAACGCTGCAGCAAAACGAGTCCAGAACTGAAACCACTTCAGAAGAGCTCAAGAAATAATATCCTGGGTACCTATAATGCTGGCAAGATGCTTAGCAAGCTTATTAACTTTCTCTTGTTTGGCGCTTAAGTCCTCTAGTGCCTGCTGTTGCACCAGAAAGTATGCATCTGAATTCTGCAGGGACTTCCTCAGTCCTTCGTCTTCCTGTCGCATAACATCTGATCGATGTCTTTCATCTTGAAATTGAGACTCAAGAAGCCGAACTGATTCAGGCAACGAGTTCGAAGAGCTGGTGCCAGCAGTGGTAGCCAGTAACTCGAACACTACATCAAGACAGGACTTTGGGGTTGTCTCAGTGTCCTCAGTATAGTTTTTATCAGCTTTCTTGGAGACCAACAGGGATGTCTCACTATCTTGAATGTTATCTGCATTACTTCCTTTACCATTGCATCACAGGGTACTCTTCTCCAATATTTTATCCGCGTTCTAAAAGGGAAACAAACAAACACATCTCAGGTTTACAATGTAGTATATGAAACTCATTTTGGTAAACCAGTTCAGTAGTAAGGTGGACAGGATAACAACATGAAACAAACATATATCTATGTAGTATGGTCACTGTATGGTCTATATCATTCTAGTTTATGTTGCCAAATCAAGATAGATACAGTTCGAATCATATCTATTTAAGACAAAGCAGCATAGATAGAATATAAGTGTGGGAACTACACAGCAATAACAACACTTGTAATGTGCATGGCATGAGAACATAACTGTTTATTCAATTGAAACTGAAATCAACATAGAGCAAGTTACAACATCAAACAGCCAAACACGTTGAAGAAATAGGTTTAAAACATACCTGTTGCGCCATTGGAGTTTCAATTGCATCCTTCAAATTTGAAATTGGTTGGTATCAGTAAATACAGTGATGCAAGAGCAAAGTAGTATGAACCATAGCTATGGAACCTGACCTGAGAACAATTCTTCTTCTGCTTTAAGCGCTGACTTCGCGTTCAGAGTGGTGGTCCTCGTGATTTGGGCACTGCAGTTGCCTTACTAACTGCTCGTGTTTGGGTGCTCTGTGGTGGAGACGGTGCTATGTCAACAGGAACTGGGTGTCTATCTGCTGGGGTTGGGGTTAGAAGGGGTGTAGCTGGTTCTCTGTCCAACTGGGTAGGGGTACAATTTGCATGAGTGTGGGTTATGTGTGGTGGGGCTGATTCTTGGGCAAGTACAACCGTGGTTCTATCTGCATCGACAGGTAGCACGATCTTTTCTGAAGACCGTGTTTTTACTCCCACAGATACTGCCATCACTCCCTCCAATTGAAATGGCTGATAAACAAGAAAAGTAATTGAATGTACAGACATTGTAAGATAGACAGGTGCAATGGATAGTAGGGAAGAAAACAGGGCATGAAATAATTCACATTTATGTTGTCTAAGCAAACAGAATAGCAGGACATAATTTCACATATATGATGGCTAATTAAACAGGATAGCATGACACAATTTCACATGTATGATGGCTAACTAAACAGGATAGAATGACATACTTCAAAATATGATGACTATGTAAACAGGATGACATGATATAACTATACGATGTGTCTATTAAAGTGGTTGGCATGCCATAAATCACAAACATGCCGTCGATGGAAACATGATGGCATGATATAATTCACGGATAGAATGACATAATTTAAAATATGATGACTATGTAAACAGGATGAGATGATATAACTATATTATGTCTTTAGAAAATGGGTTGGCATGCCATAATTCAGATACATCTTGTCTATGTAAACATCATGGCATGACATAATTCAAATATATGATTTATATACTAAGGAAGTGAGCAGAGGGCAATTGCATATATGATGTGTCAACTAAGGAGATGGCATTCAATATTGTGTATATGATGTAAAAATAAGCATTGCAATACAACATATGCATTATATGAGTAATATAACCCTGCCAAGTTTGAGCATACACCTCGGGGATAATAGGACTGGTCATCGCCTCTAAATCCTCCTCTCAAGAGCTATCTCAGTAACCAGCAAGATATCTGCTTCAGCAGTAGCATTGTCTCGCTCAAGACCTTGTTTTCACTCCAGATTTCTCCATCACCAATTCAAATGGCTGATGCACGGAAGAGCAGTTGAATATACAAACATTGTCGACAACAGCAATGAGAAATACAAAAAAAGGACGGCATGATATAATTCACATATATGACGCTTGCCTAAACAGCATGGCATTGCAGAATTCACATACATAATGCCTTGCAACAAGAGAACATTGCATAATTCACATATATAATGTCTTGCAACAAGATGGCATTGCATAATTCACATATATGGTAATTAGACACTAAACAGGTGGCATTCACACAAAGCATGTCTAAACTAAGCAAATGACATAGCAATGCAAGATACCATACGCACGATATGAGTAACATAACCCTGCCAAGTTAGGGCATGCATCTCAGGGGGAAATATGACTGGTCATCTGTCTCTGAATCCTCCTCTGAGGAGCTATCGGTAACCAGCAAGACATGTGCTTCGTCAGATAGCATTGTCTGCTCTGAAGACCTTGTTTCCACTCCAGATTTTTCCATGACTGTGCCGAATGGCTGATGCACAGGAAGAGTAATTGAATGTATTAAAATTGTTGACAAATTTAACACATAATAAAAAAATGATGGCATGATATAATTCACATATAATATGACTAGCTAACCAGGGTGGAATTGCAAAATTCACATATATGATGCCTGGCTAGACAAGATGGCATTGCATGATTCACAAATACGATAAAGAAACAAAACAGATGGCATTGACACAAAGCATGTCTAAACTAAGCAGATGACATCTTTAATGTATACAGTAAGCAATGCAAGGCACCATATGCATGATATTACCAACATCATCATGCCAAGTTAGAGCGAAGACCTCATGGGGTAAATAGGAGTGGTCTTCTCATACGAATCCCCTCGAGCAGTTATCTTCCTCTTGATTACGATCTGAAATGGGTGGAGGGGGGCTGCCTTTGCGCCCACCATGGAACGACGTCTGCATGAAATTTTATTGCCATGCAAGGCTCATCTCTTTTGCTCTACATGATCAGTTCCATTGTGTACAATAACTGGCATGCATAGGAATAAAACATAGTGAGATTATGTAAGGAGTGCATGCACAAATCCAGAGTGATGGTAGCAAACTGTGGATAGACTCAAAACCAATGATAGCAGGAAGATAATATCTTTAGTTAAAAATACAGATAAAGGCTCCTTTAATGTTTGTTTGCACCCAACATGAAACTCATAGTAGACACCGGAGATTAACCAGATAGTAGACAGATAGTACTGATTGCTGCCCCAATGTGTACCCCAAAACCATTTAAAAACTCAAGTTTTAGCATTAGTTTGGACCTGACTCGGAGTCTAATAGGTGAACACGACGATAATGTAGCATGTCATCATATTAAGCGACGCATAACATAAGCAGACACGGAAGAGTGCAACCTCTCTTGCGGACCGTGTAGTCCTCAAGGTCATCTGCTCAGTTGATGATGGTAATGCAGTTGTCGTGGCTGCCGGTGGCGGGGAAGAAGATCTGAGGCGGCGAAAGACAGTCTGGAGAGCGGATCCCTGCTGTGGTGAACCCTTCCGTCGTTGGAGCAGCTGAGCTGGGGTGGAACACAGCGCCGCAGGAGCAGGACAAACCACACAAGGTTTTCTTTGACACATATCTGTGACAGAAGTAATTGAGTAAGGACTTGTTTGAATTTGAGGATTCCAACAATGCAGGGATAGGAAATAGACAGTAATAGGATAGGAATGCACATGCAAAACAAAGAATTTAAAAACACAGGATTTCTGCCAATCTGGGTGTTTGATTGACAACAATTGGAAGATCACAGGATGCAAAAAAGCATGGTGAGATTAAGTCAAACCACAAGAAAATGTACGGTTATAATGCTATTATGCTACTATCTCTTAGTCTTGTGCTTGATGAATAGGAATATGAAAAGGAGGAGAAGTGGAAATTAGAATTCCTATGGTTTTTCTTTCAAGGAGACACTAAAGGAACAAATCCTACAGTTTTCCTTTGCTCCATTCCTTTGCACCAAATTCATGAAAAGTAGTACCATAGGAAACTTTCCAATTCCTATGTTTTTCATTCACTTTTCCTTTCAAGCACTGGCGATTCTAGTAGGCAGGCTTGAGCAAGGAAAATCCTACACTAAAAAATGTTTTTGTGCTACTTCTATTACTTTGGACCCAGGCCACTGCCATACTAGCTCAACTCCCAGGCCCATCGACAAATGCACAGCTCAAATGCACAGAGATAAATAATGATGGAGTTCAAGAGAGTCCATCACGGATAGCTAAGTTGCCTGGTACCTCACTGCTTGTCATACAGTAGGATAAAATAATCGTATTTCCCATTATTACGAGTGCTCAGTGGACAATATATATAACATGTAGAGTAAAAAAGAGATGCAACAAGTGTACAACCTCTTTGGCAAAGCCATGTCAATCTCAGCGTGATTGGGTTGGCCGGTGAGGATGCTCTGGCTGACTTTGCTGTCGGAGGAGGGGAAGAAGATCTTAGGCATCTGGAGATGGAGCCCGAGGTACTGCTCCGCTGTGATGGAGGGTTTCATCGTTGGAGCAGCTTCGGTGAGTTGTACGACGCCGAGGCTGAAGCAGGACAAGAGAGACAACGAACAACGTTAACCTGAGTGGAATTCTAATAGCATCTCCAATACATGACGTAAAATACATAACCACAAAGTGCTAGATGTAAAATACATCAGCCGCTCATCTCTGAACTTAAGCGTCAAACTGAACTTAAGCGTTAAACCGAACCTAAGCTCGAAACTGAATTTTGCTGTCGAAACTAAATTTTGCTGTTGAAATTGAACGCACTAGCAAGGTGAGGCTACACGTCAGTCGATTTTGCACCCGTTGGATACAAACTCAAGGGTCTGCGGTTCATCTTCAACCTCCACCCCCCTAAGCCGCCAGCCACCACCGGCCAAACAGCAGCCCCCCATCGCCCGCGCCGGTGGTGCGCCGCCCCGCCTGCCCCGAAAACACTCCCCACCGTTGGTCCGCCGCCGCCCCGGCCATCCCTCTAGGCCCCCCCATGCCGAGCTTTTTCTCCGGTGATCCCCACGGCAACGTCCCGCCACCGCCGGCGACCACCGCCCCCATCCTGAACCCGAAATTAGATAGTGGGGTACCTCTCCGGCGAGCCCCCCTCCCCACTACGGCTGGTTCTTCCTTCACCCCGGCGAGCCCACCCCTTGGAAATCGGCTGACCCAAAAGTCGATTCAGTCGACTGAAGTGTAGCCAAATCAGAGCAGCATCACAAGCAAGAGCAAGAGCGAGAGCAGCCGCGCGAGCAAGAGCAATTGCAAGAGCAGACCAGGCAGGGGACTAAGAGCAAGAGCAGAGCAGCAGCGCGAGCGAGAGCTAAAGCAGCAGCAGCTCCTACTGATGTGGACATCGCCGCCGAGGGAGCGACGCCGTGGAGGAAGTGGCCGGAGACGCCGCCGTGGATGGAGCCCGTGTCAGCTCGGGACCGAGCGCCGGCAGCACCGTGAGATCGAATCAAGAAGAAAATGCGGCGATTAGTGTACAACCTCTTTGGTGTTGCAGATTAGGCCGCAGCTTCATCCGAGGAAATGGTGATGATGTTGCTCTTCCGGTGGTGCAGGTGAAGACGACAGGTGTGGGAATAGAGGTGGTGCGAAAGACGAGGGGAACATCGGGGCAGCTCCTTGGAGGTGGAGGACGGGGTGGCTGAACCGGCGGGACAATGAGATCGACGACGGATCCTCATCCGGTACGGTGGATGAGGGACGTCGAGGTGTTGTTGTGGACGACGTCGTCAGGGAAGAAGCTCCGGCTGGGTGGCGGACGGAGCAGGGTGTGGGGTTTCGTTGCGGGTTTTTGCGGCCTCGGTGTACAAATGGGTGGGCGGATGGGATGGCAGTGGGGAACCATGGCTTAGAGACGCGCTTGTCCAAAATGTGGGGTAAGTTACGAAAGTACCCCCACCGATTTGAGGCGGTTCTTTCGGTTCAGGGGTACCACGGGCATTTCGCGTGTCGGGATTTCACAGGAGGTGGGAGTTTTCGCGCGCGTTGTAATTTTGGAATAGCAAGGCGCGGGTTGAGATGGAGGGAGTTGTCGGAGCACAACGAGACAAAGATATATCTTAAATATTTCGGGCTAACAAGGCGCGGGTTGAAGAGGCGGGAGTTTCGCAGCACGATAGACAGAGATGCTAGCTTCAATTTTCGGCATAACAAGGCGCGGCTTGAAATTTCGGAAGAACAAGCTTAACGTGTACCCAAAAAAAGACAATTTGCACCTCAACACGCCCAACACACACCCAAACACCATTTAGACTAGAGTAAGGTACACGTGCATTGCACGCATGAGATTTGGCAACCAAATTATGAATAAATACCACATTATAGCATGCAAGCTTTGAGTCATATATGCAGGATGTAGATGTTCGTTTAATTCTTATAGTTCATTTCATTCAAAATCATCTAGTTTTTATAAGAAAGCTAATCTATTTTAAGATTCATGGAATTGTGCGTTGTAAGACATAAAGTAAAAAACAAATAATGGCAAATCATGTAGAAAAACATTTGGACAATTATGATACGGAAGATTCTAGAACAAATAAGAAGTGCTTGTGTTTTGATGTTTGTGCATTATGCTTAAGTTCAACCATGGAGTCTTCTAGATTATACATGTGGCGAAATCTGGTGGAATCTAGATGATATCCAACGGCCAATAGTGCTCAAATTTGACATCTTTGGACCTTCGGATACGCCTCATCCAATGACCATCTTTCAAAGTTAAAGTTACCCGCTCACAATATAAAAAATATAAAATACAATATATATAGGGGTATAGATATAGATATGTGATGCGAAAGCCGCCCATCATCTCCAATTACATGCACGGATGCGACATGGGCAAATGATGTCTGCCATCGGTATCTCAAATTCAAATCAGTGTGACCTTGTTCAATGTGTATACATTACAACATGCTCGTTTCCAAAGCACACCGCGTAGATCTCCGTTATATTCATGCATGCATGAGTTTCAAACATTTGAATATGACCGCGCAGATCTCTTATTCAAATATTTGAATTCAACTTTACATTGATTATGACCTCACCTATTATTTTACACCCACACAGTAGTCTTCTCTTTATAATTGTACCACTAACTTTCTCTCGTTCATGCATGCACACACACTACCAGTCGGCATTATCTATCGCACGCATGCAATCTTTTTCTTCAGGTCGGTCTACCATGAAGGCACACACCCACACACATCCCCCTCTCCCTCATACCGGGCATTCTTTATCTCTCACGCGTGCATGCGCAACGATCGATGTTTCTCTATGTATTGTGTATATAGCTAGGTCTTTCATAGTTTTGCACACAAACCGATCAATCGATATATCCAGTGAGGTCTCACCCTCTTTCCCACGTCCACATCGATCAATCTATACCTCTCCCACGTCCACATCGATCAATCTATACCTCTCTATATAGGATTAACATAAATAGCTAATACACCCACATTAATTATATATCCAACGTCCCCCTCTCATCATCCATGCCTTCCACTTCATCTCTCAGATGCATGCACAATGGCGAAGACAGGGGACAGTAAGGGCCCTGCCCCCCTAACATCACTATATATCAAGGCTAATATGAATGTGATCATTAGACAATTTCTGCTAAAAAAGGTTTAATTTCATGAATTGACCCTCCTCGTGAAGGATTAGCAATGCTTGGCCCCCTAGCTCATTTATTTTCCGCCACTTCATGCAACAGCTCACGTGTTCGCCCCCTCTCTCTAATTATCAATCTCGCACTTGTGCATTCCTTCATAGTCTCCCTCCACTTGGCCCCTCGCACCATCTTCTAGCCCCCCACCGGATTTTGCCACATGTACAATCTAGCAGACTCCATGGTTGAACTTAAGCATAATGCACAAACCTCAAAACAACAGTGGCTCTCTTTTGTTCTAGAATCTTCCATATCATAACTACCCAAACTTTTTTTCTAGGTGAATTGCCATTATTTGTTTTTACTTTATGCTTTACAACGCACAATTCCATGAATCATAAAATAGATTAAGGGCTTCTTTGATTCAAAGGATTCTCAAAGGAATTTTGGAGGACTCTAATCATTAGGAATTTTTCCTATCTTGGTTGTTTGATTCATAGGATTGTAAACAATAGGAATTTTTCCATATGATTCATTTGCACTAGATTTCATAGGAAACATCCCATCCACTCAAACCTCTTTGAAAGAATTCTGTGTTTTTTCTATGCACAATAAAACACTCGTACAATCCTGTAGGATTCAATATGACATTCCACTATAATCCCATGTGTCGGTGTACTAAAGTAGGGGTACCTTAGTACCCCGAACTTGTGCACGGGCAGTCGCAGCACCCCGCGGCAAGCCTTGCCGGGCGCCCGCCAAGACCCTCCGCCATTCACATTTACTGCCATTCAAGAACAAAGTGTTAACTAAGAAGATAAGACCCCGGCAAGAGGAGCTTGCCGGGAAGGCCAACCAAGGCGCTTCAGGAAACTTGCCGCAACGCCCCGCGCGTCCCGGCAAGGCACAGCGAGCGGCAAGCTTGCTGGTCCGACAAGACAACGGCCGCGGCAAGGCGCTTGCCGCGGCAAGGCTGCCACTCTGCACCCAAGCTCCAGCGCATCCAACGACGTGTCACTCCAGGACTATCCCAGGAGCACGTGGCGGTATTTGTGCAGCCATGCGGTGCGAGGTGGCGAAAAGCTGACAAGGAGGCCATCGTGGCGATCGGTGGTGCCCCTAATGGTCGGTTCCTTGCCTTTGTTAGGCGACCGACGGGCATTAAATGCCCTTGTCCCTATTTGTCGAGTTAGGTAGGGGACACTGTTGATAGCAGTTGTACCAACCTGCGTTTTTACATTTCTACCCCCCCCCTTCTATGCTGCCACCTGTCGGTGACCCCCTTAGACTATAAAAGGGAGGCCCATGCGCACGTAGAGGGGGTTCGGAATTTTGGTTCCGCAGTTGGGTTCATTAGACGCACTCAACACCAGAACACGCTCACGCTATTGAGCAAGAAGATAATACCAACACAAAGCAGCAGTAGGAGTTTTATCTCTCCGGAGAGCTCCGAAGCTGGGTAAAACCCCCCGCGTGCTCCCGCCTCGATTTGCTCTGCGTGCGTCCTCCGCTCCCTTGCCGGACAAGAAGGGGCCCCCTGCCCCATAGGTGCTCGTGCTCCCAAGTCCCCACGACATCTTTGGCGCGCCAGGTAGGGGGGCATCGAGGTCGTGCGTATCTGATCCGGCGTCTGCGCGCTCTACACCAACATCTTCATCGACATGCCACCGAAGAAGAAAACTTCGGAGGTGGCCGCTCCGTCTGCGACCGTCCTACCGCCACCGGAGCAAACGGGTGGTGGGGTGGACGCCGGCGGAGGAGCGGGCGCCAGCGGGGGGACTCACATCGTCACCCGGTCCAAGGACAAGGCCCCGCAAGGTTCAGCGTCTCACATCCACCGCACCCCTCCCGGGAGGTGCGGGATCGACAACGCCACGGTGCTCCCAAAGCACCGTACTCGCGATGGAGCAAGGCCTGCTGGTGGGTCGCGGGGCGTTCAAGGCCGACATCGCGGCGCCCGACGCCGCACGCCTGGCCTTGATCTGATGCGCTTGTCAGGCGGGATGTTGCTCCTTCTAACACCGTTAGAAGTTTGAGCATGTATCCGCACCTCGCCTCTCACCACCGCCACCCAAGACCCAGAGGAAGCTGGCCCGAGCCCGGCTTCTTCTAGATTACCCTCGGCGAGACAAGATCGACGATTTGGGGCCGCCATTTACAGCCTCATCGGCTTCGCCAACGGCGACAAGCCCCGGCAACCGAGCACCTTGAAGCCCCGGCAAGAAGCCCAGGCGCAAGCTGACGCTGACAAGATCGCTGGGGGTGCCACTACGCACACCCGCCCGAAAGGCCAAGATCGCCCGACTCGCCAGCCAACCTCGACGCCGACTCCACAGCGTCGTCGGACCCGCGAGCTTCGCCGCGATCAACGCCAAGTTCTTCAAAACGGCGACACGAAGACGCCGCTTTTCGCGCCGAGCATCGAAGAAGCGGCGTCAATCGACCAGCTAGGCTGGGCCCACTGTCGATATGCATGCGCCCGGGGAACGAGCGACTTGCGTCTGTGATAGGTTGCCCTGCGTTCACCCGTGAGCTGCGGCAAGTCCAGTGGCCCAATACCAAGAACTTCAAGACAGACGTGCCCGAGAAGTACGATGGCAGGATACATCCGTCGGAGTTCCTCAGCGTCTACACCATCGCGGTGCAGGCTGCCGGAGGGCGCGACGAGATGATCCTCGCCAACTACTTCCCGCTTGTACTCAAGCCCAACGTCAGATCTTGGCTCATGCACTTGCCGGACAACTCCATTTCTTCGTGGGCGGACTTGTGCCATCAGTTTGTCGGCGCCTTCATAGGCGGCCACAAACCCCATGGCCAGGAAAGCGACCTCCATCTGCTAGCCCAGAAGGAAGGAGAACCCCTGCGCAAGTACATACAGAGATTCAGCCAGGTGCAGCGCAACATCCCAGACGTCCACCCTGCTGCGGTCATCAGCGCGTTCCATCAGAACGTGCGTAACCGCAGAATGAGGGAGGAGATGGCGATGTGCAAGATCAGATATGTCAGCGAGCTCTATGCTCTGGCTGACAAGTGTGCACGGGCTGAAGAGGGGAGGAGGCTCCCCGGAGAGAACGCAGGAGCAGAAGGATCTGACAGTGAGGATACCGCCCCGGCAAGGAAGAACCGAAGGCGGAACAACAGAAAGAGAAAGGCTAAGGATGTGCTGGTTGTCGAGCAGTCCGGCAGCGGAGGCGGCTCCGACAAGGCCAAAGCTGGTGACTCCGGCGAGGCTGTGGTGGACGCCGACAAGCAGGATGGCTCCGGCAAGCAATACTGCAAGATCCACCGCACCAAAGGCCATGACCTCCAAGCCTGCAAGAAAGTCGAGCAGATGGCAGAGTTGCAGAAAGCTGAATATGAGCGTCGCGACAAGGAGAAGGCCCGGGAAGCTGGCGGAGGATCCGGCAAGAAGCTTCCCGCCCGGGGAGGGCGCCGCGGCAAGGCCAAGCCGCGGCAAAGAGACAGGCCTCCCCGTGGCCGCGACAAGGACGAAGACGAAGATGAGGATGATGAGATGGAGGAAGATGAGACCGACGACCAAGAGTTTCAGAAGGCAACGGAGGTGTTGTGCGTCGACGGTGGTGCTTCTCTGCACACCTCGCACCGCCAACTCAAACAGTGGGCGCGAGAGGTGAGCGCAGCAGAACCGTCCGTTGAGTCGCGCAAGCCCCTGAAGTGGTCCAGCACGCCCATCATCTTCGACTTTGAGGACCACCCTGATCGCATCACTGCGGTCGGGAGCTTGCCGATGTTGGTTTTGCCAACGATCCGCAACCTCAAGGTCACGAAGATGTTGGTTGACGGCGGGGCCGGCCTGAATCTGATCTCTTCCGCGGTACTCAAGAAGCTCCAGATCCCCGATAGCGAGCTCGAAGAGACCGGTACCTTTCAAGGAATAAATCCGGGAAGGAGCAAGCGAAGGGAAGATCACTTCGCCGATGGCGTTTGGCAGCGAGCTGAACTTCGTGACGAGAGAGTTACATTCGACGTCATGATTTCCCATTGCCCTACAATGGGATACTCGGCCGAATCGGCGCTTGCCAAGTTCATGGCAGCCTCTCACTCGCCTACAATGTGCTCAAGATGCCTGGTCCGATAAGTGTCATTTCTGTCCAAGGCGACAAGAAGGATGCACTTATCTGCACTGACAAGATCTACCGGGAAGCAGCAGCCGCAGCAGAGCACAAACCACTTGCCGCTGAAGCTCCCGGGGGGAAGAAGAAGACCAAGTCCGGCAAGAGTAGCTCTGATGCCCACTCCGGCAAGCGCACCTCTTTGGAGTGCTGCGCTACCGTCGAGGGCGCACCATCGGGCTCCACCGGCAAGTGCAAGAAGGCAAAGACAGCGATGCCAGAGACCAAGAAGGTGGCCGCCAAGGAGGACGGCACTGGTGGTACCTTCACCATCAGTTCCACGCTTGATCCTAAATAGGAAAGCGCGCTCGTTGCTTTCCTGCGGGCGAATGTCGATGTGTTTGCATGGCAACCATCGACATCCCGGCGTTCGTGGAAGTAATTGAGCACCACCTTGCCGCCTCGTCCCCACGCCGCCCGTCAAGCGAGAGTCGAGGCAAGCGGTGGAACGCCAAGAGTTCATTGCGTAAGAGATCAAGAAGTTGGAAGCAGCAGTTCTGGTCGAGGAGTACTCCATCCAACGTGGTTAGCCAATCCTGTAGTCGATGCGCAAGGCAAGCGGGAAGTGGAGGCTTTGTATTGACTTCACCGATGTTAATAAAGCTTGTCCCAAGGATCCATTTCCTTGCTGCGCATTGTCCAGTTGTCGACTCCACGGCAGGATGTGATCCGCTTTCATTCCTTGATGCATACTCGGGATATCATCGATCTTCATGGCGTAAGAGGATGAAGAAAACCGCATTCATTACTCCATGTGGCACGTACTGCTTTGTACGGATGCCTTTCGGACTAAAGAATGTTGGTTCAACATTTGCAAGAGTAGTCAGTCATGCTTTTGAGCCACAGTTGCACAGAAATGTAGAAGCTTACATGGATGACATAGTGGTCAAGAGCAGAGACAGAGCAACTTTGATCCAAGATTTGGACGAGACCTTTACAAATCTGCGCAAGATCAATCTCAAGTTGAATCTCGAGAAGTGTGTGTTTGGAGTCCCTTCCGGCAAGCTTCTTGGGTTCTTTGTGTCACAGAGAGGGATTGAAGCTAATCCCGACAAGATCAAGGCCATCGAGCAAATCGAAGCACCGAAGCGAGTCAAGGATGTCAGAAGGCTTGCCGGCTGCGTTGCTGCTCTCAAAGAAGTTCATTTCAAGTCTCTGCTGAACGCCCGCCGTTCTTCAAAATCTTGAAAAAGGCGGGTCCAATGAAGTGGACTCCGGAAGCGGAGGCTGCGCTGCAAGACTTGAAGAAATATTTGTCCTCCACTCCGACACTTGTCGCACCTAAGCCACAAGAGAAGTTGCTGCTATATCTAGCGGCAACCAATCAAGTGGTTAGTGCTACGTTAGTAGCGGAGAGGGAGGCAGATGATGAGCCACGTCAAGGAAAGCGAAGTCTAGCGACAAGCGGGGCTTCCCGACAAGCTCAGCCCGACAAGCCTGATCCGGCGAGTTACGGCTCCGCAAGGATGGATCTGTGCGCTTCTAAGAGAAAGCGAAGAAGATGGTGCAGCGCCCAGTTTACTGTTTGTTCCCTTTGCGGGGGCTAGATCAAGGTATTCGGTGTGCGAAGTTGCTTTCGGCCTTCTCATGGCCTCGAGAAAGCTGCGCCATTACTTTCAAGCACATGAGATCACAGTTGTCACTCGCTTTCCGCTGAAGAGGATATTGCAAAATCCAGAAGCAACAGGCAAGATCGTCGAGTGGGCACTGGAATTGTCAAGCTTCGGCCTCAAATTTGAGATTACTTCAACAATTCAGAGCCGAGCATTGGCAGAATTCATAGCAGAGTGGACGCCAACACCAGATGAAGGAACTCCGGAGAGAAGCATCCCCGTCAAGGAAGCGAGCAAAGAATGGATCATGTACTTTGATGGTGCCTTCTCGCTGCAAGGAGCTGGTGCGGGCGTACTACTTGCCGCACCCACCGGAGAGCACCTCAAGTACGTGGTCCAAATGCACTTTCCCAAGGAGCAAGCAACAAACAATACTGCAGAGTATGAAGGCTTGCTTGCCGGACTCAGAATAGCAGCAGAACTTGGGATCAAGAAGCTCATTGTCAGGGGTGACTTACAGCTTGTCGTCCGCCAAGTAAACAAAGATTATCAGAGTCCGTTGATGGAAGCATACATCGATGAAGTGAGGAAGCTAGAAGAGCATTTTCACGGCCTGCAAATGGAACATGTTCCTAGAGCTCAGAATGACATTGCGGATGGCCTGTCAAAGTGTGCCGCACTCAAGTTACCTGTGGAACCAGGGATTTTTGTGCTCAAGCTGACTCAACCATCTGTGACACCATCAACTGGACAGAGCAAAAAGAGAAAGTTGGTCACTGGCGACTACTGTCCGGCAGAGCTCCCCGGAGCCGCCGTCAAGAAGGTCCCCAGGATCAACACGGAAAGTGCTAAGGAGCAGTCTGCTCCGACAAGCCCCAGGGTTTGTTTCGTTGAAGCAGACGCTCCCGACAAGCCGTGTCCTGACACGCTTGCCGGGGAGCCTCACGCTCCGGCAGGATCCCAGATCCTTGCCGTAGAAGCGGATGTTCCCGCAACAGCATTCACGCCTTTAATCCTTGACGTCGAGCCTCAGGCTCCGGCATGAGCACAACAGATCGTCCATTTCCTTCAGACAGGAGAACTTCCCGAGTAACAAGAAGAAGCGGAGAAAGTAGCCCGGCAATCAAGTATGTACCAGTTTGTCGATGACATACTGTACAGAAGAAGATTCAACGGAGTGAAATTGAAGTGCTTCTCCCGGGAAGATGGACAGGAGCTGTTGGCGGAGATACATGGAGGCATATGTGGTCACCACATTGGCGCAAGAGCACTTGCCGGCGAAGCCTTCCGGCAAGGTTTGTTCTGGCCGACAGCCCTCCAGGATGCAACTGCACAAGTAACCAAGTGTGAAGCGTGCCAGTTCCACTCCAAACAGATTCACCAACCAGCTCAAGCTCTCCAAACAATCCCTTTGTCCTGGCCATTTTTGGTCTGGGGGCTCGACATCCTCGGCCCCTCTCCCCTCGTATACGGATCGCCTCGAGTGCTCGCTTATGATGAGCTAGAGCAAGAGCAGCTGCGGCAAGATAACGCGCTGCTCCTCGAGGAAGATCGCCTTCAGGCTGCGGTACGAGCTGCTCGCTACCAGCAAGCTTTGCGTTGCTATCATAGCCGCGAAGTTAACGCCAGAAGCTTCGAGAGGGAGAGGATGCAGGTGTGGACCGAGCGTCATTCAAAGGAATCTAGCCTTGCCGGGACACAGACGACAGAAAAGCTAAGTTGCCAAAGTTTGAGCATGATCAAGTTTTAAATTTTTAAGTTATATTCCTTGAACGTCCGTGCCTTGTATGGAAAACCTGTGCACAGAGGAACCAACTCGTGGCTAAGTTGCGCCCTTGATTTGTTTCGAGTCCGCTCAACAATACAAGTAGAGCTGCAACTAGCCCCGACAAGGTTTCTTGCCGGAGGCAGCACCACCAACGGGCTGCTGATGTTCCGCACTCAGCAAGTGTGCTCGCACCGGGAAGTTTCCCTAAAAGCGTAGGGCGAAAACATGCAAGGGATGGAATCAAGTAAAGCAAATAACATAGCAAGCAGTACCCAGAATAAAGTTATATTACAGTAAATAACTTGCCGCGCTCTAAGAGATTGTTCCTATGACACGTCTAGCAGCGGCAAGAACAAGGAAAGAGAAGAAAGGTGCGCCGGCACCTGGGTCCCGGCAAGCCAGGGTTGTCGGGGGCTGCGATATCAGATAAGCTTTCCGTCCCTCATCATGCATCCTCTCATGGACTGGGAAACTCGAAGCTGCGTCCTTGAACGGCCGTGCCTTGTATGAAAAACCTGTGCGCGGAGGAACCGACTCGTGGCTAAGTTGCGCCCTTGATTTGTTTCGAGTCCGCTCAACAATACAAGTGAGCTGCAACTAGCCCGAGAAGGTTTCTTGCGGAGGCAGCACCGCCAGAGCCGGACTCTTGATGTTCCGTGACTCAGACAAGTGTGCTTGCGCCGCAAGTTCCTCAAAGCGTAAGGTAAAAACATACAAGGCATAGAGTCAAGTAAAGGATATGGCATAGCAAGCTTCCCCTTTTTCATTAAAAAACATCCTATTCGGGTACAGTCCATAGAGGATGAAAAACATGAAAGAGAGGATTACAAGTTTTAGATGCAGCTAAGGCCCGAAGGCTTACAAATTGAAAAGATAAGATGCCCGTAATCCTTTTCCTGTCCCTCTTTTCAGGAGGTAGGTAAAGGAGGCAAGAAGGGCAAAAGGGGCGCCTAGGCGAACTACGGGTGCCAGAAGACACCAAGAGAACATCCCGGGGGCCGTCTGGGGGCTGGACGGTGATGGCGGAGCCAGAAGCAGAGCTCGAAGACGGGGCGGCAGGACGTCAGCACGCTGTCGAGGGCACCACGTCCTCGTACTCCGACTTGACGGCCTTGCCGCCAACCCTCTTCCTCTTCTGCAGCCTCCCTACGCCAGCCGCCCAAGGAGACGAACCCGGGGAGTTCAGGAGGCCGGCGACCCGGATGATGGGGTCGCCGGTGGCGCACGAGGCGACGCCCTGTGCCTAGTCGGGCCCGCCGTCCTTGTCGTTGCTGTCGCTCTCCTCCTCGTCACTCTCGCTCGAGGGGGAGTCTTCGCTATCGGAGGAGCTGTCCACGCAGCATCTCGCCCGGGTGCCGGAGTCCCCGAAGACCTTGACGGAGAGGAGGTTGCCCTCCATTAACTTAAAATGGAGGGTAAACCCCGCCGTCAGGCTGTGGATGCGGGCGAACGTCTTCCACCCTCGATCAAGATACATCACACTAGGGGCTGGGGATACAACGCTGACCCGAGTGCTGCTGATCCCACAGCCCCTCATGCGCAATCTCAGCGTCTTGGGCGGGTCCAGCTCCATCGCGCTCGCAAACGAAGCCGGAAGCCGGAGGCGACGACGAGGTGCCCGGCGTAGCTTGACGAAGAACTCCCAAGGGTCATCCCCTGTATGGATCGCCGGGAGGGGAGGAACCGCCGGCGGAGGCGAGGCCGACGCGCCGCCCCGTCCGCCTCTTCCCCGCGCGCCTCGACCTCGCCCTCGACCTCGCCCACGACCTCGCCCCCTCCCTCTTCCCCTTGTGGCTGGCTCTGCCACCACGGGCGCGGGGTAGGGAGGGACGCGCTGTCTGGCGGCGACCCTCGCCGCCACCGATGAAGGACCAGGGTTCCCTTTCTCCATGGCGGATGAGAGAAAGGGGAATAGAAGCTGAAGAAAGAAGAAGATGGGGAAGTGCGGTTTTCTGCGTTCCCCTCTCGCCCTTCTTAAAGGAGCGAGGTGGGGGATCGGCCGCCCCGCTCGGCGAATCAGAGCACGGGAAGAGCAGAGAGTTGGGGCCGACCCGCTGCCTCCGCCCGTGACGGCCCAGTTTTCCACGTTCACCGCCCACGACCCCAAGCGCATGGGAGCCGCGTGGCGGGTATGCAGAACTGAGGCGACGGGTGGGGTAACCTCACCCCGCCCCGTGATTACGGGGGTGGACGCCTCTAAAATCGCGCATGCCACCCACCTCTTCCACGACACCGCGATTGACGCGTGCCGTTATGGGAGGCCGCGGTGGATACAGGGTCAGATTTAATGTGGACCCAGGCCGCGTGTGCCCGTGCCCTGTTTTGGGCCTGGCCCAACAGCGCTCGGCATCGTGTATGGCCCAAGCCCGGGGGCTCCTATCGGTGTACTAATGTAGGGGTACCTTAGTACCCCGAACTTGTGCACGGGCAGTCGCAGCACCCCGCGGCAAGGCTTGCCGGGCGCCCGCCAAGACCCTCCGCCATTCACATTTACTGCCATTCAAGAACAAAGTGTTAACTAAGAAGATAAGACCCGGCAAGAGGAGCTTGCGGGAAGGATAAGACCCCGCAAGAGGGCTTGCCGGGAAGGACAAAGACCGCGGCAAGAGGAGCTTGCCGAAGGATAACCAAGGCGCCAGAAACTTGCCGCAGCGCCCGCGTGTCCGGCAAGGCACGGCGAGCGGCAAGCTTGCTGGTGCGACAAGACAACGGCGCTGACAAAGGCGCTTGCAGCGGCAAAGGCTGCCACTGCCCCCAAGCTCTAGCGCATCCAGCGACGGTCACTCCGGGACTATCCCAGAGCACGTGGCGGTATTTGTGCAGCCATGCGTGCGAGGTGGCAGCGCGGCTGACAAGGAGGCCATCATGGCGATCGGTGGCGCCCTAACGATCGCTTCCTTGCTTTGTTAGGGGCGACCGGACGGGCATTAAATGCCCTTGTCCCCTGCCGTCAGAGTTAGGTAGGGGACACTGTTGATAGCAGTTGTACCAACCTGCGTTTTTACCTTTCTACGCCCCCCCTTCTACGCTGCCACCTGTTGGTGACCCCCTTAGACTATAAAAGGGAGGCCCATGCGCACGTAGAGGGGGTTCGGAATTTTGGTTCCGCAGTAGGGTTCATTAGACGCACTGAACACCACAACACGCTCACGCTATTGAGCAAGAACATAATACCAACACAAAGCAGCAGTTGGAGTTTTATCTCTCCGGAGAGCTCCGAAGCTGGGTAAAACCCCCCGCGTGCTCCCGCCTCGATCTGCTCTGCGTGCGCCCTCCACTCCCTTGCCGGACAAGAAGGGGCCCCCTGCCCCATAGGTGCTCGTGCTCCCAAGTCCCCACGACACCATGTTTTTCCTATTCACGCGTTCTTAGCTTTTTTATAAAAACTAATTTGATTTTGAATGAGATGAACTATAAGAATTAAATGAAGGGCTATATCACGCATATATGACTAAGAGCTTACATGCCATAGTGTGGTATTTATTCATAATTTGGTTGCAAAAGCTGATGCGTGCAATGCACGTGTAAATTACTAGTACTTCGAGTATGTGCAAAACACGTAAATTAGAATACCAATGGCACATGTGGAGGCGTTGTCGCGACCTCCTTGCATGGATTGATCACAGTGACATGCTGCTGGTTCCAAAAAATGTACTCGTCCTCCCTGAGCCATACTGGCAGTACATGCACGAAGCGAAGATGTGCACGCACGCCACGCACGCACTCATTACCTCACACGCACATGCGGGTACACGGGCGGACGCAATTTTGTACCAAGATCCACCCCATGTGACAATTTGACGCGTGTAAAGTCGTTCACTTCATTGATGGTCAATTAATATAGCGCATGCAAATTGAGTGGACGTGAGGGCGGAAGAAAGACATTATTACTCCACTGCGCACATGCGAGTAGTTAAATCATGGGTTGCTAGTAGTACTTCCATTGGTCTCCTTCGTATTTTGTGCCAATTTTTGACAGTAACATAATATTTACGTATTTGAGCAGTGTAGTCTACTTGAAATTTATGTTCCACTAAACTCATCGGGAGCCGTTTCGGGCCTCGAAACCAAAACCATCAATTAATCTTTACCTTGTTCCCATCACATTCGAAAGCCTGCTCACACCTACTAGTACTACGTACCAAACCTGAACGTGTTCCCACTATGCAGGTATTAGTACTACTAGTGCTAGTACTTAGGTTATAAAAAGGGGAACTACCTAACCGAAAATTACTCTACCTTTCCTCCTCATAAGTGCTTCTTCTTCGTCCATCGTTGCCATGGCCAGTGAGCAGAGCTCTAGGTCGAGAACTACTCGTAACAAGGGAGCGGCAACCAAGGCTGCGGAAAAAAAGAGAGGGCTCACCGTCACGCAGAGACCTCAAAATATCTCTCACGGGAAGGCGATGGCTCCCAGGAGCGCCCTAGCCGCGGAGGCGAACATGCCGAGCCGGCGGAGCTGGAGTCGTTATCCCTCGACGGCATGCCCGATCAGCTCAATAAGCAACTCAATAAGCAGAAGGAGTTCATCCAAGGCTTGACGGAGTTGCTGAAGGAGAGCCTCGACGACATGCCCGCTGAGCTTAATCAGAAGGGGGAGTTGACCGCCGGCTTGGGGATGCTGCTGAAGAAGAGCATTGCCTCGGAGAAGAAGGCGACCGGTGAAATCCTGCGACTTCAGGAGGACAAGGCGAAGCTCTGCCACGAGATCGACCTGTTGAAGGAGAAGAACGCCGGCTGGAAGAAGCTGATATGAGAATAGAAGTTCCCCGATGAAGATGCTGCAGGCCCTCGTCGTGGAACAGAAGGAGGATTTGGTGAAGCCCCGCATCGAGCACCCGACTGTTGTCAAGGTACGTAATGCGGCCGTGGAATAGATGATGAAGGCTCGCGTCGAGAAATCCCGCGTCATGGACATAATGAAGAAGATGGCGGAGGAGACGCGCAAGGAGATGGAGGTCGTGGAGGCGATGAAGAAGCAATTATGACTCCGTGGCAAATTAGATCATTTGGGGTGATAATCTTCCTTCTTCTTTTGCTGCTGTGTTTCATCCTTTGCTTCGGGTGTTTCGCCGCACGTGTCCTGTTCTCTGCGAGGCATGAATAGAACAATGGTTTTTGTTTTTTGAGGGAATGAATAGAACAATGATAACAATGAGATGACTAGCAAATTAGATCATTTTAATCGCCATATGGCACTGGGCTGCCGTGTTTCGTGCTCCTCTCCGTCACAGTACTACTCCAGTGGAAAACTTGAGTATACCGCACGGTTCTTTGCTCCTCCTCGATCAGGTCATCGGCGCATTTATACGAGCAGTCAAATCACAAGGCCCCCCTTCCAGCAGTAATGAGCTGTCAAATCACAAAGGCCCTCGCCTCTCGTGAAACCGACCTAGCTAGACTGCCCCGCCTTCTAGCCTTTTAAAAAATGTATACTTTTGTAGAGCAGTAGTATCGATGGATTGCGCCATGGAGCAAAACTTGAAATTAAAAAAAAGGTGGTCCATATAGAGAGCGCTCGTCGCCAAATTATGCATATAGTACTATTAAAAAGGCTAGTTACAATAATGGTGTCCAGCATAACCCACCCCTGAAATAAACCTAAGCATCATGGAATTCTTTGACAAAACTAAGCACCCTGAAATTCTTTGACAACTAAACTGCTGGCTATATGACGTTGGCCATATATATTGTACGTATATAATGTGAATAAACGAGTGGTAGTACTATATCAACTAAAAGATGAAATGTAAGAAATACTAGTATGTACTTACTGAAGAGTTAAAGTAACAAGAAGAAACATAACATAGTTCTGCTGGGGGCTTAGCACAACACACCCCTCAAATTAAATTAAGCACACCTGAAATTAAACTTTGCAACTATTCCGGTAGACACTGCATTAGAACCACCATGAGCAACGACACTGCCACCTTACTCGAAGTCCTCGTCCACGTCCTCGACTTCGTCCTTGTCCCTCTTCCTCTTGGCCGATACTTCTTTGCTTGAACCGCCAACTTGGCTGTTGCTCTTCATCCAACCCTTGTAGATATTGAACCAAAGGTAGCCATCCATTCCAGCGTAATGGATGTGGTCTATATCTAGTACATTCCGCTGCCATGCATGACGATGAAACGTGTATGGAGGTTTCTCCAGTTTACCGTACGAAGGATGAACCATGGCTGCAGCCAGGGTCAGCATTGAAGGCTGACGAGAGGATACCAGCCGATTCTTTTGGGGGTCGAAGGTGTTTCCTACAACGAGGCCTATCTGACGCATGACTTCTTTGTCATTACCAAAGTCCACAGTAACGAATTTGACTAGGTTGCTCTCGAGGAAGTCCTTAAAATCCTGCCACTCAACATCGGCATGGCATATGTGGTAGACCAAGCATAAGTCATGCACGCAAACCTGGATCATGGCGGGCTTCTTCCTTTGTTCGTCCTTTAGATCCTTCTCTTGTCCCACGACTGTGGTGTACTCAACATCTTGCCTGGCGACCCACTCATCATGTGAGTCTTCGAACATGCGTCTGAAGCGAGAAAGGCATCCTTTCACCGTCGCAGAAGAACGGCTGTAGATGACGTCGAACTCATCGCCGGTGATGCTTCTAACCTTGTACTCACCGCCGATCGGGGAGATTTGGGACGCCATGGATTTGGGAGGAGGGTTAGGATCAATGAAACTGCCATAATGTGAATGGATGGGACAACTAGCAGTGAACCGCCGTAGTATTAAAGGACGTGCGGGGACGAGTAGGAGCGAACTACCAGCGTGCGAACGGCAGGGTAGTGGCTTTCCATTCTCCCATGATACGGGCTTCCGAGAGCCCTTGGATCGGAGATCGAATAGTTGCATGGCGTGATTCTATACCAATGGGTGAATATCCTATCCTGGAGGGCTATTCTAAAAATTTTTAGCAACTTAGCATGCGACCGTTTGATCTCAGATCCAAGGGCAGCCAGCAGCCTGTATCATGGTCGCGCCTACCACGACCGTCGCGTCGCTCGCGTGGTTGCGCCATTGGAGATTTAACACGGTGCGTTAGGCTACCTGATGTTGGCATGTCATACATAGTCATCACTTAGTCACTCATACTACAACAAGGTTGGCTATAAGGTTGGCTATAAGTGTACTTTTTGCTCCTCTCTATCTCTTTCTTCGTACTCCCTCCGTCCCATAATATAAGAACGTTTTTGACACTAGTGTAGTGCCAAAAACGTTCTTATATTATGGGACACAGGGAGTACTAGTATTTATTGCATTTGCCAAGGAGTGACCTCTTCCAATGAAATGGTGTTGCTAAGTTTGCTTCATTTAATTAGCTATAGACTCAAAATTGTCTTTTCACCTAGGTACACGCGCTTAGCTCCGTTTATTCCTTGGGTCACCAAACTAGTCTCTCTCTTCTTGATTAACTTGCCACATCAGACTTTATGCCTATGTGGCAAGCTTAAGCACCTGTAGGAGCAAGTAAGGTGCCCGTCCGTTGCACAGAAGAGTGTAATGCATTGATCGGGGTGTTGTATATTTTGACAAAGGATGTGGGGGTCATCTCATGTGCAACCAGGTCGACGTGTCAAGCACGAAATAACAGTGCAGAATAGCAGGGGGACACACCCCACTCGCACCGGCACAGTGTTAGTAATGAGCAATGAGACGTCAAATCACAATGCCGCACCTTCCCGGACGAAGCAACCATTATTTCTCACTTCGGTTCGACATCATCTCAAACCACGTACTAGTATTGCTTCTGCCTCAAGAGGGACATGCGCATCGCCTTGGTACATCATGACACATGGGACCACATGACAGGCCATGCTCCCCCGCCGATCGCTGGGTAAAATCACCTCATTTTTACTACACTTCCTCCGGATCGGTTTACTACATGGCATGCACGTCGTTCTAGGTTGAGAATTTAACTAGCTGTATATATATATATATATATATATATATATGTGATGAACAATATGCTAGCCTTTTAAAAAATGTATACTTTTGTACAGTAGTACTCCACTATCGATGGATTGCGCCATGGAACAAAAATTGAAATTTAAAAAAAAGGTGGTACATATAGAGAGCGCTCGTCGCCAAATTATGCATATAGTACTATTAAAAAATCTAGTACGTGCTTAATTGGGGTGCTAAATTATATTAAAGAAATACTAGTACTAGTATGTACATACTGAAGAGTTAAAGTAACGAGAAGAAACATAACATAGTTCCGCTGGGGGCTCAGCACAACACACCCCTCAAATTAAACTAAGCACACCTGAAATTAAACTATGCAACTAATCCCGTAGACATTGCATTAGAAGTTTAGAACTGCCATGAGCAACGACACTTCCACCCTACTCGGAGTCCTCGTCTACGTCCTCGACTTCGTCCTTGTCCCTCTTCCTCTTGGCTGATACTTCTTTGCTTGAACCGCCAACTTGGCCGTTGCTCTTCATCCAACCCTTGTAGATATTGAAACAAAGGTAGCCATCCATTGCAGTGTACTGGATGTGGTCTATATCTAGTACATTCCGCTGCCATGCATGACGATGAAACATGTAATGAGGTTTCTCCAGTTTGCGGTACGAAGGATGAACCATGGCTCCTGCCAGGGTCAGCATTGAGGGCTGACGAGAGGGCACTAGCCAATTCTTCTGGAGGTCGAAGGGGTTGCCTACAACGAGGCCTATCCGATGCAGGACTTCTTTGTCGTTCTTAAAGTCTACATTAACGAATTTGATTGTTTTGTCCTCGAGGAAGTTCTTAAAATCCTGGAACTCAACGTCGGCATGGCATATGTGGTAGACCAAGGAAACGTTATGTACGCAAACCTGGATCACGGCGGGCTTCTTCCTCTCTTCGTCCTTTAGATCCTTATCTCGTCCCAAGACTGTGGTGTAATCAACATCTAGACCAGCGACCCACTCATCATGTGAGCTTTCGAACATGCATCTGAAGCGAGAAAGGCATCCTTTCACCGTTGCGGAAGTACGGGTGTAGATGACGTCGAACTCATTGCCGGTGATGGTTCTAACCTTGTACTCCCCGCCGATCAGGGAGATTTGGGACGCCATGGATTTGGGTAGAGGGTTAGGATTAGTGGAACTGCCGTAATGTGAATGGACGGGGTGACTTGGACCGAACCACCATAGTATTAAAGGACGTGCGGGAAAGAGTAGGAGCGAACTGCCAGCGTGCGAACGGCAGGGTAGTGGCTTTCCATTCTCCCATGATACGGGCTTCCGAGAGCCCTTGGATCTGAGATCGAACGGTTGCATGGCGTGATTCTAGACCTATGGGTGAATATCCTATCCTGGAGGGTTATTCTTAAAATTTTCAGCAACTTAGCATGCGACCGTTTGATCTTAGATCCAAGGGCTGCCAGCAGCCTGTATCATGGTCGCGCCTACCATGACCGTCCCGTCGCTCGTGTGGTCGCGCCCTTGGAGATTTAACATGGTGCGTTAGGCTATCTGATGTTGGCATGTCATACATAGTCATCACTTAGTCACTCATACTACAACAAGGTTGGCTATAAGTTTATTTTTTACTCCTCTCTATCTCTTTCTTCGTACTCCCTCCGTCCCATAATATAAGAACGTTTTTGACACTAGCTAGTGTAGTGTCAAAAACATTCTTATATAATGGGACACAGGGAGTACTAGTATTTATTGCATTTGCCAAGGAGTGACCTCTTCCAATGAAATGGTGTTGCTAAGTTTGCTTCATTTAATTAGCTATAGACTCAAAATTGTCTTTTCACCTAGGTACATGCGCTTAGTACCGTTTCTTCATTGGATCACCAAACTAGTCTCTCTCTTCTTGATTAACTTGCCACATCAGACTTTATGCCTATGTGGCAAGCTTAAGCACCTGTAGGAGCAAGTAAGTACAATAGTACTCCTTTCACATAGGTGAGTAAGTCATCTTAGGCTGTGCACCATGACCAAGGAGGAGGAGAAAACATGAAACGTTAACGTTTATTTGCTAATTAATAGTATTGCATGCAATGAACTAACCACTGCATGTCGTGTTTGATAGTCTCAAGTCATTAAAAGCATGCACACCCTTTATCTCTTATTGGTTGATATGTCAAGAAACAAGAAACGAGGTAGAAGTTAATGCATCGCGCCTAAGTGTTTTGGGATTATTTGATTTTCGTAAGATGACTTACACACCTAGACGGAGGGTGCGCTTTACATGGCATTTTTGCATATGTGGAGGAAAGAGAGGCAAGGAAAAAGTGGAGAAGTGGGCTCTCATGCAAGAGCCAGCCTCTACTACTACATGGTGGAGCATTGGGAGAGGCACATGTATGGAGGTGGTCAGGAATCGGGAGACTCACGCCGGTCGTAGCGCCGCAGTTAAAATGATAATGGTAAGACAAATCACGGGGCCCCACCTATCCAGCAGTAACTCGCTGTCAAATCACACAACCCTACGTTTGCGGCAGCCTACTCCCTCGTCTTCTCGCGTCTCTGTCGAACCGACCAGGCGGAACTATCCCGCCGCCTACCGGGCAGGAAAAGCCCCGCCCTCGACTTTTAAATAGTATACAGTATACTAATTTTGTATCCATGGATTGCGCCCGCGCCATGGAGCAAATCGTCTATAAAACGGCGGTACACATGTATGGAGTATACAACACGCACGTTGCGTTCGCGTCGCACCCCAGACGGTCGGTCGGTCTGGCAAACTACTCTCCGAATGGAACGCGCGTCATATTGCGTTCGCACACACATGTGGGACGGCAATTGAGAACCGACCATAGGCACACTCCCCGGCCCCGCAAGTCGGGTGACTTAATAGAAGAGGGAGACGAGCGATAGTACTAGAGAAGTGTTGTGCTACGTTGGTGCACGGGCGATCCTCAGAAGACACGGAAGATCGATTCGTCCATGCATGTGACCAGACTCCAGCGAACACGCCTGGATTGGCTATCATCTACATATCGTGCAGGCTGTGTTGTACATGGCTGTAGTTGTGGTCAGAAATCTAAAAAAAGGTTTCTTGTCATCTCGCAAAATTATGTGTCATGTGCTTCGGATCACTGCGAGGGCTAAACAGCGACAACTGAGTTGGGCTAGTCATTGGGCGCACATGCACGAACAGTGACTACTCGGCTGCCATCTAGGTCAAGCCGGCTATGTTAATTAGGACATCTGTCGACGGACCCCTTTTCTACGAGTTTATCTTTAATTTGAGCTTTGTTCCTCGTCTAGTTTGTCCGTCGGGATTCATGTTGTCTCCTTTGGGCAGTGAGGTTATGATTTCTTGTCATGTGGCATTTTTTCGTGTTATATGTTATAACCCGGCGCTTCAGATCAAAATGACGACAACTGCGCCTCCGGGCTACGTGCATGAAGACTTCTCGACAGTCATTGACGAGGTCAAGCTGGCTCCAGTAGACAAAAGAAAACTAAGTACTACTCCAATATATAGGCAGGAGCCTCCGTGCTTGCTTGCTAGTGTTGCTCTCTTCACACCGTCTCGGCCTCTCCAGATCTAAACACGACAATGGTGGCCACACTCTCTCTCGCCTTGCTCACCACTGGTCACAGATCCAGCCGGATCCTCTCCGCCGGGGAAGGTGAGAAGGTGCAATGTTCACGCGGTCGTCCTCGGCGACGGCTCTTACCTACTGCTGGGCGCGTCCTGATCAGCCTGCCTTGCCGTTCTCTCCCAAGCACCGCTGGCGAGGGAGGGCCTCCGACCCCTTCTTCCTCGCAGCCGTAGTGTGGGCAGATCCAGCCTCCCGCTGCCCACCTAGCGACATCCCGGCGACCATCAGGTATAACTTCCTTCGAAACCGGCCTTGCTATACTTCCCGAGCTCTTGACGTCGCTGCATTTGTAACTTTTACTATTTCTCAGGCCCCCCTCGTAGATAGGATCGATCGGCTGTTCGAAAACCACCTAATTTTTTTTACTTTTAAGAGGTAAAACTAGTTCATGCACTCGAATCTAGTACTACTTGGTTCAAACAAGGAAGAAATGGGGTGGGGGTGGGGGAGGATTTGTTACCTGAATTTAGGACTTGGTATAAAGAGGAAATAATGGGGGCGAAAAGTAGCAGAGACTGGCTATCCAACTGGTCTCTAGGTCTAATAGGGAAATAAAGGGAAACGTAGTACAAACTCAATATAAACCCGATCTATTGGTTGAAAAAGGAAAGAAAGTGGGGACTGGGGGACAAGTCAACAGAGTAAGTCCAGCACTAGATTTGCTAGCCTAACACAGTATAAGGTGGCTATACCGAACAAAAATGGGACCAACCCAGATATGCCAAGTAAAAATTACCGACACCAACCATGCTACATGCATGCATTGGCATCCACCACAACCAGTGGGATGTGTGGCGCTCTCTGTGGATGGATCTTTATCGACAGCAAATCCTCTAACCAAATACTAGTAGCTTATATTGGCAGTTTTCTAGGGAGTACTCTTTTCTGAAAGAAGCACCAATCTATTTTTCTTTATTTGTACCTGTGTCACAACTTTGACCCAAAGGTCCAGAGCTATTTTAGGGTGATTGGCGTAGTACTCGGAGACTGATTGTAAGCATGATTTTCATTAGCTGTCACACTGATTGTAAGCATGAGCAAGTGGAAGATTAGGTTAGTGCGAAGCTTACCTTAAACCCTACCGCCGCCGTTGAAACGAGGCGAGCGTCGAGGGTACCGTGGAGAATATCGGGGAAGCGACGTCGCGCCATCCGGCCTCCTCTTGCGTTGGGAGAACGAATACTCCTATGGCTCCGGCTGGCTCTGCACCCTCACGAACGGCACACCATACTCAGTCCATTCGTTATCCTCTGGGTGCTCGACCTTCGACCTGTACGCCCACCACCTCCGCATGACTGTCGCCTCGGGCGAATCTGTCTGCTCCATCGCCCATAGGAGATACTCGATGAACTCGGAGGACTGCGGCGTGACTGCCGCCGAGGAGTACATGTACATCGCCGCCCTCATCATCGCCGTCTCGCTCTTTCACATACATTGCCACATGGCCCCCACCGTCCTCGAAATCTCCCACTCATTGTCAAACCAACTAAGGATCTCCTTCAACCTGGCTAACTTTGCCTGGTCGGCGCTGGTGATCTGCCTGATTCGCTGCTGCATCCTCTCCATAGATGTCGTTCTGAGTGGTCTGGTGCTAGCTTTGGAAGATGGGAGGAGAGACAATGGTCTTGCAGTAGAGAAGAGGGAGAGGAGAGGAGGTGGTTTTGGAATGGAGATGATGGAGAGGAGAGGAGGTGGTTTTGCAATGGAGAGAAGAACAGAAGAGGGAGAGGCGAGACGGTGGTTTTGCAATGGAGATGATGGAGAGGAGAGGAGGTGGTTTTGGAATGGAGAAGATGGAGAGGAGAGGAGGAGGTTTGCAATGGAGAAGATCAGAAGAGGGAGAGGCGAGACGGTGGTTTTGGAATGGAGATGATGGAGAGGAGAGGAGGTGGTTTTGCAATGGAGAAGATCAAAAGAGGAAGAGGCGAGACGGTGGTTTTGGAATGGAGATGATGGAGAGGAGAGGAGGTGGTTTTTCAATGGAGAAGAGGGAGAGGAGCGTGCGGCAGCGATTTACGATTGGGCGAGAGGGCCGGTGCGCTGTGACTGGATCAAAATCAAAATCAATTTACCCTTCAACTAAGAAAGCGACCCCACATTAACTAGTCTCCCTTTTATTCTGGGTCATAATTGACCATGATTTTTGCACATAAAATATATGTTATACGTTGCAAAAATAATATAATTTGAAAGTACATTCATATACGAACCAAACGATACAATTTTTGGTGACATGCATTCACATTTTGCTTGTCACATACAGTACGTGGTCAAACTTTGACCCAAAATATGCAAAACAAAAAAAATACTTCCAAGACCAGCGCCGCTCTTCTGCTCTTCTCCTGTTCCAATCTAAATCCACCGCCGCTCCTCTCCTGTTCCAGTCTAAATCCAGTGCCGCTCCTCTCCTCTTCCATTTCAAAACCATCGCCCCTCCTCTCCTGTTCCAGTGCAAAACCAGTGTCGCTCCTCTCCCATTCTAATCCAAAACCAGCGCCGCTCCTCTCCTCTTCCATTCAAAAACCACCGTTGGCGAGTGAAGGTGCTGTGGAGAAGTAGATCGATGGAGGAGTACAACCGATACGTGAGGATCGCAGACGGCGACCATGTGAAGCTAGCTAGGATGTTGGAGATACAGTCTTGGTTTGACAACCAGGACCAACTAGCGGCGACGGCGACATCCATGGCCAAATATCTGCAACAGAGTGAAAAGGCGGTGATACTCCCGGAGGGAGTCGCGCCGGAGTACATGGAGCTACTCCTATGGACCATGGAGCAAATAGATTCACTGAATCCGATTGTGAGGGAGCGGTAGTGGGAGTATTGATATTAGATGGAGCATCCACCAGAGATTGAAGGATCGAGCATCTACAGGGTGCCGTTTGTGAGGGTGTCCTGCCAGAGTGAGCCTGTGGAGTCTTCATCGACCGAACCCAACTGCAAGAGGAGAAAAGTAGTTGGCCCGACGATGCTTCCCCGCCATCCTCTCCCTCGCCGTTCACATCATCTCACGGGGCGGCTGTCTACCGCCGAGGAATAGGAGGGGACTGTCCCCCAGCCAAATAGTCGGGCAGGTTGTGAATTGTCAGGAGGAGCTTAGGGTTGTCAGTATTTGCAGGTTGTGAATTGTGTTTTGTGTTGTGTATTTTGAGAGTACTTTCAGATATGAATGTCTTTTGAATTTCAGATTTGCAATATTGAGCATATGAAGAATTTTATGAATTCTAGAGATCTATTTTAGCACTTAAAAAAATTTAGTTTCATAGGAGTATAAAAGTGCGCATTTAGAAGAAAGCGCAAGTTTTAGTTTCAGATAAGCGCAAGTTGATTTCGAGATAAGAAACTGCAACTTTCAGAGGCAGAGCATTTATATTAACACAGCCTTTTCAAACAGCGTTAACATCATGTTGGAAGTTTTATTCGTGGTCAAAAATGGAACTACCAGCCAGTTAACATCATGCTGATCAACATTCATGCATAGCACATCTTCATATGATGCACAGTCAAAATGCCCACACAATGTTGAGTGTGCGAAACAAAGAGAAAACAAGGGACGGAGTTTTGGCAAGTGTTGGACGTGGTTTTGGGCTGCCCCGTTTAGGCTTTGATTTTTAACATGCGCAGCCCACGACCTCGGATGGGAGGGCCTGTTTGTATTTTCTTAGGGCCGTCATGTATCGACCGGCCTATGGACCTCCCATCCGAGGTTTTATTTTTGGCAACCCAATTTATGTATTTTTTTGAAGAAAACGCAGCGGTCTGTTCTATTTTTCTATATAAGAATAGGAACGCGAGGTACAACTTATGTTTCCCTTTTAACTATATTATATATATTTAAATTATTTTATATATTATTATATATTATTTTTATTGTCATCATATATTTAACAGATACTTACATATGTAAGAATACAATATCCCACATCTTATTAACTTATAAAATAATTTCTTAACAAATAAAATCCTGGATTGTTTTGGCACAAAAATCCCAGTGATTGTGTACAAAAGCTTGGTAAGATTTAAGGATGAATGTAATAATATCACTTATCATTTAAATATATTTATAACAAAATGCTCAGCCCTTTTTTTATTTTTTGATAACATTGTTGGCCCAACCCAATATTATAATTAGAATCAGCCCCGCAAAATCGTGTATCTAGATAAAGTGCAAATGGCCTGTAATTTTTTAGGAAATAAAATAAATGGGCCGCATGAAAGCTACATTAATTGTTTACCCAGCCCAGCTAATGGCTGTAATTCAAAAAAAAAGATCAAATTGACTGTAAATTCTACCGCGCAAAAAAAGACTGTAAATTGTGAAAAAATGGGTTGAATACGTGCCACTTTTTTGGAGGCTGAAATGTGGGCCAATAGGTCGAAGCAAACACAAGTCGTTGTAAATTTACATCCAACGGCCGGCATCCATCTTCAATCTCTCGTCTTCTTCCTCCAGCACCGCCGGGACCACCTCCCGCCTCCTGCTGCTAGCAGCTCTGCTTAGCACGCTTCGCTATGAAGCGCTACTCCACCGTTGGCCAGACCATCCCTCCAACCCTCCACACCTCCTGTTCTTCTCCACCGACTACCGAACCACACCGCACTAGAACTAGTTAACCCTCATACACCTCTCCGTCTGCGACTCTACTCCCGCGTCTTCCCATCTCCGGCTCGTTGCTGTCCAGGGCCTCGCCGTCGTGATGCGCTCGGCGCGGCGTGGTCAACATGGTCAAAGAATGACACCATCGGAAGTAGGCTATGCGTGGAGAGGCTGACAGCTGGGTCCACGGCCGCACACAAGGAAATGCCTCCTTATTACGCACAAAATAATGATTCCTCCACCTGACATCTGGGACCCACCGGAAGGGCCTCTGTATTTCGCGAAAAAAACGTGCCCCCCGCTGACTTGTCGGACCCACCAGCTATCTTCGCACGCAAGGAAGTGCCTCCTTATTACGCACAAAAAAAATGAATACTCCCCCTGCCAGCTGGAACCCAGCATACTGGGAGGCTGACTTGTGGGCCTACCAAGTTGACAGGAACGGAGGGCTTTGTCAACTTAGTCAATATGAACGATTCTAGCTCCTGTTACCGTAGAATGTTCATCCAACGGTTGTAGTGCTTCTTCAACCTCTGGTCTTATTGCTCCAGCCGCCCAAACCAGCGCTGGTCGTGCCGCGTGCTCCTGCCTCGTGGTCGGCTGTGATGCTGCGGAGGCCTCACCGCCCCCTACTACTCCCACCGCTGGCCAGGCCATCCCTCTACTCACCTACACCCCCTGTTAATCTACGGCGACAGCAGCCTCACACCGCAGCCGAACCAGTGAACCCTCATACTCCTCTCCGCGCAGGCTTCCACTGCCGCGTCTTCCCCGGCTCCCCGTCGTCCCCTTCCTAGGCCTTGCCATCGTCCACCGCCCTGATGCTCTCGGCGCGGCGTGGTCAACATGGTCAAGGAACGGCTTCCATCGGACGTGGATCATGCGTGGAGAGGTCGACGTTGGGTCCACGACCGCAGCAAGGAAGTGCCTCCTTATTACGCGCAAAATAATTATTCCTCCACCTGACGACGGGGACCCACTGGACGGGCCACCATATTTTGCGAAAACAACGTTTCCCCACTGACTGCTGGGACCCACCAGCTACAACTTCGCATGCAAGGAAGTGCGTCCGGGCAAAAAAAATGATTCGCCCCCCTGACTGCTGGGACCCACCAGCTACATCTTCGCACGCAAGGAAGTGCGTCCGGGCAAAAATAAAACAATTCGCCCCCCTGACAGCTGGGACCCACAAGCTACATCTTCGCACGCAAGGAAGTGCACGCGGTCGGGACCCACCGGTCGAAGCGTGCGAAGCGTTGTCATTCTGGTCGCGAATGTGCGTACATCTTGGTCGTTGTAGAAACACATGCGTGTAATAAGTAGTAGAGGCGCGCGACGTAGCATGTACACGCGTCGTATGATGGCGAGGTGCAAGAAAGAAAATATGGCCACGTATGTGTACATACGGGCAGGGTCTCGAACGCCTAGTCACGCATAAGTACGGCGAGGGCTCGTGTTCATGGGGAGGCAACGGAATGCGTCGTGTTCATGGGGAGACAATGGAATGCGTCGTGTTCATCGGGAGGCAACAGAACGCGTGGGAGCCAACTGGCTTGGACGGAACAGGCGATGGAAACAAGGCCTGGCGTACCGCAGAATAGAGGAAACGGACCTCCTACGGTCAAGCGGGGTCTGTTGATCGGGAGGGTGTGGCGCCGCCAAAAGCGGAGAAGCGGACCTCCTACGGTCGAAGCGGGGTCTGTTGATCGGGAGGGTGTGGCGTACCGCAAAAGCGGATTTAAACGGACCTCCTACGGTCGAAAGCAGGGGTCTTGTTGATTGGGTGGGGTGTGGCGTCCAAAACGCAGATTTAAACGGACTTGTGTTGGGCGCTACGGTCGAAGCGGGGAGGGTGTGGCGTACCGCAAAACGGGACTCCACGGGATACTGTTCATCTCCACCGTCGACCTCCACCAGCCTCCATGGGCTACCGTCAACCTCCTCAAGCCTCCACGGGCTCCTGTTCATCCAGCATCCACCGCGCGCTACTCCACCGGCTACTGTTCAACCACCCCTCCACGAGCACCCCTCCACCGTCTACTGTTCATCCAGCCCTCCACACCACGGGGTCCTGTTCAACCACCCCTCCACGGCCACCCATCCAACGTCTACTGTTCATCAAGCCTTCCACACCACGAGGTCCTGTTCAACCACCCCTCCACGGTCACCCCTCCACTGTCTACTGTTCATCCAGCCCTCCACACCACAGGTTCCTATTCATCCAGAGGCAATGCCACCGCCTTTGTTCATCCAAACCCCCAAAGAACGCTCCTTTGTTCATCGAGGTAGCATCGATCGGCTTGATTAGCAGCGAGAGCGAAGAATCGCTCCATCGAGTTGATTAACGTACCATCGATCGATCGCTCGGGTTCGAGAAGCGTAACTTTGTAGTGCAATCGCTCGGGTTCAGTTAGAGCCCAACGCCTTGCTTGGCTTTAGTTAGAGCTAACGCCTCGCACACACACGCGTACATACGAGAGAAACGCGCATCGCTCCGCCCCCGACCTCCCACTATAACCTGCAACTCCCCGAAATTTTCCTCCCCCTCGCTTCTACCACAGTTTTTTCCGTCATGGACGACCCAAAGAATGTCATGCAGCTGCGTCTCTGGCCCGCCCTGGACAAAAAGCCCATTTTCTGTCATGATTTTTTGTCATAGAAGTAGGAGCCCACCACATCTATGATGATACCGGGTTTTGTCACAATTATCGTCATAGAAGTGTCATAAGTATGACAGAAAAAAATTCGTTCGGCCCAAAATTTCACGGATGTGTCTTTTTTTGTAGTGAAACTAACCCGGACTGACGCTGTTTTCAGCAGAACTGCCATGATGTTGTTTTATCTGTAGACAACAAAAGTTCTCGGAATGACCTAAAAATCCACGGAGGCAGGTTTTGGAAAATATAAAAATACTAGCGAAAGAATCAAGACTAGGGGCCCACACCCTGTCCACGAGGGTGGGGGGCGCGCCCACACCCTGGGCACGCCCCCTGTCTCGTGGGCCCCCTGAGGCTCCACCGACCTCAACTCCAACTTCATATATTCTGTTTCGCGGAGAAACAAATCAGAGTGAAAGTTTCATCACGTTTTACGATACGGAGCTGCTGCGAAGCCCTAATCTCTCTCGGGAGGGCTGATCTAGAGTCTGTTCGGGGCTCCGGAGAGGGGGATTCGTCGCCGTCGTCATCATCAACCATCCTCCATCACCAATTTCATGATGCTCACCGCCGTGCGTGAGTAATTCGATCATAGGCTTGCTGGACGGTGATGGGTTGGATGAGATTTACCATGTAATCAAGTTAGTTTTGTTAAGGTTTGATCCCAAGTATCCACTATGTTCTGAGATTGATGTTGCTATGACTTTGCTATGCTTAATGCTTGTCACTAGGGCCCGAGTGCCATGATTTTAGTTCTGAACCTATTATGTTTTCATGAATATATGTGTGTTCTTGATCCTGTCTTGCAAGTCTATAGTCACCTGTTATGTGTTATGATCCGACAACCCCGAAGTGACAATAATCAGGATACTTCTCGGTGATGACCGTAGTTTCAGGAGTTCATGTATTCACTATGTGTTAATGCTTTGGTCCGGTTCTCTATTAAAAGGAGGACTTAATATCCCTTAGTTTCCGCTAGGACCCCGCTGCCACAGGAGGGTAGGACAAAAGATGTCATGCAAGTTCTTTTCCATAAGCACGTATGACTATATTCGGAATACATGCCTACATTACATTGATGAATTGGAGCTAGTTCTGTGTCACCCTATGTTATAGCTATTACATGAGGAATCACATCCGACATAATTATCCATCCCTGATCCAATGCCTACGAGCTTTTCACATTTTGTGTTTCGCTTATGTACTTTTCCGTTGCTACTGTTACAACTACTACAAAACCATTATCTTTACTTTTGCCACTGTTACCTTTATTATCATACTACTTTGCTACTAAATACTTTGCTGCAGATACTAAGTTATCCAGGTGTGGTTGAATTGACAACTCAACTGCTAATACTCAAGAATATTCTTTGGCTCCTGTCGGTGTCAATACCGGCGGATCTCGGGTAGGGGGTCCCGAACTGTGTGTCTAGGCGGATGGTAACATGAGACAAGGGACACGATGTTATTACCCAGGTTCGGGCCCTCTCGATGGAGGTAAAACCCTACTCCTGCTAGATTGATATTGATGATATGGGTAGTACAAGAGTGGATCTACCACGAGATCAAGGAGGCTAAACCCTAGAAGCTAGCCTATGGTATGATTGTTGTAATGGTTATCTTGTCCTACGGACTAAAACCCTCCGGTTTATATAGACACCGGAGAGGGCTAGGGTTACACAGAGTCGGTTACAATGGTAGAAGATCTACATATCTGTATCGCCAGGCTTGCCTTCCACGCCAAGGAAAGTCCCATCCGGACACGGGACGAAGCCTTCAATCTTGTATCTTCATAGTCTTGGAGTCCGGCTGTCCGGACACCCCCTAGTCCAGGACTAACTCAGTAGCCCCTGAACCAGGCTTCAATGACGATGAGTCCGGCGCGCATATTGTTCGTCATTGCAAGGCGGGTTCCTCCTCCGAATAATTCATAGAAGATTGTGAACACCAGGATAGTGTCCGACTCTGCAAAATAAATTCCACATACCACCGTAGGTAGAATATTATGTACACAAGCTCAATCTGCTGACGTATTTTGTGGCATGACGTCACACCACCACCAAGCCTTTACTGGAATTGTTTTTTATTATACCACCTCAGCGCGTTTAGCGAAGCAGTTTCCTTGGCACGTCTTGTCGAAGCAGAGATCGTATTCCCCTTATTCCGGGATTCTAATCAATACGGACGTGGGTAACCCAACCGCGCCTGTCGCCACGCCCCCTCTATCGAAGGCGAGTCCCGAAGGGTCACGGAGACGGCTCTTGGTATTCTTCCTCTTTATAACGGGACCAAGGCTCGTTTCTTTTCTTCAATCCTCCGTTGAATCTTCTCCTTGCCCCATGTTCCAACACCCAGAGCCCCAGATTCGAGTGCCTCGGACCTTTAACAATGTCCGGCTCCGACCTTCAGGGCCGGTGGATGCCTTCCTCCGTTACGGAGAAGGACGTGCTAAAGCTGCGAGAGGCCAAGTACCTGTCTTACGAGATTTCACACAGGTTGCCCGCCGAAGGGCAGGCCATCCCCTCCCCCGAGCCCGGCGAGTATGTCGTCTTTGTATCCCACCTCCGTCGGGGTTTAGGCTTCCCGATGGATCCTTTTGTGAGAGGGCTCATGTTCTACTATGGGTTGGAATTCCACGACTTGGCTCCGGAGTCCATCCACCATATTTCTGCATTTATTGTTGTCTGCGAAGCCTTCCTCCGCGTCACCCCCCACTTCGGCCTGTGGCTGAAGACCTTCAATGTGGAGCCGAAGATGATCGAGGGGCGTCAGCGGAGTCTTGGCGGGCAGCCGAAGGAGGAGGGCCGGCGCCCGTGCCCGAGGGCTCCTTCCAAGAGGAGCTCGGCTTGTGGCAACAGGAGTGGTTCTATATTACCGTTCCGAAGGGCAGCAGGCAGAAGCCACCGCCCGTATTCCGCTCGGGACCTCCACGACGGTTGATGTCATGGGTCAACCAAGGGCTCAACTGGGGGCCGTCAAAGGATGTGCCCCTACTGCAGGGCCGGATTCGAGACCTCCAAGCGAGGGAGATCGATCTGGTTGTGGTGATGCAGGTCATGCTGATTAGGCGTCTCCTGCCCTGCAAACGCCGCCCTCTCCGTCTATGGGAATTTAATCCGGAGGGACCACGGATTCTCCAACACTTCATGGGTACGACACCCGTGGAGATGTACAAATTGTTCTTCGGATCACGGGAGGTGTGTCCGGAATTGACCGAGGACGCTGGCCTAAGCTGCAATCGCCCGGATACACAAGTAAGTAGCTCAGTGTTCGGACATACCGTTTGTTTGCCTCTCTACAATTCGCCTTTTAACCCGTTGTCCTTTAACAGGAGTGGATAGCGCAAGCAAAGTTGATCGGTGTCGGCCCCCTCCGGAGACGCGCGGATCCGTGCGGTCAGATCTTGGAGGTTGCGCCTTCCAAAGAATGCGAAGGGGAAAATAAGGGAGATACCGCCTTGCCCAAGGAGGCGCTTGAAAAAGGGGGATCAAGAATCCCTCCCTCCAAGGGGAGAAGAGGACCGCCTCCGAGGACCCGGAGGCCAAAGCCCCTAAGCGGGGGAAGAAGTCTTCACCAGAGGGTCCTGCATCCGGGGAGGCCCCGGCCGCACAGTCTCCCCTAAAGAATCAGCCCTCCAGCGAGCCGTAAGTAGAGAAAGGGGAATTTGATAATAAGAGACATCCCTATTTGTGCTTCTGAGGATAACTGAAGTTTTTACCTTGTAGTTCGGATCTCCGACCTTCTCAGATGAGCTCGTCTTCGGGGGACCTTCGTCCGGAGATGATGGAGAGCGAGACGCCTCCATCCGCTGCGCCGTCGGATAGGGCGGACGAGCCTGAAGTGTCATCACGGAGGGTGTCCCCGAGCCCGGCAGGGCCGAAGAGTTCGGCGCCGACTAGTGTTCGGCCGGGGGAGCTGAAGGATGTGCTTGAGAGGGCGTCTATCTCAGAAGATCACCATGCATTGATGAGTATGGTGATTGGAAGGGTTTCGTCTGCCGAAAGCGGATTGCGCAATGCCGTCAGGAGTTTGCTGGCGGGGTTTGAAGTACGTAAAAATGACACACCTTTTTGACAGTTTTGCACATAAAGTGTGCCCTGTATAGATAGTAGCCCCTGAGACTCGGTAGGTTGTCGAAAATGACAGCGTGCCGAGGATCAAAATCGCAGGTATTAACTGTTGCCTTTCCTAAGCAGGTGGCAGATAGTCCGGGGGCCAGTCGGGCTGATAGAGTTGCTGAACTAAAGCGGCAGCTTGACGTTGCAGATGCGGACATCGCGCTGGTCAACAAGCGACTTGACGAATCGCAAGGTAAGTTTTTTTTCATGGTCACCTAGTAAGGGAGCCGAAGGCCACCTCTTACAATATGTGTGCTTTATGCAGATGGTGCCGCTGCTGTGGAGAGCCTTCGGGCAGAACTTGCTCAAGCTAAGGAGCAAGCCAGAAGGAGTGATGCGGCTGCCTCAAGGGCGGCCGAGGAGTTAGAAGCCGAAAGGGCTGCACACTGCCAAAGCAGGGAAGAGATGACCGAAATGGCCGTTAAGTTAAAGGATCGCCTATCAGAGCGAGAAGACCTGGGGAAGGCCACCGCCGAAGCCAAGGATGCTCGTTCTGCAATGCGGGCTATAAAGGAGGAGCTGCGCCAGGCCGGAGACATTGTGGCTGGCAAGCCTTTTCTGCTGCGCCGAAGGTTTACGGATCCAAAGTATGCCCAGCTTGGCCAGCTGTGGGGTCCGGAGGATCCTTATATGGACTTAGCGGCGAGTGCGACGGATGCCGTTGTGCACTTCCGAAGTCAGAAGGATCACAAGACGGAGGAGTTGTTTTGGTCTCAATTCCATAGTCCGGATCGTTCACTTCCGCTGACCGATCGGTTGGCCAAATGGGCTGAGCTGAATAGGTTGTCCGGACTTGCCATGACGGATATCATGACTCATGTCTGGCCGGATAGGCCCAAGCCGAAGATCTATTTTGGCTTATTGCAGCAATTTCTTGGGGCGGTGCCGCATATCAAGGCGATGAAGCGGTCGGCCTGCATAGAGGGTGCACGGATGGCCCTCGCCCGTGTGAAGACACATTGGGCGAGATGGATGCCACGCTGTTGCGACCGTGGTTGGACGAGAGCGATTACCGCCGAGCACTATTTTGGGGAGGTTCTGCGTGGTGCTCGTGTAATAGAGTCGCAGTGCTCAAAAAATGTCACGTTCAAATGAACGTTTTTATTTTATAAAACAATGTTTATGATGTGGGCGCTTTTTGTACTTGTGCGTTCAAGTATTGAAATATCTCCTGTGCGGCCATTTGTGTATATGTATGTATTACCTGAAAGATGGCGGTCGTCAGCTTCAGCCCCCACGCACAAGGTGCGGAGGTGTTCGCAAAAATAGCGCATTTTCACACTTAATCCGACGTCTCGGTCCTGTTAAGGAGGTGGTAGCATAGCAAACGAGGCAACCGGACTATAATGCTTTATCACTTTCACTTAGCCATTGGAGTTCGAGGGTGGGACTACGATATAGCCCTGAGGGGCACCACGCTCTCCGGATTCGGGACGCGTATGTGCCTAACCGGGAAACGGTCCTTCGTCAAAGCGGAGGAATTCTAAACATTCCGGTAGTCGATCGAGTGGTTGACCGATCTCTCATTGTATCATGTGATCGGTTTTGGCTTTCTCTCTTGAGGTGCTCGCCCGGCCGAACTGGGTACAATCGCAGTAGTTCTCTTGGTGCGCGTTAGCGATGATCTGAGCGTAAGGCAGCAAAACACGAGCCAGGCAAACCCAACATTTGACCAAAGACATGATTCGGAGCTGATGCATATAAGGCCTAACTCGAGACGCCGAACACTCCCTAAGGTGTTCGGTCTTTATAATAATGGGCAGAACAATGCCCTAAGCCCCTAGTGTCCAGATACGAGCAAGGTCTTCTAACGCGGCCAATGCCAAAACGTCAGTCTCCTCTCTGGTTATAATGAGAAACCAGGGGATTATAACAACAAGAGACAGTAAAAAAAGGGTTTACGCAGGGTCTTAATCTGAAAAGAATCCTTGCAACAGGTCCCTACTGCACGTCTGCGCCTGTGTCTCCGTTGTGCCGTTATCCTGGACGGGTGTGCATGTTGTTCATCTATAAAAAGTGAGGAACTTAGTTTGAAAGGAAGTCATGCAAAAAGTGCATATAAAATTGAAATATTAATGAATGAATAAGGCTGAGCCTATATTAGCTCATTATTGCTTATACGCACAACCCCTTGTGAAGGGGCGTGCGGCTAGGGAGCCCCTAGCCTATTCATGTCGGACCCGTCTAGCCGTGTTCGGGGTATTTGAACGACCTTTTAATGAAATGAAGCCACGTGGACCGGGCATTTTAAGTGTAAGAGACGCGTAATGTGGTATTGCGTTGAAGCGGACAAAAGCTTCACGTCCCAATAGTGCTTGATAGCTACTTTTGAATGGGGCGACATGGAAGATTAGCCTTTCGCGTCGAGAGTTGTCGGGTGACCCGAACACAACTTCTACTAGTAAGGAGCCCGTGCATTTGGCGTAAGGGCCTGGCGTCACTCCTTTGAAAGAAGTGCGGCTATATCGAATTTTAGTAAGGTCTATCCCCAACTTGCGGATTGTGTTCGGATATAGCAGATTTAAATCGCTGCCGCCGTCCATCAGGACTTGTGTAAATTGTAGTCCGTCGATTGTAGGATCCAATATCAGAGCAGTCCATCCTACGTTTCGAATACCCCTGGAATAATCCAGGTGGTCGAAAGTGACTGGTTTTGACATCCAATGTCGAGGTTCCGCTGGGGTGGACCGTGCGACACCTACCTTAGCGAGTGCCGCATTGTTTTTCCGTACTATCACATGAAGTGAGTTTACTGTTTTGACTTCTTGTGGGAAAGTCTTTTGTTTTCCGGTGCTCTGCTGGTGGGGTTCGTCATCGTCCTCGCTTGGCGAGTCGAGCCCCTTGTGTGCGGCGTTGAGTCGGCCGAACTGTTTGAAAACCCAACAATCTCGGTGGGTGTGGTTTGCAGGCCTTCCGGAGGTACTCTGGATTTGACATATCCAATCCAGAATTTTGTTTAAGTTGGATAGCTCATCACTGTTGTCCTTAAGAGACAGTGTTTTGTTGTTTGGCCGCGAGCTTTTGAATCCAGCGTTGACCGCCGTGTTCTTTGGGCTTTTTTCTTTATTCCGGCGCTGATCCTTTCTGCGCCGTGATTTTCCGTTTCCATCTCTGATCTCGGATGTACTCGGGTCGCTAGTGCTGCATCTTGCTAGCCAGCTGTCTTCCCCCGCGCAAAAGCGGGTCATGAGGCTTGTTAGCGCGGCCATTGTCCTCGGCTTCTCTTGGCCGAGGTGTCTGGTGAGCCATTCATCTCGGATGTTGTGTTTAAAAGCTGCTAAGGCTTCAGGGTCCGGACAGTCGACTATTTGGTTCTTTTTGGTAAGGAACCTGTTCCAGAATTTGCGCGCTGACTCTCCGGGCTGTTGAGTTATATGACTTAGATCGTCTGCATCCGGAGGGCGGACATAAGTCCCTTGAAAATTTGCTCTAAACGCGTCCTCGAGCTCTTCCCAACTTCCAATAGTGTTTTCCGGGAGGCTTTTGAGCCAATGCCGAGCTGGCCCTTTGAGCTTGAGGGGTAGATATTTTATGGCGTGGAGATCATCTCCTCTAGCCATGTGTATGTGTAGTATGTAATCCTCTATCCAGACTCCAGGGTCTGTTGTCCCGTCGTAAGCTTCTATGTTTATGGGTTTAAACCCTGCTGGAAATTCATGATCCAGCACCTCATTGGTGAAACATAGTGGGTGTGCGGTGCCCCTGTATTTGGGTGTGCCGCTGTCTTTGAACACCTGGCGTGTTGTGTTGCTTCTTGGGGCCCTCTTTTTTGGCCCGTAAATGGACCTGACCGGGCCATTTGTTTTCCGAGGATCATGAGTCGGCTTGTGTGCGGCGCCGCTTGTTGCTTTTGGCCTGTCATTTGGTCGTCTATCCGGCCAGGCGGCTTCTTTATTTTTTGACTGTGGTGGCTCTATGGCTTCCTCGTCAAATTCTGGCAGCAGCTTGCGCTTCGGGTAACTCTTTGATTGATGGCCATTGCCATATTTGTCTGCGGTCTTGAGCACTTTGCTCCATCTCATTCTGAGTACGTCTTCCGCTGTTTTGAGCTTCCTCTTTTCTTTCTTCAGGCTTCTTGCAGTGGCGTGAAGTCTTTTGTGATTGTCCTTATGCTCCGGTGGTGTGTCTGGCGTGAGATCGTCTGGACTGTTGTTTTCGCCGGGCATAGATTGATTATCCGATTCATCCTATTCGGATGGTTGCTTGGTTGCATGTTCGTCGCCCACTGATTTGCCCTGCTCTATTGCTGGGTCATTAGGAGTGCTGTTTTTGTCGAGGCGGGACTTAGGGCGGCGTCTGCGTCGCCGTTTTGGTTGTTTGTCGGCGGGATTATCCTTCGCCGCGCCCCGTTGTTCCTCGTTATCGCTTCGTTTTGGGGTGTCCACCATATATACGTCATGGGTTGGGGTGGCGTTCCCGTGCTCGGTGAGCATTGGTTCTTGATCGTCTCCGGCATCGTCGTCCGTACCGTCGATGTCTTCAGAGCCGTAGTCTAGCATGTCGGTTAGATTGTCGACAGCGGCTACAAAGTGGGTGGTGGGTGGCCTTTGAATTTCTTCGTCGTCCGTATCCCAACCATCCCGGCCGTAGTCCGGCCAGGGCTCTCCGGATAGCGAGAGATGCTTTAGCGAATTTAGGATGTCGCCAAAGGGTGAGTGTTGAAAGATGCCCGCGGTAGTGAACTCCATGATCGGCGCCCAATCGGATTCGATTGGCCGGGGCGCAGGAGGTTCGGGTTCCGACAAGGAGTCCGGCGCCTTGGAGTCATGAGCTTTATAAGGGACAAAGTCAGTATTCGGCTCCATCGCCGTAGCGGTTGCAGCTCCCGAGGTGGTTTCCAGCCACCCTTCCTCGATCTGCGCGATCGGCTCCGGACTATAGGTCAGAGCGGATCCGTGTGCGGCCTCCAAGGTACTGTCTGGCGGCAGAGTTTGGCCATGCCCATCGTGACAGTGCGGCACGCTCGGCTGCGGCTCGGATCCATCGAAGATCAAGTCTCCGTGAATATCCGTCGTGAAGTTTAGGCATCCAAATCTGACCTGGTGGCCAGGGGCGTAGCTTTCGATCTGCTCCAGATGGCCAAGTGAATTGGCCCGCAGTGCGAAGCCGCCGAATACGAAGATCTGTCCAGGGAGAAAAGTCTCACCCGGGACTGTGTTGTTTTTGATTGAAGAAGCCATCAAGCCTATCAGCGACGACACAGAGGAACTCTCAATGAAAGCACCAATGTCGGTGTCAAAACCGGCGGATCTCGGGTAGGGGGTCCCGAACTGTGCGTCTAGGCGGATGGTAACAGGAGACAAGGGACACGATGTTTTTACCTGAGTTCGGGCCCTCTCGATGGAGGTAAAACCCTACTCTGCTTGATTGATATTGATGATATGGGTAGTACAAGAGTGGATCTACCACGAGATCAAGGAGGCTAAACCCTAGAAGCTAGCCTATGGTATGATTGTTGTAATGGTTATCTTGTCCTACGGACTAAAACCCTCCGGTTTATATAGACACCAGAGAGGGCTAGGGTTACACAGAGTCGGTTACAATGGTAGAAGATCTACATATCCGTATCGCCAGGCTTGCCTTCCATGCCAAGGAAAGTCCCATCCGAACACGGGACAAAGTCTTCAATCTTGTATCTTCATAGTCTTGGAGTCCGGCTGACGATGATAGTCCGGCTGTCCGGACACCCCCTAGTCCAGGACTCCCTCAGCTCCCCTTGTGTTGAATCAATAAATTTGGGTTGAATACTTTACCCTCGAAAGCTGTTGCGATCCCCTACACTTGTGGGTTATCAAGACCAATTTAAGCCATTGTTGTTGCGGGAGCATAGCTCTATTCTCTCGAGTCACTTGGGATTTATATCTGTTGATCACTATGAGGAACTTGAAAGACGAAAGAACCAAGATTTTACGCTGAACTACGAGGGGAGGTAAGGAATTGCCATCTAGCTCTGCACTAGATTCTCCTTCTGTTATTTGTAAGCTTGCGACACCTAAACCCTCTACTGCTATGAATTACGATATATGTGCATGTTATTGATGATGCCATACGCTATGCATGATACTTATGATGAAACTACTTCTGTGCGTGATACTACTTTGCCATTAGGTGAATTTCTTGATGAACAACTTGCTAGGGCTAGAGAGAATGAAATTATTGAAGATGCTATTATTGATGATAGTGATGATGGAAGTTCTCCCCTGATTATGAATTACCTGTTGTTCCTGAGGGTTATGTTATGGAAGAGGAAGCTGCTAGAGCTATCTTTGCTTGCAAAGATAGGTACGATCTTAAAAAGTTATTAGTTAAATGGAAGCGGCAGTCTCTTAATGCTAGAATGAAACCTGACCCCGCTTTTGCTACTTCACCTATTTGTGTTACTGATAAGCATTATGAATTCTCTGTTGATCCTGAAATAATTACTTTGGTAGAATCTGATCCTTTTTATGGCTTTGAATCTGAAACTGTTGTGGCACATCTTACCAAGTTGAATGATATAGCCACCCTATTTACTAATGATGATAAATCTCGCTATTATTATATCCTTAAAATATTTCCGTTCTGATTAAAGGGTGATGCTAAGACTTGGTTTAATTCTCTTGCTCCTGGTTGTGTGCTTAGTCCCCAGGATATGATTTATTACTTCTCTGCTAAATATTTCCCTGCTCATAAGAAACAAGCTGCCTTGCGGGAAATATATAATTTTGTGCAAATCAAAGAAGAGAGTCTCCCACAAGCTTGGGGGAGGCTTCTCCGATTAATTAATGCTTCACCTGATCATTCTCTTAATAAAAATGAAATACTTGATATCTTTTATAACAGACTAACCGATGCTTCCAAGGACTACTTCGATAGTTGTGTGGGTTGTGTTTTCAGGGAAAGAACAGTCGACGAAGCTGAATTACTATTGAATAATATGTTGACTAATGAAAATAATTGGACTCCTCTTGAGCCAATTCCCGAGGCAATTCCTGAGCCAATTGAGCCAACTCCTGAGCCTATTCCTAAACCCACTCAGAAGAAGAGAGGTGTTCTATTTCTCAGTCCTGAAGATATGCAAGAGGCAAAGAAATCAATGAAAGAAAAAGGTATTAAAGCTGAAGATGTTAAGAATTTACCTCCTATTGAAGAAATACATGGTCTTAATTTACCGCCTGTTGAAGAACCACATTGTCTTAATAACCCGACATAGGTAGTAAAGGTAAATTCTCTCTATAGATATGATAAAGTTGAAATTCCCTTTACTAAATTTCATAGCCCATGCTTAGATGAATTTGATAACTTTATGGCTAGACAAGAAAGTTTTAATGCATATGTTGGTAGAGAATTAAAGAATAATGCTTTTGAGATAGGACGCTTGAGTGATTATACGGCTAGAGTTATCACTACTAGGAAAAGGGCTATAGATGGAATTGACACTAATGGCGCACCGGACATGTGGTGCTCCATTACTATATACTAATGGCGCACCATGTGTTGGTACGCCATTAGTGTCCAAATACTAATGGCGCACCACATCCGCGGGTGCGCCATTAGTAATTTTTTTTTTGATTTTTTCAAAACTACTAATGGCGCACCACATCCACGGTGCGCCATTAGTAATTTTTTTTTAATTTTTTTTGTCAAAACTACTAATGGCGCACCGTGGGAGTGGTGCGCCATTTCTAGTTGAACTAGTAATGGCACACCATGCCACGGTGCGCCATTAGTAACTTGGCCACCACTTCCATCGAATGCACCCCCCGTGGATCACCTTTTCAGTTTAAAAAAAATAAAAGAAAATGATGAAAATGTCAGAAAAATAAAAGAAAATAAGTTTCCCATGTGATATGTGGTCTAGTTGTTAGGAAAATGTGCAAATATGAATTTCGACTTCATTTGCAAAATCTCTCGAGAATTTGTAAAAATGGGCATAACTTTTGCATACTAACTCGGATGAAAAAGTTTTTTATATGAAAAATCATCTACTCGAAAAGTTACATCCGAATTTAACCAGGGGAACCCCGTAAAACATTTTCAAAATCCTCAAAAACCTAACAGAAAAAAAAGATACGAGGCTTTTAAGATCTGGAGAGGCAAAAAAATTCAAACTCACTAATGGCGCACGTGCCCATGGTGCGCCATTAGTATCTTCCCGCCTTCAAAATTTAAGAAATGTCAAAAAAATAAAAAAAAAGTTACTAATGGCGCACCGGCCCATGGTGCGCCATTAGTATCTTCCCGCCTTCAAAATTCAAAATAAGTCAAAAAAATAAAAATAAAAAGTTAGTAATGGCGCACCTGCCCACGGTGCGCCATTACTATGTCGTATATATGGCTGGGCGCACCTCCTCCACTCCACCTCTCCTCCACTCCATCTCCTCCTCTCCTCTCCTCCACTCCACCTCTCCTCCACTCCATTTCCTCCTCTCCTCTCCTCCACTCCTTCTCCTCCTCTCCGGCGACCTCCTTCTCCTCTCCGGCGACCTCCTCCTCCTCTCCGGCGACCTCCTCCTCTCCGGGAACCTCCTCCTCCCTCCTCTCCTCCCCTCCCCTCCCCTCACGGTTTCTCTTCCCTCCTCTTCGGTGAGCTCCTCCTCCCTCCTCTCCTCCCATTCCCTCATGGTTTCTCCTTCCTCCTCTCCGATGCTTCGGTGAACTCCTCTCCGGCGACCTCCTCCTCCTCTCCGGCGATGTAGGTGAGCGCCTCTCCGGTGACCTCCTCCTCCTCCTCCTCTCCGGCGAACTCCTCTCCGGCAAAAGAACACGGCAAAAGAACGTACAAGATCCAAAAACAGGAATAAAATTTGAAATAATATCGTGCCAAAAAACGAGCAAAAAAAACTAGCAAAAAATGGGCAAAAAAATCACGATCCAGATCCAAATTCAAAATTCAAAAATAGCAATGGCGCACGGTGGGGGTTAGATGGTGCGCCACTACTATTTTCCCGCCTTCAAAATTCAAAAATACTAATGGCGCACTGTGGCCTATACTAATGGCGCACCAGTGGCCTATACTAATGGCGCACTATGGCCTATACTAATGGCGCACCAGTGGTGCGCCATTAGTATACCAGATACTAATGGCGCATCAGTGGTGCGCCATTAGTAAAAATTACTAATGGCGTGCTAGTAATGGCGCACCAGTGATGCGCCATTAGTAGGCAAAACTGGTGCGCCATTAGTAGGCCTTTTCCTAGTAGTGTAAAGGTGAACTTAAACTCATTAGCAAAACTGGTGCGCCATTAGTAGGCCTTCTATGGTTGCTACTCAAGCTAAGCAAGTTCTTAAAGCTCAAAATGATTTGCTCGATGAATTAAATAACAAACCTGACTTTGCTGTTAGAGTGGCTACTAGAACTAGTAGAATGACTCATGAACCTTTGTATCCTGAAGGCCACCCTAAGAGAATCGAGCAAGATTCTAAGAGAAATAATTTAGAGGCACCTAGTTCGTCTAAAAAGAAGAAAAAGAAAAACGATAGGACTTTGCATGCTTCTAGTGAACCTGTTACCGACACACCTGAGAATCTCAATGATATTTCTATTTCTGATGCTGAAACACAATCAGGTGATGAACATGAACCTAGTGATAATGTTAATGATAATGTTCATCTTGATAACAATGAGGTAGAGGTTGAACCTGCTGTTGATCTTGATAACCCACAATCAAAGAATCAACGTTATGTTAAGAGAGATTTTGTTGCTAGGAAGTACGATAGAGAAAGAGAACCATGGGTTCAGAAACCCATGCCCTTTCCTCCTAAACCATCCAAGACAAAGGATGATGAGGATTTTGAGCGCTTTGCCGAAATGATTAGACCTATCTTCTTATATATGTGCTTAACTGATATGCTTAAGGTAAATCCTTATGCTAAATATATGAAGGATATCATTACAAACAAAAGAAAGATACTGGAAGCTGAAATTTCCACCATGCTTGCTAATTACACTTTTAAGGGTGGAATACCAAAGAAACTTGGAGATCCAGGGGTACCAACCATACCATGCTCCATTAAAAGAAATTATGTTAGAACTGCTTTATGTGATCTTGGAGCCGGTGTTAGTGTTATGCCTCTTTCTTTATATCGTAGACTTGAATTGAATAAGTTGACACCTAATGAAATATCTTTGCAAATGGCTGATAGATCAACTGCTATACCTGACGGTATTTGTGAGGATGTGCCTATTGTGGTTGCAAATGTCACTATCTTAACGGACTTTGTTATTCTTGATATTCCCGAGGACGATAGTATGTCGATTATCCTTGGTAGACCCTTTTTTAATACTGTAGGGGCTGTTATTGATTGCAACAAAGGCAATGTCACTTTTCATGTTAATGGTAATGAGCATACGGTACACTTTCCGAGGAAACAATCTCAAGTTCATAGGATCAATTCTATTGGAAAAGTTCCAACTATCATTATTGGAGGTTTTGAATTTCCTCTCCCTACTGTCAAGAAAAAGTATGATATTCTTATTGTTGGGGATTTTCATATCCTCGTTGAGGTAACTTAGTGTTATTTCGAAATTTCTTTGGTTTCGTGTTATTCGGAATGAGTTTGTTAACAAGACTTGATCAACCTTGTTAGTAGATTCATTTTGATGATCATGAGAAGGATGAAACTAGAAGGCACAACCTTTTGTACCCTCTTTTTACTTTCTGTTATTTAGAATAAATAAAGCAAAAATAGTATTATCTGTCTGTTTTCTGAATTATCCGTGCAATAGAAAATATCCCGAAAATAAAAGTGCTCCAAATGCCCTGCAAATTTAGTATGATTTTTATGGAATATTTGAGGATTTTAGGCACTGAAATCACTACAGGAGGGGCAAGCACCAGGCCATGAGAGTGGAGGGCGCACCCACACCCCCTGGGCGCGCCCCCTGTCTCGTGGGCCCCTGGTGGCCCCCTCCACTTAGGCCAGCACCCACACACTCCATCCTCTTCCCAAAAAAATCCCCATCCAGCTCAAGCACGAGTTCTAGCTCATTTTGCTGCGATTTCGATCTCCTTGCTCAAAGCTCCATTCACAAAACTGCTTTGGGAGATTGTTGCTTGGTATGTGACTCCTCCATTGGTCCAATTAGTTTTTGTTCTAGTGCGTTATTCATTGCAAATTTTTGCTGCATAGGTGACCATGTTCTTGAGCTTGCATGTTAAATTTATGAGGTCCCAAGTAATTCTAAAGCATGATATAGGCTCTAGGCACTTGTAGGAGTAGTTGTTACCAATCTTGTTTAGTTTTATTCACTTTTATTTTGAAGTTACTAAAATTTCAGAAATCTTCAGAAAATGTTAAGGAGATTTTTGAGGGGCTCTTCTAGTCAAGGCTCTCAGGACAAACAAGCTAAAGAGAAGGAAAAGGCCAAATATAATCTTCCTCGTATAGCAGAAGTACGGCCGTGTGAATGGCCCTGTGACAATTTCTTGAGAGAAGCTGGAATTTATGAAGATTTTTATTCTTTGATCGAGAATGCAGGCCTCACCGATTTCCTCCACGACCGGATCGATCAGTATCTCTTACTCACCAATACATTCGTGCAAAACTTTTATTATTATCCTAAGAAGTCACCGCCTTCAGCATCATTTCATTTATATGATGAATTCAGGGAAATGTCTTTACGTAATTTTTGCGCGGTATGTAGGATACCCTTTGAGGGAAAATTAGAGGAACCATATCGTAAAGATGTGGATGACTTTGTTAACACTATCACTGTAGGGGATCCAAAGAAAGGTTCCGATGCGAGAATCTCTAGCATACACTTTCCTGCTTTACGCTACTTTGCCATATTTGCTAGTAGATGCTTGATTGGTCGTGGAAATAGTGGAAAATTCAATGTTGCTGATATTATTATTCTTCACCATGCCTTGTTTGGAGATAATAGTTTTAGTATGGGTGCCGTCATTGCTAAACGGCTAAGCCTGAATCGTACAAAAGGCCCCATCTTTGGACGTATCTATGCTGCACGTCTTGCTAGACATTTTGAGATACCTATTAGGCACCATGAGAAAGAGGAGACAAAATTGCCTCCTTACATTTTAGATTACAAGAGCATGGTAGCACATGAGTTTATTATTGACAACGAAGATAAGATGCTCTTGTATAACCCGAGATTTAATAAGAAACACAATGAGACTATTATTTTGCCTGCGCCTCTGTTGTTTGATTTGATTGCAGAGAGTTTTCTTGTCACGCCGGAAGCAGTGTAGGCTCATCGAGGCCAGGCATCCACTCCAGAACCTGAGCCGGAACCTGCACTGGACCCTTATCGTGCATCATCCTACCAGTGGGACCCAGAGAATGCCAGCCAGTGGTATCCTGATTACACCTCTCAGTACACCGGGGAGAGTAGCCACGGTCCGTGGCAATAGACCAACTTAGGCCAAAAGCCTAAGCTTGGGGGAGTACGTATTTCTCACCGACTTTACATTCATGTTCACACACTATTCTAGTCGTCGGTGCTCATACTCTTTCATTGTATTATCCATGTTAGTTTAATTTTCTTTTTCTCGCTTTCTTCTTGTGAGTTTGATAAACCTTAAGAAAACCCACAAAAAAATTAGTTAGTTTAATTTCCATGCTTTAGTAGAAATTAAAATGAAAACCCAAAAAGATTTCTCGTTCTTCTTTTTGTTTGTTGGGAGCTTTCCCGTGTAAATAGTTTTATTTTCTTTTCTTTTCTTTGGGGTCGAGAGTAGAAGACCATATTAAAAATGATTAGTGGCTCTCATATGCATGATTGTTTATTTAACTTAGAGCCCATATTACTTTGTCTTCTCTCCTGAGTTGAATGCTTGCAGAATCCAGCTTAGTCCAATGCATGTGCAGTATTATTATTATACACATCGTTCGGTCGTGCAAGTGAAAGGCAATAATGACGATATATGATGGACTGATTGAGATGAGAGAAGCTGGTATGAACTCGAACTCTCTTGTTTTTGTAAATATGATGAGTTAAACGTTCCTGATTCAGCTTATTATGAAGTAAACATGTTTGCAATGACATTTAGAGATTATAGTTGCTTGTGCCATGCTTGATTAGCTATGAGTTATAATGGTTGACCTTGCGTGCCAACATGCTATTAGAATGATTATGATGTGGTATGATGGGATGGTATCCTCCTTTGAATGAATTGAGTGACTCGACTTGGCACATGTTCACGCATGTAGTTGAAACAAATCAACATAGCCTTCATGATATTTATGTTCATGGTGGATTACATCCTACTCATGCTTGTACTCGGCGTGAATTAATTTTAATGCATGTTTATGACTGTTGTCGCTCTCTTAGTTGGTCGCTTCCCAGTCTTTTGCTAGCCTTCACCTGTACTAAGCGGGAATACTGCTTGTGTATCCAAACTCCTCAAACCCCAGAGTTATTCCATATGAGTCCACCATACCTTCCTATATGCGGTATTTACCTGCCGTTCCAAGTAAATTTGTATGTGCCAAACTCCAAACCTTCAAATGAAATTCTGTTTTGTATGCTCGAGCAGCTCATGTTTCAACTAGGGCTGACTATATCTTCCATGCTAGGTGGGTTATTCTCAAGAGGAGTGTACTACGCTCCTCATTTGCGAGAAAGGACCGGTAACCGGAATGCCCAGTCCCCTGATCCAAAAAGATCAAAGCAAATCAATACGATTAAACAAAACTCCCCTAGGGCTGTTTCTAGTTGGAGGCACTCATTGTTTCGAGCAAGCCATGGATTGATGCTTGTTGTTGATGGGGGAGTATAAACTTTTACTATTCTGTTTGGGAGCTTCCTATAATGCATGTAGTATGGAAGATACAGCCATATCATAGTTGTTGCATTGACAGTGAAAGTATGCCGCTTAAATGTTATTCAATCTCTATTTTAAAATCGACCTCTGGCACCTCTACAAATCCCTGCTTCCCTTTGCGAAGGGCCTATCTATTTCCTTTTATGTTGAGTCATCACCTTCTTATTAAAAAGCACCCGATGGAGAGCACACTATTATTTGCATTCATTATTATTGGTTTATATTGGGTATGACTTGACTGGATCTCTTTTACCATGAATTACAATGTTTAGTCAGTCCTTGATATTTAAAGGTGCTCTGCATTTACGTTTTGCGGTCTCAGAAAGGGCTAGCAAGATACCATTTTGTTATATCATGTTATGATTGTTTTCAGAAAGTGGTGTCATCCGAGTTTTATTATTATGGCTCGCTAGCTGATTATGCCATTGATATGAGTAATTGTGAGACCGAGGTTTTATTGTGAGTATGGTTAGTTCATAATCTTTGCCGAAACCTGAATGCTGGCTTTGCATGTTTACAACAACAAGAGCAAATAGAGTTTGTAAAAGTTTTTTCTTTGTCACTTTCAGTTTATCAACTGAATTGCTTGAGGACAAGCAAAGGTTTAAGCTTGGGGGAGTTGATACGTCTCCAACGTATCTACTTTCCCAAACACTTTGGCCCTTGTTTTGGACTCTAACTTGCATGATTTGAATGAAACTAACCCGGACTGACGCTGTTTTCAGCAGAACTGCCATGATGTTGTTTTATGTGTAGAAAAGAAAAGTTCTCGGAATGTTCTGAAAATCCACGGAGGCAGGTTTTGGAAAATATAAAAAATACTGGCGAAAGAATCAAGACCAGGGGCCCACACCCTATCCATGAGGGTGGGGGCGTGCCCCCTATCTTGTGGGCCCCCTGAGGCTCCACCGACCTCAACTCCAACTCCATATATTCCGTTTCGTGGAGAAAAAAATCAGAGAGAAAGTTTCATCAAGTTTTACGATACGGAGCCGCCGCCAAGCCCAAATCTCTCTTGGGAGGGCTGATCTGGAGTCCGTTCGAGGCTCCGGAGAGGGGGATTCGTCGCTGTCGTCATCGTCAACCATCCTCCATCACCAATTTCATGATGCTCACCGCCGTGCGTGAGTAATTCCATCGTAGGCTTGCTGGACGGTGATGGGTTGGATGAGATTTACCATGTAATCAAATTAGTTTTGGTAGGGTTTGATCCCTAGTATCCACTATGTTCTTAGATTGATGTTGCTATGACTTTGCTATGCTTAATGCTTGTCACTAGGGCCCGAGTGCCATGATTTCAGATCTGAACCTATTATGTTTTCATGAATATATATGTGTTGTTGATCCTATCTTGCAAGTCTATAGTCACCTGTTATGTGTTATGATCCGACAACCCCGAAGTGACAATAATCGGGATACTTCTCGGTGATGACCGTAGTTTGAGGAGTTCATGTATTCACTATGTGTTAATGCTTTGGTCCGGTTCTCTATTAAAAGGAGGCCTTAATATCCCTTAGTTTCCACTAGGACCCCGCTGCCACGGGAGTGTAGGACAAAAGATGTCATGCAAGTTCTTTTCCATAAGCACGTATGACTATATTCGGAATACATGCCTACATTACATTGATGAATTGGAGCTAGTTCTGTGTCACCCTATGTTATAGCCATTACATGAGGAATCGCATCTCACATAATTATCCATCACTGATCCAATGCCTACGAGCTTTTCACATTTTGTGTTTCACTTATTTACTTTTCTGTTGCTGATGTTACAATTACTACAAAACCATTATCTTTACCTTTGCCACTGTTACCTTTATTATCATACTACTTTGTTGCAGATACTAAGTTATCCAGGTGTGGTTGAATTGAAAAATCAACTGCTAATACTCAAGAATATTCTTTGGCTCCCCTTGTGTCGAATAATAAATTTGGGTTGAATACTTTACCCTCAAAAGCTGTTGCGATCCCCTACACTTGTGGGTTATCATAGATCAGTAGCGCGCCTATAGCTCCCCTATTTTATTTTTTGATATGTTCCTAGAGAAAACTAAGTTAAAAAATGATAGTAGCAATGATGCAGACTAGGTCCGTGATATGAGGATTATCCTCATTATCGCACAGAAGAATTATGTCCTTGATGCACCCTCTAGGTGACGAACCTATTGCAGGAGCAGATGCAGACGTTATGAATGTTTGGCAAGCTCGGTATGATGACTACTTGATAGTTTAGTGGGCCATGATTTACGGCTTAAAATCGGGACTTCAAAAACGTTTTGAACGCCACAAAGCATATAAGATGTTCCAAGAGTTGAAATTAGTATTTCAGACACATGCCCGTATCGAGAGGTATGAGACCTCCGACAGTACTTTGCCTACAAGATGGAGGAGAATAGCTCAACCAATGAGCATGTGCTCAGATTGTCTGGGTACTACAATTGCTTGAATCAAGTGGGAGTTAATCTTCCAGATAATATAGTGATTGATAGTGTTCTCTAGTCACTATCACTAAGCTACTAGAACTTCGTGATGAACTATAATATGCAAGGGATGACAAAAATGGTTCCCAAGCTCTTCGCAATGCTGAAATCGGCGAAGGTAGAAATCAAGAAAAAGCATCAAGTGTTGATGGTTGACAAGACCACTAGTTTCAAGTAAAAGGGCAAAGGAAAAGAAAGGGAACTTCAAGAAGAATGGCAAGGAAGTTGCCACTCCCCTGAAGAAAACCAAAGCTAGACCCAAGCCTGAAACTGAGTGCTTCTACTGCAAAGGAAATGGTCACCGGAAGTGGAACTGCCCTAGATACTATGGTGGATAAGAAGGATGGCAAAGTGAACAAAGGTATATTTGATATACGGATTATTGATGTGTACTTTACTAGTGTTCATAGCAACCCCTGGGTATTGGATACTGGTTCAGTTGCTAAGATTAGTAACTCGAAACAAGAGTTGCAGAATGAACAGAGACTAGTTAAGGGTGAAGTGATGATGTGTGTTGGAAGTGGTTCCAAAATTGATATGATCATCATCGCACACTCCCTATACTTTCAGGATTAGTGTTGAACCTAAATAAATATTATTTGGTGTTTGCGTTAAGCATGAATATGATTTGATCATGTTTATTGCAATACGACTATTCATTTAAAGTCAGAGAATAATTGTTGTTCTGTTTACATGAATAACACCTTCGATGGTCATACACCCAATGAAAATAGTTTGTTGGGTCTCGATCATAGTGATACACATATTCAAAATATTGAAGCCAAAAGATGCAAAGTTAATAATGATAGTGTAACTTATTTGTGGCACTGCCGTTTAGGTCATATTGGTGTAAATTGCATGAAGAAACTCCATGCTGATGGGCTTTTGGAATCACTTGATTATGAATCATTTGATGCTTGCGAACCATGCCTCATGGGGAAGATGACTAAAACTCCGTTCTACGGAACAATGGAGCGAGCTACTGACTTACTGGAAATAATACATACCGATGTATGCGGTCCGATGAGTGTTAAGGCTCGTGGCGGGTATCGTTATTTTCTGACCTTCACAGATGATTTGAGCAGATATGGGTATATCTACTTAAAGAAACACAAGTGTGAAACAATTGAAAAGTTCAAAGAATTTCAGTGTGAAGTGGAGAATCATCATAACAAGAAATTAAAGTTTATACGATCTGATCGCAGAGGCAAATATTTGAGTTACGATTTTGGCCTTCATTTAAAACAATGTTGTCGGGGCGGAGAGATCGATTCGCCGCCATGAGCACCTATGGGGCGGGCCCTTCGTCTGCAGGCAAGACGAGGGCGGAGGGAGCACAGAGAGCGATCGAGGCGAGCACGCTGGATCTTTTACCCAGCCGGGCGCGATGGACGCAGAAACCCTCTGCTGCTTTGTGTTGTATTGGGCTGGAGCTTGAAGAGCTACAGAGCAGCTACACCGAGCGTGGGAGTTGCTAAGGATTGAACCCTCCACGTTGTGCATGGGCCTCCTTTTATAGTGCAAGGGGTCACCGGCATGTGTTAACGTGGAGAGAGGGGTAAAAGTGTAAAAGAGGTGGTAGTTGGAACAGTGCGGGAACAGTGGAGCTACAGTGCTTGAACAGTGGTTTCTACCTACTTTGATAGTGGGGGACAAAGGCATTTAATGCCCGTCGCCGTCGACCCCAAAAGCTCCCGCCCTTGCGTCTCCGTCTGCCACGGCGATGGATCCATCACCGTGAAGTGCCACCGCACCCCCCAGGCTGCACAGCCATCCGCCACGCGTCTCTGGAGAAGGCCCAAGGCGACGCGTGGGCAGATGAGCTGGAGTGCGGGCACACAGCGCAGCTCTCCCGGCAAGTACCTTGCCGGGGTCTTGATCTTGCCGGGCCCGGGAGCTTGTCGGGCTCTATAACTTGCCGCTCCCCGGGCCCTTGCCGGGACGCGTATAGCGCCGAGGCGTGTCTTCTATGATGTAATCTTCTAGTCTCCCCGGCGAGCTCCTCTCGCCAGGGCCTTGCGTGAGTGATGTAATCTTGAGCTCGAACGCCTTCCGGCAAGCTCCTCTTGCCGGGGTCTCGATCTTCTGTCTTGTATACTTTGTTCTTGAATGGCTTGATACGGAGCAGGAATGGTCTCCGGCAAGCACATGGTAAGCCCTGCCGCTGGAGCTGCGATTGCCGTGCACAAGTTGGGGTCTTGAGGTACCCCTACCTTAGTACACCGACAGAGCCCCGGGCTGGGCACACACGCAGCCGAAGCGCTGTTGGGCTGGCCCAAAAAAAGGCAGGCACACGAGGCCCACGGCGTGCCGAATCCACTTCCGTCTCTGCCGCCTCCCCGTGCAACAGCACGCGTCGATTGCGGCGTCGTGGGATGGGACGTGCCCACGTTCTTTAATGAGAAGAGCGGAACGCCCCCCACTTCCCCATAAAAACAGAGGAAGCAGGCGCGGTTCCCCTCCTTGCTTTTATTGCTTCTTCCTCCTCCTCCAGAGATCCTCTTTGCGCTCCGCCTCCGCATCTCCTCCTCCGTCTCTTGCGTCTGCGGCGCCGCCGGACTCTTCGTCCTCCTTCCCTCGCCGCCTCCGCCATGGCCCCAAGACCGGAAGGGAAGGGAAGGCGGAGAAGATCAAGAAGGAGAAACCGAGCGGCGGCGGCTTCGCCAGATCGGAAGCGAGCGCCGTCTTCCGCCACGGCTCGGCGTGCAGGAACTCGGGGCAAATATTACTGTTCGGGTTAAGAAGACCACGGCGCATCCTCGGACCAGAGCTCATCCGCTGCCACCATGGACAACTATCTGGCGGGTACTATTTCTTCGCAGCCTTCTTCCACTGCGGTCTTTGTCCTCCTTTTACGAATTCTTCGCGACATCATGAACACATACGGCTTCCACCTTCTTGACTTCACCCCAACGCCATCCTCACAATGGCGGTTTTTTATATGTGCGAAAACTTCATAGGATACACCCAAACGTAGCTCTGTTCGGGCACTTCTTCACTCCTAGAGCAGAGCCCGCCCCCTCTCCGGAGGAATTTCTTGGGTTTTAAATGCGAACTTGAAGGGGTCAGACTTGCGGGGAGCTCGCGGCAAGTGGGAAGAGTGGCGTGCAGACTGGTGTTGGGTCGTCGAAGACGAGCCGCAGCCCTTCACCGCGCCGCGCACAACGCCCATCGTGCGCGGCAGAGACTGGAGCGAGCTGGATTCAGACGATATCAAGCTCGACGCTGCCCTCGTCCGGATTCTTCGTCTTCGAGCAGCAAATCTATCCATTGCAGAGGTAGGCGCAGACTTCCTCCGCCGCCGCATTGCCCCTCTCCAAGACAGGAAAAGGCCGGCCTGGGAGTACGGCGCGTTAGGGATATAATGAGGCTGCGCCCGGGCTGAACTTCAACTTCACGACGCTGAGCCGAGGGGATGGTCGGGAACTCTTCAAATATGACCCGCCCATCCAGAGTGGTTCAGACCTTCCCGGGAGTGGTGCCCTCTGCAACAGCACAGCTCGGGATCGCCTCCTCGCCATGATGCCCGCGTGCGACTCGCACGGCGTGGAGCGCACATGGATTCCGCCCGAGCCAATAGACGTCCTCAACTTCTTCGACAACCTTGAGGAGGTGGCGAAGAACAAGGACGAGACCCGGGGGCTGACACGGGACACCACGGACCAGGAGCTCGCGTACATAGCTTCTCGGGCCGAAGAGGCTGCTGCAGCCGCAGCGGCAGGAGAGTTCGGCTATACGCCCGAGGAGGCAGAGGCTGCGGAGGAGTCCTGCCAAGCGGAGGCGGCGGAGATCTGCAGACTGCTGCGACTTCCTCCCGACGCTCGCGGGGTCCCTCTTCGAGGCACTCCGGATCCCGGAATCGCGCCGAGGCAGCGGCAAGAGGTGGCGCTGCCGGAGGGAGCAGAGGCGCCGCAGAAACGGCGCCGGAGGGAGCGAGATGCCGAGGGAGAGAGGCGCGGCAGGCGCTGGGTCCGCGAGCTAGCCGGGAGGAGGAGGAAGGGGACGCCGAGGCCGCCGAGGGCTCCGGCGGGTCCACGAAGCTTTACGCAGACGACCTCTCCTCGTCGTCGGAGAACTCCCCGCCCCGGGCAAGCCCTAAGCGTTCTCCACTGAAGCGCCTCCACAAGGCGGCGACGGAAGCGAGTACGCAGGCCCCCCGGCAACTACCAGCTCGCCGGGCAGCGCAAGCTTCCCGGGGGAGTCAAGCTGCGCCGAGGGCGACCGGTGCACCAGCCGCAGCGGGAGCGACTCGCGCGCAGGCCACGGCAATGGCGCCCCGCAGGTCAGCGCCGAGCGGACAGGGGTCTTCTCGGAGCGGAGCGGTGGCTCCGCCCGCTTCTCGGGTCCCGGCTGCCACAGGGGCTGGGTCTTCGCAGCCCCCAGCCCCGAGGACCGCCAAGCGCCCGAGAGGGTCTTCGCCTCCTGCTCCTCGTGCCGACGCGACCCAGGTGGAGTATGACTTCTCCGCCTTGAGCGAAGACGACGAGGAGGAACAGGAGTAAGTATCCGAGATCTTCATCTTCTTAAATTTCGCCTTGATTATTGTTGAGGCTAAACTTGTTTCTTGTGTTGATTTCAGGACCTTGGTCCGGCGCACGAAGAAGGCCAAGGCGCCCGTAGTCGAAGTCGTGGGACGACTACTGCCGCCCAGGGCGATCGGGACGTCTTGAGCCAAGCTTGCGGACCAGGCCGTCCCGAGGAGCAGCCCAGCGCAGCCCCCAGCAGAAGTCTGGGTCCCTTTGACTTTCGCGGGCGCGTCTCGAGATTTTGTCTTGTTCCAATATCTTGACGTGTTTGTCTTGACTTGTGCAGAGATGGAGCCGTGGCGAGGAGCATCCGGAGGTCGCCGAGGAGGCCGCGAGTCCGCCATCCCCGCCAAGGTTGGACTCCCGGCAAGGGAGAGCGTCCCGCCAAGGGCGGGTACTCCGCCAAGGGCGAGTACCCCGCCAAGAGCGAGCAGCCCGGCGAGGGCGGCCACTCCGCCAAGGGATAGTTCCCCGGCAAGAGAGCCCGCCGCTGACGACGTCCGCCAAGGTAGGTTCTGCAACTTTGTCTTCTTGGCGTTGTCTCTTTTTGGATATTTGCTTGAACTTCTTTTGCTTTTTCTTCTTCTAGATCCTCCCCCCCTGAGCAGATGGAGACGGAAGTCGTCATTGAGGAGGAGGAGGACGTGCAGGGCGGCGGCGGCGACGCCCCTGTCGTCGAGGACACGGCGGGAGCCGCCGGGCCACATGTGCCAGAGACCGCTCCAGCCGCAGACGCAGCGGCCGGAGAGGGGGACGGCGACCGCACCGCCGGCCCGGAGGCGGCGGGAGCGTCAAGTGCTGCGCCGGTCACCGACCCCTCCGCCGGAGAGGAGCGGTCCGGCTACTACTTGAAAGCCCCCAACGGCGTCTTCATCCAGGTGCCGTGGGGTTCTTCGTCGCGAGCCCCCGCGGAGGGCGAGGCCTTTGATGGGGAGGTCCTCGCCTCCGCGGGCTTGAGGATTGTCGAGGGGCCCGGCGGGAGCGACGGGCCCGAGGAGGAGAAGCTACTTCACCAGCTCCTGGCCCTTTACCGGGCCAGACAGGCGAAGCTCGCTTCCCGGGAGGCCCTCGCCGCCAAGGCCGCCGAGGAAATGGAGAAGCGCGCGGCGGAACTCAGCGCCGCCAATCAGGCTGCTCTCCGTGAAGTGGCGGAGAAGCGTGAGCGACTCGCCGGGGAGTATGAAGAGTGGTTGTTGGAGAAGGCCGAGGCCGAGGAGCAGCAGCGGCTCGCCGGGGTGGAGCTGTCCCGGCGAGAAGGAGAACTCGTCCAGCGGAAGGTCGACCTCGACGCTCACGAGGAAGACCTTGCCGCTCGGGAACAGGCCCTTGGCGGGGAACTGAAGGAGGCGAAGAACGCCGCGGCTGCCGCGGAGACCGCCAAGGAGGAGCTTGCCGCCAAGGTCGCGCAGCTGGAGGAGTTGCTGAAGGCGAGCGAGGAGAAGGTCGCCGCGCTCAACACGGAGCGCGAAAAGGACGCCCACACCAACTCGGAACTCCAGGTGTGCCTTTCCAAGAAGGGCGACGAGTTGAAGGCCGCTAAGGACTCCATCGAGGGTCTTGAGCTACAAGTCTCTGCGCTGAGGGACTCGCTTGACGCTGCCCGGGATCGGGAAACCAAGTTGAAGGAGGAGCTCCGCGAGGAGCGAACCTTGGTGGTCAGCGTCAACAAAGCAGCCGAGGACTTCCGCCGTATCGTCGAGATATGGACCGAGGACTTGGTGTCTTTTGCTTCCGCCATTGACCAGGAGCTCTTTGGCGCCAAGCTGGAGCATCTCATCTACTCCCGGATCCAAACCTCGCTCACAGCGCCAAGCTCAGCCTCTTCTTCAGGGGGATCGCGCCGGCCCTTGCAAATCTGCGGAAGAAGATCCCCGCGCAACTTGCCGAGGAGACTCGCCGGTTGTGCACGGGAACCATGGAGCGTGTGCTGACGAAGATAGTATACCGCAATCCCGGCATAAACCTCACCAACGTTCTTCGCAGCTTGCCGGCCGACGCGAACATAGAGGCTCTGAAGGAGCAGGTCGCCCACATCATTGCTAAAGTGAACAAGATCTCCAGGGTGGAGGGCGACCGTGTAGACTAGGCCTCTTTCATCTTTATCTCTTTTTGTTGCTGCATAGGTTGTTATGAACTCATTAGTCATCGCGACAAGTTATTCCTTGTAAGATATTATCTTTATTTTGATCAATAGACGCAGAATTATCTCCCTTGTTCTGATCCTCAACTTTGTATGTTTCAACCCTACGCTTCTAGGAAACTTGCCGGCAAGGGGCCCTTGCCGCGGGCGCTGAGTGCTAAACTCGAAGCAGCCTGTGGGCCAAGGTCTTACCGGCAAGCAACCTTGCCGCGGGCAGTCGCAACACACTCAGCTTGCTGAGCGGACTCGAAAACGAGACAAGGGCGCGACTATCCATCGGTAGGTTCCTCCGAGCACAGGTTTTCCATACAAAGTGTGGTTGTTCAAGGGAAGCAACTTAAAATTTAAAATTTCGAGCTGCTCAAATTCTGATAACTTAGCTTTCGTGATCTGTGCGTTCTCCGGCAAGCTTCTCTTCCCTGAACAGCACTTGGTTCATCCTCCATTTCCTTCCCCCCCGGCAAACTTGTGCGCGAGGAACGTTTCTTCTATTTCAAGAGACAAGGAAAAAGAAGAAGGAAACAAGCATATGGCCTTTCGGCGTGCTATTGCTTGCCGGACATGTGTGTCGTACGAAAGATGCCAAATAACTCATGCAAATAGCAAAGAAAAGCATGGGAAAAGGCAAATAGCGCAAAACACAGAAACTTTACTGATGCACGGGGTCTGCGCCCGGCTTTGTACAAAGGGTTACATGCAACAGCGGCAAAGCTTGTACAAAAGGTGGTTCTTGGAGCGGTCACGGCAACCGCGCCTTATGGGTGAAACTTGCGAAGATGCTCTATGTTCCAGGAGTTGCTCACCGGTAAGCCTTCTTCGGTCTCGAGGCGGACAGCGCCGGGCCTCGTGACTTGTCTCACCCGATAAGGGCCTTCCCACCTCGGCGTCAACTTGTTGGAATTCTTGGCGGACTGAACACGCCGAAGAACAAGGTCGCCTTCCTCGAGACTCCTGGCTTTGACCATGCGGCTATGGTAGCGGCGCAAGGATTGCTGGTATCGAGCAGCTCGTACAGCAGCACGAGACGCCCCTCCTCGAGGAGCAATCGTCATCTTGCCGCGATTGCTCTTGCTCGAGCTCATCATAGCGAGCACTCGAGGAGATCCGTATACGAGTTCCGTGGGGAGAACTGCTTCTGCTCCATAGACTAGAGCAAAAGGTGTCTGTCCGGTGGCTCGATTCGGTGTCGTTCTGATTGACCAAAGAGCCGCCGGCAGCTCCTCTATCCAATTTCTTCCGCACCTGCGCAGCCTGTCGAAAGTTCTTGTCTTGAGTCCGCGCAGCACTTCAGCATTGGCCCTCTCTGCTTGACCGTTGCTCCTTGGGTGAGCAACAGAAGCGAAACAGACCTTGGCGCCAAGGTCTTGGACGTACTGCATGAAGGTGCGACTAGTGAATTGTGTACCGTTGTCAGTGATGATCCTGTTAGGGATTCCGAAACGGCACACAATCGACCTGAAGAACTTGACTGCTGATTGTGCTGTCACCTTCCTCACTGGCTCCACTTCTGGCCACTTTGTGAACTTGTCGATTGCTACGTACAAGTACTCAAAGCCCCCGACAGCACGGGGGAAGGGGCCGAGGATATCGAGCCCCCAGACCGAGAAGGGCCAGGACAAAGGGATTGTTTGGAGAGCTTGAGCTGGCTGATGAATCTGCTTTGCATGGAACTGGCACGCTTCACACTTGGTTACTAGTGCAGTTGCATCTTGGAGGGCTTCTTGCCAAAAGAACCCTTGCCGGAAAGCTTTCCCGGCAAGTGCCCTTGCGCCAATGTGGTGGCCGCATATGCCTCCGTGTATCTCGCTAGCAGCTTCATCCATCTTCCCTGGAGATGCACTTGATCGACACCATTGAGTCTTCTTACATACAGCTCGTTGTCCACGAACTGGTACATACTTGACTGTCTGGTTATCTTTTCTATTTCTTCCGGGTCGTCGGGAAGTTCTCCAGTTTGCAAGAAACGGACGATCTGCTGCGCCCATGCCGGAGCTTGGGGCTCGACGGCAAGGACTAAAGGCATGAGGGCCGCTGCGAGAACCTGAGCTTCTACGGCAAGGACCCCTGGCTCTGCCGGAGCTGAAGGTCCCCCGGCAAGCTCGCCGGGGCGAGGCTTGTCGGGAACACTTGCTTCAACTGTACAGATCTGAGGATCTGCAGGAGCAAACTGTTCCTCAGCGTTCTGGTCGTTGATCTTGGGGACTTTGGCGGCGGCCTCAGGGAGACCCGCCGGCAAGTAGTCGCCGGAGACCAACTTTCTTTTCTTGGACTGTCCAATTGATGGCGTGACAGATGGTTGAGTCAGCTTGAGCAAGAAGGTCCCTGGTTCCACAGGTAACTTCAACGAAGCACACTTTGAAAGGCCATCTGCGATTTCGTTCTGAGCTCTCGGGACGTGCTCCATCTGCAAACCTTCAAAGCGCTCCTCAAGCTTCCTTACTTCATCAACATAAGCTTCCATCAAAGGGCTCTGATAGCTCTTGTTAACTTGCGGACCTGGCGAGAATCTCCCGCACAATCAACTTCCTGATCCCAAGTTCGGCCGCAATCCTGAGACCGGCGAGCAAACCTTCATATTCAGCAGTGTTGTTTGTCACTTGTTCCCTTGGGAAGTGCATCTGGATAACGTACTTGAGGTGCTCTCCGGTGGGCGCGATGAGTACCACGCCGGCACCGGCGCCTTGCAGCGAGAAGGCACCATCAAAGTACATCACCCATTCACTTGTCGCTTCTTGGACGGGTGCACTTGTTTCTTGGACTTCTTCATCAGGTGTTGGGGTCCATTCTGCTATGAATTCTGCCAAAGCCCGGCTCTGTATGGTTGAAGTACTTTCAAACTTGAGTCCAAAGCTCGACAGCTCCAGTGCCCACTCAACGATCCTGCCTGTTGCTTCTGGGCTGTGCAATATCCTCTTGCGGGAAGCGAGTGACCACTTGTTATCTCGTGTGCTCGAAGTAATGGCGCAGCTTTCTCGAGGCCATGAGGAGGCCGAAGCAACTTTGCACACCGAGTACCTTGATCTAGCCCTCTGGAGAAGGAGCTTACAAAATACACTGGGCGCTGCACCATCTTTTTCCGCACCTCATCCTGTTCCTGCGCAGAGTTGTCCTTGTCGGGGCCAGAGCTTGTCGGAGCAGCCCCCTGCTTGTCGCTGGACCCGCTTGCCGGTGGTGTAGCCTCCTCGTCGGACTCCCTCTCCGCTACTAGCGCAGCACTAACCACTTGGTTGGTTGCCGCTAGGTACAGCAGCAACTTCTCCTGTGGTCTAGGTGCGACAAGTATTGGGGTGGAGGATAGGTACCGTTTCAAATCTTGCAGCGCTGCCTCCGCTTCCGGAGTCCACTTCATGGGGCCTGCCTTCTTCAAGATTTTGAAGAAAGGTAGGGCGCGCTCTGCAGACTTTGAAATGAACCTACTGAGGGCAGCCACACAACCTGCGAGTCTTCTGACATCCTTGACTCGCTTCGGGGCTTCGATCTGCTCAATGGCTTTAATCTTGTCGGGGTTGGCTTCAATCCCCTCAGTGACATAGAAAGAACCCGAGAAGCTTGCCGGAGGGAACTCCAAAGACGCACTTCTCGGGGTTCAACTTAAGCTGTATCTTACGCAGGTTCTGAAATGTCTCTTCCAAATCTTGAATCAGCGTATCCTTGCTCTTGCTCTTCACCACGATATCATCCATGTAAGCCTCTACATTTCTGTGGATCTGTGGCTCAAAAGCAGTCGGGGCGGAGAGATCGTATCTGCCCGCCGCGAGCACCTATGGGGCCGGGGCCCCTTCGTCTGTGCGGTACGAGGGCGGAGGGAGCACAGAGAGCAGATCGAGGCGAGCACGCAGGCGATCTTTTACCCAGCTTCGGGCCGCGATGGACGCGTAAAACCCTACTGCTGCTTTGTGTTGTATTGGGCTCGGGAGCTTGAAGAGCTACAGTAGCAGCTACACCAAGCGTGGGAGTTGCCAAGGATTCGAACCCCCTCCACGTTGTGCATGGGCCTCCTTTTATAGTGCAAGGGGTCACCGACAGGTGTCAACGTAGGAGAGAGGGGTAAAAGTGTAAAAGAGGTGGTAGTTGGAGCAAAGCGGGAACGGTGGAGCTACGAGGCTTGAACAATGGTTTCTACCTACTTTGTGATGGGGACAAAGGCATTTAATGCCGTCGCCGTCGACCCCAAAAGCTCCCGCCCTTGCGTCTCCGTGCCACGGCGATGGATCCATCACCGTGAAGTGCCACCGCACCCCTCAGCTGCCTGACCATCCGCCACGCGCTCTGGAGAAGGCCCAAAGGCGGCGTGGGCGGATGAGCTGGAGGCGGCACACAACAGCAGCTCTCGGCAAGTACCTTGCCGGGGTCTTGATCTTGCCGGGCCCGGGAGCTTGTCGGGCTCTATAACTTGCCGCTCCCCGGGCCCTTGCCGGGACGCGTATAGCGCCGAGGCGTGTCTTCTATGATGTAATCTTCTAGTCTCCCCGGCGAGCTCCTCTCGCCAGGGCCTTGCGTGAGTGATGTAATCTTGAGCCTGGAACGGCCTTCCCGGCAAGCTCCTCTTGCCGGGGTCTCGATCTTCTGTCTTGTATACTTTGTTCTTGAATGGCTTGATACGGAGCAGGAATGGTCTCCGGCAAGCACATGGTAAGCCCTGCCGCGGGGAGCTGCGACTGCCCGTGCACAAGTTGGGGTACTGAGGTACCCCTACCTTAGTACACCGACAAATGTGGAATAGTTTGACAACTCACGCCACCTAGAACACCACAGCGTAATTGTGTGTCCGAACGTCGTAACCGTACTTTATTAGATAATGGTGCAATCTATGATGTCTCTTACCGATTTACCACTATCATTTTTGGGGTTATGCATTAGAGACAGCTGCATTCACATTAAAAAGGGCACCATCTAAATCCATTGAGACGACACCATATGAACTGTGGTTTGGCAAGAAACCTAAGTCGTTTCTTAAAGTTTGGGGCTACAATGCTTATGTGAAAAAGCTTCAACCTGATAAGCTCAAACCCAAATTGGAGAAATGCATCTTCCTAGGATACCCAAAGGAGACTGTTGGGCACACCTTCTATCACAGATCCGAAGGCAAGATATTCTTTGCTAAAAATGGATTCTTTTTAGAGAAGGAGTTTCTCTCGAAAGAAGTGAGTGGGAGGAAAGTATAACTTGATGAGGTAATTGTACCTTCTCCTGAATTGGAAAGTAGTTCATCACATAAATCAGTTCCAGTGATTCCTACACCAATTAGTGAGGAAACTAATGATGATGATCATGAAACTTCAGATCAAGTTACTACTAAACCATGTAAGTCAATCAGAGTATGGTCCGCACCAGAGTGGTATGGTAATCCTGTTCTGGAAGTCATGTTACTAGACCATGATAAACCTATGAACTATGAGGAAGCGGTAATGAGCCTAGATTCCGCAATATGGCTTGAGGCCATGAAATCTGAGATGGGATCCATGTATGAGAAGAAAGTGTGGACTTTGGTGGACTTGCCAGATGATTGGCAAGCCATTGAGAATAAATGGATCGTCAGGAGGAATACAAACGCTGATTGTAGTGTTTCTATCTACAAAGCTCGAATTGTCGCAAAAGGTTTTTGACAAATTCAAGGTGTTGACTATGATGAGATTTTCTCACTCATATCGATGCTTAAGTTTGTCCGAATCATGTTAGCAATTACCGCATTTTATGAAATCTGGAAAATGGATATCAAAACTACATTCCCTAATGGATTTATTAAAGAAGAGTTTTATATGATGCAACCAGAAGGTTTTGTCAATCCTAAAGGTGCTAACAAAATGAGGAAGCTCCAGCGATCCATCTATGGACTGGTGCAAGCATCTCGGAGTTGGAATATACGCCTTGATGAGTTGATCAAAGCATATAGTTTTATACAAACTTGTGATGAAGCCTGTATTTACAAGAAAGTGAGTGGGAGCACTACAACCTTTCTGATAAGTATATGAGAATGACATATTGTTGATTGGAAATGATGTAGAATTTTCTGGAAAGCATAATGGAGTATTTGAAAGGAGTTTTTCAAAGAAAGACCTCAGTGAAGCTGCTTACACATTGAGCATCAAGATCTATAGAGATAGATCAAGACGCTTGATAAGATTTTTCAATGAGTACATACCTTAACAAGATTTTGAAGTAGTTCAAAATGGAACATTCAAATAAGGAGTTCTTGCCTGTGTTGCAAGGTGTGAAGTTGAGTAAGACTCCAAACCCTACCACGGCAAAAAATAGAAAGAGAATGAAAGTCATTCCTTATGCCTCAGTCACAGGTTCTATAAAGTATGCTATGCTGTGTACCCGACCTATTGTGTACCTCACCATAAGTTTGGCAAGAGGGTACAATAATGATCCAGGAGTGGATCACTCGACAGCAGTCAAAATTATCCTTAGTAGAGTAAGGAAACATTTCTCGGTTATGGAGGTGATAAAGAGTTCATCGTAAAGAGTTGCGTCGATGCAAGCTTTGACACCGATCTAGATGACTCTGAGTCTCGATCTAGATACATATTGAAAGTGGGAGCAATTAGCTAGAGTAGCTCAGTGCAGAGCATTGTAGACATAGAAATTTGCAAAATACATACGGATTTGAATGATGCAGATTCGTATACTAAAATTTATCTCACAAGCAAAACATGATCACACTTTAGTGCTCTTGGGTGTTAATCACATAGCAATGTGAACTAGATTATTAACTCTCGTAAACCCTTTGAGTGTTGGTCACATGGCGATGTTAACTAAGGGTGTTAATCACATGGTGATGTAAACTATTGGTGTTAAATCACATAGCGATGTGAACTAGATTATTGACTCTAGTGCAAGTGGGAGCCTGAAGGAAAAATGCCCTAGAGGCAATAATAAAGTTATTATTTCATTTCCTTACATCATGATAAATGTTTATTATTCATGCTAGAATTGTATTAACCGGAAACTTGATACATGTGTGAATACATAGACAAAACAAAGTGTCCCTAGTATGCCTCTACTAGACTAGCTCGTTAATCAAATATGGTTAAGTTTCCTGACCATAGACATGTGTTGTCATTTGATGAATGGGATCACATCATTAGGAGAATGATGTGATGGACAAGACCCATCCGTTAGCTTAGCATAATGATCGTTAAGTTTTATTGCTATTGCTTTCTTCATGACTTATACATGTTCCTCTGACCATGAGATTATGCAACTCCCGAATGCCGGAGGAACACCTTGTGTGCTATCAAACATCACAACATAACTGGGTGATTATAAAGATGCTCTACAAGTCTCTTCAAAGGTGTTTGTTCGGTTGGCATAGATCAAGATTAGGATTTATCACTCCATGTATCGGAGAGGTATCTCTGGGCCCTCTCGGTAATGCTCATCACTATAAGCCTTGCAAGCAATGTGACTAATGAGTTAGTTGCATGATGAAGTATTACGGAACGAGTAAAGAGACTTGCTGGTCACGAGATTGAACTAGGTATGATGATACCGACGATCGAATATCGGGCAAGTAACATACCGATGACAAAGGGAACAACGCATGTTGTTATGCGGCTTGACCGATAAACATCTTCGTAGAATATGTAGGAGCCAATATGAGCATCTAGATTCCGCTATTGGTTATTGACCGGAGATGTGTCTCGGTAATGTCTACATAGTTCTCGAAATCGTAGGGTCCGCACGCTTAACGTTCGATGAAGATTGGTATTATGAGTTATGTGTTTTGATGACCAAAGTTTGTTCAGAGTCCCGGACATGACGAGGAGTCTCGAAATGGTCGAGACCTAAAGATTCATATATTGGAAGGCTACATTCGGACACCGGAATGATTCGGGTTGTTTCGGATAAGTTTTGGAGAACCGGGGGTTACCGGACCCCCTGGGAAGTTATTGAGCCTCATGGGCCTGGTGGTGGAAGAGAGGGGGCAGGCCAAGGAGTGGCACGCGCCCCCTAGCCCAAACCGAATTGGACTAGGGTTGGGGGGGCGGCTGTCGGTTCAATACCCAGTGTATCTCGTAGTAGGGGTCCTAAGCTTGGCGTTTTGGAGCCATGGTAACATGGACACGGGGTTTTACCTAGCTTAGGGCTCTCTTGATGAGAGAAAACCCTACATGGTGCTTTTGATTGTATTCATATGGGTGTAGTACAGAGTACATGTATCTACCACGAGATTATAGTCATGAATATGATATTGTCCGTTGACTAGCCTGGCCTCGGTTTATATAAGACACCGGATGCCTAGGGTTTAGGAGAGTCCTCGTCTTGGGGGCCAAGTCTTGTGGAGCCTTCCTTGTATGCGGCAGAGGTTGTCCGAACTGGCCCATGAGTATACGGCCATGGGGGTCCTCGGCCCAATCCAACTGATCGAGAGACGACATGGTGAGTACCCCCAAGTCCAGGACACCGTTAGTAGCCCCCTGAACCGGTCTTCAAGTTAGGGACTCTCCTCCGTTCTTCCAAACTGTTCTTCATCTTCGGTCGTCGGTCTTGAAAACTGGTTCAACAAATCTTCTCATCTTTCATCTTGAGGATCGCCAAAGTGAATCCGAAGAGTTTACACGTCGGGTATCCGAGGAGCCCCTTTAAGTTTCTGGCCTTTATCAATGCCTTGTTATTTTTATGCCATACCTTGGATTTGAAGTTGTTCCCGAGCGGCAACGTCCTCTTGCGTCCGAGCTCCAACGCCGGACTGCATTCGAGGTATCTTTAGCAGTCGAGCATCAATGCCAGACCGCTTCCGAGTTCCAATGTCGGAATGTATCCGAGCTCCAACGCCGGACTCTGTCCAAGCTCCAACGCCGGACTATGTCCAAGCTCCAAGCCGGACTGTATCCGAGCTCCAACGCCGGACTATGTCCAAGCTCCAACGCCGGACTATGTCCAAGATCCAACGTCGGACTGTATCCGAGCTCCAACATCGGACTATGTCCAAGCTCCAACGCTGGACTATATTCGAGGTGTCATAGATCACCTTTGTTCAAAAAGGTTGAAGGAGTTTAGCCAAGCTTAATGTCGGACATGCCCTCTACGGAGCCAGCCACTGGCGTCCGAGCTTTATGCCGGACTGCTTCCAGGGTGTCTATTGTAGTTGAGCACCAACGCTGGACCGTGTCCGAGGTGGTGCGCCACCTCGGCCATGGGCTGATTTTTATGAATTTAAGTCTGAATTATGCAATGTAATCTCTGCCGAGATTTATAGCGAGTGGCCCTCAAGGTGCGTGTTGGCCTAATATCCGGGATGCACCTGAAGGAAAAAATCAAACCGCTGACCCTAGTAGCCCCCGAGACTCAAGTCGATCCATAAAATCAGCCCGAGGATCAATTCCCAGCTCGGCAGCATACTTAGGAATAGAAACGCGGTGTGCAAAGTCCTCGAGACTCAGGTTGGGTGCGGCCGACTGACCTGAGGATAATAATCTCCTCGAAAACTGTATTGCGCTTTAAACTTTCCGCATTGGATTGTCAATGCAGTAGCCCCCGAGACACTGGTTGGGTGGCAACACCAGATCATGGGATCGATGTGCCCTTTTAATATTTGTAAATAATAAGCCCGAAGCCTAGTAGCCCCCGAGCCTTAATGCGGGCACGGGAGGCCGAATTAAGGATCAATATCCATAGTAAAATCACAAATTATGTGTAATGACTCTATATATCCAAGTACTTTACATCATTAATGCTCGGATCCGCATTTGTACAAACTTTGTTGACTGGCCATCAATCCGGCCATATGGTTTTATAAACAAAGGTACACAGAGAGAGATGTTATATTATTGTTTAACATAAGAAATATCATCCAAAGAAAATAGTCCCGCTATCGGTTCCCTTCTTTGGGTTGTCATGCTAAGCATGATCATGAAACCTCAGCTCCGATCAATGTGGGAGGAAAATACTGAGGATTTAGTTCGGGGAAAGCTTCCGAACTCTATGGTCTAAATGAACCCAAATTTTCAGTTCTGTTGCGACCATTTATAATCGGAAAGTGGCCCATGGTCGGCTTCTACCCCCTTGTAGATGCTATGCAGGGTGTTTCCTAAATAACAAAACAACCCTTAGCTGACGTCTCGGTGCCCGAAGGCGGCTGTGTTGGCGGAAACGAGGCAATCAGATATGCGGGCTTTTATAACTTTCACTTAGTCATAGGAGCTGAAAGTTGGGAGGCCAACAAGTAGCGCCCCGGTTAGTGTTCGGCGACAGCCGAGGTCAAGCTGTAAACATTTCGACCAATGTTATGAACGGCCCATCTTTTAATACAGTCATCGTACCGCTGACCAGTTTACACTTATTGTGAGAGTCAGTTTTCGGCTTTCTCCACTGCGGTGCTTAACCATGCGAGCTGGAAGCACAATCGCAGTGGTTCTCCCTTTGCACACCTACCCGAACAAAGCGGAACATAGGAGGCAAGCACAGGAGCCGGGCAACCCAACTATCGACCGAAGACACAATTCGAAACTGATGCATATATGGCAATATCCGAGAATTTTTGCTGAATCCCTAAAGATGTCCGGCGTTGCACTACGAGACTTGTGCGGAAAACAAACAAATAGTTGAAAAGTGCCATAGGATTGGAAAACCAAAAAACATCAGGAAAAACTCGATGTCCGAACTAGATCAATTGTTTGGTGCCAATCAGAAAATTGGTCTTAAAAAAGGTGCTTCTGTCGTGCTTTTAACATGACACATCCTATCTCAAGACTTTCAAGCGGGTCAGCCTACGGCTTCCGGCTATCGACCACATACTCGCGTCGAAAAAAGGAGTGATAGAAAAAAAAACTTTGCAACGACTAGGAAGAAGAAACACTTACTAAAAAACAACTCACATAAATTTAAGAGCCCCCGAGTGACTTGGAAAAAAGAGTTTTATGTATAATGATTGTATGTACCGAAGCACTTATATCATATATTTGTTCACCCGAACTTTAAACGCGTCTTAACCAACCGTCAGCTTCTCCCTCTTCGACCAAAGGGCGAAAAGTGTTATGTACTCCCCCTGTCGAGAATATGGACGGTGTTTCCGATAACCAGGCAATCAGGCCATAAGGCTGTAACAGACAAAGCGCGCTCAGGGAACTTATGCTATATTACCGACGAAGTGTAAGAAGCATCCTCGAAGAAAATAGTACCCCCACCAATAACTTTCTTCGGTTGCTCACTATGAGGCTTGTGCAATAGATTTTTTGTAATCACGAGTTCCGTTGTGTGCCGACCATTATTGAAAACAGTAAGAGCACTAGCTTTCGGCTTCACCCAGTCTGAGGTCCGGCTCGGCTGCCCGATCGTGACAATCGCAGAGGTGCTCCCTTTACTCCCTAGCCGAACAATCGGGAACGTAGGGGTAAACACAGGAGCAAGGCAACCCAGCCTGCAAATCACTTAGGTCAATATGGTGCATATTGTGGCGTAATACACAAACAAGGAACGAAGCCGTATAAGTATAATCATATGCAAGAGGAAAAGCTCTAGCAAGGGAGCCCCCAAGTAAACGGGGTATTTGAATTTGTGTGTCATAAACAAAGTTTGGACAGGGAAGTTTTTCACAAGAAAGTTTTTGCCAAAAAGGTATAAAGCTTGGTCGAATCGAACAAAATTTAAAACTGGGAGTTTTTGAGCATGAAAGCGACTTAGCTCGTTACTGTGTTCAGCATTGATGACGCGGTCCGAGCTTGGTGCAGGACAAGGTCTCAGCCCCCAAGCCCGATGTGGCCGAGCGAAGAGCTCGGCATTCCGAAGAGGTGAAGCCCCCGGTCTAGCCGAGGTGATGGAGCGATGATGGGGGGTTGCCAACACCGGGCAACGCTCCAAGGCGACGACATAATTTGGTCGATGGAGGTAGACGACGAAGACACCATGCCGAGGGGATAGTGCGGCCCGATCTAAGTCAATTGCAGAGTTGTCGCGGAGATGCTGGCACAAGGACGCGAGCTGATGCGACGCCACAACTTGATCAATGCGGGTAGGACGACGCCATCGGCCCATAGAGTTGACCATGTGACACAGTCGAAGTTGATTACCTACACACATAAAAGAGTGCAAGCCAACAGTAATAACAAAGAGATAATAATAATAGAAAACTTCAACTTAATTTAAGTGAAGCAATTAATTTAAAAATATATCTTGGGCGCTGAAGCAGGCGTCAACGCGAGTCCGGTTCAGTGTGATCCGACGATGCTGTGACGGAATCGGATAGCTCAGGTTGTGTCCCCTACGCTGGCACAGAGTTCGGCCGACAGATGTCCATAGACTTCGGACACAGGCCGAACTCACGCTTCCATCTTGTCCCTATGCTGATCTATGTCCATGTTGGTCTTGCGTGCAACAGCACAACCGCAGCCTCAGCTTTAAATAAGAAACACAACAAGAGCCGGCAAAAAGTATTCTAGTGCAATTCAAATAAGCACTAAGTAAAAATATCACCTGGATGTCAATTGTGAGGGGAGCAACGCCTCAATTGTTTTTCAATCGCCCTCGAAATCAGCACGTGATGGTTTGCCGGTTTAGCAACAACCGATCTGGTACACACCGACCCCGTCCGATCGAATCGAGACAACCGAGAGACGGCCGAACACGGGTGTCATAGCTGGCGAACATCACCGCATCTTGTCGCTGATCCCGTAAGACTGCAAGCAAAATTTGCACGAGCCGACAGCAACAATTCTAAAGGAAAATAATTCAGGCTGCATGAACTATATTGCAAGTATGACACCTGATTTTTGGGTGCGGGGCGACGTAGAAATCCGAGGAAAAAAGGTCGACGATGAATAAACTAGTACCACTTTGTGTGGAGGTCCAGACAACAGAAAGCGCAAGAACTTTTGAGTGGATTCCACGTGGGCATCTATTCCATGGAATTTGATCTTTCCAAGGTCTTGCTTTGCACGCCAGGCAAAATTTAAGGTAGCAGCCAGGGATTAGTTAAACATTGCTGCAAAACCAGCATATTAGTAGTAGTACTCGCCTGCACCGAGGTAAGAAAGGCTGGATCGTTGCTTTTGGATAAAAAAAAGAAGAAAAGACAAGGGATCATCCCTGTATGTGCGCCGCCTGAACAGGAAATTTCCAAACTTCATGCGTCCTTAGCGACCAGGGGTCACGGGCCACCCGAGGCTAGTGCGTCTCTAGTTCGGACGCAGCCTCCATGGCTCTTGGCAGTTCAGGCGTTTTGCTGCTTAATGGCCGCCGCGCATGAACTCTCTTTATCCGATCTAAGATCAAATTCGACCTCGGAGAAACCTATGAAAAATAGCGATCCAAGAACAACAATTCTTAAAGGAATTAAGTTGTATGGAACAGATCTAACTGAAAAAATATCACCTGATTATCCCATCGGTCCGTGATGATCACCCAACAGGCTCTCAATGAAAGCACCAATGTCGGTTCAATATACGGCGTATCTCGTAGTAGGGGTCCTAAGCTAGGCGTCTTGGAGCGATGGTAACATGGACACGGGGTTTTACCCAGCTTCGGGCTCTCTTGATGAGATAAGACCCTACATGTTGCTTTTGATTGTATTCATATGGGTGTAGTACAGAGTACATGTATCTACCATGAGATTATAGTCATGAATATGATATTGTCTGTTGACTAGCCTGGCCTCGGTTTATATAAGACACCGGAGGCCTAGGGTTTAGGAGAGTCCTTGTCTTGGGCACCAAGTCTTGTGGAGCCTTCCTTGTATGCGGCAGAGGTTTCCGAACTGGCCCATGACTATATGGCCATGGGGGTCCTCGGCCCAATTCAACTGATCGGGAGACGACATGGTGAGTATCCCCTAGTCCAGGACACCGTCAGTGGCCCCCCTTTCCTTCTCTCCTCCTCCTCCCCCCTTCTCCTTGTGGGAATAGGAAGGGGGGCGAATCCTACTTGGAGTAGGACTCCCCCCCTTGGGCACGCCACCCTTGGCCGGCCTCCTCCTCCCTCCCTCTATATACGTGGGGAGGGGGGCACCCTAGAACACACAAGTTGATCTTTTTTCCGTGTGCAGTGCCCCCTCCACAGTTACACACCTCGGTCATATCGTCATAGTGCTTAGTCGAAGCCCTGCGCTGGTAACTTCATCATCACCGTCGCCACGCCGTCGTGCTGACGAAACTCTCCCTCGACCTCAACTAGATCAAAAGTACGAGGGACGTCATCAAGCTGAACGTGTGCTGAACACGGAGGTGTCGTACGTTCGGTGCTTGGACCAGTCGGATCGTGAAGACATACAACTACATCAACCGCGTTGATAAAATGCTTCCGCTTTCGGTCTACGAGGGTACATCGACACACTCATCCCGCTCGTTGCTATGCTTCTCCTAGATAGATCTTGCGTGATCGTCGGAATTTTTTTGAAATTACTACATTCCCCAACAGTTTTCTCTTCTGGGAAGCATCATGTGGTGAGGAAAGTTATAGGCACATATATCCAGTTGGATATGGGTGGCATGAATTTTTATTGTTGACATCACGCTTGAGGTGAATACGTTGGGAGGCGAAACTATAAGCCCCTATCTTTCTACGTGTCCGGTTGAAACTTTTTGCTCATGTTTATGTGGTGAGTGTTTGCAATCATAGAAGACTATATGATGGTTGAGTATGTGGACTTGCCAAAAGGCTCCGATACATGAACCTTCCCTGAAAAGATGATGAATTTTAGTTGCAAAGTTGACAGAGAACATAGCTTGTTAGTTTTCAATAGAGTTTATGCTTCATACTTCGATGTTGTGATGAATTGTTACTTATTCATGAGAAGTTATATCATAGAAGTGTTATGATAAAAGTACTTTGATAAAGGTTTATGTTAAAGCTTGTTGCTGTTATAATAATATACACGATGCTTCTATGTCCCTATTTTGTTTTTATCGGCAGCTCTCTCTCTAAGCTTGTGGACATGTTTTTCGATTTCGGTTTTCGCTTGAGGACAAGCAAGGTCTAACCTTGGGGAGTTGATACGTCCATTTTGCATCATGTTTTCCTAATGTTATTTATAATGTTTATATGCATAATAATACTTTTTTGGAGTAATCCTAATGCCTTTTGTCTCATAATATGCAAAGTTCACACAAAGAGGGGGAATACCGGCAGCTGGAATTCTGGACCTGAAAAAAGCTATGTCAGGCCACCTATTCTGCACAACTCCAAATGAGTTGAAACTTCACGGGGATTTTTAAGGAATAAATAAGAATTATTGGAGCAAATAACTACCAGAGGGGCCCCACCAGGTGGGCACAGCCCACCTGGGTGCGCCCTGGTGGGTTGTGCCCTCCTAGGCCCACCTCTGGTGCCCATCTTTTGGTATATAAGTCATTTTCACGTAGAAAAAATCAGAGAAGGACTTTCGGGACAAAGAGCCGCCATCTCGAGGCGGAAATTGGGCAAGAGCACTTTTGCCCTCCGGCGGAGCAATTTCACCGGGGGAACTTCCACCCCGAAGGGCGGAATCATCTTCATCATCATCACTAACAACTCTCCCATCTTGGGGAGGGCAATCTCCATCACCATCTCGTATCAAACCCTAGTTCATGTCTTGTGTTCAATCTTTGTACCTGAACTATAGATTGGTGCTTGTGGGTGACTAGTAGTGTTGATTTCATCTTGTAGTTGATTACTATATGGTTTATTTGGTGGAAGATTATATGTTCAGATCCATTATGCTATTTAATACCCCTTTGATCTTGAGCATGATTATCATTTGTGAGTAGTTACTTTTGTTCTTGAGGTCATGAGAGAAATCTTGTTGGAAGTAATCATTTGAACTAGATATGTGTTTGATATTTTGATGGTATGTATGTTGTGATTCCCTTAGTGCTGCCATGTGAATGTCGACTACATGACACTTCACCATACTTGGGCCTAAGGTAAATGCATTGTAGAGTAGTTATTAGATAATGGGTTGCGAGAGTGACAGAAGCTTAAACCCTAGTTTATGCGCTATTTCGTAAGGGGCTGATTTGGATCCAAAAGTTTAATGCTATGGTTAGATTTATTCTTAATACTTTTCTCATAGTTGCGGATGCTTGCGAGGGGGTTAATCATAAGCAGGAGGTTTTTTCAAGAAAGAACAACACCTAAGTACCGGTCCACCGACATATCAAATTATCAAAGTAGCGAACACAAATCAAACCAACATGATGAAAGTTACTAGATGAAATCCACGTGTACCCTCAAGAATGCTTTGCTTATCATAAGAGATTGTTTTGGCATGTCCTTTGCCTCAAAAGGATTGGGCTTTCTTGTTGCACTTTTGTTACCGTCACCTTTACTCGCTCGTTAGATATTACCTTGCTATCAAACTACTCGTTACTTATAATTTCAGTGCTTGCAGACATTACCTTACTGAAAACCGCTTATCATTTCCTTCTGCTCCTTGTTGGGTTCGACGCTCTTATTTATCGAAAGGACTAGGATTGATCCCCTGCACTTGTGGGTCATCAGCTCACAATTAGCAATGCCATGGCTAGAGGGGTAGCCAACACGGAGGAGCTCGGCGGTGGCAGCGGCAACGAGATGCCTCTATTGTTGGAGGAGGAGGCCATGCCTGCGGCAGTGAGGAGGGCCGCGACGCGACACCGACAAAGTATGTGGCGGCGACAACAAGGGGCTCAGTAATGAGGAGAGACGACAACAAGGGGCACGACGACTGGGATAGGCGGCAATGAGGAGCGACACAGTGGTTAGGTGGGCGACATTTGTGGGGACGCGCTGGGGCGGGCGGGGGAAATGGGAAATTTTGGAAGCGAATTGGTTTTTCGGGTGGGGGGAGGACTGAAGCACCAAAGTCATGGGTCTAAGAGTGACATGCGTAGGATAAAGCCTGACACACTTAAGTGGAGAGCACCGCCAACCACCCGCCACTACTAAGAGTGTATACTTTATACCTTCTCTGTGTTTGTTGGTGGTGCTTACCACAATTTAGCTGTCATGGGCAAAAGCTACACCAGCCATTGTTGTCTTAATAAGAAGTGGCGGGCAAGAGTGACCATTTGGCACATTTAGGTTTCATCATGCGGCCAAATCTGAAACGGTCTATCTCTGGCGGGCGCACATTTCCGCCCGCTACTGTTTCCTCAATAGTAGTGGCGGGTAAATTTTGGCACCCGCTGTCAGTGTCAAAACCGGCGGATCTCGGGTAGGGGGTCCCGATCTGTGCATCTTAGGCTAATGGTAATAGGAGGCAAGGGACATAATGTTTACCTAGGTTCGGGCCCTCTCGATGGAGGTAAAACCCTACTTCCTGCTTGATTGATATTGATGATACGAGTAGTACAAGAGTTGATCTACCACGAGATCGTAGAGGCTAAACCCTAGAAGCTAGCCTATGCTGATTATGATTGTGATCGTCCCTCTAAGGACCAACCTCTCCGGTTTATATAGACACCAGAGAGGGCTAGGGTGTACATGGAGTCGGTTACAAAGAAGGAAATATAATATCCGGATCTCCAAGCTTGTCTTCCACGCAAAGGAGAGTCCCATCCGGACAAGGGGCGGAGTCTTTAGTCTTGTATCTTCACGCTCCAACAGTACAGACAAAGTATATAGTTTGGCTGTTCGGATACCCCCTAATCCAGGACTCCCTCAGTAGCCCCTGAACCAGGCTTCAATGACGATGAGTCCGGCGCGCAGTTTTGTCTTTGGCATTGCAAGGCGGGTTCCATCTCCGAATACTCCAAAGTACCTGTTACGACGAATAGTATCCGACTTCCCATCAATGTTGTACACCTCGGCTTCTGTGCCTCAAAAATGACCATCTCCACGTGTCGAGTGAATGCGAGGAGCCGAGGCATTTTTGCATTTTCCACCCCCGGTCCGGCAGGTTACCCGTCTATTTGAAGAGACGGGGATTCTCATATCCAAACCTCAACCTCTTCCCTCGAGCAAGCATCCAACAGAGCACTCCGGAAAGACCATTCCAACATGGCCGGTCGCCGCAACTCTTCTTCTCGCTCTCCTCGCTCTAAGCCGGGAGACTGGGAGAGTGTTCAGTTCCTCACAACCGTTTAATAGAGTTACAGACCCAAGGGTTTCTCCCACCGGCATTCATGGTCCCCGTCCGAGCCGGAATAGCCACCTATAATGGTGGGGAGCAAGCGGAGGGATCTCCTAATCCATCCCCAGAGGAGCAAATATGCCTCATCCCACATCTGCTAAGGGGCATCGGGTTTCCTATCCACCCATTTCTTCGCGGGCTCCTGAAGTTCTACGGCCTCCAGTTGCACAACTTCACCCCTACCTCCATGTTGCATATAGCAGGATATGTTGCCCTTTGTGAGCTATTTCTAGGCTACGAGGCTCACTTTGGGTTGTGGAAGAAGTAGTTCTGCCTTGTCCCTCGCAACCAGGGAGAATCCCTATGTCAAGTGGGCGGAGCCGAAGTATGGCGCATTGCCGAGACCGGATACCTATTCGGTGCTCCCAAGAAGGCACCGGAGAACTAGCCTTCGGAGTGGTTTTATGTCGATGACATTCCCCTTCCGGATCCAGTCCGGACAGGTCTCCCTAAGTTCAATAATGCTCCGCCGAAGGCACGTCGAAGTTGGCGCCCTCGGGCCCCCCAAGAGGAGGATACTAGAGAAATACACTTTCTGATGAGCAGGATAAAGTTACTGGCCAAATCCGAGCTGACGATAGTCGAGGTTATGGCAATATGCATAATGCGGGGAGTGCATCCGCTTCAATATCGGGGAAGCCCATGTGTCACTACAACGGGGAAGATGATCCACCCGCTGTGGTCGTAAAGGTACGAACTCTGCCACTGCTCTGGAGAGGATATTGTCCAATTTGTATAAAGGAGAAGAAGAAGATTTCCTTCATACTAAACCACGGGATGGGTTTTCTATGTACAACCCCCCAAGCTGGGTAAGTCGTCATTCTTTCCCCTACTTCACTTATTGTGGCGTTCTTCGCCAAGGTTATTTACCTCGATATTTCCGATCAGGAACTGAGGAGGGCCGTAGAAGGAATCTCCAGCCCCTCCCCACAGCCAGAGGACCCCGTGTAGGACCTTGAAGTATGTCTAGAGGGGGGGTGATTAGACTACTTGACTAATAAAAACTTAACCTTTTCCCAATTTTAGAGTTTGGCAGATTTTAGCTACTTTAGGACAAGTCAAGCAATCATCACACTATTCAAGCAAGGATGCAAAGAGTATATAGGCAGCGGAAATTAAAGCATGCAACTTGCAAGAAAGTAAAGGGAAGGGTTTGGAGGATTCAAATGCAATTGGAGACACGGATGTTTTTGGCGTGGTTCCGATAGGTGGTGCTATCGTACATCCACGTTGATGGAGACTTTAACCCATGAAGGGTAACGGCTGCGCGAGTCCACAGAGGGCTCCACCCACGAAGGGTCCACGAAGAAGCAACCTTGTCTATCCCACCATGGCCGTCGCCCACGAAGGACTTGCCTTACTAGCGGTAGATCTTCACGAAGTAGGCGATCTCCTTGCCCTTACAAACTCCTTGGTTCAACTCCACAATCTTGTTGGAGGCTCCCAAGTGACACCTAGCCAATCTAGAAGACACCACTCTCCAAGAAGTAACAAATGGTGTGTTGATGATGAACTCCTTGCTCTTGTGCTTCAAATGATAGTCTCCCCAACACTCAACTCTCTCTCATAGGTTTTGGATCTGGTGGAAAGAAGATTTGAGTGGAAAGCAACTTGGGGAAGGCTAGAGATCAAGATTCATATGGTAGGAATGGAATATCTTGGTCTCAACACATGAGTAGGTGGTTCTCTCTCAGAAATGGTAAGTTGGAAGTGTAGGTTCGTTCTGATGGCTCTCTCCACGAATAAGAGGAGGTGGAGGGGTATATATAGCCTCCACACAAAATCTAACCATTACACACAATTTACCAAACTCGGTGGGACCAATTCAATAGACTCGGTCGGACCGATTTAGTAAACCTAGTGACCGTTAGTGATTTTCGATGGGACCGACATGCATCTCGGTGAGACCGATTCGGTTAGGGTTAGGGCATAACGTAATCTCGGTAAGACCAATTGCACAAACTTGGTGAGACCAATTTGGTAATAAGCTTTCCAGAGAGTTGGTCAGGTAAAATCGGTGGGACCGAGTTGTTCTTTTCGGTGAGACCGAAATGTTACAAAAAGGAAACAGAGAGTTTACATTGCAATCTCGGTGGGACCGATCACTCACTTCGGTTAGACCGAAACGTTACGAAGGGAAACAAAGAGATTACAATCCCATCTCGGTGAGACCGAAATCCCTATCGGTAAGACCGATTTGCTTAGGGTTTGTGGCAGTGGCTATGACTTTTGGAATCGGTGGCTCCAGATAGGAAGAATCGGTGTGACCGATTTTGGCTTTGGGTTTAGGTCATTTGTGGATGTGGGAAAGTAGGTGAGGGTTTTGGAGCATATCACTAAGCACATGAAGCAAGAGGCTCATTAAGAAACACCACATCCCTCCTTGATAGTATTGGCTTTTCCTATAGACTCAATGTGATCTTGGATCATTAAAATATAAAATGAAGAGCCTTGAGCTTTTGAGCTTGAGCCAATCCATTGTCCTTAGTATTTTGAGGGATCCACTTTCATCATCCATGTCATGCCATTCATTGAGCTTTCCTGAAATAATAGTCTTGGAATAGCATTAGCTCAATGAGCTATATGTTGTTATGAATTACCAAAACCAACTAGGGATAGTTGCACTTTCAGTCTCCCCCTTTTTGGTAATTGATGACAACATATAGATCAAAGCTTCGACAAATGATAATAAGATTGAATAACATCGTCACTTTGAGAAGTATGTGATAAGCAAGAGCCCCCCCTAAATTTCTGCATAGTTTAAGATTTGCTTTGGACTGCAAATGCACAATGAATTAGGCTCATGGGTTACTCTTCCATGTCACTTACATCTTGGTGGAGGGCTCAAAATAATAAACATTGAATACATGCACTCATCACCAAGCAAAGTGAATGATCACATAAGATAGATAAGATAATATCATCAAACATGCATAAGTGTAGCTTATGATCAAACACATGATCATCAATGTCTCACAAGCATAGTATCTCAAACGATCAAAAGCAAACAAGTTTAAAAACACCAAATAAAGCAAGAGAGAACAAAAGCAACACACTCTCTCTCAAAGCCTATGATCTATACATTTTTCTCCCCCTTTGGCAACAAGTTACCAAATAGTTCATAGAAAATGCATAGTGCTAGATCGACTCTTAGGCTTGATCTTCTGGTGGTGGTGTCCGGATAACTCCAAGGACGAAGGCTTCAGTTGAAGTAGCGGGTGCTGGAGTGGATGCTGGAGCTTGTTGCACTGGAACTGAAGGGGCTATAGCTGGTGCTGAAGTTGTTGCTCTAGTGTCTGTCACCGGCACTGCAACTGACCTCTGGGCTCTGGGTACTCTGGCAAACACATTAGTTGTAGTCTTGCCCTGCTTCTCCTGCATGTCCTCCTGCAGTTGTTCCACAACCGACCAAATCTCAGTTACTTTGACCTCAAGGTCATGGAATTTGTGTTCCATGATTCTCTCCAGGCTCTCTTGATTCTGAGTGAAGGTGGCCAGTCCCTTCTCAATCCTCAGTGTTGATGCTATCAAGTAACCAAGATGCTCCTGCTTGTTCTTCAAGAAATATTCAGATGCCTCCTCTTGAGTTGGCATCCTGGCAGCCTTCTCCTTCTTTGCCTTCTCCTTCTTCTCCTTGAAGCTTATGGATCTTCCATCCTCCACAGTCTCAGCCCTGAGTTCTTCCTGATCCTCATGTCCTCAGCCACAGGATGGGCATCACTGTGGTCTGGTATCTTGGGCTTGAGCTTCCTTAGGACCTGTCCTTCTTCATCTTCTCCTTCAGCAACATTTGGCACTGGGGCCTTGTTCTTCTCAGCAGCTGGAATACTCCTAGTATTCCTCTTTGGTATTTGCTTGGCCTTGGAGGCAGCTTTGGGTGCTTCCTTGGGCTTAGATGTTGCAGCCCCTGATCTTATAGCATCACCCATAAGCTTAGGTGCCTTAGGTGCTGGTGCAGCAACCTCTTCCTCTTCTTCAGAATCTCTTCTCATAGAGGGCTTTCCAAGGACCTTGGCAGTTGTGGTTCTTGCTCTCTTCTTCTTCTTGTCCTAAGCACCATCATCCTCTGATTCAATTGTGAACTTCATTGTCTCTCCAGTAGGCACTTTCTTAGGTTTGGAAGAAGTGACTTTCTTCTCATGTGCCTCTTTGGGTTCTGTCTGAGCTGGCACTTGAGTGGAATTTCTGGCTTTAGGCATTGGTGTCCTCTTGGCAGGTACTTTCTTCTTCAGTTCAGGCTTAGTGCTATGTGCAGAGCCATATTCCTTCTTGAGCACTACTTTCTTGAAAGTAGTCTCATCTTCTTCTGCTTTATAGTCTTCATCCTCTGAGTCTGAAGTTCTCTTCCTCCTTTGCCTAGTAGCAGCCTTAGGCAAATTGCTAGGAGTACTTCTGCTCCCTTCATCTGTAGTTGAGGGACTAGTGCCCTCACTCAAGTCCATCTGCTCTTCTGACATGTTCTGTCTATCACTCTTGTCTGACATGCTGCAAAAAGCTGACTGTTGACCCTGTGAAGAGTTATAGATGAGATAGAGTGGATGAGCATCACAAAATGGCAGAGATTTTTGCAAAAGAATGATTCAAAAATTCAGTTTTAGTTTTCCACAGAAAGCATTTTGGATCAACCGATTTTCAAACTCCGTGATACCGAAGCAGTTTTGGAACCTAAACTGATGATATCGGTTGGACCGAGTCACAGTTTGGTGGCACCGAGACTGCTAGGGTTTCACAGAATCCTCAAATCGGTCGCACCGATTAGTAATTCTCGGTCAGACCGAGAGTCACTAGTGCAATGGCATAAGCCAAATTGGTGAGACCGAGTTTTTCAACTCGGTGGGTCCGAGATGGTTTCGGCGGAAACCTAACCCTAAAAATTTCAATCTCATCTAATCTACAGACTACTTTGGCTAGATAGAAGTGTTTGAATCTTGGCATGATTCAATAAGAGTACAATGTGCTAGGAATCAGACGTGGATAGCACAAAGATCAAGTCCATACCCTAACTTGGCGGTGGACTCGCTACGGCGACAACGGCGGGGGCGAAATCCGTTGACGGCGGCGGAGACCAGCGACAGGAGGCTGCTGGCGACGAGGGGACGATTCGGACACCTCCGATGGCAGAGCGAGCTATTGCGCGGGCGAAGGGTTTCGGAGAAATTTCCAAAATTTTGCCCGTGACTATATATAGCCCGACCCTGTCGGTGTGACCGAGTGGAACAACTCGGTGGCACCGAGATGCATAACTGTGTACAGTTACAACAAATAGGTGAGACCGAAAAGTTCAAATCGGTTGCATCGAGATTGAAAACTCAGATCAACTTAATGATCTCGGTAGGACCGAAATGGAGGAATCGATCAGATCGAGAGTCACAAAGAGGTTTTGGAAGTTTAAGTCTATGACGAATCGGGGACTCCGAGTGCTCCTCACACAGAGTGGTTCGAATCTGACTTGATCAAATTTTGTGATGTAGCATGAATAGAGTTTGAGACGAGAAAAGCATAGATAGCTAAAGAAGGTTCTTAGGCATTCTTGTCCATCCACTTGGCAAAAAGAAAAGAACCCAAACAATCAAAACAACAAGTGGATGTCCTTGAATGAGTAAAATATGCACCAACATGCTCACACAATAAGATGGCAAATGAAATATGTGGCAAAGCATGCACAACCAATTCTAGCATCTATCAAACAATTGGCGATGACTAGGTCATATATATATGAGTATATTGACTTAGGAGTCAAATGAGAACATTTGATCATAGGTCATACTCATCGTTTAAGCTCGAGTGGGGGTTACCACTTTTACATAATGCATTGATATGTTCACATCATTAGAGTTGCTTTGACTCAATTCTTAGAGTTAAGCTCCCCCTAGATGTGAGATCCCCCCTTAGAGGGACGAACTAACCTTGGGTTTTGTCGATGATGACTTCATGTAGGTGTTGAAGATGTGGATGCTCAATGTTGATGTAGATCATTTGGAGCAATCCTTTGGAGTGTGTTGCACTTTCAACTTACCTACATGGGTTAGTCCCATAAGGAACAAACAAGAATATCCATAGACAGAGAGTGATGCACACACAAGATGATGTCCATGAAATCATTAGGTTACCTTGTCCCTTGCCTTACCAACATGAGGGTTTGTGACTCCTTGAACTAGTGCAAGATGTGGAAGTTGATTGCACTTGTTCTTGCCATAATGATATGAGTGAAGAATGTTGGCAGAGTCACCCTCAAGAACTCTCTAGTTCTTCTTCTTCGGGATCCACATCATCTTGATGGGAATCCTTGGAGTTGTATTTGTACTTGATAAAGTAGAACTTGACGTACTCTTGGGAACCCACTTGAATGAGGCTTTAGGTGCTTCTTCAAATGCATCAATTTCTTCTTGAAGCTTGTCCTTGCCTTTGTTCTTGTGGTCTTGTGGTGGAAGATCATCTTGAGCTTGTGTTCCCTTGAAGGAAGTAGGATAATACTTCTCTTGTTGAGGAACAAACTTCGTCTTGGGGTATTGATCTTCTTCCCACTCAACTCCATTGGCATTGAACTTGTGTTCAAAACCAACACCTTGATTCTTCCGGTGCCTTCCTTGCTTGCGTACAATTTCCTCGAATTGCTTACTCCCAGCAAGGCTCTTGTAAACACCTTTCTCTATAATTCCCTTCAATAAGCTATTTTCTTGCTCAAGTGTAACTTGGCTAAGAGAATCATTAGTGGAATCAAGAGAACTACTAGAAGCAACAATATTGGATTTGACATTATCATTGTTACTACTAGAGGAAGTATGTTTCTTGTAATTGTTACTAGACTTGACTTGAGGCATGTATGTAGATAAGAGTATACGCAAGGCAATGTAAGAAGAACTTTTCTTGCAGAGATCATCATTGATTGCTTTTAAGAACTCATGCTCTTGCTCAAGATTGAGCTTTTCAAAGCGTAACTTCTCCTGAGCCCTTAAAAGTTCTCGATGATCTTCGAAGATAGTTTCATGAGCCAACTTAAGAGTGTTTAGTTCTTTAGCTAGAAGCTCAATCTTCTCCTTATCATTGTCATTCGTTTTATCTTGATTAGCATGATTAATTGACGTTTCATCATAGTATTCATCACTAGAGTTGTCAAAAGTAAATCATAATCCACAAGCAAGTCATCTTCATCACTATTGAAATCAACATACTCGGGATGTGTTACCTTTGGACCTTTGGCCATGAAGCATCTTCCAACACCTTTGTTTGGTGAATCAAATATGTCGTAGGAGTTGGTTGACACAAGTGCTAGACCGGCAACACCTTCATCTTGAGTATATTCGGAGTCGGAGTGATAGCTTCTCTCAGAGTGATTATCGGAGTCGGAGCCGGATACCCATTCACCAACATGAGCTTGATGTCTTCGTTTTGTGTAGCTCCTTGATGACTTGTCCTCCTTTCAGAATCCTTGCTTCTCCGTGAGGGTCTTCGTTCATAACGATCATCTCTACTCCTCCTCTCTCTTGGTGGTGATTCTTCTCTTTTCCTCCTTCTTCTTGGAGAATCTTCTCTTCTTTTGTAGGGTGCCGTACACTCATTGGAATAGTGTCCGGGTCTCCCACAATTGTAGCAATTGCGCTCTCGACTAGAAGATCTTTTGTCATTTTAATACCTTGACTTGGAGCTTCTTTCTTTGCTTCTACTCTTGTAGAATTTGTTGAAGTTCTTCACCATTAAGCTCAATTCTTCATTGAAGGTTTGTTTCTCACTTCATGATGTGGGGGCTTCACTTGAGGCTTTGTAAGCACCACTTGACTTGTTGTGAAGTTCCTCCTTATCCTTGAGTGACATCTCATGAGCAACAATTCTTCCAATGACTTCCGTTGGCTTGAGATCTTTGTAGTTTGGCATCATTTGAATCAATGTGCACACGGTATCATAAGTTCCATCCAATGCTCTTAGGATCTTCTTGATGATGAATTTGTTGGTCATCTCTTCACTCCCTAAGCCGGCAATCTCATTTGTGATAAGAGCAAGCCTAGAGTACATTTCAGCGACACCTTCACCATCCTTAATTTTGAACTTGCCAAGCTGACTTTGGAGCACATCCAACTTGGATTCCTTGACGGACTCGGTACCTTCATGCATATCAATCAAAGTATCCCAAATTTCCTTTGCATTCTCAAGACGGCTGATTTTGTTGAACTCTTCGGGGCATAATCCGTTGAAGATGATATCGCAAGCTTGAGCGTTGTATTGCAGCATCTTCAATTTTTCCGCATTAGCTTCATGGTTCGGTTCTCTCCCATCGAAAAATTCACCTTGCAAGCCAATACAAATAATTGCCCAAATGGCGGGGTTATGTCCGAGAATATGCATTTTCATCTTATGCTTCCAACTAGCAAAATTAGTACCATCAAAGTAAGGACCTCTACGGTGATAATTTCCCTTGCTAGACGCCATACTCTCCTAGGTTGTGAAACCAAGGCTATGACCACCAAAAGCTATGGAAATCAAAGCAAATGGAGACCAAAGCTCTGATACCACTTATAGGACCTTGAAGTATGTCTAGAGGGGGGTGATTAGACTACTTGACCAATAAAAACTTAACCTTTTCCCAATTTTAGAGTTTGGCAGATTTTAGCTACTTTAGGACAAGTCAAGCAATCATCACACTATTCAAGCAAGCATGCAAAGAGTATATAGGCAGCGGAAATTAAAGCATGCAACTTGCAAGAAAGTAAAGGGAAGGGTTTGGAGGATTGAAATCCAATTGGAGACACGGATGTTTTTGGCGTGGTTCCGATAGGTGGTGCTATCGTACATCCACATTGATGGAGACTTCAACCCACGAAGGGTAACGGCTGCGCAAGTCCACGGAGGGCTCCACCCACGAAGGGTCCACGAAGAAGCAACCTTGTCTATCCCACCATGGCCGTCGCCCACGAAGGACTTGCCTCACTAGCGGTAGATCTTAACGAAGTAGCCGATCTCTTTGCCCTTACAAACTCCTTGGTTCAACTCCACAATCTTGTCGGAGGCTCCCAAGTGACACCTAGCCAATCTAGGAGACACCACTCTCCAAGAAGTAACAAATGGTGCGTTGATGATGAACTCCTTGATCTTGTGTTCAAATGATAGTCTCCCCAACACTCACCTCTCTCTCATAGGTTTTGGATCTGGTGGTAAGAAGATTTGAGTGGAAAGCAACTTGGGGAAGGCTAGAGATCAAGATTCATATGGTAGGAATGGAATATCTTGGTCTCAACACATGAGTAGGTGGTTCTCTCTCAGAAATGGTAAGTTGGAAGTGTAGGTTCGTTCTGATGGCTCTCTCCACGAATGAAGAGGAGGTGGAGGGGTATATATAGCCTCCACACAAAATCTAACTGTTACACACAATTTACCAAACTCGATGGGACCGATTCAACAGACTCGGTTGGACCGATTTAGTAAACCTAGTGACCGTTAGTGATTTTTGGTGGGACCGACATGCATCTTGGTGAGACCGATTCAGTTAGGGTTAGGGCATAACGTAATCTCGGTAAGACCGATTGCACAAACTTGGTGAGACCGATTTGGTAATAAGCTTTCTAGAGAGTTGGTCAGGTAAACTTGGTGGGACCGATTTGCTCTTTTCGGTGAGACCGAAATGTTACAAAAAGGAAACAGAGAGTTTACATTGCAATCTCGGTGGGACCGATCGCTCACTTCGGTTAGACCGAAACGTTACAAAGGGAAACAAAGAGATTACAATCCCATCTCGGTGAGACCGAGATCCCTATCGGTAAGACCGATTTGCTTAGGGTTTGTGGCAGTGGCTATGACTTTTGGAGTCGGTGGCGCCGGATAGGAAGAATCGGTGTGACCGATTTTGGCTTTGGGTTTAGGTCATTTGTGGATGTGGGAAAGTAGCTGAGGTTTTGGAGCATATCACTAAGCACATGAAGCAAGAGGCTCATTAAGCAACACCTCATCCCTTCTTGATAGTATTGGCTTTTCCAATAGACTCAATGTGATCTTGGATCATTAAAATACAAAATGAAGAGTCTTGAGCTTTTGAGCTTGAGCCAATCCTTTGTCCTTAGTATTTTGAGGGATCCACTTTCATCATCCATGCCATGCCATTCATTGAGCTTTCCTGAAATAATAGTCTTAGAATAGCATTAGCTCAATGAGCTATATGTTGTTATGAATTACCAAAACCACCTAGGGATAGTTGCACTTTCACCCCGGGAGGGCCCTTGATCCAGGACTCGAAGAAGATCTGGATATTACTGTGGAGATCGTCAATGGGATATTTTATCAGGCAAGCTGCGATGGCGCCTCAGTGGCTATTATCGCCGACTATCCCGGACTGCTACCTACATCGCGTGTAAGCCAAGCCAAAAACCCTATCCTCCGAAGAGGAATCCTTTCTGATGCCATGCCTTACACCTGAAGTGTCGTGTTTTTGGAGAGACGACGGTCAGAGTGCGGAGCCGAACCCCTAGGGACCCGTCGGCAAAGGGCATCCGGATCGGGCAAGCTTAAGAGGAAGGCGGTTAGGGCTGAAACGCCGCTACAGAGGTATGGTAAAAACCTGTTCTATGATCATTGTATTTGAAATGTAACAGCGCCCTTCGTGTCCTGGTAGGAAGAGGAGTAGCGAGACTATATCCGGGGATCTTGCCAATCACGCCTCCACCAGCCGGATTCCAGAACCGGCTTCGAGAGAGGAGGCGGACGTGGGGCTGATGCCGCGTTGTCCTCCGACAGAGGACTCTCCGCCACGAATTCCGAAGTAGAGAGTGCCATGAATCACCGGCACCAACGGGCCTTACTTTGCAACAACATCTTTTCCGGAGAGGCATTTAATGCTTTCAATTCAGGAGACGCATACATCCGAGCTGCTCAAGGCAGGCTTGCCCGAGCGACGGACTAGTATACCAAAGATATACGGGTAAGAAAATTTGATAAGCATGTATAGCAGTAGCCCCTGAGACTTGAAACGGTTGGAACAACTGTTTTAAGTATCAATTTATGCACAGGTCCTTATAGATAAGAAGGCGCAATTGTCTCGAGAGCTGGAGGAGTGCAGGACCCAGCTGAGGGCCACGGTTGCCAAGTTGGAGGAATCCCAGAAGGCCTCATCTGGTAACATTTTGTCTCAATTGTACGAAGATGTACCAGTTAGTAAGTGGCTTGTATGATAAGTATAACAGAAATTTCTGCAGACAATCCCGGGGTGAATCCGGAGGTCGTAGGAGATAATGAGTCACATCTCCAAAGGCAGCTAAAAGCTGGCGAGCGTGTTCTTACGCAAGGCAGGAGAAGAACAATCTTCAACATGCCAATCTCCGACTGGACGTCGAATTAAAAGATGTTCGCGCTCAGCTGGCGGACTCCGTGAAGGAGAACAAAAGGCTTCGTTGCGGCATTTATGGTAAGTGCCTAGACGAATTGTAGTACAGCTCGGCTAGGAAGCATATTGAAAGAATTTTTATTTGTAGGTATGTTAATGGGCCGCCCTGAGGAGGAGATGCCCGCGTCTGTAGGTGATTTACTGCAAGACCTCTCACAACTGCACGAGCAAGCTCGACAGGTGATGCAGGGCATTGCTCGGGCCTTGCGGCCATCGAGCTTCCTGCCGAAGGGCATGGGGGAGCTTGTGGATATGCTTCAAGTAGCCTGGCGGCGCTTCTGATTGTGGAAGATGTCAGCCTGCTGACGAGGTGCAAGAGAAGCCTAGGCTATGGTGAAGACGCGCTACACCAAGGTGGACCCGAATCATATGGCCGAAGTCAGAACGGCGGGGCCAGATGGGCAAGAAATTCCTGTGAGTCTGGTGTATGACCAGGTAGCGTTAGCCGCAAAGTATTCCCAATAGGATTGTAAGCTAGATAGCCTATTGGATGGTATGGAGGAGGAATATAGTCAGTGCAAGTGACTGCATAATTCAATGGACATAAGTAGACCCGAGCTAGATTAAAATCATTTGTCATGGAGGACCTTTTCGCTTCAGCCCCTGGATCCGACAGTCCGGAGTGTATCCGAATACCCGCTCAGTTATATAGAACCGGGGTATGCGTGGAAACCAGGCGTAGGGGTTGCTTGAACAGACAAGTACCCAACTAGTTATGTTATATTACATGAATAATAAGAAACATCTTCCAGGGAGAATAGTTCCGTTAGGGGTTCCTTTCCTTGGTACGCATGTGACGATGCACATGTCCAGACTCCAAACAAGGACGCATGATACAAAACTTCTGATGATTTATGTTGTAATAAACAAAAAACATCTTTGGTTCACCGACCGAATATTCCCTTAAGAATGCTGGCTTTCGGCTTCACCCAGTCTGATGTACACATCCGGCTGAACCGGCAGTAACAATCGCAGAGGTGCTGCCCTTATGCCCTAGCCGAATTAACAGGAACGTAGGGCATAAACACAAGAGCCAGGCAACCCAGGATGGCCACATCTTAAGTCATATCGATGCATATAATGGTGAAGAAAAGGCACATATGGAAAAAGAACGCATATGTGATGGGCAAAAAGCCATTAAAGTAATTATATTTAGCTTCCGTATAGGAAGCCCCCAGGTATTGCTTACACACATAGTGCGGCCGGAGTGGTCCGGGCATCCGCACTGTATTAAGTACTTTGTGTGAAGAGGACAAAGGCTAAGAAAGGAAAGGGGAGGGAACATAATTAAAAAGGAGGGGTAAGGAGACGAACACTGAGTTCGGCGCTAGGCGTAGAATCTCTGGAGTCTGGCCGCGTTCCATGGGTTCGGCTCGAGTCTGTTATCGGATGCATTACGTAAGCGGTACGCTCCTCCAGAGAGAACTTTATCAATGACGAAGGGACCCTACCACTTAGGTTTGATCTTGTCCTTCTTCTCCGGTAGGCGTAGAACGAGTTTGCCAATATTATAAGTTTTGGCCCGCACTTCTCTGCTTTGGTACCGTCGAGTCTGCTGCTGATAGAATGCGGAACAGGCTTTTGCGACATCGCACTCCTCCTCCAGGGCATCTAAGTTATCTTGCCGATCTAACCGGCTTCTTTCTCTTGGTACATGCGCACGCGAGGCGAATCATGTATTATGTCGCAGGGTAGTACTGCTTCTGCGCCGTACACCATAAAAAATGGTGTGTATCTGGTGGTGCGATTCGGCATGGTCCGCAGCCCCCAGAGTACGGAGTTGAGCTCCTTGACCCAGTGCATGTCCTATTCTGTCAAGGATCGCACTAGTCTGGGTTTGATGCCGCTCATAATGAGACCGTTTGCACATTCGACCTGGCCATTTGTTTGGGGATGGTCAATGGAGGCGTAATCAAGCTTAATGCCCATGTTGCTGCACCAGGTTTTCACTTCATCTGCTGTGAAGTTTGATCCATTATCAGTGAGGATGCTGTGGGGGACACCGTATCGGTGTACAACCCTGGATATGAAGTCTATCACTGGTCCGAATTCAGACATTTTGACTGGTTTGGTTTCTATCCATTTGGTGAACTTGTCTACCATGCAATAAGTATTTTTTCTTGTGGCTCCCCCCTTTAGGGGTCTGACCATATCCAGCCTCCAGAACACGAAGGGCCAAGTGATGGGGATTGCTTGGAGAGCGGTAGGGGGCATATGACTCTGATTGGTGAAGAGCTGGCAACCGACGCAATGTTGGACCAGGTCCTGTGCGTCTACTCGGGCTGTCGGCCAATAAAAGCCTGTACGAAAGGCCTTGCTGATGAGCGCACGGGCCGCGGCATGGTGCCTGCCGAGTCCAACATTGATTTCAGCCAATAGCTGCCGTTCTTCCTCTTCGGAGATGCATCTTTGAAGCACTCCGGTCGTGCTCTTCTTATAGATTTCTCCCTCTTGTACCTTGTAGGCCTTGGAACGCCGCACAATACAATGTGCTTTGTTTTGGTCCTCGGGGAGCTCCTGCCTATTTAGGTAGGCCAAGAAAGGCTCGGTCCATGAGGCGATTACTGCCATGATTTCGTGGGCCGAAGGTGTTATTTCGGTGGCGGAGCCTCTGATTACGTCTGATGGTTCAGAATCTGGGGGTGTGTTCGGATCTGTGCTAGTGTTGCCGGACTCCCCTTCCCATACCACGGATGGCTTGAACAGCCTTTCCAGGAATATGTTAGGTGGAACAGGGTCGCGTTTAGCGCCGATGCGGGCGAGGATATCCGCTGCTTGATTGTTTTCTCGAGCCACATGGTGGAATTCGAGCCCCTCGAACCTAGCTGACATTTTGAGCACGACATTATGGTAGGCCGCCATTTTTGGATCCTTGGCATCAAAGTCTCCGTTTATTTGGGATATTGCGAGGTTTGAATCCCCGCGCACCTCCAGGCGTTGAATGCCCATGGAGACTGCCATCCGAAGGCCATGCAACAGAGCCTTGTATTCGGCTGCGTTGTTGGAGTCTATGTATAATATTTGGAGCACGTATTGGACCATGTCTCCGGTGGGAGACGTCAGGACTACACTTGCTCCCAATCCGGCCAGCATTTTAGAGCCGTCGAAGTGCATGATCCAGTTAGAGTACGTGTCGTACTCGGCTTCTGTCCATTTGGCGACAAAGTCAGCCAGTACTTGCGACTTGATGGCCCACCGTGGCTTCGATGTTATGTCAAACGGAAGGAGCTCGATGGCCCATTTGGCAATCCAGCCTGTAGCATCGAGGTTATTTATTATGTCATTGAGTGGTACTTCAGAAGCCACCGTAATCAAACACTCTTGAAAGTAGTGTCGTAGCTTCTGGGATGCCATGAAGATCGCGTATGCTATCTTTTGATAGTGTGGGTATCGGGATTTGCATGGGGTGAGGACCGTGGATACGTAGTATACCGCTTCGAGCGGAATTTGTATCCGTCGGCCCCTCGACGACGGCGAACCTGCGCTTACAACTTGATGCGTTGCGGCTATGTATAATAGCATAGGTTCGCCAGTATTTGGCGTTGTTAGGACTGGATTACTGGCGATGAAGGTTTTTATTTCGCCCGATCGGCGCGGCGCATCAAATCCACGAAGTGTTGATTGTCTTGAAGAAGGCGGTAAAGAGGTAATGCCTTTTCTCCTAACCTAGAGATAAAGCGGCTTAAGGCAGCCACGCATCCAGCTAGTTTCGGGATGTGCTTGAGGTTTGTTGGTATAGCCAACTGCGACAGAGCTCGAATTTTTGCCAGATTCGCTTCAATTCCTCTATTGAAACAATGAAGCCGAGAAGTTTCCCAGAGGGGACACCGAAAACACATTTTTCCGGGAGCAGCTTGATGCCGTATGTTCGGAGGTTATCGAACGTAAGCCTCAAGTCATCTATTAGGGTTTCGACGTGTCTTGTTTTTGTGACCACGTCGTCCACATATGCCTCCACTGTTTTGCTGATTTGCTTTTCCAGGCATGTTTGAATCATGCGTTGATAGGTTGCACCGGCATTTTTAAGCCCGAAAGGCATAGTGTTGAAGCAGAAAGGACCGTATGGTGCTATGAAAGCTGTTGCAGTTTGGTCGGACTCTGCCATCTTTATTTGATAGTATCCAGAGTATGCATCGAGGAAACACAGCGAGTCATGTCCTGCTGTGGCGTCGATGATTTGGTCGATGCAAGGGAGGGGGAAGGGATCCTTGGGGCAGGCCTTGTTGAGGTCTTTGAAGTCGACGCATAGGCGCCAGGATTTGTCCTTCTTTGGTACCATTACCAGATTTGCCAGCCATTCCGGATGCTTGATATCTCTGATGAATCCGGCCACGAGTAGCTTGGCTAGCTCTTTCCCCATGGCTTGCCGTTTGGGCTCTAAAAACTGCCTTAGGGTCTGCTTGACAGGCTTGTATCCTTTTAATATATTGAGGCTGTGTTCGGCCAGTCTGCATGGGATGCCCGACATGTCCGAGGGGTGCCAGGAGAAAATGTTCCAATTCTCGCGTAAGAAGTCTCGCAGTGCAGCGTCCATTGCGGGGCTCAACTGTGTCCCGATGGAAGCTGTATTCGTTGGGTCTGTTTGGTGGACCTGGAATTTGACTATCTCGTCTGCGGGTTTAAATGAGCTGGACTTGGGTCGCTTGTCGAGTATCACGTTGTCCCTGTCCATGGTGGCACGCAGCGTTGTTAGTTCTTCGGCTGCTAGGGCTTCAGATAATGCTTCCAGGGCTAGTGTTGCGGTTTTGTTTTCGGCGTGAAGTGCGACGTCCGGATCACTGGCTAGAGTGATGATTCCATCGGGTCCCGGCATTTTAAGCTTCATGTACCCGTAATGGGGCATAGCTTGAAAGCTTGTAAACGCGTCCCGCACTAAATGGCGTGGTATCCGCTGCTGAAAGGAGCCACTTGGAATGTGATTTCTTCAGACCTGTAATTCTCCGGGGTGCCGAATGCCACATTTCCCGTGCACCGCGCTTCTCGACTAGGGATGATTCCCCTGAAGGTTGTGCCGCTTTGCTCAATGCGGCTTTTATCAATTTCCGTCTTGTTGAGTGTTTATTCGTAGATTAAGTTTAATCCGCTTCCGCCGTCCATGAGTACTTTGGTGAGCCGGAAGCCATCCATGATTGGGCTAAGGACCAAAGCGGCTGGTGCCCGGACTGTCTGGAATTGAGGTTCATCACTGGCGTTGAAAGTTAAAGCAGTGTCGTTCCACGGATTTATTTTTGCCACGTGGCAGATTTCAGCAGAGCTTCGATGAGCTCGCTTGCGCCTATTATTTGAGGCGAAAGTCTCAAAGACTATTAGTACCTCATTGTTTTCTTTGACGGGATGTTGTTCCGCTTTATGGCTTACAAGAAGATTCTCGCCACTTTTTGCTACCTGCTGGAGTATCCAACATGCTCTAAGGCTATGTGTTGGTGTAGTGTCCGGCGCGCTGTGGAGTTTACATGGCCCATTGAGCCATTCTTCCATCTGGTTCCATACAGGGTGGGCTTTGGTTTTTTGGGGATTGGATCGGCTGACTTACGAGAGTTCGCCCGTTTAGCTCGGACAGAGGTTTTAGTGACAACCGGACTATCCCAAAATTCTGTTTGGGTTTTCCAGGCGCTTTCCATCGCACAGTACTTCTGCACCAGCAAAATGTGCTATGTCACGGTGACCTATAGCATTAAGGATTCCTTTGTTCATGCAGTTTTTGTAGAAAAGTGAGACTGAGTCCTCCTCAAGACAGTCCTTGACCTAGTTTAGCACAAGGAGGAATCTGGCCCAGTAGGGATGTACTGTCTCTTGGGGCTCTTGTCTGATATGGAAGAGAGGGTTTAAGTACGGGTGGGTGGGTGTAACTGAATCTGGATTCTGAACTGATCTAATGCCCTGAGGCAGGGGAGCTTCCGGGCTTGACAGCTCAGGATCCAGGGTGCTGCCCAATTTATCCGGCCCAATACCCGATTCTAAGTCCGGGGTCTGGGTCATGCCTTCCCTTGAGTGGGTGTTCGGCTCAGGGAGCTCGGTGATCCGGACATAACTCGTCCTCAAAACAGAGGGGTAATCCGTATTAGGCTCCTCCACTACCGCTATCTCGTGGGTGACCGGCGAGGATTTAATGTCCCTTTGGTCGGGTTTAAGCCCGATCCGGTCATAGTCTGTGGCGACTCCCAAAGCGGTGATGTGATCCAAGAGCTCATTAAGGGAGGAGATCTCTATCGGATCCATCTGTTTGGCGAGTTCCAAATCGACGTGGAGGCTATGTGTGATGACCCAAGAGGTCATCGTCGGTGCGACAGCCGATGGGGCAGCCATGATGAAGCCGCCTAGTCCGAGAGTTTGGCCTACAGCCAGCGCTCCCCCAGAGGTGATGTTGTCCTTGACAACGAGACGGGCCATCGAGCCTTGCAGTGATGACACAGAGGAACTCTCAATGAAAGCACCAATGTCGGTGTCAAAACCGGCGGATCTTGGGTAGGGGGTCCCGATCTGTGCGTCTTAGGCTAATGGTAACAGGAGGAAAGGGAAACAATGTTTACCCAGGTTCGGGCCCTCTCGATGGAGGTAAAACCCTACTTCCTGCTTGATTGATATTTATGATACGAGTAGTACAAGAGTTGATCTACCACGAGATCGTAGAGGCTAAACCCTAGAAGCTAGCCTATGCTGATTATGATTGTGATCGTCCCTCTAAGGACCAACCTCTCCGGTTTATATAGACACCAGAGAGGGCTAGGGTTTACATGGAGTCGGTTATAAAGAAGGAAATAGAATATCCGGATCGCGAAGCTTGTCTTCCACGCAAAGGAGAGTCCCATCCGAACACGAGACGGAGTCTTGAGTCTTGTATCTTCACGCTCCAACAGTCCGAACAAAGTATATAGTCTGGCTGTCCGGATACCCCCTAATCCAGGACTCCCTCACCCGCCACTAACGTGAGTTCACCTATAAGCCCTTTACCAGAAGTGATGGCTTAAACACACAGAAAAAATTATTTCTACGAAACAGGCCACATGACACCTGGCTCATTTTAGCAGTATATTCGCATGTTTCAAACACCCGATTGATCTAGGATGCGTTTGGTTACCAGCATCATTTTTTGCCCCTTTGCATACTTGTCCTACTTGAGCCTGGTTGAGAAAATGCAGGCCAAAAACCAACATCTGCATGTTGATTTGTTGTCTGCATCCCCTCTAGCCTGCATGGACTGAAACCGAAGGCAGGCAGTTTGGTTGCCGACCTGTTTTAGGGGAAACACAAGTCTAGTTGTTTGGTTACATCCAAGACAAGTGTGTGCTAACTTCCTCCTCGATGTGGAGGGGTTACCATAGGCACATATTGACAGCTAAGAACAAAACTAGCAACCAGAACAAACTTAGGGACACATTAAAGTCTTAACCACACATAGTAGTTTAGCATAGTACTTAAACAAAACTGCAACACACATCAGTCTTAACCACACAGAGAAGTCTAACTTAAACGAATAGGCAATAGGAGCTCATTAAGGCGGTCATGGCGAAGGCTTCGTCGTGCTTCTTGCACTTGGTGACCCCCTCCATGCCCATGTCGTTGAAGACAATCACCTTCATGGTATTGGGGGTTAGCAACTTGAACGTCACCATGTACTTGATCTGGATCTGGTGAACGACGGTGACGAGGGACCAACCCTGATCAAGGGTGACCTTGTAGTCGACCACCCTCACCGTGACCCTCCATGAGCATCTTGTGTTCGTCTTCACCTTATAACTCTGTAGGGACGGTGCTACCTCTTGAGCATGCGTTGGTTTTTCCCTTGAAGAGGAAAGGGTGATGCAGCAAAGTAGCATAAGTATTTCCCTCAGTTTTTGAGAACCAAGGTATCAATCCAGTAGGAGGCTCAAAAGTCCCATGCACCTACACAAACAAATAAGAACCTCGCAACCAACGCGACAAAGGGGTTGTCAATCCCTTCACGGTAACTTGCAAAAGTGAGATCTGATAGAGATAATAAGATAAGATAAGTTTTTGGTATTTTTATCATATAGATTGGAAAATAAAAGATGCAAATAAAAGTAGATGGAAAACTTGTATGATAAAAGATAGACCCGTGGGCCATAGGTTTCACTAGTGGCTTCTCTCAAGATAGCATAAGTATTACGGTGGGTGAACAAATTACTGTCGAGCAATTGATAGAAAAGTGCATAGTTATGAGATTGTCTAGGCATGATCATGTATATAGGCATCACGTCCACAACAAGTAGATCGAAACGATTCTGCATCTACTACTATTACTCCACACATCGACCGACTCCTGCCTACATCTAGAGTATTAAGTTCATCAGAACAGAGTAACGCATTAAGCAAGATGACATGATGTAGAGGGATAAACTCATGCAATATGATATAAAACCCATATTTTTATCCTCGATGGCAACAATACAATACGTGCCTTGCTGCCCCTGCTCTCACTGGAAAGGACATCGCAAGATTGAACCCAAAGCTAAGCACTTCTCCCATTGCAAGAAAGATCAATCTAGTAGGCCAAACCAAATTGATAATTCGAAGAGACTTGCAAAGATAACTTAATCACACATAAAAGAATAAGAGGAGATTCAAATATTTCTCATAGATAAACTAGATCATAAACCCACAGTTCATCGGATCTCGACAAACACACCGCAAAAGGAGTTACATCGAATAGATATCCAAGAAGATCGAGGAGAACTTTGTATTGAGACTCAAAGAGAGATAAGAATCCATCTAGATAATAACTGTGGACCTGAAAGTCTATGGTAAACTACTCACAACTCATCGGAGAGGCCATGGAGATAATGTAGAGGCCCTCCATGGTCGATTCCCCCTCCGGCGGAGCTCCGGCGAAGGCTCCAAGATGGGATCTCGCGGATACAGAAGGTTGCGGTGGTGGAAATAATTTCTCGTGGTGTTCCTGGATGTTTTCGGGGTCTGTGGATATATATAGGAGGAAGAAGTATGTCGGTTGACGCTCAAGGGGCCCACGAGGGTGGGGGCACGCCCACCCCCTTAGGGCGCGCCGGGCACCCTCGTGGCCGCCTCGTTCGCTTCTTGACGTCCACTCCAAGTCTCCTAGATTGCGTTTGTTCCAGAAAGATCGCTCCTGAAGGTTTCATTCCGTTTGGACTCCGTTTGATATTCCTTTCCTTCGAAACACTGAAATAGGCAAAGAAACAGCAATTCGGGTTGGGCCTCCGGTTAGTAGGTTAGTCCCAAAAATGATATAAAAGTGTAAAATAAAGCCCATAAACATCCAAAATGGGTAATATAATAGCATGGATGTGGGGACCCCGACTCATAAGTCGTGATCACCGAATGCACGTGTACAGTGATCCCGAGATCAATGCTCACTGAACACACAGAAGCTGAATAACAAGAGTCTTACATCCATACATACCGTATTACACAAGTAGGACCATTATCGTCGAGCCTTGAGTATAACATCGCAGCGGAAATCTTCGTCGATAACTCGGACCCATGCCATCTGCCTTAACCCTACAGGCATTCTGACTGGGAAGCGTCCTAGCTCGCATGTTCATCGCCGAAGTATTCTTCATCATATCCTGTTCTTCCATGCCTGGTCAATTAAATAACGAGTGGCAAGCCAATGAGTACTTTGAATGTACTCGCAAGCAACCCATGTTTTGGTTCAAGATGTAATGATGCATGATATAGGTAAATTTTTGCAGAAAGCTAGTTTTAAGTGCAATGACATGTTCAACAACTTGGTAAGGCATGCATCAAGAGAATTCAAGTAACCATGAGGACAGGTTACAGATATCAACATAAATAGAGAGGGCACCAACCCAACATAAATTGAGTGGGCACCAACCCATCTCAAACATGTCAAGTCCTTTGACTTGACCCAAGTAGTTTTATCAACACACACACACACGGTTGAAAACTCTGGACGTAGTTTAAGCAGCACTGCCCAACCGTCCTTGATCGTGGACACGGCTATTCGAATAGTTTTACACTCTGCAGAGGTTGCACACTGTACCCACTAGATTCGGGGAACTTCCGTGTCATCCACGACCCGCGATACCTCAAGTACCCGGGGTAAGCACCCGATCACTACCTTTCCCTAGACGACACTAACATGGAGTCCACTCGATTGGTAGTAACCCCCGTGCCTAACATTTCACATCATAAAGTTGTGGAGCCTCGCTCCCATATTCATCATATACCACAAGCACGGGGTACCAACGGTGTGTTCGGTGCCCTGTGAAAACAGTCATGGCCGCCCTACCTGGCACGACCCCGTCCCGAGAGAGCGCACCAACTCTCCCCCGTCACTAGTAATGCGGGCTCCAAGCTAGTATCGACCTAGGTAATCAATAATGCCCTTTCCCATATAAGGGTAGAGTGGTTGCGCATGTAAGGTTGGGACAGTCGACAAATCTTAAATCTAATCCGTTTTCGAAACAACACACACACACTTGCCTCGGTACACCACTTCGTCATCAAGTGGTTACCCATTTCATCATCTCCCTCGGGCATAAGTGGCACCCGATGGGGTTTTCGAAAAAGTCTTTTGAAAATACTTTGCCTCCTCATCATGCATATACCCGTCCCTCTTTGCATAGCACTACCTTAGCATCCTATCTACTCCCACCGGCATAACCCTCATAAGAAGGTAGGGTCATGCACAATGCAAGTATCAACGAGAAAGTACGGTGGCAGACCATCAAGTGGTTACCACCTCATCATGATTCCGATGCAACAATAATAAAGAGCTATATGACATGCATAAAAAGGGTTTCATAGACATTGTCAAAGGGCTGCTTGCCTGTTGTAACGAAGTCTTCGAGGTCTTCAAATATCCCTGGTCCAACTCCGAGCATTCCGTCTACTTCGTCAACTATCGTCGAAGGCAAGCATAATAAGCAACACAACAAGGCAGGAAATAAAAGTGCTCTAAAAATATGAGTTGGACTTTTCTAGGATACCTCTGGTCACATGAGGGATGACCAAAGTGGTTTCATTAGGATTTGATCAATGGACATCTCTGAACATTTTGATATGGTGGAATCAAGGGGTTTATGGATTTGCAAGAAGTGTACAGAAATATATTTTTGAAAAATGAGCAAAGGCACCCATTTAACAAAGGATGATTTTAGAAGCATCTAGGAATTGGTTTCACTGGATTTGGAGTTCAAATGAATTTCCTATGAATTTGCAAAGTTGGCTATATATAAAGAAATAGACCATTATTTGAGGTGATATAGAAAGTACTAGTAAAATGTTCAAAAACTAAGTTTTGAACTTATAGACATCTAGGATTTTGAATCATGGGATTTGGATCAAAATGGGCTCTCTGTGATTTTCTAAAGTTCATCACGTAAATGGAAAAATAGGGTTTTGATAAATATTTGTGAAGAAAATCTTTATGGAAAAATGTGCAAATTGCACCATGTGATAGATCAGGAATTTATGAACTGTTAGAAATTTGAATCATCAAATTTGGAGATAATATGAATATTCTATGGATTTTAGAAGTTCTTTGGAAAAGAAAAAAGGAAAAAGGCTTTAACCTTATCTAGCGCTACTGGGCGAGAGTTAACGATTGGGCGGCCCAATGCTCGGCTACCTGCTGAGGGGCCACGTCGGGCGATTCGTGAAAATCGCCAGCGTGAGGGAGACGACAACGCCGAAACCGTCTCCACTTAAGCTGAGTGCGGTCCGCCCACCGGGTCACTGACGAGCGGGGCCCGGGGCTCAGGCCGTCTCCTACCTCCCGCTCGAACAGAGCAGAGGCAGGGGAGGCGAGGCCGAGCGGCACCAGCGCTCACCCGGGCGGCACGGGCCACCTCCGGCGGCGCCCGGCACACCGGAGGACTCAGCGCGCCGCGGCGCACCCGTCCATGTGCTGCACGACCACGGGGGAGCCAGGGAAGAGGAGGGCTTCGGGTGGGACGGGCCGGGGTTGATGGGGGGTTCGGCAAGGCGAGGAAGGAACGGGGAGGAGTGGAGGGAGCATGGGAGGGACTCGTGGCGACGGTGGTGGCGCTCTAGCGCGGTCCAGAGGGAAGGAGGAGGAGAGATGGGCACGGATTTACGTGGAGACCGACGGCAAGGCTCCGGCCATTGTGGTGGATGGAGGGCACGGGGAGGGGAGCTGGCTGCTCGAGGAGGTCTCTGGGGGAGGATAGAGCGAATGGCGCCCAGAGGAGGGGCTCAGGATGGTCGTTTAAGGCGGAGTGACGGTGCACCGTGCACGGCGTCCATGGCCACGGCCTAGGCGATGCCGGAGGCCGAATTGGCACACTCGGACATGTCCGGGTTGTTCGTGGGCGTGGACTACGCCCAGGAGGAGAAGAGAGGGAGCGGGAAATGCGGCAAGGCGGGTCCCTACCGCGGAAAGCGACTGGCGCGCTCGGGCGGCGTTCTGTCCGCACGCGAGGAGAGCCGGCGAGGGAGAAAGAGGAGGGGGAAGACAGTATAGCGTCTTTGCGGACGCCGAGGTGACCTCGGGGACACGAGGGGAGGCCCTAGGTGGCCGGGCGGTTGGAATGGGCGGCTACAGGTGCGGGGAGCAAGATCAGAAGGTGAAGCGCTCAGAGCGCCCAAATGGCATGCCATGGCATTAAGAAAGGGGAGTGGGCGCGGCCACTTGTGTCCAGTAGTGCCAGGAGGTATTAGGATAGCAGGGGGAAGCCTTGGATGCCTTGTGGAACCAATGGAGTGAGGAGGGAGGTGAGAAAGAGAGAGATTTTTCCCCTCCAATAAGTGAGCTGTGGTCTTGCCATTGCTACTAGAGGTAAAAGGGGGCTAGGAGGAGCTGTGGTAAAAATTTGAGCTCCCCAAGAATAGTGGAAGGGGTCAAAATAGTGATTTTTGCAAAATGCCAGAAGGTGTTTGATAATGGTTTGGGCAAGCAAAAGAACTTTAATTTCCATGAGACTTAACAGGATGGAATGGCACATAGAAGTAGGGTGTTCCACCAAGTTTGAGCTCATTTGGGCAAAGTAGCCAATGTAACTTTGGTAAACCCTAGAAATTGGCAGAAATGGCTTTACCAAGATTTAGTCATGCAAATCAATTCTCCTTGATGAACCACTTGGTTTAGTGGCCTCATTTGGTCATGTGATCATTCTCACAAAAGTTGGAATCAAGGAGAGAAAGTTGGTAATGTAGAGTTGTTCAAATTTGATTCTGGTCAGAGAGGGTTTTGGGGCACTTTGACAAATATAACTTGTTCTCCAACTTGTGCCACTTGGTCTAGACGTATAATTAGACCATTTGAGTATTTTCACAATGTTTGAGAATATTTGGAAATGTTTGGCAATGTAAAGTTGCTCAAACTTGAAAATGGACAGAAATGGTTTTGAGGGTATTTGATGATGTTATCTTGTTCTCCAAGTCATGAGACTTGGCAAGATCATCTAATATGGCATATGTGACATGCTAGAATTTCCTTGGAATTTTTGGAGAATATTTCCTTTGTAAATATTTCAAAAGCTTGAAATATCCAGAAAGGGTTTTGAGGATTTGACCAATATTTTGAACATGACCATGTGTTGAAACTCTTATATATGGACAATATATGTCCTTTGAGTTTCCCTGATTTTTGTCAAATATTTTTAAAGCAATAAAATAATTTTTCCTATTACAGACCATTTCGGCCTTAAGAAAAAGCTTTTAAATAAAATAGGAAAATAACCTTTAAAATTATATTTTTGTGGTTTCGGGTACCCTATATCTAATAGGAGTTAAATATATTTTAGAAAGATTTTTACTGCCCTTAATTAAGTACTTGCAAGGCAAACCTCAATTCAGGGTTTTGAAAAACTAATTTTGAAAATACTATTTGGCCAAATCATTTTTGTAAGAAAATATTTTTATGTCCTATACACATGGCATGATCATTGGTTCAAGAGTTTGGAGCAAGGAAATGAAGTATAGGAGTTGGAGGATTTATTTGATTTTTAGAGCACTTGCAAACAGCAGACAAAACATTCAATCAAAGCAAAGACAAACACTCAAAAGTTTTTGTCAAACCACATTTTAGCATGATTTTGACTTAAGTGTTGTGGCATGAAAATCAGGGTGTGACAGACCTACCCCCCTTACAAGAATCTCGTCCCCGAGATTCCCAGACTAGGCGCGAAAGGAGTATGGAAACTTGGATTCGGGGTAGTCTTCACGTCCTCATCTTTATACCTTCCGTGTAGTGCTCCATTGAGCTTGAAGTACTTCTGGTGTGGCCGTGTATGACGTTCCTCTTGATCCAAGTTGCTAATGGGTAGCTCGCGGTAGGTTAGATTGGGCTAGGGTTGATGGCTCGGTGGTTAATGTCCTCGTAGAGATCGGCAATTAGGAAGTTGGAAACACTTCGGGGTTGTGATGCGTGGAAAGCATTGTGCACACCGGTAACTCGTGGCAACCCCACCGGTGAATCGCTATCTTCTCTTCGTCTCGTAGAGATCTCGAGGGGGTTGTTAAATCTTGGAGTGATCTCGAAGGTGGTCGATGAATCTTGGTGTGGGTCTCCTTGTCATGGGAATGCTTGGTTCCTTAGAGAGAAGTGGCCCACAGATACACCTGGTCTTCAACGCGGATGTTTACTTCTTGATGATGGTGGTAGGTGTAGTTCTTCCTCCTTGGCATGACGATCTACAAATGTTCCTTGACTAGCTGAACGGCTCTTCTTCTGTCTTCTGGTAGACAAGTATGTCATCAAAGAAAGATGACAACTAACTTGTCCGAGCACTCCATGAAGTCTATGGGGTACGTAAAGTGGGCGGGGGAATTAGTGGTGGCCTTATTGAGTGTGGGTCAAGGTCTTATCGATCTAGAGCCAAAGCTCAAGGTCAGGATCTGACCATGTTGTGGCTTGGTAGGGCTTAAGGGTTTCAAGGATCTAGTGTGCGAGTGAACATTTATCATCTTATCCTTGAGCACAGTTTCTGAGATGCCAATTGATCTACTTAGTCCTCCAAACAGATCACCTTATACTAGTGAAAGCATCATTTGTATAGGTCAACACCAATCATCACTCATGTGATTCATATCCTCATGGCTTTCGAGAGGAGGTCTATCAAAATCATATATGTCTACATTCCCCAAACTCGTATGTATGGCTACCCCTAAAAATCCATGGGTAGAGCATATATGTTGCTAAGCTTGAATTTAATCACCACAATCCAAGTGCTCAGCCTATTCTACCAAGGTCTAAGATAAAAGCATCTCTATTCTAAGGAAACATGTCGTATGCCACTCCAAAAATCTTGTTTCCTTCCTATGAATCAACTCCAACAACCCATTAACTACACCAATCATTACATGATCCAGTAGTTCTTCAAATCCAATCTCTATGGTGCTCCACACGATCTTCTAATATCCTATAATTCACAAATACTGGGAAGGCTACCCTTCTATAGTCAGTCCACCAATCTCCATTATCATGGTCAAGTAAACTCCAAGGTCAAGCTTATATAGACTCCCTAAATAAACTCCGACAATTAGTCCAATCTCCTAGTTTATTGTCCACCGGGAAACATGTTATCATGATCGAGATCATCAGTCTAAATCCAATTTACTCCGAACCATGTAGACTCACTTATCATCTATACTCAACTAGAATCAGCTACTTAAATCCAAATCTCTTGTCCAATGAGAATTCCTACATATTTCCCCTAAGTAATATCATCTACCTCCTATCAATATCCCATGGCTAAGTTGAATCCAAACACTTCCAAGAATTCCAGCTGTGAACAAAATTGTCCTATAAATCCAATTTACTCAGGGTAATGAAAGCTATGCTACTCTATAATCATGATCCCACCAAGTTCATCTACCAACATCAAAGCCTCATAATTCACCAAATAATCTCATATAATTCCTCAAGTCATTAATATAAACTCATCAAGTCATTTGTCCTTAATTCCTATATCCTCAAACTGGTCTTCCCTATGGCATCGCCAGTTTTGGTGCTATCTTAGGATGATAATGTGCTCATTCACTATGTCCACTAGTTCCATAATGAACCCAGTGATAAGCAAGGTTACAGAGGCTTAACAGGTTCTCTTGCAATTCCGTAGGTTAAGCTCATGGTTAAGGTTTTGAGCTGGGGTATCTTATGAAGTCTCAAAGGGTCTAGGAATGGGTTTCTAATCTTGAGGGGCAACCATAACTCTAAGGGGCCGCACTTGGTCGAGGAGGTTGTAGCAAAAGTCTTCAGTGCTTGTTGGCCGCCGAAGCAGATTCCTTGGTGCATCTTGTGCTGCTGGTCTTCAGTTGAGGAGAGAGAGAGGGAAGAGTAGTACAGTTGGGGGTACCTAAAGGGGGTTCTATAGTGCAGGTGCAAACAAACAAGTGCCAAAAAGGGCCAAACACAAACAACAAAATAAGGCAGGTGATATAGTTGCGTTCTTGTTGCCTAGGGCAAAAAGGGCGACTGATATCAAAACACAAACAAATAAAAGCAAGCAACACACAATCATGGTTCTATTTGAATCATCATACGGACTCGACTGCGCATAGGGGGTACACGACTCATCCTACCCTAGGGGTTCTCGGACTCCATAGTCGTGCCTTGTGCCTCGTGCAGTCTCCCGGGTTTCCTCAGGTGCTGCTACGTCTCTTGTAGTTGTTCGACGAAACAATCTGGGTTGAGCCTGAAGAATCTTCAACAACTTCTCTTCTGATGAGTTGATGGGGTGAAGGTGACTCCTCGTGGCTGGCATTGACTTGATCTTCTCTTGACTTCCTAATCGCGACGATCCCTTGTTGTCTTCTAAGCCGTCGATGGTACCAGGTGGGTAATCCTTTATGCAATGATATTATCAAGGCGTAATAGAGGTCCACCATGTCGGTTACGTTGATGACAACATCGACACCAAGAGCGGGGAATGAGGAGAACCGTTTTCCTGCTCACTATGGTGAGGCGGACCAAATGGCGAGGTTCTCATCCACCGGTGGTTGTCGATACAACAATGGTAAGGACAGGAGTGCTCTATTAGCGATGTATATCATGATCTTGCATTTCCTATGCCCTGGTCACCGTAGGCTAAGGTTGCATCATCTTGGGGCAGTGTCAAGGATGTCACCATCTCCTGGGTCTTCAGGTCCTCATTCCTCGAGGATGTATCTTCTGTTGGTATCGACTTGTTGTGATGTCGCCAATCTTGTGTTCAGGAGATGTGGGTGAATGTTTGGCAAGGCGTCTTCCTTCTAGATTATCCACGAGGATTACAAGGAATCCGGTGGTCAGGGGCATACGGGTTCTAGCGATCATTAAATTTTGAAGGGGAAGAGGAAAGTATATCCTAGTTTTCAAAAAACTCAGAAGGGAAGAGAAGTATAGATAGTTTTGAAAACTAGTAGTAGTTTTGGAAATAGTTTTACCCTAACTAACGACCATGCTAACTAAGGCTTCCTACAGTCAGGATGGCTCTGATACCAGCTCTGCGGGGACCCCGACTCATAAGTCGTGATCACCGAATGCTGCGTGTCTGATGATCCCAGAGATCAATGCTCACCGAACACGAAGCTGAATAACAAGAGTCTTACATCCATACATACCGTATTACACAAGTAGGACCATTATGGTCGAGCCTTGAGTATAACATCGCAGTGGAAATCTTCGTCGATAACTCGGACCCATGCCATCTGCCTTAACCCTACAAGCATTCTGACTGGGAAGCGTCCTAGCTCGCATGTTCGTCGCCGAAGTATTCTTCATCATATCCTGTTCTTCCATGCCTGGTCAATTAAATAACCAGTGGCAAGCCAATGAGTACGTTGAATGTACTCGCAAGCAACCCATGTTTTGGTTCAAGATGTAACGATGCATGATATAGGTAAATTTTTGCAGAAAGCTAGTTTTAAGTGCAATGACATGTTCAACAACTTGGTAAGGCATGCATCAAGAGAATTCAAGTAACCATGAGGACAGGTTACAGATATCAACATAAATAGAGAGGGCACCAACCCAACATAAATTGAGTGGGCACCAACCCATCTCAAACATGTCAAGTCCTTTGACTTGACCCAAGTAGTTTTATCAACACACACACACACACGGTTGAAAACTCTGGACGTAGTTTAAGCTGCACCGCCCAACCGTCCTTGACCGTGGACACGGCTATTCGAATAGTTTTACACTCTGCAGAGGTTGCTGCTCGCACCCACTAGATTCGGGGAACTTCCGTGTCATCCACGACCCGCTATACCTCAAGTACCCGGGGTAAGCACCCGATCACTACCTTTCCCTAGACGACACTAACATTGAGTCCACTCGATTGGTAGTAACCCCCGTGCCTAACATTTCACATCATAAAGTTGTGGAGCCTCGCTCCCATATTTATCATATACCACAAGCACGGGGTACCAACGGTGTGTTCGGTGCCCTGTGAAAACAGTCATGGCCGCCCTACCTGGCACGACCCCGTCCCGAGAGAGGGCACCAACTCTCCCCCGTCACTAGTAATGCGGGCTCCAAGCTCGTATCGACCTAGGTAATCAATAATGCCCTTTCCCATATAAGGGTAGAGTGGTTGCGCATGTAAGGTTGGGACAGTCGACAAATCTTAAATCTAATCCGTTTTCGAAACAACACACACACTTGCCTCGGTACACCACTTCGTCATCAAGTGGTTACCCATTTCATCATCTCCCTCGGGCATAAGTGGCACCCGACGGGGTTTTCGAAAAATTCTTTTGAAAATACTTTGCCTCCTCATCATGCATATACCCGTCCCTCTTTGCATAGCACTACCTTAGCATCCTATCTACTCCCACCGGCATAACTCTCATAAGAAGGTAGGGTCATGCACAATGCAAGTATCAACGAGAAAGTACGGTGGCAGACCATCAAGTGGTTACCACCTCATCATGATTCCGATGCAACAATAATAAAGAGCTATATGACATGCATAAAAAGGGTTTCATAGACATGGTCAAAGGGCTGCTTGCCTGTTGTAACGAAGTCTTCGAGGCCTTCAAATATCCCTGGTCCAACTCCGAGCATTCCGTCTACTTCGTCAACTATCGTTGAAGGCAAGCATAATAAGCAACACAACAAGGCAGGAAATAAAAGTGCTCTAAAAATATGAGTTGGACTTTTCTAGGATACCTCTGGTCACATGAGGGATGACCAAAGTGGTTTCATTAGGATTTGATCAATGGACATCTCTGAACATTTTGATATGGTGGAATCAAGGGGTTTATGGATTTGCAAGAAGTGTACAGAAATATATTTTTGAAAAATGAGCAAAGGCACCCATTTAACAAAGGATGATTTTAGAAGCATCTAGGAATTGGTTTCACTGGATTTGGAATTCAAATGAATTTCCTATGAATTTGCAAAGTTGGCTATATATAAAGAAATAGACCATTATTTGAGGTGATAAAGAAAGTACTAGTAAAAATGTTCAAAAACTAAGTTTTGAACTTATAGACATCTAGGATTTTGAATCATGGGATTTGGATCAAAAATGGGCTCTCTGTGATTTTCTAAAGTTCATCACAGAAATGGAAAAATAGGGTTTTGATAAATATTTCTAAAGAAAATCTTTATGGAAAAATGTGCAAATTGCACCATGTGATAGATCAGGAATTTATTAACTGTTAGAAATTTGAATCATCAAATTTGGAGATAATATGAATATTCTATGGATTTTAGAAGTTCACTGGAAAAAGAAAAAGGGAAAAAGGCTTTAAGCTTATCTGGCGGGCTGGGCGAGAGTTAACAGTTGGGCCGGCCCAGCGGCTCGGCTGCACGCGCGCAGGGGCCACGTCGGAGGCGTATTCGTGAAAATACGCCTTCGCGTGAGGGAGACGGCAACGCCGGAAACCGTCTCCACTTAAACAGGTGGGGTCCGCCCACCGGTCACCGACGAGCGGGGCCGGGCTCAGTTGTCTCCTACCTCCCGCCGCTTCAGAGCAGAGGCGGGGAGGCGAGGCCGAAGCGGCACGGTGCTCACCGGGGACGCACGGGCCACCTCTGGCGGCGCCCGGACACCGGAGGACTCGGCGTGCATGGCGACCTGGCCCATGTCGCACGCGACAGCTGGGGAGCCAGGGAAGAGGAGTGCTTCGGGTGCGGCGGGCCGGGGTTGACGGCGGGTTCGGCAAGGCGAGGAAGGAACGGGGAGGAGTGGAGGGAGCACGGGAGGGGCTCGTGGCGACGGTGGTGGCGCTCTAGCGTGGTCCAGAGGAAAGGAGGAGGAGAGATGGGCGCGGATTTACGTGGAGACCGACGGCAAGGCTCCGGCCATTGCGGTGGATGGAGGGCACGGGGAGGGGAGCTGCCTGCTCGAGGAGGTCTCTGGGGGGAGGATAGAGCGAATGGCGCCCAGAGGAGGGGCTCGGGATGGTCGTTTAAGGCGGAGTGACGGTGCACCGTGGACGGCGTCCATGGCCACGGCCTAGGCGATGCCGGAGGCCGAATTGGCACACTCGGCCATGTTTGGGGTGTTCGTGGGCGTGGACTACGCCCAGGAGGAGAAGAGAGGGAGCGGGAAATGCGGCAAGGCGGGTCCTCACATGCCGGCCGATCGGCCTTCGGGCGGCGTTCTGTCCGCACGCGAGGAGAGCCGGCGAGGGAGAAATAGGAGGGGGAAGACAGTATAGCGTGCTGCGGACGTCGAGGTGACCTCGGGGGACACGAGGGGGAGGCCCTAGGTGGCCGGAGGCGGTTGGAATGTAGCGGCTACAATGCGGGGCGCAAGATCAGAAGGCCTCGAGCGCCCAAATGGCATGCCATGGCATTAAGAAAGGGGAGGGCGCGGCCACTTGTGTCGAGAGTGCGGGAGGTATTAGGATAGCAGGGGAAGCCTTGGATGCCTTGTGGAACCAATGGAGTGAGGAGGGAGGTGAGAAAGAGAGAGAAAGGAGCTGTCCAGAGAGGGAGAGAGAGATTTTTCGCCTCCAATAAGTGAGCTGTGGTCTTGCCATTGCTACTAGAGGTAAAAGGGGGCTAGGAGGAGCTGTGGTAAAAATTTGAGCTCCCCAAGAATAGTGGAAGGGGTCAAAATAGTGATTTTTGCAAAATGCCAGAAGGTGTTTGATAATGGTTTGGGCAAGCAAAAGAACTTTAATTTCCATGAGACTTAACACGATGGAATGGCACATAGAAGTAGGACGTTCCACCAAGTTTGAGCTCATTTGGGCAAAGTAGCCAATGTAACTTTGGTAAACCCTAGAAATTGGCAGAAATGGCTTTACCGAGATTTAGTCATGCAAATCAATTCTCCTTGATGCACCACTTGGTTTAGTGGCCTCATTTGGTCATGTGATCATTCTCACAAAAGTTGGAATCAAGGAGAGAAAGTTGGTAATGTAGAGTTGTTCAAATTTGATTCTGGTCAGAGAGGGTTTTGGGGCACTTTGATAAATATAACTTGTTCTCCAACTTGTGCCACTTGGTCTAGATGTATAATTAGACCATTTGAGAATGTTCACAAGGTTTGAGAATATTTGGAAATGTTTGGCAATGTAAAGTTGCTCAAACTTCAAAATAGACAAAAATGGTTTTGAGGGTATTTGATGATGTTATCTTGTTCTCCATGTCATGAGACTTGGCAAGATCATCTAATATGTCATATTTGACATGCTAGAATTTCCTTGGAATTTTTGGAGAATATTTTCTTTGTAAATATTTCAAAAGCTTGAAATATCTAGAAAGGGTTTTTGAGGGATTTGACCAATATTTTGAACATGACCATGTGTTGAAACTCTTATATATGGACAATATATGTCCACTGAGTTTCCCTGATTTTTGTCAAATATTTTTAAAGCAATAAAATAATTTTTCCCTATTATAGACCTTTTCTGGCCTTAAGAAAAAGCTTTTAAATAAAATAGGAAAATAACCTTTAAAATTATATTTTTTTGGTTTCTGGGTACCCTATATCTAATAGGAGTTAAATATATTTTTAAAAAGATTTTTACTGCCCTTAATTAAGTACTTGCAGTGCAAACCTCAATTCTGGGGTTTTTGAAAAACTAATTTTCGAAAATACTATTTGGCCAAATCATTTTTGTAAGAAAATATTTTTATGTCCTATACACATGGCATGATCATTGGTTCAAGAGTTTGGAGCAAGGAAATGAAGTATAGGAGTTGGAGGATTTATTTGATTTTTAGAGCACTTGCAAACAGCAGACAAAACATTCAATCAAAGCAAAGACAAAACACTCAAAAGTTTTTGCCAAACCACATTTTAGCATGATTTTGACTTAAGTGTTGTGGCATGAAAATCAGGGTGTGACAATGGAACAATAAAAAATTATAGATACATTGGAGACATATCATTGGGGCATAACATAATGTCGGTTGGACCGATTACACAAACTCGGTTGGACCGACTTTGGTAATAAGCTAACCAGAGAGTTGGTCAGGCAAACTCGGTGGGACCGATTCGCTAGTCTCGGTGGTACCGAAGCATTACAAAAAGGAAATAGAGAGTTTGCATTGTAGACTTGGTGGGACCGATCGCTCTTTTCGGTTGGACCAAAATGTTACGAAGGGGAACAGAAAGTTTGCAACCCCATCTCGGTAAGACCGAGATCCCTATCAGTGAGACCGAAAAGACTGGGGTTTCTGGCAGTGGCTATATCAAATGAACTCCGTGGCGCCGGATGGATCAAATTGGTGGGGCCGAGTTTGACTCTAGGTTTTGGACAAATGTGGATATGAGAAAGTGGTTGAGGGCTTTGGAGCATATCACTAAGCATTTTGAGCAAGCAAGCCATTAAGCAACACCTCATCCCCTTTTAATAGTATTGGCTTTCCTATAGACTCAATGTGATCTTGGATCACTAAAATGGAAAAAGTCTTGGACTTTAGAGCTTGAGCCAAACTTTTATCCTTAGCACTTTGAGGGGTCCACAATCCTTATCCGTGCCATGCCAATCGTTGAACTTTCCTAAATTATTTATCTTGAAATGGCATTAGTTCAGTGAGCTATATGCTATTAATCATTACCAAAACCACCCATCGATAGTTGCACTTTCAATCTCCCCCTTTTTGGTAACTGATGAGAACATATAGATCAAAGCTTCGACAAATGATAATAAGATTGAAATACATCATCACTTTTAGAAGTATCTAACAAGAAAGAGCTCCCCCTAAGTTTGTGCATTATTTAAAATTTGCTTTGGACTGCAAATGCACAATGTGTTGGGATCATGGGTCACTCTTCCATGTCACATACATCTTGGTGGAATGCTCAAAATGATAATAATTGAAAACATGCACTCATCACCAAGCAAAGTGAATGATCATAAATGGATATGAAGGATAATATCATTCAAACACACATTAAAGCAAGCATATGATCAAACACATGATCATCCAAGTATCTCACAAAAGGCATAGTGTATTGATACGTCCATTTTGCATGATGCTTTTATATCGATATTTATTGCATTATGGGCTATTCTCTCTTATTTTACAAGGTGTAACATAAAGAGGGAGAATGCCGGTAGCTGGGATTCTGAGCTAGAAAAGGAGCAAATATTGGAGACCTATTCTGCATAGCTCCAAAAGTCTTGAAACTCCACGAAAGTCATTTTTGGAATTAATAAAAAAATATCCAGCGGAAGAAATACCTGATTGGGCCACCCACCGTCCACGAGGGTGGGGGCGCGCCCTACCCCCCTGGGCGCGCCCCTGCCTCATGGGCCACCTGGCAGCCCTCCGGTGCCCATCTTCTGCTATATGAAGGGTTATACCTTGGAAAAAATCATAAGCACGCTTACAGATTTAAACTCCGCCGCCAGGCGGAACCTTGTGAAAACCAATCTAGGGCTCCATGAGCTGTTTCTGCGGAAAACTTCCTCCGGGAGGGGAATTCATCATCATCATCATCATCACCAACGATCCTCTCATCAGGAGGGGGTCAATATCCATCAACATCTTCACCAGCACCATCTCCTCTCAAACCATAGTTCATCTCTTGTATCCAATCTTTGTACCAAAACCTCAGATTGGTACCTGTGGGTTGCTAGTAGTGTTGATTACTCCTTGTAGTTGATGCTAGTTGGTTTATCCGGTGGAAGATTATTTGTTCATATCCTTAATGCATATTAATACCCCTCTGATCATGAACATGAATATGCTTTGTGAGTAGTTACATTTGTTCCTGAGGACATGGGTGAAGTCTTGCTATTAGTAGTCATGTGAATTTGGTATTCGTTCGATATTTTGATGAGATGTATGTTGTCTCTCCTCTAGTGGTGTATGTGAACGTCGACCACATGACACTTCACCATTATTTGGGCCTAGAGGAAGGCATTTGGAAGTAATCAGTAGATGATGGGTTGCTAGAGTGACAGAAGCTTAAACCCTAGTTTATGCGTTGCTTCGTAAGGGGCTGATTTGGATCCATATGTTTCATGCTATGGTTAGGTTTACCTTAATACTTCTTTTGTAGTTGCGGATGCTTGCAATACGGGTTAATCATAAGTGGGATGCTTGTCCAATAAAGGGAAATACCCAAGCACCGGTCCACCCACATATCAAATTATCAAAGTAACGAACGTGAATCATATGAGCGTAATGAAAACTAGCTTGACGATAATTCCCATGTGTCCTCGGGAGCGCTTTTCTCATTATAAGGACTTGTCCAGGCTTGTCCTTTGCTACAAAAAGGATTGGGCCACCTTGCTGCACTTTATTTACTTTCATTGCTTGTTACCCGTTACAAATTATCTTATCACAAACTATCTGTTACCTACAATTTCAGTGCTTGCAGAGATTACCTTACTGAAAACCGCTTGTCATTTCCTTCTGCTCCTTGTTGGGTTCGACACTCTTACTTATCAAAAGGACTACGATAGATCCCCTACACTTGTGGGTCATCAAGACTCTTTTCTGGCGCCGTTGCCGGGCAGTGAAACGCCTTTGGTGAGTGGAACTTGGTAAGGAAACATTTATATAGTGTGCTGAAATTTACTGTCACTTGTTACTATGGAACATAATCCTTTGAGGGGCTTGTTCAGGGTATCTTCACCCCGACCAGTAGAGCAAAGAGTTGCTCCTTAACCTACTGAACCTACTGAAAATGTTTACTTTGAAATTGCTTCGGGTATGGTAGAGAAACTGCTAGCTAATCCCTTTGCAGGAGATGGAACATTGCATCCCGATTTACACCTTATCTATGTGGATGAAGTTTGTGGGTTATTTAAGCTTGCAGGTATGCCCGATGATGTTATTAAGAAGAAGGTTTTCCCTTTATCTTTGAAGGGAGACACATTGACATGGTATAGGCTATGTGATGATATGGGATCTTGGGACTATAAACGATTGAACTTGGAATTGCACCAGAAGTTTTATCTTATGCATCTTGTTCATCGTGATCGTAATTATATATATAATTTGGCCTCGCCGTCGGTGTCAAAACCGGCGGATCTTGGGTAGGGGGTCCCGAACTGTACGTCTAAGGCTAATGGTAACAGGAGGCGGGGGACACGATGTTTACCCAAGTTTAGGCCCTCTCTATGGAGGTAATACCCTACTTCCTGCTTGATTGATCTTGATGATATGAGTATTACAAGAGTTGATCTACCACGAGATCGTAGAGGCTAAACCCTAGAAGCTAGCCTATGATTATGATTTTTGTTGTCATATGGACTAAAACCCTCCAGTTTATATAAACACCGGAGGGGGCTAGGGTTACACTAGGTCGGTTATAGAGAAGGGAATCTACATATCTGAATTGCCAAGCTTGCCTTCCATGCAAAGGAGAGTCCCACCCAGACATGGGGCGGAGTCTTCAATCTTATATCTTCATAGTCCAACAGTTCAGCATAGGCATATAGTCCGGCTATCCGAGGACCCCCTGAAAGTGCAACTAATCCCCGGGTGGTTTTGGTAATTAATAACAACATATATATCATTGAACTAATAGTTTCTTGAGAATCATTTCAGAAAGTTCAGTGATATGGGTATGGCTATATTTCAAGGAGTGGACCCTCAAAATGCTAAGGCAAGAATTGGCAAAAGCTCAAGACTCCATTTTGGTTTAGTGATCCAAGATCACATTGAGTCTATAGGAAAGCCAATACTATTAAAAGGGGATGAGGTTATGTTAATGATCTGGTTGCTCAAAGTGCTTAGTGATACATCTCCTAAACTATCAGCAACTCTCACTTCAAATATACACTCATAAGTAATCTCGGTCCCACCGATTTCCTAAACTCAGTGACACCGAGATGAACCACCTCAGCCATAAAGCCAAACCCTAGAAATTTCGGATTTTCCGATTCTGAACTCGGTCTCACCGAAACTGGTGTTGCCATGCTTCTGTAACCTTCTGTCATCAAATCGGTGTCACCGAGATGATGAAGTCGGTCCCACCGAGATTGGCAAACCCTAGTCTTTGGAAGAATCAGACTCACCGAGATTGTATTTTCGGTCCCACTGAAACCCCAACGCTCACATGTTTTGAACTTTCGGTCTCACCGAGTTGTCAACTTCGGTCCGACCGAGATTGGTCAAATGTGTGTAACGGTTGGATTTTGTGTGGAGGCTATAAATACCCTCCACCCCTCTTCATTCGTGGAGAGAGCCATCGAAAGAACTACGACTCCTACCTTACATTTACGAGAAGAAAACTACCTACCCTTGTGTTGAGATCAAGTAGCTCCACTCCCACCATATGAAGCTTGATCTCTAGCCTTCCCAAGTTGCTTTCCACTCAATCCTTTCTTCCACCACAGCCAAATCGGTGAGGAGAGTTGAGTGTTGGGGAGATTATCATTTGAAGCACAAGAGCAAGGAGTTCATCATCATCAACACCATCTATTACCTTTTGGAGGGTGGTGCCTCCTAGATTGGTTAGGTGTCGCTTGGGAGCCTCCGTCAAGATGTGGAGTTGAACCAAGAAGTTTGTAAGGGCAAGGAGATCGCCTACTTCGTGAAGATCTACCCCAGTAAGGCTAGTCCTCCGTGGGCGTCGCCATGATGGCATAGACAAGGTTGCTTCTTCGTGGACCCTTCGTGGGTGGAGCCTCCGTGGACTCTCGCAGCCGTTACCCTCCGTGGGTTGAAGTCTCCATCAACGTGGATTGACGATAGCACCACCTATCGGAACCACGAGAAAAATCTCCGTGTCTCCAAATTGCGTTTTTCTTCTCCACCTCTCTTTACTACATGTGCAATTTACTTTCCGCTGCCTATACTCTAGAATTGCATGTGTAGGGTGATACTTGACTTGATCATCATTGTGAACTTGCCAAAAACTTGTCTTTATCAAAAGGCTGAATTTTTATATTGTCAAGTAGTCTAATCACCCCCCTCTAGACATACTTTCGATCCTACAAGTGGTATCGAGCTTTGGTCTCCATTGTATTGGTTTCATTGCATTGGACTCCATAAGCTTGGTTTCACAACCTAGGAGTGTATGGCGTCTAGTGAGGTAATTTTCAGAGAGGTCCTTACTTTGATGGTTCAAACTTTGCTAGTTGGAAGCATAAAATGAAAATGCATATTCTTGGACATAACCCTGCCGCATGGGGCATTATTTGTGTTGGTTTGCAAGGTGAGTTCTTCGAGGAAGGAAAAGTTCGGATCGTGAAGCTACAACGGATGAATTGCGGATGTTGCAAAACAATGCTCAAGCTTGTGACATTCTCTTCAATGCCTTGTGTCCCGAGGAGTTCAACAAAATCAGCCGCCTTGAGAATGCAAAAGAGATTTGGGATACTTTGGTCGAAATGCACGAAGGTACCGAGTCGATGAAGGAATCAAAGCTAGATGTTCTTCAAGGTCAACTTGACAAGTTCAAGATGAAGGAAGGTGAAGGAGTCGCTGAAATGTACTCTAGGCTTGCTCTCATCACAAATGAGATTGCCGGCTTAGGAAGTGAAGAAATGACCGACCGATTCATCATCAAGAAGATTCTCAGAGCTTTGGATGGAAAGTATGACACCGTGTGCACTTTGATCCAAATGATGCCAAACTACAAGAATCTCAAGCCAACCGAAGTCATTGGAAGAATTGTTGCTCATGAGATGACACTTAAAGATAAGGAAGAGCTTCACAACAAGTCAAGTGGTGCTTACAAAGCTACAAGTGATGCTCCCACAACCTCAAGTGACAAGCTAGTTTCCAATGAAGAGATAAGCCTAATGGTGAAGAACTTCAACAAATTCTACAAGAGTAGAAGCAAGGAAAGAAGCTCAAAGTCTAGATCATATGATGAAAAGAGATCTTCTAGTCGTGATCGAAACTGCTACAATTGTGGAAGACCCGGACACTACTCAAATGAATGTTCGGCTCCCCACAAGAGAAGAGAAGAATCTTCAAGAAGAAGAAGATCAAGAGAAGAGTCACCTCGAAAAGAGAGAAGGAGTAGAGATGATCGTTATGAACGAAGATCCTCTCGGAGAAGCAAGGATTCGGAGAGGAAAGACAAGTCATCAAGGAGCTACACAAGAAGAAAACATCAAGCTCATGTAGGTGAATGGGTCTCCGGCCCGACTCAGACAATCACTCCGAAAGAAGCTATCACTCCAACTCCGACTACTGATCAAGATGAAGGTGTTGCGGTCTTGCTCTCGTGTCCTCCAACTCCAACTCCTATGACTTATTTGATTCACCAAATGAGGGAATTGGAAGATGCTTCATGGCTAAAGGCCCCAAGGTATCACACCCTGAATTCATTGACTTTGATAGTGATGAGGATGACTTGCTTGGTGAAGATGAGCTTTTACATGACAAATCTAGTGAGCCTAGTAATGAGGAACATGCTAGTAGTCTTTATAGTCGAGAAGAGTCGAATGACAATGCTATGAAGGAGATTGAGCGTCTAACTAAAGAACTAAACATTCTTAAGTTAGCTCATGAAACAACTCAAGAAGATCATAGAGAGCTCCTAAGATCTCATGAGAAGCTACGCTTCGAGAAGCTCAATCTAGAGCAAGAACATGAGTTTCTAAAAGCAATCAATGATGATCTTCGAAAGAAGAGTTCTTCATATCTTGCCAAACGACTTCTCTTGTCAAATTTCTTGCCACCTATTAAAACTAAGCATGACAAGCATAAGAAAAATTCTTCATCTAGTAGTAATGTCGGGGCGGAACGGAGGTGGTCCGCCCGCCGCGAGCACCTATGGGGCCGGGGCCCCTTCGTCTGTGCGGTACGAGGGCGGAGGGAGCACAGAGAGCAGATCGAGGCGATGCACGCGGGCGGATTTTTACCCAGCTTCGGGCCGCGATGGTCGCGTAAAACCCTACTGCTGCTTTTGTGTATGTATTTGATCTTGCTCAAGAATGCGAGCGTATGGTGGTATGGTGTTGGGTGAATCGAACTAGCCGAACCCCTTCTACGTTGTGCATGGGCCTCCTTTTATAGTGCAAAGGGTCACCGATGTGTGTCAACGAGGAGAGAGGGGTAAAATGTAAAAGAGGTGGTAGTTGGAACAGTGCACGGGAACAAAGTGGAGCTACGATTGCTTGAGCAGTGGCTTCTACCTACTTTGTGATGAGGGGACAAGGGCATTTAATGCGCGTCGCCGTCGACCCAAAAGCTCCGCCCTTGCGTCTCCGTTTGCCACGGTGATGGAGCCACCACCATGGAGTGCCACCGCACCCTCGGGTTGCATGAGCCATCCGCCACGCGCCTCTGGAGAGGGCTTAAGGCGACGTGGGCAGATGAGCTGGAGGCGGCACACAGCGTACTTCTCCCGGCAAGTACCTTGTCGGGGTCTTGATCTTGTCGGGCCCGGGAGCTTGTCGGGCTCTATAACTTGCCGCTCCCCGGGCCCTTGCCGGGACGCGTATAGCGCCAAGGCGTGTCTTCTATGATGTAGTCTTCTAGTCTCCCCGGCGAGCTCCTCTCGCCAGGGCCTTGCGTGAGTGGTGTAATCTTGAGCCTGGAACGGCCTTCCCGGCAAGCTCCTCTTGCCGGGGTCTCGATCTTCTGTCTTGCATACTTTGTTCTTGAATGGCTTGATATGGAGTGGGAATGGTCTCCGGCAAGCATGTTGGTAGATTCTGCTGCGGGGAGCTGCAACTGCCCGTGCACAAGTTGGGGTACTGAGGTACCCCTACCTTAGTACACTGACAGGAGCCCCCGGGCCTGGGCCATACACGGTGCTGAGCGCTGTTGGGCCAGGCCCAAAACAATCTGCACGGCACACGAGGCCCATGGCGTGCGAATCGCTACACGCATTCGCCGCCTCCCCCGTAATGGCACGCGTCGATTGCGGCGTCGTGGGAGACGTGGGCGGCGCATGCAGTCTTTAAAGCATCCACCCCGTGATCGTGGTGCAGAGCGAGGTCGCCTCACCCGTCGCTCCGGCTCTGTTTTTTTTTTCGCCACGCGGCCCTCATGCACGGGGGTCGTGGGCGGTGAAGGTGGGAGACCGAGCCGTCACGGGCGGAGAAGGCGAGCCGGCCCCGCTCCCCTGGCCTCCTCGCTTCCCGATTGGCCGAGCGGGGCGGTTGAGCCCCCACCTCTCCCCTTTAAAAGGGGCGGAAGGGGAGCACAATGGCCACACTCATCCTCTTCTCCCTTCGTCTTCATCTTCTGTTCTTCTTTCCGCCATGGAAGGAGGGAATCCCGGTTCTTCGACGGTGGCAGCGAGGGTCGCCTCAGTAGCGCACCTCTCCTATCCCGCTCCCGTGGCGGCGGAGCCGGCCACGAGAGGGAGAGGGAGGGGGCGTGGCCGCGGACGAGGCCGAGGGCGTGGCCGAGGCGGTCGGGGGAGAGGCGGTCGTGGCGATGCGCCTCCTCCGTCTCCCCCGTCGTCTCCTATCCACGAGGCGGTCCATACTGGAGACGATCCCTGGGAGTTCTTCATCAAGCTTCGCCGAGCGCCTCGTCGCCGCCTCCGGCTGCCGGCCCCGTTCGCGGACGCGATGGGACCGGATCCGCCCGAGGTGATGGAGTTGCGCATGAGGGGCTGTGGGATCAGCGGCACTCGGGTGAGTGTCGTATCCCCAGCCCCCGGCGTGATGTTCTTCGACCGAGGGTGGAAGACGTTCGCCCGGATCCATAGCTTGACGGCGGGGTTTACCCTCCATTTTAAGTTAATGGAGGGCGACCTTCTCGCCGTCAAGGTCTTCGGGGACTACGGGACCCGGGTGAGATGCTGTGTGGACAGCTCCTCGGATAGCAAAGGTCCCTCCTCGAGCGAGAGTGACGAGGAGGGGAGCGACAGCGACGACGAGGGGGATGGCGGGCCCGACTAGGCGCCGGACACCGCTGCCTCAAGGCCACCGGCGACCTCATCTTCTGGTCGCCGCCTTCAACTCCGGGGCCGTCTCCTTGGGCGGCTGGCGAGAGAGGCAGCAGAAGAGGAAGAGGGGAGTGGCGGCAAGGCCGTTCACGCCGAGTACGAGGGCAAGGAGCCCTTGACAGCAGATCGACGCCCCGCCACCCGTCTTCAAGCTCGCCTCCGACGCCTGCCGTCTCCGCCAAGCTCTGGCCGGCCCCCGGGAAGTTCTCTTGGTGTCTTCTGGCGCCCGTAGCTCTCCGGGGATGCGTTCCCCATGCCCGTCACCTTGCGCAGCTTCTGAGGGCACGGCGGCTCCACCGCCACGCTCTCCTAGGCGCTCCTTTCGCCCTCCCCGGCAAGCTTCTCTTGCCGGGGGCTCCTTGACCTACCTCGACCTCCCCGATCGAGAAAGCAGGAGAGGGTCACGGGCACCTTATCTTTCAATTTGTAAGCCTTGGGCATTAGCTGCATTTAAAAACTTGTAATCCTCTCTATCATGTTTTTCATCCTCTATGGACTTGTACTATGCTAGGATGTTTTAATGGAAAGAGAGGAAAGCTTGCGGATGAGTCTTTTACTTGATTTCGTGTCTGTATGTTCTTACGCTTATCGGGAGCTTGCCGGGCTTAACACGCTTGCCGAAAAGGGACAGCCAGCTGGCGGTGTTGCTTCCGCAAACAACCTTGCCGGGCAGTTTCTTACACTTAACTTGCTCGAGCAGGGCTCGAAAGCAAGATAAGGTGCAGCAACACACTTGTGTTTGTTGAGCAGGCTCGGAAACAAAACAAGTACGCAACTGGACCACGACTTGGCTCCTCCACGTACGGGTTTTACAAGACACGCTCGTTCAAAGACGCAGCCCCGCCTTTCCCGGTCCATAAGAGGATGCATGACGAGGGATGAAAAACTCATCTGATATCGCAGCCCCCAGCAACTCTAGCTTGCCGGAGACAAATCTGAGTACTCGCAGCCCCCAGCAATACTGGCTTGCTGGGGAAGAATCTTGGCACTCGCAGCCCCCGACGACTCTGGCCTGCCGGGGCCCTGGTGTTGGTGTGCTTTTTTGGTTTCTCCTTGTTGCTGCAATTTCAGCCATGAAAACAGCTGAGATAGATCTGCAACAGCTTCATTATTTAATGCTTATGTATATAAGTCTTGACTCTGCGATACGATGTCGTGCCTTGCCCTTCGTATGTTTATACTCTACGCTCTCGGGGAGCTTGCCGGCGCGAACACGCTTGCTGAGTGCGGAACATCAGCAGCCCGCTGGCTGGTGTTGCCACCGGCAAGCAACCTTGTCGAGCCAGCTGCAGCGCGCTTGTGTTTGCCGAGCGGACTCGGAAACAAGGCAAGGGCGTAGCTGGACCACGACTCGGCTCCTCTCGTGCACAAATCTCTCATACGAAAGGCATTTCACGGCAAGGCTTGCCACGTTATACCCTCTACTTTACACCCTTTGTGCGCTTTTACCCTACGCTTCTAGGGAACTTGCTGGCGCTTAACACACTTGCTGAGTGCGGAACGTCAGCAGCCCGCTGGCTGGTGTTGCTTCCGGCAAGCAACCTTGCCGCGTTTAGTCGCGACGCACTTAACTTGCTGAGCAGACTCGAAACGAAACAAGGGCGCGAAGCTGGTCGCGGCTCACTTTTAACTCGTTGAGTGTGTTCGAAGCAAGATAAGGGTGCGGCTATCCACGGGCAGGCTCCTCCGCGCACAGGTTTTGCGTACAAAGGATGAACGCACGAGGGATATAACATAAAAAAGCATGAAACTAAAGAGTGCTCTGTACAAAAGCTCGAGCAACTTAGCTTTTCTATTTCTTGTTTCCTCGCGCTTGCCGGTGGAGCTCGATGGCGCGTCCTCGACGGCAGCGCAGCGCCCCGGGGAGATGCGCTTGCCGGAACGAGCACCAGAGCTGCCCTCGCCGGGCTTAGAGCGCTCCGAGGAGCGGCGCTTGTCGGAGTGTGCACCAGAGCCGTCCTTGCCGGACTTGGAGCTCGATGGCGTGTTCGACGGCAGAACGCGCTCTGGGAGATGCGCTTGCGGAGCTGAAGGGGAAGCGAAGCGGCGGCGCGAGGAACAGGATATGCTCAGACTCCTAGTAGCGATAGGAGGAGCAGAATCCTGCCTTGACCCTTTCGCTTTGCTCATGCACGGACAGCGGTCCGGAGCATCCCGCGAGCCTCCGGCATGTTCTTGCCCCAGCATGCGGATACCACCTCCCGTGATACGGCGCTGCTGGGTCGTCGTGTGCTGAGATGGACGTGGATCCACGGAGACCGAGGCGCGGTCATCCGTCCTGTCTCTGGATCTGGTGGCGCCGCGAGTGCCCTCGCCGGTGTCCACCCTTCCGCTGGCGTCTCCTCCGCCCACCGTTGGCTCCGGTGGCGGCGGTTGAGATGCAGACGGGTCTACAACCCTCGAGGCCCTCGTCTTCGGGGCCATGGCGCAGTTGTCGATGAAGTTGCCGACGAAATTGGAGAAGTTGATGAAGAACGCGCCCGTGCGAACGCCGGATCAGGTCCGCACAACCTCGACGCCCCCTACCTGGCGCGCCAAAGATGTCGGGGCGGAACGGAGGTGGTCCGCCCGCCGCGAGCACCTATGGGGCCGGGGCCCCTTCGTCTGTGCGGTACGAGGGCGGAGGGAGCACAGAGAGCAGATCGAGGCGATGCACGCGGGCGGATTTTACCAGCGGCAGACGCGATGGTCGCGTAAAACCCTACTGCTGCTTTTGTGTATGTATTTGATCTTGCTCAAGAATGCGAGCGTATGGTGGTATGGTGTTGGGTGAATCGAACTAGCCGAACCCCTTCTACGTTGTGCATGGGCCTCCTTTTATAGTGCAAAGGGGTCACCGACAGGTGTCAACGTAGGAGAGAGGGGTAAAAATGTAAAAGAGGTGGTAGTTGGAACAGTGCGGGAACAGTGGAGCTACAGTGCTTGAACAGTGGCTTCTACCTACTTTGACAGTAGGGGACAAGGGCATTTAATGCGCGTCGCCGTCGACTCCAAAAGCTCCCGCCCTTGCGTCTCCGTTTGCCACGGTGATGGAGCCACCACCGCGGAGTGCCACCGCACCCCTCAGGTTGCACAGCCATCCGCCACGCGTCTCTGGAGAGGGCTTAAGGCGACGCGTGGGCAGATGAGCTGGAGTGCGGGCACACAGCGTACTTCTCCCGGCAAGTACCTTGCCGGGGTCTTGATCTTGTCGGGCCCGGGAGCTTGTCGGGCTCTATAACTTGCCACTCCCCGGGCCCTTGCCGGGACGCGTATAGCGCCAAGGCGTGTCTTCTATGATGTAGTCTTCTAGTCTCCCCGGCGAGCTCCTCTCGCCAGGGCCTTGCGTGAGTGGTGTAATCTTGAGCCTGGAATGGCCTTCCCGGCAAGCTCCTCTTGCCGGGGTCTCGATCTTCTGTCTTGCATACTTTGTTCTTGAATGGCTTGATATGGAGTGGGAATGGTCTCCGGCAAGCATGTTGGTAGATTCTGCTGCGGGGAGCTGCAACTGCCCGTGCACAAGTTGGGGTACTGAGGTACCCCTACCTTAGTACACCGACAAGTAACAATAACCATGCTAAATCTAATGTTGTTACCCCTAGTAGTTCTCTTGATTCCACTAACAATGTTTCAAGCCAAGTTACACTTGAGCAAGAAAATAGTCTATTGAAAGGGATTATAGAGAAAGGTGTCTACAAGAGCCTTGCCGGAAGCAAGAACTTCGAGGAAATTGTTCGCAAGCAAGGAAGGCACCGGAAGAATCAAGGAATTGGTTTTGAGCGAAAGTTCAACGCCGAGGGTGTTGAATGGGAAGAAGGTCAATATCCCACTCCAAAGTTTGTTTCTCAAAAGGAGAAGTATGATCCTACTTCTTCAAATGTGGAACAAGCTCAAGATGATCTTCCACCACAAGACCACAAGCTAAAAGGCAAGGAAAAGCTTCAAGAGGAGATTGATGCATTTATTGAAGCACCTAAAGCCATGGTCAAGTGGGTTCCCAAGGAAACGTCAAGTTCTACTTCGTCAAGCTCAACTACAACCCCAAGGATTCCCATCAAGATGATGTGGATCCCGAAGAAGAAGAACTAGAGAGTTCTTGAGGGTGACTCCGCCAACATACTTCACTCACATTCATTTTGGCAAAAACTTGTGCAATCAACTTCCACATCTTGCACTAGTTCATGGAGTCACAAACCCTCTTGTTGGTAAGTCAAGGACAAGGTAATCATTGCTTTCATGGACATCATCAATTGTGAACTTCAATCTATGTCCATGGATATCCTTGTTTGTTCCTTGTGGGACTAACCCATGTAGGTATTGAAAGTGCCCGAATCCAAAGGATTGCTCCCAACTCTTGATGATCTTCATCAACATTGAGCATCCACATCTTCAACATCTACATGAAGTCTTCTACGACAACCCAAGGTTAGTTTGACCCTTTAAAAGGGGTTCTCACATCTAGGGGGAGCTTTGCTCTAAAGAATTGAGCTAAAGCCTCTTCAAATGATGTGAACACATCAATGCTTTATGTAAAAGTGGTAACCCCACTTGTGCTTAAACGATGAGTATGACCTATGATCAAATGTTCTCATTTGACTCCTAAGTCAATATACTCATATATAGATGACCTAGTCATCGACAAATTGTGTGATAGTAGCTAGAGTTTTGTTTGTGCATGTTTGACACATATTTCATTTGCTATCTTATTGTGTGAGCATGTTGGATGCATGATTTTATCCATTCGAGGACATCCATTTGTTGCTTTGGACTTTTTGGATTTTTCTGACCAAATGGATGGACAAGAATGCCTAAGTACCTCCCCTAGCTATCTATGCTTTCTTGTCTCAAATTCTATTCATGCTTATATCACAAACTTTGAACAAGTCATTTTCGGACCCACCGAGTGAGGAGCACTCGGAGCCACCGATCCGTCAAAGGCTAAACCTCCAAAACCTTCTAAGTGATTTCGGTCAGACCAACCCACTCAAACTCGGTCAGACCGAAAGCACTTGGATTGATCTAGGTTTTCACCTCGGTGAAACCGAAGTTGTACTTTTGGCGTGATCAAGTGTGTAATCGTCATAGTTATCCATCTCGGTGCCACCGAGTTTTACAACTCGGTCCCACCGACAGCAAAGGGGTATAAATACTCCGTGGGTCGCGCGCATTGATTTCTACTTCAAAACACCTCGCCCCCACACCCCTTGCTGCCGTCGCCGTGGTCTCCGGATCGTCTCCGTCGTCGCATGTGCGCCCTCGCCGTAGGTCTCCGTCGCCGTCAACGGACATTCTCTCCGCGCCGTTGCCGCCGTAGAGGAACTCCACCAAGATAGGGTGAGTTTCAATCCCACTCGTGCTTCAACCTCCGATTCTATGCACGATTGGTTTGCCTAGCATCTTGCCACGTTTGAGATCTTCCTATCCAGCAGATTAGTTCCTTTGAACGAAATTCGAGTAAAAGTTTTAGGGTTAGGTTTCCGCCGAACACATCTCGGTGAGACCGATTCTACATTCTCGGTATGACCGATTTGGCCTCTGGCCATTACCTTTGCACCTTCGGTCCAACCGAGTTGTAAATCGATGCGACGAAATGAGGATTTAGTGAAACCCTAGTGTTCTCGGCAGGACCGAAACCCACTTCGTCCCACCGAAAGTGGTGTGAATGCTTCATTTGAACACTTGGATTCACGAATTTTAGACTCGGTCGACCGAAATGCATTCTGTGAAAACCTAAAACAGAAATTTGAACTCATTTTTTGCAAAATCTTCTGCAGTTTGTGATAACTCTTCAACTCGCCTACACCTAATCTATTCACGGGTTTTCAGCCATGTCGGATGCCGGTGACAGCGAGAATAGGTCCGAGTCACCAATTGCTGAAATTCCAGAGGCGGGCACTAGTCCCGAGGCCAAGAGCTTTTCGGATGATGGTGAGAGGAGCACACCAAGTGGTTTGCCTCCTGCAGCCACCAGGGCGTAAAGAAGAGGAATTCGATGAAGAAGATTCGATTTCATTCTTGAGGAAGAAATCTCCTCCAAGCCAAAGAGGAAAGTGGTTGCCAAAGAGCATCAAGGGCAGACAAACCAAGAAAGGCACCGATAAAGTGAAGAAGTCCCTGTTGCTAAGAAGCTGAGTATGGAAGAGGAAACTTCAAGCAAGGTGAAGAAAACTTCCAAGAGGAAGAGGATTGTGCATGATGAAGCAGCAGATGATGATGATGGTGAGGAAGCACCCCAGCCTCCTCCTCAGAAGTCTAAGTTCATGGGTGATGCCATCAGGGCAGGAGCACCTTCAAAGCCCAAGCCATCTGCTCCAGTCAAGGCAGCTCAAGCCAAGCCTGCTGCCAAGCCCAAGAAGACTGTCAGGAACATCCCAGCTTTAGAGAAGAAGAAAGATAATGTGCCACCAGCTGAGTCAGATGATGAGGCACCTGTATTGCTGAAACTTCGTCAGAAATTGCCAATTCACAATGATGCTCATCCTCGAGCTAAGAACATGAAGGAAAGAAAGGATAGAGGTCTCAGGCTATGGAGACAAGCTGATCCATATGCTGTGAGGAGAAGAACTGCTGTTGATCCAAGGTTCCACACCGAGAGCAGCAGGACTTCTATGAGATCTTGATGGACAAGAAGCCCATTGTTGCAGATACTAGATATGTTGGTGGGCATACATTGTGAGTGAAGAGCACAGAGACTTCTTTCCACATGTGCATGAGAGCTTTCTTGCATGTGGTGTTGCAGATTTCGTTGGTCAAAAGTCGATGATTGGAATGATGAGATGATCATGCAATTCTATGCCACAGCTCATTTCTATCGGATGCAAAGATCACATGGATGATCAAGGCCAAAGATTCTCTTCAACTGTTGAAGAATGGGCAGCCTTCTGAATGCTCCAAAGTCAGAGAGAGGATGATGTTGATGTCTATGGTATTCCCAAGAAGAACCATGAATCTATGAAGAATATGTACAATGAGGTACCAGCTAAGGATGTAGAGATCTGGAAGCTCGGCTCGGTGTATCATCTCGAGTAGGTCTCCTACCACTAACACTATTCTCGAGGCATACCTTGATGCCCAAGTCTGGAGATCATCGCATGATCGAGGGTACTCTATCAACATGCTGCATATACTTGATCGAAGGCACCTTTCAAGGTGATGGACCCGATAGTAGAGACTATCAAGAGGACTGCAGCAGACTGAGAAGAGGTCATGTGGATTTGCCCGCACATTCGGGATGCTTATCAATGCCAAGTTTGGCACGGCACCTACTTGTTGGATAGACCACACTTGCCACCGCAGCCCTGAGCATGAGGACAATGAAGTTGTGATGGATGAGGAAGACCCAACGTCGGTTGAAGGTCAAGCAAAGACTGAAGCTGCCAAGAAAGCTAAAAGCTGAGCAGAAGCAGCAGCAGCAGCAGCTAAACCCAAGAGTGTTGGAGAGCAGCTCCTTGAAGCTACCCAGAGGATTGAACAACGCCTAGCCAACATTATGCGATCTCGGAGAGTCTTGAGAGGATTGTTGAAGACAAGATCCATGCTCTGGATGTCAAGTCGATCAAGTGCAAGTCCTTCACAACAAGCTTGAGGCAGATATCGAGGAAGCAAAGAGGGAGAAGGAAGAGCTCATGCGTGAGATGCAGGATGACCTAGTCCAGGATGATTATGAACAGCCTACTCCGGTTCCCACAAGACCCCGATCAGCTGCTATTCCAAAGGATGACACGGGACTACAACCTCAAGACCTCCCACAGCTCCATCGGCCCAGCTCCAGCTCCAGTGACCACTCCTCCAGCTCCACAGACATCAGCTGAAGCCTTTGCAGATGCAGCCATCTCAACTCCATCAACCCAGACAGGAGCCGCCAGCAGAGTCCCCAGTGACGTTTAGCTCTATACCTTTCGAACTTTTTGGTAACTTGTTGCCAAAGGGGGAGAAATTGTATAGATCATAGGACTTCGAGAGAGAGAGTGCTTTGTCTTTGCGCTTTTGCTCTTTCGTTTATTTGTGGTCTTTTTGAGTTTTTCGAGACATTCCGTGTGTTTGATACTACGTTTGCTCTACATTGATGAGTGCTTGGTCGTACTATGCCTTAATGTGTGCTTAATACTTATCATATGCAATTCATATCTTGTATGACCATTTACTCATGTCTTGGTGATTGGGTGCATGCTGTTCATTCTTATCATTTTGTGCGCTCCACCAAGATGTATGTGACATGGAAGAGTGACCCATGATTCTAATCGATTGTGCATTTGCATTCAAACGCAAATCTTAAATAATGCACAAATTTAGGGGGAGCTCTTGCTTATCACATACTTCTCAAAGCGACGATATTATTCATTGATTATATCATTTGTCGAAGCTTTGATCTATATGTTGTCATCAATTACCAAAAAGGGGGAGATTGAAAGTGCAACTAATCCCCGGGTGGTTTTGGTAATTAATAACAACATATATATCATCGAACTAATAGTTTCTTGAGAATCATTTCAGAAAGTTCAGTGATATGGGTATGGCTATGACTGAAGGAGTGGACCCCTCAAAATGCTAAGGCAAGAATTGGCAAAAGCTCAAGACTCCATTTTTGGTTTAGTGATCCAAGATCACATTGAGTCTATAGGAAAGCCAATACTATTAAAAGGGGATGAGGTTATGTTAATGATCTGGTTGCTCAAAGTGCTTAGTGATACATCTCCTAAACTATTCACAACTCTCACTTCAAATATACACTCATAAGTAATCTCGGTCCCACCGATTTCCTAAACTCAGTCACACCGAGATGAACCACCTCAGCCATAAAGCCAAACCCTAGAAATTTCGGATTTTCCGATTCTGAACTCGGTCTCACCGAAACTGGTGTTGCCAAGCTTCAGAACCTTCATCATCAAATCGGTGTCACCGAGATGATGAAGTCGGTCCCACCGAGATTGGCAAACCCTAGTCTTTGGAAGAATCGGACTCACCGAGATTGTATTTTCGGTCCCACGAAAACCCCAACGCTCACATGTTTTGAACTTTCGGTCTCACCGAGTTGTCAACTTCGGTCCGACCGAGATTGGTCAAATGTGTAACGGTTGGATTTTGTGGAGGCTATAAATACCCTCCACCCCTCTTCATTCGTGGAGAGAGCCATCGAAAGAACTACGACTCCTACCTTACATTTTCGAGAAGAAAACTACCTACCCTTGTGTTGAGATCAAGTAGCTCCACTCCCACCATATGAAGCTTGATCTCTAGCCTTCCCAAGTTGCTTTCCACTCAATCCTTTCTTCCACCACAGCCAAATCAGTGAGGAGAGTTGAGTGTTGGGGAGATTATCATTTGAAGCACAAGAGCAAGGAGTTCATCATCATCAACACCATCTATTACCTTTTGGAGGTGGTGCCTCCTAGATTGGTTAGGTGTCGCTTGGGAGCCTCCGTCAAGATGTGGAGTTGAACCAAGAAGTTTGTAAGGGCAAGGAGATCGCCTACTTCGTGAAGATCTACCCCGAGTAAGGCTAGTCCTCCGTGGGCGTATGCCATGATGGCATAGACAAGGTTGCTTCTTCGTGGACCCTTCGTGGGTGGAGCCCTCCGTGGACTCTCGCAGCCGTTACCCTCCGTGGGTTGAAGTCTCCATCAATGTGGATTGACGATAGCACCACCTATCGGAACCACGAGAAAAATCTCCGTGTCTCCAAATTGCGTTTGCCCTTCTCCACCTCTCTTTACTACATGTGCAATTTACTTTCCGCTGCCTATACTCTAGAATTGCATGTGTAGGGTGATACTTGACTTGATCATCATTGTGAACTTGCCAAAAACATGTCTTTATCAAAAGGCTGAATTTTTATATTGTCAAGTAGTCTAATCACCCCCTCTAGACATACTTTTGATCCTACACCCCCAAATCCAGGACTCTCTCAGTAGCCCCTGAACCAGGCTTCAATGACGATGAGTCCGACGCGCAGATTGTCTTCGGCATTGCAAGGCGGGCTCCTTCTACAAATACTCCAAAGTAGATCTTGAACACAAGAATCGTGTTCGGCTCTACAAAAGAAATTCCACATACCACCGTAGAGAGCACAATATTCCACGAGTCTAATCTGTTGACAACTTTTCCATAGCGTGACATCACGCCGCGGCTCGGTCATTATTCGAACCGTTTTCTCAACTTGCTACTACACGTCTTGCAAGGCGGTTTTTTGGCATGTCTGGTCGAAGCAGAGATCGTGTCCCCTTATCACGGGATTCTCATCAATATGGGTGTGGGTAACCCAACCGTGCCATTAGCACGGTGCTTGGGGAAAAAGCGAGTTTCTAGGGCAAGTGGGGAGGCACATGACTCATGCCACCTTTATAAAGAGATAAGGATTCCCCTTTTTTCACCCACGCCTTCTTCTTCCTCTGCTCATCCATTCTCGAGCTCCAATGCCCAAACTTTTGCCTTCTCCACAAAAACATTCTGAACATGTCCGCAAGTGGATGGCCTCCTTCGTTAAGGAGGACATCAAGAGGCTTCAGGAGGCCGGATACTTGTCTAAAGACATCGCGCATCGGCTTCCGGCCGAAGGGCAGATCGTCCCTACCCCAAAACCCCAAGAAAGGGTAGTGTTCCTCTCCCACTTCGTCCGCAGGCTGGGATTCCCCCTCAACCCTATCGTCTGCGGACTAATGTTCTACTACGGGCTGGACTTCCATGATTTGCCCCCCAAGTCTATCCTCAACATCTCAACATTTATCGTCGTGTGCGAGGCCTTTCTCCGCATCACACCCCACTTTGGCCTATGGCTGAAGATCTTCAATGTAAAGCCAAAGGTGGTGAGCGGCCAACAAGTGGAGTGCGGAGGCATCATGGTGGGCAAGATGCCCAATGTCACCTGGCCCGAAGGCTCCTTTGTGGAGACCGTCAAGGGGTGGCAATCGCGGTGGTTCTACATCACCGAGCCACACGACGCCAACTGGGTGGCGACCCCCGAGTTCCGATCCGGCGTCCCCATGCGGCTCACCTCCTAGCAACAGAAGAGCGTAGCCTGGGGCTCAGCGGAAGAACTGACAGGACTTCAGACATGCGTCCAAAATATGATAAGCAAGAAAATCAAGCTTTTCAACATGGTCCAAGTTATGCTCTTCTGACGGATTCTTCCGTGCCATAGACGGACTTGCAATCTGTGGGAGTTCGACCCGGCCGAACACCAGACGCTGCGAGAGCTCTTCGGCACAATGCACGAAGACGTCTAGAAGGTGCTCTTCAAGGCCAACGAGGTACCACTGCCCACAACCGAAGATCGTGGGCCCAGCGCTAAACGCCAAGATAATCCGGCAAGTTTTAATATTTGCAAGATATGCCTTTTACTAGCACATCCCCAGGAGGAATCTAAGCCTCCATGCCAATCTTACAGGCCTGGGTAACGATAGCGGAGCAGATTAACTGTCCGACTCCACTACCTGAAGATCCAGAATCGCCTCTTCTAACGAAGATGCTATTTCCGGCGCCCTATGAGGTGCCGGAGAAGAAGGCCAAGAAGACGGCCACGGGGACCAGAGATGGTCTCGGCACAAGGTTGCACCGGTCATGACGTCCGAAGACACCGAGACGCACTCCTCCACTGAAAACGAGGAGGAGGAGGAGGAAATCCGTCCCCCCCTACTGGGGGGAGAAAGAAGAGGAAGGCCGCCACGCATGGGGAGGCCGACGTGTCCAAGAAGGGAAAACCTTCCATCCGGACTATTCCACCGCAGCCACCAACAGCGGCGAGGAGTGGGAACCCAGGGTCAAGCCCCTGGCCAAGTCGTAAGTATTCGGACACAATAGTACTTCCGGTATGTTTGCTTTATCGCTTCTTAACATGCCAGACATGCACCTGCAGTCCGGCCAAATCCAACATCGAGATATCCTCCTCTTCGGAGGGATCGCTGGACCCGTTGGCGATGAACAACGAGTCTCTTCCGACAGCCTCCTCCCCCAAGGCCGCGGACAACACCGAGCTGTTGTCTCGAAGGATACCAAGCCAAGGAGAAATAGTTCTGGAGACGCCTTCAGGCGAAACCCCGGTCGTCGGACACATGGGGGATAGACCCCCACGGACTCCGATAATGGGGGGCGCAGCCAGTTTGGCCCCCTGATATGTCTCCATCGTATCTATAATTTTTGATTCTTCCATGCCAATATTATTCAACTTTCATATACTTTTGGCATTTTTTTATATTATTTTTGGGACTAACATATTGATCTAGTGCGCAGTGCCAGTTCATGTATATTGCATGTTTTATGTTTCGCAGAAACCCCATATCAAACGGAGTCCAAATGGGATAAAAATGGAGGGGAATTATTTTGGAATATTTGGGAGTTTCCGGAGGAAGAATCAATGCGAAACAGTGCCTGAGGTGGCCACGAGACAGGGGGCGGGCCTGGGACTCTCGTGGGCCCCTAGTAAGGTGGTTGATGCCCTTCTTTGGCTGCAAGAAAACTATTTTTTGGAAAAAGATCTGGGTGAAGGTTTCAATCCAATTGGAGTTACGGATCTCCAGATATAAAAGAGACGGTGCCAGGGCAGAATCCCAGAACGCAGAAACAGAGAGAGACAGAGAGATAGATCCAACCTCGGAGGGGCTCTCGCCCCTCCCAAGCTATGGGAGCCAAGGACCAAAGGAGAAACCCTTCTCCCATCTAGGGAGAAGGTCAAGGAAGAAGAAGAAGAAGGGGGCTCTCTCCCCCATGCTTCTGGTGGCTCCAGAACACCGCCGGCGGCCATCATCATCACTGAGATCTTCACCAATACGTCCGCCATCTTCACCAACATCTCCATCACCTTCCCCCCTCTATCTACAGCGGTCCACTCTCCCTCAACCCGTTTTACACTCTACTTGACATGGTGCTTTATGCTTCATATTATTATCCAATGATGTGTTGCCATCCTATGATCTCTGAGTAGATTTTCGTTGTCCTATTGGTGGTTTATGAATTGCTATGATTGATTTAATTTGCTTGTGGTTATGTTGCTGTCCTTTGGTGCCCATCATGTGAGCGCGCGCGTGGATCACACCATAGGGTTAGTTGTATGTTGATAGGACTATGTATTGGAGGGCAAGAGTGACAGAAGCTTCAACCTAGCATAGAAATTGATGCATACGGGATTGAAAGGGAACCAATATATCTTAATGCTATGGTTGAGTTTTACCTTAATGAACTTTAGTAGTTGCGGATGCTTGCTAATAGTTCCAATCATAAGTGCATAGAATTCCAAGTCAGGGATGACATGCTAGCATTGGCCTCTCCCACATAAAACTTGCCATCGGTCTACTAAAGAAGTCAATTGCTTAGGGACAATTGCACAACTCCTACCACCACTTTTCCACACTCGCTATATTTACTTTATTGCTTATTTATCTAAACAGCCCCTACTTTTTATTTATGTGTTCTTTATTATCTTGCAACCCTTTCCAACAACACCTACAAAGTACCTCTAGTTTCATGCTTGTTCTAGGTAAAGCGAACGTCAAGCATGCGTAGAGTCGTATCAGTGGCAGATAGGACTTGAGAGAGTATTTGTTCTACCTTTAGCTCCTCATTGGGTTCGACACTCTTAATTATCAAAAGAGGCTACAACTATCCCGTATACTTGGGGGTCATCAAGAACTTTTTGTGGCGCCATTGCCGGGGAGTCATAGCATGGGGTGAATATTCTCGTGTGTGCTTGTTTGCTTTATCACTAAGTCATTTTTATTTTCTATTCTAAGTTGTTCTCTATCTTTAGTTATGGATATGGAACACGAAATACCAAAAAAGTTAGGTGTATTTGCTACTCATGGAGATGGGGAACCTCCTAAAACCCTCGATGCTCGTTATGTGACAGATATTATGTACCACTTTGATAATCCTGAGAAAACCCCATTCAACTTTGTTATGGGAGACACGTTGGATCAACGTGAATACTTTAGGGATTATCGCTTGACACAAAAAGGGAAACTATTATGGGATCAAATTTCTATGTTGCATTGGTATGCTAGGCAACTATGCTTGAGTTATGATTATACTTGTTGCTCTAGGATGAAGGCTCCACACCTTCCCTTTTCATGCAAATTTAATGATGATAAAACCTTAGCTTTTTATGCTAATGGTAGATATGATTACTATTATGTGGAACAAATAGAAGAATTTGTTGCTTTTATGGGTGCTTGTGAGATTGAATCTATGATTAAAGAGTATGATGATTTTGATGACTCAGTTTATAGACCTGAAAATTTTGCTATACTTAAATATTGTTATAAGAATTATGAATATAATTACAATATTGATGCATTTATTGAGAAAGTCTCCGCTGTCCAAGAAGAGACTAATATTTTGTAGGAAGCTATGGAAAAAGAAATTGATGAAACTGTGAGCTCATTGGATGAAAAAGATAACAAGGAGAGCGAAGAACAAAAGGAGGAAGAGCAGATTAGCTACCCGTGCCCACCTTCTAATGAGAGTAACTCTTAAACTCATACATTGTTTAATTTCCCTTCGTGCTTACCGAAGGATGATTGCTATGATGATTACTATGATGATTGCTATGATGATTGTTATGATCCCGTTGATTCTCTTGAAATATCCCCTTTTGATGATGCTTGCTATGCTTGTGGCCAAGATGCCAATATGAATTATGCTTATGGAGATGAACTTGCTATAGTTCCTTATGTTAAACATGAAATTGTTGCTATTGCACCAACGCATGATAGTCCTATTATCTTTTAGAATTCTCCCAACGACACTATATCGGAGAAGTTTGTGCTTATTAAGGATTATATTGATGGATTGCATTTTACCATTGCACATGATTATTTTGATAGATATAATATGCATGTGCTTGCTGCTCCTACTTGTAATTATTATGAGAGAGGAACTACATCTCCGCCTCTTTATGTTTCCAACACGATAGAATTGCAAGAAACTGCTTATACTATGCATTGGCCTTTACTTGGTGTGCATGAATTGTTCTTTTATGACATGCCGATGCATAGGAAGAGAGTTAGACTTTGTTGCTGCATAATATATGTTACTTTGTGCTTACTACTAAATTACAAATCATTGTTAATTAAAATTGGCTTTGATATACCTTGGGATCCGGGTGGATCCATTACTTGAGCACTTTATGCCTAGCTTAATGCCTTTAAAGAAAGCGCTGCCAGGGAGACAAGCCGGAAGTTTTAGAGAGTCATTTATTTCTGTTGAGTGCTTTTATATAGTTTAAAAACAAAAGAATAAAGAGGGGAACCCAAAACTTTTCAAAAAGGAAAGTGAAAGTGAGAAAGACAAGCATTGTTGAAGTGTGAGAGCTCCTTGAAATTTGTTCATGCTCACAGAAACTTTGTGAATCTTAATTATAGAAACTTTTCATCAAAAATAATTATCCCCTTGTACAATTCCATTGTATTATAAAAATAATGTGCCAAGGTTTGCCTTTAGGATGTTTACAATATTTGTTGGTTTATACGGTGTAGGACAGAAACTTTGGCTGTAGTGTGAGATTTTACATTTTTTACTGGAACGTCAAATGGTTCTGATTGTTTTTTCACTATCTTTCTATACAACGTTTTTATTTTTCCTAATTTTGTTAGAATTTGTGGGGTACCATAAGTATGGTGAATGTTCAGATTGCTACAGACTGTTCTGTTTTTGACAGATTCTGTTTTTGATGCATAGTTTGCTTGTTTTGATGAATCTATCAATTTATATTAGTGGATTAAGCCATGGAAGAGCTATATTACAGTAGGCACAACGCAAAAACAAAATATGAATTGGTTTGCTACAGTACTTAGAGTAGTGATTTGCTTTATTATACTAACGGATCTTACCGAGTTTTCTGTTGAAGTTTTGTGTGGATGAAGTGTTTGATCGAGGAGGTCTCGATATGAGGAAAAGGAAGAGAGGCTAGAGCTCAAGCTTGGGGATGCCCGAGGCACCCCAAGTAAATATTCAAGGAGACTCAAGCATCTAAGCTTGGGGATGCCCCGGAAGGCATCCCCTCTTTCTTCAACAAGTATCGGTATGTTTTCATATTTGTTTCGTTTATGCGATATGTGCAAGTCTTGGAGTGTCTTTCCCATTTAGTTTTAACTTTTCTTTTATGCACCATGCTGGTATGAGATTGTCCTTGGTTCATTTATAGAATTCTCATTGCACTTCACTTAAATCTTTTGAGTATGGCTTTATAGAATGCTTCATGTGCTTCACTTATATCATTTGAAGTTTGGATTGCATGTTTCTCTTCACATAGGAAACCGCCATTTGTAGAATGCTCTTTTTCTTCACTTATAATTGTTAGAGCTTGGGCATATCTTTTGTATAAAGAATTAAACTCTCTTGCTTCACTTATATTAATTTAGAGAGATGACAAGAATTGGTCATTCACAAGGTTAGTCATAAAATCCTACATAAAACTTGTAGATCATTAAATATGATATGTTTGATTCCTTGCAATAGTTTTGCGATATAAAGGTGGTGATGTTAGAGTCGTGCTAGTTGAGTAATTGTGAAATTGAGAAATACTTGTTGAGGTTTGCAAGTCCCGTAGCATGCACGTATGGTAACCGTTGTGTCACAAATTTGAAGCATGGGGTGTTTCTTTGATTGTCTTCCTTATGAGTGGCAGTCGGGGACGAGCGATGGTCTTTTCCTACCAATCTATCCCTCTAGGGGCATGCGTAGTAGTACTTTGCTTCGAGGGCCACTACACTTTTGCAATAAGTATGTGAGTTCTTTATGACTAATGTGAGTCCATGGATATACGCACACTCACCCTTCCACTTTGCTAGCCTTTATTATGCCGCGCAACCTTCCCCGGTATCATGCACCCATTATTTACCTTCCTCAAAACGACCACCATACCTACCTATTATGGCATTTCCATAGCCATTCCGAGATATATTGCCATGCAACTTTCCACCGTTCAGTTTATTATGACACGCTCCATCATTGTCATATTGCTCTTTGCATGATCATGTAGTCGACATCGTATTTGTGGCAAGGCCACCTTCATAATTCATACATGTCACTCTTGATTCACTGCATATCCCGGTACACCGCCGGAGGCATTCATATAGAGTCATATCTTTGTTCCAGTATTGAGTTGTAATATTGAGTTGTAAGTAAATAAAAGTGTGATCATCATCATTATTAGAGCATTGCCCCAGTGAGGAAAGGATGATGGAGGCTATGATTCCCCCACAAGTCGAGATGAGACTCCGGACTTTACGAAAAATAAAAGAGGCCAAAGAAGCCCAAATAAAAAAGAGAGGCCAAAGAAGCCCACCAAAAAAATAAAAAATAATAAAATAATAAAAAAGAGAAAATAAAAAAATGAGAGAAGGGGCAATGTTACTATCCTTTTACCACACTTGTGCTTCAAAGTAGCACCATGTTCTTCATAGGGAGTGTATCTTGAGTTATCACTTTCATATACTAGTGGTAATTTTTCATTATAGAACTTGGCTTGTATATTCCAATGATGGTCATCCTCAAAATGTCCTAGGTCTTCGTGAGCAAGCGAGTTGGATGCACACCCACTTAGTTTCTTTTGTTGAGCTTTCATACATTCATAGCTCTAGTGTATCCGTTGCATGGCAATCCCTACTCACTCACATTGATATCTATTAATGGGCATCTCCATAGCCCGTTGATACGCCTAGTTGATGTGAGACTATCTTCTCCATTTTGTCTTCACAACCACCACCACATACCACATATAGTGCTATGTCCACTGCTTGCACTCATGTATCACATAAGAGTTGAAAAAGCTGAAGCGCGTTAAAAAGTATGAACCAATTGCTCGGCTCGTCATCGGGGTTGTGCCTGATGGGAGCATTTTGTGTGACGAAAATGAAGCATGGCCAAACTATATGATATTGTAGGGATAAGCTTTCTTTGGCTATGTTATTTGATAAGACATAATTGTTTGGTTGGCATGCTTGAAGTATTATTGTTTTTATGTCAAATGATAGACTATTGCTTTGAATCACTCGTGTCTTAATATTCATGCCATGATTAGACATATGATCAAGATTATGCTAGGTAGCATTCCACGTCAAAAATTATCTTTTTTATCATTTACCTACTCGAGGACGAGAAGGAATTAAGCTTGGGGATGCTGATACGTCTCCGTCGTATCTATAATTTTGATTGCTCCATGCCAATATTATTCAACTTTCATATACTTTTGGCAAATTTTTATATTATTTTTGGGACTAACATATTGATCCAGTGCCCAGTGCCATTTCATGTCTGTTGCATGTTTTATGTTTCGCAGAAACCCCATATCAAACGGAGTCCAAACGGGATAAAAACGAACGGAGAATTATTTTGGAATATTTGGGATTTTTCATAGGAATAATTAACGTGAAACGGTGCCTGAGGTGGCCATGAGACAGGGTGGTGCGCCCTCCCCCTGGGCGCGCCTGGCACCCTCGTGGGCCCCTCGTAAGGCACTTGATGCCCTTATTTGGCCGCAAGAAAGCTAATTTTTGGAAAAAGATCTGGGCGAAGGTTTCAATCCAATCGGAGTTACGAATCTCCGGATATAAAAGAAATGGTGCGAGGCGTAATCCTGAATGCGTAGCAGAGAGAGACAGAGAGATAGATCCAATCTCGGAGGGGCTCTCGCCCCTCCCAAGCCATGGGAGCCAAGGACCAGGCGAAACCCTTCTCCCATCTAGGGAGAAGGTCAAGGAAGAAGATGAAGAAGAATGGGGGCTCTCTCCCCTTGCTTCCGGTGGCGCCGGAACACCGCCGGGGGCCATCATCATCACCGCGATCTTCACCAACACCTCCGCCATCTTCACCAACATCTCCATCACCTTCCCCCCTCTATCTACAGCGGTCCACTCTCCCGCAACCCGTTGTACCCTCTACTTAAACATGGTGCTTTATGCTTCATATTATTATCCAATGATGTGTTGCCATCCTATGATGTCTGAGTAGATTTTTGTTGTCCTATTGGTTGTTGATGAATTGCTATGATTGATCTAATTTGCTTGTAGTTATGTTGCTGTCCTTTGCTGCCCATCATATGAGCGCGCGCGTGGATCACACCATAGCGTTAGTTGTATGTTGATAGGACTCTGTATTTGAGGGCAAGAGTGACAAAAGCTTCAACCTAGCATAGAAATTGATGCATACAGGATTGAAGGGGGACCAATATATATTAATGCAATGGTTGGGTTTTACCTTAATGAACGTTAGCAGTTGCGGATGCTTGCTAATAGTTCCAATCATAAGTGCATAGAATTCCAAGTCAGGGATGACATGCTAGCAGTGGCCTCTCCCACATAAAACTTGCTATCGGTCTAGTAAAGTAGTCAATTGCTTAGGGACAATTCCACAACTCCTACCACCACTTTTCCACACTCGCTATATTTACTTTATTGCTTATTTATCTAAACAGCCCCTACTTTTTATTTACATGTTCTGTATTATCTTGCAACCCTTTTCAACAACACCTACGAAGTACCTCTAGTTTCATACTTGTTCTAGGTAAAGCGAACGTCAAGCGTGTGTAGAGTCATATCAGTGGTAGATAGGACTTGAGAGAGTGTTTGTTCTACCTTTAGCTCCTCGTTCGGTTCGACACTCTTACTTATCAAAAGAGGCTACAACTATCCCGTATACTTGCGGGTCATCACCATCAGCCGAATACAGCTCCGGAAACCCGAGTGGTTCCGGATTTAGGCAGGCAGCCTCTTCCTAAAGGAGGCGAGCCGCATGTATCGATGACCTCTGTCCATCCAGAGGCATCAGACAGCTTGCTGGAAATGCTTCGCGGTGCTTCCATTGATGAAGAACACCATACTCTTATGAGTACGGTGATTGAGAAGGTCCGGTCCGCCAAAATCGGATCGACCGTAGCCTACACTAGCCTTCTAACAGGCTTTGAGGTAAGTAATAAAATTGTGAGAGAATATCACAGTGTAGACAATAGCCCCTGATGCTTTGTTTGGTGTTTGGAAAGAAAAGCAGAACAGAGGATCAAATAATATTCGCAGGAGTCTAACATAAGATGTCTATGTAAATAAGCAGACGTCGCTGCTGGCCGCTGCCGCTCGTACTGGAGAGGTCTCTGGACTAAAGCAGGACCTGGAGCGGACCGAGGGAGAGCTCGTCCTCGTGAAGAGGCAGCTGGAGGAAAATCAAGGTACGTAATACCCTGCCTGTATACTTAAGAAGGATAAATGGTTTCTGCTGATAAAAGCATCATGAACTTTTATAGGGGCCACGACCGAAGTGGCGGCCCTTAAGAAGGCGCTGGCCGAGGCTGAAGACAAAGCGGCCAAGGAACACGCCACGTGCGAGAAGCAAGAGGCCCGGGTCAGCGAGGTCTAGCAAGAGCTCCAGAATTTTGTCCGGAAGTACGAGTCCTTGGAGCGTGACTCTAAGACTCAGGAGTCCGAGCATGCCAAGGCCCTCCAGGGCGCACAAGACGCCAAAGCCGAAGCCCAGAGGGCCCTCCAGAAGATCCAGGTGTCCAAGACGATTGCGGCGGGTAAGGCATTTGTTATGCAAAGCAAGCATGTGAAGGAGGCATTCTTTTTTACTTACCCGAATTTGGAGTTCTCCAAGAGCATTTGCGGATCTGCCGTGCAGCATATCAGATGCCGCAGAATTCTACCGAGTCGAAGAAGGGAGCTCAACGGAGAAGTTGTTCTGGTCTCAATATCTTGGGGCAGAACATCCGATGCCCTTGAGCGACCAGCTGAAGCAACTGGTCGAGCTGCACAAGGCAGCCGAACTGGCCATGAAGGACCTCATAGTCCGGCTATGGCCTGCCGAGCCTATGCCCAGCAGCTACTTCGTACTCGTGAAGCGTCTTGTGAGTACCTGCCCATGACTTGAAGTCATAAAGCGGTCGGTTTGCATTGAAGGTGCGTGGATGGCCTTTGCCCGTGCAAAGATGCATTGGGCGAAGATGGACGCCACGGTGCTGATGACCGAGGGGCCACCGAAGGGCAAGGAGCACCGCCGACCCGAAAAATATTATGAAAGTGTCCTGAAGGGATCCCGCCTTGTGGCGGAGCAATGTACAAAGGATCTAATCTTTGAATGAATACATTCATTTTAACCTGTAATATGAAACAAGTTCATTTGCGTAATATAATGCTTGTTAATTTAAAATTTTACCTCATGTGGGGCCGTTTATAAAATCTGAGAGTTGGCCAGTCGTCGTCTTCTGCCCACATGTAACTAGTACCGGGGTGTTCGTGATAAATCTAAACACTCTTTATCCAAGTTTTTGGTCTTTTAAGGAGGTGTCTAGCGCAATGAACAAGGTAATCGGACTATACAGCTTTATCACCCTCACTTAGCCATAGAAGTTCTATAATTTTAAATTTTGGCATAGCCCCTGGTATTCGGAAGGCCGAACTTGGGGCGCTATACACGGGTAAATTGGACAAAGACAATTCCTCGCATAAAGCGGAAAAAATCTTTAAGGATTTGAAACCTCTCGAACAGCGACCAGCTCTCACCGCATCATGACAGTCAATTTTCGGCTTTCTCTACTGAGGTGCTCGTCCGGAAGAACCGGGACACAATCGCAGTAGTTCTCCCTTTACTACCCTAGCCAATATAGCGGAACATAGGGTAGGAAGCACAGGAGCCGGGCAACCCAACTATTGACCCAAGACATGATTCAGAGCTGATGCATATAATGCTATAAGTTCGGGGTACCGGATTGTTAAAAGTGTTCGGACTTTCTTGCCGTGTTATGGGGTACACTGAAGCCCCTGGCGAATTAAACGTACCAGAATGCACGGGTGTGATTTGTAATAAACAAGCAAACAAGGAAAAAATTAAGTAATAAGCTGACGCTGCAAATTATTTTCCATTGTTATTGGACTGATACGTCGAGGCATATGTATACAAGTAGTGCGATAAGCAAATAGGGCTATTTGACATGCCCTGACCAAGAACGAGCTGCGTGTTGGTACGTAAAACAGGTATAGCGATCGTTAACAGAGACCTTCTAGGGATTCCCTTGTACGTCAAAGCTCCTTGCTTCCTTGGTGTATCCGTCCCGTGATGGGTCCGATGAGTAGGTTATCAGAAGAGCCTCAAGAAGAGAAGAACCTGAAAGAAAGAAAAAGGTGAAGGTATGCGGATCCAAGGGCGGTTGAGCCGCATTGTGGACCGAGGTCTAGCTGTGCCTCCATCTATGCCCATGGTATTTTAAGTGTGTAATTATGTACGCGCGGCAAGAATTTCACTGCTTGATTGGGACTAGGATGGAGGCCGAATTGCTAGGTGAGCTCTAGACGGGCCGGACGGTCCTGTTGCAGAGTAGTTCGGATTCTCTTGACGGTGTCCGTGGGCTTTATTGCCGAATTGAGGGTCTGCCTAAGAACGCTGCTCTGTACTTGTGCTGCAAGGGCCGCGGTGTGCTCCTCCGTACGGAGGGAGCGCTCTGTATTTCCATTGACTGTTATAACACCGCGAGATCCGGACATCTTGAGCTTGAGGTAGGCATAGTGCGGCACCACATTGAATCGAACGAATACAGTTCGTCCAAGCTGTGCGTGGTAACCACTGCGGAAGGGGACGATGTCAAAGATTAACTCCTCACTTCAAAAGTTGACTGGAGATCCGAAGACCACTTCCAGTGTGATTGAGCCTGTACAACATGCTTCTACACCTGGTATGACACCTTTGAAGGTGGTCTTGGTGGGTTTCATCCTTGAGGGGTCGATACCTGTCGGTGTCAAAACCGGCGGATCTCGGGTAGGGGGTCCCGAACTGTGCGTCTAGGCGGATGGTAACAGTAGACAAGGGACACGATGTTTTTACCCTACTCCTGCTTGATTGATATTGATGATATGGGTAGTACAAGAGTAGATCTACCACGAGATCAAGGAGGCTAAACCCTAGAAGCTAGCCTATGGTATGATTGTTGTTCGTCCTACGGACTAAAACCCTCCGGTTTATATAGACACCGGAGAGGGCTAGGGTTACATAGAGTCGGTTACAATGGTAGGAGATCTACATATCCGTATCGCCAAGCTTGCCTTCCACGCCAAGGAAAGTCCCATCCGAACACGGGACAAAGTCTTCAATCTTATATCTTCATAGTCTTGGAGTCCAGCCAAAGATGATAGTTCGGCTATCCGGACAACCCCTAGTCCAGGACTCCCTCAGTAGCCCCTGAACCAGGCTTCAATGATGACGAGTCCGGCGCGCATATTGTCTTCGGCATTGCAAGGGGGGTTCCTACTCCAAATAATTCATAGAAGATTTTGAACACCAGGATAGTGTCCGGCTCTGCAAAATAAGTTCCACATTCCACCGTAGAGAGAATAATATTTACACAAGTTCAATCTGCTGACGTATCTCGTGGCATGACGTCACACCACGGCCAAGCCTTTATTCGAATTGTTTTTATTGTCCCACCTCAGCGCGTTTAGCGAAGCGGTTTCCTTGGCACGTTTTGTCGAAGAAGAGATCGTGTCCCCGTATTCTGGGATTCTCATCAATACGGGCGTGGGTAACCCAACCGCGCCATTGATTACGGCGCTTGGGAGATAAGCGAGTTTTACCAGGCTGGTGGGACGCATAGCTTCGTCCGCCCATATAAGGGGATAAGGATCCACCTTTTTACCTACGCCTTCTTCCTCCTTTGCTTATCCATCTCCGCGCACTCGAGCTCCAGCACCCAAGTCCGCACATCTCGCCTCAACCTTCTCCAACCATGTCCGGAGCGGGAGGCAAGTGGATGGCCTCCTCCGTCACGGAGGGGCACATCAAAAGGCTGCACAAGGCCGGATACTTGTCCAGCGACATTGCGCATCGGCTCCCCGACGCGGGGCAGCTCATCCCCACCCACGGGCCCCATGAGATGGTGGTGTTCCTTCCCCCATTTCCTCTGCGGACTGGGCTTCCCAGTCCACCCATTTGTCCGGGGGCTCATGTTCTACTATGGCCTGGATTTCCATGATCTGGCCCCGAATTTCATCCTCAACATCTCGGCGTTCATCGTCGTTGCGAGGCCTTCCTCTGCATCCAGCCCCACTTCCGCTTATGGCTGAAGACTTTTAATGTCAAGCGAAGGTAGTGGGTGGCCAAGCAGAGTCTTGGGCGCCATGGTGGGCAAGATGCCCAACATCACATGGCTCGAGGGCGCCTTCGTGGAAACCATCAAAGGGTGGCAATTGGGGTGGTTCTACATCACCGAGCCGCGCGACCCTAAATGGACAGCGGCCCTTGAATTCAGATCTGGCATCCCCACATGGCTCACCTCCTGGAAAGAGAAGGGCCTGACATGGGGCGATTCGGAGGAGCTGACCGGACTCCAATCCCGTGTCCAAACCCTGGTGAACAAGAAGCTTAAGCTTGTCAATGTAGTCCAGGTCATGCTCATCCGCCGGATTCTCCCGTGCCAACAACGGGCTTTCAACTTGTGGGAGTTTGATCCGGCATAGCACCAGACCTTGAGCAGGCTTTTCGACACTGCGTACGAAGAGGCCTGGAAGGTGCTGTTCAAGGGCGCCGAGGCTCCCGCATCCGCTATCAAAGATCGCGGATTCAGCTCGCAGCATCAAGCCGGCAAGGTAAGCTATTTTACCCTTTACGGGACACTTGTTTTCCATAGTTTGACTCTATGCAGGATCTAAACTCCCTTTACCTTTAACAGGCCTGGCAGAAGAGTCCAAGAAGGGAAGGACCCTTCCTCCGGACTATTCCACCAACGCCGACGATGGCGAAGAGGAGTGGCCCTCGAGGGCCAAGCCCCTGGCGAGATCGTAAGTGTCTGGAGTCCAGAATAACTTATGATTTTTTCCTTTCGTCGCACAGTGTCTTCTAACACCGAACACAACCATGTAGCCCGCCCAAGGATGACCTCCCCGCTTCGTCGAGCGGGTCCCTGGGTTCGTCGGATGTGAATAGCGCTTCACTTCCGACCACCTCCTCCCCCCGTGATGCAGACGACGCTGAGGCGGGGTCCCAGAAAGGGACCAGCCAGGAGGAGGACGTCCCGGAGGTGCCGCAGGGCAACCTCCCGGACTTTGGACCGGACTCCGCACCGGAACCTTTGGTGGTTCCGGAGTCCGGCGGGCGGCCCCTTCGTAAGAAGGGCGAGACAGCGACGCCGGTGACCTCCGTCCAACCGGAGGCGCCGGATAATTTGCTGGAGGCTCTCAACGGCGCTTCCATTGACGAGGAGCACCACACTGTTATGAGTGCGGTGATTCGAAAGTTCGATCCGCCAAGAGCAAAGTGGTGAAGCTGTACCAGCCTTTTAACAGGCTTTGAGGTAAGGAATTTAAGATATGTAAAAATAGTACCGTATAGACAGTAGCCCCTGATGCTCAGTTCGGTCTTAGGAAAGAAAAGCCGAACTGAGGATCTAATAAGATATACGCAGGAGTCTAACATAAGTATGTCAATATGGGAATGCAGGCTCTGCGTTGCCGACCTCTGTCGCACCGATCATGGAGGTCAATGCATCGAAGCAGAGCCTCGAGCGGTCCGAGAACGAGCTCGGCCATGCCAAGAAGCAGCTCGAGGACAAGGAAGGTAAGTAATACCTTATTAAAGTTATACCTTATAGAAGAGGATTTGGTTGCAAAAAATGACAGGAATAACGTGGGTATTGCAGGGGCTACGAACGATGTGGCGACCATGAAGGAAGCGGTGTCCAAGGCCGAATGCAATGCGGCCGTGGAACGCATTGAGCGAGAGAAGCAGGAGGCGCGGGTGGCGGAGGTGCGGCAAGAGCTCCAGGCTCTCGTGGAAAAACACGAGAGTTTGGAGCGTGACTCGAAGACTCGAGAGTCCGAGCTCGCCTCAGCTCTTGAGAGTGCCAAAGCCGCCAAGGCCAAAGCCCAAAAAGCCCTCCAGGAGATTGAGGCGATAAAGAAGATAGCGGCGGGTAAGGCATTCTTCATGCAAAGCAAGCACGTGAAAGTGAATTACTTGTTACTTACCCGAATCTGGAGCTCTCCAGGAGTATTCGCAGATCTGCCCTGCAGTGTGTCCGATGCTGCCGCATTCTACCGGGCTAAGGAAGGGAGCTCGACGGAGAAGGTATTCTGGTCTCGGTATCTTTGAGGCGGACATCCAGTGCCGAGCGACCAGGTGAAGCAGCTGGTCGAGCTCCACAAGGTGGCCGAACAGGCCATAAGGGCCTCATAGTTCGGTTGTGGCCCAAAGAAGCCATGCCTGGGAGCTACTTCGGTCTGGTGCGGCGGCTGGTGGACGCCTGTCCGTGGGTTGAAGTCATCAAGCACTCTACATGCATTGAAGGTGCCCGTCAGGCCCTTGCCCGTGCTAAAGTGCACTGGGGCAAGATGGACGCCGAGAAGCTTGTGACGGACGCGCCACCGCCGGGCAAGGAGTATCGCACACTCGAGATGTACTATGAGGGTGTCCTGAAGGGTGCCCGCCTTATAGCGGGCGAATGCTCCAAAGATGTAATTTTTTAGTAGACTCGCATTTTGTTATCCTGTGCGCTGAAAACTTTGTTCATGTGCGCTAAGCAATGCTTGTTAATTTAAAATATTACCTTCTGTGCGGCCGTTTATCAAATCTGAGAGATGGCAAGTCGTTGGCTTCAGCCCCCATGCCACGAGTGCTGGGGTGTTCGGGATAATCTTGAGCGCTCTTTTTCCCATTTTTGGGTCCTTCGAGGGAGGCGCTCAACACAACGAATGAGGCAACCGGACTTATAATGCTTGAACACTCCCACTTAGCCATAGAATTCTATAATTTTAAATTTCAGTAAAGCCCCTAGTGTTCAGAAGGCCGAATTCGAGGCGCTATCCACGCCTGGGGCCGGACAAAGCTGGCTCCTCGCTCCAAGCGGCATAAGTCTTTAGGGACTCGAAAAAAACCTCTCAAACAGCGACCAGCTCTCACCTTATCATGACGGTCAGTTTTAGCTTTCTCCACTGAGGTGCTCGACCCAGCTCAACTGGGGCACAATCGCAGTGGTTCTCCCAGCGCTACCTTAGTCGATATAACGGAACGTAAGGTACCAAAACATGGGAGCCGGGCAAACCCAACTATTGACCCAAGACATGATTCGGAGCCGATGCATATAATGCTATAAGTTCGGGGTGCCGCACTTGTGAAAGTGTTCGGACTTATCACACCATAATTTGGGGAACTTAAGCCCCTGGTGTATTTGGCCGTACCAAAGCGTACGGATGCAACATGTCATAAGTGAACATATATATATAGAAAAAGGAATGCAATGATAGGCAAAAAGCGATGCATTGTTTATTCAAAAAATACTGCAATGAAAGCAGAACGATACAAATAGTGCGATAAGCAAGGGATGGGACTATTTAACATGTCCCCCTCCAGGGGTAGGCTGTGGAATGGTATGTAAAACAGGTATAATGCTCGTAATGGAGACCACATGGATACTCGACGTAGCTTTTCTGCTTCCCTGGCTGTTGCATCATGAGTTCGGCAAGTCTATTGCCAGAGAGGGCTTCTGGAAAACGGAGTCCTGAGAATAAGAAAAAAAAGAATGACACATTTGGGAGCCCCTGGTGTGGTTGAGCCGCACTCTGGGCATGCCGTGGTCGTGCCCCTCCCCCTGTGCCCATGGTATCTCCAGAGCGTAGTTATGTACGCGTGGTACTGGTTTCGCGATTTTGCGAGGGCTGGGGTTGGGGCCGCATTGCTACGCGTGCTCGGAACGTGCCAGGTGGTCTTGTTGTAGGTTACTCTGGGCGCGCTTGACGGTGTCCGGCCACTTAACAGCCGGATTTGAGAATTGCCTTAAGAGGCTACTTTGTACTTCCGCCGCGAGAGCCGATGTATGCTCCTCCGTTCGGAGAGAGCGTTCGGTGTTTCCGTTGACCGTAATGACTTCTCGAGGGCCTGGCATCTTGAACTTGAGGTATGCATAGTGCGGCACCGCATTTAATTTGCAAATGTGGTTCGTCCGAGCAGTGCATGATAGCTGCTGCGGAACGGGACTATGTCAAAGATTAACTCCTCGCTTCGGAAGTTATCTGGGGATCCGAAGACCACTTCAAGTGTAACTGAGCCTGTACAATTGGCCTCTACACCTGGTATGATGCCTTTGAAAGTTGTCTTTGTGGGTTTAATCCTTGAGGGGTCTATGCCCATCTTGCACATTGTATCCTGATAAAGCAAGTTCAGGCTGCTGCCGCCATCCATCGGGACTCTAGTGAGGTGAAATCCGTCGACGATTGGGTCTAAAACCAATGCGGCGAATCCGCCATGGCGGATGCTAGTGGGGTGGTTCCTTCGATCAAAAGTGATCGGGCAGGAGGACCATGATTGAACTTTGGGGCGACTGGCTCCATCGCGTATACGTTCCTGAGCGCACGCTTCCGCTCCCTTTTGGGTATGTGGGTTGCGTATATCATGTTCACCCTCCGCACTTGTGGGGGAACCCTTCTGTCCTCTATTGTTCAGCGGGCGGGTCTCTTCCTCGTCATCGCTATGCAGCCCCTTGTCATTGTTTTCGGCAATTAACTTGCCTGCCTGCTTGAACACCCAACAATCCCTGTTGGTGTGATTAGCTGGCTTTTCGGGGGTGCCGTGTATCTGGCATGAGCGATCGCGTATCCGATCCAAATTGGACGGGCCCAGAGTAGTTCTTTTGAATGGCTTTTTCCGCTGACCAGGTTTAGAGCCTCTGAATCCGGCATTGACTGCTGTATCTTCAGTATTATCGCTGTTAATGCGGCGCTTGTGCTTATTGCGACGCGACCTACCATTGTTGTCCTTGGTATCCAAACTACCAGAGTTTTTGGTTAGGTTGTTACTGCGGGCTAGCCAGGTTTCCTCTCCCGCACAGAAGCGGATCATGAGTGATGTGAGGGCTGCCATGGATTTCGGCTTTTCCTGTCCTAGGTGCCGGGCAAGCCACTCATCGTGGATGTTATGTTTGAAGGCTGCAAGGGCCTCTGCATCCGGACAGTCGACGATTTGATTTTTCTTGGTTAAGAACCGTGTCCAGGATTGTCTAGCCGATTCGTCTGGCTGCTGAATTATGAGGCTTAGGTCATCGGCGTCTGGTGGTCGCACATATGTGCCCTGGAAGTTATCAAGGAATGCGGCTTCCAGGTCCTCCCAACTCCCAATTGATTCTGCTGGCAAGCTGTTGAGCCAATGCCGAGCTGGTCCTCTAAGCTTGAGTGGGAGGTATTTGATGGCGTGAAGATCATCACCGTGGGCCATGTGGATATGAAGGAGATAGCCTTCGATCCAAACCGCAGGATCTGTTGTGCCGTCGTAGGATTCAATGTATACGGGTTTGAAACCTTCGGGGATTTGATGACCCATTACTTCATCTGTGAAGCATAGTGGGTGTGCGATGCCTCTATATTGGGCTATATCACGACGCAGCTCAAACGAGCTTTGTTCTCGTGTTTCGCCCGGCCGCATTCTCAGTATCCGCGCCACGGATGTAAATCCCACGTATGGTGGGGCGCCCACGTGATCCATAGATCGATCTTGTTTGTCTTGCCTTATCCTCCAATATGTCTCGTAAGTCTGGCGCATTCCCCCGTGGCTTTGTACTTTTCGAGCGACGCCGGGGTGCGGCTTTAGTGGACGGCCTAGAGGCTTCTCTGTCACGGCCACAAGGTGGCGATCGGCCGACATTAATACTGCTTTGGTGGCGAGGTTTATGTGCTTCCTCCTCTAATCGGGTAGCAGCTTGCGTTTTGGGTAGCTTTTGGAGGCGCTCGAGTTCATACTCTTCACCGCAAGGACTTGATCCATCCATGCGCTAGCAAGTCTTGGTCAGCTCTAAGCTGTTGCTGCTTTTTCTTGAGGCTGTTTGCCGTGGCCATAAGCCTGTGTTTGAAACGCTCTTGTTCGACGGGATCCTCAGGCACGACGAATTCGTCGTCTTCGAGGCTTGCCTCGTCTTCGGAGGGAGGCATATAATGATTGTCCTCTACCTCTCTGTCTGCCGCTCTCTCATGAGGGCTGGTTTCTCCATCCTCCTGTGCTGAATCTTGCTGGAGGGGGTTGTCTTCGGCACTGTCCGGGGTGTTATTGTCTCCGTTGCCGGAATCTCCATTCTTGCTGTGGCGGGATTTAGAGCGGCGCCGCTGACACCGGCGCTTAGGCTGTTTCTTGGAGGGGTCATCCTCCGTTGTTCCATCACCATTCCCATCCTTCGAGATGTCCACCATATATATGTCGTATGACGAGGTGGCCTTCCAATGCCCTGTAGGCGCAGAGTCTTGGTCATCTCCTGCATCATCGTCCATACCGTCGATGTCTTCAGAGTCGAAGTCTAGCATGTCGGTTAAGTCATCGACAGTGGCTACAAAGTGGGTGGTGGGTAGGCTTTGAATTTCTTCGTCGTCCGCATTCCAACCGTCCTGACCATAATCCGGCCAGGGCTCTCCTGATAAAGAGAGACACTTTAGCGAATTCAGCATGTCGCCAAAAGGCGAGTGCTGAAAGATGTCTGTGGCAGTGAACTCCATGATCGGCGCCCAATCGGACTCGATTGGCAGGGGCACGGGAGGTTCGGAGTCCGGCGAGGAGTCCGGCACCTCGGAGTCACGGGCTTTGCGAAAGGCAGGGTCGGTATTCGGCTCTATCGCCGTAGAGGTAGTAGCCCCCGAGGCGGTGTCCAGCCACCCATCCTCGATCGGCGTAGTCGGCCCCTGAGCTAAGGGTCGGAGCGGACTCTTGTGCGGCCTCCAAGGCACTGTCCGGCGGCAGAGCTAGATCATGCCCATCGTGACAGTGCGGCGCACTTGGCTGTGGCTCGAATCCGTCGAAGATCAAGTCTCCGCGGATGTCAGCCGTATAGTTCAAACTTCCAAATATGTGTTGATGGCCAGGGGCGTAGCTTTCGATCTGCTCGGATGGCTGCTTAATTGCCCGATGCAGTAAAGCCGCCGAATACAAAGATCTGTCCGGGAGAAAAGTCTCACCTGGACGCGTCGTTGTTGATGATCGAAGGAGCCATCAGGCCTATAGGTGACGACACAGAGGAACTCTCAATGAAAGCACCATTGTCGGTGTCAAAACCGGCAGATCTCGGGTAGGGGGTCCCGAACTGTGCGTCTAGGCGGATGGTAACAGGAGACAAGGGACACGATGTTTTTACCCAGGTTCGGGCCCTCTCGGTGGAGGTAAAACCCTACTCCTGTTTGACTGATATTGTTGATATGGGTAGTACAAGAGTAGATCTACCACGAGATCAAGGAGGCTAAACCCTAGAAGCTAGCCTATGGTATGATTGTTGTTCGTCCTACGGACTAAAGCCCTCCGGTTTATATATACACCGGAGAGGGCTAGGGTTACACAGAGTCGGTTACAATGGTAGGAGATCTACATATCCGTATCGCCAAGCTTGCCTTCCACGCCAAGGAAAGTCCCATCCGGACATGGGACGAAGTCTTCAATCTTATATCTTCATAGTCTTGGAGTCCGTCCAAAGATGATAGTTCGGCTATCCGGACACCCCTAGTCCAGGACTCCCTCAATACCCATTTTGCACACTGTATCCTGATAGAGCAGGTTCAGGCTGCTGCCACCGTCCATGAGGACTCGTATAAGGTGGAATCCATCGATAATGGGGTCGAGGACCAGTGCGGCTGAGCCGCCATGATGAATACTGGTAGGATGGAACCTGCGATCAAAGGTGATCGGATAGGAGGACCATGGTTTGAACTTTGGGGCGACTGGCTCCATCGTGTAGACGTACCTTAGTGCGCGCTTCCGCTCCCGAGTGGGAATATGGGTGGCGTATATCATATTTACCGTTTTGACTTGGGGAGGAAATTTCTTCTGTCCCCCTGTGTTCGATGGCCGGGGCTCCTCGTCGTCATCACTATGCGACCCCTTTTCCTTGTTTTTGGCATTTAATTTGCCGGCCTGTTTAAGTACCCAACATTCTCTGTTGTTATGGTTGGCGGTTTATCAGGGGTGCCATGGATTTGACATAGACGGTCGAGTATGCGGTCCAGACTAGACGGGCCCGGATTGTTTCTTTTAAATGGCTTTTTTCCATTGACTGGACTTGGAGCCACTGAATCCGGCATTGACGGCCGTGTCTTTGGTGTTATCGCCATTATTGCGACGCTTGTGTCTGTTGCGTCGGGGCTTGCCATTGCTATCTCTGGTGTCTGAAGTGCCAGGATTTGTTGATGTGTTGTTGCTACGAGCCAACCAGCTATCCTAGCCCACACTAAAGCTGGTCATGAGTGCCGTAAGGGCTGCCATGGACTTCGGCTTTTCTTGGCCGAGGTGTCGGGCGAGCCACTCGTCACGGATTTTATGCTTAAAGGCCGCTAGAGCTTTGGCATCAGGACAGTTGACGATTTGGTTCTTTTAAGTTAAGAACCGAGTCCAGAATTTCCTGGCTGGCTCTCCGGGTTGTTGGGTTATATGACTTAAGTCATCAGCGTCCGGTGGTCGTACATAAGTGCCCTGAAAGTTGTCAAGGAATGTGTCTTCCAGGTTCTCCCAACTGCCAATGGAGTTTTCCGGCAGACTATTCAGCCAGTGCCAAGCTGGTCCCTTGAGTTTTAGTGGGAGATACTTGATGGCATGGAGATCATCACCACGGGCCATGTGAATGTGGAGAAGGAAATCTTCAATCCATACCGCAGGATCTATTGTCCCATCATAAGGTTCGATGTTTATGGGTTAAAACCCTTCTGGGAATTCATGCTCCATTACTTCGTCAGTGAAACATAGGGGGTGTGCGGTGCCACTATGCCGGGCGACATCGCGACGCAGTTCAGATGAATCTGGTCTGCTGTAATCAGCCCGGATGGATTTGTATTTAGTATATCCGGTGTGGCGGTCATCATCACGTGTTGGGGCACGCCCCCGCGATCCGTAGATCGATCTTGACTATCTTGCTTTGTTTTCCAATTCGTCTCGCGGGTCATGCGTGTAGCCTCGGGCCTTCGTGTTTCTATTTGTTCGGCGACAGGGTGTGGGCTGGTGTTCAGACTGATACGCCACTTTGTCTCGGCCACGCGGTGGTCGGTCAGCCGCATCTTGCGTTGGTAGTATAGGCCCTAGTGACTCGTCCTTGAATTGAGGTAGCAACCTGTGCCTCTGGTAACTTTTGGTTCGGCGCCCAAGTCCGTATTCCTCGACCACCAGGACCTCAGTCCATCTATCAGTGAGCAGATCTTGATCAGCTTGAAGCTACTGCTGTTTTTCTTCAGGCTCTTTGCAGTGGCTATAAGCTGGCGCTTGAAGCGCTCCTACTCGACGGGATCCTCAGGCACGGTAAATTCATCGTCGCCGAGGCTCACCTCGTCTTCGGAGAGGGGCATGTGATTGTCATCCTCCGAGTCTTCATTCATGGCCTGTTCATCGGGGCTAGCTTGCCTGTCCACCCGTCCGGCCTGTTCGAAGCTTGGCTGGGTGGGATTGTCTCTGTCTTCGGCATCATTCGGAGTGCTATTATCTCTTGTGCCGCTATCGGTGTTTCTACCCTGGTATGGTTTAGAGCGGCGCCGCTGGCGTCGGTGCTTCGGCTGTTTCTCAGGAGGATTATCCTCCGTTGCATCCTTTTGATCCTCGCCATTGTTTTCTTTGGGTGTGTCCACCATATATATGTCATACGATGAGGTGGTTGTCCAGTGCCCTGTGGGCGGTGGTTCCTGTTCTTCTCCGGCATCGTCGTCCATACCGTCGATCTCTTCGGAGTCGAAATCAAGCATGTCGATTAAGTCGTCGGCAGTGGCTATTAAGTGGGTGGTGGGTGGGTAACGAATTCCTTCGTCGTCCGCTTCCCACTCAAGCCGGACATAGTTCGGCCAAGAGTCTCCTGACAAGGAGAGAGACTTTAATGAGTTTAGCACGTCACCCAAGGGCGAGTGTTGAAAGATGTACGCGGAGCTGAACTCCAAGATCGGTGCCCAGTCAGATCCGATGGGCATGGATACACGCGGTTCGGAGCCTATGGCCGGAGATGAGTCTGAGGGTCCGATGACACAGACCTCATTGGAGGTGAAATCTGTGTTCGGCTCTATCACCGTTGAGTTGCGGCTTCCGTGGCAGGGTCCATCCTCCCGTCCTCGGATGGCACGATCTGCACTGGATCTACAGCCAGGGCAGCTGCAGGTGCGGTCTCCTGAACACCGTCCGATGGCAGATCTAGGTCATGCTCATCGTGGCTGGAGGGTGCACCTATCATGAGCTCGAATCCATCGAAGATCCAGTCTCTGCGGATGTCGGCAGTGTAGTTCAGGCTTCCAAACCTGACCTGATGGCCAGGGGCGTAGCTATCGATCTGCTCCAAATGGCCAAGCGAGTTGGCTTGCAGTGCGAAGCCGCTGAATACGAAGATCTGTCCGGGGAGGAAAACCTCACCCTAGACCGCGTCGTTGTAGATGATTGAAGGATCCATCAAGCCTTATAGTGACGACATAGTCAAACTCTAAAAGAAAGCACCAATGTCGGTGTCAAAACCGGTGGATCTTGGGTAGGGGGTCCCGAACTGTACGTCTAAGGCTAATGGTAACAGGAGGCGGGGGACATGATGTATACACAGGTTCGGGCGCTCTCTATGGAGGTAATACCCTACTTCCTACTTGATTGATCTTGATGATATGAGTATTGCAAGAGTTGATCTACCACGAGATCGTAGAGGCTAAACCCTAGAAGCTAGCCCATGATTATGATTATTGTTGTCCTACAGACTAAAACCCTCCGGTTTATATAAACACCGGAGGGGGCGAGGGTTACATCAGGTTAGTTACAGAGAAGGGAATCTACATATCCGAATTGCCAAGCTTGCCTTCCATGCAAAGGAGAGTCCCACCCGGACACGGGACGAAGTCTTCATTCTTGTATCTTCATAGTCCAACAGTCCGGCATAGGCATATAGTCCGGCTGTCTGAGGACCCCCTAATCCAGGACTCCCTCACTCGCGAAGGAGAAAGCATTGCTCAAGCTTGGGTGAGGCTTAAGTCAATGTTGTATTCATGCCCCAATCATAATCTCTTAAGAGAAATGATTATTCAAAACTTTTATGCTCGGCTTTCTCTCAACAATCGCACCATGCTTGATACTTCTTGTGCTGGGTCTTTTATGATGAAGACTATTGAATTTAAATGGGATTTATGGGAAAGAGTTAAAAGCAATTCTGAAGATTGGGATTCCGACGATGGTAAGGAGTCAGGTATGACACCTAAGTTTGATTGTGTTAAATCTTTTATGGATACCGATGCTTTTCATGGATTTAGCACTAAATATGGACTTGACTCTGAGATAGTAGCTTCTTTCTGTGAATCATTTTCTACACGCATTGATCTCCCTAAGGAGAAGTGGTTTAAATATAATCTTCCCATTGAAGTAGAAGTAGTTGCACCTGTTACAGTTGAAGAAAAGACTATCAATTATAATGATCCTATTGTTCCTACTACTTATATTCACAAACCACCTTTTCTTGTTAGGATAAAGGATCATGCTAAAGCTTCAACTGTTGTTCATAAGAGTAATACTAAAACATATACACCTCCTGAGCAAATTAAAGTTGAACCTAGTATTGCTATGGTTAAATATATCTTGGCTGATAATATTGATGGGCATGTTACTTACTTCTGTGATGAAGCTGCTAGAATTGCTATACCTGATACTAAGAATAAACATAGACATGTTGTAGGCATGCCTGTTATTTCTGTTAAAATAGGAGATCATTGTTATCATGGCTTATGTGATATGGGTGCTAGTGCTAGTGCAATACCTCATTCCTTATACAAAGAAATTATGCATGATATTGCACCTGCTGAGATAGGAGAAATTGATGGTACAATTAAGCATGCCAATAGAGATGCCATTTCACCAGTTGGGATTGTTAGAGATGTTGAAGTCTTGTGTGGGAAAGTTAAATATCCTAGTGATTTTCTTGTTCTTGGTTCCCCACAAGATAGCTTTTGTCCCATCATATTTGGTAGACCCTTCTTGAATATTGTTAATGCTAAGAAAGATTGCAAAAAGGATGTTGTTACTATCGGTGTCAAAACCCCAGGACTCCCTCAGTTACAATTGGCTTAGGAGATATGTCTCATGAGTTTAATTTTGCTAAATTTCATAGAAAACCTCATGATAAAGAATTGCCTAGTAAGGATGAAATTATTGGTCTTGCTTCTATTGCCGTGCCTCCTACTGATCCGTTAGAACAATATTTGCTAGACCATAAAAATGATATGTTTATGAATGAGAGAAGGGAAATAGATGAAGTATTCTTTAAACAGGGACCTATTTTGAAACACAACTTACCTGTTGAAATCCTAGGGGATCCTCCTCCACCCAAGGGTGATCCCGTGTTTGAGCTTAAACCATTACCTGATACTCTTAAATATGCTTATCTTGATGAAAAGAAGATATATCCTGTTATTATTAGTGCTAACCTTTCAGAGCAAGAAGAGGAAAGATTATTGAAAACTCTGAAGAAGCACCGTGCTGCTATTGGATATACTCTTGATGATCTTAAGGGCATTAGTCCCACTCTATGCCAACACAAAATAAAATTGGAGGAAGAAGCCAAACCAGTTGTTGATCACCAACAGCGGTTAAATCCTAAGATGAAATAAGTGGTAAGAAAGGAAATACTAAAGATCCTTGAGGCAGGTATAATTTATCCCGTTGCTGATAGTCAGTGAGTAAGTCCTGTCCATTGTGTTCCTAAGAAGGGAGGTATTACTGTTGTTCCTAATGATAAAGATGAATTGATCCCACAAAGAATTATTACATGTTATAGGATGGTAATTGATTTCCGCAAATTAAATAAAGCTACTAAGAAAGATCATTACCCTTTACCTTTTATTGATCAAATGCTAGAAAGACTATCCAAACATACACATTTTTGCTTCCTAGATGGTTATTCTGGTTTCTCTCAAATACATGTGTCAGCTGAAGATCAAGAAAACACCACTTTAACTTGCATTTTTGGTACCTTTGCTTATAGACGTATGCCTTTTGGTTTATGTAATGCACCTGCTACCTTTCAAAGATGCATGATGGCTATATTCTCTGACTTGTGAAAAGATTTGTGAGGTATTCATGGATTATTTCTCGGTTTATGGATCCTCTTTTGATGATTGCTTGAGCAACCTTGATCGAGTTTTGTGGAGATGTGAAGACACTAGTCTCATCTTGAATTGGGAAAAGTGCCACTTTATGGTTAATGAAGGCATTGTCTTGGGGCATAAAATTTCTGAAAGAGGTATTGAAGTTGATAAAGCTAAGATTGATGCTATTGAAAAAATGCCATGTTCCAAGGACATTAAAGGTATACGAAGTTTCCTTGGTCATGTCGGTTTTTATAGGAGGTTCATTAAGGACTTCTCCAAAATTTCTAGGCCTCTGACTAATCTATTGCAAAAAAGATATTCCTTTTGTCTTCGATGATGATTGTGTAGAAGCATTTGAAATACTTAAGAAAACTTTGATTTGTGCACCTATTGTTCAGCCACCTGATTGGAATTTACCCTTTGAAATTATGTGTGATGCTAGCGATTATTCTTTAGGTGCTGTTCTAGGACAAAGAGTTGATAAGAACTTAAATGTTATTCAATATGCTAGTAAAACTCTAGACACTGCCTAGAGAAATTATGCTACTACTGAAAAAAGAATTCTTAGCAGTTGTATTTGCTTGTGATAAGTTCAGACCTTCTATTGTTGATTCTAAAGTAAATGTTCACATTGCTGCTATTAAATATCTCATGGAAAAGAAAGATGCTAAACCTAGACTTATTAGATGGGTTCTCTTGCTCCAAGAATTTGATTTGCATATTATTGATAGAAAAGGAGCTGAGAACCCCGTTGCAGACAACTTGTCTAGGTTAGAGAATGTTCTTGATGACCCACTACCTATTAATGATAGCTTTCCTGATGAACAATTAGCTATCATTAATGCTTCTCATACTGCTCCTTGGTATGCTCATTATGCTAATTACATTGTTGCTTAAATCATACCACCTAGTTTCACATACCAGCAAAATAAAGAATTCATTTATTATTTAAGACATTACTTCTGGGATGACCCACACCTTTATAAAGAAGGAGTAGATGGTGTTATTAGACGTTGTGTACCTGAGCATGAACAGGAACAGATCCTACGCAAGTGTCACTCCGAAGCATACGGAGGACACCACGCTGGAGATAGAACTGCACATAAGGTATTGCAATCCGGTTTTTATTGGCCTACTCTCTTCAAAGGTGCCCGTAAGTTTGTCTTGTGTTATGATGAATGTCAAAGAATTGGTAATATTAGTATACGTCAAGAAATGCCTATGAATTATTCTCTTGTTATTGAACCATTTGATGTTTGGGGCTTTGATTATATGGGACCGTTTCCTGCCTCTTATGGGTATACACATATTTTAGTTGTTGTTGATTACGTTACTAAGTGGGTAGAAGCTATTCCAACTAGTAGTGCTGATCATAACACCTCTATTAAGATGCTTAAAGAAGTTATTTTTCCGAGGTTTCGAGTCCCTAGATACTTAATGACTGATGGTGGTTCAAATTTTATTCATGGTGCTTTTCGTAAAATGCTTGCTAAGTATGATGTTAATCATAGAATTGCATCTCCATATCACCCACAGTCTAGTGGTCAGGTAGAATTGAGTAATAGAGAACTCAAATTAATTTTGCAAAAGACTGTTAATAGATCTAGACAGAATTGGTCCAAGAAACTTGATGATGCATTATGGGCTTAAAGAACTGCATTTAAAAATCCTATGGGTATGTCTCCATGTAAAATGGTTTATGGAAAAGCATGTCACTTACCTCTCGAACTTGAGCATAAGGCATATTGGGCCATTAAAGAGCTCAATTATGATTTCAAACTTGCCGGTGAGAAGAGGTTATTTGACATTAGCTCACTTGATGAATGGAGAACCCAGGCATATGAGAATGCCAAGTTGTTTAAAGAAAAAGTTAAAAGATGGCATGACAAAAGGATACAAAAGCGTGAGTTTAACGTAGGTGATTATGTGTTGTAATTCAACTCTCGTATAAGATTTTTTGCAGGAAAGCTTCTCTCTAAATGGGAAGGCCCTTACATTATCGAGGAGGTCTATCGTTCCGATGCCATAAAAATCAACAACTTCGAAGGCACAAATCTGAGGGTGGTAAAGAATCAAACATTATATCTCAGGTAATCCTACAAATGTTGAAACTAATGCTATTAAAACCGTAACCCCTGAGGAATACATAAGGGACACTTTCCAGAATGTTTCAGACTCCAAAAAGAAATAGGTATGTGGTACGGTAAGTAAACCGACTCCAAAATAGTTCTAATAGCAATTTTTTTCCCGTTTTGGAATATTTAAGAAAATAGAAAAATAAGAAGTAGTCCGGGAAGGACACGAGGCATCCACGAGGGTGGAGGGCGCGCCCTACCCCCTGGGCGCGCCCCCTGCCTCGTGGGCACCTCGTGTGCTCTCCGGACTCCATTTTCTTGCACGATACTTCTTTTGGTCGGTAAAAATTCATTATATAATCTCCCGAAGGTTTTGACCACCGTATCACACAAAAATCTTCTGTCTTTGTTTCGAGCTGTTTTCTAACAGATCTAGAACATCATGATGTCACCCTCCTCCAACAATGAAGACAAGGATGCTTGGCTATTGAAGGTAGAGTCGAAGAGAGAAGAACCTGGGGAGATCCACAAGGATGATGGGATCAAGAAGGCCATGGACGATAAAGCTCCGGCGACATAAGAACAGAACATCCTTCAACCTCTCCCTAACCTCTTTACCCCAACCAAGATTGAAGCTTTCAAGATGATTGCGTTAGCTCGCATACAAAACAAGTATCTCACACAGGAAAATATTTTGTTGAAGGATCATATCGTCGCACTCAAGGGCACTACCCGCAAATTGGTGCGACTATCCATCATCATCACCACCTTCTTCACCAGCAAAGGAGACATAATCACATGGGTATGGGCACTCCCCTTGGCAGCTGCCAAGCTTGGGGAGTTGCCCTGGTATCGTATCACCATCACACTCCTATCTTTACCATTTTTCTTAGTTCGTTCCTTTTGGTAATATCTTGATCTAGTAGAATAAAGTTTTGGTATGAATTAGTTTTGAGTTTTGCTTTGTGATCCCTCTGTGTAATCGAGTCCATGAGCTATATATAATAAAGATTAGTGTTGAGTCAAGGGCTTTGCTATCTTGCTATGATCTTAAGAGCATAAAAGAATAAAAAGAAATAAAAGAGATCATATCAATCTTATGGATAGTAATGACTTCACATATAGAGAGTATGATGATTAAAAGTTGTTGAGAATTGGCAAACGTAGTTTTGGTCATCGTTGCGATTAATAGGAAGTAATAAAGAAAGATAGGTTCTCACATATAAATACGCTATCTTGGACATCTTTTATGATTGTGAGCACTCATTAAAGTATGACATGCTAAAGGGTTGAGTTGGACAAGGAAGACAATGTAATGGGTTATGTTTTCTCACATCTTATTTAAAGTATATTATCATGGATCATTCAAACATGTTGAGCTTGCCTTTCCCCCTCATGCCATCCAAATACCTTGCACCAAGTAGAGATACTACTTGTGCTTCCAAATATCCTTAAACCCAGTTTTGCCATGAGAGTCCACCATACCTACCTATGGATTGAGTAAGATACTTCAAGTAAGTTGACATGTTGCATGCAATAAAAATTGCTCTCTAAATATGTATGACTTATTAATGTAGAGAAAATAAGCTTTATACGATCGTGCGATATGGAAGTAAAAAAAAGCGACGGACTGCATAATAAAGGTTCATATCACAAGTGACAATATAAAGTGATGTTCTTTTGCATTAAGATTTCGTGCACCCAACCTAAAAGCACATGACAAACCTCTACTTCCCTCTAGAAAGGGCCTATCTTTTACTTTAAGTCTTTTACATTATGCAAGAGTAAAGGTGATCTTCACCTTTCCCTTTTACATTTTATCCTTTGGCAAGCACCTCGTGTTGGAAAGACCTGATATATATATATATATATATATATATATATATATATATATATTGTTGGGGAATGTTGCAGAAAATAAAAAATTTCCTACGGTTTCACCAAGATCCATCTAGGAGTTCATCTAGCAACGAGTGATAGGAGGGCATCTACATACCTTTGTAGATCGCGAGCGGAAGCGTTCAAGAGAACGGGGTTGAGGGAGTCGTACTCGTCGTGATCCAAATCACTGATGACCATGTGCCGAACGGACAGCACCTCCGTGTTCAACACACGTAAGGAGCGGATGACGTCTCCTCCTTCTTGATCCAGCAAGGGGGAAGGAGAGGTTGATGAAGATCCAGCAGCACGACGGTGTGGTGGTGGATGCAGCAGAGTTCCGGCAGAGCTTCGCCGAGCTTCTGCGAGAGGGAGAGGTGTAGCAGGGGAGAGGGAGGCGCCAAGACATCAGGGTGCGGCTGCCCTCCCTCCCCCACCTTTATATAGGCCCCCAGGGGGGGCGCTGGCCCTAGAGATGGGATCTCTAGGGGGGCGGCGGCCAACGGGGTGGAGTGCCCCCCAAAGCAAGTGGAGGCGCCCCCTCCCCTAGGGTTCCCAACCCTAGGCGCAGAGGGGGGCCCGGGGGGGGGGGGGCGCACCAGCCCACCAGGGGCTGGTCCCCTCCCCACTTCAGCCCACGGTCCCCTCCGAGATAGGTGGCCCCACCCGGTGGACCCCCTGGACTCTTCCGGTGGTCCCGGTACAATATCGATGACCCCCGAAACTCTGTCGATGGCCGAAACTGCACTTCCTATATATTATTCTTTACCTCTGGACCATTCCGGAACTCCTCGTGACGTGTGGGATCTCATCCGGGACTCCGAACAACTTTCGGTTTGCTGCATACTCATATCTCTACAACCCTAGCGTCACCGAACCTTAAGTGTGTAGACCCTACGGGTTCGGGAGACACATAGACATGACCGAGACGGCTCTCCGGTCAATAACCAACAGCGGGATCTGGATACCCATGTTGGCTCCCACATGCTCCTCGATGATCTCATCGGATGAACCACGATGTCGAGGATTCAATCAACCCCGTATACAATTCCCTTTGTCAATCGGTACATTACTTGCCCGAGACTCGATCGTCGGTATCCCAATACCTCGTTCAGTCTCGTTACCGGCAAGTCACTTTACTCGTACCCTAATGCATGATCCCCTGACCAGACACTTGGTCACTTTGAGCTCATTATGATGATGCATTACCGAGTGAGCCCAGAGATACCTCTCCGTCATACGGAGTGACAAATTCAAGTCTCGGTCCGTGTCAACCCAACAGACACTTTCGGAGATACCTATAGTGCACCTTTATAGTCACCCAGTTATGTTGTGACGTTTGGTACACCCAAAGCACTCCTACGGTATCCGGGAGTTACACGATCTCATGGTCTAAGGAAAAGATACTTGACATTGGAAAAGCTCTAGCAAAACGAACTACACGATCTTGTGATATGCTTAGGATTGGGTCTTGTCCATCACATCATTCTCCTAATGATGTGATCCCGTTATCAACGACATCTAATGTCCATAGCCAGGAAATCATGACTATCTGTTGATCAACGAGCTAGTCAACTAGAGGCTTACTAGGGACATATTATGGTCTATGTATTCACACGTGTATTACGATTTCCGGATAATACAATTGTAGCATGAATAAAGACAATTATCATGAACAAGGAAATATAATAATATTCCTTTTATTATTGCCTCTAGGGCATATTTCCAATAGTCTCCCACTTGCACTAGAGTCAATAATCTAGTTACATTGTGATGAATCGAACACCCATAGAGTTCTGGTGTTGATCATGTTTTGCTCGCGAAAGAGGTTTAGTCAACGGATCTACGACATTTAGATCCGTATGTACTTTGCAAATATCTATGTCTCCATATTGAACATTTTCACGGATGGAGTTGAAACGACGCTTGATGTGCCTGGTCTTCTTGTGAAACCTGGGCTCCTTGGCAAGGGCAATAGTTCCAGTGTTGTCACAGAAGAGTTTGATCGGCCCCGACGCATTGGGTATGACTCCTAGGTCGGGGATGAACTCCTTCACCCAAATTGCTTCGTGCGCTGCCTCCGAGGCTGGCATGTACTCCGCTTCACATGTTGATCCCGCCACGACGCTTTCGCTTGCGGCCTGCACCACCATCTTGCTCCACCATTCAACTTTTACACGATCCGGTTTGTGACTTAGAGTCATCCAGATCGTGTCAAGCTTAGCGTCGGCGTAACCCTTCTGACGAGCTCTTCATCACCTCCATAAACGAGAAACATGTCCTTTGTCCTTTTCGGTACTTTAGGATATTCTTGACCGCTGTCCGGTGTTCCTTGCGGGATTACTTTGGTACCTTCCTACCAAACTTACGGCAAGGTTTACATCAGTGCAGTACACAGCATGGCATACATAATAGATCCTATGGCTGAAGCATAGGGATGACACTCATCTCTTCTTTATCTTTTGCCGTGGTCGGGCATTGAGCCGAGCTCAATCTCACACCTTGCAATACAGGCAAGAACCCTTTCTTGGACTGATCCATTTTGAACTTCTTCAAAATCTTATCAAGGTATGTGCTTTGTGAAAGACCTATGAGGCGTCTCGATCTATCCATATAGATCTTGATGCCTAATATGTAAGCAGCTTCTCCAAGGTCCTTCATTGAAAAACACTTATTCAAGTAGGCCTTAATGTTGTCCAAAAGTTCTATATTATTTCCCATCAAGAGTATGTCATCTACATATAATATGAGAAATGCTACAGAGCTCCCACTCACTTTCTTGTAAACACAGGCTTCTCCATAAGTCTGCATAAACCAAAACGCTTTGATCATCTCATCAAAGCGAATGTCCCAACTCCGAGATGATTGCACCAGCCCATAAATGGATCACTGGAGCTTGCATACTTTGTTAGCATTCTTAGGATCGACAAAACCCTCCAGCTGCATCATATACAGTTCTTCCTTAAGATAGCCGTTAAGGAATGCCGTTTTGACGTCCATCTGCCATATCTCATAATCATAGTATGCGGCAATTGCTAACATGATTCAGACGGACTTTAGCTTCGCTACGGGAGAGAAAGTCTCATCGTAGTCAACCCCTTGAACTTGCCGATAACCCTTAGCGACAAGTCGAGCTTTATAGATGGTAACATTACCATCCGCGTCCGTCTTCTTCTTAAAGATCCATTTGTTTTCTATCGCTTGCCGATCATGGGGCAAGTTTGTCAAAGTCCATACTTTGTTTTCATACATGGATTCTATCTCGGATTGCATGGCTTCAAGCCATTTGTTGGAATCTGGGCCCGCCATCGCTTCTTCATAGTTCGAAGGTTCACCGTTGTCTAACAACATTATTTCCAGGACAGGGTTGCCCTACCACTCTGGTGTGGAACGTGTCCTTGTGGACCTACGAAGTTCAGTAGCAACTTGATCCGAAGTACCTTGATCATTAATTTCCTCTCCAGTTGGTGTAGGCACCACAGGAACATTTTCCTGAGCTGCACTACTTTCCGGTTCAAGAGGTAGTACTTCATCGAGTTCTACTTTCCACCCACTTACTTCTTTCGAGAGAAACTCTTTTTCCAGAAAGGATCCGTTCTTGGCAACAAAGATCTTTCCCTCGGATCTTAAGTAGAAGGTATACCCAATGGTTTCCTTAGGGTATCCTATGAAGACGCATTTTTCCGACTCGGGTTCGAGCTTTTCAGGTTGAAGTTTCTTGACATAAGCATCGCATCCGCAAACTTTTAGAAATGACAGCTTAGGTTTCTTCCCAAACCATAATTCATACGGTGTCGTCTCAACGGATTTAGATGGAGCCCTATTTAAGGTGAATGTAGCTGTCTCTAGAGCGTATCCCCAAAATGATAGCGGTAAATCAGTAAGAGACATCATAGGTCGCACCATATCCAATAGAGTGCGATTACGATGTTCGGACACACCGTTACGCTGAGGTGTTCCAGGCAGCGTGAGTTGTGAAACGATTCCACATTTCCTTAAGTGCGTACCAAATTCGTGACTTAAATATTCTCCTCCACGATCTGATCGTAGGAACTTTATCTTTCAGTCACGTTGATTCTCTACCTCATTCTGAAATTCCTTGAACTTTTCAAAGGTCTCAGACTTGTGTTTCATTAAGTAGACATACCCATATCTACTCAAGTCATCAGTGAGAGTGAGAACATAACGATATCCTCCACGAGCCTCAACGCTCATTGGACCGCTTTTACATCGGTATGTATGATTTCCAATAAGTTGGTTGCTCGTTCCATTGTTCCGGAGAACGGAGTCTTGGTCATTTTGCCCATGAGGCATGGTTCGCATGTGTCAAATGATTCATAATCGAGAGACTCTAAAAGTCCATCAGCATGGAGCTACTTCATGCGCTTGACACCAATGTGACCAAGGCGGCAGTGCCACAAGTATGTGGGACTATCGTTATCAACTTTACATCTTTTGGTGTTCACACTATGAATATGTGTAACATTACGTTCGAGATTCATTAAGAACAAACCATTGACCATCGGGGCATGACCATAAAACATATCTCTCATATAAATAGAACAACCATTATTCTTGGATTTAAATGAGTAGCCATCTCGTATCAAACGAGATCCAGATACAATGTTCAAGCTCAAACTTGGCACTAAATAAGAATTATTGAGGTTTAAAACTAATCCCGTAGGTAAATGTAGAGGTAGCGTGCCAACAGCGATCACATCGACCTTGGAACCATTCCCGACGCGCATCGTCACCTCGTCCTTCGCCAGTCTCCGCTTATTCCGCAGCTCCTGCTGTGAGTTACAAATATGAGCAACGGCACCGATATCAAATACCCAGGAGTTACTACGAGTACTGGTAAGGTACACATCAATTACATGTATATCACATATACCTTTAGTGTTGCCGACCTTCTTATGCGCTAAGTATTTGGGGCAGTTCCGCTTCGATGACCCTTCCTTTCCAATAAAAGCACTCGGTCTCGTGCTTGGGTCCATTCTTTGACTTCTTCGGCAAGAATCGGCTTGCAGGCGCAGCAACATCCTTGCCGTCCTTCTTGAAGTTCTTCTTACCCTTGCCCTTCTTGAACTTGGTGGTTTTATTGACCATCAACACTTGATGTTCTTTCTTGATTTCTACCTCTGCCGACCTCAGCATTGAAAATACTTCAGAATAGTTTTCACCATCCCCGCATATTGTAGTTCATCACAAAGCTCTTGTAGCTCGGTGGGAGCGATCGAAGGATTCTGTCAATAACCGCCTCGTCGGGAGGTTAATGTCGATTGGGACGGCGGTTGTGCAACCTGACATTTTGAGTATGTGCTCACCGAGAACTATTTTCCTCCATCTTACAACTATAGAACTTGTCGGAGACTTCATATCTCTCGACCCGGGCATGAGCTTGGAAAACCATTTTCAGCTCCTCGAACATCTCATATGCTCCGTGTTGCTCAAAACGCTTTTGGAGCCCCGGTTCTAAGCTGTAAAGCATGTCGCACTGAACGAGGGAGTAATCATCAGCACGTGACTGCCAAGCGTTCATAACGTCTTGGTTCTCTGGGATGGGTGCTTCAACTAGCGTTCCTTCTAGGACATATGCTTTCTTTGCAGCTATGAGGATGATCCTCAGGTTCCGGACCCAGTCCGTATAATTGCTGCCATCATCTTTCAGCTTGGTTTTCTCTTGGAACGCGTTGAAGTTCATGTTGACATGAGCGTTGGCCATTTGATCTACAAGACATATTTGCAACGGTTTTAGACTAAGTTCATCTAATCAAATTATTTAATGGACTCCCACTCAGATTAGACATCCCTCTAGTCATCTAAGTGTTACACGATCCGAGTCGACTAGGCCGTGTCCGATCATCACGTGAGACGGACTAGTCATCATCGGTGAACATCTCCATGTTGATCGTATCTTCCATCGACTCATGTTCGACCTTTCGGTCTCGTGTTCGAGGCCATGTGCGTACATGCTAGGCTCGTCAAGTTAACCCTAAGTGTTTTTGCATGTGTAAAACTGTCTTACACCCGTTGTATGTGAACGTAAGAATCTATCACACCCGATCATCACGTGGTGCTTCGAAACGACGAACTTTAGCAATAGCGCACAGTTAGGGGAGAACACTTTCTTGAAATTATTATAAGGGATCATCTTATTTACTACCGTCGTTCTAAGTAAACAAGATGCATAAACATAATAAACATCACATGCAATTATATAGTAGTGACATGATATGGCCAATATCATATAGCTCCTTTGATCTCCATCTTCGGGGCTCCATGATCATCTTCGTCACCGGCATGAAACCATGATATCCATCATCATGATCTCCATCATCGTGTCTCCATGAAGTTGCTCGCCAACTATTACTTCTACTACTATGGCTAACGTTTTAGCAAAGAAGTAAAGTAATTACATGGCGTTAAATCATTGACACGCAGGTCATACAATAATTAAGACAACTCCTATGGCTCCTGCCGGTTGTCATACTCATCGACATGCAAGTCATGATTCCTATTACAAGAACATAATCTCATACATCAGAATATATCATTCATCATTCATCACAACTTTTGGCCATATCACATCACAAGGCAATTGCTGCAAAAACAAGTTAGACGTCCTCTAATTGTTGTTGCATCTTTTACGTGGCTGCAATAGGGTTCTAGCAAGAACGTTTTCTTACCTACGAAAAAACCACAACGTGATTTGTCAACTTCTATTTACCCTTCATAAGGACCCTTTTCATCGAATCTGCTCCAACTAAAGTGGGAGAGACAGACACCCGCTAGCCACCTTATGCAACTAGTGCATGTCAGTCGGTGGAACCTGTCTCACGTAAGCGTACGTGTAAGGTCGGTCTGGGCCACTTCATCCCACAATACTGCTGAAGCAAAATAAGACTAGTAGCGGCAAGAAAGTTGACAACATCTACGCCCACAACAAATTTGTGTTCTACTCGTGCAATAGACAACTACGCATAGACCTAGCTCATGATGCCACTGTTGGGGAACGTTGCAGAAAATAAAAAAATCCTACGGTTTCACCAAGATCCATCTAGGAGTCCATCTAGCAACGAGTGATAGGAGTGCGTCTACATACCTTTGTAGATCGCGAGCGGAAGCGTTCAAGAGAACGGGGTTGAGGGAGTCATACTCGTCGTGATCCAAATCACCGATGACCAAGTGCCGAACGGACAGCAACTCCGCGTTCAACACACGTACGGAGCGGATGACGTCTCCTCCTTCTTGATCGAGCAAGGGGGAAGGAGAGGTTGATGAAGATCCAGCAGCACGACGGCGTGGTGGTGAATGCAGCAGAGTTCCGGCAGAGCTTCGCCGAGCTTCTGCGAGAGGGAGAGGTGTAGCAGGGGAGAGGGAGGAGCCAAGACTTCAGGGTGCGGCTGCCCTCCCTTCCCCCCCTCCTTTATATAGGCCCCCAGGGGGGCGGCAGCCAAGGGGGGTGGTGTGCCCCCCAAGGCAAGTGGAGGCGTCCCCTCCCCTAGGGTTCCCAACCCTAGGCGCAGAGGGGGGCCCAGGGGGGCGCACCAGCCCACCAAGGGCTGGTCCCCTCCCCACTTCAGCCCACGGGGCCCTCCGGGATAGGTGGCCCCACCCGGTGGACCCCCGGGACTCTTCCGGTGGTCCCGGTACAATACCGGTGACCCCTGAAACTCTCCCGACGGCCGAAACTGCACTTCCTATATATTATTCTTTACCTCCGGACCATTCCGGAACTCCTCGTGACGTCCGGGGTCTCATCCGGGACTCCGAACAACTTTTGGTTTGCTGCATACTCATATCTCTAAAACCCTAGCGTCACCGAACCTTAAGTGTGTAGACCCTACGGGTTCGGGTGACACGTAGACATGACCGAGATGGCTCTCCGGTCAATAACCAACAGCAGGATCTGGATACCCATGTTGGCTCCCACATGCTCCTCGATGATCTCATTGGATGAACCACAATGTCGAGGATTCAATCAACCCCGTATACAATTCCCTTTGTCAATTGGTACGTTACTTGCCCGAGACTCGATCGTCGGTATCCCAATACCTCGTTCAGTCTCGTTACCGGCAAGTCACTTTACTCGTACCATAATGCATGATCCGTGACGGACACTTGGTCACTTTGAGCTCATTATGATGATGCATTACCGAGTGAGCCCAGAGATACCTCTCCGTCATACGGAGTGACAAATCCGATCTCGATCCGTGTCAACCCAGCAGACACTTTCGGAGATACCGTAGTGCACCTTTATAGTCACCCGATTACGCCAGACGTTTGGTACACCCAAAGCACTCCTACGGTATCCGGGAGTTGCACGATCTCATGGTCTAAGGAAAAGATACTTGACATTGGAAAAGCTCTAGCAAAATGAACTACACGATCTTGTGCTATGCTTAGGATTGGGTCTTGTCCATCACATCATTCTCCTAATGATGTGATCCCATTATCAACGACATATAATGTCCGTAGTCAGGAAATCATGACTATCTATTGATCAACGAGCTAGTCAATTAGAGGCTTACTAGGGACATATTATGGTCTATGTATTCACACGTGTATTACAATTTCCGGATAATACAATTGTAGCATGAATAAAGAAAATTATCATGAACAAGGAAATATAATAATAATCCTTTTATTATTGCCTCTAGGGCATATTTCCATATATATATATATATATATATATATATATATATATATATCCAATTGGATGTAAGTTAGCATGAATTATTATTGTTGACATTACCCTTGAGGTAAAAGGTTGGGAGGCAACACAATAAGCCCCTATCTTTCTCTGTGTCCGATTGAAATTCCAGAACCATAAGTATTGCGTGAGTGTCAGCAATTGTGAAAGACTAGATGAGAGTTGAGTATGTGGACTTGCTGAAAAGCTCTATCATTGACTCTTTCCCATGTTATGATAAATTGCAATTGCTTCAATGACTGAGATTATAGTTTGTTAGTTCTCAATGAAGTTTCTGAATCATACTTGACATTGTGAATAGATTGTTACTTGAAAGAAATCATATGACAATATATATATATATATGTTGTTGTTATAAGAATGATCATGATGCCCTCATGTTCCGTATTCTATTTTTATCGACACCTCTATCTCTAAACACGTGGACATATTTTTCGATATCGGTTTCCGCTTGAGGACAAGTGAGGTCTAAGCTTGGGGGAGTTCATACGTCCATTTTGCATCATGCTTTTATATCGATGTTTATTGCATTATGGGCTGTTATTACACGTTATGTCACAATACTTATGGCTATTCTATCTTATTTTACAAGGTTTAACATGAAGAGGGAGAATGCCGGCAGCTGGGATTCTGAGCTGGAAAAGGAGCAAATATTGGAGACCTATTCCGCACAGCTCCAAAAGTCCTGAAACTCCACGAAAGTCATTTTTGGAATTAATAAAAAATATCCAGCGGAAGAAATACCTGAGGGGGGCCACCCACCGTCTACGAGGGTGGGGGCGTGTCCTTCCCCCTGGGTGCCCCCCTGCCTCATGGGCCATCTGGCAGCCCTCCGATGCCCATCTTCTGCTATATGAAGGGTTTTACCCTGGAAAAAAATCATAAGCAAGCTTACAGGACGAAACTCCGCCGCCACGAGGCGGAACCTTGGCTGAACAAATCTAGGGCTCCGACGGAGCTGTTCTGCCGGGAAAACTTCCCTCTGGGAGGGGGAATTCATCATCATCATCATCACCAACAATCCTCTCATCAGGAGGGGGTCAATCTCCATCAACATCTTCACCAGCACCATCTCCTCTCAAACCCTAGTTCATCTCTTGTATCCAATCTTTGTACCAAAACCTCGGATTGGTACCTGTGGGTTGCTAGTACTGTTGATTACTCCTTGTAGTTGCTGCTAGTTGGTTTATCCGGTGGAAGATTATTTGTTCAGATCCTTAATGCATATTAATACCCCTCTGATCCTTAATGCTTTGTGAGTAGTTATGTTTGTTCCCGAGGACATGGGTGAAGTCTTGCTATTAGTAGTCATGTAAATTTGGTATTCGTTAGATATTTTGATGAGATGTATGTTGTCTCTCCTCAGTGGTGTTATGTGAACGTCGACTACATGACACTTCACCATTATTTGGGCCTAGAGGAAGGCATTGTGAAGTAATAAGTAGATGATTGTCGGGGGGGCGAGATCTGCCCGCCACGAACACCTATGGGGCCGGGGCCCCTTCGTCTGTGCGGTATGAGGGCGGAGGGAGCACAGAGAGCAGATCGAGGCGAGCACGCGGGCGGATTTTTACCCAGCTTCGGAGCTCTCCGGAGAGATAAAACTCCTACTGCTGCTTTGTGTTTGTATTTGATCTTGCTCGAGAATGTGAGCGGATGGTGGTGTTGTGTGTCGAGTGAGTCGAACCAGCCGAACCTCCCCTACGTTGTGCATGGGCCTCCTTTTATAGTGCAAGGGGTCACCGACAGGTGTCAACGTAGGAGAAAGGGGTAGAAATGTAAAAGAGGTGGTAGCTGGAACAGTGCGGGAACAGTGGAGCTACAGTGCTTGAACAGTGGTTTCTACCTACTTTGACAGTGGGGGACAAGGGCATTTAATGCCCGTCGCCGTCGACCCCAAAAGCTCCCGCCCTTGCGTCTCCGTCTGCCACGGCGATGGATCCATCACCGTGAAGTGCCACCGTGTCCCCAGCTGCGCAGCCATCCGCCACGCGTCCTGGAAAGGCCCAGGCGACGCGTGGGCGATGAGCTGGGCGCGGGCACACACAGCAGCTCTCCGGCAAGTACCTTGCCGGGTCTTGATCTTGCGGGCCCGGAGCTTGTCGGGCTCAGAACTTGTCGCTCCCGGGCCCTCGCCGACGCATATAAGCGCCGGCGTGTCTTTTATGATGTAATCTTCTAGTCTTCCTGGCAAGCTCCTCTTGCCAGGGCCTTGCGTGAGTGATGTAAGCTTGAGCCTGGAACGGCCTTCCCGGCAAGCTCCTCTTGCCGGGGTCTCGATCTTCTGTCTTGTATACTTTGTTCTTGAATGGCTTGATATGGAGCAGGATGGTCTCCGGCAAGCTCGTGGTAAGCCTCGCCACGGGAAGCTGCAGCCGCCCGTGCACAAGTTGGGGTACTGAGGTACCCCTACCTTAGTACACCGACAGGAGCCCCCGGGCCTGGGCCACACATGGTGCCGAGCGCTGTTGGGCCAGGCCCAAAACAGTGCACGGGCACACGCGGCCCACGGCGCGTCGAATCCACTTCTGCATCCGCCGCATCCCCCCGTAACGGCACGCGTCGATTGCGGCGTCGTGGGAGACGTGGGCGGCGCATGCGGTCTTTAAGGCATCCACCCCCGTGATCGTGGTGCAGGGTGAGGTCCCTTCACCCGTCGCCCGGCCCGCGCCGCCACGCGGCCCTCATGCACGGGGTCGGGCGGCGAAGGTGGGAGACCGAGCCGTCACGGGCGGAGATGGTGAGTCGGCCCCGCTCCTCTGCCCTCCTCGCTTCCCGATTGGCCGGGCAGGGCGGTTGAGCCCCCGCCTCGCCCTTTTAAAAGGGCGGAAGGGGAGCACAATGGCCTCACACTTCCTCTTCTCCCTCGTCTTCAACCACATTCTTCTTTACGCCATGGAGGGAGGAAATCCTAGCTCCTCAGCGGTGGCAGCGAGGGTCGCCTCAGTAGCGCATCTCTCCTATCCGCTCCCGTGGCGGCGGAGCCGGCCACGAGGGGGAGAGGGAGGGGGCGAGGCCATGGACGGGCCGAGGGCGTGGTCGAGGCGGTCGGGGGAGAGGCGGTCGTGGCGATGTGCCTCCCCCGTCTCCTCCGGCGGCTCCTTTCCTCGAGGCGGTCCATACTGGAGACGATCCCTGGGAGTTCTTCATCAAGCTGCGCCGAGCGCCTCGTCGCCGCCTCCGGCTGCCGGCCCCGTTCGCGAGCGCGATGGAACCGGATCCGCCCGAGGTGATGGAGTTGCGCATGAGGGGCTGTGGGATCAGCGGCACTCGAGTGAGTGTCGTGTCCCCAGCCCCCGGCGTGATGTACTTCGACCGAGGGTGGAAGACGTTCGCCCGCATCCACAGCTTGACGGCGGGGTTTACCCTCCATTTCAAGTTAGTGGAGGCGACCTTCTCGCCGTCAAGGTCTTGGGACTCGGGACCCGGGCGAGATCTTGTGTGGACAGCTCCTCCGATAGCGAAGGTCCCTCCTCGGCGAGAGGACGAGGAGGGGCGGCAGCGGCGGCGAGGAGGATGGCGGGTCCGACTAGGCGTCGGACGCTGCCTCGCAAGGCCACCGGCGACCCCATCATCCGGTCGCCTGCCTTCAACTCCCCGGGCCGTCTCCTTGGGCGGCTGGCGTGGGAGGCTGCGGAAGAGGAAGAGGGGTGGCGGCAAGGCCGTCAAATCGAATCGAGGGCGAGGAGCCTCGTCAGCAGGTCTTGACGCCCCACCACCCGTCTTCAAGCTCGCCTCCGACGCTTCGTCTCCGCCAAGCTCTGGCGGCCCCGGGGTGTTCTCTTGGTGTCTTCGGCACCGTAGCTCTCCTAGGCGCCCTTTTGCCCTTCGGCAAGCTTCTCTTGCCGGGGCCTCCTTGACCTACCTCCGAACTCTGAGCAGAGAAAGCAGGAGAGGATTACGGGCACCTTATCTTTCAATTTGTAAGCCCTCGGGCCTTAGCTGCATTTAAAACTTGTAATCCTCTCTATCATGTTTTCATCCTCTATGGACTTGTACTAAACTAGGATGTTTTTAATGAAAAGAGGGAAAGCTTGTCGGACTGAGTCTTTTACTTGATTTCGTGTCTTGTATGTTCCTACCCCACGCTCTCGGGAGCTTGCGGTCGTGAACACGCTTGCTGAAAGGGACATCGGCAACCCGCTGGCTGGTGTTGCTTCAAACAGCAACCTTGCATGGCGATTCAGCGCACTTGTGTTTGTTGGCGTACTCAAAGCGTAACAAGGGCGCGAAACTTGTCGCGCTCACTTAAATCGTTGGCGTGCTCGAAACAAACCAAAGGCGAATCGGGCCACGACTTGGCTCCTCCTGCGCGCACGGGTTTTACAAGACACGCTTCGTTCAAAGACGCAGCCCGCTTTCCCGGTCCATAAGAGGATGCATGACGAGGGATGAAAAACTTATCTGATATCGCAGCCCCCAGCAACTCTGGCTTGCCGGAGATGAATCTCAGTACTCGCAGCCCCCGGCAACCCTGGCTTGCCGGGGAAGAATCTTGGCACTCGCAGCCCCCGGTAACTCTGGCTTGCCGGGACCCAGGTGCTGGTGTGCTCTTCTGGTTTCTCCTTGTTGCTGCAATTTCAGCCATGAAAACAGCTGAGATAGATCTGCAACAGCTTCATTATTTACATGTATATGTATATAAATCTTTTCTGTGCGACTTCGCAACACGATGCCGTGCCTTGCCCTTCGTATGTTTATACTCTACGCTCTCGGGGAGCTTGCCGGTGCTAACACACTTGCTGAGTGCGGAACATCAGCAGCCCGCTGGCGGTGTTGCTTCCGGCAAGCCACCTTGCCGGGCCAGCTGCAGAGCGCTTGTGTTTGTTGAGCGGACTCGGAAACAAACCAAGGGTGCAACTGGGCCACGACTTGGCTCCTCTCGCGCACAAGTCTCTCATACGAAGGACATCTCACGGCAGGGCTTGCTAAGTTACATCCTTTGTGCACTTTTACCCTACGCTTCTAGGGAACTTGCCGGTGCTAACACACTTGCTGAGTGCGGAACATCAGCAGCCCGCTGGCTGGTGTCGCTTCCGGAAAGCAACCTTGCCGCGGCTAGTCGCAACGCACTTAGCTTGCTGAGCGGACTCGAAAACGAAACAAGGGCGCGAAGCTTGTCGCAGCTCACTTTAACTCGTTGAGTGTGCTCGAAGCAAGATAAGGGTACGGCTATTCACGGGCAGGCTCCTCCGCGCACAGGTTTTGCGTACAAAGGACGAACGCACGAGGAACATAACATAAAAAAGCATGGAACTAAGGAGTGTTCTGCACAAAAGCTCGAACGACTTAGCTTTTCTATTTCTTGTTTCCTCGCACTTGCCGGTGGAGCTCGATGGCGCGTCCTCGACGGCAGCGCGGCGCTCCGGGGAAGTGCGATTGCCGGAGTGGGCACCAGAGCTGCTCTTGCCGGGCTTGGCCCGGAGCTCGATGGCGCGTCCTCGACGGCAGCGCAGCGCTCCGGGGAGGCGCGCTTGCCGGAACGAGCACCAGAGCTGTCCTTGCCGGACTTGGAGCGCTCCGAGGAGCTGCGCTCGCCGGAGTGAGCACCAGAGCCGTCCTTGCCGGACTTAGAGCTCGATGGCGCGTCCTCGACGGCAGCGTAGCGCTCCGGGGAGACGCGCTTGCTGAAGTGGAGGGGAGCGAGGGCGAGTGGTGCGATGAGCGGGATATGCTCGGACTCCTAACAGCGTCAGGAGGAGCAGGGTCCTGTCCCGGCACTTTCGCTTCGCTCATGCACGGATGGTGGTCCGGAGCATCCCGCGAGCCTCCGGCATGTTCTTGCCCCAGCGTGCGGGTACCACCTCCCGTGGCACGGCGCTGCTGGGTTGTCGTATGCTGAGATGGACGCGGTGTGTCCACGGAGACCGAGGCGCGGTCATCCGTCCTGTCCTTGGATCTGGTGGCGCCGCGAGTGTCCTCGCCGGCGACCACCCTTCCACCGGCGTCTCCTCCGCCCACCGTTGGCTCTGATGGCGGTGGATGAGACGCAGACGGGTCTGCGGCCTTCGAAACCCTCCTCTTCGGGGCCATGGCGCAGTTGTTGATGAAGTTGCTGATGAAATTGGAGAGGTTGATGAAGAACGCGCCCGCGCGAACGCCGGATCAGGTCCGCACAACCTCGACGCCCCCTACCTGGCGCGCCAGAGATGTCGGGGGGCGAGATCTGCCCGCCACGAACACCTATGGGGCCGGGGCCCCTTCGTCTGTGCGGTACGAGGGCGGAGGGAGCACAGAGAGCAGATCGAGGCGAGCACGCGGGCGGATTTTTACCCAGCTTCGGAGCTCTCCGGAGAGATAAAACTCCTACTGCTGCTTTGTGTTTGTATTTGATCTTGCTTGAGAATGTGAGCGGATGGTGGTGTTGTGTGTCGAGTGAGTCGAACCAGCCGAACCTCCCCTACGTTGTGCATGGGCCTCCTTTTATAGTGCAAGGGGTCACCGACAGGTGTCAACGTAGGAGAAAGGGGTAGAAATGTAAAAGAGGTGGTAGCTGGAACAGTGCGGGAACAGTGGAGCTACAGTGCTTGAACAGTGGTTTCTACCTACTTTGTGATGGGGACAAGGGCATTTAATGCCGTCGCCGTCGACCCCAAAAGCTCCGCCCTTGCGTCTCCGTTTGCCACGGCGATGGATCCATCACCGTGAAGTGCCACCGTGTCCCCAGGCTGCGCAGCCTATCCGCGACGCTGCGTCCTCGAAAGGCCCTGTATGCACGCGTGGGCGATGAGCTGGGCGCGGGCACACAGCGCAGCTCTCCCGGCAAGTACCTTGCCGGGGTCTTGATCTTGCCGGGCCCGGGAGCTTGTCGGGCTCTGTAACTTGTCGCTCCCCGGGCCCTCGCCGGGACGCATATAGCGCCGAGGCGTGTCTTTTATGATGTAATCTTCTAGTCTTCCTGGCAAGCTCCTCTTGCCAGGGCCTTGCGTGAGTGATGTAAGCTTGAGCCTGGAACGGCCTTCCCGGCAAGCTCCTCTTGCCGGGGTCTCGATCTTCTGTCTTGTATACTTTGTTCTTGAATGGCTTGATATGGAGCAGGATGGTCTCCGGCAAGCTCGTGGTAAGCCTCGCCACGGGAAGCTGCAGCCGCCCGTGCACAAGTTGGGGTACTAAGGTACCCCTACCTTAGTACACCGACAATGATGGGTTGCTAGAGTGACATAAGCTTAAACCCTAGTTTATGCGTTGCTTCGTAAGGGGCTGATTTGGATCCATATGTTTCATGCTATGGTTAGGTTTACCTTAATACTTCTTTTGTAATTGTGAATGCTTGCAATAGGGGTTAATCATAAGTGGGATGCTTGTCCAATAAAGGGTAGTACCCAAGCATCAGTCCACCCACATATCAAATTATCAAAGTAACGAACGCGAATCATATGAGCGTGATGAAAACTAGCTTGACGATAATTCCCATGTGTCCTCGGGAGCGCTTTTCTCATTATAAGAACTTGTCCAGGCTTGTCCTTTGCTACAAAAAGGATTGGGCCACCTTGCTGCACTTTGTTTACTTTCATTGCTTGTTACCCGTTACAAATAATCTTATCACAAAACTACCTGTTACCTACAATTTCAGTGCTTATAGAGAATACCTTACTGAAAACCGCTTGTAATTTCCTTCTGCTCCTTGTTGGGTTTGACACTCTTACTTATCGAAAGGACTATGATAGATCCCCTACACTTGTGGATCATCATGTAGCAAGCAAACACACAATAAAGTTCAAGCAAATAAAGCGCAAAGAGAGACAAAAAAGCAACACTCTCTCTCTCGAAGACTATGGTCTATACATATTTCTCCCCCTTTGGCAACAAGTTACCAAAAAGTGACAAATATGGATAGTGCTATGCGTCTCTCAGACTTGGTCTTCATGAGGTGGTGTAGAGATGACTCCAAGGACGAAAGCTTCTCTTGAAGTAGCTGGAACTGATGGAGATGAAGCTGGAGCTGGTGGCACTGAAGCTGTGGCTGCTGGTGCAGATGTAGTAGCTCTTGTATTAGGAACAGGCACTGCAGCAGACCTCTGACTCCTGGGCACTCTAGTGAAAGCATCTGTAGTAGACTTGCCCTTCTTCTCCTCCACTTCCTACTGAAGTTGCTCAACCACTCACTGAATCTCAGTTACCTTGACATCAAGATCATAGAATTTTTGCTCAATGATCCTCTCCAAGCTCTCCTGGTTTTGAGTCAGGGTGGCCAAGCCCTTCTCAATTCTCAAGGTGGATTGGATCAGATTTCCAAGCTGATCTTGCTTGCTCTTCAAGAACACCTGAGATGCCTCTACAGCTGTTGGCATCTTTGCAGCCTTCTCTGCCCTTGCCTTCTCTCTCTTCTCATGTGCTTGCACTGAGGAAGGATCTTTCTCATCCAGAACAACAATGTTTTCCTCAAAATCTGGCCTGAGGGGTAGATGCTCTTTGTCCAACAGATATGTGCATGTGCCCATCTTGGAGTTGACAAGCACCTGAATTTGTGGAGCATACCCACACGACCTCTTCTGATATGCAACTGTCCTCTTGATTGTCTCAACAATCAAACTCCTCACTTTGAACTTTTGAGAGACATCAAATATATGTAGCAAGTTGATGGAGTGTCCTCTTTATCATTCTGTGATCTCCTGATTTTGGCAACAGAGTGTGCCTCGGAATGGTATTGATAGTAGGCAGCCCTAACAGCAAGTGCTTCACTGAGCCAAACTTGTGAGTCTCTAGGTCTTGTAGCAACCTGACCCAAATGGACCGAAGTCTCTGTGCTTAAGTGTCATCCCTGGATCGGTATGCTGACACACACAATACTCTAGGAATTATAACAGAGTTCAACCACACACTCTATTACATCAAGGTCCTCAGAAGATTATTTATTACAATAATATGGCCAAAGGCCATCTCAATAAAAAAATAACCGCGGAAGCATTGAAGGTAAATGAGTCCATCCAACTCCACGGCAAACTGAGTGTAGAACAACGAACTATCGCACCTTTAATCTTCGTAGGAAAAGTCTGCAACATGAGATGTTGCAGCCGTGTAGGTCAGCACATGGAATATGCTGGCAATTTCACACCATAGAATAATAATGAAAAAAATGACTATCTCTGTATGCAAATTTAGCTGGTGGAGGCTCTAAGTTTAATTTTTGCATAAAGCCAATTTTACCCTACAACGAAGGAATACATTTTTATTACTACTTAAAATGCCATTATTGAGAAGGTTCCTCCAACTCAATCCCAAAATTCCCAAGTTATTAGTATCCCAATAATTTCATTAAAAAGAGTGATGAGATCAACCAATAATTCACTTTTAGATACTCAAATTGTCCATAACCGGGGACACGACTAATCATGATTAGTTTGTACACTCTGCAGAGGTTTGCGCACTTTTCCCCACAAGACTCGTCCACCTCCATGATCGGAAGATCGGGACATAGCCTTTCAGAAGCGTTTCCCCTTAACCCTGGGTAGATCGGTACACCTACTTTCCCCTACATTAGCTAGTCTACCACGGAAAGAGGTCACACAACTTACTCAACTATGCCAGAGCCCATAATGGCTTGTGGCTGCACACAGAAGTTTCTAGGCATGAAATATCTTATGATCCCTTTGAGCCTGGGTGGCGGACCTAGGGTAATCACACGGGTACTCCGGGATTCCCCTTGGGCAAGCACTGGTCACTCCAGGTGCCCCAAACAATCCACCCAGATGTGTATTAAAGTTGCCACCTTATGTTGTCCCAAAATTATTATCTCTCACAACTTGCATGGATCGCACATACCAATCCCCGTCTATGAGCATGGCTAAGCAATATATGATATAACGAATATTCTCGGGGTGATCAAAAGGTCATAGGTTCCTACCACATGAACTACATAGCAGCCACATATTCCCAATCCTACTCATGCAGTCTTTGAGGGTGAAACTAACGCATAGTAAAAACTGGGTATTGAAAATTATGATCAAAGTGTGAACTTGCCTTGCTGACGATCGTTGAACTCTAAAGATTTGTAGTAGCAAGCCTCGCACTCCGGATGATCTAGCGTAAGCAAGCAATTACATACATAAGCATACAAGCAAAGAATCAAAAAGAAAACAAAGAGAGGGCTTCGGAAAACTTCAAAAAACAACCAAATAAAGTTTCTGTACAGAACATAATTTTTACAACAACAAAAATAAATGGTTCTGGTTTTAACAGAAAGTACACATTACGATCTTCGATTTGCAAAAAGAATCACCTAAAACGGAGTTACGAAACTCGGGATACGGCCTAACGAAGTTTGAATTGAGATCTGTTTGAATTCCAATTTTTAAAGTTTTCAAAAATATTTTTCGTTTGGTTCTCTGGATAGATGGGATTTCTATGAACTAGTAGGAAAAATAATCAACTAAATCGGATCTATAGACTAAAAGATATAAAAGAAAGAAGATTTGGTAAAGAATCTGAATTTGGAAAAATTCCTGAAAAAGAGAAAAAAATCGGCCAGGGACAAGTGGGGCTCTGTGATTCGCTGGCTGGGTGCTCACCCGACTTGTCGACGGAGACGAGGAAGAAGGTGGCTCCGGTGTGCTTCGGCGAAGGATGCGTGTGAAACGATGTAGAGGACGATGAGTTGAACCACTTGCACAATTTGTGGTTGTAGATTGCTTCCTGTACGCACGGTGAGAGGTCGCCGGAATTCACGAACTCCGGCGAGCGATTGGCGAGGTTAGGGAGGGGGAAAAACTCCAAAAATCGAGGGCTTCAGACGAGGGGTGAGAGGGGCTCCCAGGTGCTTTATATAGGGCTTGGGGAGGTCTGGAGATGAGCTGAGCGTTGCCGACTTTATGATGTTAATGGTGGCTGTTACTTGGGCTTCTAATGGCCATTAGAGGGGGATTTAAGGCGCACCAGTGAAGGAGAAAAGGTATAGAGAAGCGTGGGGAACCGATTCAGAGCGGTTTTGGAGCGAGGGAGAGGAGGGAGGGCAGAGGCGGCGCCAGGGGTATGCTCCTGTATTCACAGGAATACCCAAAATTTTGATGCAAAAAAAATTTATATGTATACATACCCAAGAGCCCACGTTGCAAGAGGCCCAGAGCCCACGCCTCTCGCAGTCTCGCCCTCTCCTCGACCAGACCTCGACTCCTCGTACGCGAGTAACCAGACACCACGGTCGCCCTGTGTCTGCCCCTCTCCCTCTCGCACGGTTCTCTTCTGCTGCTCTCGCCTCTCCTCATCTCTCCGACTCTCCCAGATCCCGCCATGATCAAAGAGTCTGGAGGCGGAGCAGCAGCGACGGACCAGCCGGTGCAGTCATGGCGCCCCCCTTTCCACCCCCAGCAGCAGCGGCGGCGCCCCAGCCCCGCCCGGCCCCGCCCACCGAGCCCGGCTCCCTCCTCCAGTTCGTCCCCGAGCAGCAGCAGCAGCAGTTCGTCCCAATCCTCTGGTTCGTCCCCTCCTCCAGTTCTCCTCCAATTCCAATCAGTGGCTGATTCCAATGCCTCTAATTTCTGGATTTGTTTCTATAATGGACTAGATGCAAGTTTTAATTTTTCTGTTTCTTTGTTTTCTTGTACTGTAGATGAAGAAAAATAAGATTGCTGGCAGTAGCATATTTGCAATGTGGGAAAAGGCTTCAAAGACAAAGAAAAGAGATGAATCATCCACACCGAATCAGGCAACAGCTGCATCTAGTACTTGTGCTTCTCCTGTTCATCTTGAGAGGAATGAGAGAAATTTGCAGTTGGTGTTATGGCAACAACCAAAGAGTAGAGGCGAAACCTCAACACCTCATGTAGAAGATGATGAATCTATTGATGAAGATGATGAACCAATGCAAGCAGATTTGGATGCACTTGAACCCGATCCTGGGAAGCGGATTCCCATCTCAGCGTATGCGGTCAATGACCAAGATAGAGTAAGAAGGAGATATATTGAGATGGGGCGATGTCAACCAAAAAAACATAAGTTTGACATTACAAATAAAAGTGGAAAAGAGCGTCGCTTTTGTCCTGCTTGGTTTAAAGAATTTCCATGGATTGAGTATAGTGTGAGCAAAGATAGTGCTTTCTGTTTTGTTTGCTATTTGTTCAAGGATAAAACAAAATGTCCCGGTGGAGATGCTTTTGTGAAGAAGGGATTTAGGAACTGGAACATGAAGTCAAGATTGAAGAAACATGAAGGTGATGTTAGTAGTGCTCATGCTCAAGCTCAAGAGAAGTATGATATGTTCACTACACCACAATCATCAATTCGGGAGTCTATTGCTTCAAACACCTCACAATACAAGGCTTTGTATAAGCAGCGTTTGACATGGACACTCAAATGTGTGCGATTTCTATTGCACCAAGGCCGAGGAACTCATTGATGCATTGGAATTGGAAGAAGTGGAAACAGGGAGTGGGCTGAATCAGGAAATGGGTTTGGGAAGGCCATGTGATACACGTTGGGGCTCTCACTTCAAAACCGTGAACCATGTCATCTCTATGTATGGTGCACTACGACGAGTCCTCATCAAGATTGGAGACGAGTATCATGGTGCGGAGGCCCAGGCGGCTCTATCTATATTGACACCATTTCGATCATTTGAGTTTGTTTTCATAGCACACTTGATGCAAGAAATATTTGGATACACGGATGAGCTGTGTAGAGCTTTGCAAAAGAAAGGTGAAGATATTGTTCATGCTATTGAGCTTGTTGATGTCACAAAGTATCACTTGGAGTGTTTGAGGACCGATGCTGGATGGGATGATTTTCTCACAAAGGTCACATGTTTTTGTACAAAGCATAAGATCAAAGTTGTTGATATGAAGGGTCCTTACTTTCCCGTTGGCCGGCCTAAAAGGGGTTTATGTAAGGGTGTGATGAATTACCACCGTTTCAAAGTTGATATGTTTGTGGCTGTCATTGATAGGCAAATAAGTGAACTCAATGGCAGATTTGATGAGGTAAACACAGAGCTACTTTCTTGTATGGCAGCATTTTGTCCACTTCGTCTATTTGCTGCTTATGACCAGGAGAAGTTGGTTAGGCTTGCTACAAAATTTTATGCTAATGATTTCACAAGTGATGAACTGGCAAGACTTCCATGGCAACTAAACATGTATGTTACTCATGTGCGTAGAGATGAAAGGTTTCAAAACTTAAAGAATCTGTGTCAACTTTCAGTTATGCTTGTAGAGACAAACAAGCATGAACAATATCATATTGTTTACAAGCTTCTTAAGTTGGTATTGATTCGCCGCGGTTACTCTTGCTAGTGTTGAAAGGGTATTCTCTTCAATGAATTATGTGAAGAATAAGCTAAGGAGCAAAATGGGTGATGATTACTTAAGCAATTGTTTGATTACATTTGTTGAGAGAGAATTCTTCAATCAAGTAAAGGATGAGGATATCATCAATTGTTTCCAGAAAGGCAACCGCAAAGTTATATTGTAAGGTCGGATCAATCATATCATCATTTTATCAATCAAAAGGTACTTTTGTATCCATGTTTTTTTATAATTATTATGGTTTGACACATCCAAAAAATTCTATTGTCATTATGGCGTACTATTTTGTTCATATATTGCAATAGCCGCACTACTTGGTTCAGATATTGAAATTCTTGTACTATTTGGTCATATATGGCATTTAGAGTAAAAAAAATTGGGTGAATACCCAGCCAGCAATTCCTGGCGCCGCCACTGGGGGAGGGGTAGGGCGCTAGGGTGGGGTGCTGCCTGCGTGCGTGCGTGCGTACATATTTCTGTAACGTTGAGAGGAAGAAGAAGATAGCGCCTGGGCATGGGCCTGCTGGGCTGCGTTTTTTTAAACGTTTTGTTTACAGCAGCATTAAAGCACCAAAAGACAAATGAAAATAAGTCTAAGACTTCCCAGAAAAATCATAGTAATATGGTCTTATATATGACCTTGTGAACTTTTATCCGGCCTAAAATGCAAGTTTTCAAAAATAAACTCTTTGCTATGCTAATAAAATAAATTGCAAATAAAACTCAACAAATATATTTTGGTTCAAATTCAATTTACAATATTTTCTTTTTTAATTTTGAAGAAGTAATTTTATCTTCTCTCTTTATTTTATTTTTGATATAATGGAAATGAATTTTTTTGGTGAAACCAAATTTGATCCAAACTCCCAACATCGAAAAAAAATCAAAATTGGTTTTCTTGGGAAACTTCCAACTCTCTCTTTCGGTCCTTGAGTTGCTCAAAGTTACTTGGATAAAAAATCAAATGAAACAAATGGGGCAAAAATTCATAAATCATGGATGCATATGAATGATTTATTATAAACATCCAAATTAAAAATTGGGATGTTACAGGTCTACATCAGGAATCTCCTTGTACATGCTAGCCATTGAGTTATGATCCTTCTTCTTCTTCTTGGCAGAGACATCCAAGTCATCTTCATGAGCTTCTGGAGCATTGATCAATCTAGCCCACTCATCAACTGTAGATTGGTACCTTGTACCTTCTGACATCCATACAATTCTGCCATCTGGATAGAAATGAGCAGTTGAGTAGAATTGCATGATCAGCTCATCATTCCACTTTGTGAGCTTCTGGCCAACAAATTTGTCAACCTCACAGTCCTTGAAGCTGTCAAAGACACCTGGGAAGTGATCTTCATTCCCTTTAATGTAGGTCCAGTCAACCCATCTCATGTCACACACTATGGGCTTCTTGTCAAGCAAAATAGTTTCATAGAAATCCTGTTGTTCTTTAGTGTGAAACCTGTAGTCCATAGCAGTTCTCCTTCTTACAGCATATGGGTCATTCTTTCTCCAAAGTCTTAAACCTGCATCCTTTCTGAGTTTCATGTCCTCTGCAACAGGATGTGCATCATTATGGTCTGGAATCTTTGGCTTCAGCTTCCTTAGCACTTGGGCTTCAGCTTCTTCCTCTTCCACTTCAAGCACTGGGGCCTTGTTCTTTTCCTCAGCAGGTATATTTCTTGTACTCCTCTTGGGTGCAGTCTTTGTGGCTGGAGCAGTAGCTTTGGGAGGAAGTTTGGGCTTAGGAGCAGCCCCTGACTTAATTGCATCTCCCATGAGCTTCTGCCTTAGGAGCTGGAGCAGCATCCTCTTCCTCTTCTTCATCAGATCTCATCATTGAAGATTTTCCTAAAACTTTGGCTATTGTTGTTCTTGCCTCTTCTCCTTCTTGTCCTCACCAACTGCCTCTTCTTCAAGTTCAGTGCTAAACTTCATAGTTTCACATGTGGCTACTTTCCCTTGCTTGGATGTAGGCACTCTTCTAGCTTGTGCCTTTCTGTTCATGCCTCGCTTAGTCGATGCAATAGTGCCAAACTCTTTCTTCACTACCTTATTCTTGGAAGTGGCCTCATCCTCAGCTGCAATATAGTCTTCATCCTCTGAATCAGAATTTCTCTTCTTCCTTGTTCTAGTAGCTGCCTTGGGCAAGTTACTAGGTGTGCTCCTGCTGCCCTCATCATAGATGCTAGAGGGACTAGTGCCCTGACTCAACTGTTCTTGCTGTTCAGACCTATTCTGGTTGTCACTCTGGTCAGACATCTTGCAGGCAAACTATCAGCAGACCCTGTGAATAGGTTGTAGATGAGGTAGAGTAGATGAGCATCACAAAGTATAGAGGTTTTGCAAAACAAATTGAGTCAAAAACTTAGTTTTAGTTCTCTACAGAAGTGATCTCGGAGCTACCAAATTGACAAACTCAGTGAGACCGAAGCAACAATTGGAACTTAAACTAGTGAACTCGGTTGGGCCGAGCCACAGTTTGGTGGCACCGAGATTGCTAGGATTTCACAGAATCCTGAACTCGGTCACACCGATTTGCACGTTTCGGTCAGACCGAAAAGTGCATGTGCCTAAGCCGAATTGGTAAGACCGATTTCTACATTTTGGTCGGTCCGAGATGAGTTCTGCGGAGAGCTAAACCTAAGATTTTTGAATCAATCGAGACCTAAGGATGATTTAGCTGGACATAATAATCTCATTCGTGGCAAGAATCATGGCATTGACCTTGTGCTAGGAATCAGAGTGAAAATGATAGCACAAGGGGTCGAACACGTACCCTAGAACGGCGAGTGTTCGCTACGGCGGCGACAGCGGAGCAGAATCCATCGACGGTGGCAGATTCCAACGGCAGGAGGTCGTTGGCGGTGAGAAGATGATTCGGAGACCCGAGGGGGCAGAGCAGGACACGTGCGGGATGAGAGGATTTGAAGGAATTTCTAAAATCTCACCCGTGGATATTTATATCCCGACCCTGTCGGTGTGACCGAGTTACCAAGATTGTAGAATCGCAAGCGGTTGCTGCAACTCGGTGTGACCGAAGTGTTCAAATCGGTTGCACCAAGATGAAAACCTTGATCAACTTAGTGAACTCATTGTGACCGAAATGGATTTCTCGGTCAGACCGAAATGCACAAAGAGGTTTTGGAAGTTCAAGTCTATGACAAATCGGGGACTCTGAGTGCTCCTCACACAGAGTGGTTTGAATCTGACTTGATCAAACTTTGTGATGTAGCATGAACAGAATTTGAGATGAGAAAAGCATAGATAGCTAGAGAAGGTTCTTAGGCATTCTCGTCCATCCACTTGTCAAAAGAAAAAGAAACCAAACATTCAAAACTACAAGCGGATGTCCTCAAATGAGTAAAATATGCAAACGACATGCTCACACAATAAAATTGCAAATGAAATATGTGACAAAGCATGCACAACCAATACTAGCATCAGCGATGACTAGGTCATCTATATATGAGTATATTGACTTAGGAGTCAAATGAGAATATTTGATCATAGGTCATACTCATCGTTTAAGCACAAGTGGGGTTACCACTTTTACATAAAGCATTGTTGTGTTCACACCATTAGAGTTGTTTTAGCCCAATTCTTTTGAGTAAAGCTCCCCCTAGATGTGAGATCCCCCCTTAAGAGGGATGAACAAACCTTGGGTTTTGTCGATGATGACTTCATGTAGGTGTTGAAGATGTGGATGCTCAATGTTGTTGTAGATCATTTGGAGCAATCCATTGGAGTGAGTTGCACTTTCAATACCTACACGGGTTAATCCCACAAGGAACAAACAAGGATATCCATAGACATAGAGTGATGCACACACAAGATGATGTCCATGAAAGCATTAGGTTGCCTTGTCCCTTGTTTTACCAACAAGAGGGTTTGTGCCTCCTTGAACTAGTGCAAGATGTGGAAGTATATTGCACTTGTCCTTGCCAAAATGATATGAGTGAAGAATGTTGGCGGAGTCACCCTCAAGAACTCTCTAGTTCTTATTCTTTGGGATCCACATCATCTTGATGGGAATCCTTGGGGTAGTAGTGGAACTTGATGAAGTAGAACTTTATGTAGTCTTGGGAACCCACTTGACCAAGGCCTTGGGAGCTTCTTCAAATGTGTCAATCTCCTCTTGAAGCTTTTCCTTGACTTTTTGCGTGTGGTCTTGTGGTGGAAGATCATCTTGAGCTTGTGTCCCTTGGAAAGAAGTAGGATCATACTTCTGTTGTTGGGGAACAAACTTCGTCTTGGGATATTGATCTTCTTCCCACTCAACTCCATTGTCATTGAACTTTCTTTCAAAACCAACACCTTGATCCTTCCGGTGCCTTCCTTGCTTGCATACAATTTCTTCGAATTGCTTACTACAGGCAAGAATTTTGTAGACACCCTTCTCTATAATTCCCTTCAATAAACTATTTTGTTAATCAAGTGTAACTTGGCTAAGAGAATCATTAGTGGAATCAAGAGAACTAGTAGAAGCAACAACATTGGATTTAGCATGATTATTATTACTACTAGAAGAAGAATCTTTCTTACTCTTGTTGGTAGATTTTACTTGAGGCATGTAGGTAGATAAGAGTAAACGCGTAACTTCTCATGAGTCTTTAAATGTTCATGATGATCTTCCAAGGTAGTTTCATGAGCTAACTTAAGAGTGTTTAGTTCTTTAGTTAGGCGCTCAATCTTCTCCTTATCATTGTCATTTGTTTTATCTTGATTAGCATGATTTATTAACGTTTCATCATAGTATTCATCACTAGAGTTGTTAACAAGTAAATCGTCATCAACTAACAAGTCATCTTCATCACTATTGAAATCAACATACTCGGGGTGTGATACCTTTGTGCCTTTAGCCATGAATCATCTTCCAATTCCTTCATTTGGTGAGTCAAATATGTCGTAGGAGTTGGTTGACACAAGTGCCAGACTGGCAACACCTTCATCTTGAGTATATTCGGAGTCGGAGTGATAGCTTCTCTCGGAGTGATGGTCGCAGTCGGAGCCGGATACCCATTCACCAACATGATCTTTATGTCTTCGCTTTGTGTAGCTCTTTGATGATTTGTCATTCCTTTCCAAATCCGTGCTTCTCCGGGAGGTTCTTCGTTCATAATGATCATCTCTACTCCTCCTCTCTCTTGGTGGTGATTCATCTCTTCTACTTCTCCTTTTGGGTGAATCTTCTTTCCTTTTGTAAGGATCCATACACTCATTGGAATAGTGTCTGGATCTTCCACAATTGTAGCAATTACGTTCATGACTCGAAGATCTTTTGTCATTGTAGGACCTTGACTTGGAGCTTCTTTCCTTGCTTCTACTCTTGTAGAACTTGTTGAAGCTTTTCACCATTAAGCTCAATTCCTCATTGAAGGTTTGTTTCTCACTTGATGATTTAGGAGCATCACATGAGGCTTTTTAAGCACCACTTGGCTTGTTGTGAAGCTCTTCCTTATGCTTGAGTGACATCTCATGAGCAACAATTCTTCCAATGACTTCCGTTGGCTTGAGATCTTTGTAGTTGGGCATCATTTGGATCAATGTGCACACGGTATCATATTTTCCATCCAAGGCTCTTAGGATCTTCTTGATGATGAATTTGTCGGTCATCTCTTCACTTCCTAAGCCGACAATCTCATTTGTGATGAGAGCAATCCTAGAGTACATTTCAGCGACACCTTCACCATCCTTCATTTTGAACTTGTCAAGTTGACTTTGAAGCACATCCAATTTGGATTCCTTGACGGAGTTGGTACCTTCGTGCATGTCAATAAAACTATCCCAAATTTCCTTTGCATTCTCAAGGCGGATGATTTTGTTGAATTCTTCGGGGCACAATCCGTTGAAGAGGATATCACAAGCTTGAGCGTTGTATTGCAGCATCTTCAACTCTTCCGCGGTAGCTTCACGGTTCGGTTCTCTCCCATCAAAGAATTCACCTTGCAAGCCAATACACACAATAGCCCAAACGGCAGGGTTATGTCCAATAATATGCATTTTCATCTTATGCTTCCAACTAGCAAAATTAGTACCATCAAAGTAAGGACCTCTACGGTGGTAATTTCCCTCACTAGACGCCATACTCTCCTAGGTTGTGAAACCAAGGCTATGATCACCAAAAGATATGGAAATCAAGGCATATGGAGACCAAAGCTCTGATACCAATTGTCGGATCAAAAGTATGTCTAGAGGGGGGGTGATTACACTACTTGACCAAATAAAAACTTAACCTTTTGCCAATTCTAGTTCTTGGCAGATTTTAATAACTTAGCACAAGTTAAGCAATCTTAACACAATTCAAGCAAGCATTCAATGAGTATATAAGTAGCGGAAAGTAAAGCATGCAACTTGCAAGAATGTAAAGGGAAGGGTTTGAAGTGTGCAAACGCAATTGGAGACACGGATGTTTTTGGCGTGGTTCCGATAGGTGGTGCTATCGTACATCCACGTTGATGGAGACTTCAACCCACGAAGGGTAACGGCTACGCGAGTCCACGGAGGGCTCCACCCATGAAGGGTCCATGAAGCAACCTTGTCTATCCCACCATGGCCATCACCCACGAAGGACTTGCCTCACCAGGGTAGATCTTCACGAAGTAGGCGATCTCCTTGCCCTTACAAACTCCTTGGTTCAACTCCACAATCTTGTCAGAGGCTCCCAAGTGACACCTAACCAATCTAGGAGACACCACTCTCCAAAAGGTAATAGATGGTGTGTTGATGATGAACTCCTTGCTCTTGTGCTTCAAATGATAGTCTCCCCAATGCTCAACTCACTCTCATCGGATTGGATTTGGTGGAAAGCTGATTTGAGTAGAACGCAACTTGGGGAAGGCTAGAGATCAAGATTCATATGGTAGGAATCGAATATCTGGGTCTCAACACATGAGTAGGTGGCTCTCTCCCAGAAAATGAATGCTGGAAGTGTAGGCACGTTCTGATGGCTTCCCTCACGAATGAGAGAGGGTGGAGGGGTATATATAGCCTCCACACAGAACCTAACCGTTACACACATTGCACCAAACTCGGTTGGACCAGATCAGAAATCTTGGTCGGACCGATTCAGTTCATATGTGACCGTTAGACAATTTCGGTGGGACCGACATGGCATCTCGGTGGGACCGATATCATTAGGGTTAGGGCATAACGTAATCTCGGTTGGAACGATTACACAAATTCGGTTGGACTGACTTTGGTAATAAGCTAACCGGAGAGTTGGTCAGGCAAACTCGATGGGACCGATTCACAGCTCTCGATGGGACCGAAGCGTTACGAAAAGGAAACAGAGAGTTTGCATTGCAGACTCGGTGGGACCAATCGCTCATTTCGGTTGGACCGAAATGTTACAAAGGGAAACAGAGTGTTTGCAACCCCATCTCGGTGAGACCGAGATCCCTATCAGTGAGACCGAAAAGACTAGGGTTTCTGGCAGTGGCTATGTCAAATGAACTCGGTGGCACCGGATAGATCAAATTGGTGGGGCCGAGTTTGACTTTAGGTTTTGGACAAATGTGGATATGATAAAGTGGTTGAGAGCTTTGGAGCATATCACTAAGAATTTTGAGCAAGCAAGCCATTAAGCGACACCTCATCCCCTTTTAATAGTATTGACTTTCCTATAGACTCAATGTGATCTTGGATCACTAAAATGGAAAAAGTAGAGCCTTGGACTTTAGAGCTTGAGCCAATCTTTTATCCTTAGCATTTTGAGGGGTCCACAATCCTTATCCGTGCCATGCCAATCATTGAACTTTCCTGAAATATTTATCTTGAAATGACATTAGTTCAATGAGCTATATGTTGTTAATCATTACCAAAACTACCAAGGGATAGTTGCACTTTCATAAACAATTAAATTTTATTGTCTTGCAAATTACTCATAGTTTTATTTCTGGTAAGTACATTTAGTTTTATTCTTGCAAACCTATCCCTACACCTACAAATTAGTTTCATAGTTGTTCTAGGTAAAGTGAATGTTAAGTGTGCGTAGAGTTGTATTGGTGGTCGATAGAACTTGAAGGGTATATTGATTCTACCTTTAGCTCCTCATTGGGTTTGATCGTAAAAGCTACAATTGATCCCCTATACTTGTGGGTTATCAAGACCCTTTTTCTGGCGTCGTTGCCGGGGAGCAATAGCGTGGGGTTGATATTCTCGTGTGTGCTTGTTTGCTTTATCACTAAGTAGATTTTATTTTGTGTGGTTGTTTTCTATCTTTAGTTATGGGTAGGAAACATAAAATACCAAAAAATTAGTTGTACCTTCTAAACCAATGGTTGAAGAACCACCCAAAATCTATCATACTACTGAAGCTTTCTACTTGGATCATCTTCGGTCCCTATGTGCTCGTACTGAAAACCCAACTAGCTTAGTTGAGGGAAAATCATTAAATGAGCATGCTTATTTTGTGCGACACCACTTATCAAAAAGGAAAACTTTTATGGCATCATATTAATAATTTGCATTGCTATGCTTGGAATTTATGCGAAATATATGATTTTAGTTGTTGTTCTGAAGACCCTAAAAACACCTTCCCTACCAATGTGAGTTTAAGGATAATGGAATCTTATCTTCTTATGCCAAAGGTGTTTATAATTACTATGATGTTGAAAAAATTGAAGAATTTGTTGCTTTTAAGGGTGCCTATTAAATTGCTTCTTTGATTGAAAAGTATGATGTTACTCTTTACAAATCTGAAAAATGTGCCATACTTAAATATTGCTATGAAAACTATGCTTCTAATGCTTATGTTAAACAATATATTGAGGATACCTCCACTGTCCAAGAAGATATTAATATTTTGCAGGAATCTATGGAAAAAGATATTGCTGAAACTGTGAGCTCATTAGATGAAAAAGATGAGGAGGAGAGCGAAGAACAAAAGGAGGAAGATCAGATTGATCACCCATGCCCACCTTCTAATGAGAGAAACTCTTCAACTCAAACATTGTTTAATGTCCCTTCGTTCTTACCGAAGAATGAATGTTATGATGATTGTTATGTTCCCATTGATTCTTTTGAAATATCCGTTTTTGATGAACTTGATGCTTGCTATGCTTGTGGACACGATGCCAATATGAATTATGCTTATGGAGATGAATTTGCTATTGTTCCTTATGTTAAGAATGAAATTGTTTCTATTAGACCCACTCATGATAGTCCTATTAGCATTTTGAATTCTCCCAACTACAGTATATCGGAGAAGTTTGCGCTTATTAAGGATTATATTGATGGGTTGCATTTTACTATTGCGAATGATGATTTTGATGGATATAATATGCATGTGCTTGCTGCTCCTATTTGCAATTATTATGAAAGAGGAGCTACATCTCCGCCTCTCTATGTTTCCAATACGATAAAATTGCAAGAAACTATTTATACTATGCATTGGCCTTTACTTGATGTGCATGAATTGTTCTTTTATGACATGCCGATGCATAGGAAGAGAGTTAGACTTTGTTGTTGCATGATATATGTTCCTTTGTGCTCACTACTAAAATGCAAATCATTGTTAATTAAAATTGGCTTTGATATACCTTGGGATCTGGGTGGATCAACTACTTGAGCACTTTATGCCTAGCTTAATGGTTTTAAAGAAAGCGCTGCCAGGGAGACAAACCGGAAGTTTTAGAGAGAGAGAGAGAGAGAGAGAGAGAGAGAGAGAGAGAGAGGGAAACCTAAACCTTTTCAAAAGGAAGTGTGAAAGTGAGAAAGTCGAACACCGTTGAAATGGGGGAATTCCTTGAACCTTGTTCATTCCCATGGAAAGTTTGTGAATCTTGAAATACAGAAACGTTTTTAAAAAAATATCCCCTTGTACAAATCCATTTTATTATAAAAATAATGTGCCAAGATTTGCCTTTAGGATGTTTAAATTGCTTGTTTGGTATGTGCAGGGTAAAAATAAAAACTTTGGCTGTACTCCGTGAATTTTAATTTTTTACTGGAACGTCAAAAGTTTCTGAAATTTTTACGTGGTACTGCTATGATTTTTTTTGTCCTAATTTTTTTAGAAGTTTAGAGTTAGAGAAGTATGATCAAAATCTTTTATCTATCTATCTATCTATCTTCTATCTTCTATCTATTATATACTTAAAACAATAGAAAACTAACGGCGGTGATTTGACAGTCTAAAATTTAGATGTATCAACGGTTAGGATTAGGCAATGACATGGTCTATAATATTGCACGTGAGTGTTAGGCAAGGACACATATTTCATGCAAAGACTTGGATTAGGCAAGGACACACTAGATTAAAACGTGTAGCATTACAAATATGTTTTTTTAGGAACGTTACAAATAAGTTGACAGGTCACGTGTCACATAAGAGGTACTATATAGAATATGCAAATTACAAAACGTAGCCGACTAGGTCTTTCAAGCCCCTTGATGCGAAAAAAGGTCTGTCATACTGCCAAAATGAGATACACGGACTATCAAAGAAAAAAAACAGAGGTAACAAGCCATATATGCCACGCATGCATGCTGCCGTTTTTTAGCAATCTTTTTTAAGAAAAATCACGCTGGCTAAGCCAAGTCCCGTAGGGCAGATTGCATGTGTTGATGTCATCGTTTGACATTAGCCAGTCTACATTGTTCTACGAAAAATCATCTTTTTTTAACATCACGACCGTCTCGCCGTGTAAGTCTGACGTAAGTCAGCTTTGCTCCAACGTACGTACGTAGTCAAGTCAAAATCATTGTGAGTTGCAGCTCAAATAAAAAAAGAAATTATGAGTTGGAAGGAAAGAGAGACGTAATGATTCTCTAAACGAAAACAACATGCCTGCAAGACACTGAGGCTGCTGGATGTTAGGGACATAATGATTCTCTAGATCGTAACAACAAGCCAATGCATGTAACCACTTCATGCTCGACGCATTCTCGCCGGCACGCGGCACAGCACTGATGACGATGAGGCTGCTGGCATGCAAGAGGCTGTCTATGGTTTAATAGTAGAAGATGTATTTGGTTGTGCACTTGGCCGACTCGAGGAGGAACTGATGGTGCAGTTGATTTGGAGCACCGTCTGTTTAGCTACTCGTTGTATGTTTATGATTGTAGAGTAAACCTGTGCGTTTGTGATGGCAGCGGCAAAGTCGCATGTCCAGGCACAAGAACACGTGGACGCAAGGTCGCTAACTTGCCGTTGTGGCCGCGTGATCAAGACGAGTCAATGGGCAAACACAATTAGAAGCTTCGGCCTAGCAGAACACAGAGGTGCTTTTTTTTTTTTGAAACGGGCAAAAAAAAGCTTTTGCCTTATATTGATATAGGAGAAGCAAACGGGGTATGGCAAGAGCCAAAAACAACAAAAAAACGAGGAAGGGGGCGAACACCGCCCCCGACGCAGGTGGAAAGAGGATCAGCCTACAAGTTCCGCCAGATTTTTTGCACCGGCGAGGATCCAGTCCTTCCCCTCTTCCCTAATCTTATGCATGACAACCGATGGCAGGGAGGACTTATTGTTGAAAACTCGTTCGTTCCTCTCTTTCCAGATCTCCCAAGTGATGAGCGTGATAGCTGAGCGCAAGCCATTTGGGGAGGAGGTGGTGGACTTCGAAACGGCCAGCCAATAGTCCACGACTTTAGGCCTACCCTCCCCGATGCTGCTGATGAGGTCTGGACAAGACAGCCAAGAGGCCGCGGCCGTCCAGATACGTCTGGAGAAGCGGCACTCGAAAAGAATGTGCCGTGCCGTCTCAGGGGAGGTACGGCAGAGCTGGCAAGTAGGTTGGTGCGGCCATTCGCGTTTCGCCAAGCGATCAGCGGTCCATAAGCGGTTCTGGACAGCGAGCCAGGCGAAGAAACGACACTTTGGAGGGGCCCAGGTCTTCCACACGATGTTCCCGAACTGGCAGGGCAAAGAGGCAAGGAACTGGACCTTGTAGGCGGAGCTGGCCGAGTAGCACCCATTAGGGGTCAAGGACCAGGTAATGGAGTCCTCAGTGTCAGGATGAAGCTGGATATCCGACAAGAGCTCCCAGAGGCGGACATATTGTTCCATGTGCTCGGCAGTGAACGCATCCACCGCAATGTCCGAGATCCAGTTGTTATTCACGAGAGCGTCCTGGACCGTCCGATTCTTCCTCTTGGAAGCCTTGAAAATAAGGGGAGCCAGGTCTTTTGGCGGGGCACCATTGAGCCATGAAGACGACCAGAAGGAGGCCTTGGCGCCGTTTCCGATGGTGACACGAGTAGCCGCATTGAAGAGGTCAAGGTCGGAGGCGTCGTTGGGTGTTTCAGAGCCCACCCATGGCTTCTCAGGAGCCTTCCACTCATACCATAACCAGCGAAGCCTCGGGGCCGGAGAACCTCTCCGGTCCAAAACCCCAAACCATCGAGCTCCTTGGGGCGGCAGACCTTTGCCGATTGACTTTGCATTTCCTCCACTAACCGCCTCCTTACAGGCCGTGAGCATGCCACGATCGATCTTCGCAAAGGCCTTGAGGATGCCTTTGTCAGCCTTTAAAGCCGTCAGCAGGAAGATTGGCATGGAGGAGAGCACAGACTTAACCAGAGCAGTGCACCCGGCACGGTTTAGGAACTTTCCTTTCCACGGGCTAAGACGAGCCACCGCTTTGTCGATGTAGGGTTGAAGGTCCACACGCCTAAGTCTTCCGAGGGAGAGGGGCAACCCCAGGTACTTAATGGGGAAGGGGGTTGTAGTCGCTGGGAAGTTCGCCAGAATCTCCTCCAAGTTAATGTTGGCGCATTGGATGGGGGCGATGGAGCTCTTGATCACATTTGTCACGAGGCCAGAGACTACCCCAAAACTCTGTAGAATGCTAGCAAGGCCTTCCACATCATGTGCCGTGGGGGATAGAAAAATGGCAGCGTCGTCCGCATATAGGGAGAACACAGGACCTGAATACCTCGGGCATAGCGCATGACAAGCGGATTCCGTAGCCTTTTCCAGAAGTCTCTGAAGTGGGTCGATGGCGATGTCGAACAGAAGGGGCGAGATGGGATCGCCCTGACGAAAACCCCGTCCATGCATGATGTCCCTCCCAGGGATTCCATTGAGGAAAATCCTAGAGGAGGCCGTGGTGAAGAGAGTCGTCAGGAGGGCCCGCCATCTTTGAGGAAAGCCGAGGCGTTGCAAAAGATCCAGCATGTAATCCCAGCGAACAGAGTCGAAGGCCTTGGCGATGTCCAATTTGATCAGAAGTGATGGAGTTTTGCAGCGGTGTAACCGGCGGGCGGTGTTCCTGACGTACAAGAAATTGTCGTGGATAGTTCTAGACTTGATGAAAGCGCTCTGACTGCGGGAAACAATGTCGTTCATCTTCGGTCTGAGACGTCGTGCCATAGCTTTGGCGATGATCTTCGGAACCACATGGATGAGACTGATGGGCCTAAAATCCGATATGGACTCCGCACCGTCCTTTTTAGGCAGAAGCACGACATTGGCTGTGTTGATGATGTGGAAATTGGATGCAGAAAGCTCGGAAAAGGCATTGATGACGGTCATAAGGTCATCCTTGATTATATCCCAGCAATAGCGAAAGAAGGCGATAGTAAAACCGTCAGGGCCCGGAGCCTTGTCCGCGGGCATGTCATCAATAGCCTCCTTTATCTCATCCTCAGAGAAAGGCAGGCCCAGATCCTCCAAATGGTGGGTGGTGAGGTTCAGGGCGTCCCAGTTGAAGTCCAGCATACGAGGAGGAGGCCGACCTAGAGCGCGGGAGAAGTGGTCGAAGATCAGCCCGGCTTTATCATCGTGAGTCACAGCCCAGCCAGTGTTATGCTTGAGTCTCAAGATGTGATTTTTGCGCTTCCTCGCATTAACTCGTAGATGGAAAAATTTGGTGTTGGCATCGCCCTCGCGGAGGTAGCGAATCCCGGAGGCTTGACGTTTGCGGGATCTTTCCAGAACAGCGAGACCTTTAACCCGACGTTTGAGTTAGCACGGAGCCATCTTTCTTCCTGGGAGAGTGCGCGGGACTCTTGAGCAATATCTAGCTGCAGAATGACATCCAGGGCCATGAGGAGTTGTAGATTGCCATCAGAGAAGAGGCCTTTGCTCCAAGATTTGAGCCCTTGCGCCGTGGCCTTGAGCTTGTGATTGATGACATGGACCGGTTGAGAGTGCGAGGAGGGTGCAGACCAAGCTTGTTGAACCACCTCCTTGAACCCCGGCATTTTGGTCCAGAAGGACTCGAAGCGAAAGACAGGCGGTTTCCGCGGGCCACTCTGGTTGGAAAGGAGGAGGGGGCAGTGGTCCGAGAGGGATGAGGACAGGGCATGTAGCACATGATTCTCAAACATGAGGTCCCAAGCAGCATTGCAGAAAGCCCGATCCAGACGCACAAGAGTAGGGGTCTCCCTTTCGTTGCTCCAAGTAAACCTCCGGTTCTGCAGCTTCAGCTCCTTAAGCTGACAGTTGGTGAGGGCTCTTCTGAAGAGACCCATCAGGCGGAAGTCCAGGTTGTTGTTGTTCTTATCCTCCGCTTGGTAGATAAGGTTGAAATCCCCAATGATGAGCCATTTAGAGTCGTCAGAAGGCTTGGCAGCGATAGCTTCTGAGAGAAAGGCTTCTTTCTCGGCATGATCTGTAGGGCCGTAGACCGTAGTGAGCTTGAAGGAGGTACCACATGCGCGAATGGAGACGCTAGCCGAGATCAAGTAAGTGCCGAGGTGAACATTGGAGACCTCCACATGATCCTCATTCCAGAGTAAGAGGATGCCGCCCCGGGTGCCGATGGCCGGGCGGTGAGCGAAGGAGCGAAGACTAAGACCGCCGATATAAGAAGCCGCTTGTTGATCGATGTGGTCGAGCTTGGTCTCTTGGATGCAAGCGATATGACAGCGAGTATCGGCGAGGAAGGCGTGGACGGTGTCTTTGCGACCTTGGTCGTTTAGCCCGCGGGTATTCCAGTCAACGATGGAGAGATCAGGTCCAATCATAGTGACAACAACCGAGGTGAGGTGATAGCTTAACAGACGAACACACAGACTTGTCCACAAAGTGATAAAGACGACGAAACGCAGCAGGAAAGCAAGGAACTAAACAGTCACGTCCTGGGCATCTAGCTCGCACCCTCCTGGACCTCCCATGGCAATGAGCGACTCGTCCGCTTCGGACATGCTACGGATGTTGAGCTTGAAGAGCTTGGCTAGAGCTTCAATCGCCTTGTCCGGAAGCGGGGTGCTGAACTTGTCGACGTAAGCCTTCCTCGCATCCAGCAGAGGGACTCCTTCAGTAGCAACACCCATCTTGGTGTTCAGGACATGGACGGCCTTATCCATGGCGTGCATTTTAGGCTTGTTGATCAAACGGGCACTACGCCTAGTAATAGAAGTGGGCTGCACCTTGGGCAGCTTAGGTGTCAGCAGTGCAGGCGCAGGGCACGGCAGGAGAGGTGCCTGAGGGCGCACAAAAAGGTTGTTGCCGGGGGTTGGAGCGCGCTCTTCGGCCACGGGGTCGCCAAGGACCTGCCTGGCCTCCTCCTCAGCGACGACCCCGGTGGCGTCTTCCCAAGACTCCGGCACCACAGCCGATGGGAGCAGCGGAGACCGAGCCGTGTGTAGGATTGGCAAGGCGGGGAGCGTTGCCGAGTCGTCCATCACGTCTTCCAGCCAAGCGCTAGGGAGGGGAGGCTCGATGTGCGCTTGTGGTGGGGGAGAGGCGAGCCGCGAGAAGCCCATGGTGAAGGCCGGCGGCAGCACCTTGATAGCGGACGTCCAGTCCGTGCAAGCCGCGTCATATGCAATGACGGAGGAGAGCTTCATCCGCGCCAGGGAGTCTCCGGCCAGGCTGCTAGGAGCAGGATTGCGCTGCTCGGTGATGTGGCGACGGTGACCAACATGGTGGCCAGAGGAACGACCTGAACTGCGCCCATAAGAGCGACCCCTCCCTTCGTCCCGGTGATGGCCCGCAGACTTGGCGCGGGAGCAGCGAGAGGAGTTGCGACGTGAGGACTCGCGGCGAGGTCCCCGGCGTTCCTCGTCATCGTCGTCTTCCCGGTGGTGGCGTTTGCGTGTCACCCTGTCATCGCAGCGAGAGCCGTGCCGTGAGCGGCTGCGACGACGATCCTTCGTCTCCACAGAGTGTGAACGGCGTCGTTCCGTGGCCCTGGAGAGGGAGCGATGAGATGCGCGTCGTTCTTCCTTCCGCGGCCGTGCTTGAGGCTGTTTGACGTGCTCGTCACGAGCGACAGAGGGGGCACGCCCAGATCGATCTTCGTCGTCGTGGCGTCGATGGTAGGCTGGGCCGAGTTCGCCCAAAGCTGGGATGGGGGCGGAAGGATGGAACCCGAGCCGTCACCAACAGGCCGGCCGTCAATGGTGCCCAGGTTGCATTGCGGCAGGGAGTGCGAAACGGGCCTGAAGTTGGTGAGCGGCTCACCGCCGTCCAAGACCGGAGCTTCAGTGAAATCCTCCACGCGGTCGACATGGAGTAGGACGCGGTACGAGACACCTCTCTTCCATTGATCAGGGCGATCCTCCTCGATGCGGACCTTGGAGGAGAGGCCACCCGCACCCTTGTTCACCAGCGTGCACCACAGCACCTTGGGGATGCGATGAGGAGAAGGCGTCCATGCCCAAAGGCCGAAGGAGGATGTATCCTCCATGGTAGTGAAGCCGTCGTCGAGGCGTTGGACCGCGCACTTGCGGCCCACGATCTGGTCCACCACTTCCGGCCTCCAAGCGAAAGGAGGAAGGCCGTCAACGACCACGTGGATGCGGAAGTGGAGGTTGGCGTTGTAGGCGTGGGAGACGGCGCGCCACGGCCGGAAGTGGATGTCGAGGCCGTCGAGCTTGAAGTTGCAACGCTCCGTACGCATGACCTCGTCGCGCAGCTCGGCGGAGGAGAACTTCACGAGGTACTGCTCCGGGAAGTGAGAGCTCACCATCAGCTCCGACGCCCGCAGGCGGAACTTGCGACGGAAGACGTCGTCGACATCGGTGCGGTCCATCCCCGACGGCGCAGCGATAACCCACGCCACGATGGCGGTGCTCTCCCAGTCCAGGCGCTCGCGGTCGAGATCGTATGAAGTCGTGATGTAGCAAGTGTCCTCCTCCTCGCGCGTGGAAGGGTGGCCGAGGAAGGACATGGTCGCCGAAGGTGGAGAGGACACACACGGCTGCCGCGTCCTGCTAGCTGGAGGAGGGTGCCGCTGGGAGCGACGGCTTCGTGGGCGGGAGCAAGAGGCGACCAGGTGGCTAGAAGAGCTGCAGCGGAAGCAAGCCTTAGCCCCAGCCTTTGTAGCCGAAGGAGATGGAGGGCCGGCGCCTCGGGCAGAGGAGAAGAGACGCCGGCTCCCTCTGAGTGGAGCAGCGACCCTTCGGGCCTCACGTCGCGCGCGGCGGGACATAACTGTAGTCCATCCATCTTCCGAGGCAGCGGCGGCCGGGTCCGTGCACGCCGAAAAGCGTGGAGGAAACGAAGCGTCTTGGCGGCGTGAGAGGAGGTGGGCCTCCTGGGAGCTGACGGACGTCGATGGAGGCAGGTTGAACCGCACAGCTTTCTGCGGGCCTTGCCGCGCCGGAGCCCCTGGAGCAGAAGGGGCACGGAGGATCCCCACCGGAGTGGTAGATGACGCCGGGGTGGGCGACGAGACCGCGCGGCGCCAGGCGGACAGAGAAGTGCAGATGGCATCGCGCTCCCAGCGCGACGGCTCGTCGAGAGGGGTGTGCCCGACGATCACACTCCGGAGCCGATGAGGTGCCCCGCCATCGCCCGCCGGCGGTCGGAGGCCAACCGAAGGAGCAGCCGCAGCAGATCTTGGACCGGGGTGACTCGAGGTCGTAGAAGACGAGGGACCCAAAAAGGTTGGAGAGACATCTGGTGGGAGGAAGGGCGGAGGAGGAGGGAGGTGGTGTGGCATAGGAGCAGTGCTGGGAGAGGCGCCGGGGGAGAGCAGCAGCGGGGTGCCGCCGCGCCGTGCGAGCGCGTCGCAGGAGCGTCGAGCTCCAACGGTCGTCTTTATCACTTTGTGGACAAGTCTGTGTGTTCGTCTGTTAAGCTATCACCTCACCTCGGTTGTTGTCACTATGGTTGGACCTGATCTCTCCATCGTTGACTGGAATACCCGCGGGCTAAACGACCAAGGTCGCAAAGACACCATCCACGCCTTCCTCGCCGATACTCGCTGTCATATCGCTTGCATCCAAGAGACCAAGCTCGACCACATCGATCAACAAACGGCTTCTTATATCGGCGGTCTTAGTCTTCGCTCCTTCGCTCACCGCCCGCCATCGGCACCGGGCGGCATCCTCTACGGAATGAGGATCATGTGGAGGTCTCAATGTTCACCTCGGCACTTACTTGATCTCGGCTAGCGTCTCCATTCGCGCATGTGGTACCTCCTTCAAGCTCACTACGGTCTACGGCCCTACAGATCATGCCGAGAAAGAAGCCTTTCTCTCAGAAGCTATCGCTGCCAAGCCTTCTGACGACTCTAAATGGCTCATCATTGGGGATTTCAACCTTATCTACCAAGCGGAGGATAAGAACAACAACAACCTGGACTTCCACCGATGGGTCCCTTGGAAGAGCCCTCACCAACTGTCGACTTAAGGAGCTGAAGCTGCGAACCGGAGGTTTACTTGGAGCAACGAAGGGAGACCCCTACTCTTGTGCGTCTGGATCGGGCTTTCGCAATGCTTCTTGGGACCTCATGTTTGAGAATCATGTGCTACATGCCTGTCCTCATCCTCTCGGACCACTGCCCCTCCTCCTTTCCAACCAGAGTGGCCCTTGAAACCTTTGTCTTTTCGCTTCGAGTCCTTCGGACCAAAATGCCGGGTTCAAGGAGGTGGTTCAACAAGCTTGGTCTGCACCCTCCTCGCACTCTCAACCGGTCCATGTCATCAATCACAAGCTCAAGGCCACGGCGCAAGGGCTCAAATCTTGGAGCAAAGGCCTCTTCTCTGATGGCAATCTACAACTCCTCATGGCCCTGGATGTCATTCTGCAGCTGGATATTGCTCAAGAGTCCCGCGCACTCTCCCAGGAAGAAAGATGGCTCTGTGCTAACCTGAAACGTCGGGTTAAAGGTCTCGCTGTTCTGGAAAGATCCCGCAAACGTCAAGCCTCCGGGATTCGCTACCTCCGCGAGGGCGATGCCAACACCAAATTTTTCCATCTACGAGTTAATGCGAGGAAGCGCAAAAATCACATCTTGAGACTCAAGCGCGTCGCAGGAGCGTCGAGCTCCAACGGTCATAATTGGAGCCCCCACACGGTCATAATTGATTCACATAAGCTGATTGATTCTTCACAGGTACCAGCTACTACCAGTGTTTGATCAACCAGCTAGCCTTATATACAATGTTGGGGATATCGCTTATCGGGAACTTATCGGCCAACCCAAGATAAAGGGTAAATCGGCCAGTTTATCGGCATATCGGCTGATTTATCACCATATCGGCTGATTTATCGGTCGATTTATCTTATCGGTCAGACAACGGTAAGCGATAAATCGGCCGATTTATCGGAATATCGGAAGATATCTTGAACAGTGCTTATATATCATATATGCAAACATTTTTTAACATATATGCATGTGTTTTAAGAGATATTTTTTCTTGGGGATATATGTATTTATTTTAACGTTGTAGATGGAATATGCATCATGCAAGTTGTGATATAACTAGCAAAAAATGCCAACAGCGCCGACCACCATGGTGGACGGTTTCAAAATACAATTTTCCACAAAGCGAAAAATATTCGAATTTTTTTGTGAACTATAACAAAGGTCTACTGAATGAAATTCCTGATGTTTCGCTTTTATGCAATAAATTTTAGCATGTTTTCGTTTTGACGGTGAAAGGACCACGATGTTGCCTAGAGGGGGGTGAATAGGCGTTTTTAAAATCTTTTACGGATTTGGCTATATCCTAATGCGGAAATAAACTAAGCGGATACTTTTCAAGCACAAATCCTAAATATACTAAGCTCACTAAGTGCACCAACAACTTAGCATAAACAAGATGAGACCAACGAGGATATGAGTAACCACAAGTAAGTCACACAAACTTACTCAGTGTATATCACAAGGTATGGAAATGAATAATACGCACAACCACAAGTAAGCAATACAAGCTTACACAAATTGTATCACAATATATGGAACTGAATGATACAAGCAAACTTAAGTAAGTTACACAAACTTACTTGAGCAATATCACAATATATGGAAGTTTATAACACAAGTTAGCAATTCACACTAATCACAATGTATATCAATAGTAGCAAGTATGAATTGCGGAATATGAAGTGTAGGCCTAAATAATCTCTACAAGGAAATGGCCAACACAATATAATCAACCACCACAATATAATGAGGACAACAAAATATAGTGAATGCACGGTCAAATGACCAAAGTAAACCACAAGTAAGGAGTTAGGGTTAGGGATAACCAAAGTCACGGAGACGAGGATGTATCCCGATGTTCACTTCCTTGGAGGGAAGCTAGTCATCGTTAGAGAGGTGGATGTTACCACGAAGGCACACCAACGCCACGAAGGCTCACCCTATTCTCCTTGAGATATCACCACAAGGCGATTCTCAACCACTAGTGGTAGACCTTGAGGCGGCCTCCAAACCTTCACAAACTTTCCGGGGACAAATCACAAGTTGATTCCTCACGGAGCACTCCTACCGCCTAGGAGTCTCCAACCTCCAAGAGTAACAAGAACAAAGGAAATGCTCAAGACTTGCTCAAATCACGAATTCCTTTGGTCAAGAGAGGGAGAGGAGTGGATCTATCACTTGATTGGAAAATCTCTCAAGAACTCTCACGAATCTCTCGGGATCTAAGATTTGGTGTAGGAGAAGTGAGAGGAGCCTTTTTGTGTTCAAGGGTTCATCTGAATGTGTTGCTCAACCTTCTCCCGGGTGGAAGAAGGTTATATATAGTGGTAGTGCAAATATGGCCGTTGGAGTGTAAGTGGCTGTGTCGGGCCAGACATCCGGGCCTGGGGCCGGACATGCGGACGCTGTGAAGTATGCACACAAGTACGCAGAAAATAAGATTTACAGGCCGGACATCGGCGAAGCCGGACATCTGCCAAACTTGGGGCCCCGGACATCCGGCAAGTGCGGACATCCGGCAGCACAGCCAACATTTGAAAACAGGTTCGGAATTTGCGGGCCGGATTTACAGGAGGATCCGGACATCCGGGGCGACCGAAGCCGGACATCCGGCCAAGTCCGGATGTCCGGCCATCAAAACAGCAGGAACCCCAAAACTGAAACATGCATAACTTTTACATCCGGACTCGATTTTGATGATCTTGGGCTCGTTTTGAAGCTATGGAAAACTCCAGGTCCTAACATATAGAACCACCCAAGATAAGCCAAAATGGAGGGTGCAAAGCATGCAATGGTTATACATATACTTTGGGGAACCTAGTTGGCTTTGGATTTTCTTTTGAGATATGTAGGCATATTGTATTTGTATTGGATAGGAGCGAAATATGCCTATGTTGGAATATGATGTGAGAAGAATAGAAATAGATGATGTTGACTTGAGCAAATCCATCACTAACCCCTTTGATCCCCTCTTAATAGTGCGGAATCCCTATAACTCGAGAATCATAAAAGAACTATACTAGATAGCTTCCGAAAACTCATTCCTGAGCATATATCCTTTTCGATGGTCATCGATCCTCACATCTAAAGCCAAAGGAACTAATACCTTTGACTAGAGCCTTTCACTTGAGCTTTATATTGATGTTTCTTCAGGGCTCAAGTTGAAGGAAAGACATTCGAGAAGTCTTCAAGTAGCTCCCCCATACACAATGTGGGAAGCTTTGCTTTGCATTCATCTTTACTTGTCCATCAACATTAATTACTTGATGACATACTTTGATGAGCACCAGGCTTTCTTATAAGCACCAAGCTCATGAGAATTACCTAACCCACATAACATAGACAACACATAGTATGGGTTAGTACACAAAGCGCAATTGATAAATTCTTACCATACCACACGATCTCATGTGGCACATGATATGCACTTGTGTGTTGTCCATCTTAGAGGTCAATCTTTGATCTTCATCTTGGTCAACATTTATCTTTGCTCCATGATTAATATTGATGTCTTGAAGGCCCTATTGATATCTTCACTATGCTTCATTTCTTCAAGACATAATAACCAATATCTCAATTCAACATGACCATATCAAGTTTCTCCTTGAATATCATATTGGACATCATTTGCCCGTTCTCATGCTCCAACATAGTATCTTGAGAGGCACAATGAATTCTTCACTTGAATTACTTGCTTGAAGACATAATAATCCCCGACTCAACAAATGAGCTCATAATGATCCTATCATCAAGCATATATAGAATTCTTCTCTTTAATCATTCTCTCAAAATCTTGATCCATCATGGTTCAACCCATAAGCCTTGATGCATGCACAACAATATGTATATGGCATTCATTTTGAATCCATTATATCTCCTTCTTGCATCACCATGGAATAAACATCCTTCAGTTCATCCAATATTCTTCATGCATTGGAAATGGAACTTTCCTTCAAATGTATAACTTAATGCAAACATTAGTCCATTAGGATTGTCATTAATTACCAAAACCACACATGGGGACTACATGTACTTTCAATCTCCCCCATTTTGGTAATTGATGACAATCTCAACAAAAGGGTTTATATAATGAATTTTAACCCAAGTTTGCAATTTACCCAAGGATAAATTGTATACTTGGGATAGATTTGATAGCATCAAGTGTCACAAAGATACTTGAGTTTATCGCACACGGTGTACTAACATCGAAACACTACACAAGTATTTGATGTTAGTAGAACCACAATATATAGAGCAAGCTTCCCCACAATATATGCATGTGTGAATGAACTTTGAATTTCCTTGCATATATTGTTTGTCATACATTAGGTGGAGTTTACTCTATATATTCATTCATGCAACAAACATATGTAACCAGGTAGATAAGCATGAATGAACAACAAGCACTTAAAATACTTATCATAAAGCACTTAAAATACTTATCTTAAACCCTCTAAACTTCTCCCCCATTGGCAACAAATGCCAAAATGGGAAAAATATAGAAGCCAATATATTATGAGTTCCTCCTTAATGTGTGCGTATTACAAGATGTGAGTGAAAATTAAATGCACATATTCAATGAGGAAAATTTGAGGAGTTCGGGATCTATAGAATGCACCAAGATATTACGATACGAAAATAAGCATTCTATATGTGAAAAAAAAACTTTTAAAAAAATCCAAAGAACATATTTGTGGACAATATATAATATGAATAACTAGTTTGATCATCATCATGAAAATGTGTCCAAAATACATTCAAAACACACGAGTACGCAAGATTATACGCACAACATACAAGCACTCATGCCACAACCTCTTATCAAAACTACCATAAGAATAAAAGGAAACAACAAAGTGGCCGGCAAGGAATAAATGATATCAAGAAAGGATATGAACTTTCACATGTATAAAATTTCTAAGAGGCCAACAATAAACATGATATGTATCCAAAAAGAAACCCGTATACACAAAAAAAAAGTTGTAATTGATAAGAACATGATATCCACAGGTGAATCCACTATTATATAACTTTGAGCCTAGCATAAGAGCAAGGCACATGGCACAAAGCACATGGCACAAATTGATCTCATTTGCATAACACAAAGTGGCGCAAGCAATCAAAAGATCCGACGAGTCGGAAGGATAAAAGAATATTATGATTTGAGCAAATGAGTGTTCTAAGGAAAATAGAGAAGCTCCCCATGATTTGTGCACTATATAGATTTTTTTTATTTGGAAACAAGTGCACAAAATAGGATCATCACTCCCCCAAAATCAATAGGAACACACAATGATTGCAAGCAAACATAGATAAGAAAAGAAGCCTAGCATTTGCAACAAACATATGGTTAAGCAATATGTACATGAGGCAACCTAAGAATAGGCACAACCAAAATGATGTGTGAGAGTCACGTCAAAGCACTTGAGAAGACTATTATAAGGATGGGAATTAAGCATCAACATAGTATTGAGTAAATGAGATACAAAGTGCAAGACATGTCCTTCCCACTCACATGAAGTTAAGAAAGCCACACACACATCAAGCAAATGGATTCACAAGCTCACTAATAGCAAATTAAAAATCGAATCTTGTGACAACCCATGATGAAGATAGGAAATAATAGGCTTGTCAAGACAAGCACGAGGACAATAATCTTCACCAAACATGAGTAGACTAAGATGCAAAGAGGTAAGACACGCACTCATACAACAAATGCTTCCACGAAGCCACCAAAGATATAAAAAGTGAATGAAATGGCGGACATGAAAGAAAAGGGATATCAACTAGAGATGTAACTTCTCTCAAGTGTATAAGATACTAGGTAGATGATAGCCACAAAGAAGGATGTACACATAAAATAGTTACAAAAGGAAGGAATAAGATATCCAAAAGGGAGTCATAAAATATACCAATGAGATCTTTGCTTGAAAGCATAGCACATGGCTTAATATAATCTTATTGTATATTAGTGAACTCCAAACACACAACCATCAAAGACATCACAACTAGCAAGAAGAGATGATTGTTGGGATGCTTTGAGAAAGGAAACAAGTATCACAGGAACGAGTCAAGAAATTCATGCCATGATGCAACCTACACAAGGCTGACCTCATTTCTATATATATATATGCATGAAGTAAATACTTGTTACCGAGATAGCATTGGTATGAAGTTGTAGATCAATAAAATGTCCAATCTTGGCTCTAATTTCCTCATAGTGCCACCACCTTCATGAATAAGCCAAGCACCCAATGCTTCTCAAATGTACCTAAATCATTTTAAGTACAATATGGTCCCCAAACTTATTGGGTCCAAAGTAGTTAGCATAACTACAACACATAGGATAAACCATTTAAATATGTGCCTATTGATATGAATTTCAATTTCATGCACATCATAGCTATTAAGAATTTGATGGATTTACCATATATATATATATATATATATATATATATATTGGATCAAATAAGGCAAACACGGCATGTGAATTTACACATAGTAAATATGCATGCACAAGCCTACCAAAATCCAGGGAGATACAAATTGGACAAATGACCACATAACCGTTAATACTTCCAATAACATCACTAGCCATTCATGTTGTCCAAAATGAATCAAAGTGACAAATCAACATATGATAGCACACAAAGTTCAACATATGAACCTAGGAAAAAAATGAGCATATAAGATATGCATTGCACACATACTCATAGGAATATCTCACTCAAGTAGATATAGGAAACTATAAACAATGAGATAACAAACTCTCATATAGAGCAATAAGATGAGTTGGAACAAAATGGTATTTCGGGTTATCATTCGGTGTAGACACCAAATAAGTACATGATCATCTATACTAACACAAGCATAACATGAGAGTTTAGAAATAACCACAATGCTTGGATAGCATAATATTAACATTCCGACTAGATAGATAATCATGTAAAGCAATAATTGGAATAGCTTTAATCAAATGATGTTCCAAATATAATTTTAAAGATAACCATGGGCAAAACCGCACAAGAATGCCATACGTAAACAAGACATTGCATGCCACGGAGATATAAGATAATCTCAAATATAAATTCTAGGTGGCATCCCTCAATTGTTCATATTAACAAGGATTGTGATATGCACAAAGCATATAACTCCCCCATAATATGATGATCCATGTATTATCCACAAGAAGCAAATGAAACCCAACTAAGGATAATTAATGGATGAGAATTTGAGTTTCAAATGAGCTTTGCATACCACATAGTACCTAGATAATATTGCACTAACAATACTAGATGGTATCCCACATACATACACATTTAAGGTTTGTAATATCCGTAAAACATAGCACTCCCCCATAATGTGATGATCCAGCCAAGAAAGATTCAACTAATGAAGCAATAAAAGCTTGAAACCACACACGCACAAATATATGAAGTGCATTGTGACCTACACATGCTAGATAACACAAAGCAAGCGTACTAGGAAGCACAACTATAAAAGCACATGCTAGGTACAAAACCTAACAATGCAAGGGACATAGTAACTTTCAATGTAAACAATGCAAGTACAAGTTACCGCAAAGAGGAGCATTGGATTGATAGATATGATGATAATCCACTTGACTTGGCATTAGCCATAACATATGGTGAAAATAGTTTTTCTTCATGAAGTAGCCAAATCTCCAATGCCATCCACACACATATTGATCAAGTTTGAGGTTGATGGTCCCCAACCAAGTTGGGTCCTAAGAAGTTAGTAACAATAGGCTTGGCAACCCAAATGGTCTTATCCACTTTCAAACTTCTTTGGGAACCCACAAACTTGGCAAACACATTGCCAACAATATCCTTCCTTAGCGAATAATGATTATTGACTATAGGAGGCTTAGATATGTTACCGTTGGGACAAGATGAAGCTATGTGTCCCTTCTTACGGCAAATATAGCAACATGTGCTCCCCTTTCTCTTCTTCTTTACCTTTTCAACTTGGAGAGCATTATCTTGGTTAGGCATGGGAAGAGGCCTTTCATTATCTTGATATTGAACTTGAGTCCACTTCCCTTGATGCTTCACATTTGAAGCCTTCTTCTTCAATGGACAAGATCTCACATGGTGTCCAACATTCTTGCACTTGAAGCAAGTAATGTTGGCTGAATTCTTGACTTGATCTTGTCCCTTCTTATTGTTCTTGGACTTCTTCTTGTTGGAGATGAAATCAAGTCCTATTTTGTCCTGAGGGTCCTTCTGCACACTCAAGACATTATCACAACATTTTTCCAAGTCTTTCTTCAAACTAGTGACTTGGGCCTTGAGCTCTTTATTTTCCTCTACAAGGTTAGTATTAACAAAAGAACTAGAGGAAGTAGAAGCTTCATTGTTAGAGCAACAAGGCATGGTGAGCAATTCATTACAAGATGTACCAATATCATGTAGAGAGGAATTGTAAGGACTAGCACATGACAATAAGGCATTTCGAGTAGAAGATGTGCTAATATCCACATGAGACTCACATGATTTTACCTTGGTGACCATAGCCTCATGATCTAAGTTTAACTCATAATGAGAGATTAGAAGATCCTCATGAGTGCCTGAGAGCTTTTTATGACTTTCTCCCAATTTCCCATAATTGCTAGTTAGCAAATCAAGTTGAGTCCTTAGCTCAAAATTTTCTTTTAATATCGATGCTTCACACAAGATAGAGTTAGTTGCACAAGCATCATTATCAATATGAGAGTAGCATGTAGAAGCTAGAGACTCCGCATGAGTAGCTTGAAGTTCCTCATGAGACTTAGAGAGTTTGGTGAGCTCTCCTTTGACCTTCTTGTAGTCAAGGTCAAGGTGCTCAAAATCCTCTTTAAGTTTACAATGAGTAACTTCAGTCTCTTCTTTTAAAGACCTCAAGTCACTAAGACATTGATGAGCCATAGCAAGTTCATGTTCAAGTTGTTCACTTTTTGCTTGCTCGTAAAGAAATAAGTCGTTACATTTTTGAAAGCAAGCAAGAACATCTTGGAGCCTTTTATAAGTCTTATTTTTATCTCTACGAAGAGTTTTCCCAATCTCATAGAGATTTTGAGTCAAGACTTCATAATCTTCCTCATTACAACTATCATCATTATCACTAAGAGAAGATGATACCTCGTCATTACCTCTTGCCATGAGGCACATGTGAACAAAAGGGGTTGATGATGATTCTTTTGTAGAAGAGGGTTCTTCATCAATCAAGCATGCCTCATCTTTCTTGATTTCCTCTACATGGTTAGTCATAGAAAAACTAGAGGAAACCAAAACACTTCTATCATGGCAACTTGGGAGATCAAGCATACCATCACAAATGAGCTTAACACCATAATTACAGGATATTTCTTCACTCACCATGTCATTACCTTGTGGTATGCCACATGTTGGTGAAGTGAAAGATGTCGAGGTATGCAAGTCATCGGAGGTGGAAGCAATAGAGAGCTCTTCATGATTTAAAAATGTGGAGAACTCCTCCATTAACTCCCCCAAAAGAATATTGTCTTCATCAAGATTGGACCCACCATATATATCTTCAATTTTGGTCCAAGCATCATGAGCCAACGAACAAGACGAGATTGACTTGAACACCTTGAAGGTTATAGCTTGGTGAATGATACTTAAAGCTTCATTATCAAGATGCATATCACCAAGTGACGGAGATTGTCCATCCTTTAGTTTTGAATTCCCTACAACCACAATCCGCAAAGCATTTGGACCCATGGCCCGAAAATGACAAAGCATGTGTAATATCCACATAATGTAATTTGTGCCATTAAAACAAAATGTGTCATCGTGCACTAGTTCACTAGTCGACATCGTTACTCTCTAGGCGGTTAAGCCTAATAAGGAGAGACCTTGCTCTGATACCGATTGAAAGGACCACGATGTTGCCTAGAGGGGGGTGAATAGGCGTTTTAAAATCTTTTACGGATTTGGCTATATCCTAATGCAGAAATAAACTAAGAGGATACTTTTCAAGCACAAATCCTAAATATACTAATCTCACTAAGTGCACCAACAACTTAGCATAAACAAGATGAGAACAACGAGGATATGAGTAAGCACAGGTAAGTCACACAAACTTACTCAGTGTATATCACGAGGTATGGAAATGAATAATACACACAACCACAAGTAAGCAATACAAGCTTACACAAATTGTATCACAATATATGGAATTGAATGATACAAGCAAACTTAAGTAAGTTACACAAACTTACTTGAGAAATATCACAATATATGGAAGTTTATAACACAAGTTAGCAATTCACACTAATCACAATGTATATCAATAGTAGCAAGTATGAATTGCGGAATATGAAGTGTAGGCCTAAATAATCTCTACAAGGAAATGGCCAACACAATATAATCAACCACCACAATATAATGAGGACAACAAAATATAGTGAATGCACGGTCAAATGACCAAAGTAAACCACAAGTAAGGAGTTAGGGTTAGGGATAACCAAAGTCACGGAGACGAGGATGTATCCCGATGTTCACTTCCTTGGAGGGAAGCTAGTCACTGTTAGAGAGGTGGATGTTACCACAAAGGCACACCAACGCCACGAAGGCTCACCCTATTCTCCTTGAGATATCACCACGAAGGCGATTCTCAACCACTAGTGGTAGACCTTGAGGCGGCCTCCAAACCTTCACAAACTTTCTGGGGGACAAATCACAAGTTGATTCCTCACCGGAGCACTCCTACCGCCTAGGAGTCTCCAACCTCCAAGAGTAACAAGAACAAAGGGGAAATGCTCAAGACTTGCTCAAATCACGAATTCCTTTGGTCAAGAGAGGGAGAGGGAGTGGATCTATCACTTGATTGGAAAATCTCTCAAGAACTCTCATGAATCTCTTCGGGATCTAAGATTTGGTGTAGGAGAAGTGAGAGGGAGCCTTTTTGTGTTCTAGGGTTCATATGAATGTGTTGCTCAACCTTCTCCCGGGGTGGAAGAAGGTTATATATAGTGCTAGTGCAAATATGGCCATTGGAGTGTAAGTGGCTGTGTCGGGCCGGACATCCGGGCCTGGGGCCGGACATCCGGATGCTGTGAAGTGTTCACACAAGTACGCAGAAAAACAGGTTACAGGGCCCGGACATCTGGCCAAACTTGGGGCCCCGGACATCCGGGCAAGTGCCGGACATCCGGCGGGCACAACCAACATTTGAAAACAGGTTCTGGAATTTGCGGGCCGGATTTCCGGGAGGATCCCGAACATCTGGGGCGACCGGGAAGCCCGGACATTCGGCCAAGTCCCGGATGTCCGGCCATCAAAAAAACAGCAGGAACCCCAAAACTGAAACATGCATAACTTTTACATCCGGACTCCGATTTTGATGATCTTGGGCTCGTTTTGAAGCTATGGAAAAACTCCAGGTCCTAACATATAGAACCACCCAATATAAGCCAAAATGGAGGGTGCAAAGCATGCAATGGTTATACATATACTTTGGGGAACCTAGTTGGCTTTGGATTTTCTTTTGAGATATGTAGGCATATTGTATTTGTATTGGATAGGAGCGAAATATGCCTATGTTGGAATATGATGTGAGAAGAATAGAAATAGATGATGTTGACTTGAGTAAATCCATCACTAACCCCTTTGATCCCCTCTTAATAGTGCGGGATCCCTATAACTCAAGAATCATAAAAGAACTATACTAGATAGCTTCCGAAAACTCATTCCTGAGCATATATCCTTTTCGATGGTCATCGATCCTCACATCTAAAGCCAAAGGAACTAATACCTTTGACTAGAGCCCTTCACTTGAGCTTTATATTGATGTTTCTTCATGGCTCAAGTTGAAGGCAAGACATTCGAGAAGTCTTCAAGTAGCTCCCCCATACACAATGTGGGAAGCTTTGCTTTGCATTCATCTTTACTTGTCCATCAACATTAATTACTTGATGACATACTTTGATGAGCACCAAGCTTTCTTATAAGCACCAAGCTCATGAGAATTACCTAACCCACATAACATAGACAACACATAGTATGGGTTAGTACACAAAGCACAATTGATAAATTCTTACCATACCACAAGATCTCATGTGGCACATGATATGCGCTTGTGTGTTGTCCATCTTAGAGGTCAATCTTTGATCTTCATCTTGGTCAACATTTATCTTTGCTCCATGATTAATATTGATGTCTTGAAGGCCCTATTGATATCTTCACTATGCTTCATTTCTTCAAGACATAATAACCAATATCTCAATTAAACATGACCATATCAAGTTTCTCCTTGAATATCATATTGGACATCATTTGCCCGTTCTCATGCTGCAACATAGTATCTTGAGAGGCACAATGAATTCTTCACTTGAATTACTTGCTTGAAGACAGAATAATCCCCGACTCAACAAATGAGCTCATAATGATCCTATCATCAAGCATATATAGAATTCTTCTCTTTAATCATTCTCTCAAGATCTTGATCCATCATGGTTCAACCCATAAGCCTTGATGCATGCACAACAATATGTATATGGCATTCATTTTGAATCCATTATATCTCCTTCTTGCATCACCATGGAATAAACATCCTTCAGTTCATCCAATATTCTTCATGCATTGGAAATGGAACTTTCCTTCAAATGTATAACTTAATGCAAATATTAGTCCATTATGATTGTCATTAATTACCAAAACCACACATGGAGACTACATGTACTTTCAGTCGGGTCAACCCATATTGTAAATTTCTATACATGGTCAAATAGATGGCATCCTTTTGGGGAGATGTTCTAGCTTTTTTTTTCTTAACCAACAATGACTTTTAATGTATAATAGGTGCATGTACCGATGCTAATGCAGTGGCAAGCAAAATCTTTTAATTTCGACAAGGGGCAAGCGATTAGTACACAAAACGATATCAAACAAGACCTCGCATGTTGTATTATTGTTTGAAGTTCTCGCATATCATAGGATCGCTTCCAAAGATAGTACTATTCCCTTGAGGGACTATAAGGAAGAAATGTGTGCGACTTTCATGTATAGAGATAAGATATTTCTAATTACCATAGGGCCACCGATTCGTACAGCAAAACCTCACCACATGACAAGTCCTTGGAAAAGTCCTTGGATGCAATCCAATGCACTAAAATGGAAAACCATTGTACGCAAGTACACAATCATATTTCTCAAGACATACATCCTTTGGTATACATTTTGTATCATTTTCATTTTTTAATTGTATATCTGTATGAATATATCAGTATCCAGACCCAAATATTATTCGATAAAATGACCAAATAAAAATAAGAAAAGTAATAGCAAATATGAAATTTTAAAGTAAATCTAGCAGCGCAATTTACCATCCAACTATTTTAATTAATATATTAATTTTATTTCTTTAAAAGGCAGACAAGAAGTAGTAAGAATGAAAATATGTGGACGTAACATGACTCATATGTATCGACAAACTTTGAGTGTTTCTTTCAATGCATAAACAAAATAAGTAGTAGTACCAACATGAGTGTGTTGGGCAGTACAAGAGTGTGTCTGACCTGAGTAGAATGAAGATGAGTGAAAGAATACACCATATTACTTGAAATAGGAACGACTATAAATGTTAACTTGAGAATGTCGAGTAAATGTGTGTGTATAAATAAAAATCGATAAAAGATGCTCTATGCAAGTTTTTCATGTATGTCCATGTGAGTTTGGGACCCACTTACCAACAGGCATATTGAAAGAGCAACAAACTGTTGTGAGACACCAACCTAAATTCTTGGAAGCAACAAATCATGCCAAAAGTGGATGAAGGACATATTTCGAGTAAGATGAACATGTATTGGAGCATATGGATGCATGACATCATACTAACCGAGTAACATATAATAGCAAAGCCCCTAATTATGGGATAGGTGGAGGAAAGGTGAAATGAATAGGTGTAAGCCATGGATATTAATCAATGTTTTGCTTAAAATTTCTATAAAAAGGTGTTTTGAAACAACTGTACCAATATATTTCTCCTTTGGTGTCTAATTATCTATGGTGCATGAATAAGAAAATCATATACTGAGAACAACATGCACAATCAAAAAATTCAAAATTTACAATCAATATAAAATGTAATATAATTTACAATTAAAGCTAATATTGTTTTATTCTTTGCAGAGTTTTTTTCATCTAACAACCATCTAAGATATTACAAATGCATATTTATATGAAAGTAGTTCGAGAACATATATAAATGAGGAGAAGTATGGCAGTACATAGTAAGTCTAGCCGCGCAAATGCGCGGGTAACTCCGCTAGTTTAGATTACTACACACTGTTCTGTTTTTGATAGATTATGTTTTTGATGCGTTGTTTGCTTATTTTGATGAATCTATGGATTGTATCGGGGGGGTATAAGCCATGATGAAGTTAGAATATAGTAGGTATAATGCAAAAATAAAATATGAATGGGTTTGCAACAGTAACTGAAGTGGTGATTTGCTTTATTATACTAACGGATCTCACAAAGGTTTTGTGAAGTTTTGTGTGGATGAAGTGCTCGAAGATCGAGGAGGTATTGATATGAGACGAATGAGGAGAGGCAAGAGCTCAAGCTTGGGTATTACCAAGGCACCCCAAGTAAATATTTAAGGAGACTCAAGCGTCTAATCTTGGAGATGCCACGGAAGGCATCCCATCTTTATTCAACAATTATCAGTATGTCTCAGTTTTTGTTTTGTTCACATGATATGCGTAAATTCTTGGAGCGTCGTGTGCTTTTTATTTTTATTTTAATAATGCACCATGCTAGTGTGAGATAGTCCTTGGTTGATTTATAGAATGCTTCATGCACTTCACTTATATTAGTATGGCTTTATAGAATGCTTCATGTGCTTCACTTATATCATTTGAAGTTTGGATTGCCTATTTCTCTATATGTAGAAAACCGTTATTTGTATAATGCTCTTTAGCTTCACTTATACTTATTAGAGCATGGTATTTTGTATAAAGAATTAAACTCTCATGCTTCACTTATATCTATTTAGAGAGTTAACAGGAATTGGTCATTCACATGGTTAGTCATAAAATCCTACATAAAACTTGTAGATAACTGAATATGATATGTTTGATTCCTTGCAACAGTTTTGCGATATAGAGATGGTAATATGTGGGAGGTACTAGTGAATGATTGTGGTTTAGTAAGAATATTGGTGTTAAGATCTATGATTCCCGAAGCATGCACGTATAGTCTCTTGTTATGCTAAGAAGTTGGAGCATGCTTTATTATTGATTGTCTTCCTTATGAGTGGCGGTCGGGGACGAGCGATGGTCTTTCCCTACCAATCTATCCCCCTAGGGGCATGCGTAGTAGTACTTTGCTTTGAGGGCTAATAAGCTTTGGCAATAAGTATGTGAGTTCTTTATGACTAATGTGAGTACATGGATTATACGCACTCTTACTTTTCTGCAATTTGCTAGCCTCTTCCATACCGTGCATTTCTCTTTGCCACGTTAGGTCATTGCACATCCTGGTACATCGCCAGAGGCATTCATATAGAGTCATATTTTGTTCTAGTATCGAGTTGTAATTTTGAGTTGTAAGTAAAATAAGTGTGATGATCATCATATTCATTACTTGAGCATTGTCCTAGTGAGGAAAGGATGATGGAGACCACGATTCCCGAACATCGGCATGAGACTTCGGATGAAAAAAAGAGGCCAAAAAGAGCGCAGCACAAAAAATAAAAAATAAAAAAATGAGAGAAAAAGAGAGAAGGGGCAATGTTACTATCCTTTACCACACTTGTGCTTCAAAGTAGCACCATGGTTTTCATATAGAGAGTCTCATATGTTGTCACTTTCGTCTACTAATGGGAATTTTTCATTATAGAACTTGGCTTGTATATTCCAATGATGGGCTTCCTCAATTGCCCGAGGTCTTGAGCAAGAAAGTTGGATGCACACCCACTTAGTTTTTATATTGAGCTTTCATACACTTACATCTCTTAACGCATCCGTTGCATGGCAATCCCTACTCCTCACATTGACATCAATTGACTGGCATCTCCATAGCCCGTTGATTAGCCGTGTCGATGTGAGACTTTCTTCCTTTTTTGTCTTCTCCATATTAATCTCTACCACCGTATATATTCTATTCCATCCATAGTGCTATATCCATGGCTTTGCGCTCATGTATTGCATGGGGGTTGAAAAAGCTAAAGTGTGTTAAGAAGATGGGGCATGACAAGAATATATGATTTTTTAGGGATAACGTTCTTTAGCATTGATATTTTGAAGGACATGATTGTTTATTGGGATGCCTGAGTATCGATGTCTTTATGTCAAAATATAGACTATTGCTTTGAATCAGTCGTGTCTTAATATTCATGCCATGATTAGATTATATGATCAAGATTATGCTGGGTAGCATTTCGCATCATTTACCTACTCGAGGATGAGCAGGAATTAAGCTTGGGGATGGTGACATGTCTCCATCGTATCTATAATTTTGGATTGTTTCATGCCAATATTCTATAACTTTTATATACTTTTGGCAATATTTTATATTTTTCCTAGGACTAACATATTGATCCAGTGCCCAGTGCCAGTTCCTTTTTGTTACATGTTTTTTGTTTCGCAGAATATCCATATCAACGAAGTCCAAATGCGATAAAAATTTATGGAGATTTATTTTGGAATATATGTGAATTTTTGGAAGAATAATCGAGGCAAGATGGTGCTCGAGGGGCCCACTAGGCATCAGGGTACGCCTAGGGGGTAGGACACACCATGGTACCTAGTGAGCACCTCGTAAGTCAGTTGACACCCCAAGAAAGATAATATTCAGAAAACATTCATGTTCAAATTTCAGCTTTATCGGAGTTATGGATCTCCGGGAATTTAAGAAACGGTGAAAGGCCAGAAAACGGGAATGCGAAACAGAAGAAAACAGAGAGAGAGAGAGAGAGAGAGAGAGAGAGATCCCATCTCGGATGGACTCTCGCCCCTATGGGTGCCATGGAGGCCAAGGTCCAGAGGGGAAAACCTCCTCCCATCTAGGGGGAGGCCAAGAAAGAAGAAAAAGGAGGGGGCTCTCTCCCCTCCCTCTCGGTAGCGCCGGAACGCCGCCGGGGAAACTATCATGATGGCGATCTACACCAACAACTTCGCGGCCGTCACCAGCAACTCTCTCCCCCTCTATGGAATGGTGTAACACCTCTTCTCCCCACTGTAATATCTACTTAAACATGGTGCTTAATGCTACATATTATTATCCAGTGACGTGTTGCCATCCTACGATGTTTGAGTAGATTATTTTTGTCCTATGGGTTGATTGATGATCGTGATTGGTTTGAGTTGTATGCTTTATTTTGGTTCTATCCTATGGTGCCCTCTGTGTTGCGCAAGTGTGTGGGATTCCCACTGTAGGGCGTTGCAATACGTTCATGATTCTCTTATATTGGGCAGCGTGAGTAACGGGAACGCATACCCGAGTAAGTGGGTTGTCGCATATGGGAGTAAAGAGGACTTGATACTTAATGCTATGGTTGGGTTTTACCTTAATAATCTTTGGTAGTTGCGGATGCTTGCTAGAGTTCCAATCATAAGTGCATGTAATCCAAGTACGGAAAGTATGTTAGCTCATGCCTCTCCCTCATATAAAATTGCAATAATAATTACCGGTCTAGTTATCGATTACCTAGGGACAAATAAATTTCTTGTGTTATAAAAATCTTTCTACTAAACAACTAACTTTTATTATCTTGCAAATTGCTCGTAGTTTTATTTCCGGTAAGTAAATCTAGTTTTTTTCTTGCAAACCTATCCCTAAACCTACAAATTAGTTTCATACTTGTTCTATGTAAAGCGAACGTTACGTGTGCATAGAGTTCTATCCATGCTCGATAGAACTTGAAGGGAATATTGATTCTACCTTTAACTCCTCGTTGGGTTCGATACTCTTATTTATCAGAAAAGCTACAATTGATTCCCTATACTTGTGGGTTATCACGCTCCTATATTTACCCACACTACTTACCCAACACCACACTAAACCCTCTTTCACCAGCTCTCCTCTTCCACCTCTCTGTTTCACCACGTCTCATCTTCCACCTCTCTGTTTCACCACCTCTCCCTCACCATGAACTCCAACTCGAATCCCAACCCTTTCCTCTAGGGCATTGGATGGGGCCCTTCTTCTTTGGGTGTTTGCTGGGTGACCGTGTGAAGTTCGAGAACACCATGGAAGTGTGCTCGAACTTCAGCAACATCGAAGACATGCACAAGGCCGACGCTGTGATTAAGAATGCTATGCCGAACGTGCTGAAGACATTGATTCCTAACCCAGCCAAGGGAGCAATGTCAGTGGACATCCTGCGCTGGGCCATGAATTAGGCAGACTCCAGCGACGCTGTACAGAGGGCAAAATGGGCCAAGTACAGGGAGTAAAGGTGCCTCAAGACCACCGCGGCGCAACGTACTGGACTAGGTCGTTCGTGTCGCTGGAGGAAAACAATGACGTGGTGCATATGGTGGCCAGGGCACCGGCGGCAGGCTACCGTGCAAGACCCATTGTTCTTGACGAAGATGATGAGGATGAAAAGAAGATAGCTATGCCCCCCTCCCCCCGCTCTCGACGCGACTCCAGGGTCGCCGCAGGTAGACAAGAAACTTTGTACCCCAATCCCCACCCTGATGTAATCGAAAAATGACCCTATGAACCCTAGAAGCCGTCGGTGCAGAATTGATGGATTGGAGTGTTCATCGGCAGTGTTTTCCATAATCCCTCACCCCCGATATGTTCAACCCCCTCCCTAACTCTTCAACCGTGTGTGCAAATCAAATCTAACCCGAGTCGAAAGCAGTAAATCTAGAGATAGGGCAAAGACTTGCATGCCATGGCTGATGCACTCTGATGGAATTCTACAGTCCCTCCGGTGGTAGCCGTCATCTTGAATCGTCCTGCAGTCGCTCCGGTGGTCACCACTGCCGGTGTTAGTGGGGAAGAGGGGAGAGAGCGGTGAGGGTAATTTATGATGACGCTTCAGGAAACAACACGATGTAGAGACCACACCCACGTGTGCACCCACCCATGCCCATGTGCCCAGGGTTGCATCGCTCGGGCCTGGCTCCAGAAAAATAGCTGATTTGGGCGTTCCTATGGATGCATGTTAGCAGGCTTGCCAATACCACGCCATCCTCCCAACCACCAGCCACGGCCGACGAAGGAACGGCCCAAGGCCCAGACAGGAGAGCCCGCAAGCCCAACAAATGACTGGCTGGCGAGGAGCGGGTGAACACGACCCAGGAAGCATAAAGAAGGGGATCGATCTCTGGACAGGCATCGGGGGACTCGATCAGAACTAGTGACTGTGGCTTTCTCTCCTACCTCGCTGTCAACCCTACCCTCAATTCTTGCTTCTTCCAATTCCAGCACAATTGTGTGTATATCCAGTTGTAAGATGAACCTATAGGCTGTAGCTACTCTGAATTCTCCCAAACCTAAACCTATAGCTACTCTGAATCCCTTATGTGCAAGGCATCTCTGAGGAGCTGAAGCAGTAGCTAACACTTGGTATCAGAGCCAGCATTGTCATGCCTTCCTGAGGGGCTTCTCAGGGGGATGGGATGTTAGGGCTGTTGTGTTGAATATTAGTTGGGCTACATGCCCACTTAACAATTTCAGAAAATCCCTAAGGGCCCATTGTTGGTGTCAAAACCGGCGGATCTCGGGTAGGGGGTCCCGATCTGTGCGTCTTAGGCTAATGTTAACAGGAGGCAAGGGACACAATGTTTACCCAGGTTCGGGCCCTCTCGATGGAGGTAAAACCCTACTTCCTGCTTGATTGATATTAATGATATGGGTGTTACAAGAGTTGATCTACCACGAGATCGTAGAGGCTAAACCCTAGAAGCTATCCTATGATGATTATGATTGTGATCGTCCCCCTAAGGACTAAACTTTCCGGTTTATATAGACACCGGAGAGGGCTAGGGTTTACATGGAGTCGGTTACAAAGAAGCAAATATAATATCCGGATCGCCAAGCTTGTCTTCCACGCAAAGGAGAATCCCATCCGGACACGGGGCAGAGTCTTGAGTCTTGTATCTTCACGGTCCCACAGTCCGGCCAAAGTATATAGTTCGGCTGTCCGGATACCCCCTAATCCAGGACTCCCTCAGTAGCCCCTGAACCAGGCTTCAATGACGATGAGTTCGACGCACAGTTTTGTCTTCGGCATTGCAAGGCGGGTTCCATCTCCGAATACTCCAAGGTAATTATCGAACACTTAAACCGTGTCTGGATCTGCAAGATGATCTTCACATACTACCGTAGAGAGCATAGCATAAATCTTATCTGCTAGCATTTTTTGTATGTCGTGCCCCTGCATCGTGGCCCAGCCCAATACGAACCGGTTTTTCTTGGCCCACTTCGATACGCGTTGCGAGGCGGTTTTATTGGCATGCCCTGCCAAAGCAGAGATCGTGTTCCCCTTATTACGGGATGTTCCATCAATACGGGCGTGCGCAACTCCACGACGACTGTTGGTATGACTCTGTGTTTTTAGATAAGATTCAAGCGGTCATGCTAAGGACCTTGATATTCACCCCCTTTATAAAGGGGGCGAGGCCTATACCTCTTTTCCACCACCCTTGTGCCCTTTCGCATCTCGAGTTCTAACACCCGAGACCCAAACTCAAACACCCCAGATCCTCCAATATGTCCATATCCAACCCTCAAGGCCAGTGGGTAGCCTCCTCGGTCAGAGAGGAGGACATTGTGAGGCTTAGGGTGGTCGGATATCTGACTGCCGACATCCAGCATAGGCTTCCTGCTCTAGGGCAGGTCATCCCTACTCCCGAGCCTAATGAGAGCGTCGTATTTGTTTCTCACTTCCTCCGCGGATTGGGACTCACCCTTGATCCCTTTGTGAGGGGGCTCATGTTCTATTACGGGTTAGATTTTGACGATCTAGCTCCAGACGCTATCCTCCATATCTCGTCATCCATCATTGTGTGCGAGGCTTTTCTCCACGTCACACCACACTTCGGCTTATGGCTCAAGATCTTCAATGTGAAGCCGAAGATGATTGAGGGGCGACATGCGGAGTGTGGAGGTGCCGTAATAAGCAGGAACGCCGATGCCCCATGGCCAGAGGGTTCTTTCCCAGAGGTGTCCGATTTATGGTAGCGGAGGTGGTTTTACGTCACGGCTCCCGGAGGCACAAAGTGGGTGTGTCACGCCCAAGATGCGAACCTATCCTAAAGGAACTCGAAGGTCCCACCAAGGATAGAAGCGCATCTTGAAGACGCTTTTGCAAGGTGGATATCATTACATCAACATTACATAATAGATGGGGATACATACAAAAGGCATACAATGCCACACGAATACAACATCATCTTACATAAGAGCATCATCCGACTATGGATGAACCACAAATAGAAACTCAAACGACATCCACCCTGCTAGCCCAGGCTACCGACCTGGAACCTATCCGTTGATCGAAGAAGAAGTAGAAGAAGAACTCCAAAACAGGCAAACATTGCTCCCGCGTCATGATCATCGCATAACCTGTACATGCTACTGTTGTTGTAGTAATCTGTGAGCCACGAGGACTCAGCAATCCCATTACCATGGGTATCAAGACTAGCAAAGCTTAATGGGAAAGGAAGGGGTAAAGTGGTGAGGTTGCAGCAGCGACTAAGCAATGTATGGTGGCTAACATACGCAAATAAGAGCGAGGAGAGAAGCAAAGGAACGGTCGTGAAGCTAGCAATGATCAAGAGGTGATCCTGAACTCCTACTTACGTCAAACATAACCCAAAGACTGTGTTCACTTCCCGGACTCCGCCGAGAAGAGACCATCATGGCTACACACGCGGTTGATGCATAATTCGTATCTGGTGTCAAGTTATCTACAACCGGACATTAACAAATTCCCATCTGCCACATAACTGCGGGCACGGCTTTCAAAAGTTTAATACCCTGCAGGGGTGTCCCAACTTAGCCCATGATAAGCTCTCGCGATCAACGAAGGATATACCTTCTCAAAGGAAGACCCGATCAGTCTCGGAATCCCGGTTTACAAGACATTTCGACAATGGTAAAACAAGACCAGCAAAGCCGCCTGATGCGCCGACAATCCCGATAGGAGCTGCACATATCTTGTTCTCAGGGCACCACCGGATAGGTCAGCCTACGAGTAAAACCAACCCTCGAGTTGCCCCGAGGTGGCCCCGCAGTCTGCCCGGTTCGGACCAACACTTAGACAAGCACTGGCCCGGGGGGCTAAAATAAAGATGAACCTCGAGAGAGCGACTCCCAAGGGAAAAGTAGGTGGTGGTGAGGAAAATGGTAAAACCAAGGTTGGGCCTTGCTGGAGGAGTTTTATTCAAAGCGAACTATCAAGGGGGTCCCATAAATCACCCGACCGCGTAAGGAACGCAAAATCCGGGAACATAACACCGGTATGACAGAAACTAGGGCGGCAAGAGTGGAACAAAACACCATGCATAAGGCCGAGCCTTCCACCCTTTACCAAGTATATAGATGCATTAACTAAATAAGAGATATTGTGATATCCCAACATAATCCTGTCCACCATTGAGCAATCTTCAACTTCACCTGCAACTAACAATGCTATAAGTGGGGCTGAGCAAAGCGGTAACATAGCCAAGCAATGGTTTGCTAGGAAGGGTGAAAAGGTTAGAGGTTGGCTTGGCAAATTGGGAGGCTTGAATAGCAAATGATAGGTAGCGCAGCAAAGCGATAGAACGAAGCAACTAGCATAGCAATGATAGTAGTGAGATCCAGGGTGACGGTCATCTTTCCTGAAATCCCGCTAGGAAGAAGAACGTGTCCATGAAGAAGATGAAGCCACGAAGACGAACCAAGCGTGAGCGAGCGAATCCTCACGAGCATAGCAAGCAGGAACTATCGAGAAGAAACACACAACATGGTAAACACACCATACATAGGCAAGACAAGATGCACAACCAAGCATGATGCATGACAAGGCTACATGAAGCTACTCATGGCAAGAGATGATGCATACAAGAACAACACATCAAGGCAAGTTTAAATGAGTCCGGGATCAACATATAACACTTCTGGTAAGTCCTCATATGCAAGTTTCAAAATTGATCCAGATCTGAATAAACCTTATGTTCAAGTTGTTAAACAGCAAGTTAAGATGCACCAAAATGATCTACATGAGATTCTAGTCAAGTTACATATAAAGTTCATTTAATTCAGAGCTACGGCCTAGAAGATATGAGTAAAACAAGTTAAACATGGCATTGATGAAAAATGCATACAAACATCAAGCAAACACACCAAAACAAGGATGCAACATGATAATATGAAACTACATGCAAAATCAAGCAAGTTTCATATAGATCACACTCAAAACGGGTGAGGGAGTCCTGGACTAGGGGGTGTCCGGATAGCCAGACTATCAATATCCGCCGGACTCCAAGACTACGAAGATACAAGATTGAAGACTCCGGCTCGTGTCCGGATGGTACTTTCCTTGGCGTGGAAGGCAAGCTTGGCAATACGGATATGTAGATCTCCTACCATTGTAACCGACTCTGTGTAACCCTAGCCTTCTCCGGTGTCTATATAAACCGGAGGAGGGCTTTAGTCCGTAGGACAACATACATTACAACAATCATACCATAGGCTAGCTTCTAGGGTTTAGCCTCCTTGATCTCGTGGTAGATCAACTCTTGTACTACCCATATCATCAATATTAATCAAGCAGGACGTAGGGTTTTACCTCCATCGAGAGGGCCTGAACCTGGGTAAAAACATCGTGTCCCTCGTCTCTTGTTACCATCCGCCTAGACGCACAGTTCGGGACCCCCTACCCGAGATCCGCCGGTTTTGACACCGACATTGGTGCTTTCATTGAGAGTTCCTCTGTGTCGTCACCGATAGAGCGGATGCCTCCACCCGTCTTCAAAGGCGGTGTTTTTCGCCGGAGGGCCTTGGCCGCCGCCAAACTATCCGGCTTGGTGGTTTCTCATGACCGCTTTGTCGGCGCCGCCGGCAATGACTTCTCAAGTCGTCGGAAGCAATCTTCGCGTTAGCCCTAAAGCTGCCGAGCAGTTAGATCCAATAGAGCTCTAAATGCGTTAACGAGCTCTTGGATCGCATCGTTACTACAGGAGTCGCTACGGACTACAACCAGATTGGGCTTAAAACCGATCGAGAGATTAACTCTCCCGGGCCACCCACCACGTCGCAGTGGTAGAGGAGCATCTGGCAACTCTTTGCGGTGTTGAAAACAATTCATGTCGGATTCCCGAACCCTCCATGCGGATTCAGCGGGGGACGGACTTCGATCGAGCATTGAACTTAAAATCATGCATCGCCCGGACTCGTTGGATTGTCCCCAGAAACCAAACTTCCAAATTCGAAACCCTTGGCCTTTGAGCCTCAAGATGGGCAGGGATCCGGATTTTATTCCACCCGCCCGGACATATGCGATCTATCTCTAATCGGCAAGAGCCTCATCAAACGATACATCACTATTGGGCGATTCCTCCTGGTTATGGACATGATAAAGGACTGCCGAGAGGAAAACACAATATCAATCTTCGCAATAACTGCACGGACAAGGGAATACTAAGCGCCATTGATCGTCGCAAAATTTACGCTTCACCGATCGGCATCCATTATGCGAAATCTTGTGCGATGGAGAGTTTCGGAAAACCGAAAATCAATTTTGGGATAATCCGCCCCAAACCCGATCCATGATAAAGGCGCCTTACACTCGGGCCCCAGATGCAAAAACGAAAAACAAAAACCCAATAAGGGAAGCGGAACCGTCTTTGGAGGATGGCTCAATGGACCATGTATGCTTCATAGTACAGAGGGAGCCGTCCCAACACATAGCCTTCGAGCATATTGGATATTACGGCAGGTGGCCAAAAGCGGCGAAGAGCTTCTAGCTCCGGGAAACCACTCCAACAATACCAGCACGGTATCAACAGTCTTCAAGACTTTCGCATCAAATAATATGTGAAAACAAACAATCCGCGAACTCGCCGAAGTCTACCAAGTAGCAACAGCAAATCCATGGAGCGACACAGCTATTACCTTCAATGCCAGCGACGAGCCCACATTCGAACAACGAGCCCGGCCGCCTTTGGTACTTAGTCCCATAGTGGGCGGCTTTCGGTGACAAAAGTCCTCATGGACGGCAGCAGCGGACTAAACCTCATTTATGAGGAAACTCTGCGAAAAATGGAAATCGATTGGAGCCGTATTGAGCGAAGCAAGCACAACCTTTAGAGGAATAATCCCTAGCGAGAAGCGCTGCTGCCGGAAAATCACACTCGATGTGGTGTTCGGCTCTCCGGACAATTACAGATCCGAAGAAGCCACGTTCCAGGTGGCCTCGTTCAGCAGTGGGTATCACGCCATATTAGGACGAGAGGCATTCACAATTTTTTAAGCAATACCTCATTACGGGTACATGAAGCTCAAAATTCCTGAGCCCAGCGGAATAATCACTCTCGCTAGTGATCCGGACATAGCACTCCGCGCCGAAAACAAGACAGCCGCACTAGCCCTCGAGTCACTATCCGAAGCCTTAGCGGCAGAGGAACTCACCGCGCTGCGCTCTACGGTGAACAGGGACGATGTGATACTCGATAAAAGATCCAAGTCCACCTCCTTCAAACCAGCAGACGAGATAATAAAATTGCAGGTCCATCCAACGGACCCAACAAAGACGGCCTCCATTGGGGCACAATTAAACCCCGAAGTAGACGCCGCACTGCGCGAATTCCTTCGGGAAAATTGGGATATCTTCGCCTGGCATCCTTTGGACATGCCCGGAATCCCTCGCAGGTTGGCAGAACATAGCCTAAACATCCTAAAAGGATTCAAGCCAGTCAAACAGGCTCTTCGACGATTTTCCGAGCCCAAAAGACTGGCAATGGGAGAAGAGCTAGCCAAACTATTGGAAGCGGATTCATTAGAGATATCAAACATCCGGATGGCTAGCAAATTTGGTGATGGTACCAAAGAAGGATAAATCCTGGCGCCTCGTAGTCGATTTTAAAGACCTCAATAAAGCTTGCCCAAAGGATCCTTCCTCTCCCCGCATCGATCAAATTATCGATGCCACAGCGAGGCACGATTCGTTGTGCTTCCCGGGCGCATACTCGGCTATCATCAAATCAAGATGGCGGAAGCGCACCAAGCCGCAACGGCATTTATCACTCCATATGGACCATTCGCTTCAACACGATGCCCTTCGGACTCAAAAACGCCCGGTATAACATATCCGCGCATGATTCAAACATGTCCGCCACCCAGATCGGCAAAACAATCGAGGCATACGACGACGCGGCGCCAAAAGAAAACACGTCGAAACTTTAGTAGACGATTTGAGGCTCACATTCTACAACCTCGAGCACATGACATCAAGTGAATCCGGAAAAATGCGTTTTGGCGCATCACCGGAAAGTCGATGGGCTTCATCGTATCCGGTAGAGGAATTGAAGCAAATCCGGCCAAAATCCGAGCTCTGTCGCAGTTGGATATTCCAAAAGACCTCAAACAAATACAAAAATTAACAGGATGTGTGGCAGCCTTAAGCCGCTTTATCTCCCGTTTAGGAGAAAAGGCGTTGCCCCTCTATCGCCTCCTCAGGCACACCGAACACTTCGAGTGGACGGATGCTGCCACTGCCGGACTCGAAGAAATAAAGGCCATACTGGCAACAAATCCGGTCCTGGCTGTGCCCACTCTGGGCGAACCAATGTTGTTATACATCGCAACAACACATCAAGTTGTAAGCGCAGTCCTCGTCGTCGAACGAGCGACAGAAGGGCATAAATTCCCTCTTCAAAAACCAGTGTATTATGTATCCACTGTGTTAACCCCCTGCAAATCCCGTTACCCGCACTATCAGAAGATAGCATATGCGGTGTTCATGGCGTCTCGAAAGCTCCGGCACTACTTTCAAGAGTGCTCGATAACAGTGGCCTCTGAAGTACCACTCAATATAAATAACCGCGACGCAACGGGCAGGATAGCAAAATGGGCCATTGAGCTCTTACCATTCGACATCACTTACAAACCTCGACGAGCAATAAAGTCACAAGTTTTGGCTGACTTCGTCACCGAATGGACTGAAGCCGAACTCCCTAAAGAGTACGGCGCATACTCCAATTGGACTATGCATTTCGACGGCTCCAAAATGTTGGCGGAATGAAATTTGGCGTCGTCTTGGCGTCCCCACGGAGATACATTCAAAGATGTACTTGAGATAATGTACACGGACTCCAACAATGCCGCCCGAATCGAGGCCTGTTACATGGTCTCCGGATGGCGGTCTCCATGGGCATTCAACGCCTAGAGGTGCGGGGACTCAAACCTTGCAATATCCCAAATAAACGGAGACTTCAACGCCAAGGATCCGAAAATGGCAGCATATCGCAACGCTGTCCTAAAAATGTCAGCTCGGTTTGAAGGACTCGAATTCCATCACATAGCCCGAGATAATAACCAAGCGCCGACGTCACAGCACGCATTGGTGCGAAACGTGATGTTGTCCCTCCAAATATCTTCCTGGAACGGCTCTTCAAGCCATCCGTACTATGGGAAGAGGAGCCCGGTAGCGACAAACCGGAGAAAACCGCACCAATCGGTGATTCGGCAGATGACATAACACCCTCCGCCCATGTCATAATGGCAGTAATCGCCGCGTGGACAGAACCTTTCCTAGCCTACTTACTTAGGCGGGAACTTCCGAAGACCAAAATGAGGCCCATTGCATAGTCCGTGATCGAAGGCCTACAAGGTCCACGAGGAGAACTTTATAAGAAAAGTACCACCGAGTCCTTCAAAGGTGTATCTCCGAAGAAGAAGGGCGAAACCTCTGGCTGAAATTCATGCGGACTAGGCGGACACCACGCAGCAGCCCGGCCCTTGTAGGAAAGGCATTCCGACAGGATTTTATTGGCCGACGGCCGAGGCAGACGACGGGACTTGGTCCAGCGATCGTTTGTTGTCGACTCTTTGCTAATCGAGCCATATGCCGCCCACCGCCCCAAAACCATACCCATTACCTGGCCGTTCGCGGTCTGGGGGCTTGACATGGTTGGACCCCTTAAAGGGGGAACCCACAAGAAAAAGTACCTATTGGTCATGGTGGATAAGTTCACCAAATGGATAGAGGCCAAACCGGTCAAAACGGTAGAGTCCGGACCAGTGATAGACTTTATATCAGGGGTGGTACACCGTTACGGAGTCCCCCACAGCATCATCACCGACAATGGCACGAACTTCACAGCCGATGAGGTCAAGTCATGGTGCAAAAATATGGGCATCAAGCTCGACTATGCGTCGGTCTATCACCCTTAAACCAACGGTCAAGTGGAAAGAGCAAATGGTCTAATAATGAGCGGCATTAAACCCAGACTAGTGAGGTCACTCACTAAATCCGACACACAATGGGTCTAGGAGCTCGACTCCGTACTCTGGGGGCTGCGGACAACGCCTAACCGTACTACCGGATTCACACCATTTTTTATGGTATACGGCGCAGAGGTAGTCTTGCCCTGTGACATTATTCATGACTCACCTCGAGTGCGCATGTATGAGGAAAGAGAGCCGAGCTTGATCGGCAGGACAGCTTGGACACATTGGAGGAAGAACGTGACGTCGTGAAGGCTCGTTCCGCATTCTATCAGCAGCAGGCCCGAAGATATCACAGCAGAGAAGTACGGGCCAAGACTTACAACGTTGGTGAACTAGTTCTACGCCTGCCGGATAAGAAAAACGACAAGCTCAAGCCCAAATGGGAGGGCCCCTTCATCATCGATCAAGTACTGACCGACGGAGCATACCGTCTACGAAATGCGTCGGATCACCGACTCGAGCCGAACCCATGGAACGCAGCCCGCCTCCGATGATTCTATGCCTAGCGCCGGACTAAGAATTCGTCCCCTTCCCCCGTCCAAACTTTTACACTTCGGCTGTCTTTTGTCTCTCTTTCTATCCTTTTCACTTAAAAGCCCTTCCGGGCCTATTTTTGCATTCTTTGCATACGCATGATGTGCCATCCGCACTCATTATTCCTGGGGCTTCTTTACGTAAGCTCAATTATCTGGTTTTATACCCAGCACATGTGTCAAGCTTCCACATGTACCTTTTACTCGCCATTATATGCATCGATATGACTTAAGTTTTGGCCAAGCTGGGTTGCCTGGCTCCTGTGCTTACCCCTACGTTCCCGATTGTTCGGCTAGGAGGTAAAGGGAGCACCTCTGCGATTATTCTTGCTGGTCACCGGATGTGTACCTCGGTGGGTGAAGCCGAAAGCTAGCGTTCTTAAGGGAATATTCGGTCGGTGACTTAAAAGATGACTTTTTACCTATTTATCTACTTGCCCCCAGATGTTTTACTGCTTTCTTTGCAGTCCGGACATGCACTTTAGGGCATGCCTCCCAGGGAAAGGAACCCTTAACGGAACTATTCTCCCTGGAAGATGTTTCTTACTAACCATGTAATATAACATAACTAGTTGGCACTTGTGCGATAAAGCACTAATGACCCCTACGCCTGGTCTCCATGCATACCACGGTTGTTTCTTAACCAAAAGGTATTCGGACACACCACGGACTCTAGGGTCCCGAGGTCGAAGTTTAAAAGGTCGGCAAAGACAAGCGATCTACAATCCGACTAGAAGGCATTTCACATGTCACTTTAAAGGATAACATACATTGTCAAATTTTGATTGTATTCCTCCTCAATCCCGTCTAACAGGCTGTCTAGTTTACATCCGTTGGGAAAATTTAGCAGCCAACTCTACTTGGCTATACACTAAACTCACAGGATCTCCTTCCCATCGGGCCCCACCAGTCCAACTTCGCCATGTGGTTGGGATCCGCCTTCTTGTACCGTGTCTTCACCATGGCCCAAGCCTCCACGGCACCTTGACGGCAAGCGAAATCTTCCACAAGCAGAAGCTGCCGCGCTCCTGCAGCTTCTCCATAAGCTCCCGAGGCCCTCGGGTAGGGTGAGGGCTGGCCATAAAGCCCGAACGCGCCGCTCATTGCCTGCCGAACTCGTTCGAGTAGCTGCAACAGTTCGGGAAGTTGATCACCCATTGAAATGGGCATCTCCTCTGCAGGACGACCCGTGAGTATACCTACAAGACATATTATGTCAAAATACTTCCTCGCCGAACTCTTCTTTTCAAAAAAGTTTGCTCAAGCACTTACTATAAATGCCGCGACGAAGCCGCTGATTCTCCTTAACGGAGCCGGACAGCTCGGCCCGAGCGCCTTTCAGCTCTTCTCCGAGCTTGGCGTTGGCATCCTGGAGCTTGTTCCTTTCCTGCTGAACCCTATTCAGCACACTCTCGCCGGACTTTAGCTGGCGTAGCAATGCTTGCCTGTCCGGATCTTGTCCGCGGTACTGCAATATCATCATTAGACTCGCATGCGCATGCGCAGCGCTTATATATTTTTAATAAAATGTGTTACCGGGAGGGTCTTTCCGTCTCCTCCTGCGGCAGCAAGTCTTGACCTCAAGTTGGGCCTTGCAATCTTGCAGCTCCCGAGACAGCTGGGCGTTCTTTTCGTTAAGTGCCTGAAATTTCCAATGATCCTTAAATCAGTTAGCATAACTACTTTAAGTCTCGGGGGCTACTGGTATATACAATCATTAAAATTCCCTTACCCGTATGTCTTTCACATACTGCTCCGTGGCTATGGTAAAACCATTTTGAGCAGCACGGAGATGCGCGTCCCCTGCGTTAAAGGCATCCAATGCCTTAGGGGAAAAGAACGCTTCTTGAAATACTGTCCGGCGGCACCTATGGTTCATGGCGCTCTCCACCTCAGACTTGGTGGCGGACAGTCTGTCGGCATCCTCCGTTGGAGAAGGATCGGGCTCGCGTCTTGCGCTTGCCTCCCCCTCCAGTCCGGGCGCTGGAGCCTGGCCGGTGTTGGTCGGATCGGCAATTCCTGCGCTCGCAGATCCGCGGCGCTTTTTCTCCTACAAAGATCATGAGCACTCAGCGTTTCCTCGGAACATTGCTGAAAAATTGAATCTGAGCTATACCTTTGCGGCGACGTTTCCGTCTGCGATGCTGCGCTCCTTTTCCTTCGCTGGTTGGATGGCCTCTGTTGGTCGGCCGCCGCAGCTCGACTTCTGCCGTAAAGGCGCTTCGCAAAATACCATCATTCGCGAAGGTCGAAATGGGCGGGAAGAGATACGGTGTCCGGACTTGGTCGCGGTCACGAGAAGCCGGACTTAGTCGGGGTAGTCGCCGTAATGGCAACCAAAGCATTGTCTATGCTGAGCTGGTGATACACCCCGTCGATCAGCTCCACCTCGATGTCCGGGTCCTCTTCGGAGGCCGGATCCAGGGATCCTTCTGGATCCTCGGGTTGCGGAGCAGGACTCACCATGTCCTCCACAGTCCGGCGTAGATCCTACGCCGAAGACATAATGTAAGAAGCTTAAACTTCGAAAGCATGGGTAGAGCCCTTCGAGGTGTTAAACACCCATCCTCTAGGGTTGATCATGGAAAACCCATTCAAAGGGTTTGTCTGAAGGAAGTCCTCCTTCTCCCCTTGTACAGGCCGGACGGGATCTTTGCGGATCCTCGGTCGAATCCGCCCTTTTGGCCGTGCGGGTGGCATCGTCTTCCCCGTTGAAATCCCACATGGGGTGGCCTCTGTATTGTAGTGGCTGTACCCCTCGTTTGATGCATGTTGCCATGACTCCGATCATGGTCAAGCCGGAATGAGCCATTAATCTTATCCGACCCATCAAGTAATGGACGCTCTTGTCTTCCTCCAATCGGGGGCTCATGGGCGCCACCGAGGCGTTTCTTCAAGGGAGCAGCACTAAACTCCGGAGGCCGATCCGGACTGGTCGAGCGTGGGCGTCTCCTATATAAAACCACTCCGAGGGCGGTCTTGGGACGCCTTCTTCTGAGTACCGGATAGGTATCCGGTCCGGCGATGCGCCATATTTGGCGCCGCCCACTTGATATATGGACCCCTGGTGAGAACGGGCACGAGGCAAAACAGCCTCTTCCACAATGCGAAATGGGGCTCGATGCCCAGGAATAGCTCACAAAGAGCTACATAGCCCGCGATATGCAGGACAGAGGCGGGCGTGAGGTGGTGGAGCTGGAGTCCGTAGAACTTCAGGAGCCCGCGGAGGAACGGATGTATTGGAAATCCGAGCCCCCTTATCAGATAGGGGACGAAGCATACTTGCTCCCCCTTATTAGGGCTTGGAGTGTCCTCCGCCTGCCTCCCACCTTGATAAGTAACCAGTCCGTCCCGGACTGGGACCATGAAGGCCGGAGGGAGAAATCCCTCCGTTTGGAGCTTCACTAGCTCGTTGTGCGAAATAGAGCACCTCCTCCAATTCCCCGGCGGTGGGCTGGGAGCGCGTGAAGAAGAGCCGCGTCAACGATCCATGATGGAATGGATTTCTAGGTCAAAGGCACTTCAATGGAGTATTCGCGGGAGGAAGACGGTGCGGTTTGGATCTAGATTCATGCCTCTTTTATAGGCGGACGGCTCGCACAATTAGGGGGTGAAATGCAAAAGACACCCTGGCTTTTCGCATTCGTGCGACGCGTGGAAGAGGGCCATTATTTGGCGTAGAAGCCAAGGGACACATTATTCAAGATGAAGCCGGACATTGTTCGGCAGGTACATGGAATTTGAAGGGAGAACCCGCCTTGCAACGCCGAAGACTATAAACACGCTGGACTTATCGTCATTGAAGCCTAGTTCGGGGGCTACTGAGGGAGTCCTGGACTAGGGGGTGTCCGGATAGCCGGACTATCAATATCCGCCGGACTACAAGACTACGAAGATACAAGATTGAAGACTCCGGCTCGTGTCCGGATGGTACTTTCCTTGGCGTGGAAGGCAAGCTTGGCAATACGGATATGTAGATCTCCTACCATTGTAACCGACTCTATGTAACCCAAGCCTCCTCCGGTGTCTATATAAATCGGAGGAGGGCTTTAGTCCGTAGGACAACATACATTACAACAATCATACCATAGGCTAGCTTCTAGGGTTTAGCCTCCTTGATCTCGTGGTAGATCAACTCTTGTACTACCCATATCATCAATATTAATCAAGCAGGCGTAGGGTTTTACCTCCATCGAGAGGGCCTGAACCTGGGTAAAAACATCGTGTCCCTCGTCTCTTGTTACCATCCGCCTAGACGCACAGTTCGGGACCCCCTACCCGAGATCCGCCGGTTTTGACACCGACAATGGGGCAATGGTTCAACACATACACTCTATACAAGTTTAAAGGACAAGCTGTCCATAACAGCAACTAGGCATCTAGCAAGCATCAAAACAATATGCTACAGTACCTCAAAATAATAACAAAAGGCAAGGACATGATGTATAGGTAATGCATGACAAAACATGAACACTGAGCTATCTCCAGAAATCACTAGAACATGCTCAAAATGACATGGCAAGATTGCAAATAATAATAGCTTCAGACTTTGCAGAAATAACATCAGGTTGCAAGGTTTAGAGCTATTAAACAACATGTTACAGGAACTTAACATGGCAAACAAAGGCATGTAATGAATCTACTTATTGCATAGAACAAAAGTCTCTTAGTGACCAAGATCCAAAAAAGGCACAGAAAATATGATGGCACCTATGTAAACGTAGCAACTTATATGACAGATACAGACATGGCAGGAACAACAATAAGTAGGCATGTTGGTGAGCTTGTACCACTCACCACAGAGCAATACATGGCATGGCAAGGTGACCAACAGTAAGGATACATGTTTATGAAGCTGAGCATGGCAAGAGTAAGTTCATAGGATGCATGGACCACTAGCAAAACACATGGCAAAACTGAACTTAAAGTTAACGGGCTGACTGCAAAATTATTTAGCAGTTTGAGGGCAAGATAACAAGCTGCAGCAGGCTATAAATGCAACCAGGGGCATGGATGGATAGAGCATGACATGTATAACAAATCATCCTTAGTGAACATCTCCAGATTATGCATAGAATGACTTGTAGCAGCAGGTTTACATAGCATCACGAAATAACAGATTCAGCCTAGCAAAACAGTAACAGCAAGTACTCTACTTCACGAGCTCGATGCACTCAGTACAGGACACACAAAAATACAGGGAATGCACCTCCGTGAAGATGGAATGATGTAGTTTAAAACACATATAGAGATCAACCTCATAGGATGCATACATCAAACATGGCAAAATTGACAAATGAGCATGTTCTGTTAACAGGCAGCAGACAACATTATATATCACTCTTCCAACAACGATTCAGGCATCAAGATGGACTCAAATGGACATGATGCAATGGAACGAAATGAAGTACTCGTCGAGGCGAACAATTCGACATATTACACGCACAAAACGGAGCAGTATGCACAGAGTTATGATGCGATGAAAATGGCATGATAATGTCAAAATCTCTGGGACTTGGGAATTTCGGGGTCAACCTTCGGTTATCTCAGATCCAGATCCGGGCGCGGAGCCCGAGGATCGCCGGAGTTGGTGCCGGAGGTGGCCGGGGAGGCGAAGGGGAGGCGGACCCGCACCGGATCAGGTCGGATCCGGCCGGTTGGGAGGCGGAAGGCAATGGCGAGGGAGGCGGGGCGGTGTGGCGGCCGGGTGGCGGCGAGGCGGCGAACTGGCGGCGGCACGCTTCGAAACCGGCTGCAGACGGGCATGGGAGGCTTCAGCGGCAGGTGCGAGCATGGGGTTGGCGGAGGCGATGTGCGGGCGAGGCGGCGCGAGGCGCCGACGTGGTCCGGCTGGGCGCGCAAAGCGCGGCGGCGAGGCGCGCCCGTGGCGGGCGGAACGAGCATGAGGGCGAGGTGGGCCCGATGGGGCGCAGCAAATGGGCGGCGGAACGGCGGACGGTGGCGGCGAACATGTCCGTCGGTGGGATTTTTGTCCGGCGGCGTAGAGGAGGGTGGATCTAGGGTTAGGGGTCTATTTCATCCGAGAATTTGGAGGGGGGCACCTATTTATAGATAGAGGGAGTAGGAGAGTCCAAATGAGGTGTAGTTTTCGACCACACGATTGTGATCGAACGACCGAGAGCATGGAGGGGGTTAGGATGGGTTTTGGGTCACTTTGGAGGGGGTGTTGGGCTGCAAGAGAAAAGGGGGTTTTACGGTTACCCGGTTAACCGTTGGAGTATCAAACGGACTCCAAATGGCACGAAACTTGACAGGCGGTCTACGGTGGTGTACCAAGGCCGCTTGCAAACCTCGTTCTATTCCGAGAATGTTTAACACCCGCTCACGAAAAGAGACAAGAAGGGGACGCCGGGTGACATAGGAGTGCCGGATTGCAAAACGGACAACGGGGAAAATGCTCGGATGCATGAGACGAACACGTATGCAAAATGAAATGCACATGATGCCATGATAAAATGCAACACACAAGCAAATTACATGGCAATGACAGCGAATAATTGGTATACACCTGGGGCATCGAATCCGGGGCGTTACAGGGTGGCTGCCCCTGACTTCCGCTCAGGCCCTCCGTCACAACTGGCGCCATGGACCAATGTAGGACGGGATTGGGGGTCTGCTAGTGATGTACCAACACTGCAGAGCCGTATCCGGGAGCTTCTTGAGAGGGACATTAACCTTGTCAGCGTAATTCAGGTAATGCTAATCAGACAAATGTTGCCGTGCAAACGCCGGCCTCTCCGGATGTGGGAGTTCAATCCAGAGGGTCCACGGACTATTCTGCACTTCTTCGGCCTGACGCTCAAAGGAATGTGTAAATTATTCTTCGGACCACAAGTAAAGTGTCCGGACACCACTGAGGATGCAGGCTTAAGCTGCAATCGCCCAGATACCCAAGTAAGTAACCCCGAAACCGAACACTTCGTTTATATTTATCATAATCATTATCTGAAAATCCTCTGTGGCCAGGAATGGCTCAGCAAGGCAGAGAGAATCAGGTGTCCGACGCCACTTCCCGAAGGCTCGCCTAGTCCTACCATAGCCAAGATGCTTGGTCGGGTGCTTAGCAAAATGCCTTCAAGGAAAGACGAAGGGAAGAATAGAGAAGCCGAACTTCACACACTGCGCATCCAAACCGGGGGAATTGCTACCTCCCCAAAGGAGGATAGTCAGGGAGGGGAATCTGAGGCCTCCTCCCCGCGCGGGAAGAAGAGGGCCGCCTCCGAAGACTTGGAGACGGAGGTGCCCAAACAGGGGAAGAAAGCGTCACCGGGGGGCCCTGCCCCGAAGGGCGCCCTCACCGCGTCATGTCCGCCAACGGGCCAGCCCTCAACCGAGCTGTAAGTTAATCGTAAATTCGAAGGTACTGCTTTTCTTCAAGAACAATAACCAGGATCCATTCTTTGCAGTCTGGCTAGCAGCTCTTCTCGACAGAGTCGTCCTCGGGGGATCTCCCTCCGGAGATGATGGAGAGTGAAACCCCACCAACGTCTCCACCTCATGAGACGGGCGACCCCGAGGTGTCGTCATGGAGGAGTCCGGATCCGCCGAAGCCAGAAGCTAATCCTTTGGCCGCCCTGAGCCCAGAGCGTTTGACTCCCACGGGGGGCGATGAGAAGGGTCCGGCACAGTTCGGTGTCCGGGCGGACACACTGACGGGCCTTCTGGAGCGAGCTACTCTCTTGAAGGAGCACCATTCATTAATGAGCATGGTGCTCGGGAAGATTTCCTCCGCCACAAGCGGGTTGAGTGAAGCCTTTACGAGCCTGCTCAGAGGCTTTGAGGTATGTCATGAAAAAAATACGTGATTTTTGGCTGTGACGCACGCGCTAGGTGTGCTCCATATGGATAGTAGCCCCTGAGACTCTGGTTGCCCGCCCTAGGCAGCAAACGGAGGATCATATTGTGTAAGTAATGATTGTGCTGTATATATGCGCAGGTGTCCAAGGATCCGGCAGCCGACCGGTCCGTTGAAGTTGCCGAACTAAAGAGGCAGATTGGAGCTATTGATGCCGATATCACGCTGGTGAACGAGCGGTTTAACGAGTCACAAGGTATGTGCTCTGCTTTCCTTATTATGTTGTATAGGAAAAATTGAGAGGAGCATAATATTAATGTGATATGCTTGGACTGCAGACGGTGCTACTGCCACGGAAGCCCTGAGGGCGGAACTTGCCCTGGCCAAGGAACAAGCTCGGTCTAGCAATGCGGCTGCCCTAAAGGCGGCCGAAGAGTTGAGAGCCAAACAGGCTGCGCATCGCCGAAGCGAAGACAAAATAGCGGAGATGGGTGTGGAGCTAAAAAATGCCGCCAACTGGTATGAACTCCTTGAGAAGGAGAATCAGGTGAACTTGGCTGACCTGAAGAAGGCACTTGATGCGGCCAAGGAGACGCGGTCTGAAAGCAGGGATGCACGGGAGGAGCTTTGACAGGTCGGAGAAATCACGGCTGGAAACCCATACTTATTGCGGATGAAGTTTTTAGATCCGAAGTATGCTCCCCTAGATCGACGCTGGAGTCCTGCAGAAGCGTATGCAGACTTGGCGAAGAGTACGGCTGATGCGGCCAAGTTTTTCGAGGATCAAGGTGATAAAGAAGTGGAGAAGCTATTCTGGTCGCAATTCAATGCTCCCGCGCGCCCATTGCTGTTGACTGAGAAGATGGCTGCTGTGGCTGAGCTTCATAGGCTGTCCGGTCTTGCAATGCGGTCTGTAATAGACCATCTTTGGCCGAAGGAGCCTAAGCCGGATAGTTATTTTGGTTTAGTGCAACAATTCCTTGGTGCCGTATCGTGGATCGATGCCATGAGGAGGTCGGCATGTATAGAGGGTGCACGGATGGCTCTTGCCCGCATTAAAGCATATTGGACAGATATGGAGGCCACCATCGTTGCGACCCAGAATCCGGCGGGAGGCTAGGATCCGGCCGAGCACTACTTGGAACAGGTAACAGAAGGTGCTTGCTTAATAGAGGCTCGGTGCTCGAAGAATATCACGTTCGAGTGACCAATTGTAAAAACAATTTTATTTTGATTACGAGGCTATATTTATACTTTTTGCCCAAAAGTATTATTGTGCCTCCTGTGCGGCCGTTTTTATGTATATGTGTAATATGAAAGTTAGCAGTCGTTGGCTTCATCCCCCACGCACACAATGCGGGGGTGTTCGCAGAAAATATGCGTAATCACACTTGATCCAACGTCTTGGTCCATTAAGGAGGTGGTCGCACATCGAACTAGGCAACCGGACTATATAGCTGTAACACTTTCACTTAGCCATAGGAGTTTGACGGTGGGGCTACTATATATCCCCTGGTACCTTCGCGTGCATCCGAATAGGGGTGCGTGTACATGACCGGAAAATGGTCCTTCGTTAATGCGGCGGAATCCTAAAGATTCCGATAAGTCTTCGAGTGGTTGAACAGTCTCTCGTTGTATCATGACAGTCATTTTTTGGCTTTCTCTACTGAGGTGCTCATCTGAAATAACCAGGGCACAATCGCAGTAGTTCTCCTTTGGCCGCCTTAGCCGATAAGAACGGAACATAAGGCGGCAAACCCAGGAGCTGGGCAATCCCAACATTTGACCAAAGACATGATTCGGAGCTGATGCATATAAGGCCAAACTCGTGACGCCGAACACTCCCGAAGGTATTCGGACTTTGTAACATAAAGTGGGCTCAATAATGCCCTTTCATTATAAACCCTGTATTTCCAGGTACGTGCATTAGTCTGTCGTGGATAAATGCCAATAGCGGCAGTACCCTCTGTGGATATAGTACCCATGGGATTTGTAAACAACAAGAGACAATAAAAAGGTTTACACAGGGGCTTAATCTAAAGAGAAACCCTTGAGTGGGGCCCTGCTGCACGTCTGCACCTTTGTCTCCGTTGTGCCGTGTCCTGGAAGGGTATCGCACGAATGGTGTCTGTAAAGAGAACAGCTCATGTAGAAGAGTATAACGTAAGCGTGCGATGGATAGTAAAAGTGTGAGACATTGGCATGTTGATAAGGTTAAGCCAACGGTGGGGCTTTATTAAATATCTATAGCCCCTGGTGTCCTTTATGAGATCGCATGTATGTCACCCTAGCTCGGGCTGCCGGACTCGTCTAACCGTGTCCGTTGTCTTAACGACCAGTCATGCTTTCAGGTATTAGAGGCCGCTTAGATTCCGGCTGCTGGAGCCGTCGCGTATTCCTCCACGCGTGAGGAGCGCTCTGTGTTTCCGTTAACGGTGAGGACGCCACGTGGACCGGGCATCTTGAGTGTAAGGTAAGCGTAATGCGGTACTGCGTTGAAGCGGGTAAAGGCCGTTCTCCCAAGCAATGTGTGATAGCCGCTTTGGAGGGGGGCGATGGTGAAGAGTAGTTCTTCGCTTTTGAGTTGCCGGGGGAACCGAATGTGACCTCCAATACGATGGAGCCCCTGCCGTAGGCTTCAATGCCTGGTATCACCCCTTCAAAGGTGGTGTTACTTTGGCTGATTCTGGATGGGTCTATCCCCATCCTGCGGACAGTGTCCTGGTATATTAAATTAAGACCACTGCCGCCGTCCATGAGGACGCAAGTGAGATGGTATCCGTCGATTATTGGGTCGAGCACCAAGGCAGCTGATCCTCCGTGCCGCGTACTAGTCGGGTAGTCCCTGTGATCGAAGGTGATCGGGCAGGCCGCCCAGTGGTTAAGTTTGGGGGCGATGGGCTCTACAGCGTATGTGTCTCTGAGCGGGCGTTCGCGCCTTCTCGTGGGTGTGTGAGTCGCGTGGATCATGTTTACTGTTTTTACCTCTGGTGGGAATTTCTTCTATCCCCCAGTGTTCGGCTAGCGAGGCTCATCCTCGTCTTCACTTGGTGTTTCCCTTCCCTTGTGTTCGGCATTTAATTTGCCGGCCTGCTTGAAGACCCAGCATTCTCTGTGGGTGTGGTTTGCAGGTTTGTTGGGGGTGCCATGAATCTGGCACGGTCTGTCCAGGACTTTGTTCAGACCGGACGGTCCCTCTTTGCTGCCTTTAAATGGCTTCTTTTGTTGATCGGGTCGAGAGCCCCTGAATCCGGCGTTGACCGTTGTGTTGTCAAGGCTCTCTTCCTTGTTTTGACATTTATTTTTATTGCGCCGTGGCTTCCCGTTGCCATCCCTTATTTCGGATGTGCTTGGGTCGTTGGTGCCTTTACGGGCCAACCAGCTATCTTCACCTGCGCAAAAGCGGGCCATAAGGCTTGTTAAGGCTGCCATTGTCCTCGGCTTTTCTTGGCCGAGGTGTCTGGCGAGCCACTCGTCCCGGATGCTGTGTTTGAAGGCCGCTAAGGCTTCGGTATCCGGGCAATCGACAATTTCATTCTTCTTAGTGAGGAATCTGTTTCAAAGCTTGCGGGCGGACTCTCCGGGCTGTTGGATTATGTGACTTAAATCATCCGCATCCGGAGGCCGGACATAAGTCCCTTGAAAATTGGCCCTGAAAGCGTCCTCGACTTCCTCCCGACTTCCAATTGAATTTTCGGGGAGGATTTTCAACTAGTGTCGAGCTGGCCCCTTCAACTTGAGGGGAAGGTATTTGATGGCGTGGAGGTTGTCCCCACGAGCCATGTGTATATGCAGGATAAAATCCTCGATCCAGACCCCTGGGTCTGTCGTTCTGTCGTATGCCTCTATGTTCACAGGTTTAAAACCCTATGGAAATTCATGGTCCAGTACTTCTTCGGTGAAGCACAGGGGGTGAGCAGCCCCTCTGTATCTGGACGTGCTGTGGCATGCCATTGGTTGTTGTTGTGTCCGGTGTTGATTCCGAACTGGTATCCGATCGGTATGATCGTTTTGGTGACCATAGTCCTGCGCCGGGGTGTGTCCTTTAGATCCATAGATGGACCTAGCCACGCCGGCTTTTTTATCCAGGAGCTCGCGTAAATCGTGTGCGACGTCGGTAGCTGCTCTATTGCGGTTATGAAGTGGTTTGTCCGGCCTCCTGGCCGTGTTGTTTTTTGGTGGAACGGCCTCGTCGTCGAATTTTGGCAGCAGCTTACGTTTTGGATAGCTCTTCGTATGGCGATCGTCGCTGTACTTTTCTTCAATGTCTAGCACTTTATTTCATCTGCAATTGAGCGTTTCCTGTGCGGCCTTTAGCCGTTGCTTCTGCTTCTTTAGACTTATCACAGTGGCCATAAGCCTTCTGTGGAGGTTATCTCGTTCCAAGCGTGTTTCCGGGATGATGAATGCATCGTCATCCGGACTGTGCTCTTGTCCCGGGGCGGTTTGATGAATTTGTCCCTCGGGATCATTGTGATCGGGCGTTTCCTCTGAGCTGTGTTCGGCGTGACCTGGCTCATCCTGCTCCATTGCTGGGTCCATATGGTCATTGTTGCCTTCGGAGTTGACTGGGGTGTTGATCTTTCTGGCGCTCTTATCACTATTTTTACTGTTGCTGGACTTGGAGCGGCGTCTGCACCGTTGTTTTGGCTTTTGCCCGGGGGTTTTGTCTTCAGGATTATCGTCGCTATCCTCCTTGGGCGTATCCACCATGTATATATCGTATAACGAGGTGGCAGTCCAGCGCCCCGTTGGTTCTGAATCATCTCCTGCGCCGACGTCCATACCGTTGGTATCATCGGAGTCGAAGTCAAGCATGTCTGATACATCGTCGATAGTGGCTATGAAGTGGGTGGTGGGTGGGCAACGAATTCCTTCGTCGCCTGCTTCCCACTTGGGCCGGACATAGTTCGGCCGAGAGTCTCCTGACAAAGAGAGGGACTTTAGAGAGTTCAGCATGTCACCAAAGGGCGAGTGCTCGAAGATATCCGCAGCGGTGAACTCCATTACCGGAGCCCAACCAGATTCGACGGGCTTGGGGGCGCACGGACTGGAACCTACAATCGGATATGAGTCCGGGGGTCCGGTGTCACAGGCTTCCTTGGGGGTGAAGTCTGTGTTCGGCTCTACCGCCGATGAGTGTGCGGCCTCTAGGGCGGGGTCCATCCGCCCGTCCTCAGGTGACGCAATCTGCTCCGGATTTAGGTCCGGGGATCCTGCAGGGGCGATATCCCGAGCATTGTCCGACAGCAGGTCTAGGCCGTGCTCGTCGTGACTATCCGGCGCTCCTGGCGCAGGCCCGAATCCGTTGAAGATCAAGTCTCCGCGGATATCAGTCATGTAGATCAAGTTTCCGAACCTGACCTAATGGTCAGGGGCATAGCTGTCGATCTGCTCCAGATGGCCAAGCGAATTGGCACCCAGTGTGAAGCCGCCGAACACAAAGATCTGTCCGGGGAGAAAAGTCTCACCCTGGACCATGTTGTTGTTGATGATTGGAGGAGCCATCAAGCCTTGCAGCGACGACACAGAGGAACTCTCAATGAAAGCACCAATGTCGGTGTCAAAACCAGCGGATCTCGGGTAGGGGGACCCGATCTGTGTGTCTTAGGCTAATGGTAATAGGAGGCAAGGGACACAATGTTTACCCAGGTTCGGGCCCTCCCGATGGAGGTAAAACCCTACTTCCTCCTTGATTGATATTGATGATATGGGTGTTACAAGAGTTGATTTACCACGAGATCGTAGAGGCTAAACCCTAGAAGCTAGCCTATGATGATTATGATTGTGATCGTCCCCCTAAGGACTAAACTCTCCGGTTTATATAGACACCGGAGAGGGCTAGGGTTTACATGGAGTCAGTTACAAAGAAGGAAATATAATATCCGGATTGCCAAGCTTGTCTTCCACGCAAAGGAGAGTCCCATCCGGACACGGGACGAAGTCTTGAGTCTTGTATCTTCACGGTCCCACTGTCCGGCCAGAGTATATAGTCCAGCTGTCCGGATACCCCCTAATCCAGGACTCCCTCACCCATGTTGTCAATTGAGTGATGGGAAGTTTAGTCCCACATGGCTAGTTGAGAGAGATGTACACCAACTTATAAGGTGAGCTCTTCTCCCACTAGTATGAGTTGGTGTGAAGGAAGGAGAGGTGTTCCACACGCGCGCTCCTCCATCGCCCGCCTCGCCTCGCCTCGTCACGACGCGCGCGCGCCGCGGGTTGGGGGAATGAGCTGAGCCGATGCAATGTTTTGCCTGTCAAAATTGGAGAATCCATTACAGACACAAAATGAATGTGAGACGTCATATTCATTGCGGAAATGAAAATGTCCATTTTAATCATGGAGATGGAAACGTCTGTAATTAAACATGTTTTTATGGAGATGAAACGTCTGTAATTAAGTGGTTTTATTGCTGGACCGTTCTCCTACCCGACTGGCTATATATATGAGGCATCGCATCTCAGCTCCAGGCGCTTCACACCTCCACTGCTCCCTGGTCGTTCCTTTCACTGTTGCCGCCCTCGGTGAACCCATCCCGTCTACCGCGTACACGGCTGACGGGAGAGCAGGCCTCCGAAACCCCACTTCTCTAGATCCTGTACGGGAGAGAGGCGATTAGGTTTTTGGGGAGCATCTCCTAGGCGACTGCTCGCCTCGGTTCAACTACTTCATCTACGTCGACTACTTCTGCGTCACCTTCGTCTTCACCATGAGCACTTACTCCGATCGTGCGGCTGCCGAGAAGGCTGTTGCGGACAAGAGGATCATAGACGAGGCCGACGCCTCCGCTGCTGCTACGGCCGACTGGCCTACTGAAAGGTATAACACATTTACACCGCTCCTGTTTATTTTCATCTGTGCAGTGCTAGTGGTTTGCATAGATGTGTCTACTATCTGCCTAGTACGTGCGTACATCATCAAAATTCAGTATGTCATTAGCACTGCCTATGTCATGTTCATGATTTGCTATTGGATTAAATTAATTGAACAATTGCTTAATTTCTCAACAATCCAAAAACCTAATCTGTGTAGGCAATTTTTGATCCATGGTTTTGCTGCCGCACCGAAACCAGCCCCATTTACGGGGACGTACTTTAAGCATTGGCAGACTAAAACCGTCTTATGGCTCATGGCCATGAACGTGTTCTGGGTCGCCGGTGTCACTCCCACGGGAATGATCGCTCCTGAACATGAGAAGGCGTTCAGGGAGGCCACCGTCGTCTTTGTTGGATGCGTTCTGAGCGTGATCGGAGATAAGCTGGTTGATACATCCTTACATATGCGGGTTGCCATGGACTTGTGGGAGGCGCTTGAATCTAAATTCGGCGCAACGGATGCTGGAAGTGAGATGTATATTATGGAGCAGTTCCACGATTACAAAATGGTCGAAAACCGTTCTGTATTGGAACAGGCTCATGAGATACAGTGCATTGCTAAGGAGCTCGAGCTTCTCAACTGTGTGCTGCCGGGCAAATTTGTCGCGGGTTGCATTATCGCTAAGTTACCCAATTCCTAGAGGAACCTTGCCACTACTCTGAAACATCAGAGGCGTGAATTCTCAGTTGAGGATGTCATTGGCCATGTGAGTGTCGAGCAGAATTCGAGGGCAAAGGACTCGCACGGAAAAGGGACCGAAGGGACCTCTCCGCCAATGTGGTGCGTAAGAACTTCCACCCCACAAGCCCAAGGGAAGGCGGTGTCCAGAATCTGAGTTTAAGAAGAAGGGCAAGAAGACCTTCAAGAAAGATAAGAAGAAGGGTGGCTGCTTCACTTGTGGCTCAGATGAACATTGGGCTACCAAGTGCCCAAACAAGTTTAAGAAGCCAGGACAGGACTCCAAGACTGTCAACATGATTGTGAGCAACAATGAGAGTGGGCCATCTGGGTACGGTAATTTGTTTACTGTATTTTCAGTTTGTCAGTCTACTAATTGGTGGATTGACACAGGTACAAATATTCATGTGTGTGCTGACATTTCATTGTTTTCTTCTTATCAGGCCATAGGGAACGGGTCCGTACTGATGGGGAACGGCGCGAGTGCTTCTATTCATGGTGTTGGCACGGTCGATCTGAAGTTTACTTAGGAAGGATCGTCTGTTGAAGAAACGTCTGACATGTCCCCGCCATCAAGAAGAATCTCGTTAGTGGTTCCCTTCTATGTAGAGAAGGGTTTAAATTGGTATTCGAGTCTAATAAAGTAGTTGTTACGAAATATGGACTGTTTGTTGGAAAAGGTTATGAATGCAGAGGTCTGTTCCACTTTTCCCTCGCTGATTTTTGTAATAAAGTCGTGAACAATATTCATTCGAGTGTTAATGAAACAGAAGTTTGGCATTCACGTCTTCGTCACATTGGTTTTGGTAGTATGACGCGGTTAGCAAAATTGAATTTAATCCCAAGTTTCACTTTAGCCAAAGGTTGTAAGTGCCATTCGTGTGTGCAAGCAAGGCAACCTCGCAAGCCCCATAAGGCTGCGGAGGAGAGACATTTGGCGCCGTTAGAACTCATACAGTCTGATCTTTCTGAGATGAATGGTGTATTGACTGAAGGTGGAAAAATATACTTCATGACACTGATAGATGATTCTACTAATTGCTATGTATATCTTTTAAACACTAAAGATGAGGCTCTACACTACTTTAAAATCTATAAGGCAGAAGTTGAGAATCAACTTGAAAAGAAAATAAAACGAGTTCGGTAAGATCGTGGTGGAGAGTATTTCTCTAATGAGTTCGATTCTTTCTGTGTGGAACACGGAATTATTCATGAGAGGACGCCTCCCTATTCACCTCAATCAAATGGGGTTGCCGAGCGGAAAAACCATACTCTAACTGATTTGGTTAACGCCATGTTAGATACATCGGGTTTATCTAAGGCATGGTGGGGGGAGGCTATATTGACGGCTTGTCATGTCCTGAATAAAGTTCCGACAAAGGATAATGAGATCACTCCCTATGAGAAATGGGCAAAGAGAAGGACAACACTTTCGTACTTGCGTACTTGGGGCTGTTTGGCGAAAGTCAATGTGCCGATCCCCAAAAAGCGTAAGCTTGGACCCAAGACTGTGGACTGCGTTAATTTGGGCTACGCTAAGAACAGCATCGGCTATAGATTTCTAGTAGTGAAATCTGAGGTACCTGACCAGAAGGTTGGTACAATTATGGAGTCTAAGGATGCCACATTCTTTGAGGATATTTTTCCTATGAGAGATATGCAAAGCACTTCTAGACAGGAATCTGAGGAGACTCCTGAGCCTGCCATTTCTATGGATTATTATGAACAAACACATGATGAAAATCCTGAGGAGGATGACGAGGAAACCCTTGGTAGGGGCAAGAGACAAAGGACTGCAAAGACCTTTGGTGATGATTTCATTGTGTACCTCGTGGATGGTACTCCCACTTCTATTTCAGAAGCATATGCCTCTCCAGAAGCTGACTACTAGAAGGATGCGGTCCGTAGCGAGATGGATTCCATCATGGCTAACGGGACATGGGAGATCACTGAGCGTCCCTATGGTTGCAAACCATTAGGTTGTAATTGGGTGTTCAAAAAGAATCTTAGGCCCGATGGTACGATTGAAAAATACAAGGCTAGGCTTGTGGCCAAGGGCTATGACCAGAAAGAACAGGAAGATTTTTTTGGCACTTATTCACCTGTGGCTAGACTGACCACCATTCGAGTATTACTTTCGTTGGCGGCCTCGCATGGTCTTCTCGTCCACCAGATGGATGTTAAGACGGCTTTTCTGAATGGAGAGCTAAATGAGGAAATATACATGCAACAGCCAGATGGCTTTGTGATAGATGGTCAGGAAAGAAAGGTGTGTAGGTTGCTGAAATCTTTATATGGCCTGAAGCAAGCACCTAAGCAATGGCATGATAAGTTTAATACAACTCTGACATCTGTTGGTTTCGTTGTTAATGAGGTTGACAAATGTGTATACTATCGCCATGGTGGGGGCAAAGGAGTTATACTGTGCTTGTATGTTGATGACATACTGATATTCGGAACCAACCTCAAAGTCATTGAGGAGGTCAAGTCGTTTCTATCTTAGAACTTTGAGATGAAAGACCTTGGTGTGGCTGATGTTATCTTGAACATCAAGCTACTGAGAGATAATGAGGGTGGGATTACACTTCTGCAATCCCACTATGTTGAGAAGGTGTTGAGTCGTTTTGGATATTCGGACTGCACACCATCTCAAACACCATATGATCCTAGCGTGTTGATTCGAAAGTCCAAAGGCACGGCTATAGATCAATTGAGATACTCTCAAATCATTGGTTCACTAATGTACCTAGCAAGCGCAACGAGGCCTGACATCGCGTTTGCTGTGAGCAAACTGAGCCGGTTTGTTTCCAAACCAGGTGATGTACATTGGCATGTTGTTGAAAGAGTTATGCGCTATCTGAAGGGTACTATGAACTATGGACTTCACTATACCGGATACCCGTCGGTACTTGAAGGGTATAGTGACGCTGAATTGGATCTCGATCTTGATGAGATGAAGGCCACTGGCGGGTATATGTTTACTCTTGGAGGTGGGGCTGTTTCTGGAAGTCTTGCAAGCAAGCGATCTTAACGAGATCGACAATGGAAGCAAATTAACATCATTAGACACATCTAGTGTCGAGCGGGATAACCGAGATCTTTTGATGGACTTGCGGTGGTTGATAAACGGTTCGGCTATCCTTATGAACTGTGACAATCGGATGTCATCACTAAGGTGAAGAGTTCAAAGGACAACATGAAGTCCAGCAAACACATAAGAATGAGATTAAAAGCTGTCGAGAAAATTAAGAAACTCGGAGTGATAGCGTTGGAATATGTCCAAACAGCTAAGAATCTGGCGAGATCCCTTCTGAAAGGGCTATCCGTGTGGTGATAGATAATGCATCGAGGGAGATGGGTATGAGACCCACATGAGTTGCCATGGTAGTAACCCAACCTATGTGATCAGAGATCCCATGAAGTAGGACCTGGGAAAACAAGCTAGTGGTTAACTGAGGAGAGTATTTTAACTGACCCACTCAGTTGGAGATGCACAACTCTCGGTAACTGTATGGAAGGTTGACTTTTGTCTTAATGTGTTCCAAGGCTTGTAAAAGCAAGATGCTATCCTACAGAGCGATCTTTGGAGGAACACACCTATATGAGCCTGACTACTGGTCATAGTCTATGAGATTAGGGTGATCTCTAGTAAGTTCATGAATAGGCTAGGAGTGACCAATATGCTCCACCGAGGGAATTGACCTTGACAGCCTAATCTTGGTAAGACACTTGGTGAATCTCCTTCACGCCAAATTGACAATTAAAGGCCTAGTCCATTGTTCAGTTGTGGAGGAGTGTAGCTATTTGTTCTAGGTGGATGTTCAACCTTAACGGGTCTCCACTGAAAATACTGGTATATCAAAACAGAGTTTGGAACAGAGGACAACACCATGGGCCTTTGGAATCTGGTGGGGGATTGTTGAATATTAGTTGGGCCCATTTAACAATTTCAGAAAATCCCTAAGGGTCCATGCTGTCAATTGAGTGGTGGGAAGTTTAGTCCCACATGGCTAGTTGAGAGAGATGTACACCAACTTATAAGGTGAGCTCTTCTCCCACTAGTATGAGTTGGTGTGAAGGAAGGAGAGGTGTTCCACACGCGCGCTCCTCCTCCGCCGCCCGCCTCGCCTCGTCATGACGCGCGCGCGCCGCAGGTTGCGGGAATGAGCCGAGCCGATGCAATGTTTTGCCGGTCAAAATTGGAGAGCCCATTACAGACACAAAATAAATGTGAGATGTCATATTCATTGCGGAAATGAAAATGTCCATTTTAATCATGGAGATGGAAACGTCTGTAATTAAACGCGTTTTTATGGAGATGAAACGTCTGTAATTAAATGGTTTTATTGCTGGACCGTTCTCCTACCCGACTGGCTATATATATGAGGCATCGCAGCTCAGCTCCAGGCGCTTCACACCTCCACTGCTCCCTGGTCGTTCCTTTCACTGCTGCTGCCTTCGGTGATCCCATCCCGTCTACCACGTACACGGGTGACGGGAGAGCAGGCCTCCGAAACCCCACTTCTCTAGATCCTGTATGGGAGAGAGGCGATTAGGTTTTCGGGGAGCGTCTCCTACACGACTGCTCGCCTTGGTTCAACTACTTCATCTACGTCGACTACTTCTGCGTCACCTTCGTCTTCACCATGAGCACTGACTCTGATCGTGAGGCTGCCGAGAAGGCTGATGCGGACAAGAGGATCGCAGACAAGGCCGACGCCTCCGCTGTTGCTACGGCCGACTGGCCTACTGGAGGGTATAACACATTTACACCGCTTCTGTTTATTTTCATGTGTGCAGTATTAGTGGTTTGCATAGATGTTTCTACTATCTGCCTCGTACGTGCGTACATCATCAAAATTCAATATGTCATTAGCACTGCCTATGTCATGTTCATGATTTATTATTGGATTAAATTAATCGAACAATTGTTTAATTTTTCAACATGTTGTAGGCCGGTGAGGCTGGCTCGGTTTAGTCCCACCTTGCTTACGGGAGGAGGCCACAACCAACTTACAAGGGAGAGATTCCTTCCTCTCTTCAGCCCGGCCTTTTGGGATGGAGCGGGCTCTCCGCTGAATACTGGTCCGTGTGCGCGTGTGCGCGTAAACGTTTAGAACGTGTGCGAGTGTGGGCTAGACCAAGTTGGACGCTAACAATGCAGACCCATAGATGCTTTAAAATTCATGCCATACAAGCTTAAGAGCGAATGCAGGTAATCAAACAGCCCAAAATGTTCGCGCGTGGGCCTGACTGGGTATATTCGGGCTACCAACCGCATCCCGGGGAAGCGGGTAGCCTCGCTTCACGGAGGAGTGGTGGGAGGACTGCTCGACGCCCTGGAGCACACATGGGACGGCCGGAGCCGCGTCCAGCGGCATGCTTCTGCCGACGAGCGATGGCAACGTGGAGCAGCGGCGGTGGCAAGCTGGTCGTCTTCAGGCTTAACGTGTCTGCTTCGTCTGCGAAACGTGCCTCTCACTCTGCCATGGAGTAGAATGGCAAATGCAGTAAAGCTCGGCGTCAGTCAGCACGGCCATGTCAATGGGGGCGCCATGCAGACAGAGCCGTCGGGTTGAGCAGCGCACTGGAACATCACCGCCCCCATGAGCGCTATTGGCTTCCACTGAAGATTCTGTCATCTTGTAGCTACCCGTCAGAAGAAAAATGAAATGTGTTTCAAATATGTCTGCAAATTGTCATATTCTCTGGACGCTTGGCTCCAATGCTATGGATACGCGCATGATCCCTCAAAATATTTGCGGCTGTGGCTTCACGTTGCTCCGGGGTAAATTAAAATCCAAAGGACGTAACTAGCCCAACGTGAGCAAATGTGAGAAATTCAGTATCGATACAAGTTATTACATCCGCCACAGGGGCTATAGTGCAACTGTACAAGAGTATCATCGAATCCGACATGAATGCACAATTATTCAGCTATACAGCTTATCCGAGAAATCTGGAATCAGATCATTTTGGTGGTACAATGGTGCCATTTTCTACAATACATTTACAGTGTCAATTTCTCCATGATTCAGGGAAGCATGTACGTAGTTTCAAGGAGCATGCAGGCAAGCAAATATTTACCTATTTTGCTTCAAATTTACAGACACCCGACCGTCATGCTCCGATGCTGAAGATGAACATCAGGCACTCGTGGAGCGTGACATCAGGTTTTCTCCTCCACGGAATTGAAGTAATCCTGGAGCCACCTGACATGAACCTCCAGCCCGGCTTCTCGGAGGCTGTTGAGGACGATCATGTACAGCCTCCTGTCCAGCTTGGTGCCCTGCAGCTTCATGTCCCTCAGCAGCTGGATGAGGTCGTTGAAGCGGCTGGTCTTGCAGAACACCCCCACCATGAGCCCGGCCAGGGTCTTGTCCACCGTCCCTCCCGTCTCCCTGAACTCCTGGTAGTAGTCCATGCACCGGTCCAGCTCCCCCGACCGGTTGAACGCGCCGACGATGGCCGTGTAGCTCACCCGGTCGGGCTGCACCTTGCGCCGCATCATCTCCTTCCAGATCTTCTCCGCCTGCCTCGAGTCCCCGAGCTTGCCGCGCATGTCCAGGAGCGAGTTGTACACCCACACGTTGGGCTCGCACCCCTTCTGCTTCATCAGCGCCAGCAGCCTCGTGGCGTCCGACGCCCTCCTGATCTGCCCGTACATGGAGATCATGTTGCCGTACGCCACCACGCACTTGTCGAAGCCCCGGTCGATCATCTCCGAGAAAACGGACTCCGCCCTGTCGCTCCGCCCCAGCCGGCAGTACACGTTGATCGCCGACGCGTAGGTGACCTGGCCGGGCTCGCACCCCATGGCCACCAGCTTGTCATACGCTCTGATGGCTGGCTTCAGGCCTCTCCTCTTCACGAAGCCGTTGACGATCGTGGAGAGGACGCAGTCGGTGACCCTCAGGCCGATGTCCCTCATGTCCTTGGCCACGCCGAGCGTGTCCTCCAGTAGCCCGGTCTCGACTTGCATGATGATCACCTTCAGGAACATGTCTGGATCTCGGAGCATCCCCTTCTTCCATGCCTCGTGGTACACGTCCTCCGTGGACGCTGTCTCTCGGGCGTCCGCCAGAGAGCCGATGACCGTGGAGTAGATCGCGGCGTCCGGCGAGATGCCGTCCGCCTCCATCTCCCGCAGGCACTTGAGCGCGTCCAGGGCTCTGCCTGCCCGCCCCAGCGCGCCGCAGGCGATGGTGTACGTCTCGAGACAGGTCTCGGAGGGGTACCATTTCCGAGACCTGTACTGCTTGAACAGGGAGGCCACCGCGTCCGGCTGGCCCAGCGCCCCGAACGCCGCCATCACGGCGCGGTAGGCGTCGGCGTTCACCGACAGGCAGGCCGCCTTCATCCGCTCGTACAGCAGCACCGTGCTCCGGTACATGTGCAGCTTGTTGTACGCCTGCAGCGCCGAGCTGAAGCACACGGCGGCGGCCGGGCCCTTCTTCCCTTCGAGAACCCCGAGCACCACGTCGGCGAGGCCGAACTTCCTCGCCTTGACGCAGGTCGCGACGAGCCGCGCGCACGTCCGTCTCTCCGGGAGCACATCATAGGCCATGAAATCTTGGACCAGATGCTCCAGCGAGCTCCACTGCTTGGACCGGAGCAGCTGCACCGTGAGCGCATTCATCGTCTTCTTGTCCGGCCGGAACTCGGGCTGCTGCAGAGCCCTCCGGTAGCACTCGAAGGCGAGCGGCTCAGTCTGCCGGTCGCTGCAGAGGCCCCGGATGAACTTGTTGGTGATGCCGAGCTTGGCAGCATCCGGAAGCGTAGACACCGGCGCCGCCTTGGCCGGCGCCGCCGGAGCGGAGAGAACATGGAGCTCGCCGGGCAAGTTCTTGGGCTCAAGAACGGGGGAGGCGCAGGAGCGGGAGCAGTGCAGGACGAAGGACGCGAGCTGCCGCTTGATCGTGCAGAGGGAGGTGTTGGGCGACGATCTTCTCGATGGATGGAGAGGGGGGAGGGGAGGCCAGTCGGAGTAGCATTTGGCCATGATTCGCGATGGGAACTGGAGGCTGGGAATGGAAGAACCACGCTTGTTCAGGACGAAGGCACCTTATCCTGCCATGGAGGAGATTCCCTCGCGCTGGTTTTTACGGGCATCTGCTGGTGGAAACCGTCTGATTCGGACGGGCGGGATCTGGCCACGTGAGCTCTCGTAGAAATCTCAGGACATCCTGGAGGTCCAGTTACCCGGCAAGTGAAAGAAGCTCAGATTTTTGGGGCAAACAGGGGAGGCCACGGCCTCATTTGGTCTCTGGAGGGGCTTGGTCCACGTAGCTCGTGCCCGGTGGACAGCCACCAGTTAACTTGTGATGCAACATGTCTGAAGTGTTGGCAGGCGAAATTGGGGTCCAAGACATCATGAAAGCTACAAGCAGATTGTCCAAGGCAAAATTGGACTTGTGGTATATTTGACTTGTTTTCTGTGGAAACATCACAAACTCAAGCCACTTACGAGAGCCACAAGATTCTGCCAATGTTCTGGCGACCCAACAGCCAGATAAATTTGAAACATGCAATTTTCATCAATATATAGGTACTTGTTTCCGGCTTCATTGTTGGGTACCATTGATGGAATTCAATAATTTGCTTCCCCATTTCGCACAACCAAAGAACGCCCATTATATGACGTAGGAATAAATAGATAAACTGATTCATATAGTATCTGTGGCAGTCGTGTCGCGTTGGAAAGTGGAGTGTAATATGCACCGGTGTGGATGGCGTGGCTTGGCTTGATTGTTGCTGAAGAACAATTGTAGTTGTCGCTACACACTGGCGGAGGCGGGGGACCGGTAGGGGTCGTGCCCTCCTCCCACCCCCACTCCTCCAAGCACTAAGAAAATACACCTATGTATGCTCCTAGTTCTCTATTTGTCCGAGAAAATTAGCTAGATCTAGGTGATTTAGCACCTCCTAACATTATATGACACGTTTAGCTCTCCCTATGTTGGAGTTCTGGCTCCGCCACTTCTGCCACACATAGTATGATGTGCTCGAAGTGGGCATCGTCAAATCGAAGGGCACATCAGAGATGGTGGCGTAGGTCGAGAGAATAATCTTAATGTCATTGTTACACCACTCAATGCCCATAGTGAAGAAGCTCATACTCCTCATCAACGTGGTTATGACCATTATACCTCCAAAGGAAGATTGAGAATCGTCAAGCATTAACTCTTTTATACTCAAGAATCTTATAAATGCACGGCTTAAGAGTTCTCATACCTTTTGCAAGACCGACACTCTTCCTTCCATTAATATAAGTGATTAACACGTGAAAAATATAAAAGGAAAATTTTCATCAACAATTTACCCTGAAATATATAAGTGAAGCTCGAAGAGTAAATATAAGCAATATCGTGCAAACACCCTCTCTCTCTCTCCCTCTCTCATTGCATTATTGTCTTTATTTTTAGAATAATCGAAAAAAATGAATCTCCAAAAAAATATACAGACTATGATAGTAAATAAGAAATGTACCTCAAGAAGATCATACTAGTTGAGGAAGAGGGGGTGTGGGGACATCCGCAAGTTTAAGACTTTTGACCTCTTTGGTTTCAAGGGGGGTGCGGGACGACCCCAAACTTAAAAGTCATCTTTGTCCTTATTTTCCTATCATCTTTTTTTCTCCCTTAAACCTGAAAAAGGCTGCATGAAGCGATTAGCCGTCCAAAGTAGAAATAACCAAAACATGGAAGGGTCATCTAAAGATAATATGACAGGGCTTCGCCTCGAATAACGAGTAGGGCTCTATGGCGATGGAGAAACTAATGATCCCTAGATAGTTTGGGCATTAGTAGGAATATATAGGAGTTGCACCTAAAGGGAGCATCGGTATTCGGTACGTGCCCGTTGGTCCCTCACAGAAGCCCATGAAGCCTAGCCCCCTGTATGCCTTCTTTCCAAGGTATCTTCCGTCAACATCTTATCTTCGCCTGATTTCTTGTAGATACTTTGGAGTTCAAAAAGGTTTATGAATTCACCGACATAAAAATCAATTTTGTTCGTCGACAATTTTAGCAGGATAGTCCAAAAATTATAGAATTGCTAAATGATAGGAATTATGTAATTAGACTTCAAATATGAATAAATACATTTTGGACATGTCATGCGTGTAGAACTTCTTGAGATGGAGCTGGGATTTCTGGGCGAAATATCAATGATGGTGTCACCCGGGGTGAGGTTTTTCTCCCTAGTTGTTTCGTAAAGGAACCCGCATGTGTTCGGCTGGGGTTACCGGTTTAGCTTTGGGTGAAAGTTATACTTTGACTTATGTTAGTGCCGGTCATAGTGACGCAGACAGGTCTCTCTCCTCTCTCTCTCTCTCTCTCTCTCTCTCTCTCTCTCTCTCTCTCTCTCTCTCTCTCTCTCTCTCTCTCTCTCTCTCTCTCTCTCTCTCTCTCTCTCTCTCTCTCTCTCTCTCTCTCGCGCGCGCGCGCGAAAGCATCTCTGTGGATCCCCAACCACCATGTTACATCTGGCTAGGTCCCCTCTCTCTCACGCATGAAAGCATCTGTCACATCCAACATAGGTGACTTTTGTGAGTCATGGTCTCTATGAGTTGCTCTTTGAATTCGTGTTAAGCTAAGTATTATTGTCTACCCGGCCACAAAAAGAACAACACCATCTTAGAGATTTTCGTGTTGGAGGTGAGGTCTCAATTAGTCGAAGTCCTTCGATGGCTTTCGAGGTTTGTATCACCTTGAAGTGTTCCCAAGTTTACTCATATGGGATGACTATGGAATAGTCCAAGAGGAGGTGCAATGGATATCTTGGAGGAACACTGTCGTTGGGTTGCGCCTCTGGCTCTGAGTATCGAGATTTGACCTCGGTTGTCAGGTGGACAATGACAATAGTGGTGACTTTCCTACTTATGCAAGGTGTAGGGTGAGCGAAGTAAAATAGTGTGATATTTCTATTTGCAGACTCAACGATGGGAATCCTTCGGTTGATCCAGCAACACCCTTCTTGGTCTTCTCAATTTGTTCCTGTGGTAGGTATATTGTTTGGTTGGTAGTCACTAGGCATAGCTCGTCTTTAGTTCTCTTCTTATGCACCTTGTTCTTTCTTTGTGTGTGCGCACGAGCATGTGCGTCATGTGCTACATATATGTTCATCTTATTTGAGTAAAAAAACTAACTTTGGGTCAATGAAGTAAAAGATTTAACACCATTTAGAATAAAGAAAATAATGAAGTAAAAGATCATTTGGAGTAATTTATGGCAGCCAACCGAGCATCCGAGAAAAGACTGGGGTGATTCTAAGGTGATATATGGAAGCAGGAGAGGAATAAGTAGTCCTGCCTTCGACAAAAATGGCGATGGTGTAGGATCGGAAGTATGTCTAGAGGGGGGGGATTAGACTACTTGACAATCTAAAAGTTTAGCCTTTTGATTAGGACAAGTTTTTAGCAAGTTCACAATGATGACCAAGTCAAGTATCACCCTACACATGCAATTCTAGAGTAATGGCAGCGGAAAGTAAATTGCACATGTAGTAAATAGAGGTGGAGAAGAGCAAACGCAATTTGGAGACACGGAGATTTTTCTCGTGGTTCCGATAGGTGGTGCTATCGTCAATCCACGTTGATGGAGACTTCAACCCACGGAGGGTAACGGCTGCGAGAGTCCACGGAGGCTCCACCCACGAAGGGTCCACGAAGAAGCAACCTTGTCTATGCCATCATGGCCTCACGTCCACGGAGGACTAGCCTTACTCGGGGTAGATCTTCACGAAGTAGGCGATCTCCTTGCCCTTACAAACTTCTTGGTTCAACTCCACATCTTGACGGAGGCTCCCAAGCGACACCTAACCAATCTAGGAGGCACCACCTCCAAAAGGTAATAGATGGTGTTGGTGATGATGAACTCCTTGCTCTTGTGCTTCAAATGATAATCTCCCCAACACTCAACTCTCCTCACTGATTTGGCTGTGGTGGAAGAAAGGATTGAGTGGAAAGCAACTTGGGAAGACTAGAAATCAAGTTTCATATGGTGGGAGTGGAGCAACTTGATCTCAACACAAGGGTAGGTAGTTTTCTTCTCGAAATGTAAGGTAGGAGTGGTAGTTCTTTCTAATGGCTCTCTCCACGAATGAAGAGGAGGTGGAGGGGTATTTATAGCCTCCACACAAAATCCAACCGTTACACACATTTGACCAATCTCGGTCAGACCGAAGTTGACAACTCGGTGAGACCGAAAGTTCAAATCTTGTGAGCGTTGGGATTTTCAGTGGGACCGAAAATACAATCTCGGTTAGTCCGATTCTTCCAAAGTCTAGGGTTTGCCAATCTCGGTGGGACCGACTTTCTCATCTCGGTGACACCGATTTGAGTCTGAAGGTTCTGAAGGTTGGCAACACTAGTTTCGTGAGACCGAGTTTGGAATCGGAAAATCCGAAATTTCTAGGGTTTGGGTATATGGCGAGGTGGTTCATCTCGGTGTGGTGAGTTTATGGAATCGGTGGGACCGAGATTACTTATGAGTATATGTTGGAATGAAAGATTGCGATAGTTTGAGAGATAAATCACTAAGCACTTTGAGCAACAGATCATCATCATAACCTCATCCCTTTTAATAGTATTGGCTTTCCTATGGACTCAATGTGATCTTGGATCACTAAACCAAAAATGGAGTCTTGAGCTTTTGCCAATGTTTTCCTTAGCATTTTGAGGGTCCACATCATCGGTCATTGCCATACCCATATCATGAACTTTCTGAAATATTCTCAAGAAACAATTAGTTCAATGATATATATGTTGTTATTAATTACCAAAACCACCCGGGATTAGTTGCACTTTCAATCTCCCCTTTTTGGTAATTGATGACAACATATAGATCAAAACTTCGACAAATGATATAATCAATGAATAATATCGTCGCTTTGAGAAGTATGTGATAAGCAAGAGCTCCCCCTAAATTTGTGCATTATTTGAGATTTGCGTTTGAATGCAAATGCACAATCGATTAGGATCATGGGTCACTCTTCCATGTCACATACATCTTGGTGGAGCGCACAAAATGATAAGAATGAATAGCATGCACCCAATCACCAAGACATGAGTAAATGATCATACAAGATATGAATAGAATATGATAAGCATTAAGCACACATTAAGGCATAGTATGATCAAGCACTTATCAAAGATAGAGCAAACGTAGTATCAAACACACGAAATGTCTCGGAAAACTCAAAAGTATCTCAAGGAAAACCGCAAACGAAAGAGCAAAAGCGAGCACTCTCTCTCTCGAAGTCCTATGATCTATACAATTTCTCCCCCTTTGGCAACAAGTTACCAAAAAGTTCGAAAGGTATAGAGCTAAACGTCACTATGGACTCTGCTGGCGGCTCCTGTCTGCGTCGATGGAGTGGAGATAGCTGCATCTGCAAAGGCTTCTGCTGAAGTCTGTGGAGCTGGAGGAGTGGACTTTGGAGCTGGAGCTGGAACCGATGGAGCTGTAGGAGGTCTTGATCGCAGAGTACAGGGTCATCCTTTGGAATAGCAGTGATCTGGGCTTTGTGGGCACTGGAGCAGCTGCTCGTAGTCATCCTCGACAAGGTCATCCTGCATCTCCTTCATGAGCTCTGCCTTCTCCTCTTGGCTTCCTCGATATCTGCCTCAAGCTTGTTGGCGGTGACTGCACTTGATCGACTTGACATCGAGCATGGAACTTATCTTCAACTATCCTCTCAAGACTCTCCCGAGATGCACTATGCTGGGCAGCGTAGTTCAATCCTCTGGGTAGCTTCAAGAAGTTGTTCTCCAACGCTCTTGGGTTTTGCTTCTTCCGCTTTGCTTCCTTCTCAGCTTTAGCTTGTTTGGGCTTCGGACTTAGCTTGTCCTTCAACAGATGTGGGATCATCCTCAGTCATCACAACTTCATTATCTTCATGTTCAGGCTGTAGTGGCAAGTGGGGTCTATCCAACAAGTAGGTGTCCGTGCCAAACTTGGCATTGATGAGCATCTGAATGTGCGGAGCAAACCCACATGACCTCTTCTGGTCTGCTGCTGTCCTCTTGATAGTCTCAACTATCAGGTCCATCACCTTGAAAGGTGTCTTCTGATCTAGAATGTGCAGCATGTTGATTGAATAGCCTCTTATCATGCGATGGTCTCCTGACTTGGGCATCAAAGTATGCCTCAGAATGGTGTTGGTGGTTGGGAGACCTGCCTGAAGATGATACACTGATTCAAGCTTCCATAGCTCTACATCCTTGGCTGGTACCTCATTGTACATGTTCCTCATAGACTCGTGATTCTTCTTGGGGATTCCATAGACATCTACATCATCATCTCTTGATACTGGAGCATTCATAGTTCAGCCCACTCTTCAAGCTGTCAAGAGAATCTACGGCCTTGATCATCCATACAATTCGCCATCTGGATAGAAATGTCTTGTGGCATAGAAGCGCATGATCATCTCATCATTCCAAGCGATCAACCGACCAATGAACTCTGCAACTCCACATGCGGTGAAGCTCTCATGCACATGTGGGAAATAGTCTCTATGCTCTTCACTTTGTCGATGTATTTCCGGTCAACATATCCGTGTCAGCAACAATTGGCTTCTTGTCCATAAGCAACATCTCATAGAAATCTTGTTGCTCCACGTGTGGAACCTTGAGTCAACAGCTGTCCTTCTCTGGTGGCATATGGATCAACTTGCCTCCATAGCCCGAGACCTTTGTCCTTCCTTTCCTTCATATTTTCAGCTCGAGGATGAGCATCATTGTGGATGGCGGTTGACATCGAAGCTTGACAATACATGTGCCTCTTCATCTGATTCAGCTGGTGGCACATTGTCCTTCTTCTTCTCTGAAGCTGGAATATTTCTCACTGTTTTCTTTGGCTTGGCAGCAGGCTTGGCTTGAGCTGCCTTTGCTGGAGCTGATGGCTTAGATTTAGTGGGTGCTCCTGCCCTGATGGCATCTCCCATCAACTTAGGCTTCTGAGGAGGCTGGGGTGCTTCCTCATCAGAATCATCATCAGCTTCATCATGAACTATTCTCTTCCTCTTGGAAGTTTTCTTTACCTTGCTCGAGGTTTCTTCTTCCATGCTCAGCTTCTTTGCAACTGTGGACTTTTTCACCTTGCTGGTGCCTTTCTTGGTATGTTGCCCTTGATAGTCTTTGGCAACCACTTTCCTCTTAGGCTTGGATGTAATCTCCTCCTCAGCAACAAAGTCAGAGTCCTCCTCATCAGAATTTCTCTTCTTCCTGGCCCTGGTGGCAGCAGGAGGCAAACCACTTGGGGTGCTCCTCTCTCCATCATCAGAAAAACTGCTTGCTTGGGACTAGTGCACGCCTCTGGAATCTCAACTGGTGATTCAGACCTGTTCGCTGTCACTTGCATCGACATGGTGACAACCCGTGAATAGAATAGGTATAGGCGAATAGAAGAGTTATCACAAACTGCAGAGGATTTTGCAAAAGAATGAGTTCAAACTTCAGTTTTAGGTTTTCACAGAATGCATCTCGGTCGACCGAGTCTAAAATTCGGTGAATCCAAGTGTCTAAACAGAACCATTCACACCACTTTCGGTTGGACGAAATGGGTTTCGATCTAGCCGAGAACACTAGGGTTTCACTAAATCCTCATTTCGGTCTTACCGATTTGCACAACTTCGGTTGGACCGAAAAGTGCAAAGGTCAATGGCAGAGGCCAAATCGGTCGATCCGAGAATGTAGAATCGGTCACACCGAGATGTGTTCGCGGAAACCTAACCTAAAATCTGCACTCGAATTTCGTTCTAAGAACTAATCTGCTGGATAGGAAGATTTCAAACGTGGCAAGAAGCTAGGCAAAACCTATCGTGCATTGAATCGAGGTTGAAGCACGAGAGGATCGAAACTCACCCAACTAGGTGGAGTTTCACGACGGCGCAACGGTGCGGTGAGATTGACCGTTGGCGATGGAGACCCATGGCGAGGGCGCCTGAGCGACGGCGGAGACGATCCGGAGACCACGGCGACGGCAGCTAAGGGTTTGAGGCGAGGCGTTTTGAAGGAATAATCAACGCGCTGCCCTCGGGTATATATACCCTTCGGTGTCGGTGGGACCGAGTTGGAAAACTTCGGTGGGACCGAGATGGTTAGCGCAGCGATTACTCACTTGATCACGCCGAAATCTGCAACTCGGTTTCACCGAGGTGAAAACCTAGATCAATCCAAGTGATTTGGTGCGTCCGATTTGAGTACATTGGTTTGACCGAAAGTACTTAGAAGGTTTTGGAAGTTAAGTTTCTGACGGATCGGTGGCTCCGAGTGCTCCTCACTCGGTCTGTCCGAAAAAGACTTGATCAAAGTTTGTGATATAAGCATGAATGGAATTTGAGACAAGAAAGCATAGATATCTAGGGGAGGAACTTAGGCATTCTTGTCCATCCATTTGGTCAAAAAGAAAAATCCAAAAGACCAAAGCAACAAATGGATGTCCTCGAATGGATAAAATTATGCATCCAACATGCTCACACAATAAGATAGCAAATGAAATATGTGTCAAACATGCACAAACAAAACACTAGCTACTATCACACAATTTGGCGATGACTAGGTCATCTATATATGAGTATATTGACTTAGGAGTCAAATGAGAACATTTGATCATAGGTCATACTCATCGTTTAAGCACAAGTGGGGTTACCACTTTTACATAAAGCATTGATGTGTTCACATCATTTGAAGATGCTTTAGCTCAATTCTTAAGAGCAAAGCTCCCCCTTGATGTGAGAACCCCTTTTAAAGGGTCAAACTAACCCTGGGTTGTCGTTGAAGACTTCATGTAGATGTTGAAGATGTGGATGCTCAATGTTGATGAAGATCATCAAGAGTTGGGAGCAATCCTTTGGATTCGGGCACTTTCAATACCTACATGGGTTAGTCCCACAAGGAACAAACAAGGATATCCATGGACATAGATTGAGGTACACAATAGATGATGTCCATGAAAGCAATGATTACCTTGTCCCTTGACTTACCAACATGAGGGTTTGTGACTCCATGAACTAGTGCAAGATGTGGAAGTTGATTGCACAAGTTCTTGCCAAAATGAATGTGAGTGAAGTATGTTGGAGGAGTCACCCTCAAGAACTCTCTAGTTCTTCTTCTTCGGGATCCACATCATCTTGATGGGAATCCTTGGGGTAGTAGTTGAGCTTGTCGAAGTAGAACTTGAAGTTTCCTTGGGAACCCACTTGACCATGGCCTTGGGTGCTTCAATGAATGCATCAATCTCCTCTTGAAGCTTGTCCTTGCCTTTTAGCTTGTGGTCTTGTGGTGGAAGGTCATCTTGAGCTTGTTCCACTTTGGAAGAAGTAGGATCATACTTCTCCTTTTGAGAAACAAACTTTGGAATGGGATATTGACCTTCTTCCCATTCAACACCCTCGGCGTTGAACTTTCGCTCAAAACCAATTCCTTGATTCTTCGGTGTCTTCCTTGCTTGCGAACAATTTCCTCAAAGTTCTTGCTTCCGCAAGGCTCTTGTAGACACCTTTCTCTATAATCCCTTTCAATAAACTATTTTCTTGCTCAAGTGAAACTTGGCTTGAAACATTGTTAGTGGAATCAAGAGAATTACTAGAAGTAACAACATTTGATTTAGCATGATTATTGTTACTACTAGATGAAGAATTTTCTTATGCTTGTCATGCTTAGTTTTAATAGGTGGCAAGAAATTAGACAAGAGAAGTCGTTTGGCAAGATATGAAGAACTCTTCTTTCGAAGATCGTCATTGATAGCTTTTAGAAACTCATGCTCTTGCTCTAGATTGAGCTTCTCGAAGTGTAGCTTCTCATGAGATCTTAGGAGCTCTCTATGATCTTCTTGAGTTGTTTCATGAGCTAACTTAAGAGTGTTTAGTTCTTTAGTTAGACGCTCAATCTCCTTCATAGCATTTTCATTCGACTCTTCTCGACTATAAAGACTACTAGCATGTTCATCATTACTAAGCTCACTAGATTTGTCATGTAAAAGCTCATCTTCACCAAGCAAGTCATCTTCATCACTATCAAAGTCAATAAATTCAGGGTGTGATACCTTGGGGCCTTTTGCCATGAAGCATCTTCCAATTCCCTCATTTGGAGAATCAAATAAGTCATAGGAGTTGGAGTTGGAGGATACGAGAGCAAGACCGGCAACACCTTCATCTTGACTGTATTCGGAGTTGGAGTGATAGCTTCTTTCGGAGTGATTGTTTGAGTCGGAGCGGAGACCCATTCACCAACATGAGCTTGATGTTTTCTTCTTGTGTAGCTCCTTGATGACTTGTCTTTCCTTTCCGAATCCTTGCTTCTCCGAGAGGATCTTCGTTCATAACGATCATCTCTACTCCTTCTCTCTTTCCGAGGTGACTCTTCTCTTGAGCTTCTTCTTCTTGGAGATTCTTCTCTTCTCTTGTGGGGAGTCGAACACTCATTTGAGTAGTGTCTGGGTCTTCCACAATTGTAGCAGTTTCGATCACGACTAGAAGATCTCTTTTCATCATATGATCTAGACTTTGAGCTTCTTTCCTTGCTTCTACTCTTGTAGAATTTGTTGAAGTTCTTCACCATAAGGCTTATCTCTTCATTGGAAACTAGCTTGTCACTTGAGGTTGTAGGAGCTTCAACTGTAGCTTTGTAAGCACCACTTGACTTGTTGTGAAGCTCTTCTTTATCTTTAAGTGTCATCTCATGAGCAACAATTCTTCCAATGACTTCGGTAGGCTTGAGATTCTTGTAGTTTGGCATCATTTGGATCAAAGTGCACACGGTGTCATACTTTCCATCCAAAGCTCGAGAATCTTCTTGATGATGAATCGGTCGGTCATTTCTTCGCTTCCTAAGCCGGCAATCTCATTGGTGATGAGAGCAAGCCTAGAGTACATTTCAGCGACTCCTTCACCTTCCTTCATCTTGAACTTGTCAAGTTGACCTTGAAGAACATCTAGCTTTGATTCCTTCACGGACTCGGTACCTTCGTGCATTTCGACCAAAGTATCCCAAATCTCTTTTGCATTCTCAAGGCGGCTGATCTTGTTGAACTCCTCGGGACACAAAGCATTGAAGAGAATGTCACAAGCTTGAGCATTGTTCGTAACATCCGCAACTCATCATTTGTAAGCCGCAATCCGAACTTTTCCTTCCTCGAAGAACTCACCTTGCAAGCCAACACAAATAATGCCCCATGCGCGGGGTTATGTCCAAGAATATGCATTTTCATTTTGTGCTTCCAACTAGCAAAATTGAACAATCAAAGTAAGGACCTCACTGAAAATTACCCTCACTAGACGCCATACTCTCCTAGGTTGTGAAACCAAGCTTATGGAGTCCAATGCAATGGAAACCAATCCAATGGAAACTAAAGCTCTGATACCACTTGTAGGATCGGAAGTATGTCTAGAGGGGGGGATTAGACTACTTGACAATCTAAAAGTTTAGCCTTTTGATTAGGACAAGTTTTTAGCAAGTTCACAATGATGACCAAGTCAAGTATCACCCTACACATGCAATTCTAGAGTAATGGCAGCGGAAAGTAAATTGCACATGTAGTAAATAGAGGTGGAGAAGAGCAAACACAATTTGGAGACACGGAGATTTTTCTCGTGGTTCCGATAGGTGGTGCTATCGTCAATCCACGTTGATGGAGACTTCAACCCACGGAGGGTAACGGCTGCGAGAGTCCACGGAGGGCTCCACCCACGAAGGGTCCACGAAGAAGCAACCTTGTCTGTGCCATCATGGCCTACGTCCACGGAGGACTAGCCTTACTCGGGGTAGATCTTCACGAAGTAGGCGATCTCCTTGCCCTTACAAACTTCTTGGTTCAACTCCACATCTTGACGGAGGCTCCCAAGCGACACCTAACCAATCTAGGAGGCACCACCCTCCAAAAGGTAATAGATGGTGTTGGTGATGATGAACTCCTTGCTCTTGTGCTTCAAATGATAATCTCCCCAACACTCAACTCTCCTCACTGATTTGGCTGTGGTGGAAGAAAGGATTGAGTGGAAAGCAACTTGGGAAGACTAGAAATCAAGTTTCATATGGTGGGAGTGGAGCAACTTGATCTCAACACAAGGGTAGGTAGTTTTCTTCTCAGAAATGTAAGGTAGGAGTGGTAGTTCTTTCTGATGGCTCTCTCCACGAATGAAGAGGAGGTGGAGGGGTATTTATAGCCTCCACAAAAAATCCAACCATTACACACATTTGACTAATCTCGGTTAGACCGAAGTTGACAACTCGGTGAGACCGAAAGTTCAAATCTTGTGAACGTTGGGATTTTCGGTGGGACCGAAAATACAATCTCGGTTAGTCCGATTCTTCCAAAGTCTAGGGTTTGCCAATCTCGGTGGGACCGACTTTCTCATCTCGGTGACACCGATTTGAGTACAGAAGGTTACAGAAGGTTGGCAACACTAGTTTCGGTGAGACCGAGTTTGAAATCGGAAAATCCGAAATTTCTAGGGTTTGGGTATATGGCTGAGGTGGTTCATCTCGGTGTGACTCAGTTTATGGAATCGGTGGGACCGAGATTACTTATGAGTATATGTTGGAATGAAAGATTGCTGATAGTTTGAGAGATAAATCACTAAGCACTTTGAGCAACCAGATCATCATCATAACCTCATCCCCTTTTAATAGTATTGGCTTTCCTATGGACTCAATGTGATCTTGGATCACTAAATCAAAAATGGAGTCTTGAGCTTTTGCCAATGTTTTCCTTAGCATTTTGAGGGGTCCACATCATCAGTCATTGCCATACCCATATCACTGAACTTTCTGAAATATTCTCAAGAAACAATTAGTTCAATGATATATATGTTGTTATTAATTACCAAAACCACCCGGGGATTAGTTGCACTTTCAGATGGTGGTCGTGACGGAAAATTTCGAAGCCGAGGAGGAGGACAAGGCTGGCACAATGTGAGATGGAGCGGTAGTGGTGAGAGGTGGCGCCTAAGAAGAGGTGTTCTTCACACCAACTGGGAAGGCCGTGCCTAGGTCGACCGGACGGTTGCGATGCATTAACACTAACAAGCTCACTTATTGTGGTAGCAAGGGGTCATTGCTTTAATACCAAGATGAATTATGGAACTCTCTGATGGAGATTGCATTGATTATTTTTTTGAGACTACGCCAAGGCGTATCATAGCTTTATAGAAGGCAAAAATACAAGTACAAGAGAACTACTACTCGCTGCAAACAGTGAGCATATCATGAACACCACATCTGGATAAAAGCAAATATAACCTCTGACCACACAAAACTACAAGCAAAAGAGCCTGTCCTAACATAGAACAACAACGCGTCTCAACTAACATCGGGCACCTACGAAGACCACCAACTCCCCCTGGACTTCGCTCGTCGACTCTCCAATCACCCTTGATGCCTAAGAGGAGGTGTCAGGTGGCAGGACTTGATCAGAACTGAGGAAGACACCGTCTTGGAGGCACTGTCGATGGGTGTACATAGCGTTGCCAGAGCTCAAAATAGAACCTCGGCGAACACCGGAGTAGAGCTAGAAGGAACAAAGCCATGTCTCAAAACACGATGCTCCCAGGAGAGCGACATCGAGGACACCACCATCATGCCAATCGAACATTGAATCGAGGCTTTCGCCCAGAGACAACACCACCTCCTAACGGGAAGGAAAATTGCAAGCACAGCTCGACGAAGCCTCCAAGGAGGGGGACGACACCCGCGGGCACCATTGCTGCTGGCCTAGCAAATGCTGAGCAGATTTTCATCTGATTGTTGCACCACACCACACTGATGACCCACAAGTATAGGGGATCTATCGTAGTCCTTTCGATAAGTAAGAGTGTCGAACCCAACAAGGAGCAGAAGGAAATGATAAGCGATTTTTAGTAAGGTTTTCTTTGCAAGCACTGAAATAGTAGGTGATAGATAGTTTTGTGATAAGATAAATAGTAACGAGCAAAAGTAAATAAAGTAAATAAAGTGCAGCAAGGTGGCCCAATCCTTTATGTAGCAAAGGATAAGCCAGGACAAACTCTAATAATGAAGAAGGAGCTCCCAAGGACACATTGGGAATTATCGTCAAGCTAGTTTTCATTACGTTCATAAGATTCGCGTTCGGTACTTTGATAATTTGATATGTGGGTGGACCAACACTTGGGTACTGTCCTAACATGGACAAGCATGCCACTTATGATTAACCCCTATTGCAAGCATCCGCAACTACAAAAAGGAGTATTAAGGCAAACCTAACCACAACATTAAACATATGAGTCCATATCAACCCCCTAACGAAGCAACGCATAAACTAGGGTTTAAGCTTCTGTCACTCTAGCAACCCATCATCTACTTATTACTCCCCTATGCCTTCCTCTAGGCCCAAATAATGGTGAACTGTCATGTAGTCGACGTTCACATAACACCACTAGAGGAGAGACAACATACATCTCATCAAAATATCAAACGAATACCAAATTCACATGACTACTAATAGCAAGACTTCACCCATGTCCTCAGGAACAAACGTAACTACTCACAAAGCATATTCATGTTCATAATCAGAGGGGTAATAATATGCATAAAGGATCTGAACATATGATCTTCCACCAAGTAAACCAAATAGCATCAACTACAAGGAGTAATCAACACTACTAGCAACCCACAGGTACCAATTTGTGGTTTTGATACAAGATTGGATACAAGAGATGAACTAGGGTTTTGAGATGAGATGGTGCTGGTGAAGATGTTGATGGAGATTGACCCCATCCCGATGAGAGGATCGTTGGTGATGACGTTGGTGATGATTTCCCCCTCCCGAAGGGAAGTGTCCCCGGCAGAATAGCTCCGCCAGAGCCCTAGATTGATTCTGCCAAGGTTCCGCCTCGTGGCGGCGGAGTTTCGTCCCGTAAGCTTGCCCACGATTATTTCTAGGTGAAAACCCTTCATATAGCAGAAGATGGCAGCCGGAAGCCCACCAGGGGGCCCAGGAGATAGGGGCGCGCCCTACAGGGGGGGCGCCCCCTGTCTCCTAGACAGGGTGTGCCCCCCTGGCCTATTTCTTTTGCCCAATAATTCTTATTAAATCTGAAAAGTTGTGTCGTGGAGTCTCAGGTCTTTTGGAGTTGTGCAGAATAGGTTTCCAACGTTTGCTCCTTTTCCAGCCAGAATTCCAGCTGCCGGCATTCCCCCTCTTCATGGTAAACCTTGTAAAATAAGAGAGAATAGCCATAAGTATTGAGATATAATGTGTAATAACAGCCCATAATGCAATAAATATTGATATAAAAGCATGATGCAAAATGGACGTATCAACTCCCCCAAGCTTAGACCTCGCTTGTCCTCAAGCGGAAGCCGAAATCGGAAAATATGTCCACATGTTTAGAGATAGAGGTGTCGATAAAAATAAAATACGGACATGAGGGTATCATGATCATTCTAATAACAAAAACATATATGGATTTTGTCATATGATTTCCTATGTTCAAGTAATTAGCAATTCACAATGTCAAGTATGGTTCAAAAACTTCATTGGAACTAACAAACTATAATCTCAGTCATTGAAGCAATTGCAATTTATCATAACATCAGAAAGAGTCAATAATAGAGCTTTTCAGCAAGCTCACATACTCAACTATCTCGTAGTCTCCTATAATTGTTAACACTCACGAAATACTTGTGGTTATAGAGTTTCAGCCGGACACTGAGAAAGATAGGGGCTTATTGTGTTGCCTCCCAACGTATTCACCTTTAGGTGATGTCAACAATAATAGCCTATGCCAAATTACATCCAATTGGATATATATATCATGATCTTTCAAACACGAGGAGCTTGCCAAAGGATAAAATGAAAAAGGGAAAGGTGAGGATCACCTTGACTCAAGCATAAAGTGAAACATAAAGTAAAAGATAGGCCCTTCGCAGAGGGAAGGAGAGGTTGTCATACGCGTTTAGGGTTGATGCGTGAAATCTTAGTGCAAAAGAACGTCACTTTATATTGCCCCCTGTATGTGGACCTTTATTATGCAATCCGTCGCTTTTATTACTTCCACAACAAGTTCGTACAAAGTTTATTTTCTCTGCACTAATAAGTCATACATATTTAGAGCGCAATTTTTATTGCTTGCACCGATGACAACTTACTTGAAGGATCTTACTCAATCCATAGGTAGGTATGGTGGACTCTCATGGCAAAATTGGGTTTAAGGATATTTGGAAGCACAAGTAATGTCTCTACTTGGTGCAAAGAATTTGGCTAGCATGAGGGGGAAAGGCAAGCTCAACATGTTTGGAAGGTCAATGACAATATACTTTAACTAAGATGTCGGAAAACATAAACCATTACATTGTATTCCTTGTCCAACGTCAACTCTTTTAGCATGTCATACTTAATGAGTGCTTCACGATCATAAAAGATGTCCAAGATAATATATCTATATGTGAACCCCTCTTTCCTTATCACTTCCTATTAATTGCAACGATGACCAAGGCTACGTCCATCAACTCTCAACAATTTTTATGCCTCATACTTTCTATGTGTGAAGTTATCACTATCCATAAGATCAATATGAACTCTTTTGTTTTTTCTACTTTTTTCAAGATCATAGCAACGTAGCAAAGCCCTTGACTCAACACTAATCTTTATTATAGATAGCACACGGACTCGATTACATAAAGAGGTCACAAAGCAAAACTCAAAACTACTATCAAAACTTCGAACTAAAAGATCAAGAAACTACTAAAAGGATCGAACTAAATAAAGCGGTAAAGGTAGGAGTGTGATGGTGATACGATATCGGGGCACCTCCCCCAAGCTTGGCAGTTGCCAAGGGGAGTGCCCATACCAATGTGATTATTTCTTCGGAGGTGGTGAAGTAGGAGTTGTTGCACTTTTCTTCTCTAGCTTACGTCTGAGGCTAAAATTTTCCTCCCTCAGATCCTCATTCTCGAGCTCAAGTTTCATTATCTTTTTGCATAGTGTTGCCTTGCTGTCCTGCAAAAAACGTGGTGGGATAAATTGGACCTTAGGGAGGCTTAACTTCTTGAACTCCACATGCATATCACCAGGTTGAGGCAGTGGATCGTCCTCTTCATCAGAGCTTGTCTCCTCCTGAAGGAAATATGCCCTAGAGGCAATAATAAAGTTATTATTTATTTCCTTATTTCATGATAAATGTTTATCATTCATGCTAGAATTGTATTAACCGGAAACATGATACATGTGTGAATGCATAGACAAAACAATATGTCACTAGTATGCCTCTACTAGACTAGCTTGTTAATCAAAGATGGTTATGTTTCCTGACCATGAACAAAGAGTTGTTATTTGATTAACGAGGTCACATCGTTAGTAGAATGATCGATTGACATGACCCATTCCCTTAGCTTAGCACACGATCGTTGAGTATGTTGCTCTGCTTTTATCCATGACATATACATGTTCCTGTAACTATGAGATTATGCAACTCCGTTTACGGAGGAACACTTTGGTGCTACCAAACGTCACAGCGAATCGGGTGATTATAAAGGAGTACTACAGTGTCTCCAAAGGCAGATGTTGGGTTGGCGTATTTGAGATTAGGTTTTGTCACTCCGATTGTCGGAGAGGTATCTCTGGGCCCTCTCGGTAATGCACATCATTGAAGCCTTGCAAGCACTACAACTAATGAGTTAGTTGTGAGATGATGTATTACGGAACGAGTAAAGAGACTTGCGTAGCGAGATTGAACTAGGTATTGGATACCGACGATCGAATCTCGGGCAAGTAACATACCGATGACAAAGGAACAACGTATGTTGTTATGCGGTCCGACCGATAAAGATCTTCGTAGAATATGTAGGAACCAATATGGGCATCCAGGTCCGCTGTTGGTTGTTGACCGTGAATAGTTCTAGGTCATGTCTACATTGTTCTCGAACCGTAGGGTCCGCACGCTTAAGGTTTCGATGGCGGTTATTATGAGTTTATGTATTTTGATGTACCGAAGAAGTTGAGTCCCGGATGTGATCACGGACATGACGAGGAGTCTCTAAATGGTCGAGACATAAAGATTGATATATTGGAAGCCTATGTTTGGAGTTCGAATGGTTCGGGAAAACAGGAATTCTGAGTCTTGGGAGGTTCTGGAAACCCCGGGGTAAATGGGCCTCGGTGGGCCTCGAGGGAGAAGAGGAGGGGCCGGCCGGGGTGGTCAGACGCCCTCCCCCAGTCCGAATAGGACAAGGAGGGGGCGCCTCCTCCTCTTCCCCCCCCCAATCCTATTCCAACTAGGAGGGGGAGTCCTACTCCCGGTGGGAGTAGGACTCCTCCGCCAGCCCTAGCTAGGCGGCCGGCCTCCCCTCCCTCCTTTATATCACGGGGCAGGGGGCACCTTGAACACACAAGTTTGATCTTTAGATCGTTCCTTAGCTGTGTGCGGTGCCCCTCCACCATATTCCACCTCGGTTATACCGTCATGAAGCTTAAGCGAAGCCTCGCGCCGGTGAAACATCAAGATCGTCCTGCGCCGTCGTGCTAACGAAACTCTCCTCGACACTCGGCTGGATCGAGTCTGAGGGACGTCATCGAGCTGTCGTGTGTCAAGAACTCGGGCGTCGGAATGTGGCGCCGGATTGGTCGGATCGCGAGGAGAGCGTCGACTACTTCCTCTACGTTGTGATCGCCACGCCGGGTCTACAAGGGTATGTGGACAACACTCTCCCCTCTCGTTGCTATACATCACCATGATCTTGCGTGTGCGTAGGAAAATTTTGAAATTACTACGTTCCCCAACAGTGGCATCCGAGCCTAGGTTTTTTCTATGGTTTGATGTTTTGCACGAGTAGAACACAAGTGAGTTGTGGGCGATACAAGTCATACTACCTACCAGCATGTCATACTTTGGTTCAGCGGTATTGTGAGATGAAGCGGCCCGGACCGACATTACGCGTACGCTTACGCGAGACTGGTTTCACCGCTGCGAGCACTCGTTGCTTAAAGGTGTTGGTGGGTGCTGTCTCTCTCACTTTAGTTGAACGAGTGTGGCTCGCCCGGTCCTTGAGAAGGTTAAACGGAGTCTATTTGTGAAATATCGTTGTGGTTTTGATGCGTAGGTGAGACTGGTTCTTGCTTAAGCCCGTAGCAGCCACGTAAAAATTGCAACAACAAAGTAGAGGGCGTCTAACTTGTTTTTGCAGGGCATGTTGTGATGTGATATGGTCAAGGCGTGATGATATATTTTATTGTATGAGATGATCATGTTTTGTAACGAAGTTATCGGCAATCGGCAGGAGCCATATGGTTGTCGCTTTATTGTATGCAATGCAATCGCCTGTAATGCTTTACTTTATCACTAAGCGGTAGCGATAGTCGTAGTAGCATAAGTTTGGCGAGGCGACAACGATGCTACGATGGAGATCAAGGTGTCGCGCGGTGGCGATGGTGATCATGGTGGTGCAGCAAGATGGAGATCATGAAGCACAAGATGATGATGACCATATCATATCACTTATATTGATTTGCATGGGATGTTTATCCTTTTATGCATCTTATCTTGCTTTGATTGACGGTAGCATTATAAGATGATCTCTCACTAAATTATCAAGAAGTGTTCTCCCGAGTATGCACCGTTGCCAAAGTTAAATCGTGCCCGGACACCACGTGATGATCGGGTGTGATAAGCTCTCGTTCATCTACAACGGTGCAAGCCAGTTTTGCACACGCAGAATACTCGGGTTATACTTGACGAGCCTAGCATATGCAGATATGGCCTCGGAACACGGAGACCGAAAGGTCGGCGTGAATCATATAGTAGATATGATCAACATAAGATGTTCACCATTGAAAACTACTCCATTTCACGTGATGATCGGTTATGGTTTAGTTAATTTGGATCACGTGATCACTTGGATGACTAGAGATGTCTTTCTAAGTGGGAGTTCTTAAGTAATATGATTAATTGAACTTAAATTTATCATGAACTTAGTACTGATAGTATCTTGCTTGTTTATGTTTGATTGTAGATAGATGGCTCGTCTTTGTTGTTCCGTTGAATTTTAATGCGTTCCTTGAGAAAGCAAAGTTGAAAGATGATGGTAGCAATTACACGGACTGGGTCCGTAACGAGGATCATCCTCATTGCTGCCTGTAAGAGTTACGTCTGGATGCACCGCTAGGTGACAGGCTGATCAGAGATCAACCCAGCGGCGTTAAGAACGTCTGGCGAGCAAAGCTGATGACTACTCTATAGTTCGATGTGCCATGCTTTACGGCTTAGAACCGGGACTTCAACGGCGTTTTGAGCGTCATGGAGCATATGAGATGTTCCAGAGTTGAAGTTGATATTCCAACAGAATGCCCAGATTGAGAGATATGAAGTCTCCAATAAGTTCTATAGCTGCAAGATGGAGGAGAATAGTTACGTCGGTGAGCATATACTCGAGAATGTCCGGGTACTACAATCACTTGACACAATTGGGAGTTAATCTTCCGAATGATTGTGTCATTGATGAATTCTTCAATCACCGCCACCAAGCTACAAAGGCTTCGTGATGAACTATAATATGCAAGGGTTAGTAAAGACTATGCTCGAGCTCTTCGCAATGCTAAAGGCAGCGGAGGTAGAAATCAGAAGGAGCATCAAGTGTTGATGGTCAATAAGACCACTAGTTTCAAGAAGAAAGGCAAAGGGAAAAAGAAGGAACTTCAAGAAGAACAGCAAGCAAGTTCTGCTCGGGAGAAGAAACCCAAGTCTGGACCTAAGCCTGGCCGAGTGCTTCTACCGCAAGCGATGGTCCTTTGGAAGCGGAACTGCCCCAAGTATTTGGCGGATAAGAAGGATGGCAAGGTGAACAAAGGTATATGTGATATACATGTTATTGATGTGTACCTTACTAGAGCTCATGATAGCACTTTGGGTATTTGATCTGGTTTTGTTGCTAATATTTGCAACTCAAAGCAGGACTACGGATTAGCGAACACGGCAAAGGGCGAGGTGACGATCTTGGCGTGGGAAATGGTTCCAAAGTCGATGTGATCGCGGTCGACACGCTACCTCTACATCTACCTTCGGATTAGTTTTAGACCTAAATAATTGTTATTTGGTGCTGCGTTGAGCATGAACATTATATCTGGATCTTGTTTGATGCGAGACGGTTATTCATTTAAATCGAGAGAATAATGGTTGTTCTATTTATATGAGTAATATCTTTTATGGTCATGCACCCTTGAGGAGTGGTCTATTTCTTATGAATCTCGATAGTAGTGATACACATATTCATAATGTTGAAGCCAAAAGATGCAGAGTTGATAATGATAGCGCAACTTATTTGTGGTAATTGCCGTTTAGGTCATATCGGTGTAAAGCGCATGAAGAAACTCCATCTTGATGGACTTTTGGAGTCACTTGATTATGAATCACTTGGCACTTGCGAACCGTGCCTCATGGGCAAGATGACTAGAACACCGTTCTCGGTACTATGGAGAGAGCAACAGATTTGTTGGAAATCATACATACCGATGTATGTGGTCCGATGAATGTTGAGGCTCGTGGCGGATATCGTTATTTTCTCACCTTCACAGATGACTTAAGCAGATATGGGTATATCTACTTAATGAAACATAAGTCTGAAACATTTGAAAAGTTCAAAGAATTTGAGTGAAGTTGAAAATCATCGTAACAAGAAAATTAAATTTCTACGATCCGATCGTGGAGGTGAATATTTGAGTTACTGAGTTTGGTCTACATTTGAAACAATGCGGAATAGTTTAGCAACTCACGCCACCCGAACACCACAACGTAATGGTGTGTCCGAGCGTCGTGTCGTACTTTACTAGATATGGTGCGATCTATGATGTCTCTTACAGATTTACCGCTATCATTTTGGGGTTATGCTCTAGAGGCGGCCGCATTCACACTGAATAGAACACCGTCGAAATCGTGGAGACGACACCTTATGAACTGTGGTTTAGCAAGAAACCAAAGTTGTCGTTTCTTAAAGTTTGGGGATGCGATGCTTATGTGAAAAAGCTTCAACCTGATAAGCTCGAACCCAAATCGGAGAATGTGTCTTCATAGGATACCCAAAGGAAACAGTTGGGTACACCTTCTATCACAGATCCGAAGGCAAGACATTCGTTGCTAAGAATGGATCCTTTCTAGAGAAGGAGTTTCTCTCGAAAGAAGTGAGTGGGAGGAAAGTGGAACTTGATGAGGTATAGCGAGACGTTCTCCCTTACTTGAAAGTAGTTCATCGCAGAAAACGGTTTACGAGACACCTACACCAAGTAGTGAGGAAGTTAATGATGTTGATCATGAAACTTCAGATCAAGTTACTCTGAGAACCTCGTAGATCAACAGAGTAAGATCCGCTTTGAGTGAGTGGTGCGGCAATCCTGTTCGGAAATCATGCTACTAGATCATGATGAACCCACGAACTATGAAGAAGCGATGGTGAGCCCAGATTCCATAAAATGGCTTGAGGCCATGAAATCGAGATGGGATCCATGTATGAAAACAAAGTATGGACTTTGGTTGACTTGCCGAGGTAGGCAAGCAATAGAAAACAAGTGGATCTTCAAGAAGAAGACCGACACGACGGTAATATTATTGTCTATAAAGCTCGACTTGTGCAAAGGGTTTCGACAAGTTCAAGGGGTTGACTACGATGAGACCTTCTCACCCGAAGCGATGCTTAAGTCCGTCCGAATCATGTTAGCGATTGCGCATTTTATGATTATGAAATTTGGCAAATGGATGTAAAGACTGCATTCTGAATGGATTTACGGAAGAAGAGTTGTATATGATGCAACCGAAGGTTTTATCGATCCAAAGGAGCTAACAAAGTATGCAAGCTCCAGCGATCCATCTATGGACTGGTGCAAGCATCTCGGAGTTGGAATAAGCGCTTTGATAGTGTGATCAAAGCATTTGGGTTTTATCTGAGACTTTTGGAGAAGCTTTGTATTTACAAGAAAGTGAGTGGGAGCTCTGTAGCATTTACGATATTATATGTAGATGACATATTGCTGATCGGAAATGATATAGAATTCTGGATAGCATAAAGGGATACTTGAATAAGAGTTTTTCAATGAAAGACCTCGGTGAAGCTGCTTACATATTGGGCATTAAGATCTATAGAGATAGATCAAGGCGCTTGATTGGACTTTCACAAAGCACATACCTTGACAAAATTTTGAAGAAGTTCAAAATGGATCAAGCAAAGAAAGGGTTCTTGCACGTGTTACAAGGTTTGAAATTGAGTCGGACTCAATGCCGACCACTGCAGAAGATAGAGAGAAAATGAAAGATGTTCCTATGCTTCAGCCATAGGCTCTATCATGTATGCAATCTGTGTACCGGACCGATGTGTGCCTTGCTATAAGCCTAGCAGGAGGTACCAAAGTAATCCGAGTGGATCATGGACAGTGGTCAAGAACATCTGAAATACGAAAAGGACTAAGGATATGTTTCTCGATATGGAGGTGACAAGGAGCTCATAAATGGCAGTTACGTTGATGCAAGCTTTGACACCGATCCGGACGATTCTAAATCGCAGACCGGATACGTATTTACACTAAACGGAGGAGCTGTCGGTTAGTGCGTTCTAAACAAAGCGTCGTGGCGGGATCTACATGTGAAGCGGAGTACATAGCAGCTTCGAAGCAGCTAATGAAGGAGTGCGGATGAAGGAGTTCATATCCGATCTAGGTGTCATACCTAGTGCATCGGTCAATGAAAATCTTACGTGACAATATCTGGAGCAATTGCCTTAGCGAAGGAATCCAGATTTCACAAGAGGACCAAGCACATCAAGAGACGCTTCAATTCCATCCGGACTTAGTCCAATTGGGAGACATAGAAATTTGCAAGATACATACGGATCTGAATGTTGCGAACCGTTGACTAAGCCTCTTCCACGAGCAAAACATGATCAGCACCAAGACTCCATGGGTGTTAGAATCATTACTATGTAATCTAGATTATTGACTCTAGTGCAAGTGGGAGGCTGAAGGAAATATGCCCTAGAGGCAATAATAAAGTTATTATTTATTTCCTTATTTCATGATAAATGTTTATCATTCATGCTAGAATTGTATTAACCGGAAACATGATACATGTGTGAATGCATAGACAAAACAATATGTCACTAGTATGCCTCTACTAGACTAGCTTGTTAATCAAAGATGGTTATGTTTCCGACCATGAACAAAGAGTTGTTATTTGATTAACGAGGTCACATCATTAGTAGAATGATCGATTGACATGACCCATTCCCTTAGCTTAGCACACGATCGTTGAGTATGTTGCTACTGCTTTTATCCATGACATATACATGTTCTCGTAACTATGAGATTATGCAACTCCGTTTACGGAGGAACACTTTGGTGCTACCAAACGTCACAACGAATCGGGTGATTATAAAGGAGTACTACAGGTGTCTCCAAAGGCGATGTTGGGTTGGCGTATTTGAGATTAGGTTTTGTCACTCCGATTGTCGGAGAGGTATCTCTGGGCCCTCTCGGTAATGCACATCATTGAAGCCTTGCAAGCACTACAACTAATGAGTTAGTTGTGAGATGATGTATTCGAAGCGAGTAAAGAGACTTGCGTAACGAGATTGAACTAGGTATTGGATACCGACGATCGAATCTCGGGCAAGTAACATACCGATGACAAAGGGAACAACGTATGTTGTTATGCGGTCTGACCGATAAAGATCTTCGTAGAATATGTAGGAACCAATATGGGCATCCAGGTCCGCTGTTGGTTGTTGACCGTGAATAGTTCTAGGTCATGTCTACATTGTTCTCGAACCGTAGGGTCCGCACGCTTAAGGTTTCGATGGCGGTTATTATGAGTTTATGTATTTTGATGTACCGAAGAAGTTGAGTCCGGATGTGATCACGGACATGACGAGGAGTCTCGAAATGGTCGAGACATAAAGATTGATATATTGGAAGCCTATGTTTGGAGTTGGAATGGTTCCGGGTAAAACAGGAATTTACCGAGTCCGGAGGTTACGGAAACCCCGGGGTAAATGGGCCTCAGTGGGCCTCGAGGGAGAAGAGGAGGGCGGCCGGGGGTGGCGCGCGCCCTCCCCCAGTCCGAATAGGACAGGAGGAGGCGGCGCCCTCTCCTCTTCCCCTCCCCCAATCCTATTCCAACTAGGAAGGGGGAGTCCTACTCGGTGGGAGTAGGACTCCCCGCGCGCCTAGCTAGGCCGGCCGGCCTCCCCCTCCCTCCTTTATATACGGGGCAGGGGGCACCTTGGAACACACAAGTTTGATCTTTAGATCGTTCCTTAGCCGTGTCGGTGCCCCCTCCACCATATTCCACCTCGGTTATACCGTCGCGAAGCTTAAGCGAAGCCCTGCGCCGTGAAACATCAAGATCGTCACCACGCCGTCGTCTTGTGAAACTCTCCTCGACACTCGGCTGGATCGAGTCGAGGGGCGTCATCGAGCTGTCGTGTGTCAAGAACTCGGGGCGTCGAGTAATGGCGCCGGGATTGGTCGGATCGCGAGGAGAACGTCGACTACTTCCTCTACGTTGTGATCGCTTCGCTTGGTCTACAAGGGTATGTGGACAACACTCTCCCCTCTCGTTGCTATACATCACCATGATCTTGCGTGTGCGTAGGAAAATTTTGAAATTACTACGTTCCCCAACACCTCCTTCCTCTTTGGATCATAGTCTTCTTCTTCCTCTGTGGTCCAACCATAATGTTCCACATCCCCATATACTTTTGGGTTTGCAATATAGTCAGCCATGTAGCTCTCTCCCTCCGAATCTTGGGATGACATCTTGTTCCAAATCTGCAACAGGAACAGCTCGAAACGAAAACAGAGGATATTTGCGTGATACGATGGTCAAAACCTTCGGGAGTATATATAATGATTTTTTACCAACCAAAATATGTAACATACAAGAAAACGGAGTCCGGGAGGTGATACGTCTCCAACGTATCTATAATTTTTGATTGCCCCATGCTTCTTTATCTATTGTTTTGGACTATATTGGGCTTTATTTTCCACTTTTATATTATTTTTGGGACTAACCTATTAACCGGAGGCCCAGCCCAGAATTGTTGTTTTTTTGCCTATTTTAGTGTTTCGAAGAAACAGAATATCAAACGGAGTCCAAACGGAATGAAACCTTCGGGAACGTGATTTTCTCACCGAACGGATCTAGGAGACTTGGACCCTACTCCAAGAAGTGCCAGAGGCGGTCACGAGGGTGGAGGGCGCGCCCGACGTACTCCTTCCTCCTATATATACCTACGTATCCCCAAACGAACAGAAGAAGAGCCAAAAACCTAATTCACCGCCGCAACCTTCTATATCCACGAGATCCCATCTTGGGGCCTATTCCGGAGCTCCACCGGAGGGGGCATCCACCACGGAGGGCTTCTACATCAACACCATAGCCCCTCCAATGAAGTGTGAGTAGTTTAGTTCAGACCTTCGGGGTCCATAGCTAGTAGCTAGATGGCTTCTTCTATCTTTTTGGATCTCAATACAATGTTCTCCCCCTCTCTTGTGGAGATCTATTCGATGTAATCTTCTTTTTGCGGTGTGTTTGTTGAGATCGATGAATTGTGGGTTTATGATCCAACTTATCTATGGGAAATATTTGAATCTTCTCTGAATTCTTTTATGTATGATTGAGTTATGTTTGCAAGTCTCTTCGAATTATCCTTTTTGGTTTGGCCAACTAGATTGGTAGTTCTTGCAACGGGAGAAGTGCTTAGCTTTGGGTTCAATCTTGCGGTGTCCTTACCCAGTGACAGAAAGGGTTGCAAGGCACGTATTGTATTGTTGCCATCGAGGATAACAAGATGGTGTTTTTATCATATTGCATGAATTTATCCCTCTACATCATGTCATCTTGCTTAAGGCGTTACTCTGTTTTTAACTTAATACTCTAGATGCATGTTGGATAGCGGTCGATGAGTGGAGTAATAGTAGTAGATGCAGAATTGTTTCGATCTACTTGTCTCGGACGTGATGCCTATATACACGATCATTACCTAGATATACTCATAATTATGCTCAATTCTGTCAATTGCTCAACAGTAATTTGTTCACCCACCGTAGAATATCTATGCTCTTGAGAGAAGCCACTAGTGAAACCTATGGCCCCGGGTCTATTCACATCATATCAATCTCTATCGCTTTATTACTTGCTTTGTTTTTACTTTGCCTTTTACTTTTCACTTTGCATCTTTATATAAAAAATACCAAAAATATTATTTATCATCTCTATCAGATCTCACTCTCGTAAGTGACCGTGAAGGGATTGACAACCCCTAATCGCTTTGGTTGCGAGTAGCTATCATTTTGTGCAGGTACGAGGGACTTGTGCGTGGTCTCCTACTGGATTGATACCTTGGTTCTCAAAATTGAGGGAAATACTTACGCTACTTTGATGCATCATCCTCTCCTGTTCGGGGAAATCCAACGCAGTGCTCAAGAGGTAGCAGGAGGCACACGAGGTGCCCACGAGATAGGGGGCGCGCCCTACAGGAGGTGGGGCGCCCTCCTCTCTCGTGGGAGCCTCGTGCCCCTTTCAGACTACTTCTTTCTTCCTAAAATCCTTAAATAATCCAAAACTGATAAAAATTGCCATTAGAGTTGTTTTGGAGTCGGTTTACTTACCGTACCACGTACATATGCCTTTTCGGAGTCTGGAACATTCTGGAAAGTGTCTCTTATGTATTCCTCAGGGGTTATGGTTTCAATAATATTAGTTTCAACATTGATAGGATTACCCAAAATATAATGTTTAATTCTTTGGCCATTTACCACCCTCGGATTTGTGCCTTCAAAGTTGTTTATTTTTATAGCACCAGAACGATAGACCTCCTCGATAACGTAGGGACCTTCCCATTTTGAGAGAAGTTTTCCTGCAAAAAATCTTAAATGAGAGTTGAACAATAACACATAATCTCCTACGTTAAATTCACGCTTCTGTATCCTCTTATCATGCCAACGTTTGACTTTTTCTTTGAAAAGCTTAGCATTCTCATATGCTTGGGTTCTCCATTCATCAAGTGAGCTAATATCAAATAACCTCTTCTCATCGGCAAGTTTGAAAGCATAATTGAGCTCTTTAATATCCCAATATGCTTTATGTTCAAGTTCAAGAGGTAAATGACATGCTTTTCCATAAACCATCTTATATGGAGACATACCCATAGGATTTTTGTATGCAGTTCTATAAGTCGATAATGCATCATCAAGTTTTTTGGACCAATTCTTTCTAGATCTATTCACAGTCTTTTGCAAAATTAATTTGAGCTCTCTATTGCTCAACTCTACTTGACCACTAGACTGCGGGTGATAAGGAGATGCGATTCTATGATTGACATCATACTTAGCAAGCATCTTACGGAAAGCACCATGAATAAAACGTGAACCGCCATCAGTCATAAGATATCTAGGGACTCCAAACCTCGGAAAAATAACTTCTTTAAGCATTTTAATAGAAGTGTTATGATCAGCACTACTAGTTGGAATAGCTTCTACCCACTTAGTAACGTAATCAACAGCAACTAAAATATGTGTATAACCATTGGAGGCAGGAAAAGGTCCCATATAATCAAAGCCCCATACACCAAATGGTTCAATAACAAGAGAATAATTCATAGGCATTTCTTGACGTCTACTAATGTTACCTATTCTTTGACATTCATCACAAGATGCGACAAACTTACGAGCATCTTTGAAAAGAGTAGGCCAATAAAAACCAGATTGTGGTACCTTGTGTGCAGTTCTGTCTCCAGCGTGGTGTCCTCCATAGGATTCGGAGTGACACTTGCGTAGGATTTGTTCCTGTTCATGCTCAGGCACACAACGTCTAATAATACCATCTACTCCTTCTTTATAAAGGTGTGGATCATCCCAAAAGTAATGTCTTAAATCATAAAAGAACTTTTTCTTTTGCTGGTATGTGAAACTAGGCGGTATATATTTAGCAACAATGTAATTGGCATAATCAGCATACCAAGGAGCGAAGACGAGAAGCATTGACGACCACTAATTGTTCATCGGAAAACTATCATTAATAGGCGTTGGGTCATCAAGAACATTCTCTAGCCTAGACAAGTTATGCTGAACGGGTTCTCAGCTCCCTTTCTATCAATAATATGCAAGTCAAATTCTTGGAGCAAGAGAACCCATCTAATGAGTCTAGGCTTAGTATCTTTCTTTTCCATAAGATATTTAATAGCAGCATGATCAGTGTGAATAGTAACTTTGGAATGAACAATATAAGGTCTAAACTTATCACATGCAAACACAACTGCTAAGAATTCTTTTTCAGTGGTAGCATAATTTCTCTGGGTAGTATCAAGAGTCTTACTACCATACTGGATGACATTCAATTTCTTATCGACTCTTTGCCCTAAAACAGCACCTAAGGCATAATCACTAGCATCGCACATAATTTCAAAAGGTAAATTCCAATCAGGTGGCTGAACAATAGGTGCAGTGATCAAAGCCTTCTTAAGTGTTTCAAATGCTTCTACACAATCATCATCAAAGACAAAAGGAATATCTTCTTGCAATAAATAAGTCAGAGGCCTAGAGATTTTAGAAAAGTCCTTAATGAACCTCCTATAAAGACCGGCATGACCAAGGAAACTTCTTATACCTTTTATGTCCTTGGGACATGGCATCTATTCAATAGCATCAACTTTGGCTTTATCAACTTCAATACCTCTCTCGGAGATCTTGTGCCCCAAGACAATGCCTTCACTAACCATAAAGTGACACTTTTCCCAATTCAGACGAGACTAGTGTCTTCAAGATCTCGCAAAACTCGATCAAGGTTGCTCAAACAATCATCAAAAAAGGATCCATAGACGGAGAAGTCATCCATGAATACCTCACAAATCTTTTCACAAAAATCAGAAAATATAGCCATCATGCATCTTTGAAAGGTAGCAGGTGCATTACATAAACCAAAAGGCATACGTCTATAAGCAAAAGTACCAAAAGGGCAAGTAAAAGTAGTTTTAGATTGATCCCCCGCTAAAACAGGTATCTGAGAGAAGCCAGAATAACCATCTAGAAAGCAAAAATGTGTGTGTTTGGATAGCCTTTCTAGCATTTGATCAATAAAAGGTAAAGTGTAATGATCTTTCTTAGTAGCTTTATTTAACTTACGAAAATCAATTACCATCCTATAACCTGTAATAATTCTTTGCGGGATCAATTCATCTTTATCATTAGGAACAACGGTAATACCTCCCTTTTTGGGGACACAATGGACAGGGCTTACCCATTCACTATCAGCAACGGGATAAATAATACCTGCTCAAGGAGTTTTAGTATCTCCTTTCTTACCACTTCCTTCATTTTGGGCTTTAATCGTCTTTGAGGATCTCTAACTGGTTTGGCATCTTTCTCCACTGAAATTTTGTGTTGACATAATGTAGGACTAATGCCCTTAAGATCATCCAGAGTATATCCAATAGCAGCTCTGTGCTTCTTCAGAGTTTTCAATAATCTTTCTTCTTCTTTCTCTGAAAGGTTAGCACTAATAATAACAGGATATATTTCTTTTTCATCAAGATAAGCATACTTAAGATTATCAGGTAAGGGTTTGAGTTCAAACACGGGATCACCCCTTGGGTGGAGGGGGATCCCCAAGAATTTCAACAGGAAGATTATGTTTCAGCATGGGTTCATGTTTAAGGAACACTTCATCTATTTCTTCCCTTTCCTTCATAAACATATCATTTTCATGGTCTAGCAAATATTGTTCTAACGGATCAGTTGGAGGAACAGCAATGGAAGCAAGACCAATAATTTCATCCTTACTAGGTGGTTCCCTTTCACGAGGTTGTCTACTAAACTAGGCAAAATTAAACTCATGAGACATACCATCTATGCCAACAGCGACAACCTTCTTTTTACAATCAATCTTAGCACTAGCAGTATTCAAGAAGGGTCTACCAAACATAATGGGACAAAAATCATCTTGTGGGAACCAAGAACAAGAAAATCAGCAGGGTATTTAGTCTTCCCACACAAGACTTCAACATCTCTAACAATCCCAATAGGTTTAATGGTGTCCCTATTAGCAAGCTTAATAGTAACATCAATGTCTTCTAATTCAACAGGTGCAATATCATGCATAATTTCTTTATAAAGATCATAAGGTATCGCACTAGCACTAGCACCCATATCACATAAACCATGATAACAATGATCTCCTATTTTAACTGAAATAACAGGCGTGCCTACAACACGTCTACGTGTCTTAGTATCGGGCCTAGCAATATTAGCAATTTCACCACAAAAATAAATAACATGCCCATCTAAATCCTCATCCAAAAGATCTGTAATCACAGCAATACCAGGTTCAACATTAATTTGCTCAGGAGGTGTATAGGTCCTAGTATTACTCTTACGGACAACAGTCGAGGCTTTAGCATGATCTTTTATCCTAACAGGAAAAGTAGGTTTTGCAACATAAGCAATAGGAATAATGGGATCACTATATGTAATAGTCTTCTCTTCGACTGTAATAGGTGTAACTACTTTAACTTCAATAGGAGGATTATATTTAAACCACTTCTCTTTAGGGAGATCAACGTGAGTAGCAAAAGTTTCACAAAAAGTAGCTACTATCTAAGAGTCAATTCCATACTTAGAGCTAAATCCACGGAAAGCATCGGTATCCATAAAAGATTTAACACAATCAAACTTAGGTGTCATACCTGACTCCTTACCATCGTCGAAACCCCAATCTTCAGAGTTGCGTTTAATTCTTTCCAATAAGTCCCATTTGAAGTCAATAGTCTTCAGCATATAGGAACCAACACAGGAAGTATCAAGCAGGTTGCGATTATCAAGAGAAAGCCGAGCATAAAAATTCTGAATAATCATTTCCCGAGAGAGCTCATGATTGGGGCATGAATACAACATTGACTTAAGCCTCCCCCAAGCTTGAGCGATGCTTTATCCTTCGCGAGGCCAGAAATTATATATATAATTACGATCACAATGAACAAGATGCATAGGATAGAACTTCTGGTGAAATTCCAACTTCAATCGCTTATAATTCCAATATCTCATATCATCACATAGCCTATACCATGTTATTGCATCTCCCTTCGAAGATAAAGGGAAGACCTTACTTTTGACAACATCATCGGGAATACCTGCAAGATTCAAAATCCACAAACTTCATCCACAAAGATGAGGTGTAAGTCGGGATGCAATGTTCCGTCTCCTGCAAAAGGATTAGCTAGCAGTTTCTCTATCATACCCGAAGGAATCTCAAAGTGAATATTTTCATAAGGTTCAGTATGTTGAGGAGCATCTCTTTGCTCTTATGGTTGGGGTGAAGATACCCCAAACAAGCCCCTCAAAGGATTAGTTTCCATAGTAACAAGTAACAAAAAATTTCAGCACACTATATAAATGTTTCCTTACCAAGTTCCACTCACCAAGAGCGCTACGCTCCCCGGCAACGGCGCCAGAAAAGAGTCTTGATGACCCACAAGTATAGGGGATCTATCATAGTCCTTTCGATAAGTAAGAGTGTCAAACCCAATGAGGAGCAGAAGGAAATGATAAGCGGTTTTCAGTAAGGTTTTCTCTGCAAGCACTGAAATAGTAGGTGATAGATAGTTTTGTGATAAGATAAATAGTAATGGGCAAAAGTAAATAAAGTAAATAAAGTGCAGCAAGGTGTCCCAATCCTTTATGTAGCAAAGGATAAGCCTGGACAAACTCTAATAATGAAGAAGGAGCTCCCGAGGACACATTGGGAATTATCGTCAAGCTAGTTTTCATCACGTTCATATGATTCACGTTCGGTACTTTGATAATTTGATATGCGGGTGGACCAACACTTGGGTACTGTCCTAACATGGACAAGCATCCCACTTATGATTAACCCCTATTGTAAGCACCCGCAACTACAAAAAGGAGTATTAAGGTAAACCTAACCACAACATTAAACATATGAGTCCATATCAACCCCTAACGAAGCAACGCATAAACTAGGGTTTAAGCTTCTGTCACTCTAGCAACCCATCATCTACTTATTACTCCCCTATGCCTTCCTCTAGGCCCAAATAATGGTGAACTGTCATGTAGTCGACGTTCACATAACACCACTAGAGGAGAGATAACATACATCTCATCAAAATATCGAACGAATACCAAATTCACATGACTACTAAGAGCAAGACTTCACCCATGTCCTCAGGAACAAATGTAACTACTCACAAAGCATATTCATGTTCATAATCAAAGGGGTAATAATATGCATAAATGATCTGAACATATGATCTTCCACCAAGTAAACCAAATAGCATCAACTACAAGGAGTAATCAACACTACTAGCAACCCACATGTACCAATTTGTGGTTTTGATACAAGATTGGTTACAAGAGATGAACTAGGGTTTTGAGATGAGATGGTGCTGGTGAAGATGTTGATGGAGATTGACCCCCTCCCGATGAGAGGATCATTGGTGATGACGTTGGTGATGATTTCCCCCTCCCGGAGGGAAGTGTCCCTGGCAGAACAGCTCCGCCAGAGCCCTAGATTGATTCCGCCAAGGTTCCGCCTCGTGGCGGTGGAGTTTCGTCCCGTAAGCTTGCCTACGATTTTTCCGGTGAAAACCCTTCATATAGCGTAAGATGGCAGCTGGAAGCTCACGGGGCCGGGAGAGATAGGGGCGCCCTCTGGGGGCGCCTGTCTCTGGACAGGTATGGGCCCCCTGGCCTATTTCTTTTTCCCAATAATTCTTATTAAATCTGAAAAGTTGTTTCGTGGAGTCTCAGGTCTTTTGGAGTTGTGCAGAATAGGTTTCCAACATTTGCTCCTTTTCCAGCCAGAATTCCAGCTGCCGGCATTCCCCCTCTGCATGGTAAACCTTGTAAAATAAGAGAGAATAGCCATAAGTATTGAGATATACTGTGTAATAACAGCCCATAATGCAATAAATATTGATATAAAAGCATGATGCAAAATGGACGTATCACACACCACGAAGGAATTGGGCAGCACTGTCCAAATAACTTCGCACCGCCGCCACCGCAACACCTCATCGTTGTAGCCGCAAAGTGAAAGATCGCACGATAGACAGAGCCGCAACCCAACCAGCACCTCCACCTAGCTGAAAAACGGCAACCACTCCGCCCCTCCTACAAGGGCCAGGACCGCCCACGACGGTCGTCACCCACTCCAAGGGATGGCCTTGCGATGTCCCCAACACCAAGGGCCCAAATCGAACCCAAATAGGCTTGCCTCGGCGCCACCGCAACGACATCATCGCTGTGACACAAACCACTTGTGGTCGAGCGCTCACTGTGGACCAGGAAACTCCTCCCAGTAGAGCCATCAGAACGCCACCACCAAACCTGGCTGGTGGCTCACACCGTTGCCTCTATCATGCCGTTGCTCCCGTCCGACACCACCACACCGCTGCTCGTCTTCGCCAGGACTGCCTCTCGACCACACCTCGTATCATGTGCACCACCTCGCCGAGGACACCGCATCCTCCAATGCCACCTTGGCGCCATCGACAGCAGAGCCATTGGGACACGACGCCATGCCTAACAGTGCTCACAACCCCGAACCCTGCCACCTAGATCCAGCCAGTGTGGATCCCGAGCCCCAGGCTACACTAGTCATCGAGGCAGTACCACCAGCAGCAGGCGCCCCACCACCACCGGTTCTGAGCAGGGAAGACACCGTGCCTCGGCCCCGCCATGCTGTGAAGGGTACCAATGGCCATATCTGAGCCGTCATCTGGGAAGGAAGGGGAGCTGCGCCGGGGAGATGCCCCACCATCACCAGCACTTCCAGGGCTTTGCCCCACAGTGGCCCACGACGGCGGCAAGGGAGGGAGGCAAGGAAGGGGCGCCAGTGGTGGGAAAGCTAGGGTCCCCCCCGTGTCTCCTAACAGAGGGACGCGGGGGTCAGGGTCGGGTGGGAAGAACTCTACGATTTCATTGCATTGATTATTAAGACTTCAATTTTGGATCACCTTTTTTATTATAATTACTCTTTATCAATGCAACACATTATTGCTCGATTTTAATGCCTTTTCTCTTCAATTTGCATGAAGCACAAAAAGATAGAAATTCTTAGCAAATCACCGGACAACAAGAATACATGAGCAAAAATGTACCAAAAGAAAAGTTTATTACTAGAGCTTCAAAAGTTCCAGAAAAACTTTCAAAATAAAAGAAGCTGGAAGCTAGAAGATGGGCCACAGGGGGCACAGGGCCTCCACGCGGCTTGTCCTCCTGGCCCGGGCCGCATGAAGTGAGGGAGTCCTTGACTATGGGTCCTCGGGCTACCGGCCTATCTCTCATCGGCCGGAAAGGTGGGCTGCACTACAACATATGGAAGGCCGAGCTATGAGGTGATCCCGTATCCGGACAAGAGGTTTATGATTTTCGGCGTTCTGGGAAGGGGGGTCCCCAGACTTGCCTGCCTGCGGCCTGTGGCGTGGCTCAAGTGGGGACCCAGTGCAGTCGAGCTTCATCAGCGCAAGCTCAAGACCCTCGTGAGGGGCCAAGACTCGTGGGGCGGACGACGGGAAGCTCCCTTAGGAGCAGCCTCCTCAGGCAGACTCACGAGGAGGCGGAGAGATCAAGACAGGGTACCTCGCGAGGAGCCCGTGACGCAAGCCATGACGATCGAGACCAGGTGGGCGTCGGCCTACATAGTGTCCTTGTTTCCCCTTTGGTGTAAGGGGGGCAAGCACAGGCCAAGGCATCAGGCAAAAGTTACCATTTTGGTGCAACAAGACCGAGACCAGCAGAGTGGCAGGACGGAGGTCACCGTGGAGCCCAGGACGGCGTCATCGTCAGAGCCTTTGGCAGCCGAAGACCAACTTTAGTCAGGATAAGTGTACCAGATGTTCCCCTTCAAAATGGCCAATTGTTGGCGCCCTTCCCGCCCATTATTTGGGAAGAGGCCTAGGGCCTCGTTCTATAAATAGGACTAGCCACCACAGAGTAGAGGCATCGAGCATCTATCTCAAGAAGACACATAGACTAGAGAGAGGCGACTGAACTCACCCAAGCAGTTCATCGCACCAGCTCAAGAACAGCCCCTCGCGAGGCTGTTCTCCCTTTGTATTGTTCATCATCAGCCCCTGATGCAATCCACCACACCACACACTGGAGTAGGGTATTACACCATAATGGTGGCCTGAATCTGTATAAATCTTGTGCCCCTTGTGTGTTCATCTTTCTTGCTTAGATCCTTGTGAGACTCCGAGACGTGAGCTAGTAGGGGAAAGATCTTCGTGCGCACCCTAGTGTTCGAACCTCAAGGGTCTGCCGGAACCCAAAATCCGACATTTGGCGCGCCAGGTAGGGGGTACGCCAGAATCTTTCTTCCGCTGGTGACGTCTGATCTTCCGTCGTGTCCATGGCTGACGCTCGCCGAGCCCGCGCCGAGCGTCGGGTTGCACTTGCCACCCACGTCGCCCAGACGGCGCCCGTCGGCGGCCGCCCTCGCCATTCCCCGTCGCATGCCGCCAACGCCGCCACCGGCCCGACAGGGAACAAGCAGCAGGTCTCGTCCCTGCATCCTTCGGTGCAACGGGAAGGCCGCACCACCACCCCGTCGCTGACTCCAGCCGGTTCGTCGTCTCACGCCCGTCGCGCCCCACGGACGCGCCGCCCGCTCCTACAGCCAATGCCGGCACTAGGGCCAGGGGGCTCCGAGCCTTGGCCCCTGCCTTGCGGCAGGTGCAGTGGCCACACAAGTTCAAGCCCGAGATGCCGCTGCGCTACAACGGCGCGACGGATCCGCTGGTTTTCCTGGTGGTGTACGAGGAGGTTGTCCTCAAGGCCGGAGGCAACGATAGGGTGATGGCCAACTGGTTTCCCATGGCCCTCACTGGCATTCCGCGCATGTGGCTGCTCCACCTACCGACGGCTTCCGTGACCTCCTAGGGGGAACTGCGCGACCTCTTCCTCGCCCATTACGCCGCGCCAGTACTCCCGGTCGTCGCGGCTCTCCTGGGCGGCTCACAGGCGCCACCTTCGAGCTGCCACGTCAAGCCGTTCACCCGTCAGATCGGTACTGCCTCCAAGCGCCGAGAAGCCCCCCTGGGCTGGGTGGCGCCCGAGGCCGATCTGACCTTCAACTCGGACGATCACCCCTCCAACCCCGCCGGTTCGGGTACGCTCCCGATGCTGTGCACCCGCACCATCTGCCAAGTGGCCGTCACCAGGACCCTTATTGATGGCGGTGCCGGCCTCAACGTGCTCTCTGTGGAGGCCTTTAGCCTCCTTCACGTGCCCCGAGAGCGGCTTCAGCCCAGCAGGCCTTTCTCGGGTGTCGGAGTCGGTTCCACCGCCTCCTTGAGACAGTTTCGCCTCCCGGTGACCTTCGGCACCTACGACAACTTCCGCACAGAGCTGATCGACTTTGACGTCGCCCCCATCGGCCTCCCCTACAACGCCATTCTCGGCTACCCGGCTTTGGCCCGGTTCATGGCAGCAACTCACCCGGCGTACAACCTCATGAAGATGCCCGGGAGCAGCGGCGTCCTTACCGTGCCAGGAGACACAAAGGATGCACCGCAGGTGCTCAAGCTTGCTTTCAAGACGGCCGCGGTGGCACAGCCCGCCAGCACTGACACCCTTGAGCCCAAGGGGGTGGCACCGGCTAAGAAGAAGCATCTATTCACCCAAGACAAGGCGGAAACCAAGCAGGTACCGGTCGACGAGGACGGGACCACTAACGCCACCTTCACCATAGGTGCCAACCTCGAACCCGAGCAGGAGGAGGCCTTGGTGTAGTTCCTGCGCGTGAACAAGAAGGTGTTCGCATGGGAACCTGATCAGCTAGCGGGGGTCCCGAGGGGTGTGATTGAGCATCACCTCAATGTGTGCCCCAACGTGCGCCCCGTGAAGCAGAAGGCGAGGCGGCAGTCCACCGAGAAGCAAGCTTTCATCGTCCAAGAGACCCGCAAGCTAGAGGCAGCAAGGGTTATTCGCGAGGTCTGCTACCCGGATTGGTTGGCTAACCCGGTTGTCGTGCCGAATAAGGGAGGAAAGGAACACATGTGTGTCGACTTCACCAAGCTCAACAAGGCCTGCCCGCAGGATCCATTTCCGCTCCCTCGCATCGACCAGATCGTCGAATCCACCGCTGAGTGTGACCTGTTGTGCTTCCTGGATGCCTTCTCGGGCTATCACCAGATCAAGATGGTAGTAGAAGATGTGGAAAAAACAGCTTTCCTGACCCCGTGCGGAGTGTACTGCTATACATGCATGCCATTTGGGTTGCGCGATGCAGGCGCAACCTTCCAGCGGCTGATGCACATCGCCTTAGGCCGGCAGCTCAGGAGGAATGCTGAGGCATGCGTGGATGACATTGTGGTGAAGTCTCGGGAGGCAAAAACCCTGATACAGGACTTGGAAGAAACCTTCGCGAGCCTCAATGAAGTGGACCTGCGGCTCAATCTTGCGAAGTGCGTGTTTGGAGTCCCCTCGGGCAAGCTCCTGGGTTTCCTCGTGTCCCACAGGGGAATCGAGGCCAACCCGGAGAAGGTCAAAGCAGTCGAAGATATGAGCCCGCCAAAAACCCTCAGAGAAATGCAGAAGCTCACCGGGCGTGTAACCGTGCTAGGACGCTTCATCTCCAAGCTGGGGGAACAAGCACGGCCCTTCTTCAAGCTTATGAAGAAGAAGGGCCCCTTCGAATGGACGAAGGAGGCCGACAAGGCATTCCAAGATCTCAAGAGGTACCTTACCAGCCCTCCGGTAATGGTGGCTCCGCGTCCTCGGGAGCCCCTGGTGCTCTACCTTGCAGCCACCCCCTACTCCGCCAGCGCGGCCCTGGTGGCGGTTAGGGAGGAGCGTCGGACCAATCCCGCAACAGCTGTCTGGGCCGAAGCCAACCGAAGCTAAGAAAGCCTCACGAAGACCGCGACCACAGCCGAAAAGGATCAGCTACAGCAGGGGAGCGCACCCGGAGCAGAAGAGGCTTCTCCAAGCGATCAAGCGCTGGGGGCCCCGTCGTCTCAGGAGGCGCCCCAACCTCCGGAGGACGCGAGCAGAGCCTGCACCCTCAACCTCGTCGAGCATCCCGTGTACTTCGTCAGCACAGTGCTACGGGACGCAAGGGCGCGGTACCCCATGCCTCAAAAACTCCTCCTCGCGCTATTGGTAGCTTCACGAAAGCTGCAGCACTACTTCCAAGGCCATCCCATCAAGGTCGTCTTAGCATACCCCTTGGAAAGGGTACTCAGGAGCCCCAACTCGGCTGGAAGGGTCGCTGAATGGAACATCGAACTGCAAGCGTTTCATCTAGAATTCAGCACGACCAGAGTCACCAAGGGAGCCGCACTTGCAGATTTCGTGGCAGAATGGGCAGAGGCACCGGGCCTCAAGGCAGGCGAGGACCGATCACTTTCCCCGGGAAGCGAGGCACCGGACGGCTGGGTCATGTACTTCGACGGGGCATTCTCCCAACATGGCACGGGCCCAGCAGAAGGCTCAGATCTCCTACTCAGACAAGCTCTACTACGCCTGCATAACTCGTTTCCAAAGACGGAGAAAAGGTCTCCAACAACATAGCAGAGTATGAAGGCCTGATAGCAGGCCTGAAAGGCGCAGTCACCTTGGGGGTAAAGCGCCTCATCATCAAGGGCGATTCGCAACTCCTCGTCAACTTCTCCAACAAGATATACGAGCCGAAGGACGAGCACATGGAAGCCTACCTCACGGAGGTTCGTAGGATGGAGAAACGGTTCTGGGGGCTGGAGTTGCAGCACGTGCCTCGCGGCACCAATCAGGAGGCTGATGACATCGCCAAGAGGGCATCCAGGCGGCTGCCTCGGGAGCCTGGCGTCTTCGAGGAGCGACTCTTCAAGCCCTTGGCGGCGCCATCACTATCGAGCATGGCGCAGCCTCGGGAGTAGCTCCCTCAGCCGCCTGCCTCGGGAGCCCCGGCCTGCGGCCCGGCCTCAGGGGCACACCTGCTCCTGGCGTTGGAGCCTCAGGAAGGATGTTGGATCGCAGAGCTTAAGAACTACATGACGCATGGGACCCTGCCGGAGAAGGAGGAGGACGCGGAGCGCGTGGCGCGGCAGGCCACGAGCTACTGCATCGAGGATGGGGAGCTCTACCGGAGGCGACCAAATGACGTGTCCCTACGTTGCATTTCCAGAGAGCAAGGGAAGGAGTTGTTGGCAGACATACACGATGGGGATTGTGGGCATCACTCATCATCACGAACCCTCGTTGGCAAGGCATTCCGCAGCGGATTCTACTGGCCCACAGCACTCAGTGATGCAGTTGAGCTGGTGAAGGCTTGTGAGGCCTGCCAATTCCATGCCAAACAGATCCATCAGCCGGCAGGGGGTCTCCAGACTATACCCCTCTCATGGCCGTTCGCATTTTGGGGGCTAGACATTCTGGGCCCATTCCCTTGGGCGCCAGGGGGCTATCGCTACCTCTACGTCGCCGTGGACAAGTTCACCAAGTGGGTTGAGGTGGAAGCTGTCCGCACCATCCCAGCGGGCTCCGCAGTCAAGTTCATCAAGGGCCTCGTGAGCCGATTTGGGGTGCCTAATCGTATCGTCACCGACAACGGTTCACAGTTCACCAGTAATCTCTTCAAAACGTACTGTGCAAACCTCGGAACACAGATATGCTACGCTTCTGTAGCACACCCCCGGAGCAACGGCCTGGCCGAGCGAGCCAACGCGGAGGTCCTGAGGGGCCTTAAAACCAGGACCTTCAAGAAGAAGCTGGAGGCCTGCGGCAGGGGCTGGTACGACGAGCTCCAGTCTGTGTTGTGGTCTATCCGCACGCACCGCGCTGCCGACCGGGCGAGACCCCGCTCTTCCTCGTCTACGGAGCTGAGGCCGTCCTCCATCACGAGGTCAGGCGTCGTTCCGCACGGGTCCTGGCGTTCGACGAGACGCAGCAGGACGCCATGCGGGGGACGGATCTCGTGCTGGGGGAGGAACGCCGAGAGTACAAGGCCATGAGAGCGCCGTATCAACAGCGCCACGACGGTACCATCGCCGCAACATCCGCCCCGGACTCTCGAGGTAGGGGACCTCGTGCTCGCAGTGTGCTCTGTGGAGGGGTTGCATGCTCTCTCCCATGTGGGAGGGACCGTTCAAGGTTGTTCATGTTTCCAGGCCCGGCTCCACGCGCTTGGAGACCCAGGATGGGGTGCCCATCCAGAACGCATGGAACATTCAACATCTCCGAAAGTTCTACCCCTGAGAAAGGTTCGGTGCCTGTGAAGAAGGCCAATGCCTGTGAAGCTGCCGCATTTTGGGAAAGGCCCGGTGCCTGTGAAGAAGGCCAATGCCTTTGAAGCTGCCGCATTTTGGGAAAGGCCCGGTGCCTGTGAAGAAGGCCAATGCCTGTGAAGCTGCCGCATTTTGGGAAAGGCTCGGTGTCACGGGCGTTCTGCGGCCACGAGCACCTATGGGGCAGGGGGCCCCTTCTAGTCCGGCTAGGGAGCGGAGGGCGCACGCAGTGCAAATCGAGGTCGGGCGCGCGGGGGAGACGGGCGATTTTTACCCAGCTTCGGAGCTCTCCGGAGAGATAAAACTCCTACTGCTGCCTTGTGTTTGTATTTGTTCTTGCTCGAGAGCGCGAGCGCGTGGTGGTGTTGAATCTACGAACTGCGGAACCCCAGTGTGGAAAAGTTCCGAATCGCCAAACCTCTTCTACGTGCGCATGGGCCTCCCTTTTATAGTCTAAGGGGGTCACCAACAGGTGGTAGTGTAGAAAGAGGGGTAGAAAGGTAAAAACGCAGGTTGGTACAACAGTGACCAACAGTGTCCCCTACCTAACTCTGACGGCAAGGGACAAGGGCATTTAATGCCCGTCCGGTCGCCCCAACAGTGCAAAGAAACGACAGTTAGGTGCGCCACCGATCGCCACGATGGCCTCCTTGTTAGCCCCACTTGCCACCTCGCACCGCATGGCTGCGCAGCACCTCGCCACGTGCTCCTGGGACGGCCCTAGGTGACACGTCGTTGGATGCGCTGGAGCTTGGGTGCAGGGTGGCGGCCTTGCCGCGGCAAGCGCCTTACCGCGGCCTTTCTCTTGTTGCGCCGGCAAGCTTGCCGGTCGTCGGGCCTTGCCGGGACGCGCAGGGCGTCGCGGCAAGTCTTCTGGAAGCGCCTTGGTTGGCCTTCCCGGCAAGCTCCTCTTGCCGGGGCCTTGTTTACTTGGTTGACACTTTGTTCTTGAATGGCAGTAAGTGGATATGACGGAGGGTCTTGGCGGGGGATCTTGGCGGGCGCCCGCAAGTTCGCCGCAGCAGTGTGTTGAAACTGTTGCAGACAAGTTCGGGTACTAAGGTACCCCTACTTTAGTACACCGACAGAGCCCCGGCCTAGGCCATACACGGTGCCGAAGCGCTGTTGGGTCAGGCCCAAAATAAAGGCATGGGCACGCTGCCGGGTCCACAAAACCCACTCCGCTTCCACCGCGCCCTCCCGCAACAAAGACGCGGGCGATTGCGGCGGCGCCGGGAGGCGTGGGTAGTGTGCGTGATTTTCAAGGCGCCCACCCCTGTGATCACGGGGCAGGGTGAGGTCACTTCATCTGTCGCCCCGGCTTTGCCTCCCCGCCACGCGGCTCCCATGCGCGTGGGGTCGTGGGCGGTGAAGGTGGGAAACCGAGCCGTCACGGGCGGAGGTGGTGGGTCGGCCCCGTTCCTTTGCTCTTCCCGTGCTCCGATTGGCTGAGCGGGGCGGCCGAGACCCCACCTCGCTCCTTAAAAAGGGGCGGAAGGGGAGCGCAAAAATCCCGCACGTCCTCCTCTTCTCCTTTCTTCAACTTCTGCTACTCTTCCTCTCATCCGTCATGGAGGAAGGGAACCCTGGTCCTTCATCGGTGGCGGCAAGGGTCACCACCAGGCAGCGCACCTCTCCCTATCCCGCGCCGGTGGTGGCGGAGCCAGCCACGAGGGGAAGAGGGAGGGGGCGAGGTCATGGGCGAGGTCGAGGGCGTGGTCGGAGCGCTCGGGGAAGAGGCGGCCGGGGCGGTGCGCCACCCCCGCCTCCGCCGGCAGCTCCTCTCCTCGAGGCGGTCCACACCGGGGACGATCCTAGGGAGTTCTTCGTCAAGCTGCGCTGGCACCTCGCTGTCGCCTTCGCTTCGGCCCGTTTAGAGCGCGATGGAGCCGGACCCGCCCGAGATGCTGGAATTGCGCATGAGGGGCTGTGGGATCAGCGGCACGCGAGTTAGTGTCGTATCCCCAGCCCCCGGCGTGATGTATTTTGATCGAGGGTGGAAGACGTCACCAGATCCACAGCTTGACGGCGGGGTTCACCTCCATTTTGTTAATGGAGGGCGACCTTCTCGCCGTCAAGGTCTTCGGGGACTCCGGCACCCGGGCGAGATGTTGCGTGGACAGCTCCTCCGATAGCAAAGACTCCCCCTCGAGCAAGAGTGACGAGGAGGAGAGTGACAGCGACGACGAGGACGGCGGTGGGTCCGACTAGGCGCCGGTTGCCGCCACAAGGCCACCGGCGACCCCATCATCTGGTCGCTGCCTTCAACTCCCCGGGTCGCCTCCTTGGGCGGGCGAGGGAGGCTGCGGAAGAGGGAGAGGGTGGCGGCAAGGCCGCTGTCGAGTACGAGGCGTGGTGCCTCGATAAGCGGCCGACGCCCCGCCGCCTGCCTTCGAGCTCGCTCGTGCCTCCGCCTCCGCCAAGCCCCGGCCGCCCCCGGATGTTCTCTTGGTGTCTTCTGGCACCGTAGCTCACCTAGGCGCCCCTTTTGCCCTTCCCGGCAAACTTCTCTTGCCGGGGCCTCCTTGACCTACCTCCTGAAGAGAGAAACAGGAGAGGGATTACGGGCATCTTATCTTTTTAATTTGTAAGCCTTCGGGCCTTAGCTGCATTTAAAACTTGTAATCCTCTCTTTCATGTTTTTCATCCTCTATGGACTTGTACTGGAATGGGATGTTTTTTAATGAAAAGAGGGGAATGCTTGCCGGGTTATATCCTTTACTTGATTCTGTGCCTTGTATGTTTCCACCCTACGCTTTGAGGGAACTTGCCGGCGCAAGCACACTTGCTGAGTGCGGAACATCAGCAGCCCGCTGGCGGTGCTGTTTCCGGCAAGAAACCTTGTCGGGCCAGTTGCAGCGCACTTGTATTGTTGAGCGGACTCGAAAACAAATCAAGGGCGCAACTTAGCCGCGATTCGGCTCCTCCGCACAGAGTTTTTCCATACAAGGCACGCCGCTCAAGGACGCGCCTCGCATTCTCCATCCATAAGAGGATGCATGATGAGGGATGAAAAAAACTTATCTGATATCACAGCCCCCGGCAACTCTGGCTTGTCGGGACACAGGAGCTCGCGCCTTTTCTTTTGTTTGTTGCTGGCATCGCAGCCCCCGCGACTCGGCTTGCCATGAGGGACCTTGGTGCTCGCAGCCCCCGCAATGCTCGTCTTGCCGGGCTCAAAAGCATCGCCTTCTTGCCCCTTCCTTGTCGCTGTTACTTTAGTTATGAGAATAACTTAGACAGCGCTGCAATAAGTTATTTCTGTAATGTAACTTTATTCTGGGTACTGCTTGCCATGTTACATCCTTTGTATGTTTTTACCCTACGCTTTTAGGGAACTTGCGGTGCATACACACTTGTCGAAAGCGGAACGTCCAGCCTGTCTGGCGGTGTTGGCTCGCAAGAAACCTTGTCGGGCTAGTTGCAGCGCTTTCATTGTTGAGCGGACTCGAAAACAAATCAAGGGCTTAACGTAGCCGCTGAGCTGGTTCCTCCGCACAGGTTTTTCATACAAAGCACGTCCCACGGCAAGGCTCGCTATGTCATATCCTTTACTCCGCCACATCCCTTGTATGTTTTTACCCTACGCTTTCTAGGGAAACTTGCTTGCGCGAACACACTTGTCGAAAAGGAACGTCAACACTACCGGGCGGTGTTGGCTCCAGCAAGAAACCTTGTCGGGTCTAGTTGCAGCGCGCTTTCATTGTTGAGCGGACTCGAAAACAAATCAAGGGCGCAACGTAGCCACGAGTCGGCTCCTTCTGCGCACAGGTTTCCCATACAAGGCACGGACGTTCAAGGAATATAACATAAAAAAATTTAAAACTGACGGCGCTCTGTACTCAAACTTTAGCAACTTAGCTTTTTCGTCTTCTGCGCTCCGGCAAGGCTGCACTTATCCCTTGATTCCCTCCCTTGTATGTTCTCATCCTTACGCTTTTTAGGAAACTTGCCGGTGCAAGCACACTTGCTGAGTGCAGAACATCAGCAGCCCGCTGGCGGTGCTGTCCCCAACAAGAAATCTCGTCGGGCTAGTTGCAGCGCGCTTGTATCATTGAGCGGACTCGAAACAGATCAAGGGCGCAACTTAGCCACGATTCGATCCATTCGCGTTCGAGTTTTCCATACAAGGTACGGTCTTTCAAGGAATATGACTCAAAAGTTTGAAACTGGCTGCTCTCTTTGCTCTACTCGCCGGCGGAGCTCGATGAAAGGTCCTCGACGGCAGGCAAGAAGCTCGAAGAGGTGCGCTTGCGGAGTGGGCATCGAGCTGTGCTTGCCGGACTTAGTCTTTGGTGAGGCTATCTTTGCCTTCTTGCACTTGCCGGTGGAGCTCGATGAAAGGCCCTCGACGGTAGCGCAGCACTCAAGAGGTGCGCTTGCCGAGAGGGCATCGAGCTACTCTTGCCGGACTTAGGTTTCTTCTTCCCCGGGAGCTTCAGCGGCAAGTGGCTTGTGCTCGCCAGGTGCTTTGCTTCCCAGAGATCTTGTCGGCACAGATAAGTGCATCCTTCTTGTCGCCTTTGGACAGAAATGAAACTTATCGGACTGCATCTTGAGCACATTGTAGGCGAGTGAGAGGCTGCCATGAACTTGGCAAGCTACCGGACGATCGAGTATCCCATTGTAGGGCAATGGGAAATCAGCAACATCAAATGTGACTCTCTCTCGTCCTGAATTCAGCTCGCTGCCAAAGGTTACCGGCAGCGTGATCTTCCCTTGGGCTTGCTCCTTCCCGGATTTATCCCTTGAAAGGTACCAGCTTCTTCGAGCTCATTGCCGGGGATCCGGAGCTTGAGTCTTGTGGAGGAGATGAGATTCAGGCCGCCCCGCCGTCAACCAACATCTTTGTGACCTTGAGGTTGCGGATGGTTGGCGAAACCAACATCGGCAAGCACCCGACCGCAGTGATGCAATCAGGGTGATCCTCAACGTCAAAGACGATGGGCGTGCTGGACCACTTCAGGGGCTTGCGCGCTTCGACTGATGGTTCTGCTGCGTTCACCTCTCGCACCCACTGTTTGAGTTGACGGTGTGAGGTGTGCAGAGAAGCACCGCCGTCAATGCACAAAACCTCCGTTGCCTTCTGAAACTCTTGGTCATCAGTCTCATCTTCATCCATCTCATCATCCTCATCTTCTTCTTCATCCTTGTCACGGCCCCGGGGAGGTCTATCTCCTTGCCGCTGCTTGGGCTTGCCGCGGTGCCCTCCCTGGGCGGGAAGCTTCTTGCCGGATCCTCCGCCACCTTTCTGGGCCTTCTCCTTGTCGCGGCGCTCATATTCAGCTCTCTGTAGCTCCGCCATCTGCTTGACTTTCTTGCACGCTTGGAGGTCATGGCCCTTGGTGCGATGGATCTTGCAATACTGTTTGCCGGAGCCGTCCTGCTTGTCGGTGGCCACCACAGCCTCGCCGGAGTCGTCGGCTTTGGCCTTGTCGGAGCCGCCTCCGTTGCCGGACTGCTCAACAACTAGCACATCCTTTGCTTTTCTCTTTCTGTTGTTCCGCCTCCGGTTCCTTCTTGCCGGGGCGGTGTCCTCACTGTCGGACCCCTCTGCTCCAACATTCTCTCCGGGGAGTTTCCTCCCTTCTTCAGCACGGGCGCACTTGTCGGCCAGAGCATAAAGCTCGCTGACATCTCTGATCTTGCACATCGCCATCTCCTCCTCATCCTCCGGTACACACGCTTCGATGGAACGCGCTGATTACCGCGCAGGTGGACGCTCGGGATGTTGCGCCGCACCTGGCTGAATCTTTGTATGTACTTGCTAGGGCTCTCCTTCCTTGTGGGCGCAGCAGATGAAGATCGCTTCTGGCCATGAGGCTTGTGGTCACCGTGAAGGCGCCGACAAACCGATGGCACAGTCCGCCCACGAAGAGATGGAGCCGCTCGCAAGTGCATGAGCCAGATCTCGACGTTGGGCTTGAGCACCGCGGAAGTAGTTGGCGAGGATCTTCCCGTCGCCCCCGCGCAGCTCGCACCGCGATGGTGTAGACGCGTTGAGGAACTCCGACGGTGTATCCTGCCATCGCATTTCTCGCACGCTCGCTTGAAGTTCTTGGTTCGGGCCACCGACTTGCCGCAGCTCACGGGTGCACGCAGGCAACCTGCTGTGTACGGCAAGTCGCTCGTTCTCTCGGGCGTGCATATCGACAGTGGGCCAGCGCTGGTCGATTGACGCCGCTTCTTCTTCGCGCCGATTCGAGTACGAGCGCTTTCGTCGCCGTTTGAAGAACTTGGCGTTGATCGCGATGGGTTCGCGGGTCCGACGACGCAGTGGAGTCTTCGTCGAGGTTGGCCCGACGAGTTGGCGATCTCGGCCTTCGGGGCGGGGAGTGCATGGTGGTGGCACCCCCACCAGTCTTGTCGGCGTCGGCTTGCGCCTGGGCGCCTTGCCGGGGCTTCGATGTGCTCGGTTGCCGGGGCTTGTCGCCGTTGGCGAAGCCGATGAGGCTATAAATGGTCATCCTCTAGTCGTCAATCTTGCGTGGCGCCGGAGGGTAATCTAGAAGCAGCAGGGCTCGGGCCAGCGCTTCCTCTGAGGTCTTGGGTGGCGGTGGCGACGAGCGGCGCGAGGAGCGGGATGTGCTCGGACTCCCAACTGGATTGGAAGGAGCAACACCCGTCCGGCGATCAGATTTCGCCGCGCCAAAGATGTTGGCGCAGCATGCCGGTCTTGAACGTCCCGCGACCCACCAGCCTGGCCTTGCTCCAACGTGAGCACGGTGCTAGGAGCACCGGGGCGTTGTTGACCTTGCACCTCCTGGGCCTTGTTTTTGGACCTGGTGACGACGTGAGTCCCACCGTCGGCACCCGCTCCTCCGCCGGCGTCCACTCCACCGCCCGTTTGCTCCGGCGGTGGTGGTAGAATCGATGTAGACGGAGCGGCCACCTCCGAAGCCTTCTTCTTCGGTGGCATGTTGATGAAGATGTTGATGTAGCACGCGCGGAGACCGGATCAGATGCTCACGACCTCGACGCCCCCCTACCTGGCGCGCCAAAGATGTCGCGGGCGTTCTGCAGCCACGAGCACCTATGGGGCAGGGGGCCCCTTCTAGTCCGGCAAGGGAGCGGAGGGCGCACGCAGAGCAGATCGAGGTCGGGCGCGCGGGGGCGACGGGCGATTTTTACCCAGCTTCGGAGCTCTCCGGAGAGATAAAACTCCTACTGCTGCCTTGTGTTTGTATTTGTTCTTGCTCGAGAGCGCGAGCGCGTGGTGGCGTTGAATCTACGAACTGCGGAACCCCAGTGTGGAAAAGTTCCGAACCGCCGAACCTCTTCTACGTGCGCATGGGCCTCCCTTTTATAGTCTAAGGGGGTCACCAACAGGTGGTAGTGTAGAAAGAGGGGTAGAAAGGTAAAAACGCAGGTTGGTACAACAAGGATCAACAAGTGTCCCTACCTAACTCGACGGCAGGGACAAGGGCATTTAATGCCCGTCCGTCGCCCCAACAAAGGCAAAGAAACGACCGTTAGGTGCGCCACCGATCGCCACGATGGCCTCCTTATCAGCCCCGCTTGCCACCTCGCACCGCATGGCTGCGCAGCGCCTCGCCACGTGCTCCTGGGACGACCCTAGGGTGACACGTCGTTGGATGCGCTGGAGCTTGGGTGCAGGGTGGCGGCCTTACCGCGGCAAGCGCCTTACCGCGGCCTTTCTCTTGTTGCGCCGGCAAGCTTGCCGGTCGTCGGGCCTTGCCGGGACGCGCGGGGCGTCGCGGCAAGTCTTCTGGAAGCGCCTTGGTTGGCCTTCCCGGCAAGCTCCTCTTGCCGGGGCCTTGTTTACTTGGTTGACACTTTGTTCTTGAATGGCAGTAAGTGGATATGACGGAGGGTCTTGGCGGGGGATCTTGGCGGGCGCCCGGCAAGCCCTGCCGCGGGGTGTTGCAACTGTCCGTGGACAAGTTCGGGGTACTAAGGTACCCCTACTTTAGTACATCGACACTCGGTGCCTGTGAAGAAGGCCAATGCCTGTGAAGCTCGCCGCCCGTGACACTCTCACGTAATAATGAGTGCCACTGTACACGCCCCAGAGTCTCCGGAGTGCCGCCCTCGGGCCTCGGGGGCTCCCGCCCATGCCCAGTGGCAGCACTTAGCTCCACGCTGGTGAGAAGACGTCGAAGACTAGATTAGGTGCCGGATGCGGCTTTTTCATTTGCTTTCTGCAGTTGGCTTGTTCGTTCTTATTTGAAGTTTTATTGGAGCTATTGTCGTCTCTAGGTTGTGACTCTTTGTCCTTCTCACTCACTTGCCTCGTTTTCTCTGGCACGAGTCTCGCGAGGAAGGTACGCGGGCGCCCTCGCGAGTATTTTCTGCCCCGGTCATTTGAAGCATTCCTATCCGAGTCCGCTGCGGGAGCACCCCTCCCAGTCCGTGCCCCACAGGCGTCACGACGCGAGCACAGGATCTGGGTCGGTCGCCACCGCGACCAAGACCAGAAGCTACCCCTCCTGACTAATCCTTGCAGGACATGAAGCGCATGGCGAGGCCTCGGCCTCGGGAGGCGAAGACCGCGACAAGCCTCCCCGAGGTAAGTAGTCCCCGCACATGGGCACACGACATGGGAAGATAAAATGGAAATAGCGAAAACAACACGATAATTAACAGCGGCAGTTCAACATGCCCCGCGGGGCCCAAATCTACTTTCTTTTGTGCAGGAAAGGAAGAAAGACAAAACAGGCACAACTTGCTCGGCACCAGCTCACGGCGAGGGCTCGTTCTGCCTCCGAGGCTCGGCCAGATCCCTGCTCTCGCTTCACCGGGGCGCGACGGCAGACTGACCGGCTACCTTCCCCCAGGCGGGCGCGGCGGCGCGGGGGCTGGTCGCGACCGCCACTGGAGGAGCTGCTATCCGAAGGGAAGTCGCCGAAGCTAGGCGAATCCCGAGTGCCGCCGCCCATGCGCCTGCCACCACCTTTTGTCCTGATCAACACCGGGGCTGGGCACACGGCCGTGGTCATCGTCTTCCGGGCAGCACCCAGCATGGCGGCCGTCCTCCCCGAGCACCCTCACGTAGAGGGTGGCATCGCCATCGAACCGAAAGTGCAGGGTGCACCTCCGGCTCAGGCCACGCGCGGGCAAACGTTTGCCAGCCTCGGGTCAGGGCCACGTCCCCGGCGACAGAGACCTCCAGCGAAACCCAGGAGGCCCTACTGCAGCAACCGTTCGCCTGAAGCCAGAGGCCGCCCGGAGCGCCAGCCGGAAGTTTCCCGACAAAGAAGCAGGGGAGCTGGAGCCAGGTGTTGGTCGGGTCCGCCGACCACACGACGAACTCCGGCAGAACCTCTGCCGAGCGAAAGTGCGGCCTGGGGGGTCGCGCAGCCGCAGCGTGCGTCCCCTCTGCACCAGGGCGCTCCTCGCCGCGTAGGGGACCGCTTCCACGACTACGGGAAGCCACTACGGGGACCACATGATGCTTGCGAGGGCGGCCCCGGCCACGCTTGGTCGGAGGAGAGATAGGCCCTTCCTGATGAGCCTTTCCCTTCTCCGCGGCCGAGAACCTCTTCGGCGGGGCCATCGAAGTGGCAAGCTTGAGATGGGGAGAAAGGAGTAGCAGGGAGAGATGAACTGGAATGGCTCGCGCCATTCTGTACTTATAGCCGGAGAAGGCCAACCGCCGGCATCCACGATCGCAGGTAATCATGACCCATTTTTGCATGCAGGGACTTGTCAAGTCGTGCGGTTGCCGAGGTGTCGTGGGGAAGCGGAGACGCCCACGTCCAATCAATCGCCACGCGGCGCCCAATGCCGCAGGCTATTAGGGCTCAGGGCGCCAGACTTACCCCTTCGCTTCCGCTGCCAAGTCCGGCGCGCTTTGGGCCCTGGGGGCTACTGCCGACGTTTCGGGAACGGGGTCCCTGACTTGCTCGCCTGGCTCGCGGGCGTGGCTCAAGTGGGGGCCCGGTGCAGCCCAACTTCATCAGCACAAGCTCAAGACCCTCGTGAGGGGCTGAGCCTGCTGGGCGGACGACAAAGAAGCTCCTCAGAGCAGCCTCCTCAGGCAGGCTCGCGAGGAGGTGGAGAGATCAAGGCAGGGTACCTCGTGAGGAGCCCGTGACGCAAGCCATGACGATCGAGACCAGGTGGGCGCCAGGCGGGCGCCGGCCTACGCAGTGTCCTTGTTTCCCCTTCGGTGCAAGGGGGGGCAAGCACAGGCCAAGGCATCAGGCAAAGGTTACCATTTTCAGTGCAACAAGACCAAGACCAGCAGAGCGGCAGGATGGAGGTCACCGTGGAGCCCAGTATGACGTCATCATCAGAGCCTTTGGCAGCTGAAGACCAACTTTAGTCAGGATAAGTGTACCAGATGTTCCCCTTCAAAATGGCCAATTGTTGGCGCCCTTCCCGCTCATTATTTGGGAAGAGGCCCAGGGCCTCGTTCTATAAATAGGACTAGCCACCACAGAGTAGAGGCATCGAGCATCTATCTCAAGAAGACGCATAGACTAGAGAGAGGCGACTGAACTCACCCAAGCAGTTCATCGCACCATCTCAAGAACAGCCCCCGCGAGGCTGTTCTCCCTTTGTATTGTTCATCATCAGCCCCTGAGGCAATCCACCACTCCACACACTAGAGTAGGGTATTACACCACAATGGTGGCCTGAACCAGTATAAATCTTGTATCCCTTGTGTGTTCATCTTTCTTGCTTAGATCCTTGTGAGACTCCGAGACGTGAGCTGGTAGGGGAAAGATCTTCGTGCGCACCCCAGTGTTCGAACCTCAAGGGTCTGCCGGAACCCGAAATCCGACAATGATGCCTTGATGTGTCCTCCAAGTCAAGTCAAGAAGGACCGGCATGTTTATTCCATCCTTGTAACCGACCATGTGTAACCCTAGTACCCCTGGTGTCTATATAAACCAAAGGGTTTAGTCCGTAGAGGCTATAACAACAACCATTATCCTACTTGCGAGGGTTTAGTTCACCTGATCTCGTGGTAGATCAACTCTGTAATCCCCATATACACAAGCAATATGATCGAGTAGGACGTAGGGTTTTACCTCTTAGAGAGGTTCTGAACCTGGGTAAACATTGTGTCTCGCGTCCCTTGTTCCCCATTGATCCAAGATACATAGTTCAGGACCACCTACCCGAGATCCGCCGGTTTTGACACCGACATTGGTGCTTTCATTGAGAGTTCAGCTGTTGGATCGCCAAAGGATTGATGGCTCGCCTGATTGTCGGAGATGACATCAACACAGGGGACATCTTCATCCCCGGCCAGCTTTTCGCATTCGACAACATCGTTCTGCACACCAACTCGACCGGTCATCTCGACCAGGTCAACAACTTCGCCCCTGAGCATCATATCAGGTTCGGTAACCTAGAGTATGGCACAGACGCTCGGGGTGATTTGATCTTCACCGGCTTCTCAACCTCATCCGAGACACCCATGGGCCCTGGAGCATCGACTTTGGGACCTATTCGCGATCCGACCTCAAGATCGACTCTTACCTCGCATCCGGCATCAGGCCTAGATGCGACCTCCACGTCCGAAGACCGAGAGTCATTCCCGGTCGGACTCGCTTTCCTTACCACGGATCTGGCTTTGAGCCCCGGCGCGGGTGCGGCGTTCGAAGACCGAGAGTCATCATCGACCGGACTCGCCCCCCTTGCCGCGAACCTGGCCTTGAGCAGTGATGCAAGTTCTGCGTTCAAAGACCAGGAGTCGGCCTCGGCTGGACTTGCACCTTGCCTCACCATCACACCGGAGGTCGACTCTAAAGGGCCTTGAGGCCCGGCTAGTCTTGAACTGATAAATGAGGCGCTAGACTGGACCCTGATGATGACTATCTTGGATGGCCCACCCCCGGCTTACGCTCTGTAGGGCCTCGAGGCAAGCCACATGGAATTTTACGTCCCACCCACCACGCACTTAAACTGTCGAATACTTAACCTACATGCTGGACTACGCCTCCAAGGAGGCCGATGACATGGACAACGACATCCAAGCCATGGCCCATGCTGACACTACACCTCCCGTAGCCGGCCAATGGACGGTCACCTCCACCTATGAAGTTTACATGGTGGACACCCCCAAGGACAACGAAGATGGTGCTGATAACGGGGACGGTACCCCCCGCAGCTATAGCAACAAGCCCGGCAAGGAGCGCCCAAATGCCGAAGAAAATGTCGAAGATCCAAGGGGCGTTGTGGCAAGGAAAGCAACACGGGCACCGGAGACGATGACACCCATGACAACATGGAAGACCTCGGTGACCCTGCTGCCCCGAACAGAAGCCTAATGACCCGGAGGAGCTCGAGGATCAGCATAACCCCAAGGACCTCAATGACTCCAAAGACAGCAACTACATGCCTCTCTCCAAAGAGGAGGTCAGCCTTGGAGCTAAAGAATTTATAGTCCCGGAGGATCCATTGGACCAAGAGCGGTTCAAACAACAGCTCATAGCCACTGCGCGAAGCCTGAAAAGGAAGCATCAACAATTGAAGGCTGAACAAGATACCCACACCGACAGATGGACAAAAGTCCTAGCAGCCGAAGAAGGGTACGGCTACAAGTGACAGACCAAAAGCTACCCAAAGCAGAAATTACTGCCACAATTCGACGACGAGGCCCTCGAGCCCTTACCACCAAGACGAACTCAGGGCGACCAACCTGACTGCCCCCCTCGAGGAAGGGATAGGCCGGCCGGACAACCCGAGGATCCACCTGCTCCCCCTTGTTGTAAAGGCAAGGAGGCAGCACAAACGGAATATCAATACAATCTTCGACATGACCTAGCTATGAGAGCAAGGCAGACAAGGTCCATCTACGGATCTCGAAATCACGCTTCGCCCGGACGGGATGGATACCAAGCCTAGCGCGCCTGAAATGATAGAGTTCGGGATCAGCGTTGGGACGAGATGGCAGCCGACCTCCGACGCAACGTAGCCCGGATCAGTGGCGCCGCTCACCCACTATGTTTCACTAATAAGGTGATGCAACACCAATTCCCAGAAGGGTTTAAACCCATCAACATCGAGCCATACGATGGGACTACAGACCCGGCCTTGTGGATCGAAGACTTCCTTCTCCACATTCATATGGCTCGAGAAGATGACCTCCATGCCATCAAATATCTGCCACTAAAACTCAAAGGACCAGCCCGACATTGGTTAAACAGCCTCCAAGAGGACTCCATAGGGAGCTAGGAAGAGCTCTAGGACGCTTCTGAGCTAACTTTCAAGGCACCTATGCCCGGCCTCCGGATGCTGATGACCCGAGCCATGTGGTTCAACAGCCCGGTGAGTCAGCCCGGCAGTTTTGGAATCGGTTTTGGACCAAAAAGAACTACATCATCGACTGTCCAGACACCGAAGCCATAGGCACATTCAAGCATAGTATCCGGGATGAATGGCTCGCACGCCAGCTCGGCCAAGACAATCCGAGGACAATGGCAGCACTTACCTCCCTTATGACCTGCTTTTGCGCGGGTGAAGATAGTTGGTTGGCTCATCGAGGCACCAGTCCCGAGGACCCCGACACTTCAGAAGTCCGGGATAGCTACACAAAGCCACGGCGCAATAAAAATAAGCATCGACACAACGGCACCAACACCGACGACACGACAGTTCATGCCGAATTCCGAAATTCCAAATCAGGACCGCCGAAGAAACCCTCTAAAGGGAACTAGGATGGACCCACTAAGTTGGACATAAATTTGGACAAGCCCTACCAGATCCATGGCACGCCTAACAAGCCAGCCAACCACACCAACTATAACTGTTGGGTGATAAAACAGGCCGGCAAGCTCGCAACCGAGGACGCAGGCAAAAGGCCCCACAATAAGGATAATGAGGAACCTCATAGGATGAACAACGGGGGCCAGAAACATTTCCCTCTTGAGGTGAAGACGGTGAATATGATCTATGCCACCCACATACCCAAGAAGGAGAGGAAACGCGGACTTCGGGACGTCTACGCCGTAGAGCGTCTAGCCCCGAAATCTAACCCATGGTCGGCATAGCCGATCACTTTTGACCGCATGGACCATTTGACCAGTATCCGTCATGGAGGCTCGGCGGCCCTGGTCCTCGACCCCATTATCAATGGATACCACCTCACCAGAGTCCTCATGGACGGAGGTAGTAGCCTCAATCTGATATACACATATATAGTAAGGAAAATGAGTATTGACCAGCCAAGGATCAAACCCAATAATACCACCTTGAAAGGGGTAATCCCAGGCGTTGAAGCCCGCTGCTCGGGTACCCTTACACTGGAAGTAGTGTTCGGCTCTCCGGACAACTTCCGCAGCGAAGACTTGATCTTCGACATTGTCCCCTTTCATAGTGGCTATCACACCCTTCTAGGCTGGACGACATTCGCTCGATTCAATGACGTCCCCCATTACGCCTATCTAAAGTTAAAGATGCTCGGACCAAAGGGCGTCATCACAGTCAGTGGCAATATGGAGCGCTCACTCCGGACCGAGGAGCATACCGCGACTCTGGCAGCCGAAGTCCAAATCAGTATCGAGAGGCCCAAGTACCAGCCCATCGTCAAGGCACGGGAATTAAGAAAACGTGCCCGAGCTCTATCTCTATTTGAGGAGCCTCCCTACACTCCACGTAAATAGGGATACACGCCCCACAACATTCCCACCCCAACCGCACACTACGTGCCTCACCAGCATAACTTCGCGCTCAAAATACCATGGACAGCCGTGGGGCCTAAACACCAAGTGTTCAGTTCAACTACACTATGGACAAATACGTCTTCAGACGTTGAACTGGTACCATCCAGGACCTATCCGACATCAAGCCAGAACTACGCGGTGACCTCTCAAGTCTCCTTGTCAAGGGCCCATTGTCCGATAACCACCCCCTCCACAGAGTTCTCCCTCCCAACAGAAACAAAGGTGCATACGTGTAGTAGGGCATCAACCCACATATCAAGGCCCCGCATAAACCTTCCATCTGTAAAGTTTCTTTTTTATTTTTATACAATGTGCCTCTATCAGAGGTTTCGGCAGTTCGAATTGTACGGTTAGACGTCATGAGCTTATCGGAAATAAAGCAAACCTTTTACGGCCCTCCTACAGTTATCTATACTTCACCTTTTTCCCTGCTCTTCGACTCCGTCATAAGCCAGTTTGGCACATATTTTCTCTAATATGCAATCGGCTAATAAACCGGGGGCTCGACTGTAACACTCGACCTATGCATCAAGTTCGGCACCTTTTTTTCTTCCGCGTTCGGCGTCTCGAATATTGCATTATATGAATCAGTTTCGAATTATGTCTTAGGTCAATAGTTGGGTTGTCCTCCTCCTGTGCTTACCTTCTTACGTTTCACACGTTTTGCTAAGAAGGTAAAGGGAGAACCACCGCGATTGTACTTCTGGCTATCCCGGTTAAGTACCTCATTGGGTAAAGCCGAAATCTGTCTGTCATAATAAGCGAGAACTGGTCGGCGATCTGATGACAAGTGTTAAACTAAAAATCATTGGAGATTACACCGTGTAAATACAAAGGGCATGTCTTTGGCCAAACCAAGTGATAAAGGTGTATACCTCGAATTTTCCGAACATCACAACCACTGGGGGCTAGTCACCAGCCCCTGTAGTCAAGCTCCCATGGCTAAGTGAAAGCAATAAAGCCGCGTAGTCATATTCCCTTGTTTCCCTCCTACACCACCGCCTTCGGGTGCCGAGACGTCGGCTAAGGGTCAGAGTGCGGAGGACGAAACACCCCTCGTAGTATCTACGTGGGAGCTGAAGCTGACAACTGGTTACTTTCAGAATAAAATAGGTTGCACAGGAGTCAAAATACAATCAATAAAAGGCAAGTATGATAAAGCATACAAATCAAATGCATTTTAAAGCATAAGGTTCAACCACAGTTTAATACATGATGACACAATCACTCGAGGAGTACATCCTTCAAACACTGGGCCTCTACCGCCCGAGCACCGTCCATTACAACGGAGAAATACTGCTTAGGAAGCCTGTGCTCCTTTCCAGCGGGCGGAGGTCCAGTGGCCATCTCGACTGGCTTGATTTTTGTCCAGTGCACCATAGTCTTTGAGAATGCCATCCGAGCCCCTTTAATGCACATAGAGCGCTTAACATCATTGACCCTAGAGCTGGCGTCACACAACTTCCGCACCAAGCCACAATAGCTGCTCGATATTGGCTCTGATGGCCAGAATCGGACACAAAGGTCCTTCATGGCTGGCTCAGCCATCCGGTGCAGCTCTATTAGTTGCTTCATCTGGTTGCCCAGGAGGGAAGGGTGCTCGGGTACCTGGAACTGCGCCCAGAACAACCTGTGTTTCGTATCACCCTCCCGAGCGGCATAGTACCTTATTGCGTCCTCCGCACTCCTCGGGAGCTCCACAAATGTCGCATGCAGAATGCCAGACTCGTGTGAGCAACACGAATATATGGCCGACAAAGACACTCTACAGTAAGTATGACTTACCATCCGCAATTTGCTTTACTTGTCGGAGCTCCTCTCGGGCGCCCCGCGTCTCCGTCCTCGCTTCTTTGATCTCCTGTTGCACCTTTGATAGCTCAGTGGCATGATCCTTATTCTTCTGCTCAAGGTCCTCACATTTCATGATGGCGTCTTTGAGCTCCTGTTGCACTTCGGCCACTCGGGCCTCGTTCTTCTCACGGTCGGTTTTCACCGACGTGAGTTCGGCAACCGCTCGCTCGGTCGTCGCCTTTTGTTCGGCCACTTCTTCCTTGGCCTTCCTCAAGTCGGCCTTGAGGCCCTCGACCTCCGCGGAGATGGCTGCAATCATCGTTCATCATATCCTGCTTAGGCATAATCCTGAATACCCTGCAAGACAAGGAAATTTCAAAGGACTACGTCTAGAACGGACCGACCTTGTGCTTCGTCAAACCGCTTGTTGATGAGGTCAAGCTCCTCATCGAAGCTCTTGAGCTTCTGATTCATCTTGGCCAGCTCCGCGGCATTGGCAGCAGCCGCCAACGCCGAAGCCTGTAAAAATAAAACAGAACACCTTATTCAGACTCCCAGTAATTCGATCCTCTACCAGGTTTCTTCCATATCCCGACAGAGCCTCAGGGGGATATCACATATAAGGACTACTCAAATTTTGTTCACAAAATACATTTTCACGGAAAACACATTACATTGCTTACCTCAAAGCCTGTTAGAAGGCCACCAAAAGCTTCTTCCAGTCCGCTGTTAACGGACCGAATGCTTTGCAAAACCATGCCCATCAGGGCGCGATGTTCCACGACTATGGATGAGCTATTCACAGCCTCCTCCATCATGTCTAACCACTCTGCCGCGATCCGGTCTCTAGTGTTCGTCATGGGCGGCGGGACCTCGGCTCCCCTTTCAGTGGGGGTGGATTCAATGCCTTAGAGGGCCTTGGGGGCTCCAGAGCCATCTTCAAGGAAGGCTCAGACTAGCCAAGTTCCCTCTCCTTGTTTTTGGTGGCCGAGGTATTAGCATCGGCCATGATGACATCATCATCACCTCCCATGCTCGGAGCGCGCGGGGGGGGGGGGGACCTTCGGAACAACACTTCCCCGGTCTTCTCTATGATCAGAGGAGGCATGGAGTGTGACGCGTTTCCACTCTCCGCCAGATCGGCTGGCGGAGAGGCCCCTCTGAGACCTGGTTGCGGTGGCCCGGAGTTGGCAAGGTAGGAGGCGACAATGGAGCATAATCTAGACCACGTTGGTCAGGTTAGCCCCCGCCTTTATCATGTTGAAGAAGCGCTTCTGCAGCGCCTCCACATTGGTAGTGGACCCCCAGTCAAGGCCCTTCTTGGTCCATGAGGTTAACCTCGCAGGGGATCCGAATCTGAATTCCGAGGCGGTCGCCTAGGCCTCTTCAAGAGGCTCCGTGACGTAGATCCACTCTTTCTGCCAGACCTTGACAGTGTCAATGAACGAGCCCTCAGGCCACCCGACCCGGGTGAGCTTGCTCACCATCGCTCCCCTGCAATTTGCTTGCTAGTCGTCGATGATCTTCATTGAAGACCTTCAGCCACAGGCCGAAGTGTGGCTGAACCCCAAGAAAATCTTCGCAAATGGTGATGAAGGCCGAGATGTGAACGAAAGCATTAGTCCCACGACGAAGGGGTGGAGCAGGAAGCCTAGCCCCCGGATAAAGTGGGGAATGAACACCACCCGCTCACCGGCGTGGGGCGTCGAAATAACCTAGCCCTCCTCGGGGGCCCGGTGAGCTATGCTGACAGAGAGGTTGCCCGCTCGCTTCAGGTCCTCGATGTCGTCGTTGGTGACGCACGAGGCATCCTACTTGCCCTTTGCTCCAGATCTGGCCATTGCCGAGCTAGGGGTGAGGAAGTCTTTGAGGGAAGTTGGATAGGGGCGCTTGAGCTCCGTGGATTAGGAAAAGCCGTGGCGAAGGGAAGAAGAAGGCGTAAAGGTACAACTGTGGTTGATCTCTTTTTATAAGCTGTTGTGATACCAAGAGTCCTTTAAACGCGCCGCTGGCTTCGCCACTTCCCAATATGATCATGGCGTTATGCGCGGGTGGGATACTCGAAATCATTTATCAAATCCCTTAAAAAACGGGACACGATCTCCGCCTTGACGGGATGTGCCAATAGAGGGGTTGCCTCGAGCCGCGCATCGAGTTATGACCATCCATGACCCTTCGTCGGGAGTTGTCAATCAAAAGTACTATTCACACTCGGGCAGTTGGCCTTTGAGGCTAAGGAAAATCGATAACTCGGATTCCGTATATTGCATGACTTGACACATGGCCGAATTAGACTGAGTACCTTTTAAAGGCTTGGCCGGAGAGTATTGTTCCGAATACACAGGAGAGAAGGAACTCGCCTGCAAGCCGGAGACTGCAGATGGGAGAGTCACAGGACGCCGGCATTGTAGGCTAGTTTGGGGGCTACTGAGTGAGTCCTAGACTAGGGGGTCCTCGGGCTGCCGACCTATCTCTCATGGGCCGGACAGGTGGGCCACACTACAACTTATGGAAGGCCGAGCTATGAGGCGATCGTGTATCCGGACAAGAGGTTTATGATGCCTTGATGTGTCCTCGAAGTCAAGTCAAGAAGAATCCGCATGTTTATTCCATCCTTGTAACCGACCATGTGTAACCCTAGTACCCCTGGTGTCTATATAAACCAGAGGGTTTAGTCCGTAGAGGCTAGAACGACAACCATTATCCAACTAGCTAGGGTTTAGGTCATCTGATCTCGTGGTAGATGGACTCTGTAATCCCCATATACACAAGCAATATAATCGACCAGGACCTAGGGTTTTACCTCTTAGAGAGGGCCCGAACCTGGGTAAATGTTGTGTCACGCGTCCCTTGTTCCCCATTGATCCAAGATCCACAGTTCGGGACCCCCTACCCGAGATCCGCCGGTTTTGACACCGACATGAATCCCCTAGCTGCCACCTCACAATGCCCTTTGACCATTTTTTCTCTGGCCTAAAACTTCATCAGGAATTTGGATCATCATTTGGATCATCATCTTCATCAACACCATCTTATCCATCAACTCCCCTCACCCTAGCTTTCTGATCTATTGACTCTTACCCCAGATCATCATTTGGATCATCATCTTCATCAACACCGTCTTATCCATCAACTCCCCTCACCCTAGCTTTCTCATCTATTGACTCTTACCCCAGATCATTTGCTGAGTATAGTTCGTGGTGTTGGTTACTCCTTGTAAATGATTTATACTCCCTCCGTTCCTAAATATTTGTCTTTCTAGAGATTTCAACAAGTGACTACATACGGAGCAAAATGAGTGAACCTACACTCTAAAATATGTCTATATACATCTGTATGTGGTAGTCCATTTGAAATCCCTAGAAAGACAAATATTTAGGAACATAGGGAGTAGATTCTTATTTATTTTCTTTTCTATTTTTTCTTATTTAAAATAATTTAGTATTTGAAAAAACTAAAAAGATTCACAACAAATAATGAATTTTGAAAAAGTTGCGTACAAAAAAAAATCATGGATTTAAAAAATATTCATGAATTAAACAAATGTTCTTGAATTTTTTAAAAAATGTTCGGGAAGTCTTGAAAAATTAGCCGAATTTATTCATGTATTTAAAATATGTTGTTAAATTTAGAAAATGTTCACATAAAATATGTTCATGTTTTTAAAAATGTTTGTGAATTCAAAAAAGTGTTCAAGGATTTTGAAATATGTTCGTGACTTTCAAAAAACTGTTTGAGAATTTGTAGAAAATGTCATGAACTCAATTTTTTTTCATAAATTAAAAAAATATTCACAAATTTTAAAAATGTTTATGAATTCAAAAATTATTTATGAAGTCAAAAAGTGATTGCGGGTCCAAAAAATGATCACAAATTTCAAAAAAATGTTCCGGAAATGAATAAGGGAAAAAGGGAAAAAAAGGAAAGAAGAGACAAAAAATGGAAATAATAAAAATCTTTCCCTAATAATAAAGCACGGATTGACTTTGACGTGTTCACCGTCACAATACGCTTCTTCCCGTGATTTTACGCTTTCAGTTTGACTCTATATCTATTTTTTTGATAGGCGAGGTGGTACTAATTGATATTGATACCGTGTCAATTTTTCTTACAGTGCGAGGTAGCCCAATAAACCTTTGGCACCTAATATCCCGCCCGTGCGTTGTGGCCCAATAAGTTAAGTCTAGCCCACCTATCCTGTTTGAGGCAAAAATAAATGCTGGTGACAGGAGTCGAACTCAAAACCAAAGGCCGATCACATTACATGCACTACCAACTGAGCTACCTTCTACTATCCGTACAAAATAGGTTAATTCCCTGCTTAAATAGTCCCACCTCGCTCCCTCACATTAATCTATCCAATTTTGTATAGTTTTTTAATTTTTGGGGTATTAGGAAGCCGTGTCTCAGAGATCATTGTGGTAGGAAAAAGAGGAAGGACAGCTAGACTAATTAACCTTCTGTATATGTTGTGTTTCAGGTAACTTGCAGAGTTTTACTGTAAAGTCTATACTTGACTACATGTAATGCTACACTGACAAACCTTACTCTAATGTCAGAAAGTAACACATACTATGCCATGGTGCATTTTAAAAGTTCTGCTATCGATAGTTGGTCATATATGCCTCTATTTGTTTTTTACCCCCACCTTTTTGGATTCATCATGAACAAAATTCAAATATGTCTCATCGTTTAAATGATACTACTTTGCATCCAACAATCCTTATTGAGTCATTTGAGAATGGAGAAAGTGTTTCTCGTTTTGTGGATGGAATTGAAGGGAAATGCTCGGAACATATGCATTATCGAAGATGCTTCTGGTATGCATGTTTTTCTATGGGTTTCCTATTTTTCACTTTACCCCTAAGTGGTGGTTTACTGAGATTAGTATTAGCCAAAGTTCCATGGCATAGTGGTCCCTTTTTTCACGTTACCCCTGAATGGTGGTTTACGGAGACTGACCTTAATCATGTTTTCAACTTTACTCCTCAGTTATCCTCAAATGATGCATCTTTTATTGTCACCAGCGATTGTTATCCCGCAGTATAGTTCCTCGATCTGACCAACCATGGTTCATAGTAACTGTTGTTTTCTCTCGTTGCAACGCACGGGCATTTGTGCTAGTGAATAAAAAGGTGAAAAAACCAACAGAATAAGAAAAAACCGGTTCACGGAGGTTTTGAACCTTCCCAAAACTTGTGGGGAAAAAACAGTATGGGCAGGCTCATACAGAGAACGTGGTGCATGTGGAGGTTATGCGCCAAGTATGAATCGCTGTGGATTCTCGAAAAAAAAAATAGGAATCGCTGTGAACTGCACTAAGAAATAGTACTAGTACTACTTGTGTTACTCGGCCAAGACGCACGGTTGCCATCTTCGTACGTGCTGTGCACGGTGGTTAACCGGTAGGGTTAGTGGCTCGCATACGTCTTAAGCTTCGGTTGTGCTACTACTACATCCCACTATCAATGGCAAAAGTGTGTTGAATGAAGTAGCACGCTCTCTCTCGCTCGCATTCATGGTATGTTCACGTCGCATCAACCGAGAGCGGAAGCCCGGCAGCCGCAGCCGCTTTGTCCTCGAAATCGCAAGAGACGAGATCACAGGCGTGCTGCGCGCTATCTTGGACAGAGGCACGCGGTTGGCGGCTGCATGCACAGCAATCAGGTAGTATACTAGTGCTTCGCGTACCCAGAACCAGTCCATAGATTGAAGAGTACGGTTACGCATACGCACGCACGGGGAGCAGCAGCAGTGACCACATCGCCAAGATGGGGAAGAAAGGTGGCGCGAGGAAGAGGAAGAAGGGGCAGGACGACGCCGACGAGCTCGTCAACATCATCTTCTCCTGGTCCCTCCAAGACATCGCCAACCAGGACCTCTTCAGAGACAAGGTATGCAATTCGATCGATCGCATACGCTCGATCACACATTTTCCCAGCTTGGATCATGCCATCACGCAGAGCACCTGACGACGGTGAATGTGATGTGCATCTCTTTGTCACAGGTGAACACGATACCTGACAGGTTCTTCGGCCTGAGGAGCTACCTAGATTCCTTCAGGGCACCGTTGCTGGAGGAGATCCGAGCGGAGATGAGCTCCGCCTTGGACCAGCAACCCAACGGCTCCAACCCCGTGGAAATACGGTCGCTGGTTAGCCTCATCCCCAAGGGAGCCAATGGCGTCAAGATCACCCCGTTTTACCGCGTCACCGTCTCCGGCCGCCGCGGTGCTTGTTCCCCATGCATCGGCGACATCGTCGCGCTCTCGGCGGCGACGCCGCTTCGGCCGCCGGAGCATGCGAGCGACGGCAGCCCCTACTGCCTCGCCCACGTCAAGGACGTCACCAGCAAGTGTAGCTTTGTGGTCAGAGCGTCCAAGGTAATAGAAGATGTAACCTGCTACGCGTTCGTTGTCAGCTTGCTCAGCTTCATACCCTACGCGCGCATCTGGCGGTGCCTCAACTACGAAGGCGCCGTCGAGAGGAATGCAGACCTCGTCAAGGTCATCGCCGGCGTTAACACCATGCAGGCAAGCAGTTCCGCGTAATTAATTAGGCTTGATGTGCAGGCAAGCAGTTCTGTGAATGATCCTCTGATCGGCATGCACCATGCAGGGCACTTCCCTGACCGGCGGCACCGGCGTTCTGCCAACGGCCGGCACGCTGTCTCCGTTCGGGCTCAACGAGTCGCAAGCCGACGCCATTCGGAGCTGCATTTCGGCGGTGCAGTGCGGCGGCGCGAGCAGCAAGTTCAGCCTCATCTGGGGTCCGCCTGGCACGGGCAAAACAAAGACCATCAGCGTGCTCTTGCTGGCGGTGATGACGATGTCGATGACGACGAAAAGCCAGAGCAACTTCCGGGTCCTGACGTGCGCGCCGACCAACACAGCCATCTGCCAGGTCGCATCCCGCCTCCTGGCGCTGAGGAAGCAGCACCCGAATGCCGGCGCCGGAGGGTGCCACGGCGATCTGCTGCTGTTCGGCAACAGGAAGCGCATGGCCATCGACAACGATCTCAACGAGATCTTCCTGGACACTCGTGTGAAGCGGCTAAGCAAGTGCTTCTCGCCGGCGACGGGCTGGAAGCCGGGTCTCCTTTCACTGGAAGTCTTTCTGACAGATCCGATAACCCTGAAATACCAGTATCATCAAGCACGCGAGAAAAACACTAGTAGCACAAATTTACCCGAGTCGTCCTTCGTCAGGTCAAGGTTCCACGAGATCTCCCAGAAGCTCAGCGCGTGCTTCAGAACAATCATGTCACACGTCCCTAGAGACATCATCCTGGGGAAGAACTGCGAGAACATCGCTTCGCTGACCAAGATGCTCGGCGACTTCGGCAAGCTGCTCGGCGGGAAGAACGCCGTGAACGAAGTCGTGACGGACGTGTTCATGCGTACGGCGACGGGAGGGCAACTCCATGGTTCAGAAACAGCTCGCGCCCTGAGGCGGAGCATCGCGGCGATCCTGGGCGTCACGAGAGCTCTGGCGCGAGACCTGAAGCTTCCTCGCACGCGCCATGGCCCCGCGATCAAGAAGTTCTGCCTTCGAAGTGCCTCCCTTGTTTTCTGCACCGTGTCTGGCTCGGCGAAGCTGAACGAGCAGAAGATGGACTTGCTCCTGATCGACGAGGCTGCGCAGCTGAAGGAATGCGAATCCCTCATCCCGTTGCAAGTCTCTGGGCTGAAGCACGCAGTTCTTATCGGCGATGAGTGCCAGTTGCCAGCAACCGTGAAAAGCAAGGTCCAGTTTACAGTCAACTCTCCTTTCGAATCATTTCTTCAGAAATGCCTGAACTAGTAGTACTTTCTTATGGTTCTGCACAAGTTTGAGCATTATTACTTGCTGCAGGTTTCAGATAGTGCATTGTTGGGTAGAAGCCTATTTGAAAGACTAGGTTTACTCGGGCACAAGAAGCACCTCCTGAACATGCAGTACAGGATGCACCCTTCCATCAGCGTCTTCCCGAACCTCAGCTTCTACGACAAGCAGATATTGGACGGCCCCAACGTCACGCAGACGACGCACGAGCGTAGCTACCTCCCAGGCGCGATGTTCGGGCCATACTCGTTCATCGACGTCGACGGCCGGGAAGATCGCGGCCGCAGCAAGAGGAACATGGCGGAGGTGGCCGCCATCCTGGAGATACTGCGCAGTCTCAAGCAAGGTGCGCCCGCATGGCCTGTCACTGAGTTTTTCTCTACACATTTGCATGCTCCCAGCTCATGCCAATTGGTTCACCCTGCAGCTTGTGTCAGCGCGGGGCAAGTGGTCAGCGTGGGCGTCATATGCCCGTACGCTGCGCAGGTGGAGGCGATTCAGGGGAGGATAGGGGACGTGAAGAAGATGCGGCCCCTGGTTCTTCGCGTCAACTCCGTTGATGGGTTCCAAGGCAGCGAGGAAGATGTTATCATCCTCTCCACCGTCAGGTCCAACGCCACGGGCTCCATCGGCTTCCTCTCCAACCGGCGCCGCGCCAACGTCGCCCTGACGAGGGCAAGGTACGTACATACGCCGAGATCTGAATGAAATGTAAAACTTCCTGAACTCTGAACGACCTGATATCTGTCATTTGGTTGCAGGCACTGCCTCTGGATCCTGGGCAACGCGACGACGCTGAGCGGCAGCGGCTCGATCTGGGGAGAGCTGGTGCAGGATGCCCTGGAGCGTCGGTGCTTCTTCGACTGGGACGATGGTGGCGCGGGCGCCTCTCGGGCCATTTCACACCGCGCTCGCCTGATCGGGCCTGAACGCGGTGGAGCAGCTTCAGCTTTTGACACGCAGCCGGTGGGGTGTGAAGCAGACATTATCTCTGACGCGCTAGGTTCCTTGCGACTCGCTTAGCGAGTGCACCACCGGTGGAGGCGTGGAGAAGTGGCGATTTGTTCTGTTTTGGTCATTTGGGCGTGCCTCGGCGTAGTGGTCAAGCGATCATGTATGGACGGCAGCCCTATTTTTCCGGCTCACTTGATGAATCTGTAACTTAACTAGGTAATTGATGGTGCCTTGCAATAATATACACTGTTAAATGTTGTTATGTCAAGTGAGTAGTTCTAGGCCATGTTCGGACCCCTCCCAATGCTCCACCTTGTACAGGTGCTAAGCCATCCACATAGGCAAAAAATCTGATGTGGTAAGTTATTTAAGAGGAGAGAGATGGGTGTGGTGACCCTAGCAAGAAACAATGCTAAGCACGTGAACCTACGCAAAATATTTAAATGAAGGAAGCCCACCAATACATGAAGAGCTTTAGTTGCTAACATTAAATAAAGCAAGCTTAGCTACTCCCTCCGTCTAGGTGTGTAAGTCATCTTACGAAAACCAAATATTCCCAAAACACTTAGGCACGGTACATTAACTCTCATCTCGTTTCTTGTTTCATGACATATCAACCAATAAGAGATGTGAGCCATGAATGCTTTAAATGACTTGAGACAATAAACACGACATGCAGTGGTCAGTTCATTGCATGCAATGTTATTAATTAGCAAAAAAACATTAAGTTCTCTCGTTTTCTACGCCACCTTGGTCGCAGTGCGCAGTCTAAGATGACTTACACACCTAGACAGAGGGAGTACTACCATAAGCTAAGCACCTATGCATTGCGGAGTATAGTTGCTAAGCTATTTAATATGCTTAACACCTCATCTAAGCACCGATGCATTGGCAGCAGCCTTAGTTCATATCTGTTGCTCGGGCTGCTTTAGTATAGGCCCTATAGTCGTGGTTTCGCTAGCTCGCCACGACCTTGGCCAGTTGGCCGCTCAGGCCACCTCACCCTCGCCCTGCACCGAGATCTTCATCATTATTAATGACCTCCACCGTCTACTTGTACCACCACTCATTGCAACCTCTTTTAACCAGTGTGGGTATAACTTATCACACACGTACTTCCACTCATAGACATCATAAGTGTACTCAATTCCGCGATGATACCATCTTCTACCGTAAGCAAGTCAGGCATCTTTCATACGATCATACAACAGTGGTTCCTATCGCAGTGTTGGGACCGATGTCATCCCTCCATCTCAAAAGCAGCTAGATAGATGTGTAGCCATTCCTCATCCCAAAGTCAGCCTCAAGTTCTTGAGTTGAATCATCAGCTTGTCCGCCTATGGTCCCTTGTTATGCGCTCCAACCTCAAGTTCGTCTTATATTCATCGAGTTCTTCGACCTCGAACGTATACCATAATTCAACTGGTCGTATCAAAACACCTCATTCAACATGTGCAACCTCGGAGAGAACACATGCAGTTTGTTTATAGTAAATACCTTAGATGCCATCTCACTTGCATTCTAACAAAGGAATCCTTGCTCAACTGAGAAGAAAAGAAAAATGAATTGGAAACACACTTGAAGCATCGTTACTTTCAAAACACACATATAAATAGAAGTCCCCCCGCAAGAGGTGCCCCCCCCCCCGCGCGTCAATACAAAACATAAAGCCGGACGTAGGGTATGACCTCATCATGAGGGCTCGAACCTGGTTAGCCCCCTTGTGCAAACTCCCTGGTAATTCCGGCCATGTTTGCCGCCCTACCGAGGGTACTTGCGGTTTCCAGCAACCGTCACAAGTGTCAATGTGTGCTCTTGTTCATCTTGGCCAGGGCATGCGACATGACTCACAGTGGGGCGACATGGTACATCCCCGACCTCCGGCCGGCGAGCCTATTGGTCTACCGATGGGGGCCATTCTCGTGCGGCGATGCGCCAACTGATCCTCCTCGATGAGGTGGGTCATGTGGTCGATACACATGCCTGCCATGCAGGCGAGTTTTTTGTACCGTGTGACATATGGTGCATTTTTCATGCCACCTAGCGTGGCTCGACGACGTGATCATAAGTGGTGCAATGCTCATCTCAATCCAGGGCATGGCGATGGGTGGGGATTTGAAGACGCATCAACTCGTCATCCACTGCAAGGTGTGCGCCCCCCCTCGCATTCACAACCAGTGGTTTCCACCTACGCTCCTATGCTAGATCAACCTTTTCCCACTCCGAGTGACTCGGTCGACGAGATGGTGATGGGGGAAGAGAAGATAGTGATGCTTGCGGGCGGCGATGCATGTAAGCTAGCGTGACTTCGCATGATCCGCTCGTGGTAGAAGACCAAAAGCGATCTGAACCAGGAGGCAAAGGCGTTGGTTGAGGAGGTGAACAAGGAGGAATAGGCTCGTCTATTCTAGGGAGGCAAGGCGAGGTATCAGCTCGAGGTCTTGCTTTGGGCCACAGATGAGGCGGACTTGGAGATTCCTGTTGGGGAACGCAATACTTCAAACAATTTCCTATGGTCACGCAAGATCTATCTAGGAGATGCATAGCAACGAGACGGGAGAGTGTGTCCACGTATCCTAGTAGACCAAAAGCGGAAGTGTTTAGTAACGCGGTTGATGTAGTCGAACGTCTTCATGATCCAACCGATCCAAGTACCGAACGTATGGCACCTCCGTGTTTAGCACACGTTCAACACGATGACGTCCCTCGAGCTCTTGATCCAGTTGAGGACGAGGGAGAGTTCCGTCAGCACGATGGCGTGGCGACGGTGATGATGAAGTTACCGGCGTAGGGCTTCGCCTAAGCACTACGACGATATGACCGAGGTGTTAAACTGTGGAGGGGGGCATCGCACACGGTTAAGAGATTGTCTGTTGTGCTTTGGGGTGCCCCCCTGCCTACGTATATAAAGGAGGGGGAAGGAGGAGGCAGGCCAAGGGGGAGGCGCGCCAAGGGGGGAGTCCTACTAGGACTCCAAACCTAGTAGGATTCGGCCCCCCTTTTCCTATTCCAAGAGGGGGAAGGAGGGAAGGAGAGGGAGAGGGGAAGGAAAGAGGGGGCCGCACCCCCTCCCCCTAGTCCAATTCGGACTGCCATGGGGAGGAGCGCACATCACCTTGTGGCCTTCCCTCTCCTAGTTCCTTATGGCCCATCAAGGCCCATAACTACCCCGGGCGGTTCCGGTAACCCCTCGGTTCCCCGATAAATATCTGAAACATCCCGAAACCTTTCCTGTGTCCGAATACCTTCGTCCAATATATCAATCTTTACCTCTCGGCCATTTTGAGACTCCTCGTCATGTCCGTGATCTCATATTGGACTCTGAACAAACTTCGGTCATCAAATCACATAACTCATAATACAAATCGTCATTGAACCTTAAGCGTGCGGACCCTACGGGTTCGAGAACTATGTAGACATGACCGAGACACATCTTCGGTCAATAACCAATAGCGGAACCTGGATGCTCATATTGGCTCCTACATATTCTACGAAGATCTTTATCGGTCAAACCGCATAACATCATACGTCATTCCCTTTGTCATCGGTATGTTACTTGCCCGAGATTTGATCATCGGTATCATCATACCTAGTTCAATCTCGTTACCGGCAAGTCTCTTTACTCGTTCCGTAATGCATCATTCTGTAACTAACTCATTAGTCACATCGCTTGCAAGGCTTATAGTGATGTGCATTACCGAGAGGGCCCAGAGATACCTCTCCTATACACGGAGTGACAAATGCTAATCTCGATCTATGCCAACTCAACAAACACATTTAGAGACACCTGTAGAGCATCTTTATAATGACCCAGTTACGTTGCGACGTTTGATAGCACACAAAGTGTTCCTCCGGTATTCGGGAGTTGCATAATCTCATAGTTAGAGGAATATGTATAAGTCATGAAGAAAGTAATAGCAATAAAACTAAACGATCATTATGCTAAGCTAACGGATGGGTCTTGTCCATCACATCATTCTCTAATGATGTGATCCCGTTCATGAAATGACAACACATGTCTATGGTTAGGAAACTTAACCATCTTTAATTAACGAGTTAGTGAAGTAGAGGCATACTAGGGACACTCTATTTGTCTATGTATTCACACATGTACTAAGTTTCCGGTTAATACAATTCTAGCATGAATAATAAACATTTATCATGATATAAGGAAATATAAATAACAAATTTATTATTGCCTCTAGGGCATATTTCCTTCAGTCTCCCACTTGCACTAGAGTCAATAATCTAGATTACATAGTAATGATTCTAACACCCATGGAGTCTTGGTGCTGATCATGTTTTGCTCGTGGAAGAGGCTTAGTCAACAGGTCTGCAACATTCAGATACGTATGTATTTTGCAAATCTCTATGTCTCCCTCCTTGACTTGATCGCGGATGGAATTGAAGCGTCTCTTGATGTGTTTGGTTCTCTTGTGAAATCTGGATTCCTTCGTCAAGGCTGTTGCTCCAGTATTGTCACAAAACATTTTCATTAGACCCGATGCACTAGGTATTACACCTAGATCAGATATGAACTCCTTCATCCAGACTCCTTCATTTGCTGCTTTTGAAGCAGCTATGTACTCCGCTTCACACGTAGATCCCGCCATGATGTTTTGCTTGGAACTGCACCAACTGACAGCTCCACCATTCAATATAAATACGTATCCGGTTTGTGACTTAGAGTCATCCGGATCAGTGTCAAAGCTTGCATCGACGTAACCATTTACGACGAGCTGTTTGTCAACTCCATAAACGAGAAACATATCCTTAGTCATTTTCAGGTATTTCAGGATGTTCTTGACCGCTGTCTAGTGATCCACTCCTGGATTACTTTGGTACCTCCCTGCTAAACTAATAGCAAGGTACACATCAGGTTTGTTACACAGCATTGCATACATGATAGAACCTATGGCTGAGGCATAGGGAATGACTTTCATTTTCTCTCTATCTTCTGCAGTGGTCGGGCGTTGAGTCTGACTCAACTTCAAACCTTGTAACACAGGCAAGAACCCTTTATTTGACAGATCCATTTTAAACTTCTTCAAAACTTTATCAAGGTATGTGCTTTGTGAAAGTCCAATTAAGCGTCTTGATCTATCTCTATAGATCTTGATGCCCAATATATAAGCAGCTTCACCGAGGTCTTTCAATGAAAAATTCTTATTCAAGTATCCTTTATGCTATCCAGAAATTTCAGATATTTCCAATCAACAATATGTCATCCACATATAATATTAGAAATGCTACAGAGCTCCCACTCACTTTCTTGTAAATACAGGCTTCTCTAGAAGTCTGTATAAAACCATATGCTTTGATCACATTATCAAAGCGTAGATTCCAACTCCAAGAGGCTTGCACCAGTCCATAAATGGATCGCTGGAGCTTGCACACTTTGTTAGCACCTTTAGGATCGATAAAACCTTTCGGTTGCATCATATACAACTCTTCTTTAAGATATCCATTAAGGAATGTAGTTTATACATCCATTTGCCAAATTTCATAATCATAAAATGCAGCAATTGCTAACATGATTCAGACAGACTTAAGCATCGGGTGAGAAGGTCTCATTGTAGTCAACTCCTTAAACTTGTTGAAAACCTTTCGCAACAAGTCAAGCTTTGTAGACAGTAACATTACCGTCAGCATCAGTCTTCTTCTTGAAGATCCATTTATTCTCTATTGCTTGCCTATCATTGGTCAAGTCAACCAAAGTCCATACTTTGTTCTCATAGATGGATCCCATCTCAGATTTCATGGCATCAAGCCATTTCGGGAATCTGGGCTCATCATCGCTTCCTCATAGTTTGTAGGTTCATCATGGTCTAGTAACACGACTTCCAGAACAGGATTACCGTACCACTCTAGTGCGGATCGTGCTCTAGTTGACCTACTAGGTTCGGTAGTAACTTGATCTGAAGTTTCATGATCATTATCATTAGCTTCCTCACTAATTGGTGTAGGAATCACTGGAACTGATTTTTGTGATGAATTACTTTCCAATTCGAGAGAAGGTACAATTACCTCATCAAGTTCAACTTTCCTCCCACTCACTTCTTTCGAGAGAAACTCCTTCTCTAGAAAGGATCCATTCTTAGCAACGAATATCTTGCCTTCGGTATGATAGAAGGTGTATCCAATAGTCTCCTTTGGGCATCCTATGAAGACACATTTCTCCGATTTGGGTTCGAGCTTATCAGGTTGAAGCTTTTTCACATAAGCATAGCAGCCCCAAACTTTAAGAAACGGCAACTTAGGTTTCTTGCCAAACCACAGTTCATATGGTGTCGTCTCAATGGATTTAGATGGTGCCCTATTTAACGTGAATGCAGCCATCTCTAAAGCATAACCCCAAAACGATAACGGTAAATCAGTAAAAGACATCATAGATCGCACCATGTCTAATAAAGTATGGTTACGATGTTCGGACACACCATTACGCTGTGGTGTTCCAGGTGGCGTGAGTTGCGAAACTATTCCACATCATTTCAAATGAAGACCAAACTCATAACTCAAATATTTACCTCCACGATCAGATCGTAGAAACTTTATTTTCTTGTTACGATGATTTTCTACTTCACTCTGAAATTCTTTGAACTTTTCAAATATTTCAGACTTATGTTTCATTAAGTAGATATACCCATATATGCTCAAATCATCTATGAAGGTCAGAAAATAACGATACTGCCGCGAGCCTCAACACTCATCGGACCGCATACATCAATATGTATTATTTCCAATAAGTCAGTTGCTCGCTCCATCGTTCCGGAGAACGGAGTCTTACTCATCTTGCCCATGAGGCATGGTTCGCAAGCATCAAGTGATTCATAATCAAGTGATTCCAACAGCCCAAGCATGGAGTTTCTTCATGCGCTTTACACCAATATGACCTAAACGACAGTGCCACAAATAAGTTGCACTATCATTATTAACCTTGCATCTTTTGGCTTCAATATTATGATATGTGTATCACTACAACCGAGATTCAACAGAAATAGACCACTCATCAAGGGTGCATGACCATAAAAGATATTTCTCATATAAATAGAACAACCATTATTCTCTGATTTAAATGAATAAGCGTCTCGCATTAAACAAGATCCAAATATAATGTTCATGCTCAACCTGGCACCAAATAACAATTATTTAGGTCTAAAACTAATCCCGACGGTAGATGTAGAGGTAGCGTGCCGACGGCGATCACATCGACTTTGGAACCATTTTGCACGCGCATCGTCACCTCGTCCTTAGCCAATCTTCGTTTAATCCGTAGCCCCTGTTTCGAGTTGCAAATATGAGCAACATAACCAGTATCAAATACCCAGGCGCTACTACGAGCATTAGTAAGGTACACTTCAACAACATGTATATCAAATATACCTTTCACTTTGCCATCCTTCTTATCCGCCAAATACTTGGGGCAGTTTCGCATCCAGTGACCAGTCCCTTTGCACTAGAAGCACTCAGTCTCAGGCTTAGGTCTAGACTTGGGCTTCTTCACTTGAGCAGCAACTTGCTTGCCATTCTTCTTGAAGTTCCCCTTCTTCCCTTTGCCCTTTTTCTTGAAACTAATGGTCTTGTTAACCATCAACACTTGATGCTCCTTGATTTCTACCTCCGCAGCCTTTAGCATCGCAAAGAGCTCGGGAATTGTCTTTTCCATCCCTTGCATATTATAGTTCATCACGAAGCCTTTATAGCTTGGTGGCAGTGATTGAAGAACTCTATCAATGACACTATCATCAGGAAGATTAACTCCCAGCTGAGTCAAGTGGTTATGATACCCAGACATTTTGAGTATATGTTCACTGACATAACTATTCTCCTCCATCTTGCAGCTATAGAACTTGTTGGAGACTTCATATCTCTCAACTCGGGCATTTTCTTGAAATATTAACTTCAACTCCTGGAACTAATCCGTAAAGCATGGCACACTGAATTATCGAGTAGTCATCAGCTTTGCTCTGCCAGTCATTCGTAACATCTGTAGTTACTCCTGCAGCGGGCCTTGCACCTAGCGGTGCTTCTAGGATGTAATCTTTTGTGCAGCAACGAGAATAATCCTCAAGTTACGGACCCAGTCCGTGTAGTTGCTACCATCATCTTTCAACTTAGCTTTCTCTAGGAACGCATTAAAATTCCAGTGAACGGTAGCACGGGCCATTGATCTACAACAACATAGACATGCAAAAACTATCACGTACTAAGTTCATGATAAATTAAAGTTCAATTAATCATATTATTTAAGAACTCCCACTTAGATAGACATCCCTCTAGTCATCTAAATGATCACGTGATCCGTATTAACTAAACGATGTCCGATCATCACGTGAGATGGAGTAGTTTTCAATGGTGAACACCACTATGTTGATCATATCTATTATATGATTCACGTTTGACCTTTCGGTCTCAGTGTTTCGAGGCCATATCTGCATATGCTAGGCTCGTCAAGTTTAACCCAAGTATTCTGCACGTGCAAAACTGGCTTGCACCCGTTGTATGTGAACGTAGAGCTTATCACACCCGATCATCACGTGGTGTCTTGGCATGACAAACTGTAGCAACGGTGCATACTCAGGGAGAACACTTATACCTTGAAATTTAGTGAGGGATCATCTTATAATGCCACCCCCGTACTAAGCAAAATAAGATGCATAAAGGATAAACATCACATGCAATCAAAATATGTGACATGATATGGCCATCATCATCTTGTGCCTTTGATCTCCATCTCCAAAGCACTGTCATGATCTCCATCTTCACCGGCTTGACACCTTGATCTCCATCGTAGCATCGTTGTCGTCTTGCCAACTATTGCTTCTACGACTATTGCTACCGCTTACTGATAAAGTAAAGCAATTACATGGCGATTGCATTTCATACAATAAAGCGACAACCATAAGGCTCCTGCCAGTTGCCGATAACTTTTACAAAACATGATCATCTCATACAACAATTTATATCTCATTGATACGTCTCCAACGTATCTAAATTTTTTGATTGTTCCATGTTTTTATATTATCAATCTTGGATGTTTTATAATCATTTTATAGTCATTTTATATCATTTTTAGTACTAAACTATTGATATAGTGCCAAGTGCCAGTGGCTATTTTCTGTATGTTTTTACATCGCAGGAAATCAATATCAGACGGAGTCCAAACGCAACGAAACTTCACGGAGATTTTTTATGGGCCAGAAGGAAGACAATGGGCCCTGGTTGCGCCTGGGGGTGCCCCGAGGGAGGCACAACCCACCAGGGCGCGCCAGGATGCCCAGGCGCGCCCTGGAGGGTTGTGCCCACCTCGGGTGCCCCCTGGACTGCCTCTTTGCTCTATAAATACCCCAATATTTTGGAAACCCTAGGGGAGTTGACGAAATATTCATACAGCTGCCGCAGAGTCCAAAACCAACAGATCCAATCTAGACACCATCTCTGATGGGGTTCACCACCTCCATTGGTGCATCTCCGATGATGCGTGAGTAGTTCTTTGTAGAGCTTCGGGTCCGTAGTTTATAGCTAGATGGCTTTCTCTCTCTCGCTGAATTCTCAATACAATGGTCTCCTGGAGATCCATATGATGTAACTCTTTTGCGGTGTGTTTGTTGGGATCTGATGAACTTCGAGTTTATGATCAGTTACATCTTTTTATATCCATGAAAGTTATTTGAGTTTCTTTGATCTCTTATATGCATGATTACTTATAGCCTTGTATTTCTTCTCTGATATTTGGGTTTTGTTTGGCCAACTTGATCTATTTATCCTGCAATGGGAAGAGGTGCTTTGTAGTGGGTTCAATCCTACGATGCTTGATCCCAGTGACAGAAAGGGAAACGGCATGTATGTATCGTTGCTACTAAGGATAAAACGATGGGGTCTATCTCTACATAGATAGATCTTGTCTACATCATGTCATCGTTCTTATTGCATTACTCCATTTCTCCATGAAATTAATACACTAGATGCATGTTGGATAGCGGTCGATGTATGGAGTAATAGTAGTAGACGCAGGCAGCAGGCGGTCTACTAATCTTGGATGTGATGCCTATATAATGATCATTGCCTGGATATCATCATAATTATTTCAAGTTCTATCAATTGCCCAACAGTAATTTGTTTACCCACCGTTTGCTTTTTTTCTTGAGAGAAGCCACTAGTGAAATCTACGGCCCTCGGATCTTCTTTCTCATATATTTGCCTTCTATGATCTACTTTTTCCTTGCATTTATTTTCAGATCTATTAAACCAAAAATACAAAAATACATTGCTGCACTTTATTTTCTTTGTGATCCATTTATTCAATCTATTACAACTTTCTTTCGTCCGCACGCCGTTTCTTGCGTCGTTACCCAAAAGGGATTGACAACCCCTCTAACACGTTGGGTTGCGAGGTGTTGTTATTTGTGTGCAGGGGCTATTTACGTTGTGTTGCTTGGTTCTCCTACTGGTTTTATAACCTTGGTTTCATATCTGAGGGAAATACCTCCACCGCTGTGTTGCATCATCCGTTCCTCTTTAGGGAAATACTGACTTAGCTTCAAGCGACATCAAAAGGAATTTCCGGCGCCGTTGTCGGGGAGGATCAAGTCAAGATAGTCCCCCGTCAACTTGCCAATTTCTGATGCCGTTGCCGGGGAGGATCAAGTCAACATAGTCCCCCATCAACTTGCCAATTTCTGGCGCCGTTGCCGGGGAGGGTCTTCAACATATACCAGGTTCCTAATCAAAAATATCAGCTCCTTGCAATTTACATTATTTTCCATTTGCCTCTCATTTTCCTCTCCCCCACTTCACAAAAATTTTCCATTTTATTCGACTCTCTTTTCCGTTCGCCGTTTTCTTGCCGGATCTGTTTTTGTATGCATTCTTGTTTGCGTAATCATGATGCCTCAAAGAAAATATTATGATGTTCCTTACCCCAATATTTTTCTTGAAATTGAGAAAAGTACTAAGGAATATATGACTACACAATTTGAGCATAATAAATATTTTACCAAAGAACTAAAGGAGCACTCTGTTGTGCTAGATCCTATTACAAAACAACTTGGTCATATTAGTAGAGAAGTATGCAATCTCCAATCTAACTATGCTTTTGCTGAAAGTTTGCTAGGAAAAATATCCGATGCACAAACTACCTTAGTAAATCAAATGGCTGCTAAACCAATCTCGTTAGAAGATAAAGTGATGAAGATCTTAAAACAATTGGTGTTTCTTCTATTGATTCCTTGTTTAGTAAAGTTAAGATTGATGAAAAAGGGACTGGAGAAGAGTCAACTTTAGGTAGAAGGCGTCCCAATATTTCGGAGGGTGAAAAACTTGTTGAGAAAATTGATGAAAGTGGGTTTGGAGAGGCCAAAACTTTAACTAGTGATGTGCCCACTCTTTTGGATTACAAAGACTTTAATTATGATAGTTGCTCTTTGATTGATTATATTTCTTTGTTGCAATCCATGATAAATTCACCCCATGCTTATGAACAAAATAAAGCTTTTACTAAACATATTGTTGCTGCTATGATGAAAGCTTTTTGATGCGGAGCATCCTTCGACTACCCGCACCGACACTCCATCACCACCGCAAGTACCGAGAGGACCTATGACAAGACCACGTGCACGCGCCATCGAGAACGAGGTTGACTCTCTCCTCTTCGAGTTTTGGTCAGATTCGCATGAGAATTGGGTTCTACCTCATAAAGACGTGTTATGCATTCTAGGACACCAAGGAGATGATCGTGGGAAGGAGAAAGTGAAGATACGGACATCCATGGAGCAAGAGAAGGAAGGAGAGGCCATGAGGAATGATGGAGTGAAGCTCCTGGACACCCCGCGTGCCTGGATGGAAGGCCCCGGGGTGCCCGGACTCGAAGACGCGGGGAAGGCCAAGCCCTCTGGACACCCCGGGTGCCCAGCCATCTCGGCCCCGGGTGCCCGGTCGCCGCCCGGGCCTTGCCCCAGCCCCACCGGGTGCCCGGCCCCCCTCCTGGGCCGCGCCCAGCCCACCACCGGGTGCCCAGGTCCTCAACCCCGGGTGCCCGGCCTACACCGCCCAGCCGTATGCGGCCTCCCCGGGTGCCCGGGCCTAGGCCCCCAGGTGCCTGGTCCGCCCCCCTCCGGAGCCCCTGGCCGGTCCGGGTGCCCGGCCGGTTACACCCCGGGTGCCCGGACTCCTCCCCTGTGGCCACGCGTTTTTAGGGACTTTTTTGGTCCTTTGTACCCCTCTTTCTCCTAGTTTCATCCCTAGCCTTTACATACTCTCTACCTAGCACATTTGGAGGTTAGCAAAGTATTTTAGAACACCAAAGAGAGCTTTGCTCCTTGTATCCTCCTCCTCTCGGAGATCAAGACCCCTCTTTTGGAAGAATCCTTGGGATTATCAAGCCCTCCTCTTGGAGGAGATCAAGATCACGACCTCACCTAGTGGGAAGAACTTACCTAGTGCTATTTTCCTTGAATTGTTCATGTAATCTTGTGGATCTCATGTATGCTACTCTACTGTATGTGATATTTGGGTTTGTTTGAGTGATTTGTTCCTTGTGTTCTTGAGTGTTCTTCCTCTTTTCCCCCTCCAAGTGTGAAAAGATCCCCGCTAGGGTTTCACTCTACAACACTTTTGAAGAAAAAATGGAATTAGAAGTTTCAATTCCTATAAAATTGCATGATGAATAGGCACCTACTATCATAATCAAGATCAAAAATTATGAGTGTTTTGCTTTGTGTGACTTGGGTGCTAGTGTTTCTACAATTCCGAAATCTTTATGTGATATGCTTGGTCTTACTAATCTTGAAGAATGTTCTTTGAATTTGCACTTGGCGGATTCTACTATTAAAAAGCCTATGGGAAGAATTAATGATGTTCTTATTCTTTCAAATAGGAATTATGTACCCATAGATTTTATTGTTTTTGATATTGATTGCAATCCGTCTTGTCCAATTATTCTTGGTAGACCGTTTTTACGCACTATCGGTGCCGTGATTGATATGAAAGAAGGCAATATCAAGTTCCAATTTCCTTTGAGGAAGGGTATGTGATGACCCACAAGTATAGGGGATCAATTGTAGCTCTTTTCGATAAGTAAGAGTGTTGAACCCAACGAGGAGCAGAAGGAAATGACAAGTAGTTTTAAGTAAGGTAATGTCTACAAGTGCTGAAATTGTAAGTAGCGGGTGGTTTGATAGCAAGATAATTTGTAACGATCAAGTAACGATAATAGTAACAAGTATGCAACAAGGTAGCCCAATCCTTTTGAGGCAAAGGACTGGCTAAAATGGTCTCTTATGATAAGCAAAGCGTTCTTGAGGGTACACGGGAATTTCATCTACTCACTTTCATCATGTTGGTTCGATTAGTGTTCGCTACTTTGATAATTTGACATGTGGGTGGACCGGTGCTTAGGTGTTGTTCTTACTTGAAAAAACCTCCTACTTATGATTAACACTCCCGCAAGCATCCGCAACTACGAGAAAAGTATTAAGAATAAATTCTAACCATCACTAATGCAGAACCGGGCTACAGCACCGGTTCGTAAGGGCCTTTAGTGTCGGTTCTACAACCGGCACTAAAGGGTGGGGACTAAAGGTCCCCCCCCTTTTATACCGGTTATGCACGAACCGCCACTAAAGGGCCACCACGTGGCACAAGACGGCGCCGGGGGCGGGGAGGCCTTTAGTACCGGTTGGTAACATCAACCGGTACTAAAAGGTTTGGGGGGTTTTGGGTCCAGGGTTTCTTTTTTCCTTTAATTTTGTGTTTTTCATTTAATTCTTTTTCGTTTGCTGGTATTTTACGATACTACATATTGTACACGTTATGCATACACACACACACACACACACACACACACACACACACACACACACAGACGGTCTATTCTGCTAATATTAGCAGAATAACTATTCTGCACACCACTTCGGCACTACATGCTCAACAGAAGCGCACTGCATCATTTTGACGATGAGCACTGCAATAAAGACTAGTGAACTTCTCGTCGTAAAAAACTGCACGCGTTATTTTTTCGGTACTGTTTTCGCTCTAATTTTTAACCGTTTATCGGAATGAGGCGTGTAATATATCATTGAAAAGCTATGGATTAGGCGCAACTTCGACATGTTGAACACTTTTCGAGATTCCACACGGTTTAAGAGCAGTTTTGAAAATAGTGTGGCGGATGACGACTGGCGGAGAGCGTTTTTTCGCATTTTTCCTAACCGCTTGTCGGAACGAAGCAAATGATACGCCGTTGGATAGATATCGTCGAGGCGTATCTTTTTCATATATAAATATTTCTCTAATTCGTTACGGTTTAAGAGCAGTTTCAAATTTACTAAATCGCGGAACTCTGTTTTTCAATTTTTTTTTTCAAATTTTCGGTACTGTTTTTGCTCTAGTTTTCTAACCGTTTATCGAAACGAGACATATGATACGCCGTTGGAAAGCTACGGACAACGCACAACTTTCATATGTTGAAATGGTTTTGAGATTCCTTACAATTTTTAGTTAATTTTGAAAATCGTGTGGCTGACTTCGAGAGGCAGCGGCTGTTTTTTCGCGAAATTTTTATGAACGGCTGGTCAGAATGATTCAAATCATACGCCGTTGGAAAGATATCGATGAGACGCAACTTTTTAATGTAGAACACTCTCTCTAATCCATTACGGTTTAAGAGCAGTTTTCAAATTACCAAAATGCGGACACTCTGTTTTTCGTGACACCCAAATCGACGTGGGTACTTCATTCGACTGAAAACCGCACTGCATCGGACGAAAAACCGCACTGCATCACACGGGTAAGAGAACTGCATGGTTTCTTTTATTCAAACGTTTTTTTTCAAGAACGAGAAAGTAGAGTGCACTTCACATCGGGTGTAAATGAACCACAACACTATCAAGAAGTGAACCGCATTACTTTTTTCGCTTTCATAACAATTTGGGATGAACAACATCATACGGCCACCCGCACTCCTTCTTAATGAAAACCCACTGCATCGGATGGGCAAGCGAGCTGCATAATTTGTTTTGTCGGACGTTTTTTTCTCATACGCAAGTGAACAGCATCACTCTCAAAAGTGAACGGCATTCGAAGACCGAAGGCACTGCACGTGTTGATGTAGTCGACTGATTTTTTGAGACGCACAAACCAATTGCACTTCATACATAGGTGTAATGAGCTGCTACACAATTTGGTGTGAACTACTTTTTCCAATCGTCGCACATACAAAAAAATTGAATTCAAGAAAGAGAGTAAACTTTCCGTGGGGATTTCTTCTCTCTTTCTACAAGCTGAACCAATAAGGGGCTGCAGTGCACTTCTTTCCTTCTTTTTTGTTGTTAGTCTTCTTCCGTATTAAACAATAAAGTCAACAGCTGCAGATGCAGGCGAAGCGAGCTGTAGATATATGAAAAACGGGTGCAGGAGGAAAATTATGAGCCCCTGGAAAAATAGCATGAGCAATAATGCAAACTAGAAGCAGTTTGCCATCGGGCCGGGCACTGGAAAAATAGCATGAGCACTGTTGTGGCGGCGAAAGCTTTGCTGACGCGCTTCCTTGCTCAGATGCGCACGACAAGACAGCAGATCTTGAACCATAACATGCATGTCCCCAAGCTGCAAATGCATTAAACTGCAAGAAATCATTTCTATGCTGCACTTATTTGGAAATCATTTCTATGTCTACTACTTCCAAAATTCACTAGCCGCTCTAACCGCACTGCATCAGAGACATCAAGTGAACCTCTCGCCGATTAAAAAAAACACTGCGTTGGCCGTAGGTAGCACCTCTCGCTTGCGGCTTCGAGCTTCACAGGAAACATCGGCATGTTCGTGGAGGAGAGTGGGAGATCAGACGCTGGAGCCAGTACTCATCGGAGGACGAAGGTGCCACTTTTTGGATGTGTGGCCGCGATGTCGCATGTCCGTAGTTCCTGTAAGTCACCGGCGCTCGCTGCTTGTACCAGAGAGGAAGGTAATACGGAGTTGGATCCGAGGGGATGCTTGCCCAGGCCTTGTGTTCGCTGGAGAGGAGGAAAGGAGCCAGCTGATGAGGTCATGTACCTAGGGTAGGGTCATAGACCTGACCTAAGTACCCTTCCCAAGGACACCCTCAGAAGAAACTGCCTTCCAGTCGACCAAGAGGGACTTCACTCGACAGACTCGAAGGACTCGACCATGAAGACTCACTCGACCACCAGGAGATCAAGAGGCACTCTGCATCCAAACGGTCTGTAATTAAGTAGTCTTTATGGCATTTAGGACACTTTATGTAAGGCGTTACCAGTAACGCCTAGCTTTAACGTACTTTAAACCCTGCATTACTGAGGGCCGGAGGGGTCTGGCGGACACTATATAAGCCACCCCCTCCTCAGTGTAAAGGGTTCGCACCCTTGTAATCCATACACTCATAATCCAGTCGACCGCCTTCGGGCTCCGAGACGTAGGGCTGTTACTTCCTCCGAGAAGGGCCTGAACTCGTACATCCCTTGTGTTTACAACTACTCCATAGCTAGGATCTTGCCTCTCCATACCTACCCCCTATTCTACTGTCAGACTTAGAACCATGACAGTTGGCGCCCACCGTGGGGCAGGTGCCTTAGCAATTTCTGGAGAAGTTGCAATTGTTCCGATTGTCTTCATCATGGTTTCTGGTGGAGTTTTGGTCGAGGGCCGCGAGATCCGTCTCGACGCGCTCACCTTCATCGCCGACGACTCCGCTTGGCTCCAGGAGGCTCCACTCGACGTCGATGCGCTCCCCGTCCGCGGTGCGACGCATTTTCACGCATGTGTCTGCAGCGTTCTGCTGCGGCAACCGTCGACTCCATATCGGTCGACTCCCCTATCGTCCACCCTCCCTGTCTCCCGCCAGCGCAAGCGCTCTGGTCGGTCGAGGTTCCAGCGGTGGGTGAGGCACGCGGTGGCTCGCCAGACGGCCACCACCCAAGTTGTGGCAATCGAGCCCGACGAGTCCCTCTACGGCCTGTTCGATATGTCGACTAGCTCCGTAGAGACTGCATCCGAGTGCGATAGCAGTGATCCAGCGGCGGAGGTCTTGATGGTCAATGGACCTCGTAGCCCTCCCGGCTTCCTCCGCGACGACGGGGTGGACGGTGGGGCGACCCGCCAAGTCCATGAGGAGTACCAACCTGTGCCACTTAATTCCCGCAAAGGAAGAACTTCGCCGCAGAACATGGATGCCTCAGATACTCCCATCGCGGAGAAACCCCAAGCTCGCGCCTTGGAGGAGGCACGTTTGGCCTACTTGGCTGAACGCACTCGTCTCGAGAACCTCCAGTGAGCACTTTCGGCAGCTGCTGCAACGAAAGTGCCGATTCCAATCGACGTCAACTCTTTCCGCCGACTCAGGTATATCGAAACCCAATTCAGAATTTAGCAGTTGCAACCCGTATAGTAGAGTCAATTCAGCCCTCTCAGTCGGAGGCTGGCAGAGGCTTGATGCAGATCAGAGATTTGCTCCGGGCAGCAGGAGATCAGAATTCAGCCGTGTCGCAGTCACGCAACAGAATTCACAGTCGATCCGTCGCTGCAAATACGGTTCAGTCGGCTCACAGCCCCAGATCGCCTCCGCGGCGTGAAGGACGCGAGAATCGACGGGACCAATATGGTGACCGATACGATCGTGATGATAGGCGTCGAGTGCCCACTCCTCCCCCGAGGGGTGGGTCTTACGCTCCTTGGCAGCAAGATGACAGGCGTCAACTCAGTATGGGGCGAAGAGCTCCGGTCGACCCCAGGGAACCAGGCTTTGATGCGCGATCTATCATCGTGCAACGCTTGGTCGACCGGAACAGAGCTCATCGAGGTGGCCACTGCAGAGATGCGCCCACTAGCAGCCGAGTGCATGTTTCAGGTCCGGAATGTTTCAGCAGGGCTATCAGAGCCGCGGTGATTCCTCCCAACTTCAGGTTGGCGACTGGAGTAAGCAAGTTCACCGGTGAGTCTAAGCCTGAAACTTGGCTTGAGGACTACTGAGTGGCTGTACAGATCGGCGGCGGGAATGACGAGGTAGCCATGAAGCACTTACCACTCATGTTGGAAGGTTCGGCCAAAGCATGGTTGAATCAGTTAACTCCAAGCAGCATTTACACTTGGGAAGATCTTTCCCGAATGTACGTCAGAACATTTGAGGGAACTTGCAAGCGACCAGCTGGTTTGACAGAGTTGCAAGTTTGTGTGCAGAAGTCGAATGAGACCTTAAGAGAGTATATTCAGAGATTGATCACTTTGCATCATACCGTGGAGAACGTGTCTGATCATCAGGCAGTCTGTGCCTTCAAGGATGGTGTTAAGAACAGAGAATTAAGTTTGAAGTTTGGTCGGACCGGAGATATGACCCTAAGTCGGATGATGGAAATTGCTACCAAGTACGCCAACGGTGAAGAGGAGGACCGGCTCCGGAGCGGCAAGTACAAGCCGAGTTAGTCGGAGAAAGGAAACTCGGTCGGAGCGAAACGAAAGTCAACCAGCAGCTCTCGGAGAGGCTCGCCGTGACTCGTGGCAAGTTCAAAGGAAAACCCAAAGGATCCCGGAACCCCAAGAAGGTGAAGGATAAAGAAGGAAATGATGTGATGGATCTGCAGATCACATCCACATGAAGAAAGACGAAGAGGGTAATTTCATTTACCAAGCATACCACTCGGCAAAGGCAGGCTCGATCCAGTTAGTTCCAAGGTAAACAACCCAAGGACAAGGAAAGGAGTCGGACAAAGCCAAGACAAGGAAGACAAGTGAGGAGGATATCCTCATGTTAACTCCACTCGATGATCTTTGCGGATGTGGAAAGCAAGAGCCGATCAAGGTTATCAACCGTGAGGTGAACATAGTCGCCCGGCGACGCCCGATTATCTCGAGATGGTCCCAAACTCCCATTACATTCGACGGTCAGATCACCCGACTCATATAGCCACCCCTGGGAGGCAAGCTTTGGTGGTCGACCCAGTCGTCGAAGGCACTCGACTGACGAAGGTGCTAATGGATGGTGGTTGTGGACTGAATTTATTGTATGCAGACACACTGAAAGGGATGGGCATTCCGATGTCCTGACCGAGCACCAAAGAACATGAGTTTTCATGGAGTTATACCGAAAGAAAGCGAGTCGCTCGGTCAGATAGCTCGACGTGGTGTTCGGTGACTCGAAGCATTTCTGCAAAGAGAAGCTGACGTTTGAAGTTGTAGACTTTCAGAGCGCTTACCACGCTATTTTGGGGAGACTAGCTTACACACGGTTCATGGCTCGACCATGTTATGTGTACCTCAAACTGAAGATGCCCGGCCCCAAAGGCGTGATCACTATCACTGGTGATCAGAAAAAAGCAGAAGAGTGTTTCCAGAAAGGCTCAAAAATTGCCGACTCCCAGGTGACAGCGGTCGCGCTAGAGGGATACAAGCAAAATGCAGATCCGAGTGATTTGCTGCGGGCTAAGAAGCCTGCCACAGAGTCAGCATTTCAGTCGTCCGGTGAGACAAAGCCCGTTCACATTCACCCAACCGACCCCAATGCAGCTCCGACCCATATTTCCACAACACTCGACCCTAAATAGGAAGAAGCGCTCATCCAGTTCCTCCGTATGAACTGGGACATCTTTGCATGGAAGCCAGCTGACATGCCGGGTGTTCCCAGGGGACTGGCTGAGTATCGCCTTAGAGTCGACTCAGCCGCAAAACCGGTCAAAGAACATCTTCGGCGGTCCGCCGTCCAGAAGAGAAAAGCCATTGGTGAGGAAGTGGCTCGACTATTGGCGGCAGGATTTATCCGAGAGATATACCACTCCGAGTGGCTCACCAATGTAGTCATGGTTCCCAAGAAGGACAAGTCACTCCGCATGTGCATCAACTTCAAACACATCAATCGGGCCTGCCCGAAAGATCATTTTCCTCTCCCTCGCATCGATCAAATTGTTGACTCGACTGCGGGATGCGAGATTGTCTTTTCTAGACGCCTATTCGGTACCATCGATCCGCTGCAGACGGACCCGATGAGATAAAACAGCTTTCATCACTCCATTCGGTGCTTCGCTATATCACCATGCCATTCGGCCTCAAGAACGCCGGAGCCACGTTCATGAGGATGATTCAGAAGTGTTTACTCACTCAAATCAGTCGGAACGTTGAAGAATACATGGATGATATTGTGGTCAAGTCACGAAAGGGTTCTGACCTATTGACTGACCTCGCTGAAACATTTGCCAATCTCAGGAGGTATGATATCAAGCTCAATCCGTCAAAGTGCACATTTGGAGTTCCAGGTGGAAAGTTACTCAGTTTTCTCATTGCCGAACGAGGAATCGACGCTAACCCAGAAAAAGTTGGCACTATACTCTAAATGAAACGCCCTGTGCGAGTGCACGACGTCCAGAAACTTACTGGATGCTTGGCCGCGTTAAGTCGATTCATCTCACCACTCGGTGAAAAGGCATTGCCTCTTTACCGACTGATGAAGAAGGCAAACAAGTTCGAGTGGACTCCAGAAGCTGATGCAGCGTTTGCCGAGCTAAAAGCTCTGCTCTCCACCCAGCCGGTGCTTGCTGCTCCAATCAGCAAAGAGCCTGTTGCTTTATATTGCAGCCACAGGACAAGTCGTCAGTACAGTACTTACGGTCGAGCGGGAAGAAGAAGGGAAAGCCTTCAAAGTTCAGCGCCCAGTGTACTATCTGTCTGAAGTGTTGACTCCATCAAAGCAAAGATATCCTCATTATCAGAAGCTTGTGTATGGGATCTACATGACCACGAAGAAGGTTGCTCATTACTTCTCTGATCATTCCATTACAGTCATCAGCGACGCTCCACTTTTAGAGATTCTGCACAACAGAGATGCAACTGGTCGAGTGGCAAAATGGGCAATTGAACTCCTTCCCCTTGATATCAAGTTTGAGGCAAAGAAAGCCATTAAGTCCCAAGCAATAGCAGATTTCCTTGCCGAGTGGATTGAACAATAGCAGCTGACTCAAGCTCACTCGGAGCATTGGACCATGTTCTTTGATGGCTCTAAGATGTTGAATGGTTCGGTCTGTGGGGTTGTCTGGTTTCCCCAGAGGAGATAAGCTCAGATATGTGCTCCAGATTCACTTTGATTCCTCCAACAATGAGGCAGAATACGAGGCCCTTTTGTATGGGTTATGCATGGCCATTTCACTTTCGGCGTCCGTCGCCTTATGGTTTATGGCGACTCAGATTTAGTGGTCAACCAAGTGATGAAGGAGTGGGATGTAAGAAGCCCAGCCATGATTGGATCTCGCAATGCAAAGTGAGGAAGCTGGAAAAGAAGTTTGAGGGTTAGAGCTCCATCATATACCCCGATGAAAAATCAAGCGGCCGATGATTTGGCAAAGATAGGTTCCAAGAGAGAAGCCATTCCGGTGGTGTGTTCTTGGAGCATATCCATACTCCATCACCAAAGAAGATCCTTTCTTCAAGAAGCTCCGCAGCCCAAGAGTGCCACAGATCCGACTGAGGTTGAAGTTCCAGCGGTGGTCGACTTGATCATGGAAGCTTTAGTGATCACTCCCGATTGGACAATTCCGTATATCGCGTATATCCTAAGAAAAGAGCTCCCGGAGGACGAAGAAGAGGCTCGACAGATCGTCCGCCGATCCAAAGCCTTTACCGTGATCAAGGGGATGCTATACAGAGAAAGTGTGACTGGAGTTGGTCAGAAGTGTATAACGCCAGAAGAAGGTCAAATCATCCTTGATGATATCCACTCGGGGACCTGTGGCCATCAAGCGTCCTCTCGGACCATCGTAGCCAAAGCATACCGAGCCGGATTTTACTGGCCAAGGGCGAATGAGATGGCAAAGGAGATAGTGGACAAGTGCGAGGGATGTCGGTTTACTCCAATATGTCACACAAGCTGCGTCGACTCAAGACCATACCACTCGTCTTGCCCTTCACAAGATGGGGGTTGGATATGGTGGGCCCTTGAGGACAGGTCAAGCGGTTTCATGCATGTCTTGGTGGCAATCGACAAGTTCACCAAGTGGATTGAGGCTAAACCCATCAAGAATCTTGACCTTGATCGCTGTTAGCTTCATCGAACCGATATTCAGATATGGAGTCCCGCAAAGCATCATCACGCACAATGGATCAAACTTGATTGAAGGAATTGAGCATTCGCACATCTCAAGGCACACGAGTCGACCACGCTCGATTCGCCCATCCACAATCGAATGGACAAGCGGAGCGAGCCAATGGCTTGATCCTCAAAGGGTTGAAACCCGACCGATGCGTGACCTTAAGCATGCGGCTGGAGCATGGGTCGATGAACTTCCTCGGTGCTTTGGGGTCTAAGGACCACGCCTAATCGGTCACTGGAAGGACTCCATTCTTCTTGGTCTATGGAGCTGAAGCGGTCTTGCCGAGTGATCTGCTCCACAATGCTCCTCGAGTTGAGCTCTACAACGAGGCTGAAGCGGAACAAGCGCGGCAAGATGCAGTCGACCTTTTGGAAGAAGAAAGGAAGATGGCTCTGATCCGATCGACCATCTACCAACAAGACTTGCGTCGCTTCCACGCCAAAAACGTGAAGAGTCGAGCCTTCCAGGAAGGAGATTTGGTTCTCCGAGTGGATTAGCAGAAACCACATAAGCTTGCTCCTTCTTGGGAAGGACCCTTCATCGTCACCAAGGTTCTCCACAACGGAGCATACCATCTCTACAAGTCGAGCACAAAATTGACGAGCCCCGAGCTTGGAACGCGGAGCTACTCCGCCCATTTTACACTTAAGTTTTCACTCGGATGAGTTGTAATAAAAGTACTTCTGTAGTCCATGTTTTGCAAGATAATAGTGTCATAATTTCCCCAATGATTATTGTCACTTTTATTTGTTCAGTAAAATTTCCCCCTCAGTGGGTGATTTAGCTGCGAATCCGTTTTCGCCTAAGTTTGTAAAAAAAATCCTTACCGAGGCGGGGGCTTAGCTGCGAATCCGTTTCGCCTAAGTTTCAATAAAATCCTACCGAGTGGTGAGCCAGACTCCCACTCGGGGGCTTAGCTGCAGTCCAAGTACTCGCCTAAGTTTCAATAAAATCCTACCGAGTGGTGAGCCAGACTCCCACTCGGGGGCTTAGCTGCGGTCCAAGTACTCGCCTAAGTTTCAACAAAATCCTACTGAGTGGTGAGCCAGACTCCCACTCGGGGGCTTAGCTGCAGTCTAAGTACTCGCCTAAGTTCAAATTCAACATGCGCTCGCAAGGAGGACAAGGTGCAGGTCGACTGCGACCCTCTCCTCCGAGCTACACCACAAGTACAACGTGCGGTTGCAAGAAGGACGAGGTGCAGGTCGACTGTGACCCTCTCCTTCGAGCTACGCCACAAGTACAATGTGCGGTCGTGAGGAGGATGAGGTACAGGTCGACTGCGACCCTCTCCTCCGAGCTAAGCCACAAGTACAACGTCCGGTAGCAAGGAAGACGAGGTGCAGGTCGACTGCGACCCTCTCCTCCGAGCTACGCCACAAGTACAACGTGCGGTCGCAAGGCGGACGAGGTGCAGGTCGACTGCGACCCTCTCCTCCGAGCTACGCCTCAAGTACAACGTGCGGTCGCAAGAAGGACGAGGTGCAGGTCGACTGCGACCCTATCCTTCGAGCTACGCCACAAGTACAACGTGAAAATCCTACCGAGTGGAGAGCAGACCTCCCACTCGGGGGCTTAGCTGCAGCCCAGTGCTCGCCTAAGTTTTGAAAATCCTACCGAGTGGAGAGCAGACCTCCCACTCGGGGGCTTAGCTGCAGCCCAGTGCTCGCCTAAGTTTTGAAAATCCTACCGAGTGGAGAGCACACCTCCCACTCGGGGGCTTAGCTGCAGCCCAGTGCTCGCCTAAGTTATAAAAAATCCCACCGAGTGGAGAGCAGACCTCCCATTCGGGGGCTTAGCTGCAGCCCAGTGCTCGCCTAAGTTTTGAAAATCCTACCGAGTGGAGAGCAGACCACCCACTAGGGGGCTTAGCTGCAGCCAGTGCTCGCCTAAGTTTTGAAAATCCTACCGAGTGGAGAGCACACCTCCCACTCGAGGGCTTAGCTGCAGCCCAGTGCTCGCCTAAGTTATAAAAAATCCCGCCGAGTGGAGAGCAGACCTCCCATTCGGGGGCTTAGCTGCAGCCCAGTGCTCGCCTAAGTTTTGAAAAATCCTACCGAGTGGAGAGCAGACCTGCCACTCGGGGGCTTAGCCGCAGCCCAGTGCTCGCCTAAGTTTGAAAATCCTGCCGAATGGAGAGCAAACCTCACCCTCGGAGGCTTAGCTGCAGCCCAGTGCCTGCCTAAGTGAATTGGGGAACAAGTCGATTGCAATAAGCATCTCGCTTTAACCTGCAAAAGACATCTCAAACCAAATACAAGCATATTCAAACGTCGAATCCACGTTCGGATAGATACCTAACGGAACCAAAAGTGCTCAGGCGCTAAGCCTGTTAAGGTATGTCGGTTACAAAATCACTCGGCATACCGAGGAAAATTTAAAGTGTTGAGCTCAAGAAGTTTTTTACCCCTCCTGTGGAGGGCTGGAAGGTGCAACAAACTCGTCGAGGTCGATTCCATCAACAATCCGAGTGGCAGCGGCGATGAAGGTCTCCATGAAGGACCGGAAATCCATCTTCTTGGTGTTAGCCACCCGAAGAGCCGCCAACTTGTCTTCTCGTGCATCCTTGCAATGGACTCGGGCCAGAGATAGAGCAACATCTGCGCCACACCTGGCAGAGGATTTCTTCCACTCCTGCACTCGACTTGGGACTATGTTCAGTCGAGTCATCAGAGACTCGAGGTCATTCTGGAGCGTCTCCTTGGGCCAGAGCATAGCGTCGATGCGGGAAGTGGCGACCTTCAGCCTTGCGAGATAATCAACGACGGCAGCAACACGAGATTCGAGCCGGAGCACGTTCATGGCGACTTCATCATTCACCAGAGAGTTGATGGGGTCTAGGTTGGGCTCCAGTCGACCAGTCTCCTCTTCAAAGTTTTGGCAAAATTCTGCAAGCACAACCACCGAGTCAAGATAACAGTCGAATGGAAAGTTCACAGTTGAAATACCTGTTTGGTGCAAAAGATTACCTTCGAGCATGAGGAATAGCTTCTTGGCGAGTCCGCCCAGATAAGCCTCCAGATCGTTCTTCTTCCCCACCAACTCACTGGCCTTGTCACTCAGAGTAGTTTTATCACTTTTCAGTCGACTGACCTCCTTGTTGGCAATGGCAGGAGCAGCTTTCATATTGGTGTTATCTTCTTCAAGCTTGGTGACCGAAGCCAACTTCTCGTCTGCGAGCTTGGTCTTCTCTAAAGCTGTTTTCTGCATCTCAGCCAACTCAAGGTCTTTCTTCTTCTGGGCCTCCTTCACTTTGCCTGCAAAGTTGCAGCAAGGTCAGAGTTTGAATCAAATGAGGAGCAAAAGCGGTCGTCGAAAGCCTCACCAAACATACCTTTAGCTTCCTCCTTCGCCTTCGCCAAATTCCCCTGGACCAACTTCAGATCAAGCTCAAGCTGGATATGTTTGTTCTCCAACTCAGTGTAACGAGCCGCAAGGTCGCAGGATTTCTACGAAGAACCAATCGACAGATGTCAAAGACAATTCGCTTCCGAGTGACTAAGGAAAAACCATACATTTCTAAGACTACGGTATAATACAAATATTCGACCATAGTCTCGAGGACTACACCCAGTGGGTGCACTCAGCGTGCCCCCACTAGTTCTATCAAGTCAAGAGTCAACCAGTCGACCAACAACAACAAAAAAACAGGAGTTGCTCTTCAGACTGTAGTCCTTTGTCGTGATCGACCACGTCTCGGGACTACACCCAGTGGGTGCACTCAGCGTGCCCCCACCGGTTTGAGAAATCCATTCGACCTAGTCGAATGAAGGAAAAACTTAACTTCTAAAGCCTATGGTCGACTGCCAGCAGTCCACCATAGCCTCGGGGACTACACCCAGTGGGTGCACTCAGCGTGCCCCCACTAACCCGGAATTCCAATCGACACACCCAGTGGGTGTAGGACAATTACTTCGGATTTCAGAAAGAAGAATTTTCAGATATCATATCCCTAACGAACGAGCGATGACCGATCGACCAAGCGTTACTTTGAAGAGCGGGCGGCTTCATTGGCTGCTGGCTGGCTTCTCGGATGGCCTTCACTTGCTCCATCATGACTCCGCTGGCGTATCGCTTCTTTTGCAAAGATCGCTTGATCCTCGGGGCGTAGTGGGTCGAGAAAAGTGAAGGCTGTGCAGCACTCGACGATGCGGGGTGAGCACTCGTCAACGGCACCGCGAAAGATACGGTGGGCCGAGTGGTGTTCTCTCCCTCCGCGACCAGTGTCTCGGAGGCTGGCACATCCTGAGTCACCTTGCCAGCAGACGCTTTCCTGTTCCTCCTTGGCCTCAGTGGTTCTTCATCGTCGTCGTCAGGAAGGGTAATAACGACATTGGACGGAGCTACAGACAAGAATCAAAATCAGAAGCAAAGAGCCAATCGACTGAAGATGAGATTATGAAAGTCATACCAGGTTTTGAGGTAGCAGCATCTTCCATCTCATGATCGTCAGCCCTGGCCGAGGTATCAGAAGTAGCAGCCCTGCAGTTCCAACAATCAGTCGGTTAACTCATAAGTTGACCAAAAATAAACTCATGTAGAGCAAGAAGACTCAAGAAGCATTTTTACCCTGATATCGTGGGGATCGACACCTTCATCTTCGGCAAGACCTTCGCCGGCTTCGATGGCGCCATTCGAGATTGCTTCGGAGCCTTCTCATTCGGCGCCGGAGAAGTGGTCCGAGGGCGCTTGGTCGACTGCGCGACAGTCGCGACCCCCTTGCCATGTTCAGTCGCAGGGTCATGGAAGAGCTTTGATTGCCTTTCTGAGCGAGGCGGTGCAACTTCTTCCTCCTCCTCCTCTTCTTCCTCCCCATCAGAGTCATCATCATCAGCAGCAGCAGCAGCATCCGAGTCCCACTCCTCCTGGCTTTCGCCCCCACTTCCTTCCTCCTCTTCAGTCGGCGTCTATGCTCCATTGGGCATTGAGTATAGTTCGGTGGTGGCCTGACAGACAGCAAAATAAAGATCAATCGACCAATTTGCAGCGAAAGCAGAATAAGTATGGCATGATTACAATTGGGGATAAAGTGGGCATACCTTGTCTGGAGTGCTAGAATGGTCGAGTGGCGGAATCCTCCTGGCTCCTTGACAGTTGTCTTTATTCCCTGTGATCGCGGCCATCCACCTCTCCAGTGTGGCGTCGTCGACTGCTTCTGGATGGACCCGAGTTTCATCCTCGGTTCCACAGTAAAGCCACATACAATGGCCTCGGTACTGAAGTGGCTGGATGCGCCGCCTAAGGAAGACCTCCAGAAGGTCCATACCCGTCACTCCTTCCCGAACTAACTGGACTACACGCTCCATCAACATCTTCACTTGGGCTTTCTCCTCGGGGAGCACCTTCAGAGAAGAGGGCTTGTGCGCTCGGTCCATAGAGAACGGAGGGAGACCACTCCGCTTCTTGGCGTCGACTCGTCTTGGCAGTAGAACCAAGTCGACTGCCATCCTCTGACCGACTCAGGGAGTTTCATGGCCGGAAAGGAGCTCTTGCTCCTCATCTGAATCCCCAGACCCCCACACATCTGAATAACCTTGGTCTTATCGTCATCTAGACTCGCTTTTTCCTTTGCTCGAGAACGACAAGTGAATATGTGCTTGAACAGACCCCAGTGCGGTCGGCAGCCCAGGAAGTTCTCGCACATGGACACGAAGGCAGCAAGGTAGGCGATGGAATTTGGATTGAAGTGGTGGAGTTGCGCCCCAAAGAAATTCAAGAAACCACGGAAGAAAACACACGAAGGCAGAGAGAACCCACGGTCGACGTGGGTAGCCAGAAGAACACACTCACCCTCCTGCGGCCGTGGTTGCCACTCGTTCCCCGGGAGCCTCGCTACTCCGTGGGGGATAAAACCCTCGTTGGCCATCTCAGTGAGATCCCTCTCGGTGATGGCCGAGCGGATCCAATCCCCTTGAACCCAACCGTGCGGCAGGCGGGACCTTGACGAGGATCCGCCCCGACTGGTTGCTCTCCCTTTCGCCTTCCCCGTCGCCGTCGCCTTCTTCGCGCGCTCTAGATCCGCCGTCATCTCCTTCACCATTGTTGCTGGTGAAGCGTACGAGGAGTGGTTGGGTGGAGGCGAGAGCAAGCGCTGTGGGCGGAGGCGGAGAGGGCAGGGGGAAGAATGGAGAGATACTGTTCAAAAACCCTCACCGGGCGCCTTTATAAGGACACTTCCGAATGGCTGACGAGTGGGCCCGGACGATCCTATCACATCCCGAAACAGTCGCGCGTACGCGATACGTGATGAAAAAGGCGGCGCGGAAATCGAGGCGTCTATGCCCTATCCCATCCGAGCGCCGCGGTCCGCCCCGCTTCGCGTGCTTCCCAAAATTTGGATCCCGCGAAATCCGCTAACAGCAGATCAATCTGTCAGACGAGAGATTTCCTGCGACCCGTCGCTCGGAAGTTATCAAGTTCAAAAGTGCACTCGACGAGAGAAAAGAATGGATTAAGGCGACTGAAAGAAAAGTTGCTGTTATCAACGAAGGGACTATTGGTCCAAGATGATGCATGTCCGAAACACAAAAGCAGGTCGGAAATATTATCAACTCCTTCCTCACTCAAACCTCGATCCATTCGGGGGCTAATGATGAGGTCATGTACCTAGGGTAGGGTCATAGACCTAACCTAAGTACCCTTCCCAAGGACATGTAAGTGCATCTAGTGCCCCTTAGTGATTTTGGTGTATTGAAGACTTATAGGTTAAGTAACTGATGCGTTTATGAGTGTACACAGGTCTATAAGTCTATGAGGAGTTTGATATTTACAAAGAAAGTCGACCCCTAAAAATGAAGTTCTTCGACTGAAGAATTTGATTTTCTGAAGACTTTCTGAAGACTTTGAAAGTGAAGAAATTGGTGTGACCTTGAAGATTTGATATTCATTCGAGGAACATGAAGCGTGAAGACTTTTGTTTTCGTAGTTTCATTTTCTCTTTCTTGAGTCATAGGAAACACCGTATTGTTAAAGGGGGTCGAGGAAATACTAAGGAAAAATTTCCATGTGATGCTCAACTCAAAATCCTACACCTACCAATCCCTTCGAGTGAAGCCATTGAAATCTCATACAGATTCAGTCAAGTTCTTGAAAGGATGAGACGCAGTTCTTACAGTCATGATGACTTTCTCGACCGAGGAGTTAGGAATTCGCCGGTCTGAATTGCCTACACTTGTGAGGAACATGATAGCCCCGAGGAATTTGAGAGTCAAATTTCGACCGTTCTTGTCTTTACCGGCTGTCCCAAAATATCTTATCCACCTAACGGTCATATCATAGAAGGGCATTTATGTCTTATCATGTCGGGCTGCTCCCTAGGCTATAAATAGCCGCCCCCTACAACCACTAGCTGGTGGGCTGCTTCGAGAGAACTTGACACTTGTCATTTGAGAGCAACCCATCCTCCGAGGACTTTGAGCGAAAATCATCAAGTGAGGAAAATCCCAAAACCAAACCCCCACAAACCCAAAGTGATTGAGCATCACTGAAGAAATTGATCCTGCGTGGATCCGACGCTTGTTACCTTTGAAGACTGTGCTTCTTCCAGACGGTTAGGCGTCAAGGTCTAGAGCATCCAAGAGGAATTGTGGATCGCCGAGTGACCAAGTCTGTGAAGGTTTGGAAGTCACCTAAAGACTTACCATGAGTGATTGGACGAGGCCTGCGTGGTCTTAGTTCAAGGACAATACGGTGAGGACTGGGTGTCCTGAGTTGCGGCTCAGAGACTGGGTGTCCGGGACTGTGTGTCCTCGAGTTTAAATACTCAGCCGCTCCAACTGCACGTATAACCGAGACAGCAGATTGGAATTGGTTTACCAAATCATTGTCTTCACCAACTGATTGGTTCTATTTCCTCAACTCTTTCATTTCCTCATTACTATGTTGAATGTTGTTGATATCGTGTGTGTGAAGACTTTGATCAAGACTTTCACAAATTCCTCAGTTCAATTTCTTGATCTGTTTGTCTTGATCTTGTTATCCTGTGTTTACGCTTTCCGTACTCTGTTTTAGTCTTCATTTCATCATGCTGACTATGTGTGTATCCTGTTATGTTTACTTCTAAGTACATATTCCGCTGCAAGTAGTTCTTTGCTAAGGAATTTCCTTACCAGCAAACTCCTCGGTGAAGAATTCATAAAAATCGCCTATTCACCCCCCCTCTAGTCGATATAACGCACTTTCAATTGGTATCAGAGCAAGGTACTCCCTTGTTCTGTGTGATTTTGGTTTAACCGCCTGGAGTTTTAGTTATGTCGACCGCAGGTATGATCAAGGTCTCGGCTGGGTGTCCTACCTTTGATGGAACGGACTACCCCTACTGGAAGAACAAGATGCGAATGCATCTTGAGGCAATTGACAATGATCTCTGGTATGTTGTGGAAAATGGTGTCCCCTCACATCCTTTGAAACACCGACCGCTACCGATGTGAAGAGATTCGCACAACTCGATTCTCGTTAAGAATATCATCTGTGGCCATCTGAGCAAAGGACAGTATGGAAGAGTGAGTGCTTTGGAAACTGCTAAGCTTATCTGGGATAGGCTGTCCAAAGTAAATGAAGGAGTTTCAACTCAGCGTGACTCTCGAGTCGATGTTCTTCGGAATCTCTTCAACCGCTTCAAAAGACTCGACAACGAGAATGTCCAACAAACCTTTGATCGCCTCACTGACATCTCAAATGAGCTTCAAGCCCTCGGTGCCACTGACATCACTGATCATGAAGTTGTGAAGAAACTGTTAAGATCGCTGATTCCTCATTTGATACTCTGGACCGATGATACAAGAACGTGTTGACTACAAGTCGCTTGATCCTGCTGATATCCTCGAAAGGCTAAACACTCACGAGTTCCAGCTTGCTGAAAAGAGAGATCTCTATGGCTCAAACTATGGCAAACCACGTGCCCTGAAGGCTAAGGTTGTGTCTGACTCTGAATGTGAGGATTCTGGTAGTAGCCTTGGTGATCCTAAAGAACTGAGCCAGGTTCTAGCTCTGCTTGTGAAGAAATTCCAGAAATTCACAAGACGTGGTCGCTTTGGAAAATCCTCAAGAGGAAATGATTCCTCATCCAGTGACTACAAGAGAAGACTTTGCCACAAATGCAAGAAGCCTGGTCACTATATTCAAGATTGTCCTCAGTGGGAAAAGTGTAAGTGCATCTAGTGCCCCTTAGTGATTTTGGTGTATTGACGACTTATAGGTTAAGTAACTGATGCGTTTGTGAGTGTACACAGGTCTATAAGTCTATGAGGAGTTTGATATTTACAGAGAAATTCGACCCCTAAAAATGAAGTTCTTCGACTGAAGACTTTGATATTCTGAAGACTTTGAACTTGACACTTGTCATTTGAGAGAACTTGACACTTGTCATTTGAGAGCAACCCATCCTCCGAGGACTTTGAGCGAAAATCATCAAGTGAGGAAAATCCCAAAACCAAACCCCCACAAACCCAAAGTGATTGAGCATCACTGAAGAAATTGATCCTGCGTGGATCTGACGCTTGTTACCTTTGAAGACTGTGCTTCTTCCAGACGGTTATGCGTCAAGGTCTAGAGCATCCAAGAGGAATTGTGGATCGCCGAGTGACCAAGTCTGTGAAGGTTTGGAAGTCACCTGAAGACTTACCACGAGTGATTGGGACGAGGCCTGCGTGGTCTTAGTTCAAGGACAATACGGTGAGGACTGGGTGTCCTAAGTTGCGGCTCGAGATCGGGTGTCGGGATCGTGTGTCCTCGAGTTTAAATACTCGGCCGCTCCAACCAGACGTATAACCGAGACAGCAGTTGGAACTGGTTTACCAAATCATTGTCTTCACCAACCTGGTGGTTCTATTTCCTCAATTCTTTCATTCCCTCATTACTGTGTTGAATGTTGTTCATATCTGTGCTTGAAGACTTTGACTGAAGACTTTCACAAATTCCTCAGTTCAATTTCTTCAGTCTATTTGTCTTCATCTTGTTATCCCGTGTTTATGCTTTCCGTACTCTGTTTTTAGTCTTCATTTCATCATGCTGACTATGTGTGTTTCATGTTATGTTTACTTCTGAGTACATATTCCGCTGCAAGTAGTTCTTCGCTAAGGAATTTCCTCACCAGCAAATTCCTCAATGAAGAATTCATAAAAATCGCCTATTCACCCCCCCTCTAGTCGATATAACACACTTTCAATTGGTATCAGAGCAAGTACTCCCTTGTTCTGTGTGATTTTGGTTTAACCGCCTGGAGTTTTTAGTTATGTCGGCCGCAGGTATGAAGAAAGTGACATGCCCTATCTTTGACGGTCATGACTATCCCAAGTGGAAGGCCATGATGAAGAAGCGCCTCATGGCAATGAACAGCGAGCTGTGGACCGTCACTGAGATTGGTCTTACTGATCTATGCAAGATGGCGAATGCTGATGATATTCGCAAGTACACTCGACTTGATATCATAGCGAAGGATATCATCTGCTCATGCCTATCCGGAGACCAATTCGGGCAAATTATGCATCTTGGCAATTCGAAGCTCATCTGGGACCGAATCTCTGATGTCTATGAAGGTCATCGAACTTGTCATGATCCCTGGTTTGAGGACTTCAAGGAATCTCTCAAAACGATGACTTTCGAACCAGAATCATCATCTTCTGCATCCTGTCTTATGGCAAACGGTGTTGAGGTAACCGAATGCTCCTCATCCGAGTCTTGTGATGATGAATCTGATAATGATGAGTCTGACAATGATGAATCTGATGATGACATTGAATCCTGCTATACTAAACTCATTTGCGTTGCCACTAAACAACAAACGGTTTTAGAACAAACTCAAGATATGCTAGAAAGAAGTGATAATATGTTGCGCAAAGAAAATGATCAGTCAAAAGCATTGGGTGAATGTCTTCAGAGAATTCACTCCAAGTTTGACGCCCTTCAAGATCAACATAATACCCTCTTGACTGATTATGAGAAGCTTTCTCTTGAAGCTCTTCAAAGAAAGGAAGATCTTGAAAAGCTAAGAGTGTGTTATGAAGATCTTCAGAAGGAGCGCGATTCATTACTAGCTCAACAAATCAACACTTCTCAGGAAGAATTTGTTCCTCCATGTTTAAAGTGCATTGAACGTGAATCTGCTAATTCTTCACCTGAATGTTCAAATGCTTCAACTGTTACAAATTCTTCATCTGCCTCTGCTATCACTAATTCCTCATCTGAGGACATTGCTAGTATCACTGACAATGCAGGGCTGAAGGAATTGTACATGACAGGCATGTACAAAAGCCTCAAAGGGCATCAGACACTTTGTGATGTGCTCAAAAAGCAGATCCTCAACAGAAACCCTAGGAAAGAGGGTATTGCCTTTGAGAGGAAACTCAATGCCGATGGAACATATTGGAAGCCTGAGCAGTACCCCAAAACCTCATGGGTTGCTGCAAAGGGACCTCCAGTTGATCCATCTAACTTATCTGGCTTTACATGTGAATCTCCTCATTCTTCTGATGAGTCATTTGACTCCAACTATAAACTGTTCAAAAACCAGAATGGTGAAGTATTTGCAAGATATGTTGGCACTAACTGCAGGAACGGTTCCCCTATGAAGACAATCTGGGTTCCCAAAAGCTGTGTTGAAAGTCTTCAGGTGAATGTCCTCACGACACCACCTGTGAAGAACAGGAACCCCAGATCAAATTCTTCATATGGACCAAACTCTTCATATGGATCCAAGTCCTCATATGGACCAAATTCTTCACGAGGATCAAACTCCTCAACTGGATCAAAGTCCTCATATGGCTATTATCATGCTAACAACTCTGTCTCGCAGGGTAGAGCTAAGGGCTATGAATATGTGCATTATTCTTCAAACCATTATGTTCATAAGTCCTCGAAGAATTACTCTGCTTATTCATATGCTTACCCTAATCCCTCTTATGCTAAGCGAAATGGTTTGGAATCTTTGCCACCTTTCTCACATGGTGCTCGCAGGATGATGAACTCTTTTCCACCCCTTCAGATGTGGGTGGTGAAGAAAAAGAACTAATCTCTTCTGCAGGGCCAGGTCTCCAGACGTGCTCTAACGTCTCAAGAATTTCTTGGGAACGACAAAATGCTCGAAAGGGCAGCGAATCATGATGAAATGAACTTTCATTTCACACGTCCTCATCTCGCTATATCTGTTTATCGCTTAATGAAATTCATCGATGAACTTGATATCATATTCTTCACCGATGAAGCATATGAGATTGTAAGCTACACTAATTCATCTGCAGGATGATCAACCCAAAACCACCGAATGGGTCCTCGATAGTGGATGTACAAATCACATGATTGGTGACAAGAATCTATTGATGGATGCTCCTTATCACCATCATCTCTCAAGCATATCATCTTTCTTGACAAAGGCAAAAGTCGTATTGGGTCTTGGTAAGGTTGCTATTTCTAAGGATAAGCACATGGACAAAGTCATGCTTGTTGAGTCCTTAGGATACAATCTCATGTCGATCTCAATGCTTTGTGATCTTGATATGGTTGTTGTCTTTGGCAAATATCATTTGTGTGGTGATTATGGAAGCTGACAATTCCAAAGTCTTCGAAGGCTTTAGGAGAGGAGATCTGTATATTGTTGATTTCTCTACAGGACCACAACCAGCCGTGTGTCTACTTGCAAAAGCTTCAGAAGGCTGGCTATGGCATCGACGACTTGGTCATGCAGGCATGAGGAATTTGAACACGCTTGCGAAGAAGAAGCATGTCATTGGCATTGAGAATGTCAAATTCCTCAAGGATCACTTATGCGGAGCATGTGAAGCCGGAAAAATGACCAAGGCCAAGCATCCAGCGAAGACTATCATGACCACTACCCGTCCATTCGAATTGCTTCACATGGACCTCTTCGGACCTAACCATTATTCAGCAGTCACTAATGATGCATCTTTATATGGTTTTGTCATTGTTGATGATTATTCTCGATATACATGGGTACACATTGTTACTTACAAACATGAAGTGCATGAAGTCTTCAAACGATTTTCCTCGAGGGCTTCAACCAACTTTGGTGTGAAGATCAAGCATATCAGAAGTGACAATGGAACTGAGTTCAAGAATTCTGGTCTTGATGCCTATCTTGATGAACTTGGTATTACTCATGAGTTATCTGCTCCCTATACTCCTCAGCAGAATGGCGTCGTGTAGCGCAAGAACAGAACTCTTGTTGAGATGGCTCGCACTATGCTTGATGAATACAAAACGCCTCAGTGTTTTTGGATTGATGCAATTGATCTTGCACGCCACATCATCAACAGAGTATATCTTCACAAATTCTTCAAGAAGACGCCTATGAACTCCTCAACGACAAGAAACCCAATGTGAGTTATTTCAAAGTCTTGATTGCTAAATGTTGGATTAGAGATCCTCACCACAACTCTAAATTTGCACCGAAAGCACATGAAGGTTTTATGCTTGGTTACGGAAAGGACTCGCACACCTACAAAGTCTTCAACATTGTTCTTCACAAGATTGTTGACCTTTGTAGATGTGCGGTTCGATGAAACTAATGGCTCGCAAAGAGAGCACCTACCTTACGTGTTAGATGAACCAGCACCGAGGATGCTATCAAGCTCAAGGCAACCGAGGATGTCATTTCTCTTGAAGAATCGGTGAAGAATTCATTCCTGTTCATGAAGAACGTCGAGTGATGCACTGAAGAAAATGATGAGGAAAATGGTGTGAAGAAAATGCTGATCAAAATCCTCAACGACAACCAACTCATCCCAGCGTTGCAAAAGAAGTGCAAGTGGAGAAGATCATCGATGACATTAGCGCACAGGTCCTCTCACACGCTCAAAAGCCTCACACTTATCTAACTTTTGTGGGCACTATGCTTTTGTCTCTATCTCAGAGCCCACTAAGGTAGATGAAGCTTTTACGAGCCGAGTGGATTCAAAGCTATGCAAGAAGAATTACATCGTTCGAGTTGAACAATGTCCGGGAATTGGTCAATCGCCCGGATCCTCGCAAGCATAATATCATTGGCACAAAGTGGATCTACCGCAACAAGCAAGATGAAAATGGCCTTGTGGTGAGGAATAAGGCACGACTAGTAGCTCAAGGCTACACAAAGTTGAAGGAATTGATTTCGATGAAACTTTTGCACTGTTGCTAGACTTGAGGCTATTCGCATTTTACTTGCCTATGCTAACCATCATGATATCATCTTATATCAAATGGATGTGAAAAGTGCATTCCTCAATGGTAAGCTTGAGGAAGAAGTATATGTTGCTCAACCCCGTGTTTTGAAGATCCCAAGAATCGACAAAGTCTTCAGACTCAATAAGGCCCTCTATGGCCTCAAGCAAGCCCCTCGGCGTGGTATGATACATTGAAGGAATTCTTCGTGAAGAATGGCTTCACACCGTTCACTTGACCCTACTCTTTTTACTAAATCATATGATGGTGAACTGTTTGTGTGCCAAATATATGTTGATGATATTATCTTTGGCTGTACTAACCAACGATATAGTGATGAATTTGCCTATATGATGAGTGAAGAATATCAAATGTCTATGATGGGAGAGTTGAAATTCTTCTTAGGTCTTCAAATTAAATCAAGAGAAGCAATGGCATATTCATATCTCGGAGAAATACCTCAAAGATGTCTTGAGGAAATTCGCATGCAAGATTGCAAAGCGTCAAAATTCCTATGCCCACAAATGGCCATCTATGCAATCGATGAAAATGGTATTGACTTGATCACAAGGTATACCGCTCCATGATTGGTTCTTTATTGTACTTATGTGCATCTAGGCCAGATATAATGCTTAGTGTTTGCATGTGTGCCCGATTTCAAGCTGCACGAAGGAATCACACCATAAGGCTGTGAAGCATATTCTTGATATCTAGCTCACACACCAACACTAGGATTATGGTACCCCAAGGGATCTGCTTTTGATCTCATTGGATATTTCGACTCGACTATGCTGGTGATCGTGTGGACCGCAAGTCAACATCGGCACTTGTCATTTCCTCGGACGATCTTTGGTGCATTGGTCCTCGAAGAAAGCAGAATCGCGATCACCGCATCATCGCTGAAGCTGAATACATTGCTGCTGGCTCATCTTTGTGCTCAATCGCTTTGGATGAAGCAAACCCTCAAGGACTATGGCGTCAACGTGAAGAATGTGCCTCTCCTCTGCGACAATGAGAGTGCCATCAAGATTGCTCACAACCCAATTCAGCACTCGAAGACTAAGCACATCCAGATTCATCATCATTTTCTTCGTGATCATGTGTTGAAGGGCGATATCTCCATCGAGCATGTGAAGACTGAAGAACAGCTAGCTGATATCTTCACTAAGCCCTTGGATGAGAAGAGATTTAGCAAGTTGCGGTGTGAGCTAAATATCTTAGAATCTTCGAATGTTCTTTGAAAAGGACACACATCCTAACACTTATGCAAAATTGATGACTTAGATGTGCAACACATGAAGAAATGTTTTTCTTCAATCAATGAAGAATAACATTCTAAGTGTGAAGAAATTAATGAAGAATTTGATTCTCGAACCCTCGACAATTGTACGCGGTGTCTGAAATCATCATTCTTATCTGATTGAGCTACGCCACCACAAAAGTTGAAAATCTTCAATTTGAGTTTTTCCTCATTGTTGAAATTCCTCGCTTTTTCAAATTCTTCAACTTTGCAAAATCTTCAATGTTTCCGTTGTTTTTCTTCATTGGCTATATATATATATATATATATATATATATATATATATATATATATATATATATATATGAATTTATGTCCTCTACAGCATTCACTTATTGCTATTTCTTCAAGTTGTGATTTCTGCTAAGTGAATGTGATCGGACCCTTCCCCCTCTATGCTATACTCAATCCAATCTATTCACAAATTCTTCATGTGTGTTCTGACTGAATCTCGTTCAAAGTCTTCACTGTGTCCTTGACAGTTGAAGAAATTGCGAACGAAATTTTGAAACAAATCTTATCCAGATTTTCGGTTTTACCGCTCAAACCGTTCCGCATCCAACGATGCATTAGTTGAATCACCCACGATCTTACACGATCTCATCTGCATAGTACGTGGGTGACACATGTCGCGTGAAGAAGAAAGGGCAGGGGCATGTTCGTCCCAAAATATTTGGGCGAACAGTTTTCTGATGGCTATAAATACCCTCTCCTTCCTTACTTCATTTACTCCGCTTTCGTCGCTGTCTCTCGCTCGAGCTCTCCTCAAACCCTAGCGCCGCCGCTACTCCATCGCCGTCGGTGAGGAAGAGCTTCACTGCCTCGACCTCGTCGCCGTCGTACTCGCGCCGGCCGCGGAAATCTTCACTCCGCCGCCGCCGTAGTTATCTCCCTCTGCCAAGTTAGGGCGTGGGAGATCTAACGTGACGAACTTCACTACAGTTCATCTCTGTTTGTCGTGTTCTTCAGTTCGGGTAATTAAAAGTCACTTTTATTACTCGCTTTGATTCTCAAATCTTTCTGAAAATCTTCAAAGGTGTCTTTGTTCTTCAAATCTTCACATATGAACACCTCACACACTGTATGCTCTTGATTTATCTCTCTAAGCATTCGTTTCTTCAAGATTCCTCAATTGTGCGGATTTTCAATTTTTACAACTCTGGAACCTAAGACAAAACGCTTAGTGAAATTCCTCAAGGCTCAACTGGTCAAATTCCTCAAAACTTGTTCCTTTTGAAAAATCATCGAGAACGATATGACCTCTCCAAATTCCTCGCACCTACACTCTATTCACAGTACTCATGTCATTCGCTGAATCACTAGGTTCTCATCAACTTAACTCATTTGCAACGTTCCTCGAAGAAAAACTGCATACTTCTTCAGAGTGTTCTATTGTTCAAATTCCTCATCTGAAGAAAATGGCAGAAGGCAAGAGACCGCAGAAGGGAGGAAAGAAACCGGAGGTCATGACTGCCTTTGAGATCCCTGATGAAATATACAAAGATTACTACACACCTGATGAAGCCAAGTTTGGCAAGGAGACTAAAAATCAGCGCAAAGTACGCATACAGAGGATAGAAAGAAGATGGGCACGAGAATGGAGGGAATATCGCTATGTTACTCCCAAGTACATGAGGAAATTAGCCTTAAACCCTCCATGCCCAAGAGCTCCTTGGCACTGCCAAGTCGTGATCCCACCAAACATCAAGCGTGGTGAAGACTTTCTGAAGAATGGTCCAGGCGCCAAGCCAAATTGGCAAGACAGGCCAAGGAGGCAGTGAGGAAATTCAATGAGGATTCTGCTGCTGCTGCTGCCGCTGAGACCTCGGTCAAGCCGAGGAAATCAATGCCAAAGAAGCCTGCTCGCAAGCCAAGTGCTTCACCATCAGCGCCCTCGCGGCCCAATTCCTCAGCCGCGCCTTCATGGCAAATTCCTCAGACTGCTGCTGCTCATTCAAAATCCTCAGCAGCTCCCTCCAAGTACTCAACTCCTATGCATCTGGCTACATGTCAAAGGACTCAGGGTTTCTCGATTGCTTCTGGTGTCTCAGCAAGTTCCTCAGCTGCACCAATGTCCTCATCAGGTCCCACTCTGCTGAAGACAAAAGTAACAGCTGGACGCGGTCCTCGGCCAAGTCCAAAGAAGAAACAGGTTGCATTCAACGTACCCTCTGATGATGAAGCTTCAGATGAAGAACTTGCAGAAATCATCAGAGACAGACTGACAAAGGCCGCTAGAGACAAAGGAACAAATGTGCCTCTGCTTTTGGATCCGAAGAAGATCCTTGACTTCATCGACCTATGGCATCAGGATCCAAACACTCCCATACCGGATCTGCCACTGACTCCTGGTCAAAGTCATATGCTGAACCATTTTATCTCTAAAGAGAAATGGAAATTTGAAAAGGCTCGTGAAATCAAGAGAGCACAAGCCAGAAAGGAGAAGCTTCTGAGGAAGAACATCATCAACCTGAATCCTGAAGAACTTCTTAAAGCTCAATCTGAGATCCAAGCCCTCAGCAAGGATTTCGATGCTTACAATGCTGATTGGCAAGGAGCCATGGTGAGATTCGTCAATTTGACAAAGAAAATGACAACTGTTGCAGCCCCATCGCAACAAGAAAATCCTCAGGCTGAAGACTCTGCTCAGCCGCTGAAGAACATGCCAAGATCGCTGATGACTTTCAGCATCTTGATGAAAATACAAGTTCGTGGCTGATGACTCTATTCCACCACGAAGAAATTCCTGTGGCATCCACTAGTGGTGCGCTGAAGAAACTGAAGAGATCAGGGCAACTGCACCAGTTGCGCCTAAAGAAACTGAACCACTATCCTCAGCTCCTCCTGCACCAACACCAACTCCAATTCTTCCTTCTGCTTATGAAGTGAAGAAGACAAAGGCTGCAGAACGAGCTGCAGTGAAGAAGAGGAAGGCATCAGCTGTGTCAAATTCTTCGGCTGCGAAGAAAATGAAGCCAATGACCAGCTCACTTGAAAATCCTATTGATGCCATTCCCATTTCCTCCATGTCGTCTAAGGAAATTGTTCCTTATGGAGAAGATTACACGATCCCAAGCGGATCTGATGAAGATAATCAATCTGTTGCTACCTCAGAACAGTTTGATGAAGAAATTGAAGTGGAAGCATTCCCTTCACCGCCAGATTGTTTCTCACCCATGCCTCGGTTCACAACCAAGAGGCTGGTGTTGAGGAAATTGAAAAGAAGATGAAGAGGTGGATATTGGGTGCACTACACCAGTGATGAACGATGACTTTTGGGAAAGTCAGCATCCCAATACTCCTCTCTTCACTCCGATTCAACAAGTTCCCCAGTCCCCGACTACAACTGTTCAATTGGGCTCTGAAGAAACTCATCCCACATCGTCTGTCAATGAAGAAATTACAGCCACTAGCGCTGAAGAACCTACTGCTGATCCCCAAACTGCACAAGAAGAGGAACCAGAAATTCCTCAGCCTGAAGAACCTGAGATCATGATTCCTGAGGTTGTGCTGCAAATCACTGATATTCCTCCGCCCAAACCGAAGAATCCGTTCTCGAGCAAGCAAAAATTCAAGGCTGAAGACTTCTTTTCTGAGCATGTGTTCTTCACTGCTTATAATCCATATGACTCTGCTCGCATGAGGAAAAGACGCTTTTGGACTCCTACTCAAGCAAACTTCTATTCCTCAGTGCTATTTGACAAGGACAAGATCTTCGACCATGAGCATATTCCTCATGTGGATATGGAATCATTGCCATGCTTCGAGCCAGTACTCCGAGTTATTCATGATGCAGGACTACTGAATTTCTGCACTGATATCTGTGATTGGAATGAAGAACTCATTCTTCAGTTCTATGCCACCCTGCACATCACCGGAGATGCTGAAGATATCAATTCATGGGTGCTGGATTGGATGACAGAAAATACTCACTACAAGGCACCAGCAACTGAATTGCTTCGTGTCCTTCCTCTTGATCCTTCCCATGAAACTGCACGTTGCATCTACAACGACCGCGAACTGTCTGATCATTTTATGCAAGTGCTCATGAAGCCGTTGAAGCCAGGACAGGCCCCTTGAACCAAATTCCTCGTCAAGGAATTGCTGTATGTGCCTCGTACTGTCTATAGAATCTTGACGAACACAATGAGTCCCATCAAAGGCCACGACTCAAATGAAGAAGATGTCGTTGGCATCATGAAGAACATACTTTTCAATATCATTCATGGCGTTCCTGTCAACTTCCATGATTTCTTCATGAGGACTCTGGCCAATGTTGCAATGTCACCTTTTGAGCTGAAGCCCTATGCGCCTTGGATTATGAGATTCATAAGGGCAAGATCTTCACTGAATTACAAGGCTGACACTCTGAACCATGGCAGCTACTTGCCGCCCATTGAAGTCCTCAAGTGACCAGTTTCATCATCCGATGATAAGGGCAAGGCAGCAGCTGTGATTGATGAAGGCATTCGTCCATTGGATGGTTAATTTCGTCTAGCTACATCTTACTCCACCAATGACGATTCTGCAACTCATGATTCTGCCGCAAATACCTCAGCCAAGCAAAAGCCTCAAGCAACAGCACCCAGGGTGATGACTGATCGTGAGTTACTCCTCAGTCTTCATCAGAAGGTTGAACACAATCAGAAATGGGTGAAGCGTCAATTTGCTGCAATTCTTCACAACATGACCTCAACACATAATGCAGTGAAGAAAAATCAGTACTATCTTCATGAAACCCTCAACCGCACCTGGGTTGTTCTTAATCATGTATATTCCGCGGAAGAATTGAAGACTATGGGTCTTCAGGAAGCATTTGACTGGTCTGCACCACCTCCGAAGAAATTCAAGAGAGTCAAAGTTCCTGATCTGGTGGCCAGTTCTTATTCTTCATCGCGTGAAACTGATGAACATGAAGATTTGGACGACACTGCGGCAGGCCCTACTTCAACAACCAACCCCGACAACGCTGGCGCTCCTCCATCAACTTGAAAATCTTCAGGGGCGTTAGTCCTCAGTTTCGATCCTTTTGGTCATTTGATGACAAAGGGGGAGAAATCTGAGTTAGTCTTCAAGCGGGTTTATATTATGGGCGTTTTTATTAAGTTACAACTCTCGTTCTTCCGAAACTTTTATTCGATCGAGTTGTAATCTTATGTCCGATGGTGCCTTGATACTTTTGGTCGTGCTTTGATGCTTTTGATGCACTGAGCTCTGAAACTTTTGATGTCCTATTCCGCATGCTTATTCCTTGTCAATATTATTGCACGCATGCTGAATCTCATCAGGCACCATATTTCATCATGCATTTCAAATTCTTCATATTATATATCAAATGCGTGTATGAATTACCAGATATAGGGGGAGATCTCCATGATTTAATTCTTCAAATGTGCATTGCCTCAAAAGCAAATTCCTCACTATGCACATATTCAGGGGGAGTTCTTCTATATCTTGCAATCAAATTCCTCAATATCAGTATTTACACTTCATATGTTTATCCACATTGAAAACTTAACCTATGTTGTCATCAATCACCAAAAAGGGGGAGATTGTAAGTGCATCTAGTGCCCCTTAGTGATTTTGGTGTATTAAAGACTTATAGGTTAAGTAACTGACGCGTTTGTGAGTGTACACAGGTCTATAAGTCTATGAGGAGTTTGATATTTATAAAGAAAGTCGACCCCTAAAAATGAAGTTCTTCGACTGAAGACTTTGATATTCTGAAGACTTTCTGAAGACTTTGAAAGTGAAGAAATTGGTGTGACCTTGAAGCTTGATATTCATTCGAGGAATATGAAGCATGAAGACTTTTGTTTTTGTAGTGTCATTTTCTCTTTCTTGAGTCATAGGAAACACCGTACTGTTAAAGGGGGTCGAGGAAATACTAAGGAAAAATTTCCATGCGATGCTCAACTCAAAATCCTACACCTACCAATCCTTCGAGTGAAGCCATTGAAATCTCATACAGCTCAGTCAAATTCTTGAAGGATGAGACGCAGTTCTTCCGGGTCATCGATGACTTTCTTTCGATCGAGGAGTTAGGAATTCGCTAGTCGAATTGCCTACACAAATGAGGAACATGATAGCCCCGAGGAATTTGAGAGTCAAATTTCCGACCATTCTTTGTCTTCTTGCTACCGGCTGTCCCAAAATATCTTATCCACCTAACGATCATATCATTGAAGGGCATTTATGTCTTATCATGTCGGGCTGCTCCTAGGCTATAAATAGCCGCCACTACAACCACTAGCTGGTTGGCTGCTCGAGAGAACTTGACACTTGTCATTTGAGAGCAACCCATCCTTCGAGGACTTTGAGCGAAAATCATCAAGTGAGGAAAATCCCAAAACCAAACCCCACAAACCCAAAGTGATTGAGCATCATCAAGAAATTGATCTGCGTGGATCCGACGCTTGTTACCTTTGAAGACTATGCTTCTTCCAAACGGTTAGGCGCCAAGGTCTAGAGCATCCAAGAGGAATTGTGGATCGCCGAGTGACCAAGTCTGTGAAGGTTTGGAAGTTACTCAAGACTTACCACGAGTGATTGGACGAGGCTGCGTGGTCTTAGTTCAAGGACAATATGGTGAGGATGGGTGTCCTGAGTTGCGGCGAGATCGGGTGTCCGGACTGTGTGTCCTCGAGTTTAAATACTCGGCCGCTCCAACCAGACGCATAACCGAGACAACAGTTGGAACTGGTTTACCAAATCATTGTCTTCACCAACCGGTGGTTCTATTTCCTCAACTCTTTCATTCCTCATTCTTGTGTTGAATGTTGTTCATATCTGTGCTTGAAGACTTTGACTGAAGACTTTCACAAATTCCTTAGTTCAATTTCTTCAGTCTGTTTGTCTTCATCTTGTTATCCTGTGTTTATGCTTTCCGTACTCTGTTTTTAGTCTTCATTTCATCATGCTGACTATGTGTGTTTCCTGTTATGTTTACTTCTGAGTACATATTCTGCTGCAAGTAGTTCTTCGCTAAGGAATTTCCTCACCAACAAATTCCTCAGTGAAGAATTCATAAAAATCGCCTATTCACCCCCCCTCTAGTCGATATAACGCACTTTCAAAAAGGAAATAAAGAAGAAGAAATACAAGGATTACAGTTCTGATGATATGAAGAAGAAGAAGAAATCGTCAAAATCTTCGTCATCAAAACCCTCAAAGTCTTCATCTCACAAGAAGGGCAGCTCCAAGAAAGCTCGGGCATTCATTGGCAAGGAAATGGACTCTGAAGCTGAATCGAGGAAAATGATGAAGAGGAGGAGTCCAAGAATCTGAGTCGGTGTGGCGAGTGCGCGTTACTCTTTGCTTTCGTCGACAAGTCCATCTTCAACATCAAGAAACCTGACTCCACCGACAGGCCTGATGAAGATAATGATGGCTACGCCCCACCTATTGCTTCATGGCAAAAGGAGCTAAGGTACTCAAATACAACTCCTCGATTCTAGTGAAAATGAATCTGATGAGGATCTCAAGCCTAGCTACTCTAAACTTGCTAAAATTGCTGTGAAACAACAACGGGCTCTTGAAAAGGTTCAAAACATGCTAGATAAAAGTGATGATATGTTGGGTGAAGAAATGGATCGCACTAAAGCCTTGACTGAAAATCTTCAGAGACTTCAGTCTAGGTATGATAATCTTCAAGGTCATCATAACTCTCTCTTGTCTGATCATGAGAAACTTTCATATGAATTTCTTCAAGAGAAGCAAGATCATGAGAAGCTTTCTCTTGAAGCTCTTCAAAGAAAGGAAGATCTTGAAAAGCTAAGAGTGTGTTATGAAGATCTTCAGAAGGAGCGCGATTCATTACTAGCTTAACAAATCAGCACTTCTCAGGAAGAATTTGTTCCTCCATGCTTAAAGTGCATGGAACGTGAATTTGCTAATTCTTCACCTGAATGTTCAAATGCTTCAAATGTTACAAATTCTTCATCTGCCTCTGCTATCACTAATTCCTCATCTGAGGACATTGCTAGTATCACTGACAATGCAGGGCTGAAGGAATTGTACATGACAGGCATGTACAAAAGCCTCAAAGGGCATCAAACACTTTGTGATGTGCTCAAAAAGCAGATCCTCAACAGAAACCCTAGGAAAGAGGGTATTGCCTTTGAGAGGAAACTCAATGCCGATGGGACATATTGGAAGCCTAAGCAGTACCCCAAAACCTCATGGGTTTTTGCAAAGGGACCTCCATTGATCCATCTAACTTATCTGGCTTTACATGTGAATCTCCTCATTCTTCTGATGAGTCATTTGACTCCAACTATAAACTGTTCAAAAATCAGAATGGTGAAGTATTTGCAAGATATGTTGGCACTAACTGTAGGAACGGTTCCCCTATGAAGAAAATCTGGGTTCCCAAAAGCTGTGTTGAAAGTCTTCAGGTGAATGTCCTCATGACACCACCTGTGAAGAACAGGAACCCCAGATCAAATTATTCATATGGACCAAACTCTTCATATGGATCCAAGTCCTCATATGGACCAAATTCTTCACGAGGATCAAATTCGTCAACTGGATCAAAGTCCTCATATGGTTATCATCGTGCTAACAAATCTGTCTTGCAGGGTAGAGCTAAGGGCTATGAATATGTGCATTATTCTTCAAATCATTATGTTCATAAGTCCTCAAAGAATTACTCTCCTTATTCATATGCTTACCCTAACCCCTCCTATGCTAAGCGAAATGGTTTGGCATCTTTGCCACCTTTCTCACATGGTGCTCGCAGGATGATGAACTCTTTGCCACCCCTTCGATGTGGGTGGTGAAGAAAAGAACTAATCTCTTCTGCAGGTCAGGTCTCCGGACGTGCTCTAACGTCTCAAGAATTTCTCGGGAGGACGACAAAATGCTGAAAGGACGCAGCGAATCATGATGAAATGAACTTTCATTTCACACGCCCTCATCTCGCTATAATTTTATCGCTTGATGAAATTCATCGATGAACTTGATATCATATTCTTCATCGATGAAGCATATGAGATTGTAAGCTACACTAATTCATCTGCAGGATGATCAACCCAAAACCACCGAATGGGTCCTCGATAGTGGATGTACAAATCACATGATTGGTGACAAGAATCTATTGATGGATGCTCCTTATCACCTTCACCTCTGAAGCATATCATCTTTTGCTTGACAAAGGCAAAAGTCGTATTGGGTCTTGGTAAGGTTGCTATCTCTAAGGATAAGCACATGGACAAAGTCATGCTTGTTGAGTCCTTAGGATACAATCTCATGTCAGTCTCAATGCTTTATGATCTTGATATGGTTGTTGTCTTTGGCAAATATCGATGTGTTGTGATTATGGAAGCTGAAAATTCCAAAGTCTTCGAAGGCTTTAGGAGAGGAGATCTGTATATTGTTGATTTCTCGACAGGACCACAACCAGTTGTATGTCTACTTGCAAAAGCTTCAGAAGGCTGGCTATGGCATCGACGACTTGGTCATGCAGGCATGAGGAATTTGAACACGCTTGCGAAGAAGAAGCATGTCATTGGCATTGAGAATGTCAAATTCCTCAAGGATCACTTATGCGGAGCATGTGAAGCCGAAAAAATGACCAAGGCCAAGCATCCAGCGAAGACTATCATGACCACTACACGTCCTTTCAAATTGCTTCACATGGACCTCTTCGGACCTAACCATTATTCAGCTGTCACTAATGATGCATCCTTATATGGTTTTGTCATTGTTGATGATTATTCTCGATATACATGGGTACACATTGTTACTTACAAACATGAAGTGCAGGAAGTCTTCAAACGATTTTCCTCGGGGGCTTCAACCAACTTTGGTGTGAAGATCAAGCATATCAGAAGTGACAATGGAACTGAGTTCAAGAATTCTCGTCGTGATGCCTATCTTGATGAACTTTGTATTACTCATGAGTTATCTGCTCCCTATACTCCTCAGCAGAATGGCATCGTGGAGCGCAAGAACAGAACTCTTGTTGAGATGGCTCACACTATGCTTGATGAATACAAAACGCCTCAGTGTTTTTGGATTGATGCAATTGATCCGCTCGCCACATCATCAACAGAGTATATCTTCACAAATTCTTCAAGAAGACGCCTATGAACTCCTCACCGACAAGAAACCCAATGTGAGTTATTTCAAAGTCTTGATTGCTAAATGTTGGATTAGAGATCCTCACCACAACTCTAAATTTGCACCGAAAGCACATGAAGGTTTTATGCTTGGTTACGGAAAGGACTCGCACACCTACAGAGTCTTCAACATTGTTCTTCACAAGATTGTTGACATTGTAGATGTGCGGTTCGATGAAACTAATGGCTCGCAAAGAGAGCACCTACCTTCTGTGTTAGATGAACCAGCACCTGAGGATGCTATCAAGCTCAAGGCAACTGAGGATGTCATTCCTACTGAAGAATCTGGTGAAGAATTCATTCCTGTTCATCAAGAACGTCGAGCTGATGCACCTAAAGAACATGATGAGGAAAATGGTGTCAAGAAAATGCTGATCAAAATCCTCGTGACAACCAACTCATCCACGCGCTGCAAAAGAAGTGCAAGTGGAGAAGATCATCGATGACATTAGCACACCAGGTCCTCTCACACGCTCAAAAGCCTCACACTTATCTAACTTTTGTGGGCACTATGCTTTTGTCTCTATCTCAGAGCCCACTAAGGTAGATGAAGCTTTTCTGGAGCCGGAGTGGATTCAGGCTATGCAAGAAGAATTACATCAGTTCGAGTTGAACAATGTCTGGGAATTGGTCAATCGCCCAGATCCTCACAAGCATAATATCATTGGCACAAAGTGGATCTACCGCAACAAGCAAGATGAAAATGGCCTTGTGGTGAGGAATAAGGCATGACTAGTAGCTCAAGGCTACACACAGGTTGAAGGAATTGATTTCGATGAAACTTTTGCACCTATTGCTAGACTTGAGGCTATTCGCATTTTACTTGCCTATGCTAACCATCATGGTATCATCTTATAACAAATGGATGTGAAAAGTGCATTCCTCAATGGTAAGCTTGAGGAAGAAGTATATGTTGCTCAACCCCCAGGTTTTGAAGATCCCAAGAATCCTGACAAAGTCTTCAGACTCAATAAGGCCCTCTATGGCCTCAAGCAAGCCCTTCGGCGTGGTATGATACATTGAAGGAATTCTTCGTGAAGAATGGCTTCACACCGGTTCACTCGACCCTACTCTTTTACTAAATCATATGATGGTGAACTGTTTGTGTGCCAAATATATGTTGATGATATTATCTTTGGCTGTACTAACCAACAATATAGTGATGAATTTGCCTATATGATGAGTGAAGAATATCAAATGTCTATGATGGGAGAGTTGAAATTCTTCTTAGGTCTTCAAATTAAATCGGCAGCGAATGGCATATTCATATCTCAGAGAAATACCTCAAAGATGTCTCGAGGAAATTCGCATGCAAGATTGCAAAGGCGCTAAAATTCCTATGCCCACAAATGGCCATCTATGCACTAATGAAAATGGTATTAACTTCGATCACAAGGTATACCGCCCATGATTGGTTCTTTATTGTACTTATGTGCATCTAGGCCAGATATAATGCTTAGTGTTTGCATGTGTGCCCGATTTCAAGCTGCACGAAGGAATCACACCATAAGGCTGTGAAGCATATTCTTCGATATCTAGCTCACACACCAACACTAGGATTATGGTACCCCAAGGGCTCGCTTTTGATCTCATTGGATATTTCGACTCGACTATTTGGTGATCGTGTGGACCGCAAGTCAACATCGGCACTTGTCATTTCCTCGGACGATCTTTGGTGCGTTGGTCCTCGAAGAAACAGAATGCGATCACCGCTTCATCGCTGAAGCTGAATACATTGCTGCTGGCTCATCTTTGTGCTCAATCGCTTTGGATGAAGCAAACCTCAAGGACTATGGCGTCAACGTGAAGAATGTGCCTCTCCTCTATGACAATGAGAGTGCCATCAAGATTGCTCACAACCCAGTTCAGCACTCAAGACTAAGCACATCCAGATTCGCCATCATTTTCTTCGTGATCATGTGTTGAAGGGCGATATCTCCATCGAGCATGTGAAGATCAAGAACAGCTAGCTGATATCTTCACTAAGCCCTTGGATGAGAAGAGATTTAGCAAGTTGCGGTGTGAGCTAAATATCTTAGAATCTTCGAATGTTCTTTGAAAAGGACACACATCCTAACCCTTACGCAGAATTGATGACTTAGATGTGCAACACATGAAGAAACGTTTTTCTTCAATCAATTAAGAATAACACTCTAAGTGTGAAGAAATAAATGAAGAATTTGATTCTCAGAACCCTACGACAATTGTACGCGGTGTCTGAAATCATCATTCTTATACGGTGGGCTACGCCACCACAAAAGTTGAAAATCTTCAATTTGAGTTTTTCCTCATTTTCGAAATTCCTCAGTTTTTCAAATTCTTCAACTTTGCAAAATCTTCAATATTTCCGTCGTTTTTCTTCATTGGCTACATATATATATGTGAGTTTATGTCCTCTACAGCATTCACTTATTGCTATTTCTTCAAGTTGTGATTTCTGCTAAGTGAATGTGATCGGATCCTTCCCCCTTTATGCTATACTCAATCCAATCTATTCACAAATTCTTCATGTGCGTTCTGATTGAAACTCGTTCAAAGTCTTCACTGTGTCCTTAACAGCTGAAGAAATTGCGAACGAAATTTTTTAAACAAATCTTATCCAGATTTTCGGGTTTACCGCTCAAACCGTTCCGTATCCCACGATACATTAGTTTAATCACCCACGATCTTACACGATCTCATCTGCACAGTACGTGGGTGACACATGTCACGTGAAGAAGAAAGGGTAGGGGCATGTTCGTCCCAAAATCTTCGGGCGAACAGTTTTCACCGTAGCTATAAATACCCCTCTCCCTTCATTACTTCATTTACTCTGCTCTGTCGCTGTCTTTCGCTCGAGCTCTCCTCAAACCCTAGCGCCGCCGCTACTCCATCGCCATCGGTGAGGAAGAGCTTCACTGCCTCGACCTCATCGCCGTCGTACTCGCGCCGGCTGCGGAAATCTTCACTCTGCCGCCGCCGTAGCTGTCTCCCTCTGCCAAGTTAGGGCGTGGGAGATCTAACATGACGAACTTCACTACAGTTCATCTCTGTTCGTCGTGTTCTTCAGTTTGGGTAATTAAAAGTCACTTTTATTACTCGCTTTGATTCTCAAATCTTTCTGAAAATCTTCAAAGGTGTTTTTGTTCTTCAAATCTTCACATATGAACACCTCACACACTGTATGCTCTTGATTTATCTCTCTAAGCATTCATTTCTTCAAGATTCCTCAATTGTGCGGATTTTCAATCTGTACAACTCTGGAACCTAAGACAAAACGCTTAGTGAAATTCCTCAAGGCTCAACTGGTCAAATTCCTCAAAACTTGTTCCTTTTGAAAAATCGTCCGAGAACGATATGACCTCTCCAAATTCCTCGCACCTACACTGCTCACAGTACTCATGTCCGCCGCTGAATAACTAGGTTCTCATCAACTTAACTCATTTGCAGCGTTCCTCGAAGAAAAACTGCATACTTCTTGAGTGTTCTATTATTCAAATTCTCATCCAAGAAAATGGAAGAAGGCAAGAGACCGCAGAAGGAGGAAAGAAACCGGAGGTCATGACTGCCTTTGAGATCCCTGATGAAATATACAAAGATTACTGCACACCTGATGAAGCCAAGTTTGGCAAGGAGACCAAAAATCGACGCAAAGTGCGCATCCAGAGGATAGAATGAAGATGGGCACAAGAATGGAGGGAATATCGCTATGTTACTCCCAAGTACATGAGGAAATTCGCCTTAAACCCTCCATGCCCAAGAGCTCCACTGGCACCTGGCCAAGTAGCTGATCCCACCAGCATCAAGCGTGGTGAAGACTTTCCTGAAGAATGGTCCAGGCGTCAAGCCAAATTGGCAAGACAGGCCAAGGAGGCAGTGAGGAAATTCAATGAGGATTCTGCTGCTGCTGCTGCCGCTGAGACCTTGGTCAAGCCGAGGAAATCAATGTCGAAGAAGCCTGCTCGCAAGCCAAGTGCTTCACCATCAGCGCCCTCACGGCCCAGTTGCTCAGCCGCGCCCTCACGGCAAATTCCTCAGACTGCTGCTGCTCATTCAAAATCCTCAGCAGCTCCCTCCAAGTCCTCAACTCTTGTGCATCTTGCTACATGTCAAAGGACTCAGGGTTTCTCGATTGCTTCTGGTGTCTCAGCAAGTTCCTCAGCTGCACCAATGTCCTCATCAAGCCCCACTCCGCTGAAGACAAAAGCAACAGCTGGACGCGGTCCTCGGCCAAGTCCAAAAAAGAAACAGGTTGCATTCAACGTGCCTTCTGATGATGAAGCTTCTGATGAAGAACTTGCAGAAATCATCAGAGACAGACTGACAAAGGCCGCTAGAGCCAAAGGAACAAATGTGTCTCTGCTTTTGGATCCGAAGAAGATCCTTGACTTCATTGACCTATGGCATCAGGATCCAAACACTCCCATACCGGATCTGCCACTGACTCCTGGTCAAAGTCATATGCTGAACCATTTCATCGCTGAAGAGAAATGGAAATTTGAAAAGGCTCGTGAGATAAAGAGAGCACAAGCCAGAAAGGAGAAGCTTCTGAGGAAGAACATTGTCAACTTGACTCCTGAAGAACTTCTCAAAGCTCAATCTGAAATCCAAGCACTCAGCAAGGATTTCGATGCTTACAATGCTGATTGGCAAGGAGCCAAGGTGAGATTCGTCTATTTGATGAAGAAAATGACAACTGTTGCAGCCCCATCGCAACAAGAAAATCCTCAGGCTGAAGACTCTGCTCAGCCTGCTGAAGAACATGCCAAGACAGCTGATGACTTTCAACATGCTTGATGAGAATACAAGTTCGTGGCTGATGACTCCATTCCACCATTGAAGAAATTCCTGTGGCATCCACTAGCGGTGCGCTCAAGAAATCAAGAGATCAGGCAATCTGCACCATTGCGCTGAAGAAACTGAACCACAGTCCTCAGCTCCTCCTGCGCCAACACCAACTCCAAGTCTTCCTTCTGCTTATGAAGTGAAGAAGACAAAGGCTGCAGAACGAGCTGCAGTGAAGAAGAGGAAGGCATCAGCTGCGTCAAATTCTTCGGCTGCGAAGAAAATGAAGCCAATGACCAGCTCGCTTGAAAATCCAATTGATGCCATTCCCACTTCCTCCATGTCATCTAAGGAAATTGTTCCTTATGGAGAAGATTACACGATCCCAAGCGGATCTGATGAAGAAAATCAATCTGTTGCTACCTCAGAACAGTTTGATGAAGAAATTGAAGTGGAAGCATTCCCTTCACCGCCGGATCGCTTCTCACCCGTGCCTCGGTTCACGGTGAAGAGGCTGGTGTTGAGGAAATTGAAAAGAAGATGAAGACGTGGATATTGGGTGCACTACACGGTGATGAACGATGACTTTTGGGAAAGTCAGATCCCAATACTCCTCTCTTCACTCCGATTCAACAAGTTCCTCACCCCGGCTACAACTGCTCAATTGGGCTCAAGAAACTCATCCCACATCGTTTGTCAATGAAGAAATTCCAGCCGCTAGCTTTGAAGAACCCATCTTGATCCCCAAACTGCACAAGAAGAGGAACCAGAAATTCCTCACCAAGAACCCGAGATCGCGATTCCTGAGGTTGTGCTGCAAATCACAGACATTCCTCTACCCAAACCGAAGAATCCGTTCTCGAGCAAGCAAAAATTCAAGGCTGAAGACTTCTTTTACGAGCATGTGTTCTTCATCGCTTATAATCCATATGACTCGCCGCATGAGGAAAAGACGCTTATGGACTCCTACTCAAGCAAACTTCTATTCCTCAGTGCTATTTGACAAGGACAAGATCTTCGACCATGAGCATATTCCTCATGTGGATATGGAATCTCTGCCGTGCTTCGAGCCAGTACTCCGTGTTATTCACGATGCAGGCTCTTGAATTTCTGCGATATCTCGTGGATGGAATGAAGAACTCATTCTTCGTTCTATGCCACCGCACATCACCGGAGATGTCAAGATATCAATTCATGGGTGCTGGATTGATGACGAAAATACTCACTACAAGGCACCAAAGAACTGAATTGCTTCGTGTCCTTCCTCTTGATCCTCCCCATGAAACTGCACGTTGCATCTATAATGACCGCGAATTGTCTGATCACTTTATGCAAGTGCTCATGAAGCCGTTGAAGCCAGGACAGGCCCCTCGAACCAAATTCCTCGTCAAGGAATTGCTGTATGTGCCTCGGACCGTCTATAGAATCTTGACGAAGACAATGAGTCCCATCAAAGGCCACAAATCAAATGAAGAAGATGTCGTTGGCATCATGAAGAACATGCTTTTCAATATCATTCATGGCGTTCCTGTCAACTTCCATGATTTCTTCGTGAGGACTCTGGCTAATGTTGCAATGTCACCTTTTGAGCTGAAGCCATATGCGCCTTGGATTATGAGATTCATAAGGGCAAGATATTCACTGAATTACAAGGCTGACACTCTGAACCATGGCAGCTACTTGCCGCCCATTGAAGTCCTCAAGCGACCAGTTTCATCATCTGATGATAAGGGCAAGGCAGCAGCTGTGATTGATGAAGGCACTCATCCATTGGTTGGTCAATTCCGTCTCGCTACATCTTACTCCACCAATGACGATTCTGCAACACATGACACTGCCGCAAATACCTCAGCCAAGCAAAAGCCTCAAGCAACAAAGACCTGTGGTGATGGTGATCGTGAGTTACTCCTCAGTCTTCATCAGAAGGTTGAACGCAATCAGAAATGGGTGAAGCGTCAATTTGCTGCAATTCTTCACAACATGACCTCAACACATAATGCAGTGAAGAAAAATCAGTACTACCTTCATGAAACCCTCAACCGCACCTGAGCTGTTCTCAATCATGTATATTCCGCGGAAGAACTGAAGACTATGGGTCTCTAGGAAGCATTTGACTGGTCTGCACCACCTCCGAAGAAATTCAAGAGAGTCAAAGTTCCTGATCTGGTGGCCAGTTCTTATTCTTCATCGCGTGAAACTGATGAACATGAAGATTTGGACGACACTGCGGCAGGCCCTACTTTAACAACCAACCCGATAACGCCGGGCGCTCCTCCATCAACTTGAAAATCTTGAGGCGTTAGTCCTCGCCGATCCTTTTGGTCATTTGATGACAAAGGGGAGAAATCTGAGTTAGTCTTCAAGCGGGTTTATATTATGGGCGTTTTATTAAGTTACAACTCTCGTTCTTCGAAACTTTTATTGATCAAGTTGTAATCTTAAATCCAATGGTGCCTTGATACTTTTGGTCGTGCTTTGATGCTTTTGATGCAATCGAGCTCAAACTTTTGATGTGCTATTCGCATGCTTATTCCTTGTTAATATTATTGCACGATGTGAATCTCATCAGCACCATATTTCATCATGCATTTCAAATTCTTCATACTATATATCAAATGCGTGTAGGAATTACAAGATATAGGGGGAGATCTCCATGATTCAATTCTTCAAATGTGCATTGCCTCAAAAGCAAATTCCTCACTATGCACATATTCAGGGGGAGTTCTTCTATATCTTGCAATCAAATTCCTCAATATCAGATTTACACTTCATATGTTTATCCTCGTTGAAAACTTAACCTATGTTGTCATCAATCACCAAAAGGGGAGATTGTAAGTGCATCTAGTGCCCTTAGTGATTTTGGTGTATTGAAGACTTATAGGTTAAGTAACCGATGCGCTTGTGAGTGTACACAGGTCTATAAGTCTATGAGGAGTTTGATATTTACAGAGAAAGTCGACCCTAAAAATGAAGTTCTTCGATCAAGACTTTGATATTCTCAAGACTTTCTAAAGACTTTGAAAGTGAAGAAATTGGTGTGACCTTGAAGACTTGATATTCATTCGAGGAACATGAAGCGTGAAGACTTTTGTTTTGTAGTTTCATTTTTCTTTCTTGAGTCATAGGAAACACCGTGATCGTTAAAGGGGTCGAGGAAATACTAAGGAAAAATTTCCATGTGATGCTCAACTCAAAATCCTACACCTACCAATCCCTTCGAGTGAAGCCATTGAAATCTCATCTGATTCATCAAGTTCTTCAAAGGATGAGACGCAGTTCTTCCAGTCATCGATGACTTTCTTTCGATCGAGGAGTTAGGAATTCGCCAATGCGAATTGCCTACACAGTGAGGAACATGATAGCCCTGAGGAATTTGAGAGTCAAATTTCCGACCGTTGCTGTGCTGCGCGCCGGCTGTCCCAAAATATCTTATCCACCTAACGGTCATATCATTGAAGGGCATTTATGTCTTATCATGTCGGTCTGCTCCCTAGGCTATAAATAGCCGCCCCCTACAACCACTAGCTGGTGGGCTGCTCCGAGAGAACTTGACACTTGTCATTTGAGAGCAACCCATCCTCCGAGGACTTTGAGCGAAAATCATCAAGTGAGGAAAATCCCAAAACCAAACCCCCACAAACCCAAAGTGATTGAGCATCACTGAAGAAATTGATCCTGCATGGATCCGACGCTTGTTACCTTTGAAGATCGTGCTTCTTCCAGACGGTTAGGCGCCAAGGTCTAGAGCATCCAAGAGGAATTGTGGATCGCCGAGTGACCAAGTCTGTGAAGGTTTGGAAGTCACCTGAAGACTTACCATGAGTGATTGGACGAGGCCTGCGTGGTCTTAGTTCAAGGAGAATACGGTGAGGACTGGGTGTCCTGAGTTGCGGCTCGAGATCGGGTGTCCGGACTGTGTGTCCTCGAGTTTAAATACTCAACCGCTCCAACCAGACGTATAACCGAGACAGCAGTTGGAACTGGTTTACCAAATCATTGTCTTCACCAACCGACCGGGTTCTATTTCCTCAACTCTTTCATTTCCTCATTAATGTGTTGAATGTTGTTCATATCTGTGCTTGAAGACTTTGATCAAGACTTTCACAAATTCCTCGTTCAATTTCTTCATCTGTTTGTCTTCATCTTGTTATCCTGTGTTTACGCTTTCCGTACTCTGTTTTAGTCTACATTTCATCATGCTGACTATGTGTGTATCCTGTTATGTTTACTTCTGAGTACATATTCCGCTGCAAGTAGTTCTTCGCTAAGGAATTTCCTCACCAGCAAACTCCTCAGTGAAGAATTCATAAAAATCGCCTATTCACCCCCCTCTAGTCGATATAATGCACTTTCAGGACACCCTCAGAAGAAACTGCCTTCCAGTCGACCAAGAGGGACTTCACTCAACAGACTCGAAGGACTCGACCATGAAGACTCACTCGACCACCAGGAGATCAAGAGCCACTCTGCATCCAAACGGTCTGTAATTAAGTAGTCTTTATGGCATTTAGGACACTTTTTGTAGTATGCTACCAAGAACGCCTAGCTTTAACGCATTTTAAACCTGCAGACATCGAGGGCGGAGGGGTCTGGCGGACACTATATAAGCCACCCCCTCCTCAGTGTAAAGGGTTCGCACCCTTGTAATCCATACACTCATAATCCAGTTGACCGCCGCCAGGCTCCGAGATGTAGGGCTGTTACTTCCTCCGAGAAGGCCCTGAACTCGTACATCCCTTGTGTTTACAACTACTCCATAGCTAGGATCTTGCCTCTCCATACCTACCCCCTATTCTACTGTCAGACTTAGAACCACGACACCAGCTGCTCAACTCCATCGGGAGGCGCTCACGCCCACAGAACTGCACACGATGGCACACTGCACCGTAACCATACGGCCGCCGAACAGCTCGCCCAAGCGATTGAACTGCACGTCGCGCCGCCGTCCAAGCGAGAGTTCGCCGAAAGCCGTCGGTGCCGTGGGCCGAACTGCAAGGCCCCGTTAGTCGAGCAGCACGCCCGTGTGGGCAGAACTGCACGCCTGTGGGCAGAGTCAGCAAGGGAGCTTGCCGAGCCGCGCCGCTGCTGTGAGCCACCGGACTCATGGTCGGCAAGGTGGGGCTGACGAGGGAACACTGGAGCCGAGACGGAGCTTAGTGAGGTGAGAAGGGCGGCAGGACCATGATGACCGGATCCAAGGCCGGTGCTGCCAGATCCGAGCTCGGTGTGGAGCAGGTCGCCGGCATGATGGTTGGCCTAGACTGCGCCAGCTGGATGTGGCAGCTGGGCATCGCGGGAGGCCGCCGTGGCCTGGCTCCGGCAGCGGGGCATTACGGAGGACCGCCGTGGCCTGGCTCCGGCGGTGGGGTGTCGCCGTGAGGCATTGCAGCCTGGATCCAGCGTTGGGATGTCATGGGGGCCCGCCGCAGCCTGGATTTGGCGCTGGCTCGTCCTACGAGGTTGCCGGGGGAGGGTTGGCTTGCCGGCGAGGAGTGGAAGTCCGTGGGCTGGGCAGGGGCGCAGGAATTGGCGCCGGTTGTGGCAGTGGTGGAAGAGAGGGAGGAGATGCGGTGGTGGGGGGAGGGAGAGACGAGGAAGGTTGGTGGGTGGGTTGGGCACGATGAGATGGGAAGTGTGCGGCCGGGTCGGCTTCTGTCGGCGTTAGCTGTTAGCAGAATAAGGTTCCGGTGTGCAGAATAAGACTCTAGAGGGGTGTTATCATAATAGACCCACCCTATATATATATATATATAGAGAGAGAGAGAATTTATCGTAGAACCGATCATATATATATCATCGAATGTCTGGCACCACCATATTCACACATACACATGTATGTATATATATACAATTTCTCCTACATGGAGGCATTACTGCGGTAGCGGGTAATGGAATTCTCCTCTAGGATCTATGACCTGGTCGAGCAAATATCCCGCTATTTCCTCTGCAATTGCTCATACATGATCCATTGGTAGGAGCTTCTGCCGCACCTCATTGAACTGTTAAGAAGGAGATCAATATGCATGTATTAGTTGTGTGACTAGATATCGATAATGATGTAAAAATTGTGTATAGTGTTCTAGCAAACGTACCCATAGCTGTCTATCAGATGTGCTCCTTTCGGACGTCATCATGCGAATGTTCTCGCAAACGTAGTATGCACATAAATCATTCCCTGGCTCCTGCTTCATGGCCTGTACAAGAATAGAGTTCAAGCAGGTAATAATTAGTCAAGCATGATAATTAATGGTATTGAAACTAGAATTAAAGAGATTGCATGGTAGCTAGCTAGCTAGTAATACTTAATTAATTGCCGTGGGTCGATACCAATACAGATTTTCTCTGAACAGGCCTGGAACATCTGTGATGAACTTTTGCCAAGCCCTGCCGGCCCGCCGGCAAAGAAAATGAATAAATGAGTTATTAATTAGTTGATATCAGGACATATATAATGATTGGAATTACCTGTTAACTATCCCCTTCACGATTGAGTACTCTTTAGGTTTTCTAAGCAGTGAGTCCAGTACTTCAACTTTTCCTTCTTTAACGTTAATCTCTAACAAGATCCAGTGGTACCTGCATGCGCGCGTTTGCATGTATATATTAAGCGGGCATGTGCATAACACTCATCAACTAACCCTAAACCCTATACACTTATTAACATCTAGATAGTAACAAAAACAGAATTTGTAGTACAAGACAGTGTGACTCACTCGAAGTTGTAAGGAAGTAGTATATCTGCATTGGTATTGAGGCGCTTCAAGAACTCTAGCATGTTATTCTCTACTTATTGTTTATAATATTTATATGACCATGGCTCTTCATTAATGGTATTTGGGTCAATGAACCCAATGCCACAGTGTCTAGCTTTTCTCATTTCGGACATCTTCATCCTGCATAATACCACAGAAAGGAATATAGTGAGCATAATTATAGGTAATGATTAACGAGAGCACTACAACTAGCTTGAGACTTAAATTACAGAAAGAAATCACTTACAGACAATAGCAACTGATGATAGATTTGTCGAGTGCGTCATAACTGAAACAGTTCTATATACTCAATAGACAAAGCTAGCTTATGGAAGTAATCCTCTTCCTTGACTTTCACCATGAGGACTCTTGATTATGGGTCTTGCAAATTTCCATGTACCATTGATGCAATTCATACATTCTCGTTGGGAGGTTCTTGACCTCCTCGGGCTCGACCAAAGGTTCGTCGCGGACATATTTCCGTTTTATTTCCTCCTCTGTAAGCGGAGACATGGGCTCTACCTCGAGGAGTTGTCCAACAGTGATACCGAGCATTTCAGCCTGCATTATATGCTCCTCGGTTATTACCAGATTGCCCAGCTAGGGAACGGTTTGCCCACATATATATATAGGGCACCGGTACTCTTATGTGTTGTTTGCACAACAAGCGGGGAACTGAATCATAGTACATAATATGCATCGTCTCGAATAATATATAATCTCGAATACACCATCTCGAAGAATATATCATCTCGAATACATTGTCTCGAATAATATATAATCTCGAATACATCGTCTCTAATAACATATATAATCTCGAATACATCACTAGCTAGCTAGCTAATAAAGATCGAATACTACAGAAGAATCTAGGCCACTCGCGCTTCCTGAGGCGCGGGAGGTGGACACCCAAAGAGAAGGAACCATCACAGGATCATATCTCCGGTCATCTGCCCAAAGAACCTGTCAGGTATTGGAGAACCTGACATCCATAGCAGCCATGTAGCGACGGACATGCTCGTCCTCCTCCCTGACACGGCGACGCACCACCTCCGGCAGGGCCGGCTCCCTCCGCACCGAATGTGGCCCATGCGAACGCCACCAAAGGAGATCAGGGTCGATGATCGGGGCCCGGGGCCAGGTTCCTCACCAAGTGGCGCGCCCTTGAAGGTAGCACCTCCCAGTGCCAGCCCGGTGGAGCCCAGTCCCGGACATGGGTCTCGTCGCGAACGGGTCGACAGCGAGGATGCGGGCCGGGCATCGTCGAAAACAAAAACTATATGCAAATGTAACATTTTTTAAATTATTGGATTGTGATATCTTATATACAAATTCCAAATTTCTGTAACTAAAATTATAAGAAACTAAAAAAACATCGATCATCGTCTAACAATTTGAAATTAATCTAATTCATCTAGCTAAAGCTAACATTTCTAAAATTTCTAACATTTCTATATACTAAAATTTATAACATCTGTATAAAAAATAAAAAAACCTTTGACATTATATTATAACTAACATTTCTATATACTATTTGACATTAATCTAATCTAGTTAATTAATTCATTTAAAACTTTGTATGAAAAACAGAAAAAATTAAAAACAGAAAAATTGTGTGTGTGTGCGCGCGTGTGTGTGTGTGTGTGTGTGTGTGTGTGTGTGTGTGTGTGTGTGTGTGCATGCATGTGCCTGCCAAGTGGCGTGTGGAGGGAGGAGATCGAGGCCGGGGGAGGGGCACTAACAGCGTGCGCGGGCGAGGTCGAGGCGACGGCAACGACAAGGTCCACGCGACGGCGATGGCGAGGCGAGGTCCAGGCGACGACGACGGCGAGGCGAGGTCGATTCAAGGAGACAGCGGCGACAACAAGGCGAGGGGACAGCGACGTACGACGCAGGATGTACGGGGCGGCAGCACGACGGGGACGGCGACGATGGGGATGGTGATGATGGGGACGGCGCGACAGGGGCAACGACGGCGCGCGGGACGGGGGCGGCGAGAAGTGCGCGATGAAAAACTGAATTTTTTCGAAGTGCTTCTTATATAGGATTGACCTTTAGTACCGGTTGGAGCCACCAACCGATACTAAAGGCCTGTTTTGGCCAGGCCAAGCGGCGGGAAGCGCACCCCCTTTAGGACCGGGTGGTGGCTCCAACCGGTACTAAAGCCCCCCTCCCTTAGTACCGGTTGGAGCCACCACTCGGTACTAAAGGGGGTGCGCTGCCAGGCGAGGGGCGCAAAGTTTAGTCCCACCTCGTCGGGCGAAGGGCAGCCACACTGATTTATAAACCCAGCCGCGGGTGCTCCTTCGAACTCCTTTGTAAAGCAGGCTTCTGGGCCTAACTATGGCGCACTGCCCTGTGAGCCTGTTGGCCCTTCTGGGCCTGAATTTCCACGCCCGAGGTCTAGCAGGCCCACTGGGGGGCGCCCCGACAATTTTTTATTTTTTTTCTGTTTTGCATTATTTATTTTCTTCTATATATTTTTGAGTAATTTTTTATATAGTTTTTTTCTTTTCTGCTTTATTTATTTTCTTCTATTTATTTCTGAGTAGTTTTTTTATATAGTTTTTTTCTTTTCTGCTTTATTTATTTTCTTCTATTTATTTCAAAAGAGATTGTCCTGTTTGTACACGAAGTGCATCCAGTTTTTGCCGTGACCCTCTCTACTTTTTTGCACATGCTATGCGGGTGAAATGATGATACCATGCCAAGTTTCAACGTTTTCAGAGTTCATGTGTAGTGCTTTTCAATTTCAGGGCCATTTAGCTCAAAACAAATCAGTAAATGCATTAAAAATAGTAAATTATGTCAGAAAGTGTTGAAAGTTGATGACGTGGCTTTGAATGGCGCCTGCTGAACGCAAAAAAGTTCGGAGTTTGAGAGGGCAGAGTGAGGGTGTAAACATGTAAAAATATACATCAAAAATACATTGATCATCAATGATCTTTTTGTGTACAATCTGAATTGCCAATATGAGTCCTCGATGGCTTAGAAACCGGTGAAGACTCATATTGCGGCCACAAATTCTACACATAGAGTTCAATGAAGACCAAGTGCTCGTGATAGTTTGTGAAGTAACATATTTAAGGTGGTAAAAACTCTGTTAGCCGAGCGAGGTGGGACTAAAAAACAACTGCAACTACAAACCTCTAGTACCAGTTTGTGGTATGAACCGGTACTAAAGGCGTTGGTGGGGCCCTAGCCAGACCACGGTGTGCCACATCCTCTTTAGTACCAATTCGTGGCACGAACCGGTACTAAAGGTTCACAATGAACTGGTACTAATTAGCTCCGCCCGCCTAGATGTTCGAGCCGGCACTAATGGACACATTTGTCCTGGTTTTGTTACAAACCGACACTAATCTGCTTCACATTAGGCCGTTTTTCTACTAGTGCATAGCATTAAACTCTAGGATCCAATCGGTCCCTTACGGAATAGTGCATAAACTGGGGTTCAACTTTCTGTCACTCTCGCAACCCATCATCTAATTGCTACTCCACAATGCATTCCCTTAGGCCCAAAATATGGGGAAGTGTCATGTAGTCGATGTTCACATGACACCACTAAGGGAATCACAACATACATACTATCAAAATATCGAACACATATCAAATTCACATGATTACTTGCAACATGATTTCTCCCGTGGCCTCAAGAACAAAAGTAACTACTCACAAATGATAAACATGTTCATGATCATAGGAGTATTAAATAGCATAATGGATCTGAACGTATAATCTTCCACGAAATAAACCATATAGTAATCAAGTACAAGATGTAATCAACACTAGTAGTCACCCACAAGCACCAATCTATAGTTCCGATAACAAGATTGAATACAAGAGATGAACTAGGGTTTGAGATGAGATGGTGTTGTTGAAGATGTTGTGGAGATTGCCCTCCCCAAAATGGGAGAGTTGTTGGTGATGATGATGACGATGATTTCCCCTCCGGGAGGGAAGTTCCCCCGGCGGACTCGTCCCGCCGGAGGGCAAAAGTGCTCCTGCCCCAGTTCCTCCTCGAGACAGCGGCGCTCCATCCCGAAAGCCTTCTCCTTATTTTTTCTAGGTCAAAATGACTTATGTACAAGAAGATGGGCACCGAAGGTGGGCCGAGGAGGGCACAACCCACCAGGGTGCGCCTGGGCTCCCTGGCGCGCGCAGGTGGTTGGTGCCCACCTGGTGGGCCCCCTCTGGTAGTTATTTGCTCCAATAATTCTTAAATAATCCATAAAAAATCTTCGTGATGTTTCAGCTTGTTTGGAGTTGTGCAGAATAGGTAGCCTGACGTAGCTTTTCCAGGTCCAGATTTCCAGCTGCCGGAATTCTCCCTCTTTGTGTGTTCCTTGTTAAATTATGAGAGAAAAGGCATTAGAATTACTCCAAAAAGCGTTATTACGGATAAAAACATTATAAATAATAGTAAGAAAACATGATGCAAAATGGACATATCAACTTCCCCAAGCTTAGACCTCGCTTTTCCTCAAGCGAAAACTGAAATCGAAAAACATGTCCACATGCTTTGATAGAGAGGTGCCGATAAAAAGAAAATACAGACATAGAAGCATCATGTTGATTATTATAAAAGCAACAAACTTTTATCATACACTTCTCATGAATAAGTAACGGTTCATCACATAATCGAAGTATGAAGCAAAAACTCTATTAAAAACCAACAAACTGTGTTCTGAGTCAACTTTGTAACTACAATTCATCATCTTTTCAGGAAGAGTCATGTGTCGGAGCCTTTAGGAAAGTCCACATACTCAACCATCATATAGTCTTCTATGATTGCTAACACTCACCTTGTACACATGAGCAAAACATTTCAATCACACACATAGAAAGATAGGGGCTTATAGTTTTGCCTCCCAACATACTCACCTCAAGGGTGATGTCAACAATAATAACTCATGCTATCTATATTCAACTGGACATATGTGCCTAGATCTTTCCTCACCACATGATGCTTGCCAAAAGAGAAAAATAAAAAGGAATAGAAGGTAAACTTTGAATCTTTGCATAAAACTAAATACATGAAAGTAAAAGATAGGCCTTTCGCAGAGGGAAGCAGATGTTGACATGCGCTTATTTGTTTGCATGCTCAATCCCTTAGTGTAAGAGAACGTCATGTTGTATTGCCCCTTAAGATGACAACCTTTATTATGAAGTCTGTTTCTTTTATTCTTTGTCATCAGAGTTCGTACAACACTCAATTTTCTCTTACACTAAATGATCTCACATATTTAGAAGCAATTTTTATTGGCTTTTTGCACCGATGACAACTTACTTGAGGGATCTTGGTCAATCCCTAGGTAGGTATGGTGGACACTTGAAAAAGATTTGGGTTTAAGGGTTTCTTGATGCACAATTAGTATCTCTACTTGGTGCGGAATTTTTGGCTAGCAAATATAGGGGCAAGCACCACATGTTGAAGGATCTATGACAATATGACTTCTATGTGAATATAAACAAACATAAACCATTAAGTTGTCTTCCTTGCCCAACGTCAACAATTTTGGCATATAATATTTTGATGAGGGCTCACAATCACAAAAGATTTCTAGGATAGTATATTTATATGAATCTTCTCTTCCCGTATTAATTCTTTCATGAGTTGCATCATTGACTAATGTTGTGTTTGTCAATCTCTAATAAAATTTTGTACTTATACGTTTCCTTATGTGGGGCCATCACCTACCATAGGATTAGTATATGATCTATTGATTTGTTTCCTTTCTTTATTTATTTCCTTTCTCTTTTCCTTTCTTTCTTTATTTGCAACATGAAAGTAAAGAAAGCAAAAACTGCCCAAAATCATAGTTGTACAAAAGAACATATTCTTCTACTTTAAACTCACGCTTTTGAATTCATTTGTCATGCCATCTTTTAACTTTCTCTTTGAATAATTTTTCATTTTCATAAGCTTGGGTTCTCCATTCATCTAATGAGCTTATATCAAATAACCTCTTTTCACCGACAAGTTTGAAATCATAGTTGAGTACTTTAACTGCCCAAAATACTTTATGTTCTAACTCAAGAGGCAAATGACAAGAATTTCCATAACCATTTTATAAGGAGACATACCCATAGGATTTTTATAAACTATTCTATAAGCCCAAAGTGCATCATCTAATTTCTTAGACCAATTCTTCCTGGACCTATTGACAGTTTTTTGCAAAATTAATTTTATTTCTATATTGCTAAGTTCCACTTGACCACTAGACTGAGGATGATAGGGTGATGCAATTCTATGGTTAACATCATACTTGGCAAGCAATTTACGGAAAGCACCATGAAGAAAGTGTGAACCACCATCAGTCATTAAATATCTAGGGACTCCAAACCTTGGGAAAATAACTTCCTTAAGCATTTTAATAGAGGTTTTGTGATCAACACTACTGGTTGGAATAGCTTCTACCCATTTAGTTACATAATCAACAGCAACGAGAATATGTGTATACCCATTAGAGTAAGGAAAATGTCCCATGTAATCAAATCCCCAAACATCAAATGGTTCAATGGCAAGTGAATAATTCATAGGCATTTCTTGACGCTTACCAATATTACCTATTCTTTGACATTCATCACAAGATGAAACATACTTACGGGCATCCTTGTAGAGAGTAGGCCAATAAAATCCAGACTGCAATTGTCGGATCACGGGTTCCGGCAAAACCCTCAAGGTTCGAACACTAGGGTACGCACGAAGATCTCTCTCTCCCTCGATGGCTTGCTCGCTCAAGGATCTCACGGCCTAGCTCGACGAACTCAAAGAACAGAGGGACACAAGATTTATACTGGTTCATGCCACCAATGTGGTGTAATACCCTACTCCAGTGTGGTGGATTGCCTCTAGGGCTGAGGATGAACAGCTACAAGAGAAGAACAACCTCGTGAGGTGAGGTGTTCTTGTGCTTGGTGAGCTGGTCAAGGTTTTGATCCCCCTTGCTATGGAGGTGGCTAGTCCTATTTATAGAGGCCCAGGTCCTCTTCCCAAATATTGAGCGGGAAGGGATCCCACAACAGCCAAATTTGAAGGGGGCAGCTAGTACATCTTATCGTGACAAAAGTAGTCTTCGCCAGCCAAAGGCTTTGGTGGTGATGCCGTCTTGGGCTCCACGGTGACCTCCGTCCTGCCGTCCTGCTAGTCTTGGTCTCGTTGCACCGATATGGAAACCTTTGCCTAATGCCTCAGGACTCCTCACCTGCGCTTGCCCCTTTAGCATCAAAGAGGAAACAAGGACACTGCACGCGCGGTCACCCGCCTGGCGCCTGCCTGGTTGTGATCGTCATGGCTTGCGTCACAGGAACCTCGCGAGGTGTCCCTAGCCTTGATCTCTCCACCCCTCATGAGCCAGCCTAATGAGGCCGCCCCTGAGTAGGTCTTGTGTCGTCCGCCTCGCGTGGCTTGGCCCCTCGCAAGGGCCTTGGGTGCTTGCTGGTGAAGATGGGCCGCACGGGCCCGCTGTTGGAGCCACGCCGTGGGCCGCAGGCAGGCAAGTCTGGGGACCCCCGTTACCAGAACGCCGACAGTAGCCCCCGGGCCCAAGGTGCGTTCGGGCTTGGCTTCGAGGCAAAGCCAAAGGGCAAGTGTGGAGCGCCACAGGCCCCAACAGCCTGCGGGCCTGCTTGACGCGTGGCGATGGATTGGACGTGGGTGTCTCCACTTTCCCACGCTGCCTCGGCAACTGCCCAACTTGACGAGTCCCTGCTGCATGCAAAAAGGGTTATCATTACCTGCGATCGTGGAGGCCGGCAGTTGGCCTCGCTCTGGCTATAAATGGGGGGCGGAGCCCGTTGCCCATCTCTTCTCATTCCGCTCGCTTCTCCTTCCTTGCTTCATTGCTAGCAGCGACACCCATGGCACCGATTCGGAGGTTCTTGTCTGCAGACAAGGCAAAGACCCCCCTCAACGAGCCTGGGCCCCTTCCGCCAAAGAAGAGGCTGGATCACCGCCATGGCGCGGTCGTGAGACCGAAGGTGTCGAGGCCTTGGTGCGACCGGCCACCTCCCGGGTATCCGCTGCCCCTGTGCGCCCGCGCAGAGGGCTCCAAAGGAAGAGACAGCGAGCGGCGCTGCCCACGGCACGGCCGCGGACGCCGTGCCGCGGTGATGCACATTGTCGCCCCGGGAGTCCATGCCATGGACTCCTCGCGTGAGTTCATGATGTGCGCGGCGATGCCCCCGTGCACTTGGATTCGCTTCCCGCAGTTCTTCCCCGCCGAGATGCCGCCGAGGGGCCCCCTCGAGCTTTGGTTGCAGCACGTTGACTGGGATGCCTCGGCGACTGGAGCGGAGGTTGAAGCCGTCTCCCCAGGCAAGATCTTCATGACCCGCGGCTGGGGTGAGGTTGCCCGAGCCTGCCGTTCAGAGAGCGCCCTTGCCATCCACTTTGTGTACGATGGTGCCTCCACCATGTTCTTCAAGGTCTTTGACGAGGAAGGATGCCGCTTGGAGAGCTGCCCAGTAGGGGGTCGCCAGGGTGGTGAAGCAGCCAGCGCTAAACCTGCTATTGGTCCTGCTTGCAGCTCCTCCAATAGTAGTGGCGGCGCTTATGAGTCCAGCGACTCTCTCGAGCCTTACGAGACCCCGGAGATGAGTGACGACAGCTACGTGCCCCCGAGCTCTCGTTGTGCTTAGAGTAGGGCCACATCGTCCAGCCGCCGCCGTCGCTGATCTGGATGGGGTTGGCGCCGGCCTTCGGTGGCCCACTGTTGATGATGGCATCGGCGATCATAGCCAGGGCTTCTTTTCCCTTTTGTTCCCTGCGAGGAATCGAGACGAACCCCGTGGGTGTGTGTAAAGAACTTGTCAGTGTACTAAAGTAGGGGTACCTTAGTACCCCGAACTTGTGCACGGGCGGTTGCAGCATCCCGCGGCAAGGCTCGCCGGGCGCCCGCCAAGACCCCCGGTCATTTCCACTTACTGCCATTCAAGAACAAAGTGTCAACCAAGTAGACGAGGCCCCGGCAAGAGGAGCTCGTCGGGAAGAACAAGGCCCGGCAAGAGGAGCTTGTCGGGAAGGCCAACCAAGGCGCTTCCAGAAAACTTGCCCCGATGCCCCGCGCGTCTCGGCAAGGCCCGACGACTGGCAAGCTTGCTGGCACAACAAGGGAAGGGCCGCGGCAAGGCGCTTGCCGCGGCAAGGCTGCCACCCTGCACCCAAGCACCAGCGCATCCAACGACGTGTCGCCCCAGGGCCATCCCAGGAGCACGTGGCGAGGCGCTGCGCAGCTATGCGGTGCGAGGTGGCAAGCGGAGCTGACAAGGAGGCCATCGTGGCGATCGATGGCGCACCTAACGGTCGTTTGCACTGTTGGGGCGACCGGACGGGCATTAAATGCCCTTGTCCCCTGCCGTCAGAGTTAGGTAGGGGACACTGTTGGTCACTGTTGTACCAACCTGCGCTTTTACCTTTCTACCCCTCTTTCTACACTACCACCTGTTGGTGACCCCCTTAGACTATAAAAGGGAGGCCCATGCGCACGTAGAAAGGGTTCGGGCGGTTCGGAACTTTTCCCCACTAGGGTTCCGCAGGCCGTAAGTTCGACACCACAGCATATCCACACTCTCGAACAAGAGCAAATAAAAATACAAGGCAGCAGTAGGAGTATTATCTCTCCGGAGAGCTCCAAAGCTGGGTAAAATCCCTCGCGCGTGTGACCTCGATCTGCTCTTCGTGCGCCCTCGCCCCCCCTGCCGGACCAGAAGGGGCTCCCTGCCCCATAGGTGTTCGTCCCCACGCACGACATCTTTGGCGCGCCAGGTAGGGGGCGTCGAGTTTGTGCGAACCTGATCCGGTCGCCGTGCGCGCTACATCAACATCTTCATCAACATGCTGCCGAAGAAGAGGGCTTCGGAGGTGGCCGCTCCGTCTACATCGATTCTACCGCCGCCGCAGCAGCAGGCGAGCGGTGGAGAAGATGCCGGCGAAGGAGCGGGCGCCGACGGTGGGACTCACGTCGTCACCAGGTCCAAAAACAAGGTCCCGCAAGCGTCGGCAACCGTGCAGACACCACGCCCTTCTCAGGAGGTGCAAGGTCGACAACGCCCCGGGGCTCCTAGCACCGTGCTCGCGTTGGAGCAGGGCCAAGCTGGTGGGTCGCGGGACGTTCAAGACCAGCATGCACGCCCACATGCTGGCGCGAGCGAGGTACGGTCGCCCGGACGGGGTGTTGCTCCTCCCAATCCAGTTGGGAGTCCGAGCACATCCCGTTCCTCGCGCTGCTCGTCGCCACCGCCACCCAAGACTGCAGAGGAAGCGCTGGCCCGAGCCCAGCTGCTCTTAGATTACCCTCTAGCGCCACACAAGATTGACGACTGGAGGATGACCATTTATAGCCTCATCGGCTTCGCCAACGGCGACAAGCCCCGGAAACCGAGCACATCGAAGCCCTGGCAAGCCGCCCAGGCGCAAGCCGACGCCGACAAGACCGCTGGGGGTGCCACTTCCATGCACTCCCCGCCCTGAAGGCCAAGATCGCCGACTCGCCGGGCCAACCCCGACGCCGACTCCACTGCGTCGTCGGACCCGTGAACCCGCCGCAATCAACGCCAAGTTCTTCAAGAACGACGACACGAGGACGCTCGTACTCGCATCGAGCGCAGAAGAGAAGCGCGACATCAATCCGACCAGCGCGCTGGGCCCACTGTCGATATGCACGCACCGGGGGAACCAGGCGACTTGCCGTACGCGGCAGGTTGCCCTGCATTCACCCGTGAGCTGCGGCAAGTCCAGTGGCCCAGTACCAAGAACTTCAAGCCCGACGTACCCGAGAAGTACAATGGCAGGATACACCCGTCGGAGTTCCTCAGCGTCTACACCATCGCGGTGCAGGCTGCCGGGGGGTGAGACGAGAAGATCCTCGCCAACTACTTCCCGCTGGTGCTCAAGCCCAACGCCAGATCTTGGCTCATGCACTTGCCGAACGGCTCCATCTCTTCATGGGCGGACCTGTGCCATCAGTTTGTCGGCACCTTCACGGGCGGCCACAAACCACATGGCCAGGAGAGCGATTTGCATCTGCTCGTCCAGAAGGAGGGAGAATCCCTGCGCAAGTACATACAGAGATTCAGCCAGGTGCAACGCAACATCCCAGACGTCCACCCTGCTGCGGTTATCAGCGCGTTCCATCAGAACGTGCGCAACCGCCGGATGAGAGAGGAGATGGCGATGTGCAAGATCAGAGATGTCAGTGAGCTATATGCTCTGGCCGACAAGTATGCACGGGCTGAGGAGGGGAGGAAAATCCCCGGAGAGACTACAGGGGCAGAAGAATCTGATAGCGAAGAGGACACCGCCCCGGCAAGGAAGAACCGGAGGCGGAACAACAGAAAGAGAAAAGCTAAGGATGTGCTAGTCGCTGAGCAGTCCGGCAACGAGGGCGGCTCCGGCAAGGCCAAAGCCAATGACTCCGGCGAGGCTGTGGTGGCCGCCGACAAGCAAGACGGCTCCGGCAAGCAGTACTGCAAGATCCATCGCACCAAGGGCCATGATCTCCAAACATGCAAGAAAGTCGAGAAGATGGCGGAGCTACAAAGAGCTGAATATGAGCGCCGCGACAAGGAGAAGGCCCAGAAAGGTGGCGGAGGGGGAAGAAGAAACCCAAGCCCGGCAAGAGTAGCTCTAATGCCTACTCCGGCAAGCGCACCTCTTCGGAGTGCTGCGCTACCGTGGAGGACGCACCATCGAGCTCCACCGGCAAGTGCAAGAAGGCAAAGACAGTTTCACCAAAGGCTAAGTCCGGCAAGAATAGCTCTGGTGCCCACTCCGGCAAGCACACCTCTCCGGAGCACTGCGCTGCCATCGAGGACGTGCCATCGAGCTCCACCGGCAAGTAGAGCATAGAAAGCAACCAGCTTCAAACTTTTGAGTTATGTTCCTTGAGCGTCCGTGCCTTGTATGGAAAACATGTGCGCGGAGGGATCGAATCGTGGCTAAGTTGCGCCCTTGATCTGTTTTCGAGTCCGCTCAACGATACAAGTGCGCTGCAACTAGCCCAACGAGATTTCTTGCCGGAGATAGCACCGCCAGCGGGCTGCTGACGTTCCGCACTCAGCAAGTGTGCTTGTGCCGGCAAGTTTCCCTAAAAAGCGTAAGGATGAAAACATACAAGGGATGGGGTCAAGGACGAAGCACAACTTTGCCGGAGCACAGAAGACAGAAAAGCTAAGTTGCCAAAATTTGGGCGCAGAGCCCAGTCAGTTCTAAGTTTTCTTTTATGTTGTATTCCTTGAAACACCCGTGCCTTGTATGAAAAACCCGTGCGCGGAGGAACCAGCTCGCGGCTATGTTGCGCCCCTGTTTTGTTTCCGAGTCCGCTCAACAACCCAAGCGCGCTGCAACTAGCCCCGACAAGGTTTCTTGCCAGGAGCAACACCGCCAGCAGGCTGCTGATGTTCCGCACTCAGCAAGTGTGTTCGCGCCGGCAAGTTCCCTGAAAAGCGTAGGGTAACAACATACAAGGGATGTGGCGGAGCAAAGGGTGCAACATAGCAAGCCTTGCCGTGGGACGTGCTTTGTATGGAAAACATGTGCGCGAAGGAGCCGGCTCGTGGCTAAGTTGCGCCCTTGATTTGTTTTCGAGTCTGCTCAACAATGAAAGCGCGCTGCAACTAGCCCGACGAGGTTTCTTGCCGGGGCCAGCACCGCCAGCAGGCTGCTGATGTTCCGCACTCAGCAAGTGTGCTTGCGCCGGCAAGCTCCCTAAAAAGCGTAGGGTAAAAACATACAAAGGGTGCAACATGGCAGGCATTGCCCGGAATGAAGTTACATTACAAAAATAACTTATTACGGCGATGTCTAAGTTGTTCTCATAACTGAAATAACAGCGACCAGGAAAGAGCAAAAGGGCGCACTGGCACCCGGGCCCCGGCAAACCAGCATTGCTGGGGGCTGCGGGTACCAAGATTCCTTCACGGCAAGCTAAGGTCCCCGGGGGCTGCGACGTCAGCGGCAAGTGCCAAGATTCACCTCCGACAAGCCAGAGTTGCCGGGGGTTGCGACATCAGATAAGTTTTTCATCCCTCATCATGCATCCTCTTATGGACTGGGGAATGCGAGGCCGCGTCCTTGAACGAGCGTGCCTTGTATGGAAAACCCGAGCGCGGAGGAGCCGAATCGCGGCCAAGTTGCGCCCTTGATTTGTTTTCGAGTCCGCTCAACAATACAAGTGCGCTGCAACTGACCCGACAAGGTTTCTTGCCGGAAACAGCACCGCCAGCGGGCTGCTGATGTTCCGCACTCAGCAAGTGTGCTTGCGCCGGCAAGTTCCCTCAAAGCGTAGGATGAAAACATACAAGGCACAGAATCAAGTAAAGGATGTAACCCGGCAAGCATTCCCCTTTTTCATTAAAAAAACATCCCATTACAGTACAAGTCCATAGAGGATGAAAAACATGAAAGAGAGGATTACAAGTTTTTAATTCAGCTAAGGCCCGAAGGCTTACAAATTGAAAAGATAAGATGCCCGTAATCTCTTTCCTGTTTCTCTCTTTAGGAGGAGGTCAAGGAGGCCCCGGCAAGAGAAGCTTGCCGGGAAGGGCAAAAGGGGCGCCTAGGTGAACTACGGGTGCCAGAAGACACCAAGAGAACATCCCGAGGGCCGGCCAGGGGCTTGGCGGAGGCGGAGGCGCCGGAAGCAGAGCTCGAAGACGGGGCGGCAGGACGTCAGCACGCTGTTGAGGGCACCACGCCTCAGATTCGACTTGACGGCCTTGCCGCCACCCTCTTCCTCTTCCGCAGCGCCCCACGCCACCGCCCAAGGAGAAGACCCCGGGGAGTTCAGAAGGCCAGCGACCCGGATGATGGGGTCGCCGGTGGCGCGCGAGGCGACGGCCAACGCCTAGTCGGGCCCACCGCCATCCTCGTCGTCGCTGTCGCTCTCCTCCTCGCACACTCGCCGAGGGGAGTCTTCGCATCGGAGGAGCTGTCCACGCAGCATCTCGCCCGGGTGCCGGAGTCCCCGAAGACCTTGACGGTGAGAAGGTCGCCCTCCATTAACTTAAAATGGAGGGTGAACCCCGCCGTCAAGCTATGGATGCGGGCGAACGTCTTCCACCCTCGATCAAAATACATCACGCCGGGGGCTGGGGATACGACACTAACTCGCGTGCCGCTGATCCCACAGCCCCTCATGCGCAATTCCAGCATCTCGGGCGGGTCCGGCTCCATCGCGCTCGCGAATGGAGCCGGAAGCCGGAGGCGACGACGAGGTGCCCGGCGCAGCTTGACGAAGAACTCCCAAGGATCGTCCCCGGTGTGGACCGCCTCGAGGAGAGGAGCTGCCGGCGGAGGCGATGGTGGCGCACCGCCCCGGCCACCTCTTCCCCGAGCGCTCCGACCACGTCCTCGACCTCATCCACGACCTCGCCCCCTCCCTCTTCCCCTCGTGGCTGGCTCCGCCACCACCGCGTGGATAGGAGAGGCGCTACTGGTGGCGACCCTCGCCGCCACCGATGAAGGACCAGGGTTCCCTCCCTCCATGGCGGATGAGAGGAAGGGTAGCAGAAGTTGAAGAAAGGAGAAGATGAGGAAGTGCGGGATTTCTGCGCTCCCCTTCCGCCCCTTTTTAAGGAGCGAGGTGGGGGCTCGGCCGCCTCGCTCAGCCAATCAGAGCACGGGGAGAGCAGAGGAACGGGGCCGACCCACCACCTCCACCCATGACGACTCGGTTTCCCACCTTCACCGCCCACGACCCCACGCGCATGGGAGCCGCGTGGCGGGGAGGAGAAGCCGGGGCGACAGATGAAGTGACCTCACCCTGCCCCGTGATCACAGGGGTGGGCTCCTCGAAAACCGCGCACACTACCCACGCCTCCCCCACGACGCCACAATCGACGCGTGCCGTTGCGGGGGGACGCGGTGGAAGCAGAGTGGATTCGGGTGGACCCAGGCCGTGCGTGCCCGTGCACTGTTTTGGGCCTGGCCCAACAGCGCTCGGCACCGTGTGTGGCCCAGGCCCGGGGGCTCCTGTCGGTGTACTAAAGTAGGGGTACCTTAGTACCCCGAACTTGTGCACGGGCGGTTGCAGCATCCCGCGGCAAGGCTCGCCGGGGGCCCGCCAAGACCCCCCGTCATTTCCACTTACTGCCATTCAAGAACAAAGTGTCAACCAAGTAGACGAGGCCCCGGCAAGAGGAGCTCGTCAGGAAGAACAAGGCCACGGCAAGAGGAGCTTGCCGGGAAGGCCAACCAAGGCGCTTCCAGAAAACTTGCCCCGACGCCCCGCGCGTCCCGGCAAGGCCCGACGACCGGCAAGCTTGCCGGCACAACAAGGGAAGGGCCGCAGGAAGGTGCTTGCTGCGGCAAGGCTGCCACCCTGCACCCAAGCACCAGCGCATCCAACGACGTGTCGCCCCAGGGCCATCCCAGGAGCACGTGGCGAGGCGCTGCGCAGCCATGCGGTGCGAGGTGGCAAGCGGAGCTGACAAGGAGGCCATCGTGGCGATCGATGGCGCACCTAACGGTCGTTTCTTTGCACTGTTGGGGCGACCGGACGGGCATTAAATGCCCTTGTCCCCTGCCGTCAGAGTTAGGTAGGGGACACTGTTGGTCACTGTTGTACCAACCTGCGCTTTTACCTTTCTACCCCTCTTTCTACACTACCACATCTTGGTGACCCCCTTAGACTATAAAAGGGAGGCCCATGCGCACGTAGAAAGGGTTCGGGCAGTTCGGAACTTTTCCCCACTAGGGTTCCGCAGGCCGTAAGTTCGACACCACAGCATATCCACACTCTCGAACAAGAGCAAATAAAAATACAAGGCAGCAGTAGGAGTATTATCTCTCCGGAGAGCTTCGAAGCTGGGTAAAATCCCCCGCGCGTGTGACCTCGATCTGCTCTTCGTGCGCCCTCGCCCCCCTTGCCGGACCAGAAGGGGCTCCCTGCCCCATAGGTGTTCGTCCCCACGCACGACAAAACTTGTAACGCTTTTGGCCTAATGCAATATAGCTGTTTGTCCAGTGTTGTGGTTGCGTATCCCGCTTAAGCTAGTCGACCCTTTGCACCCCTCGCGGTAGCCTGACACTCTACGCTGATAGGTCCCAGTCCCCAGACAGGCTGCAGCCGTCGCTGGTATTCTAGGTCGCGATGCCGTGGTCAAGGCTAGGAGGTGAGCGTGAGGTCCGCTGAGAGCTCCCGAGGCGCGATGCTCGGGGGGTCCCATTTAGCGTGCAAGCAGCTACCCAAAGGCCGAAAGGGGGTGAGGTTGCCAAAGCGGAAGCACGTTAGTGAAGCTGGCAAGATATACAGCAGCGCGCCTTTCTTCGACCTGGCTCTCCCTCCTTTTCGTTCTCGCGGCAACTTAGCACTCTACGCCGGCTGGTCCCAGTCCCCAGGTAGGCTTCAGCCATCGCTGGTATGCCAGGTCGCGATGTCGTGGTCAAGGCCAGGAGGTGAGCGGCCTGAGGCCCGGTGAGGGCTCTTGAGGCGTGATGCTCGAGAGGTCCCCCTTGGCGTGCAAGAAGTTCCCTGAGGCCAAAAAAGAGGGTTGCACTGCCGAAACAAGGCGACGAAAGCTAAACATCCTGTGTAATAGCGCTGGGCTTGACTTGAATATATGACTTATCTCGGTGATCTTGGTTCGATTCCTTGTGCTGCACCTGTCTCGTGCGTCGACGGCCATAGCGTAGCCAGGCTAGGCCCGCACAAGCCTCTCCCTCTTCTCCCCACTCTTCTATGTGCTCTACGTCCTTAGGTCCCGGCCCTCGAGCAAGCTCAGCCGCCGCTGGTATGCCAGGTCGTGATGCCGTGGTCAAGGCCAGGGGTGAGGGCTGTAGAGCCAGTAGGAGCTCCTGAATCGCGATGCTCAGGAGCCCCCCTTCTAACGCGCAAGCGAATTACATGGGAGAAGAGAGAGACGTGGTACCGCCTGTTGTTCTCCTTGGGAGGTTCCTGCAGGTTAGCACGAGGAGGGACGCTGATTGCCCTTGTGATTGCCGGTCCATCGCTGGTTGCTCCACAAGAAGGTGAGGGCACTGAGGGCCTGGTGAGGTGACCTGCGCAGGGCGTGCCGCGAGTCAGAGCTCGACCGATCAGATTTGTCGATGCTGCAGGGACGGGCCGAGCACAAGCGTCGGGCCAGCATGAGCAGCTCCGGTGGTGGGTGATAATCAAGCAGGTGATAATCATAGATAGATCATGCATGAAAAGTGAACTAGCTTAGGTAAATGCAGGAACGATACATGCCACTGGGTCGAACCCGAGCCTCCTGGGAATGATGCAGCCCGAGGGGCGCTCCCAGCAGAGTAAGCTAAAGACGCAAAAGGATACATGCCACAGGGACTGGCCCATGCGGCCTGGGAATGATGCAGCCTGAGGGGCGTTCCCAGCTAAATGAACTTGGAAGTTGTCACCTGGTTTAGTTGTCGAAGAGATGTCGGGGCAGCTGCAGATGCGTGGTGAAGGGGTCGCTGCTCATGAGGCTTCGGGACCCTGAGCCTCAGGAGGCCCTGGGGGTCCAGGCGGTTCCTTGAGGACTGTCTCCATCTCCGCCAGGACTGCGTGGTGCCTGGCCTCCTAAGCCACCAGGATGCTTCGCAGACTGCATTGGAAGGCGGCCGCCATGCTCGGCAGGCCAAACGGCATGCGAACATAACTGTGAGGTGGGCCCTTACATCGTCCCACGCGTGAAGGCCAAAAGCGCTCCTGAGACGCAGCCCGGTTGAGCCCTGGGATATCGATGCAGACACGCAACCCTCCATCCTCTCCTAGATGGGGAGCCACGCTAGGTGGGCGGCGATCACCACGCATGGCCCTTGCATCCTGCAGCTCCTGAGTGATCTTGTTGATGAACTCCTGAGGACCGGGCACTCCTTGCCTGGTTCCCTCCTGAGGGAAACATGCAGCAAAGCACGCCTCCATGTGGTGCCCGAGCGCCTCCCTCGTGTGAGGTCTGAGGCCCTCCAGAAGAGAGCCCCCGAGCCTTGCCTGAGGAGGGCGTCGGGCGCGCCTTCCTATGCGCAAGAGGGAGGCGCCCCATCCGTGGGCACTGGTCCTGAGGTGGTGCTGCTGGAGACGCCGCTCTCTTGAGGCCCTGCATGGAGCTGCTTCTTCTTCTTCCTGGGGACGGCCTCAGGAGGGTATAGGATTACTTCATTGTCTGGGTCCTCGATCGTTGCAGCTTGGTAAGCGCGCTCGAGTGAGCACACCGCATTCTTCTCTTCGCAGGGGACTGTGATGATCCCGCTGCTTCCTGGCATCTTTAGGACATTGTATCTGTGATGGGTTACCGCCATGAACTTGGCCTGGGCCGGATACCCAAGGATGGCGTTGTAGGGAAGACGATTGTGGGCGACGTCGAAGTCGATGAGCTTGGTGCGGTAGTTGTTGCGTTGGCCGAAGGTGACCGGAAGGCGGATCTATCCAATTAGGGTGGTGGAGCCGTCAGTCACTCCTGAGAAAGGCTTGGTAGGCTGTAGCTGATCATATGGCACTTGGAGGCTGTCAAATGTCTTGACGGACAGGACATTGAGTCCCGCGCCGCCGTCGACGAGGGTCTTGGTGACTTGAACGTTGCTGATGACGGGCGAACAGAGCATCAGGAGGGCACCGGCAGTTGCCGCGCACTTTTAAAGAACATGCGGTTCCCCCATGTTTCGTTTTGGTAATTGATGACAATCTCTATGGACTAATGGTTGTCTTGAGTTATATTTGAAGGATTTGTCCATAGGCTTTTCTTGGAGTCCATTTGTTGGTTTCAAGGAGAGTTTGTGATGACCACGGTGCTATTAAGGAATTATCCAAAGATCGGTCATGTGATTGTTGAGCTTATTGCAAGCATGTCTTGAAGAAGAAGATTGTGTGATCATTCATATCTACCTTCAAGACATCATTCAAATGAAGAGAGTTGAAAAGATTCAACACACAAAGCGCACAAGATGTACCGAGGGATCAAGTGATCCCATGGTATGGTAAGCATTGTCCATTGCACTTTGTGTACTAACCCATGGTCTATGTGAGAGTTCTATGTGGGGTTAGGTACGTGTCCATGGGCTTGCGTCAAGAGGAAGATATCATACAACCCATGGAAAGGATGACATCAAGTGGTGATCGTCATCAAGATTGCCGTGTGCAAGTTCAAGTGGAGCATCACGAAGAGATCAAGTGCTTGAATCTTGCCATCCATTATGGTGTCAATGGACTTTTGAAGATGTGCCGGAGAGTGGCTCATTCATAGTGGACTATGGGGGAGCAATCATCTAGTCTTCATCGAGCCAACGCAATCAAGAAAGGTGGTCCATCTTGAGGGAGTCAAGATCGTCATCATGTAGCTCAAGTGGACCATGTGCAAAGGCAAAGTTTTGGCCTTGATAGGTTTTCTATTTTACTTGTCTCGTGGTGGTAGTTGGGAGACCGGGTTATAGGATCGTTTGCCATACTATCAAGGGGGGCTCTCAAGTTGGTTGCTTGATCGTATCGTTCGTAGAGAGCTCAAACCATTGCATCCTTGCATCATGTTTCTTGGTTCTTGTTTGATTCTCTTTGTGAGTCTTAGAGCTTATGGTCATCTTGATGACAAGCTTGAGTTCATCGAAAACGGAGTTTGCATGCGTCTTCTATGATGTTTTTGGTGTTGGAGGTTTTACCGGTCTTATCCGAGGAAGGGTTCTCACCATTTTCTTTTGGGCCTTTTCTCATTTGCTTATTATTGTTATTTCTATCAAGATTGTGTTAGCCCTTGTCGCTAGCTTTCCAACAAACTTGGTTTCATCGAATTCGGAGTCCGTTTGCAAAAGTTGTGGCAGTTTTGGTGTTCTGAAAAGGCTGCAGTGGTACTACCGCGAATTGGAGCGGATATAATTTTTTACTACCGCTCCAGAGCGGTACTACCGCAGCTCCTACAGCGGTAGTACCACTCTGGACCAAAAACCTCGTCCCAAGTCCTGCGGAGGTAGGTACGGAAGTAGTTTTTTGTACCGCAAGCGGTAGTACCGCGATCCCTAGCGGTAGTACCGTGAGGACGAGCAGTAGTACCGCTCTGTGCGGGTTGTGAGCATAACAGTTGGATTTTTTCCCAGCTATAAAAGGGGGTCTTCTTCCCCATTGAACCTAATCCTTGGAGCTCGTGTTCTTCCCCCATTGTTGACCTTCTTCGAGCTTGCTAACTCTCAATCCCTCCAATGATTCTTGCTAGTTCTTGAGGGAAAAGAGAGAGGAGATCTAGATCCATGTTTCCACCAATCACTTTCTCCTCTAAGTGAGGGGAACCCCTTGGATCTAGATCTTGGAGTTCTTCGTGTTCTTCTTTCGTTCTTCCTCTCATTTTCCTCCCTAGCATTAGTTGCTTTGGTGGGATTTGGGAGAGAAGGACTTGGGCACTCCGTGTGCCCTTGCCATTGCATTTGGTGCATCGGTTTGAGTTCTCCACGGTGATACGTGGAAGTGAAGATTGAGAAGCTTATTACTCTTGGGTGTTTGGGCACCCTAGAGCTTGTTCCTCTTGGGTGCCTTGGCACCCTAGACGGTTGGTGGTGTTCGGAGCTCAATCATTGTGGTGTAAAGCTCCGGGCAAGCGTCGGGGTCTCCAACTAGGTTATGGAGATCGCCCCGAGCAATTTGACGGGTTCCGGTGACCGCCCCCAAGGGTTGCCAAAGTGTACGAGCTCGGTGACCGCCCCCAAGGGTCGCCATTTGTACGGGTTCGGTGACCGCCCTCAAGGGTCCCTTAGTGGAATCATGACATCTTGCATTGTGCGAGGGCGTGAGGAGATTACGGTGGCCCTAGTGGCTTCTTGGGGAGCATTGTGCCTCCACACCGCTCCAAACGGAGATTAGCATCCGCAAGGGTGTGAACTTCGGGATACATCGTTGTCTCCGTGTGCCTCGGTTATCTCTTACCCGAGCCCTTTACTTATGCACTTTACTTTGTGATAGCCATATTGTTCTTTGTCATATATCTTGCTATCACATAGTTGCTTATCTTGCTTAGCATAAGTTGTTGGTGCACATAGGTGAGACTAGTTGTTATAGGTTTTGTGCTTGACAAATTAACCGCTAGGTTTATTCCGCATTTGTTCAACCCTCTACCGTAATTGTTTTAAAACGCCTATTCAACCCCCCCTCTAGGCGACATCCACGATCTTTCACACTTGAGCTGGTCAGCTGAGCTGAAGGTGATGGCGCATTTGGACCACCTGAGTGGGCACGTGGCTTCGAGCCTGGGGAGGGCCGCGTTCACCTCGCGAGCTTGAAGAGGTGTTGAGAGGCTGGGGCCTGCGCACCGCCCAAGATGCAGGCAATGGTGCGAGGCTCCTGGAAGCCCCCAGCACCCTCGTCCTAGTCGTCATTCCTTCTTGGTGGTGGCGGTAGAGGAGGAAGGCCGGGCGGTCCTCACGAGGCTGATCCCTCCAAATGCCCTCGCGAGGTTGGTCATGCCAGTGGTCCTCACGAGGCTGGTCGCACCACTCTTGGCACGGGGCGCGGTCGTCCCAGCGTCCTCCGCCTCGTCCTCTGCCTCGTCCTCCTCCTCGGCCGTAGCCCCGGTCATTGCGCTCGGGGCGTCGGCCAAAGCGTCCATCTCAAATGGCCCTGAGCTCTTGACAGTCCTTGGTATTGTGGTTGTGCACGTTGTGGAAGGCGCAGAATGGATGGCTGCTCCTGGATGACTCCGGGTGGTTGCGGCCACGCTTCACCTCCGGCTCGGCTGTAAGCACGGCCGCGCCCTTGCGTTTCACGTCCTTTACCTTGGCCTTCTTGTCTTCTGGTTCTGCCATCGGGAGCTCGACAAGGGAGAGACGCCCTTCCTCGGCTCTCACGCACTTGGTCGCCAGGTTGAACAGCTCCAAAGACGTGCACAGGTCTTCATGGATAGCGAGCTCCACCTTCATCTTGACGTCGCGGACGCCGTCAGAAAATGCGGAGATGATGGCCTCGTCCGTCACCTTGGGGATCTTGAGGCAGGAGCAGTTGAAGCACTGGATGTATTTCTGCAGGGTTTCTCCGGGTTGCTGCTTGATGCGGCGCAGGTCACCTGCGGCCGGCGGGCGGTCGCGGGTGCCCTGGAAGTTGGCGACGAAGCGGTCGCGCATCTCACCCCAGGAGGAGATGGATCCCACAGGCAGGTTCAGGAGCCACGAGCATGCGCCGTCCTTGAGAGCCATGGGGAACCAGTTCGCCATGAATTTTTCGTCGCCGTTGGCCGCCTCGATGTTTAGCTCTTAGAGCTGCAAGAACTCCGCAGGGTCAAGTGTGCCGTCGTAATGCGGGGCAGGTCGGGCTTGAACTTCCCGGGCCAGATGACGTTGTGCAGCTTGGGGGTGAAGGCGCGACAGCCTGCTGTGGTCGCTGGAGCTCGTTGCGGAGGCGGAGGCTGGTCTTGATATCCGTGCACAGTCGCCACGGGCGGTGCACGGTCTTGATGTGGTGGCGCAGGGAGTGCAGGGGCGTCCTGCTGTGGCCGAGGGACCTCATGGCAGCTTCCTTCTTCACGCACAAGCACCCTGCACGGGGGATCACCCCTAGGGGCCGCGCGTCTTGGCACGGTCTTGATGTGGAGGCGGTGGAGGCACTCCGTGGGCCACATTGCCTGCGGCCGGGGGTGGACGAGGCAGCGAGAGCGATGGTGCAGGAGAGCCCCTAGAAGCACTGACGAGCTCGGCGATGCGGTCCAGCCACTCCTCGTAGAGTCATCGACTGGGCGGTAGCGTAGGAGCTCACGTGTCGTGAGCAGTGCGGCCCGCGCATCCACGGGCTCGCGACGAGCGTGAGACGATGAACCGGCGGGAGTCAGTGACATGGTTACGGTGCGGTCGTCCCGCCGCACGGAGGGATGCAGAGAGGATGCCTGCTGCTCGTTCCCCACCGGACTGGTGGCGGCGTTGACGACGAGTGACAGAGAACGACGGAGAGGCCCGCCGACAGGAGTCGTCTGGGCAACACGGGCAGCAAGGGCGGCCCGGCGCTCAGCGCGAGCTCGGCGAGCGTCGGCCATGGGACTATGAAGGACGACGGAGCGCGGATCGATGGAAAGAAAGCTTCGGCACACCCCCTACCTGGCGCACCAAATGTGGATCACGCGTTCCGGCAAAACCCTCAAGGTTCGAACACTGGGGTGCGCACAAAGATCTCTCTCTCCCACGATGGCTCGCTCGCTCAAGGATCTCACGGCCTAGCTCAATGAACTCAAAGAACAGAGGGACACAAGATTTATACTGGTTTGGGCCACCGATGTGGTGTAATACCCTACTCCAATGTGGTGGATTGCCTCTCGGGCTGATGATGAACAGTTACAAGAGAAGAACAGCCTCCTGAGGTGAGGTGTTCTTGTGCTTGGTGAGCCGGTCAAGGTTTTGATCCCTCTTGCTATGGAGGTGGCTAGTCCTATTTGAGGCCCGGGTCCTCTTCCCAAATATTGAGCAGGAAGGGATCCCACAACGGCCAATTTGAAGGGGGACAGCTAGTACAGCTTATCCTGACAAAAGCAGTCTTCACCTACCAAAGGCTCTGGTGGTGACGCCGTCTTGGGCTCCATGGTGACCTCCGTCCTGCCGTCCTGCTGGTCTTGGTCTCGTTGTTGCCCGATGCCTCGGGACTCCTCGCCTGCGCTTGCCCAAGCACCAAAGATGAAACAAGGACACTGCATGCGCGGGCGCCCGCCTGGCACCCACCTAGTTGTGGTCGTCTTGGCTTGCGTCACAGAAACCTCGCGAGCTGTCCGTAGCCTTGATCTCTCTGCCCCTCGTGAGCCAGTCTGATGAGGCCGCCCCTGAGGACATCTTGTGTCGTCCGTCTCGCGAGGCTTGGCCCCTCGCGAGGGTCTTGGGTGCTTGCTGGTGAAGATGGGCCGCACGGGCCCACTGGTGGAGCCACGCCATGGGCGGCAGGCAGGCAAGTCTGGGGACCCCCGTTCCCAGAATGCCAACAGCAATACCTTGTGAGCAGTTCTATCCCCAGCATGATGCCGTCCATAAGCTTCAGAGTGACATTTCCGTAGGAATTGTTCCTGTTCATGCTCAGGTACACAACGTCTAATAATACCATCTACTCCTTCTTTATAAAGATGTGGGTCATCCCAAAAGTAATGTCTTAAATCGTAGAAGAATTCTTTTCTTTTGTTGGTATGTAAATCTAGGTGGTAAATATTTAGCAACAATGTAATTAGCATAGTTAGCATACCAAGAAGTATTATTAGCAACATTTATTGCAGCTAATTGCTCATCGGGAAAACTATCATAAATAGGTAGTGGGCCATCAAGCACATTTTCAAGCATATTTTGATGAGGGCTCACAATCACAAAAGATTTCTAGGATAGTATATTTATATGTGAATCTTCTCTTCCCTTATTAATTCTTTCATGAGTTGCATCATTGACTAATGTTGTGTTTGTAAATCTCTAACAAATTTTTCTACTTATACTTTTCATTGTGTGGTGCCATCACCTACCATAGGATTAGTATATGATCTATTGATTTGTTTCCTTTCTTTATTTATTTCCTTTCTCTTTTTCTTTCTTTATTTCTTTCTTTATTTGCAACATGGAAGTAAAGAAAGAAAAAAAGTCAAACTAAACTTTATTATATAACTGGCACACGATTAGAAGGATAGATCACTAAGCAAGCTAACAAATAAGGAAGGATCGAACTAACTTTATTTCATCTAAAGCAAAAGATCGAACTAAGATAAGTAAAAGCAAGAGGATAGTAGGATGATACGATATCAGGGCACCTCCCCCAAGCTTGGCAGAACCCAAGGGGAGTGCCCATACCCGATACTCAGTTCTTCTTTGGTGGTGAAGAAGATGGTGGTTATGATGACAATTGTGCCTTCAATGTTTTCGTATTGTAGTTGAGGAGAGCAATTTCCTCCTTTAAATCATCGACCTCCAACTCTAGCTTCAAGATCTTGTCACATAAGTCTCCTTTGCTAGTCTGCCGAAAACGAGAAGGAATAGATCGGTTATTAGACCGGTTAGCTCTCTTAGGGAGACTGGACTTCTTGAACTCTATGTGCATGTCTCCAGGTTGAGGTAGAAGGACATCCTCCTCCTCGGATCTTGTATCATCAATCCTCATCAGGTGAGCATCCTCCGCATCATCAGTAGTTCGACCATAAGGAGATAGGAACCCATAGGTCTTTGGGTCAGTGATGAGGTGTGAGACATAGCTCTCTCCGTCAGAGTCTTGAGACAACATATTCTCAGAACTGTGCAAAAAGCAGCAAGGAAAGAGAACAGAGGATTTCTCTGTGATACGGTGGTTAACAGGTTCGGGAAGTATATATAGATTTTTTATCTTGGAGGACAAGCATATGGAAGAAAAACGGAGTACGGGAGGTGTCCTAGGTGGGCACATCCCACCTGGGCGCGCCTGGCAAACCTGGCGCGCCCTGGTGTCTTGTGCCCACTAGGGGACGCTTCCTTGAAGTTTCTTTATTTCCAAAATTCTAAAATATTCCAAAACTGATGAAAATATTTTTGCGGATTTTTCGGAGTCCGTTTACTTACTGTATCACATACCTCCTTATTTTCACGATTTTGGAGTGTTCCAGAAGGACTCTTTTATGTGTTCTTTCGGTGTCAAAGTTTGGACAATATTACTTTCAACATTAATAGGCATACCTCAGATATAATGCTTTATTCGTTGCCATTGACAACCTTCGGGTTAGTACCTTCGGAATTATATATTTTGATGGCTCCAGACCGGTAAACCTCCTCGATGACATATGTGCATTTCCATTTTGAGAGGAGCCTTCCTGCAAAGAATCTAAAACGAGATTTGTACAAAAGAACATGTTCTCTGACTTTAAACTCACGCTTTTGAATTCTTTTGTCATGCCATCTTTTAACTTTCTCTTTGAATAATTTTTCATTTTCATAAGCTTGGGTTCTCCATTCATCTAATGAGCTTATATCAAATAACCTCTTATCACCGGCAAGTTTGAAATCATAGTTGAGATCTTTAACTGCCCAAAATGCTTTATGTTCTAACTCAAGAGGCAAATGACAAGCCTTTCCATAAACCATTTTATAAGGAGACATACCATAGGATTTTTATAAGATGTTCTATAAGCCCAAAGTGCATCATCTAATTTCTTAGACCAATTCTTCCTGGACCTAATGATAGTTTTTTGCAAAATTAATTTTATTTCTCTATTGCTAAGTTCCCCTTGTCCACTAGACTGAGGATGATAGGGTGATGCAATTCTATGGTTAACATCATACTTAGAAAGCATTTTACGGAAAGCACCATGAATAAAGTGTGAACCACCATCAGTTATTAAATATCTAGGGACTCCAAACCTTGGGAAAATAACTTCCTTAAGCATTTTAATAGAGGTGTTGTGATCAACACTACTAGTTGGAATGGCTTCTACCCATTTAGTTACATAATCAACAGCAACCAGAATATCTGTATATCCATTAGAGGAAGGAAAAGGTCGCATGTAATCAAATCCCCAAACATCAAATGGTTCAACGGAAAGTGAATAATTCATAGGCAATTCTTGATGCTTATCGATATTACCTATTCTTTGACATTCATCACAAGATGAGACATACTTGCGGGCATCCTTGAAGAGAGTAGGCCAATAAAATCTAGACTGCAATACCTTGTGAGCAGTTCTATCCCCAGCATGATGCCCTCCATAAGCTTCAGAGTGACATTTTCGTAGAATTTGTCCCCATTCACGCTCAGGTACACAACGTCTAATAATACCATCTACTCCTTTATAAAGATGTGGGTCATCCGAAAAGTAATGTCTTAAATCATAGAAGAATTTTTTTTTCTTTTGTTGGTATGTAAAGCTAGGTGGTAAATATTTAGCAACAATGTAATTAGCATAGTCAGCATAGCAAGGAGTATTGTTAGCAACATTTATGCAGCTAACTGCTCATCAGGAAAACTATCATCAATAGGTAGTGGGTCATCAAGCACATTTTCAAGCCTAGACAAATTATCAGCTACGGGGTTCTCAACTCCATTTCTATCAATGATATGTAAATCAAATTCTTGTAACAAGAGAACCCAACAAATAAGTCTAGGTTTAGCATCTTTCTTTTCCATAAGATATTTAATAGCAGCATGGTCTGTGTGAACAGTTACTTTGGAGTCAACAATATAAGGTCTAAATTTATCACAAGCAACACCACTGCTAAGAATTATTTTTCAGTAGTAGCATAATTTCTTTGAGCACTGTCTAGAGTTTTACTAGCATAATGAATAACATTCAATTTATTATGAACTCTTTGTCCTAGAACAGCACCAACAGCATAATCATTAGCATCACACATAATTTCAAAAGGCAAGTTCCAATCAAGTGGTTGAATAATAGGTGCAGAAATTAAGGCTTTCTTGAGTGTTTCAAAGGCTTCCAAACAATCATCATCAAAAACAAAAGGAATATCCTTCTGCAAGAGATAAGTAAGAGTCCTAGAAATTTTAGAAAAGTCTTCGATAAATCTCCTATAGAAACCAGCATGACCTAGGAAACTATGAATACCTTTGATGTCCTTGGGACATGGCATTTTCTAAATGGCATCAACCTTAGCTTGGTCCACTTCAATACCTCTTTTAGAAATTTTATGACCCAAGACAATGCCTTCATTAACCATAAAGTGGCACTTCTCCCAATTCAAGACAAGATTTGTTTCTTCACATATCTGCAAAACTCGATCAAGATTGCTTAAACAATCATCAAAAGACTTCCCATAAATAGAAAATTCATCCATGAAAACCTCAACAATATTTTCACCAAAAATCAGAGAATATAGCAATCACACATCTTTGAAAGGTAGGAGGTGCATTACATAAACCAAAAGGCATACGTCTATAAGCATAGGTTCCAAAAGAACAAGTAAAAGTGGTCTTTTCTTGATCAGGTTGTGAAACAGGTATTTGTGAAAAGCCAGAATATCCATCAAGGAAGCAAAAGTGTGTGTGCTTAGGTAATCTTTCAAGCATTTGATCAATAAAAGGCAAAGGGTAATGATCTTTTCTAGTTGCTTTGTTTAATTTTCTAAAATCAATTACCATTCTATAACCTGTAACAATTCTTTGTGGAATGAGTTCATTCTTATCATTAGGAACAACAGTAATAACTCCTTTCTTAGGGATACAATGAGCAGGACTTACCCATCTACTGTCAGCTATAGGATAGATTATACCTACTTCCAGAAGTTTTAATATTTCCATTCTTACCACCTCTTTCATCTTTGGATTTAATCGTCATTGGTGATCAACAACGGGTTTAGCATCAGGTTCCATATTAATTTTGTGCTGACATAGATTGGGACTAATGCCCTTTAAATTATCAAGAGTATATCCAATAGCAGCTCGATGCTTCCTTAGAACTTTCAATAATCTTTCTTCTTCATGTTCTGAAAGGTTAGCACTGATAATAACATGATATATCATCTTTTCATCAAGATAAGCATATTTCAAAGTGCCTGGCAATTGTTTTAATTCAAACACAGGATCACCTTTAGGTCGAGGAGGACCTCCTAGAGTTTCAATAGCAAGTTGTGTTTAAGTAGAGGATGTTGTTCAAAGAAAATCTTATCTATTTCATTTCATTCATGCATATGTGAATCATTTTCATGGTCTAGCAAATATTGTTCTAAACGATTAGTAGGTGGCACAATAATATAAGCAAGACCAATTAATTCATCCTTACTAGGTAATTCTTTTTCATGAAGTTTTCTACTAAACTTGGAAAAATTAAACTCATGAGACTCATCACCAAAACTAACTCCGACAGTTTGTTTCTTACAATCTATGTTAGCATTAACTGTATTCAAGAAAGGTCTACCAAAAATAATGGGACAATAATCATCTTGTGGGCAACCAAGAACAAGAAAATTAGTAGGGTATTTTATTTTCCGGCACAAGACTTCAACATCTCTAACAATCCCAATTGGTGATATGGTGTCTCTCTTAGCAAGTTTAATAGTGACATCTATTTCTTCTATCTCAGTAGGTGCTATGTCTTTCATAATTTCTTGATATAAAGTGTAAGGAATAACACTCACACTAGCACACATGTCACATAAACCTAGATAATAGTGATCTCCTATTTTAACTGAGATGACAGGCATGCCAACAACGGGTCTATGTTTATCTTTTTATCAGGTTTAGCAATTCTAGCAGCTTCTTCACAGAAATAAATAACATGCCCATCCATGTCTTCTTCCAAGAGATCTTTAACCATAGCTATGCTAGGTTCTACTTTAATTTGTTCAACAGGTTTAGGTGTTCTAACATAGATTTTGTTAACCATAGTTGAAACTTTAGCATGTTCCTTTATCCTAACAGGGAAAGGTGGTTTCTCAATATAAGCAGAAGGGACGACTGGATCAACATTATAAAGTATAGTTTCTTCTTTAACTTGTACCGGTTCTTTAATTTCTTCTTTAATAGGTGGGTGATATTTAAACCACTTCTCTTTAGGGAGTTCCACATGAGTAGCAAATGATTCACAAAAGGAGGCTACTATCTCAGAGTCAAGTCCATATTTAGTACTAAACTTTTGAAAAGCATCGGTATCCATAAAAGATTTAGCCCAATCATACTTAAGTTTAATACCTGACTCTTTACCTTCGTCGAGTTCCCCATATTTAGAGTTGCGTTTAATTCTTACCAAAAGATCCCGCCGGAATTCAGTGGTCTTCTTCATAAAAGAACCAGCACAAGAGGTATCAAGCATGGTTTGATCATTACGAGAAAGCCGAGCATAAAAACTTTGAATAATAATTTCTCTTGAGAGATCATGATTGGGCATGAATATAACATTTACTTAAGCCTCCCCCAAGCTAGAGCGATACTTTATCCTTCACGAAGCCAAAAATTATATATATAATTCCGATCATAATGAACTAGATGCATAGGATAAAAAAATTGGTGGAACTCCAATTTCAAACAATTCCAATTCCATGATCCAATATCATCGCATAGCCTATACCATGCCAATGCTTTTCCCTTCAAAGATAAAGGAAAAACCTTTTTCATCACCTCATCTCCGGGTAGCCCTGCGAGCTTAAACAATCCACAAATTTGTTCCACATATATTAAGTGCATATCAGGATGTTCTGTTCCATCTCCTGCATAAGGGTTAGCTAGCAGTTGTTCTATCATACCTGAAGGAATTTCATATTCAATATTTTCAGTAGGTGCAGTAGGTTGAGGGGTATCTAATTATGGTTCCCGACGAGGTGAAGATACCCTGAACAAACCCCTCAAAGGATTGTTTTCCATAGTAACAAGTGACATAAAATTTTAGCACACTATATAAATGTTTCCTTACCGAATTCCACTTACCAAAGGCGCTTCACTCCCCGGCAACGGCGCCAGAAAATAGCCTTGATTACCCACAAGTATAGGGGATCAATTGTAGCTCTTTTCGATAAGTAAGAGTGTCGAACCCAACGAGGAGCAGAAGGAAATGACAAGTACTTTTCAGTAAGGTAATGTCTGCAAGTGCTGAAATTGTAAGTAGCGGGTAGTTTGATAGCAAGATAATTTGTAACAAGCAAGTAACGATAATAGTAACAAGTATGCAACAAGGTAGCCAAATCCTTTTGAGGCAAAGGACAAGCCAAAACGGTCTCTTATGATAAGCAAAACGGTCTCTTATGATAAGCAAAGCATTCTTAAGGGTACACGGGAATTTCATCTAGTCACTTTCATCATGTTGGTTCGATTTGTGTTCGCTACTTTGATAATTTAACATGTGGATGGACCAGTGCTTAGGTGTTGTTCTTACTTGAACAATCCTCCTACTTATGATTAACCCTCTCGCAAGCATCCTCAACTACGAGAAAAGTATTAAGAATAAATTCTAACCATAGCATTAAACTCTAGGATCCAATCGGTCCCTTACGGAATAGCGCATAAACCGGGGTTTAAGTTTCTATCACTCTTGCAACCCATCATCTAATTTCTACTCCACAATGCATTCCCTTAGTCCCAAAATATTGTGAAGTGTCATGGTCGACGTTCACATGACACCACTAAGGGAATCACAACATACAAACACCAAACACATATCAAATTCACATTATTACTTGCAACATGATTTCTCCCATGACCTCAAGAACAAAAGTAACTACTCACAAATGATAAGCATGTTCATGACCAGAGGAGTATTAAATAGCACAATGGATCTGAACATATATTCTTCCAAATAAACCATATAGTAATCAAGTACAAGATCTAATCAACACTACTAGTCACCCACAAGCACCAATCTATAGTTCCGGTAACAAGATTGAATACAAGAGATGAACTAGGGTTTGAGATGAGATGGTGTTGTTGAAGATGTTGATGGAGATTGCCCTCGCCAAGTTGGGAGAGTTGTTGGTGATGATGATGACGATGATTTCTCCCTCCGGGAGGGAAGTTCCCCCGGGGGAATCGCTCCGCCGGAGGGCAAAAGTGCTCCTGGCCAAATTCCGCCTCGATACGGTGGCTCTCCGTCCCGAAAGACTTCTCCTTATTTTTTCTAGGTCAAAATGACTTATGTACCAGAATATACTGAAAGGGGGCCCACCAGGAGGGCACCACCCACCAGGGTGTGCCTGGGCTCCCTGGCGCGCCCATGTGGGTTGTGCCCACCTAGTGGGCCCCCTCTAGTAATTATTTGCTCCAATAATTCTTAAATAATCAATAAAAAATCTTCGTGAAGTTTCAGATTGTCTGGAGTTGTGCAGAATAGGTGGCCTGGCATAGCTTTTCCAGGTCCAGATTTCCAGCTGCCGGAATTCTCCCTCTTTGTGTGTTCCTTGTAAATTATGAGAGAAAAGGCATTAGAATTAGTCCGAAAAGCATTATTATGGATAAAAACATTATAAATAACAGTAAGAGAATAGGATGCAAAATGGATGTATCAGTATGGAACACTTGGGTCATCTTATGGATCTCGAACCAAGGATGACAAAACTTAGATCCTTGCTTTATGCCTAGCTAAGGGCGTAAAACTATAACGCTTGTTGGGAGGCAACCCAATGAATAAAATTTATTTTTGCTTTTTTGCTTTTTGTTTTTGTGTGTTTGCACAATTATGCTACCAGTATGATTGTGCTTTTTGTGTTTTAATTAGTGTTTGTGCCAAGTAGAACCAATAGGATCTTCTTGGGTGATAGTTGTTTGATCTTGCTCAAAAAGACAGAAATTTTACGCCCATGAAAACAATTCTCATTTGTTATCAGAAAGAGCTTTCCCCTGATTCTTTTTGCAGAAGATTAATAATTACCCTGGGCGTCCTATTTTTCAGAATTTTTGGAGTTACAGAAGTATTCAAAAAAGTCAGATTGCTACAGACTATTCTGTTTTGACAGATTATGTTTTCTTTGTGTTGTGTGCTTATTTTGATGGCTCTATGGTTTTTTTTGATGAGTTTTTGCCATAGAAAAGTTGGAATACAGTAGATATAATACAAAAACAAAATATGAATTGGTTTGATGCAATACTTACAGTAGTGGTTTGCCTTTTATACTAACGGATCTCACGAAGGTTTTGTTGAGTTTTGTGTGATTGAAGTTTTCAAGTTTTGGGTTATCTTACGATGGATGAAGGAAGGATGGAAGAGACTAAGCTTGGGGATGCCCTGGCATCCCAAGCTATTATCCAAACATGAGCAACCAACTAAGCTTGGGGATGCCCCCGAGTGGCATCCCCGCTTTCTTCGAACGACTATCGGTATTTTACTCGAGACTATATTTTTATTCGTCACATGATATGCGCTTAGCTTGGAGCGTCTTGTATGATATGAGTCTTTGCTTGTTTTATTTTGTGTTTTAAGTCATCAATCCTTTCTGGACATGAAGGAAATATGCCCTAGAGGCAATAATAAAGTTGTTATTTATATTTCCTTATATCATGATAAATGTTTATTATTCATGCTGGAATTGTATTAACCGGAAACATAGTACATGTTTGAATACATAGACAAAATAGAGTGTCCCTAGTATGCCTCTACTTGACTAGCTCGTTAATCAAAGATGGTTGTGTTTCCTAACCATAGACATGTGTTGTCATTTGATGAACGGGATCACATCATTAGAGAATGATGTGATGGACAAAACCATCTGTTAGCTTACCATTATGATTGTTGAGTTTTATTGCTATTGCTTTCTTCATGACTTATACATGTTACTCTGACTATGAGATTATGCAACTCCCGAATACCGGAGGAACACCTTGTGTGCTATCAAATATCACAACGTAACTGGGTGATTATAAAGATGCTCTACAGGTGTCTCCGAAGGTGTTTGTTGGGTTGGCATAGATCGAGATTAGGATTTGTCACTCCGTGTATTGGAGAGGTATCTCTGGGCCCTCTCGATAATGCTCATCACTATAAGCCTTGCAAGCAATGTGCATAATGAGTTAGTTGCGGGATGAAGTATTACGGAACAAGTAAAGAGAATTGCCGGTAACGAGATTGAACTAGGTATGATGATATCGACGATCCAATCTCGGGCAAGTAACATACCGATGACAAAGGGAACAATGTATGTTGTTATGTGGTGTTGCCGATAAAGATCTTCGTAGAATATGTAGGAGCCAATATGAGCATCCAGGTTCCACTATTGGTTATTGACCAGAGATGTGTCTCGGTCATGTCTACATAGTTCTCAAACCCGTAGGGTCCGCACGCTTAACGTTCGATGACGATTTGTATTATGAGTTATGTGATTTGATGTACCAAAGTTTGTTAGCAGTCCCGAATGAGATCACGAACATGATGAGGAATCTCGAAATGGTCGAGAGGTAAATATTCATATATTGTAAGGTTGCATTCGGACATCGGAATGGTTCCGAGTGATTCGGGCATTTTTCCGGAGTACCGGGAGGTTACCGGAAGCCCCCCAGGGAAAGATATGGGCCTTATGGGCCATAGGAGGGAGGCTAACCAGCCCACAAGGGGCTGGTGTGCCCCCCACAAGGGAGGAGGCCGAATTGGACTTGGGAAGGGGCGCCAACCCCCTTTCCTTCTCCTACTCCCTCTCCTTCCCCTTTTCCCCCTCCGGTAGAAGGAAAAAAGGGTGGGGTCGAATCCTACAAGGACTGGAGTCCTAGTAGGACTCCCCTCTCCCTGGCATGCCCCTTGTTGGCCGGCCTCCTCCCCTCCTTTATATACGGGGGCAGGGGGCACCCCAAAGACAACAGACAATCTCTTAGCCGTGTGCAGTGCCCCCTTCCACAGTTCAACACCTCAGACATATCATCATAGTGCTTAGGCGAAGCCCTGCGCCGGTAGCATCATCATCACCTTCACCACGCCGCCGTGCTGACGAAACTCTCCCTCGACCTCAAGTGGATCAAGAGTTCGAGGGACGTCACTGAGCTGAACATGTGCACATCATGGAGGTGCCGTGCATTCGGTACTTGGATCGGTTGGGTCACGAAGACGTTCGACTACATCAACCGCATTACTAAACGCTTCCGCTTTCAGTCTACGAGGGTACATAGACACACTCTCCCCGCTTGTTGCTATGCTTCTCCAAGATAGATCTTGCATGATCGTAGGCAATTTTTTTGAAACTACTGTGTTCCCCAACAGTGGCACCCGAGCCAGGTCTATGCATAGATGTTATATGCACGAGTAGAACACAAAGAGTTGTGGGCGATAATAGTCATACTGCTTACCGACATGTCATACTTTGACTCGGCGGTATTGTTGGATGAAGCGGCCCAGACCGACATTACATGACCACGTTCATGAGACTGGTTCTACAACCATGCTTCGCACACATGTGGCTAGTGGGTGTCTGTTTCTCTAACTTTAGTTGAATCGAGTGTGACTACGCCCGGTCCTTGTTGAAGGTTAAAACAACACACTTGACAAAAAAGCGTTGTGGTTTTGATGTGTAGGTAAGAACGGTTCTTGCTAGAAGCCCGTAGCAGCCACGTCTTGCAATAACAAAGTAGAGGACGTCTAACTTGTTTTTGCAGGGCTTGCAGTGATGTGATATGGTCAAGACATGATGATATATAATTTGCTGTATGAGATGATCATGTTTTGTAACAGTTATCGGCAAATGGCAGGAGCCATATGGTTGTCGCTTTTTTGTATGAAATGCAATCGCCATGTAATTGCTTTACTTTATCACAAAGCGGTAGCAATAGTCGTAGAAGCAATAGTTGGCGAGACGACAACGATGCTTCGATGGAGATCAAGGTGTGAAGCCGGTGAGGATGGTGATCATGACGGTGCTTTGGAGATGGAGATCAAATGTGGCACCCCGGCTCAAAGAAACCGGAACGCCCCGTATTCCAACCCAGAGATCGAGGAGAAGTCTTCTGGAATATGGCACTGCTTGACATAGAACAAACCAGCTTTCTATTATTACAAGAATAAATACAAAGGTCTGATCTTACAAAGGTTCATATCAGCACGGCGACACTACGCCTGCGATTCTACACTTGCTCTATCCTAGCAGCAGAACAACTCGTAGCAGCGGAAATCTTCTAGCAGCAGAACAATGACGAAGGTGGTGAACTCCACTCCGCATGGACTCTGGCTGGGACACGATCTAGCTCGCACAAACGGAAACCACGACAAGCAATCAAGCAATCACGACATCACCTGCTGAAAAGATCGATATGGTTGACTAGAGGGGGGTGAATAGGCAACTAACAATTTTTAAGCTTATCTTTACCAAATTAAACTTTGCAACAAATAGATTGTCTAGATGTGCAACTAAGTGAGCAACCTATATGATGCAATAAAAACTAGCACACAAGCAAGCAAAAGGATGTAATACAAGTAGGCTTGCAAAAGTAAAGGCGCGAAATAACCAAGAGTGGAGCTGGTGGAGACGAGGATGTGTTACCGGAGTTCCTTCCTTTTAAAGGGAAGTACGTCTCCGTTAGAGCGGTGTGGAGGCACAATGCTCCCCAAGAAGCCACTAGGGACACCGTATTCTCCTCACGCCCTCACACAATGCGATATGCCGTGATTCCACTATTGGTGCCCTTGAAGGCGGCGACCGAACCTTTACAAACTAGGTTGGGGCAATCTCCACAACAATCGGAGACTCCCAAAAACAACGCCACGAAGCTTCACCACAATGGAGTATGGCTTCGAGGTGACCTCAACCGTCTAGGGTGCTCAACACCCAAGAGTAACAAGATCCGCAAGGGATAAGTGGGGGGAATTAAATTTCTCTTGGTGGAAGTGTAGATCTGGGCCTTCTCAACCAATCCCGAGCAAATCAACAAGTTTGATTGGCTAGGGAGAGAGATCGGGCAAAAATTGAGCTTAGAGCAACAACGAAGCTTTGGGGGAAAGAGGTAGGTCAACTTGGAGGAAGAAGACACCTTTATATAGTGGGGGAACGAATCCAACCGTTACCCCACTGAACAGCCTCGCACAGAGCGGTACTACCGCTAGGGCAGGGCGGTACTACCACTGAGAGTGGTACTACCGCTCCCTACCCAGCGGTACTACCGCGTTTGTGAGGAAGACAGGCCACTGGCCCCAGAGCGGTACTACCGCGGGAGTAGGAGCGGTACTACCGCTTGTAGCGGTACTACCGCTTCTACTACCGCTTGTAGTGCCGCAAAACCTGACACGAGAAAACACAGTCTCGGATCGAGGCGGTAGTAGCGCGGAACAGCTGCGGTACTACGGCCGAAGCCCGCGAGCGGTACTACCGCTCTGCGGAGCGGTACTACCGCTGAGAGCGGTACTACCGCTTCGTGGAGCGGTACTTCCGCTGGAGGGCTTCGGCGGTACTACCGCTGTAGACTGCGGTACTACCGCTGGCACATGACGAAGCAGGTACGGAAGGGAAGTGGCAGCTCCAAAGATGCGAAAGGAAGACGACGGGTGTGATTGGGATGTGTACGTGTTGATTCCAGCCTAGTCTTACCAAAGCGGATCCCCTCTTAATAGTACGTTGACTCCTATGAAACTAGTCCACCAACAACGAATCGAAGGAGCTACACCGTCTTGAATAAAACACCGAGGGGTGGAAATCATCTCGTGCCAATGGATGAATCTCTGAAAGAACTTAATGCACACGATTAGTTCGTAAATGCATTGTCATCAATCACCAAAACCATTGGGGATAAATATGCCCTTACAATCTCCCCCTTTTTGGTGGATTGATGACAATACGGGATTTGCACAAGCATGATATAGAGTAAGCGTACAAACCCTATCGTCCCAAAATCTAGATGGCCCCCCCTAGATGTGTGCTATCTAGATAAGTGCTTTGGGCTGCACGGCACACATACTAGGATCAATGCTCCCCCTACATTTTAGAGACCAACAATCTAAGCAAGGTATATGAGAGTAGCATAGATGATATAACAAGAAAAGCAAGCAACTCATAATCTAGATAGTGACATAGATAAAGATACTGGAAAGATAAGGTAGCATATGTCTCACACCATATGACTCAAACTTAGGTCTCACAGAGAAACCAACCAAAGCAAATGCGAGGAAAACACGAACAAGAGACAAAGGACACAACTCGCAAATCCCTAAACTCTCTCCCCCTTTGGCATCGAGACACCAAAAAGGAGAGGGAGTGTTGCTACGGCTCCAGGTGAGAGCAAACGAGGGACACTTGCATCAGAACCTAGCGGGATCATCGGCACCACCGTCGTCAGTCTGGAAGTGCTCGGCATCAGAATCGGTCCACGGGCAGTGCTGCTGAATCCACTCCTCCTCCTTAGTAAGCTGGTCCTGAGATCCACTGTTGACTGTGGCACCCAACTGACGCATGAGCTCCTTGTGGCGACTTCGAGCCTTCTTCTCAGCCACATGAGTCATGTACTGACCGTGAGCCTCCATGCAGGACAACTTCTTCATCTTAGACTTGAGCTTCTTTGCCCAAGAGGGCTCTGCCTCAGAAGGCATGTAGTCATCATCCTCATCATCATCAGCTCCAGGCTCCTCCTCGGTCTCCATGGCAGCAATAGACGAAGGAACTCCAGTCCTAGGGGCCTGAGTGCCCCAGTTATCCTTCTTCCTCAGACGCTTGACATCGTGAGAGATCAACTCTCCAGTCTCCAGTGGCACCTTGGGATAGACATGATCCCAGGCCTTCTCAATGAGCAGCATGATGAACGGACCATAAATTGGGCACTTGCGCTCGGAGATAGCAGACAGCAGCTCAGACCACATAACGTGAGAGATATCCAAGGACTCTCCGGTGGGCTGTCCCTTCTCACGCTGGCAGAAAAGAAGCATGTCCACGAGATAAGAGTGAACCTGGTCCAGATTTCTGATGCGAGGGAAAAGAGTCTCTCTGAAGATGCGGTGAAGGATATCCAGATAGGCAGGCAGCTCATAGGTTTCCTTCTTTGTCTCATGGTTGATCCTCAGAGTGCAGTAGGGCCAGAGAGCTTGCTTGTGAGTGGCATTGTGGCGGCCGTGAGGGCGAAAGCCGATAGGAGACTCAAGACCTAGATCTTGCACCCCAATCAACTGCATGAACGCTTTCCACTTGACTGAAAGCAACTTGCCATTGGTCATCCAGGTCAGAGTCCTGTCCTCATCAGTCCCAAGGTGAACCGTGGCATAGAATTGGGCCACCATATCAGCATCAAAGTCCTTGTTGAATTTCATGATCCCAAGAATGTTCAGCTGAGTGCACATCTGAAGAGCTTCACCAAAGTAGTCAGGGTCTTGATCCATATGGCCGGTGTCGATGGAGTGCACATTGACATAGAGATTCTTCTTGGATTTGAGAACATCGAAGAAGATGGCAAACTGGAACCTGTTCTAGAACGGACGGTTGACCAAAGTGGGATCTTGGTCTCCCTCATACGGGTTGCGGCGGCGCCTTGCCCAGAACTCCTTTGGCTGCATTTCTGGCACGGTTTTGCCTGGCTTTGGCTTGACCCCAGACTTGTTCTGGAGTTGTGGTGGAGGTGGAGGTGGAGCACTTGAAGAACCTCCGGCGGGCTCGGTGGTGCGGTAGCGCTTGGACGTGGCATGGTCGGGGTTGACACGACGAGCCTGATGCTCAGGGACCTCATCACCTGGAACCACACACAAGAACACGCAAACAACCAGAAAGAATGAGCATAAGCCACAAAACACGAGCAAAAAGGATCACTGAAAGATAGAAGCATAGTGGAAGTTGGTAGGGAGCGGTAGTACCGCGACCTCCTAGCGGTAGTACCACCCCGAGCAGTAGTACCGCCCTGGAGAGGGCGGTAGTACCGCTCGAGACGGGGAAACAGCAGTTTCCTACTACCGTGGTTAGATCCGGCACTACCGTCCTACCAAATTCAAAAATACTCCAACGAAACATCAATCCAAACTGTCTAGAAGCATTCTCCATCCTACTCAAGCCTAGATTTGGCCAAAAATCTAGAGATGCAACTGCTACTGCCCCGAAGATGCTAGATTGGAAATCTAGACAAGAAGAACGAGGGAACAGGGGCAATACCGGCATCCATGGCAAGAGGACAAGGTGGGGATCGTCTCCACCGAAGGAAATGGAGAGGGACGCCCCGGAGAGGGAGATCCGCCGGAGCCCTCCCGCGGTGCCGGTTGCTGGAGAGAGAGGAACATAAGAGGCGTGCGAATGGGTATGGGGGAGAAGAAACTCCCCCTGCCCCGATATAACCCCTGCCCGCGCCTCACAGCGGTAGTACCGCGCTGGAGGGCGGTAGTACCGCTTGGAGCGGTAGTACCGCTCGCCAGCAGCAGTAGTACCGCCAGCAACCAAAACATGCCTCTAGACCAAAAACACAAGCACATCGAGAAGAACGGGAAAGCAAAGACAAGAAAAGGACCAACAAGACAACACACACACGAACAAAGATCCGGAACCCACTCCTTCAAAGCAACCACACGAAAGAAGAGCGAGCTCTGGCCTCTCTCAAGAGAGGGCGGTGGCCGGAGCCACCTATGTTTGAGTCAATTGGTATGGCACCGCGAAGAATTATCCTTGGGCCCATGACCAAAACTCGTCTTTGAAGCACAAGTGCCATCAAAAATGGCTAATGTGAAAGAGTTGATCGTTTTATGCATAATGGGGGGGAGGGAGAGTTCATTGAGAGAACGACACTCCCCCTATGTCCATGCCTACACCTAAACTAGACAACAAGTTGAGTGTGGTGGGGGGTGCATGGGTTCAAGTCACATTGCTCAAATCAATGATATTTAGCTCATGCCTTAACTTGCGAAATCTTGCTTCATCCAAGGGCTTCGTGAAAATATATGCAAGGTTATCATGAGTGTTGACATACTTGAGCTCGATCTCCCCTCGCCTAATGTGATCCCGGATGAAGTGATACCGAATCTCAATGTGCTTCGTCTTGAAGTGTTGCACCGGGTTGAGAGAAATCTTGATGGCACTTTCATTATCACACCAAAGAGGCACTTTGTCACAAATGACACCGTACTCCTTTAAAGTTTGCCTCATCCATAGGAGTTGAGCACAACAACTACCAGCCGCCACATACTCCGCTTCGGTGGACGAGAGAGACACACAACTTTGCTTCTTGGAAGACCAACTTACCAAAGAGCAGCCAAGAAATTGGCACCCTCCGGAAGTGGACTTCCTATCCACTTTGTCTCCCGCCCAATCGGAATCCGTGAAACCTTCAAGCTTGAAGTTTGCTACTCTTGGGTACCATAAGCCAAAGTTTGGGGTATGAGCCAGATATCGAAAGATTCGCTTGACCGCCACGAAGTGACTTTCCTTTGGTGCGGCTTGAAAACGTGCACACATCCCCACACTCAACATGATATCCGGTCTAGATGCACAAAGGTAAAGTAAGGAGCCAATCATGGAGCGATATACCTTTTGATCCACGGCTTTACCATTGGGATCAATGTCAAGTTGGCACTTGGTAGGCATTGGAGTAGTAGCCGGCTTGACATCACTTAGCTTGAATCTTTTAAGCATGTCTTGAGTGTATTTGGCTTGGTTGATGAAGGTTCCTTCTCTTCTTTGTTTGATGTCAAAACCAAGGAAGAATTTCAACTCTCCCATCAAAGACATCTTAAACTTGGAGGTCATGAGAGCGGAAAATTCCTCATTGAAAGCATTGTTAGGAGAACCAAAGATAATATCATCAACATATAGTTGGCATACAAACAACTCCCCTTTGACCTTCTTAGTAAAAAGAGTGGGATCGATTTGTCCTACTTCAAATCCACGATCTTGTAGCAACTCGGTAAGGTGGTCATACCACGCACATGGGGCTTGTTTAAGGCCATAGAGTGCCTTATCGAATTGATACACATGATCCGGAAAGTAGGGGTCCTCGAACCCGGGGGGTTGCTTGACATAGACCAACTCATTAATAGGACCATTAAGAAAAGCACTTTTCACATCCATTTGTTGCAGCTTAAAGTTGTGATGGGAAGCATAGGCAATCAACAAACGTATGGATTCAAGACGAGCAATGGGAGCAAAGGTTTCACCATAGTCGATACCCTCGACTTGGGAGTAGCCTTGTGCTACCAATCTTGCCTTGTTGTGAACGATGTTCCCATGAGCATCTTGCTTGTTCTTGAAGATCCACTTGGTTCCAATGACATTGTGGTTCCCCAATGGCCTTGGCACCAATCTCCATACTTTGTTGTACTCGAAGTTTTTGAGTTCTTCATGCATGGCATTAAGCCAATCCGAGTCTTTGAGCGCCTCATAGACCTTTTGGGGTTCAACATAAGAGACAAACGCGTGATGTTCACAATAGTTTGCTAATTGTCTACGAGTGCTTACCCCCTTTCTTAGGCTTCCAACCACATTTTCCATGAGATGGCCTTGGGTGGTGAGCTTGGAAGCAATCTTTGCGGCATGACGCTCTAATTCCTCCTCGGAGGTGAAAGGAGGAGGGTTGACTTGATCATCTTGAGCGCCGTCTTGAGCTTGTTCTTGATCTTGAGCTTGCTCTTGATCTTGAACTTGCTCGAGGGGAAGAACTTGACCTTGGGCATCATTTAGAGGTTCACCAACATCTTGAGGCTGATCTTGCCCTTGGTCTTGTTCACGAGGTTGAGGGCCTTCACTTTGTTCTTCGGAAGCGTGTGGGTCTTGATGAGGTGATGGCTCTACTTGAGTAGAGCATTGTCCTTCTCCTTCGGCCACAAGGGGTTCCTCAATGGGTAGAATTTGACCAATACCCATTCTTCTTATGGCTTGGGGAGGAATTTCATCACCTACATCACAAGTAGCACTTTGCTCTACTTGGGAGCCGTTATTTTCGTCAAACTCCATGTTACACGTCTCCTTAATGAGTCCGGTGGACTTGTTGAGGACACGGTAAGCATGAGAGTTTGCAGCATAACCAACAAATATGCCCTCATGAGCTCTAGCTTCAAATTTAGACAAACGAACACCTTTCTTGAGAACGAAACACTTACAACCGAACACCCGGAAGTACTTGAGGTTGGGCTTGTTGTCGGTGAGTATCTCATAGGGAGTCTTGTTCAAGCCTTTGCGGAGATAGAGCCGATTGGATGCATGACATGCGGTGTTGATGGCTTCGGCCCAAAAGTTGTATGGAGACTTGAACTCCGCCATCATGGTCCTTGCCGCATCCATCAATGTCCGGTTCTTCCTCTTCACTACACCATTTGGTTGAGGGGTATAAGGTGCAGCATATTGATGCTTGATCCCCTCATCACTGAGAAACTCATCCAAGGTGTAGTTCTTGAACTCGGTGCCGTTGTCACTTCTTATTGTCAAGATCTTTGCATCATGTTGACGTTGAGCTTCATTTGCAAAGTCGATGATGGTTTTTTGAGTCTCACTCTTCCTCTTGAAGAAGTATACCCAAGTGTATCTTGAATAGTCATCCACAATCACCAAGCAATACTTTCTTCCTCCAAGACTATCAAAATATGGAGGCCCAAAGAGATCCATGTGAAGGAGCTCCAAGGGTCTCTTCGAGTAGATGATGGTTGATAGAGGGTGAGCCTTTTCATGAAGCTTTCCTTCGATACAAGCACTGCAAGCACGACCTTTGGCAAAACTAACATTTGTTAGTCCACGGACATGGTCCCCCTTGAGAAGACTTTGCAAAGATCTCATATTGGCGTAATAAACGGCGATGCCAAAGCCATCCCACGTCAACTTTAGCCATTAGGCATGTTGCGGTCTTAGTGGGTCGCTCTGAAAAGTTAATCACATAGAGACCGTTCTTGACATGCCCAACAAAGGCTACTTTAAGAGTCTTGCTCCACAAGAGGGCCACGGTATCAATGTCAAAGAAGGTAGCAAAACCCATGCGTGCAAGTTGACGAACGGAGAGCAAATTGAATGCAAGGGACTCAACAAGCATGACTTTCTCGATCGTTAGATCATGAGAAATGACAACCTTGCCGAGAACCAATACCTTAGAATGTGATGCATCACCCCACTCGACATTGGTGGGCATAGATGGAATCTCTTGCACGTCCACCACCAAGTCCTTGCTCCCGGTCATATGATTTGTTGCTCCACTATCAAGCAACCATGATCCCCCACCGGAAGCAAACACCTACAAGAGATCAATGCTTGGATTTAGGTACCCATTTAGTAATGGGTCCTTTGATGTTAGTAACAAGGGTCTTGGGAACCCAAATGGACCATTCAATGTACTCATAAAAAGAGCCAACAAATTTAGCAAAGCCATGTCCATCACTAGCACGGCACAACACATATGACGGGTTAAAGTCGCCGGCTTTGTTTGAGGGAATGCTCTTGCCCTTTTGGACATCAACTCCCTTCACTTTTTCCTTCTTCTCCTTAGGAGCACCCTCTCCCTCTTTCACAAACGTTTGTTTGAGAGGGGGAGGACGTTTGGTCTTGTTGTTCTTCTTCTTGCTCTTGGTCTTGGGTGCAAACCCAATCCCTTCTTTGGCCACAACTTCCTTTTGATTGCTCAAAAGGTCGTTGAGGTTCTTATCACCTTGAATGCAAGTCACAAGGCCTTTCTCAAGTTGATCCTTCAACTTGGCATTCTCCTCCACAAGATGCTCATGCTCACAACACGGGTTAGTAGCACATGCATTATCAATTAATACCATATGAGGAAAGGTGGTCTTTTCCTTGATTAGCTTAACTTGGAGTTGAGCATGAGACTCTTTGAGGTTAGCATGAGTACCCTTCAAGACTTTGTGGGCCTTGTCAAGTATCTCAAACTCCTCTTTGAGTCTAGCATGATCAACCCCAAGTTTAGCCTTCTCGGAGGTTAGCACACGAGACACGACAAGAGCATGATCAAGATCTTTCTTTAACTTAGCATGGTCATCATTGTGTGACTCCTCAAGAGTCAAACGATGCACACGCTCTTCCTCAAGAGCATTAGAGAGATCCGATATTTCATCGGCATAGTCACGACTATGACCTTCCATCTTGGAGATGGTTTCTTCGTGAGCCTCGATCATTTCATTGGCCTCACCAAGTTGTTCCAGGAGAGCAACAAAGTGATTCTTGGACTTACCCTTGAGCTTGTTCATAAAAGACTCAAATTCATTCACTTCCTTATTAGACTCAACATGTTCATCAATGCAATCCTCCAAGGAGGGATTAGTAATGATGGTGGTTGTGATGTTGGGGGTTACCTTGTTTGTAGCTTTAGCCATGAGGCATTTGGCGGTGATGTTTTCGTTGGGTGAATCAAAGAGAGACACCCGGGAAGGAGTAGCAATGGCAACGGATGCCATGGCCATAGCTTCTTCATTGTCATCATCATCATCATCCTCTTGGTATTCTTCTTGAACCACCAACCCACGAGTGGGAGTCTTCTTGGCGAAGTTGTTCTTGTTTGAGAAGGACTTGGCTTTGTCTTTTCTGATGAACTTGCCACCATTGTCTTCCCGCTTCTCGTAAGGACAATCCGCAACGAAATGGCTCACATTGCCACAGTTGAAGCAAGTTCTAACTCGTTGCTTGCCCTTGACGCCACTTGAGTTGTTCTTGTTGAAGTTGGGTCTAGAACTCTTCTTGCTCCAAAATTGTCTTGAAGCAAGGGCCATGTGCTCATGGTAATCAAATTTGGTGTCTTCGGGGTTGCTTTCCTCATATTCCACTTCTTCCTCTTCTTCCATAATGACCTTGGCCTTCAAAGCAAGGTTGGGCTTCTTTGCCCTTTGAGAGCGGAGCACCGCATTGTCGGCGGTCTTGTCCAAGATGCTCATTGCAATGAACTCATCCAACACTTCACTTGAGGTCATGGAGTGGAAGTCCGGTCGTTGACGAATGACGGAGGACATGGCCTCGTTGTAAGGCATCATGGCCTTGAGGAACTTTCGCTTGATCCAATTGTCATCCGTGTCCTTGCTTCCATGATCTCGGAGTGCGACTCGAGTTTGGTCACTCTTCGAAAGAGCTCACGAGGTTCTTCATCTTCTTTCATTGCAAACTCATCGGCTTCATCTTGCACCACTTCATAGTTGGAGCGTTGAATGCTAGCACTTCCCCGATAGAGACCCTCGACACATTTCCATGCTTCCTTAGCCATGACATGCGGTCGAAGGTGAGGAAGATCTTCGGGAAGGATAGCATCTTGGATGATGAAGAGAGCACTCTCATTGAATTGATTGTCCATGGCTTCTCAAGGGGTGAAGTTGCTTGGGCCATGAGGATAAAAACCTTCTTCAATGATTCTCCAAAGGTTAGTGTTCAGATGTTTTAAATGACGCTTAAAGCGATAGACCCAATAATCAAAATCTTCATGTTTCTCATATTTAGGAGGAGGACCGGCATGATTTAAATGAGTGGATGGGATAGGCCCTCCATAAACTGGAGGTTCCACATGGGCAAAGATGCCGGTACCATTTCTACCACTAATAGAAGGACTCTTTTCAATGTTAGCTTCCCCTTGTCGGAGGTAGCATCCGTCACCTTGTTGGTGGGATCACCCACTTTCATCGGCGAGGTAGATTGTTTAAGTCCTTCTAGAAATTCCTTAAACATGTCCTTGACCTCGGTCGTCATGGAGGTTTTTGATGTTTCCAAAGCCACATTGAATTCCTCACGTGAGATCGAGTTACCCCCATCTCTCGTAGATGAGATCGGATTCGCACCGGAGTGCTCTCCCACCTCATCTATGACATCAACCATACTCTTTGGACGGTAAAGTCCTTAAAAAGACACGAGGCTCTGATACCAATTGAAAGGATCGATCTGGTTGACTAAAGGGGGTGAATAGGCAACTAACAATTTTTAAGCTTATCTTTACCAAATTAAACTTTGCAACAAATAGGTTGTCTAGATGTGCAACTAAGTGAGCAACCTATATGATGCAATAACAACTAGCACACAAGCAAGCAAAAGGATGTAATACAAGTAGGCTTGCAAAAGTAAAGGCACGAAATAACCAAGAGTGAAGCCGGTGGAGACGAGGATGTGTTACCGGAGTTCCTTCCTTTTAAAGGGAAGTACGTCTCCGTTAGAGCGGTGTGGAGGCACAATGCTCCCCAAGAAGCCACTAGGGCCACCGTATTCTCCTCACGCCCTCACACAATGCGAGATGCCGTGATTCCACTATTGGTGCACTTGAAGGCGGCGACCGAACCTTTACAAACTAGGTTGGGGCAATCTCCACAACAATCGGAGGCTCCCAACAACAACGCAACGAAGCTTCACCACAATGGAGTATGGCTTCGAGGTGACCTCAACCGTCTAGGGTGCTCAACACCCAAGAGTAACAAGATCCGCAAGGGATAAGTGGGGGGAATCGAATTTCTCTTGGTGGAAGTGTAGATCTGGGCCTTCTCAACCAATCCCGAGCAAATCAACAAGTTTGATTGGCTAGGAAGAGAGATCGGGCGAAAATGGAGCTTAGAGCAACAACGAAGCTTTGGGGGAAAGAGGTAGGTCAACTTGGAGGAAGAAGACACCTTTATTAAGTGGGGGAACGAATCCAACCGTTACCCCACTGAGCAACCTCGCACAGAGCGGTACTACCGCTAGGGCAGGGCGGTACTACAGCTGAGAGCGGTACTACCTCTCCCTACCCAGCGGTACTACCGCGTTGGCGAGGAAGACAGGCCACTGGCCCCAGAGCGGTACTACTGCGGGAGTAGGAGCGGTACTACCGCTTGGAGCGGTACTACCGCTTCTACTACCGCTTGTAGTGTCGCAAAACCCGACACGAGAAAACACAGTCTCGAATCGAGGCGGTAGTAGCGCGGAACAGCTGCGGTACTACGGCCGAAGCCCGCGAGCGGTACTACCGCTCTGCGGAGCGGTACTACCGCTGAGAGCGGTACTACCGCTTCGTGGAGCGGTACTACCGCTGGAGGGCTTTGGCGGTAATACCACTGTAGACCGCGGTACTACCGCTGGCACAGGACGAAGCAGGTACGGAAGGGAAGTGGCAGCTCCAAAGACGCGAAAGGAAGACGACGGGTGTGATTGGGATGTGTGCGTGTTGATTCCACCCTAGTCTTACCAAAGCGGATCCCCTCTTAATAGTACGGTGACTCCTACGAAACTAGTACACCAACAATGAATCGAAGGAGCTACACCGTCTTGAATAAAACACCGAGGGGAGGAAATCATCTCATGCTAATGGATGAATCTCTGAAAGAACTTAACGCACACGATTAGTCCGGAAAAGCATTGTCATCAATCACCAAAACCATTGGGGATAAATATGCCCTTACACCTGCAATCTGACATGACACACCAGGTCAGTACATTGAATGTACTTGCAAGCTCACAACAACCAAAAACATCAAGGCAAGACATCAACATAGCATTAACACTACAAAAAAAGACACATCTGTGACATTTTGGGCCGAACGAATTTTTTTTCTGTCATACATATGACACTTCTATGACGATAATTGTGACAAAACCCGGTATCATCATAGATGTGGTGGGCTCCTACTTCTATGACAAAAAATCATGACAGAAAATGGGCTTTTCGTCCTAGGCGGGCCGGAGACACATCTGCATGACATTCTTTGGGCCGTCCATGACGGAAAAAACCATGGTAGAAGCGAGGGGGAGGAAAATTTCGGGGAGTTGCCGGTTACGGTGGGAGGTCGGGGGCGGAGCAATGCGCGTTTCTCTCGTACACGTATGCGTGTGTGTGCGAGGCGTTGGCTCTATGTTGGGGGTTGGGTGCGACATATGCCAAAGGATGGCTTATCATGGTGGGGGCGAGTAGAACGTCGCCGGTGCTCGGAAACGGGATGAGGCAAAGACATGCACGCCGGCAGATCTTACCTAGCTTCAGGGCTCTCCGAGGAGATAACACCCCTACTGCTGCTCTGCGGGGTCTCCGCATGATCACTAAGGCAAAGTGAGTACAAGCTTGCTCCTAGAGCTGTTTCTGGAGGTAGGAGAGGGCACGGCTAGCTCTCTCCCTCCTATGTGGTCTATCTAATGCTAATGGATGCGAACCCTTTGCATGGGTGCCCTGGGGGATTTATATAGGCCTACCCCCTAGAGTTACAATGGTAAAACCGGATGGGTGCGGGTCCCAGCCGTCTGTCTCTTAGGCGCCGTCTTCTCCGCCGACTTCTGGGGCCCGCCGACTGGTGGGTCCCGCCGACTTGCCTGGTACGAGGGCGTCAACCCATGTCCGCCGCGGGCGGGTCTTGCCGGCTGCAGATTACTGTAGTCGTGCTTCTAATGACGCGGGCTTGGTCATGGGGTCATGGCTACAGTGTCGCCTCCTGACGGGCGATCACTATTGCCATTCGCCTGTCGCGTCTGGTTAATGGCGTGTGGGGCCCGTGGGAGGGGCCGGCCGACTCCCAGCGGGTCGGACTCTCGGCGCTCTCGCCGTCTTCAATACTCTCGCTGACTGGTAGGCCCCGCCGTCTCCGGGCCGTACGGACAGGAGGTCGTGGGCACAGGGCCCCACCCCAAGGGCTGATGTCGGCTGGCATGGCAACAAGTCTTGCCGGGCGGAGATCTCCGTGGGAATGGCGCCTTTGTGGCCATGCCTGCTTTAATTATCGGGTGGTTGGAGTCGGGCCGACTCCCCACAGTCGGCTTCCTCGGAGTCACTTCAGGGACTCGGCTTGAATGGGAGTCGCCTCTAGGACTCGGCCATCCTGGAGTCACCCCTGGGACTCGGCTTGAATGGGAGTCGCCTCTGGGACTCAGCCATCTTGGAGTCGCCTCGGGGACTCGGCTCGTCTTGGAGTCGCCGTAGGTACTTGAGGGGCGCAGTCTGCCCTGATGTCTTGAAAGGTTCTAGGACTCGGGTTAGCCTACCCGTGGCCCATTACTCCGACAGTAGTCCCCGAAGCTGGTGAGGCTCCGAGGGTGATACGTCGTGCGTCTCAACAGTTTCATTCTTCCGAAGAGGGAATGCAGGACTTGATGGCCGTCTTCCTTCAGGCCGACTGGTTGGAGTCGGATTCCATCGAGGGCCGTCTTGCCTCTTGAGGAGTTTCGAACGTTGCGGTGGGAACCAGGCGGCGTGTTCAGCACGCTTCATGATCGCCCACCACAGCCCGTCGCTTGGCGCCACGTGGCGAGGGGTCTGCGCTTGCCACGCACGCGACGGACAGAGCCGTCGGCGCGGGCTCGCCACTACCGCGCCTCGGCACGCGAACGGATCCGCTACGGCTGGGCGGGCGGTTGGATTCCCCACGTCTTTACTGCGCGCAGTAACTTTGTGGGTTTAATCGTGGGGGGCATGGGGTCTCGCGCGCAGTTAATCCCACGCCGCCCCATCGGCTTCTCAGCCTACGTGCCTATAAATAGGCGGGGGGAGAGGGATGGCGAAGCGCGCGCTCGTTCTTCCCTGCTTCCCCCACTTCCTCCTGCCTCTTCTTCTTCCTGCCTTTGCCGCATCACACCGCACCGCACCGCAGTGATGAGCTCTTCCTCCGCCGCGGCTCCTGTCGTTCGCTCCGGCGTGTGGGATGGTTCTAGGGTGGACGATGACGCCATCGAGCACCTCCGCAGGACGCGCCGGCTCCTCGGCGCTTACCTGGTGCGAGCCCGCGCCGCGCCGGAGGGGAGATAAGGCCGGCGCCGGAGGAGGGCGAGCGGGTCATATTCCGCTCGCACCTCATGCGCGGCATGGGCCTGCCGGCGAGCGGCTTCCTCCGCTCTTTCTTGGAGTTTAACGGACTCCAGCCGCACCACCTCACCCCGAACACGGTGGTGCTGCTGGCCGCCTTCGCCACCCTATGCGAGGGTTTTCTCGGCGTTCTCCCCACCCTCGAGCTGTGGGGAGAGTTCTTCCAATCAAAGCTCGGCACACACGTCGCCGGCATACCGGCTCAGTACGGCGCCTTCATCGCCATGCGAAGGTCGACCGCCGACAATCCATTCCCCTTCATCGTGCTGATCAAGTTGGTGAAGATGTGGTAGCGGTCATACTTCTATGTGAAGAACGTCGCCACGGAAGGCGACTGGGTCAACCTGCCGCACTATGAAGCCGGCGCGCCGGCTGGGAGGCTTCCTACCTGGTCCAATCGGGCCAAGACGCTGACTCATGCCGGCGCCGCCGACGTCGCGCGACTCCGACTGCTGACGCAGTCGGAAGGCCTGGTCGGAGCCGACTTGCTGGCCGCCTTCGTGGCGTGCCGAGTCCTCCCACTCCAAGGCCGACCTCATCTGATCTGTCAGATGAGCGACCGCCGAGACCCGAGCCGGATGAGCACCTAGGATATGCCCCACGCGGAGGTGGCGAACATGGTGAATCACATCGCGAACTGCGAGCTCGCGGAAGACTGGCAGTTCGGCAAGGAGCCATACTCGCGTGCCAACCCTTCGCTTGTGGTAAGTCAAATCTTTTGTCTTCTGTTTTTCTTTATAACTGAATCCGACTTCTGATCTTCTTGGTTCTTCGAGTCAGAACCCCCTCATCCAGCCTGCAGCCGGCGCCACGGGGCTGCCCCGCGAGTTCGCTCCAGACCGAGCGGAGAGCGACATCGACGACCCCGACTTGGGGGCGGCGGCGATGGAGGCCGACGCCGAAGGCGGAGGAGGAGGAGCGGAAGGCGGCTTCCGACCCTCAGAGACATTCGCCGACTGGCCAGAGGACGAGGCCGACGGCGAAGTTGTCCCGCGCCGCCAATCGAAAGCTGGCCATCCAGGCGCGAGTTCCTCCGCCGGCTTGGCCGGTCAAGTCGGCGCGAAGAAGCGTCGGGCTGCGCCGAGTTCGCTCGGTGATCGGCCAAAAAAGTTCAAGGGGGCGGCCGCCGCAACCAAGCGGGAGGAGGCGATTGCGAAGGACAACCGCTTCCGCAAGGAAGTGAAGAAGCCGCCACTAGTCTCTGCGTAAGTGTTGACTGCCTTTGTTTTGTTTTGTTTGACGGATCTTTTCCGAGCCTTTTTCATTTTTTTGCTTCAGGGCCCCTCTTTCTCTTGAGAGGGTCGCCCTCCCCTCTGTCATGGGGTCAGCCGAGACGTCCGCCAATACCTGGCGGATTGACCCCGCCGCCGACCTCCGGGAGGCGACGGAGCGCAATGCGCGGGAGAAGCGCGACGAGGAAGAGGCCGACCGTCTGGAGAAGGCAGAGGCCGAGAAAGCGGCGGCCTCCTCCCAGAAGAAGCTGGAGGAGGCCGAAGCCGCCGCAGCAGCAAAACAGTGGGCGGAGGAGACCGCGCGCCGCCAGTCGGCGCTGCTTGTCGTCCCGCTGAACTCCGCGCCGCCGCCCCCGGAGTTCACGGGGCAGACTGGAGAAGTCGGCGGGGAGCACTCCATCGTGGAGAAGGACGGTGGCGAGGCCTCCGCGTCGGGCACGGCCTCGCCGCCACCGCCGCCTCCGCCGCATGGCAAGCAGCCGGCGGGCCCTCCAGTGCCGCCGGCTGAGGACGAGGCGGTGGCGAGGCTGCTTCTTCAAGTCGCCTCACCAGCGCGCCGCCGCCTTGCGAAGGCGGTCTCGGCGCCACGCCCCTTGGAAGATGCGCCGCCAGCTCGGCCATTCCAGATGCTGAGGCATCAAGTGCGGCGCCTACTGGATGGGTGCAAGGAGGCGGCGATGGTCCGCTGAACCAGGCGCTCCTGGACGTGCAGACGAAGCTGCGAGCTGAGGGCGAAGCCATCCAGGGCTGCACCAGGGCGCATCTAGCATCGCGAGCGTCTATCCGGGTACGTTTTTCTTTTTTGACTTTGTCTATTCTCATTCTTCTCTATGGGGGCACGCTAGCGCACCCACTGGGTGTAGTCCCCGAGTTTCGAGCCAGCTGCTGCGCAGGCGGCCCGGAACTCAATCTAGCGAGTTCCTCATTTTTGTCTTTGTCCGATTTTTTATCACAGGAGTATCACAACCTCCATGTCACCGCCTTCAACCGTAACGTTGAGCGGCTGGAGAAGCGGACTGCTGACTTGTCGGAGAGCCGGAGTAAGTTCTTCTTCTTTTTCGCGGGGGCGCGCTGGCGCACCCGTGGCCTGTAGTCCCCGAGATTCGGGCCGACTGCTGAGCAGTCGGGCCGGATCTTCCCGGCGACCTTTGTTGTTGACGACTCAACGTCTTTTCTCTTTGTTTTTCATAGGCCAATGCCGCTCTTCAGGAACGGTTAGGCAAAGTCAGCACGGCCCTTCGCGCCAAGGAGGAGGAGTGCGGCAAGCTCGCCAAAGAGCGCGACTTGCTGGCCGAGCAGTTGTCGGAGCAGAAGGAGCTGCTGAAGGCGGCTCGGGACGAGGCGGGGAAGAAAGAGACCGCTCTCCTGGCCGAGTTCGAGATGGAGCGCTCCTCCTGGACTGACAAGGAGGCGATGCTGACTTCTGGCTTCCACAAGATCGAAGACATTGTCGATGGTGAGTTTGTTTGCCTTCTTTCTTCGAACCGCTGACTGTAAGTCGAGCCGATTTCTGACTCTTTCTTTTTGCTTCTTTCTGTTTGGGGTAGACTTCTTCCCTGGCCACTCGCAGGCGGCCACCCGAGCCATTGAGGCTGATCGTGAGGCGCGGAGGGCAAATGGCGAGTTGATCGCTGCCAACGCCTCCCTGACCGTCGATGAGCAGCTCCTGAGCATCAAGACCTGTCTCCGGCCGGCCCATCAGCTGCTGCGCCGGCTTCAACGTGCCGGGGCCCAAGCGATCTCCGCCCTGTGGCCAGGCATGCCGGCTCTGCGCACTGCCAGTCCGACTGCCGACTGGCTGGAGGTCACGGCCGGCCGTCTTGAGGCTTGGAAGGGTTCCTCAGCCCGGGCCGGAGCGTGCCAGGCCTTGGAATTCGTCAAGGCTTGGTACCTAGGACTAGACCTGGACCGGCTGGCCGCGTTCCGATCAGAGGCCCAGTCAGAACTGGCGGCTGTGGAAGGCGCCCTCGTCGAGCGTGCGACAGCGATCGCCGACTACACCGACACCAGCGTCTTCGTTCCTGAACAAGCCGCGAACGGCGAAGAGGTGCCGCCGGAGTGGTTCGAGATGAACCCGGACTACGACGAGGACTCGGCGGAGGTGATCGGCTCCAGCACCGAGGAGGAAGACGGGGGACGGATATGAGACGGAGGCGCCAGAAGACAGAGCGGACGACCACCTCAGCTCGATCGCGCCTCCAGCAACGAGCCGCGTCCGACCGAGCCGACTGCCGCCGGAGACGATCAAGCCGAGACCGCCCAGCCGGCCGCTCCGGCGCCAGACACCGCCGTCTCCGCCGACCCTCCGAACCCGTCTGCCGCTCCTTAGGCTGCCGTCTTGCCTTTTTTTCCTGTCTTAATAGTCTTTGAAAGAACTTGTCAATTTGCACAATTCCACCCGTGGGGTGTATCTTTAATTTGGCCAGAGGCCTTTGTTATGTAAATATCTATCTGCCTTCTATCTTTCCTTGCTTATTGCTCTTTTTGACTTTTTCCTTTGCCGCCTTTCCATAGTCGCCGCTTTGCCAGATGGACAGCCGCTCCGCGGACTGCCGCAGGTCAAATGCTTGGCTACTTTCGGGAAGGCAAGTACTTGGCCTTTTTAGAGTTTTTTAACAAGTTGGATAGAAGGCGGTGAGCTGACTATTCGAGAGTCGGCTCGGCAGAGAGAGGCAGGAAGCTGGCTTGGGCTATGCATATGCTTTGAGTCCTTAGACATTTTTTCGTGTGTGCGCTCGTTCTTGCTTACTCTCTGCCTACCAATAGTCGCTCTGTGAGCTGCGGCTTTCGACAGGAGATGGCTTAAGCGCAGCACACTACTTGTCCGACTGCAGGAAGCATTTCATAGCGCAAGACGGCGAGTCCCCGGGCCGACTAGTTGAACCCGGTGCCAAGCGGCATAGCAAAGAGTAGCATACTCGGAGGCTTAACTCTTATCATACAGATAACAAAAAGGGCAATCCCCGAGCTTGTCTCGGGGCCCCAAAGTCTCGGTACTTTAATACAAAGGATAGCGTGGTACATACTGCATCAACTGTAAAATCTTCGCAGAAGATTTGCGTTCCATGGTCGTTCTGACTCCTTGCCGGAGTCGTTCCTCTTGCGCGCTCGAGGCTTCTGAGCGTCGATTAGGTAGTAGGAGTCGTTGCCCAGCACTTTGCTGATGATGAAGGGGCCTTCCCAAGGCGCCAACAACTTGTGCTGGCCGGCTGTTCGCTGAATCAGCTGGAGCACAAGGTCGCCCTCTTCAAACGATCTCGGACTGACCTTCCGGTTGTAGTATCAGCGCAGACTCTGCTGCTAGATGCCGGACCGGCTGAGTGCCAACAGCCGGCCCTCTTCCAGCAGGTCGACGCTGTCTTGACGTGCTTCTTCAGCTTCCTCTTCGGTGTACATGGTGACTCGTGGAGAGTCGAACTCTATGTCCGTCGAGATGACGGCTTCGGCACCGTAGACGAGGAAGAAAGGCGTGAAGCCGGTTGACTTGTTTGGAGTCATGCGGGGACTCCAGAGGACGGCTGGCAGCTCCTCAAGCCAACAGCCGGCCGAACGCTCGAGTGGTTCGACCAGTCGAGGCTTAATGCCGGACAGGATGAGGCCGTTTGCTCGCTCCACCTGGCCGTTTGGCTACGAATGGGCAACGGATGCTAAGTCTAGTCGGATGCCCTGCGTCGCGCAGAAACGGGCCAAGGCACCTTTGGCAAAATTTGTGCCATTGTCGGTGATGATGTTGTGCGGTATGCCGTACCGCACCATGATGTCGGCAATGAAAGTCACTGCAATCGGACCGTTCAACTTCTTGATGGGCTTTGCTTCTATCCACTTGGTGAACATGTCCACCACGACAAGCAGATGAGTCAGGCCGCCTCGGGCCATCTTGAATGGTCCCACCATGTCCAGGCCCCAAACTGCAAAGGGCCAGGCGATGGGGATTGTCTTCAGCGCGGAAGCCGGCTGAAGCGGCTTGGAGCGGAACTTCTGGCACCCCTTGTATTTTTGGACTAATTCCTTGGCCTCTTCCAGGGCAGTCGGCCAGAAGAAACCGTGCCGAAAGGCTTTGGTGACGAGTGCTCTTGAAGCCGCATGATGGTCGCACTCGCCTTGGTGGATGTCTCTGAGAATTGCTTGGCCTTGCTCTGGCTCCACGTAGCGCTGGTAGACACCAGTAACGCTGCGCCTGACCAGCTCTCTATTAATTATGGTGTAGGCTGCCGCTCGGCGTTGCACTTGTCGAGCCAAGATTTCATCAGTTGGCAGCTCTCTGTTCACTAGAAACTTGAGGATGGGCTGCGCCCATGAGGGTGCTGCTATTTCTTCAACCGCCACCACTGCGACTTGGACAAGGGCGGCTGGGCTGGGAGGCGGCGGGCTGGAGTCTGCGGCCGCTTGCTGGATTGACGAAGTCCCCGGGCCGACTGGCGCAGTCCCCGGGCCGACTGGCGCAGTCCCCGGGCCAGGTTCTGAAGTCCCCGGGCTGGCTTCGACTGTGATTTTCTTGGGGCTGTCTGCTAGGGCTCTTGAGTCGGATCCGACTTCTTTGGGAGGAGCCAGCATGAAGATGGAGTCTGATTCTGGTGAAGGCTTGATAGACGGCTTAAGGAGGCGCTGAAGAGCGACGCCGGATGGTATTGCTTGGCGGGTGGAGCCGATTCGTGCCAAGGCGTGTGCTTGATCGTTGTCGTTTCTTGGCACGTGAAGGAACTCGCACCCCTCGAAGTATCCGTTGAGTTGCTGCACCAGGAAGTGGTAGCTCACCATGTTTGCATCTTTGGCGTCCCAGTCGCCAGATGACTGCTGGACCACCAAATCGGAGTCGCCATAGCATAGGATCCGGCGAATGCCGAGTTCTTTGGCAAGCCGGAGCCCATGAATGAGCGCCTCGTATTCGGCAACGTTGTTGGAGGTGGCGAAGTAGATCTGTAGCACATACTTGAGCTTGTCGCCTTTGGGGGAGGTGAGGACGACGCCGGCTCCCAGGCCGGTGCGCATCTTGGAGCCGTCGAAATGCATCCGCCAATGGATGGAGTCGGTATCGGCGGCGGCTTGGGTCTCGCCCGGTCGAGGAAGTCGGCCAGTGCTTGTGACTTGATGGCGTTGCGGGGCTGGTAGTAGATGGTGTAGGGAGCCAAATCTAGGGCCCATTTTGCTACTCGGCCAGAAGCGTCTCGGCTCCCGATGATCTCGGCCAGCGGGGCTGTGCAAACCACCGTAATTAGATGCTCTTGAAAGTAAGGCTTCAGCTTCTCGGCGGCAAAATGCACACTATAGCACATCTTCTGGTAGTGGGGGTAGTTCGCTTGGAGGTCGACAAGACCTCGCTCAGTAATACACGGTCTCTCGGACAGGAGCGCCTTGCCTTCCTCTTTGCGTTCGACTACAATGGTGGCTTGACTACTCGGCTGGTGGCGGCGATGTACAGGAGCATGGGCTCTTTGGGAGTCGGAGCCGCCAACAAAGGGGGAGTAGTCAACATCTTCTTCAGCTGGAGAAATGCTTCATCCGCCTTGTGGTGCCACTCAAAAAAGGTGGTCTTCTTCATCAATTGATACAAAGGGAGAGCTTTCTCGCCCAGCCGACTGATGAATCGGCTGATGGACGCTAAGCAGCCGATGAACTTCTGCACATCTAACAGTCGGCTGGGTACCTCCATCCTCTCGATGGCCTTGATCTTCACGGGGTTGCACTCTATGTTGCGTTCAGAGACCAGGAAGCCAAGGAGTTGGCCGGCTGGTACTCCGAAAACGCACTTCTCAGGATTGAGCTTGATCTGGAATCGGCGCATATTCTCAAAGGTTTCCTTGAGGTCTTCCAGCAGCGTCCCACGCTTCTCCGTCTTCACCACCACATCATCCACGTAGACGTGGGCATTTCTGCCGAGTTGCTTGAGGAGGCACTTCTGCATGCAACGCTGAAAGGTGGCGCCGGCATTCCTCAAACCGAATGTCATGGTCAGGTAGCAGAAGGCTCCGAACGGCGTGATGAAGGCGGTCTTCAGTCTGTCTGCCGGGCTCAGCTTGATCTGGTGATATCCTGAATATGCATCTAAGAAACTCAACAGCTCGCAACCGGCTGTGGAGTCTATCACTTGATCGATTCTGGGCAAAGCAAAGGGGTCCTTGGGGCAAGCTTTGTTGAGGCTTGTGTAATCAATGCACATCCGCCACTGCTTGTTTTTCTTCAACACCAAGACCGGGATTGCCAACTACTCTGGAAAAAACACCTCCATAATGAAGCCGCCCAGGAGTCGGGCTATCTCTTATCCAACAACTCGTCTCTTCTCTTCTGACAGGCGGCGCAAGGGCTGCCTGACGGGCTTCACATCGGGTCGGACATGTAACTTGTGCTCGGCGAATTCCGTCGGTACACCTGGCATGTCTTTAGGGGACCATGCGAAGATGTCTCGATTCTCACGGAGGAAATCGACGAGCTCACCTTCCTATTTGCTGTCAAGGTTTGTACCCATGATAGCGTACCTCTCTGGGTGCTCCGGGTCCAAGGGTATCTTCTTGGTCTCTTTGGCCGGCTTGAACGAACCCTCAGCTTTCGACTCCTTGGGGTCAGGCGACATCTCTGGCTGCTTTTCGGCCATCGCCACGACCCAATCAAGGAGCTGCTTCTCAGCGGCGATCACCAAGGACTCGGCCAGCCGGCTGCTCTTGGCAGCAATAATGACGACTTCAGAGTCGCTGCCACGGTCAGAATTCCTTAGAACTCGGCATCTTCATCTTGAGGTAGGCGTAGTGAGGAACCACCATGAACTTGGCCAGTGCAGGTCGGCCAAGAAGTGCATGGTATGGGCTTTCAAGGTCCACTAGTTCAAACCAGACTGGCTCTCGGCGGAAATGATCTTTGTCTCCAAGAGGACGTCTATCGAGGATCTTGCCGATTGGTGAGCAGAAAGGCGGGTACAATACCATGGAACACAGTCCCGCTGCTCTGCAGCTGTCTTTGCTTGATTCCTAGCTTCTCCATAGTATCTTTATGCAGGTGTTGATGCTACGCCTCCGCCTATCAGCACTCTCAAAAGCGGGTTGCCCGCCTATCGATGGCCAAGGTAGCACCTAGGACCAGGGCATAGGAGCCCGGATTCGGCATCACCTCTGGGTGATCCGCTCTGCTCCAACTGATAGGCTTCTCGGACCAATGCATAAACTCTGGAGTATCTGTTGCCACTGCATATACTTCTTGCTGCTATAGCCGTCTGCTGCGTCGATCATCAGCCACACTGGTGAACACCACATAGGCTCCATGCTCTTCTGGGTACTTGTCTTGTACTGTGCCGATCGGCGTCTGCAGCCATTTCTTTGGGCGGCGGTGGAGGCGTGCCCAAAGAGCAGCGGAGGAAGGAGACCGTCTCCCTTGGCGATTCTGGTGAGCCAGTGGCACTTTCGGGTGGTATGATTTGACGGCTTCGCGCCACTGTGGAACTTGCAGGGACCATCCAGAGTCTTCTCGTAAGAGAAGGCCGGCAACCAGTTGGACTTGCCGCCTTTCTGTCGCTTGGCCGGAGGCTGCCCCTCCGGCTGTTGATCTTCGACTGTCGCAACCTGCCGACTGTTGGAAGTCGGCTATTGGGCCTTGCATTTGTTGTCGTTCTGTTGTTGTCGTCGAATGGTGTCTCCAGCTGGAGTTCTGGGAGCCTGAGGGGCCACTTTGCCAGCCGCATTGACTTGAATTTCCATCTTCATGGAGGAGTCGGCTGTGGCGTACTTGTCTCATATGACCAGCAGTTCGTCGAGGGTTTCTGGCTCGTCACAGAGGAGCTTGTGCTTGAGGAGGGTGCCTTCTCGGCACCCGGCGGTGAAGTACTCGATAGCCTGCACCTCGTGCACGCCCTCACAGGAGTTCTGAAGCTCGCCCCAGCGCGTGAGGTAGTCGCGTGTTGACTCGTCAGGGCCTTGCACGCACAAGGAAAGCTGGCGCGGCTTGGGAGGTCGCTTGTACGCAAGGTAGTCAGAATCCCGACTCGACTGCTAGAACCCTACGACTTCACGACCCTACGGAAGCATGTCGATCCAAGTCCCACTATGAATCCGGATCAGGTAGAGTCCATGTTGAGTCACCATCCAAATCATAGAATTCAGTACAAAACTTTGGAGTCCCTACTATGCTATGGACTATGCCTGATTCTACTAGCCGTTTGTTTAGTTTTAGCAGAATACTATGCCATCATTTAGACCCTTTTTCACATGCTCATGGCCCATTATTCCCCTCCCAAGCCCAAACGCTCAGTCGCCGACATCTTTTATTTGACCATCAGAAACCCTAGATCAAACTAAGGATCAGGCTTGTCGACAGATGGAATTAGCGTAAGAAGTAGGATGCGTCAAGATCAATCGGAGAAGGAGAGAAACATCCGTCAAGGTTTAACACTGCGGATTAGATATACAGGTGATCAACTATTCATGAACTCTTAAAAAACCTCCTAAGTAAATTTCATGCGCAGAAGATTTAAAGGTTCTATATATTTCCCTCTCATATGCGTTCCATACATGCAAGCTAGATTGTAGGATAGCCATGAAAAGAAGTTGAATACAACTAGCATTGACGTATACGTTTTTTCTCTATATTTAGTGTTAGAACTCTATTGAACCGATATAAATTTCTGGCATGGATACAAAATATCTTATTTGAGAAAATCTAGTAGAATCCTCGATTCCACGACTCGATACTATGACTCGATTCTGTCTAAGGAAAATCGATCCGACTCCGAATCCCGACTCTGACTACCTTGCTTGTACGTGCTCGTGAAGTTGTGGATGAAGGCTTCGGTGAAGTCGACCCAGCTGTTGATGTTGCGGGGCTTCAGACTGTTCAACCATGTCCGGGCCGTACCCTGGAGCATGAGTGGAACATACTTCACGGCAACTCGCTTGTTGCCGTTCGCTATGCTGACGGCCGTGGAGTAATCAATTAGCCAGTCTTCTAGCTTCACGGAGCCGGTGTACTTGGGTGTGTCTCGGGGGAGCGTGAACACTTTGGGGAAAGGCTCGTCTCGGATGCGGGGTCCAAAGCAAGGCAGACCTGTCACATCCCTAGTTCTGGTATGACCTAGACTAGCTAGTCATTTGTGCATCATGTCTAAATTTCATTTAAATTTGAAATGAGGATTTCAGAAGCCCTCAGAATCATCTCTAAAATGGCCCAAATAAAAATTTCTCCAAAAGGGTCCAAGAAAATGCTCATGTTGCCCTCTGAAAATATTGGACAGAGATAAAAATCAAATCAATATTTTTAGGAGCTCATAAGTATTTATTTTGGGCATTTGGAGTTAATCCAGTAATTATTTTGCCTTGGATATATATATGTTATATATATAATATATGTCCAAAAATTATGTCATTTATTAAGGAGCTCTAGAATAATATAGCTAGCTCCTGCAAAATTTGGCATAAGTAAATAAAATGATTTAGTATTTTAAACTAAATCAAAACAAATTGCGAGAAAATAGAAGCAGAAATAAAAGGGAAGCTTACTGGCCTCCTCCTGTCTTTGGCCCAAGACGGTGGCTTTGGCCGGCCCAGCCCACCCCCCCTCCTCTGTCGTCTTCGTCTCGACAGGGGAGGGCGCGTGTTCGCCCAGCCAAGGCCCGCTCCGCCGCCACCTCCTCCCTCCCTGCCTGCCTGTCCTCCCCTCGTCGCTCTGGACGGCCCGAACGACGCCACGCACGCCCCCGCACCTCTCTCACTCTCTCTCGTTCCTCCCCCTCCTCTGGTTTCCTCTCCCTCTCCTCACCGAGCGCACCGGAGAGCGCAGCTGCTCGCCGCCGTGGCCATAGCCGTCCCCTCGCCCCTCCGTCGTGCCCAGAAGAACCGCAGCGCCGTCCTCGTCCTCTCCGCAGAGCCACGCATCGCCGGAAGCAGTGGAGCCTCGCCATCGAGCTCGACCCCGCCACCTCTGCACCGAGATCGCGGCATCCGTCGCCGTCCCAGCGCCTCCCGAGCCGCTCGAGCTCTCTGCGTGACCGCTGTGAGCCTCCGCGATCGAATCCCCTCTTCCCGCCTCGATTTCTTCAGAGCTGCGTCGCCCCTTGAAGACCGAACCACGCCGCCAAGACGGGCTCGTCGCTTGGCGAAACCCCGTGACCAAATGGCCCGTGCGGCGTCCGTTGCACTCGAACGACCCATGGAGCAACTCTAGCGCGACAACCAGTCCGTTTGCAAGCCGCAGCACTAACCCCGCACCCACCGTAGCTCGGCGCCGGCCGTTACGCTTTCGCCGCCCGCCGACTCCGGCCTCCACATGCCCAGCTGCGTGGCCCCTAGGCGCGCGGGAGCACGGGCTCCCTCCTGGTGCCCTCAGGGTGCCCAGCCGTAGCCTGTGGCGCCGTCCCGAGCAACTCCGGCGAGGTCTCGCCGTCGCCGTGGTCGCCGGCGTCACCCGCTGACGTGGCGCGTGATTAGCTGCTAACCTCACCACTTGGTTAACCTAGAGACACTGACAGTGGGCCCCAGCGCCACTAATTTAGGTTAGATTAGAAATAACCCCCCTGTTAACTAACTGTGACACTGACGTGTGGACCCCACACGTCAGGTTTGACCTGGTCAGGCGCAGTTGACTTGCTGACGTCATAGTGACACAGGGCTGACGCAATATATATTTCTGGAATTAAAATAAATCAGAAATTCGAGAAAATGATTTAAACTTCAAAAATTCATAGAAATTCAACCGTAGCTCAGATTGAAATAATTTATATATGAAAATTATCGAAAAATGCAACCTATCCATCTGTACTAGTTTCATGCATGACAAACCAACTTATACATGCTAAATATGAGGAAACACATTATGGCATATTAAGAGACTTAATTTAGAATTGCATTTGAGCTTTTGGTTCAAATGGACTTCAAACCAAATGATTACTAGTTGCATTAGCTCAAACAACATCACATCATCATGCCATGTTCATGCATCATATTGTTGCATATGTTTGTGTATTGATTGCCGACCATTGTTCCTTCTCGATAGGTCTGCTCAGGAGACCGCTCCAGTACTGTCTATGAAGCAAATGCCTCCTTGTTGATCTACCAGCAAGCAAACCCCTTGTTCATTCCGATAAAATCCCACTCTCGCTCCTGCTCTCGGTTATTGCATTAGGACAACAACGATTCATCTGCTACATTGTGTCTGCGGTAGTTGAACCCATTCCTCTGCATGACTGTCATTGCCACGATAAATAGTTGAAACCCACTAGCATGTGTAGGAGTTGATTGAGCCATGTTGTGTTCCTACCATGCTATGCCTGCTATTGCTTAGAGTTGTGTCAGTCTGGTTCATTGGGAATGAATTGGAGTGTCACGATATGTTACGATCTCGAGAGTGAGCGTGTGAACACGATTTGGTAAAGGTAGCGGTGAGAGGCCATGTAGGAGTACATGGTGGGTTGTCTCACTGGAACCGTCCTTAAGCCTTGAGTTCTATGTATGTTGTCCAATGACTCGATACTACCACACATTGGGTTCCGTAACTCGACCCCTCTCGACTTATTAACCAACTTGGTCTCTGTCCAGGAGTCGCAACTAGTTTCTGGTGTTTGTAGGTAGTGCTATTTTTCTACCAAGTGGCACCCGGCAGGTGGGCTTGGGACAGACTAGGCACAAGTGATGTACGGTGTACCAAGTGGCACCGGATGGTGGGCTTGGGAACCCTGCTCACATCGTTTGGGGCCGTGAGCGACACCCCGGCCGGATCTCCTTGCGGATGAAACCCGAATAGGCGATAAACCTGGGCTAGAGTCTTGTGTGGTTAGTCAGGTCGTGGCCGACTCCCTCGCCAGGCTTCCGCTTGAAGGTTGCCGAGTTACACGACGTGTACATGGTGGTAAGTGGCGAGAGCGTGTGTGAAGAAGTACACCCCTGCAGGGTTAACATGATCTATTCGAATAGCCGGGTCCGCGGATATGGACTTCTTGGATGCTTACATGGTACATAGACAACTTAAAGTGGATACTATAAAATGCTCAAGACAAGTGTGAGTACTAAGGATGGCCTTCTCGTAGGGAGACGGGAATGAATCCATAGTAGTGTATTGAGTGGTGATTAGTGGACTCGTGTGCGCCATATCACCTCAAAGAAGTTCTGGTAGTCGTAGAACAGGATAGCCACAGAGTCAAAGCTGGCTTGCTGCAACTAAACCCCACATTACCCTTTGATACAAATGCATGTATGATAGGATCGATGTAAGTCTTCTTTGAGTGCCTTTGTACTCATGGTGCTTTATTTATGTTTTTGCAGCGGAGACTTCGGTCTTACTAGTGTTCTCGTGGACTTCGATGAGTAACTTGTACCTCAGCTACGATCTTGATCGGATGTTGTAGATAGTCAGGCTCTTCAGCCTTTTTCATTTGTAGATGTCTGTACCCAGACATGTAATGCTTCCGCTTGTTGCTTGTATGCTCTGTATGTTGGGTCTTGTGACCCCTGTTTGCAATATATGATATGATGGCTCTTTGAGCCTTGTCTATATGAGTTGTTGAGTTATGTTGTGATGCCATGTTGTACAGCACATACTTGCATGTTATGCGTACGTGTAATGTGTATTGCTATGTGTGGGATCTGACTATCTAGTTGTTTATTCTTAGTAGCCTTTCTTACCGGGAAATGTCTCCTAGTGCTTCCACTGAGCCATGGTAGCTTGCTACTGCTCCGGATCACCTAGGCTGGCCGGCATGTGTCCTTCTTCGTTCCTGTGTCTGTCCCTTCGGGAAATGTCACGCGATGAATACCGGAGTCCTGTTAGCCCAGTGCTACAGCCTGGATTCACTCATTGATGACCGACACGTTCGTTCTTCGGGTCATGTATGCCCTGTCCTCGTAAGTTTGTGCCACTTTGGGTATACGACTAGCCATGTCAGCCGGGCTCCTTATCATATGGATGCTAGCGACACTATCATATACGTGTGCCAAAAGGCTAAACGGTCCCGCAAAGGTAAGGCGACACCCGTGGGGATACCGTGCGTGAGGCCGCAAAGAGATATGAAGTGTTACATGCTAGATCGATGTGGCATTGAGTCGGGGTCCTGACAGCTTTGGTATCAGAGCCTGACTGCCTGTAGGATTACCAAGCCAAACTGGTCGAAGTTGAGTCTAGAAATTCTTTAGTTATGTAAGGGAATTGATTGTGGGAAGGAACGTAAGGCTCTTTTTACTCCTTATACCTCATGGCCTTCTGATCTGAGTCATCCTATCTTTCCTACGGGGTTAAGGAACTAGGCTTCTCTTCCGTCTATCAGGATCACGTGTTACTACTCTGTAGTCCCTTAGGATTGGTTGGTCAGAGTCATATTCCAGTTTTCGAGTACTTCCGGTGTAGTCTGTTTAGTATGATCTCAGAACCTTCAGTGATGATGTTGAGTATGTTACTACCCCATTTTTGGCAGGATGTCTCATTTTGAGCATTTTACTGCCGTTATGCTGCTGGAATTGCCCTAGGAGTTCGAGAGATACTAATTTCCTTGTCCTACATTCTATAGCCTATAGATGATGCTGATTCCGTCTTTGGTTTCGTTTCTCAGGATGTCATCAGCTAAGCGAAGTTCTGTTGCTCGTAGTCAGAACCACGGAGATGGTAGGGATGAGGATCCTCCCGACCAGCCTTCGTTGGCAGAGTTCATGTTAGAGATGGAGAGAAACAAGCGTGAGTCTAACCGCTTGTTGGCACGTATTGAGGAGAACACCGCACATCGGTTCAAAGGGTCTGCAACCATTCATGACTTCATCCGCTTGCACCCACCCACCTTTCATCACTCCATCGAGCCGCTCGATGCAGATGACTGGCTCCGTAGTATCACACACAAGCTCCGTTCTGCGAACGTAGCTGAAGATGACAAGGTCACCTATGCCACATACCACCTGGAAGGTCCTGCTAGTCTTTGGTGGCAGAACTATGAGGCTATGCTTCCAGCTGGCCAGATTCCTACTTGGAGGGATTTCACTGAGGCTTTTCGCGAGCATCACATTCCTCAGGCCCTCATCGATCGCAAGAGAGAAGAGTTCTGTAGTTTCACCCAGAGTAAGATGGCTGTTGATGCTTACAGCAGAGAGTTTGAGAACCTCGCCCGTTATGCCACAGAAGAGGTGTCCACGGACGCCAAGAAGCAGGCTAGGTTCCGGAAGGGTCTCAACCCCAAGTTGCGTCGTGATCTCCACTTGCATCATTGTGATACATTCCAAGCTCTTGTGAACAAGGCAATTAATGCAGAGACAGCTCAGCTCACTTACGAGGAGTCTCGTAAGCACACCCGTGATTTGGGATCTTCTTCCGGCTCTGGTTCTCAGAAGCGCCGGATTTGGGTTCCGAACTCCGCTCTTCCTTCCGGATATACACCGAGGCCATCTTATGTGGTGCCTCCCCCAGCTCAGTCATGTGTTCCACCCAGGCCTACTGGTAGACCGCTTGTCAACGCGGGTCCACGTGCAACTTCAGGGACTTGCTTCACATGCGGGAAGCCAGCACACTATGCACGTGACTGCTCTCAGACTAGTTATGCTCCACCCTCGCCTGAGAAGTCTGTTGGCCATGGTAAGCCATCACGCAAGATGATCAGTGTCAAGTCAGCTCCCACTGAACGTGGACGTGTGCATCACGTCTCAGCTAGTAACGCTCATGATGATCCGGATGTCGTTCTTGGTACACTCCTTGTCAACTGTCATCCAAAGATCGGTTACATTCGATCATTGAGCGCCTCACTCCTTCATTTCGAAAGCTATGCTAATTTGCACAACATGTCATTTTGTGATATGCCCTCTCCACTAGTCATTCAAACTCCTGGATCCAAATGGCAAACTTCTAGTGTAAGCCATGGTAACGAAATCCTTGTTGACAGACTTGTATTCCTTGCATCACTTATAGCCCTCAAGTCTACAGATATTAACATCATCTTGGGTATGGACTGGATGACAGCTCATTATGCCAAGATTGATTGTTACACCAGGTCTGTTCAGCTTACACACCCGTCTGGCGAGATAGTCACTGTCTCCACTAGAGTTGCAAGGCGTCAACTCTATTCACTTAATGCCAGCCCTCTTCCAGACCTTCAAGATATCCCGGTAGTCCGTGACTTTCCGGATGTCTTTCCAGAGGAACTGCCGGTGTTCCACCGCAGAGATGTAGAGTTAAATCATAGACCTTATCCCAGAACCGCTCCAATTTCTAGGAGACCTTACAAGATGGCACCCTTAGAACTAGCCGAGCTTAAGAAACAACTTGATGAGTCCTTGCAAAAGGGTTTCATCCGTCCTAGTTCTTCTCCTTGGGCTTGCCCCGTCCTCTTCGTCAAGAAGAAGGATGGTACGGACCGGATGGTTGTAGATTATCGTCCCGTTAATTTGGTCACGATAAAGAACAAATATCCGCTCCCGGGATCAACGACACTGTATGATCAGCTCATTGGATCCTCGATCTTCTCCAAGATGGATTTGAGGTTAGGCTACCACCAAATCAAGATTAGAAATGGGGACATTCCTAAGACAGCCTTTGTCACTCGTTATGGCCAGTACGAGTACACCGTCATGTCCTTTGGCCTAACCAACGCTCCAGCTACATTCTCCCGCTTGATGAACTCGATCTTTATGGAGTACTTAGATAAATTCGTCGTGGTTTACCTCGATGATATCCTTATCTACTCGAAGAATGAGCAAGAGCATGCCGAACATCTTAGACTTGTGTTAGAAAAACTCAGAGAGCACCGCCTTTATGCCAAGTTCTCCAAGTGTGAATTTTGGTTGCCAGAAGTGACCTATCTGGGCCACGTAATCTCTGGTAAGGGCATTGCCGTCAATCCCGAGAGAGTCAAGGCCGTTCTTGACTGGACTCCACCGGAAACCGTTAAACAAGTTAGGAGTTTCCTTGGTCTAGCCAGCTATTGTCGCCGCTTTGTTGAAAACTTCTCCAAAGTAGCCAAACCCCTCACGGAACTTCTCAAGAAAGATAAAAAGTTTGAGTGGTCCCCACAGTGTGAGTACAGTTTTCAGGAACTGAAAAGACGCCTGACTTCTGCTCCCATACTTGTGCCACCGGATTTCACTAAAGACTTTGTTATCTACTGCGACGCCTCACGACAGGGGCTAGGTTGCATCCTTATGCAGGATCGTCATGTGATTGCCTATGCATCTCGACAGTTGCATCCACATGAGGATAATTATCCTACACATGATCTAGAGCTTGCAGCCGTAGTCTATGCACTCAAGACCTGGCGACATTACCTCCTTGGTAAACGTTGCGAGATCTACACCGATCACCAGAGTCTCAAGTATATCTTCACACAACCAGATCTGAATCTTAGGCAAAGACGTTGGTTGGAGTTGATCTCAGATTACGACTTAGGGATTACTTACACTCCAGGCAAAGCCAATGTCATGGCCGATGCGTTAAGTCGTAAATCCTATTGCAACAATCTCATGTTGCAGCAGGGTCAACCACTTCTCCATGAGGAATTCTGTAAGCTTAACCTTCACATTGCTCCTCATGGATTCCTTTCTACCTTGGTGGCGAAGCCTACTCTTGTAGATCATATCATAGAAGCCCAGAAGCATGATACGGGGATTACCCGGATCAGGAGAAACATTGCCAAGGGTATTGCTGGTGGTTTCTCTATAGATGATCGAGGTGTTGTTTTCTTTAGGAATCGTCTGGTGGTCCCCAAAAAGCAGCATCTTCGACAACTGATTCTTAAGGAGGCGCATGAATCTCCTCTCACGATTCATCCCGGTAGTACTAAGATGTATCAGGACCTACGCGGAGAGGTTCCGTGGACTAGGATGAAGAGAGAAATCGACCGTTGCTAATTGTGACGTTTGTCGTCGCGTTAAGCAGAGCATCAAAGACCTCTTGGCACCCTTCAGCCTTTAGCTATTCACTGAGTGGAAATGGGATAAAGTTGGTATGGACTTCATCACCGCTTTCCTGGGACCAGAAAGGAATAACGCTATCTTCGTAGTCATTGATCGTCTCTCCAAAGTGGCTCACTTCCTTCCTGTTCGAGAGAGTATCACTGCTAGTCAGCTCGCAGACTTATATATTTCTCGAATAGTATCACTTCACGGTGTTCCACTAGAGATCAATTCAGACCGTGGCAGTCTTTTCACTTCTCATTTCTGGGAGAGTTTCCAAACTGCCATGGGAACCCATCTTTCCTTCAGTACCGCTTTCCACCCTCAGTCGAGTGGTCAGGTGGAACGGGTCAACCAAATTCTCGAAGACATGCTTAGAGCTTGCGTTATCTCATTCGGTATGGTTTGGGAGAAATGTCTTCCTTTCGCCGAGTTTGCTTATAACAATAGCTATCAATCCAGTCTCAAGAAAGCTCCTTTTGAGATTCTCTATGGACGAAGATGTCGAACACCTTTGAACTGGTCAGAAACCGGTGAAAGACAATTCTTTGGACGGACATGATCCAGAGGCGTAAGAGCAAGTTCGCATCATTCGTGAGAATTTGAAAACAGCCCGTCTCGTCAAAAGAGCCGATATGATCGTCATCATAAGGATATGACTTATGAAGTTGGCGACAAAGCTTACCTTGGGTTACTCCTTTGAAGGAACCCATCGTTTGATATCAAGGGCAAGTTGGCTCCTCGTTACATTGGTCCTTTTCGATTCTCGCCAAGCGAGGAGAGGTTGCCTACCAGTTGGAACTACCCCACATCTTTCTCGAGTTCATGATGTCTTCCACGTCTCTCAACTCAGCGTTGCTTCTCGGATCCTATCCGGAGTGGACCATTTAAGCGCTTGATCTCCAAGATAACCTCACATACCGAGAGTATCCGGTTCGCATTCTCGATCAAGCAGAGCGTGTCACCCGGCGTCATAACATCAAGTTTCTCAAGGTTCGATGGTCTCATCATTCCGAGAGAGAAGCTACTTGGGAGCGAGAAGATCGTCTTATTCGAGTACCCGCTTTCTTTCCGTCGACCCACGAATCTCGGACGAGATTCTTTCAAGTGAGGCGAGTTGTCACATCCCTAGTTCTGGTATGACCTAGACTAGCTAGTCATTTGTGCATCATGTCTAAATTTCATTTAAATTTGAAATGAGGATTTGAGAAACCCTCAGAATCATCTCTAAAATGGCCCAAATAAAAATTTCTCCAAAAGGGTCCAAGAAAATGCTCATGTTGCCCTCTGAAAATATTGGACAGAGATAAAAATCAAATCAATATTTTTAGGAGCTCATAAGTATTTATTTTGGGCATTTGGAGTTAATCCAGTAATTATTTTGCCTTGGATATATATATGTTATATATATAATATATGTCCAAAAATTATGTCATTTATTAAGGAGCTCTAGAATAATATAGCTAGCTCCTGCAAAATTTGGCATAAGTAAATAAAATGATTTAGTATTTTAAACTAAATCAAAACAAATTGCAGAAAATAGAAAACAGAAATAAAAAGGGGAAGCTTACAGGCCTCCTCCTGTCTTTGGCAAAGACGGTGCAGTCTTGCTTTGGCCCAGCCCACCCCCTCCTCTGTCGTCTTCGTCTTCGACAGGGGAGAGGCGCGTGCCCGACGCAGCAAGGCTCCGCCCGCGCCACCTCCTCCTCCCTGCTGCTGTCCTCCTCTCGTCGCTCTGGGACGGCCCGAACGACGCCACGCACGCCCCGCACCTCTCTCTCTCTCTCTCGTTCCTCCCCCCTCCTCTGGTTTCCTCTCCTCTCTCACCGAAGCGCACCGGGAGCGCAGCTGCTCGCCGCCCGTGGCTATAGCAAATCCCTCGCCCCGCGTCGTGCCCGGAAGAACCGCAGCGCCGTCCTCGTCCTCTCCGCAGAGCCACGACGCCGGAAGCAGTGGAGCCTCCCCATCGAGCTCGACCCCGCCGCCTCTGCACCGAGATCGCCGGCGACCGTACGCCGTCCCCGACGCCTCCCCGAGCCGTCTGAGCCTCTCTGCGTGACCGCTGTGAGCCTCCGCATCGAATCCCCCTCTTCCCCGCCTCGATTTCTTGCTGTAGCCGTCGCCCTTGGAGACCGAACCACGCCGCCGCACGGGCTCGTCGCCGGCGAAGCCCCGGTGACCAAATGGCCCCGTGCGTGCGTCCGTTGCACTCATGAACGACCCATGGAGCAACTCTAGCGCGACAACCAGTCCGCTTGCAAGCCGCAGCACTAACCCCCGCACCCACCGTAGCTCGGCCGCCGCCGATCTGCTCGCCGCCGTCGACTCCGGCCTCCCTGTGCCCAGCTGCGTGCGCCCCTAGACGCGCGGGAGCACGGGCTCCCTCCTGGTGCCCTCAGGGTGCCCAGCCGTAGCCTGTGGCGCCGTCCCGAGCAACTCCGGCGAGGTCTCGTCGTCGCCGTGGTCGCCGGCGTCACCCGCTGACGTGGCGCGTGATTAGCTGCTAACCTCACCACTTGGTTAACCTAGAGACACTGACAGTGGGCCCCAGCGCCACTAATTTAGGTTAGATTAGAAATAACCCCCCCTGTTAACTAACTGTGACACTGACGTGTGGACCCCACACGTCAGGTTTGACCTGGTCAGGCGCAGTTGACTTGCTGACGTCATAGTGACACAGGGCTGACGCAATATATATTTCTGGAATTAAAATAAATCAGGAAATTCCAGAAAATGATTTAAACTTCAAAAATTCATAGAAATTCAACCGTAGCTCAGATTGAAATAATTTATATATGAAAAATTATCAGAAAAATGCAACCTATCCATCTGTACTAGTTTCATGCATGACAAACCAACTTATACATGCTAAATATGAGGAAACACATTATGGCATATTAAAAGACTTAATTTAGAATTGCATTTGAGCTTTTGGTTCAAATGGACTTCAAACCAAATGATTACTAGTTGCATTAGCTCAAACAACATCACATCCTCATGCCATGTTCATGCATCATATTGTTGCATATGTTTGTGTATTGATTGCCGACACTATTCCTTCTCGATAGGTCCTGCTCCGGAGACCGCTCCAGAGTACCTGTCTATGAAGCAGTGCCTCCCTTGTTGATCTACCAGGCAAGCAAACCCCCTTGTTCATTCCGATAAAATCCCACTCTCTCGCTCCTGCTCTCAGTTATTGCATTAGGACAACAACGATTCATCTGCTACATTGTGCTGCGGTAGTTGAACCCATTCCTCTGCATGACCTGTCATTGCCACAGTAAATAGTTGAAACCCACTAGCATGTGTAGGAGTTGATTGAGCCATGTTGTGTTCCTACCATGCTATGCCTGCTATTGCTTAGAGTTGTGTCAGGTCTGGTTCATTGGGAATGAATTGGAGTGTCACGATATGTTCTGATGCTGAGAGTGAACGTGTGAACACGATTTGGTAAAGGTAGCGGTGAGAGGCCATGTAGGAGTACATGGTGGGTTGTCTCACTGGAACCGTCCTTAAGCACTGAGTTCTATGTATGTTGTCCAATGGCTCGATACTACCACACATTGGGTTCCGGTAACTCGACCCCTCTCGGCTTATTAACCAACTTGGTCTCTGTCCAGGAGTCGCAACTAGTTTCTGGTGTTTGTAGGTAGTGCTATTTTTCTACCAAGTGGCACCCGGCAGGTGGGCTTAGGACAGACTAGGCACGATGTACGGTGTACCAAGTGGCACCGGATGGTGGGCTTGGGAACCCTGCTCACATCGTTTGGGGCCGTGGCGACACCCGGCGGATCTCCTTGCGGATGAAACCGAATAGGCGATAAACCTGGGCTAGAGTCTTGTGTGGTTAGTCGGTCGTGGCCGACTCCTCGCCAAAGCTTCCGCTTGAAGGTTGCCGAGTTACACGTGTACATGGTGGTAAGTGGCGAGGCGTGTGTGAAGAAGTACACCCTGCGGGGTTAACATGATCTATTGAATAGCCAGGTCCATGGATATGGACTTCTTGGATGCTTACATGGTACATAGACAACTTAAAGTGGATACTATAAAATGCTCAAGACAAGTGTGAGTACTAAGGATGGCCTTCTCGTAGGGAGACGGGAATGAATCCATAGTAGTGTATTGAGTGGTGATTAGTGGACTCGTGTGCGCCATATCACCTCAAAGAAGTTCTGGTAGTCGTAGAACAGGATAGCCACAGAGTCAAAGCTGGCTTGCTGCAACTAAACCCCACATTACCCTTTGATACAAATGCATGTATGATAGGATCTGATGTAAGTCTTGCTGAGTACCTTTGTACTCATGGTGCTTTATTTATGTTTTTGCAGCGGAGACTTCGGTCTTACTAGTGTTCTCGTGGACTTCGATGAGTAACTTGTACCTCAGCTACGATCTTGATCGGATGTTGTAGATAGTCAGGCTCTTCAGCCTTTTTCATTTGTAGATGTCTGTACCCAGACATGTAATGCTTCCGCTTGTTGCTTGTATGCTCTGTATGTTGGGTCTTGTGACCCCTGTTTGCAATATATGATATGATGGCTCTTTGAGCCTTGTCTATATGAGTTGTTGAGTTATGTTGTGATGCCATGTTGTACAGCACATACTTGCATGTTATGCGTACGTGTAATGTGTATTGCTATGTGTGGGATCTGACTATCTCGTTGTTTATTCTTAGTAGCCTTTCTTACCGGGAAATGTCTCCTAGTGCTTCCACTGAGCCATGGTAGCTTGCTACTGCTCCGGATCACCTAGGCTGGCCGGCATGTGTCCTTCTTCGTTCCTGTGTCTGTCCCTTCGGGGAAATGTCATGCGATGAATACCGGAGTCCTGTTAGCCCAGTGCTACAGCCTGGATTCACTCGCTGATGACCGACACGTTCGTTGCTGGGTCATGTATGCCTGTCCCTGTAAGTTTGTGCCACTTTGGGTATACGACTAGCCATGTCAGCCCGGGCTCCTTATCATATGGATGCTAGCGACACTATCATATCGTGTGCCAAAAGGCATAAGCGGTCCCGGGCAAAGGTAAGGCGACACCCGTGGGGATACCGTGCGTGAGGCCGCAAAGAGATATGAAGTGTTACATGCTAGATCGATGTGGCATTGAGTCGGGGTCCTGACAGGACCCAACTCATCTTCTTCTTCGAGCGCTAGGGATCGGTGGAGTCGGTCGATCCGATGGCGAGCGACATTCTCTCCGACTCCCTCTCGGCGGCCAAGGCGGCCACCGAGAGTCGAATGCTCAACAGGCGGCGGGGAAACTCGCCGTACTCTTCTTGGTGGGGGAGGCAGGTAGTCGTCCTGCCGCTCCACTGCTCTTGGACGGCCGTCTTGGTCACGCTCGATGGTGATGCGAGTCCGACTGCGACTGACAGCTGACTCTTTGTCTTTTCTTCCGCGGACTCCACCAGTCGGCGTTCGAGACGTCGCGCCCTGATCTCGGCGGGGAGGCAAGTCGTCATTTAGCTGTCGTGGCGCCTCGGTGCGGCCACCGGCCGCGTTCTGCGCAGCAACCGCGTCGAGGAGCTGCTGGACTCGCTCCGTCATCATGCGGCGCTCTTCGCCTTCGAAGTTCTTCAGCTCGTCGGTGGCAGCTTGGGCGGCGCGGATGTTCTCCGCAGGGGTGGAGTATACGGGGCGATTGGCCCCGAACAAGTCGGCGATGGTCGCACCGCATTGCCGGACCGTGCCTAGACGGCTGGGCCCAGTCGGAGCCGGCGAGCCGCCCACGGCGCGATCCATTTCGCGCTGGTAGGCTTCTGACAAGCGCCTCATGCTTGCCAGCTTCTTGGCGCATTCGATGATCTGAAGGCGGCGTGTCTCCAACGTCTCGGCGTCTGCGTCCTCTGGAATAGGCGCAGTCAGGCCTTGCAGAGCCGCGTCGAGCGGATCCTGAGCTTCCTCACCGAAGCGCTCATCGTGACTGATGACGAGCACCTCCATGACGGTGCTTCCGCCGCTCTCCTCGTGAGGAAGCGGCTCGTCGTAGACCACCATGTTGGTGGGGAAAGTGTCAAGTGACACGGCGTCGGAGTCGACCAGCATCGGGTCGGTGGAGCCTACGGACTCCAAGTCCACGGCAGGCTCGCCGGTGACGTGGAGTTGGTCGAGGAGGCCCGCGAGGAGGCTCTCGGGGCCACCCGTGCCTGCGTCGGATGCAGGCTTGTCGGAGAGGCGAACCTCGCCGACAAGTTCGGCGAGGCAGCTCGCTGCACAGGCGGCCTCAGCGCCGCGCGGCGTCGATGCAGACTCCGTCTGGCGAGCCTGGCTGGCTGCGCTCGCCAGGGAGGAAGAGGGTTCCCGTCCAGAACAGATCTCTGGACAACGGTGCACCAGGCCCCACGATGGGCGCCAAATGTTGGGGGTTGGGTGCGACATATGCCAAAGGATGGCTTATCATGGTGGGGGCGAGTAGAACGTCGCCGGTGCCCGGAAACGGGATGAGGCGAAGACATGCACGCCGGCGGATCTTACCCAGCTTCAGGGCTCTCCGAGGAGATAACACCCCTACTGCTGCTCTGCGGGGTCTCCGCATCTATACCTCTATATCTATACCTTCTATACCTCTATACCTACTAATAAAGCAAGGTGCGTTTCACCAATTTTTTCATCCGTTCACCATTTAAAATTATTTTGTTCCGTACTTATTCCGAGATGGTACTAAACAATTGATTCAAGATGCACCGTGCTAAAGAGTTGTATATGCTTGCTGCCTATGGCACGTCCTCTTATGGGCCTTTGTATATGCTTGCTGCCTATGGCACGTCCTCTTGTGGGCCTGCCCACATGAGGCGCCTGACCTGGGTTTCACATAAGTATTAACAATAATATAGTACCACCTCGATTGTTTACATGGAATTGTAACAATTTATATACCTAGGCAAATTGCGAAGGATAGGACGACGCAGGGACTTCAACCCGACCCGAGAAAGAATCAAATCAAGAACAAAACAAGATGAATCATCCCAAGGCTTAGGAATTGTACAAAGAAAGGAGGACGGAAACATCAATCATCCCCAAGGCTTAGAAATTGTACAGAGAAAGGAAGACAGAAAAATTAACCACGGTGTGAGGCCATCCTACTTGCCAGGATGTGAGGAGTCAAGCAAGGTCGCTACTTCCAAGGACCCATGCTTGCTCGGTAAGCTCCAGCAAGGGGAACATGCCGTGGTGCTCTGGCAACAGAACACCTCAACGCCATGAGGGATGGAGATGGAAAGAGAACCATCTGGGAGAGAGGTGGAGCCTTCAAACATAACCAGATCATAGCAGAACCACCACCGGAGATAATAAGAAAAGATGAAGACCAGACCGACCCGGTGTGTATCAAGCAAAGAAAACATGGGGATTTATATTAGGCAAAAATAAGAGAAACAAATCCACCGGCAAACCAGGAGCATCTCCAAAGAGCACACCAAGAACAAGGACACTGGAGGGAGAGGAGAGGGGCCAACGAATGAAGAAAGAGGGAAAGCTTGGAGAGAGACAGGCGGAGAGCACGAGGAACGGAGGAAGGGGGGCACGCTGGCTCCCACAAATATATTTTCGTTTTTTAGGCAAACAAAACTCCCTGGCGTCCCTGTACAGTTTATGCTGGCTAAATTAGAGGAAAGTCTTTTTTTGTAATGGGATCGGAAGAGAGGTGTGCGTGCGTGTGCATCTCTCCAAAGCGCGCATGTTTTTTTTTCTAACCTAAGTGTGTCAGTTTTTTTAGAGAAATAGCCTACCGTGCTTGTGTTTAGTCCAAGTGCAAACAGAAAGGAAGGAAATATAATCTTGCAAGCCAAACAACCAACATTTTCTAAAGAAGAACCAACATAGGAGAACCTATTTTGTTCCGAATATTAATAGAAAGTTGTATAGAAAAAACACACTTCAATGCACCACTACTCTTTCATCCGGTGATAGTGCGATGCTAAAGGATGTGCAGTCGAAAGACATGAATGTGGCTTCATAAAAAAAATTGTGGGCATAAAAAATCCTACCACCACAGCGGTCGGAAGACATGAAAGAGTCACTAAACACTTGTGGTGATTTTTTTTTTGTGCAATGCACGACACTTTAATTACTACATACAAACGTTAAAGGAAACTTTCTTTTGAAAAACATAATACAAATGCAAGCGCTCATAAACACGTAGATACACTCAACCTACAGAGATCGAGCCGACTGGTAATGAGATTGATGAAATCACCACGAACATCTCACTATTGACGCGAACGTCGCCTCTCACGGAAAGAAGGCTACGTCTTTATGAGACATCAAAGCGTCAAACATCGATTTTAATTCTTATTGGTACTGGGGTACCATTATCCTGCTAACCATTCATCCTAAACTTGGTTCACAGGGTTAAAACCAAAACTACCAATTCATGCATGGACATGCATGCATGCATTGCAATAATGGACATTAAAATAGGATATACATTTCTTCTATACTTCGGCATCGACTCCATGCCCCAGCCATTCTGCGCTGATGTTTATTTTGGGGGCACATAAAATTTCTCTCCATTGCAACACACGTGCATATCTGCTATGAAAATAAAATAAAATCTTCAAACGAAACATCTAACCATCTCTAAAAAACAACATTGTAAAAATCCGCTTGCATTCAAATGTTTTCAAAATTAAAGAAAACTTTTGGATTAGTTATTGAACTCTCAAATAATATACAACAATTCCATCATATGTATATCCCACTAAAAATACATACACCACTCCTCTTCCACCCAATGTTAGTGCTAAGCGGAAGGAGGTGCCGTCGAAGCACATCACTGTGAATTTCTCAGCTCAATACTCCATGGTCCGGACACCATTAATCCTATTTTTTAACTACGAACATAGAGCATTTGTGTTTTTTGAGATAAACAGTGTTTCAAATTGTTCTTGATTTCAAAAAATATTCACATTTTTAAATATGTTCATGCTTTTAGAAAATTGTCAAAATTTCCAAAAAAAAGAGTTCATTTTTCTTTAAAAATACATTCAAATTGTTCATGAAATTAGAAAAATCGGAACTTAGAAAAAAATAGTCAGTTCAAAAAAAGGTCGGCTTCAAAACATGCTCTAATTCTAATAGAAGAATTAAAAAATCAACAAAAATTCAATTTTATAAAGAAAGAATAAATAAATATTCATGTTTTTTGGAAAAGCAAAAACCAATTGAGACTCTATTTCATGTCCATCAAGCACTACTCTTCCACCAGATGCAGGATGTTCGAGTAGCTTCTCTACGTCTACTTTCACGCTTCGAAAAGCAATAATAGTGTACCCTTATCACGGATGTTTATCAAAAGATATAAGAAATGACGTGTAATGCACACCGAGTAAGTTTCACGATATTTTTGCCCGTTGCAACGCACGGGCATTTGTACTAGTGATCACTAAGGCAAAGTGAGTACAAGCTTGCTCCTAGAGCTGTTTCTGGAGGTAGGAGAGGGCACGGCTAGCTCTCTCCCTCCTATGTGGTCTATCTAATGCTAATGGATGCGAACCCTTTGCATGGGTGCCCTGGGAGGTTTATATAGGCCTACCCCCCAGGGTTACAATGGTAAAACCGGCTGGGTGCGGGTCCCAGCCGTCTGTCTCTTAGGCGCCGTCTTCTCCGCCGACTTCTGGGTCCCGCCGACTGGTGGGTCCCACCGACTGGCCTGGTACGAGGGCATAAGCCCGTGTCCGCCGCGGGCGGGTCTTGCCGGCTGCAGATTACTTTAGCCGTGCTTCTAATGACGCGAGCTTGGACATGGGGTCATGGCTACAGTGCCGCCGCCTGACGGGCGATCACTGTTGCCATTCCCCTGTCGCGTCTGGTTAATGGCGTGTGGGGCCCGTGGGAGCGGCCGGCCGACTCTCAGCGGGTCGGACTCTCTGCGCTCTCGCCGTCTTCAATACTCTCGCTGACTGGTAGGCCCCGCCGTCTCCGGGCCGTACAGACAGGAGGTCGTGGGCACAGGGCCCCGCCCCAAGGGTTGATGTCAGGGCTGGCATGGCAACAGTGCCGCACCGGGCGGAGATCTCCGTGGGAATGGCGCACTGTGGTCGTGCCTGCCTTTAATTATCGGGTGGTTGGAGTCGCGGGCCGACTCCCCACAGTCGGCTTCCTCGGAGTCTCTTCTGGGACTCGGCTTGAATGGGAGTCGTCTCTGGGACTCGGCCATCTTGGAGTCGCCCCTGGGACTCGGCTTGAATGGGAGTCGCCTCTGGGACTCAGCCATCTTGGAGTCGCCTCGGGGACTCGGCTCGTCTTGGAGTCGCCGTAGGTACTTGAGGGGCGCAGTCTGCCCCGATGTCTTGAAAGGTTCTGGGACTCGGGTTAGCCTACCCGTGGCCCATTACTCCGACACTTTAACTGAACCCGAGCAAGGCGTTGGGCTCTAACTGAACCCGAGCGATTGCCCGCAGCTACAGCGTTCATGAACTGAGCGATCGATCGATGGCTGTTAACTGAATCCGATGGAGAGATTCGCCGCTACTACGCTAATCAAGCCGATCGATTGGATGAGCAAAGTGAGCGTTGCGGGGGGTTGGATGAACAGTGAGTGGTGGTGTTGCCTCTGGATGAGCAGGACCCCGTGGTGTGGAGGGCTGGATGAACAGTAGACGGTGGAGGGGTGGCCGTGGAGGGGTGGTTGAACAGGACCCCGTGGTGTGGAGGGCTAGATGAATAGTAGATGGTGGAGGTGTGGTTGAACAGGACCCCATGGTGTGGAGGGCTGGATGAACAGTAGACGATGGAGGCGTGCCCGTGGAGGGGTGGTTGAACAATAGCCGGTGGAGTAGCGCGCGGTGGAGGCTGGATGAGCAGGAGCCCGTGGAGGCTGAAGGAGGTCGACGGTAGCCCATGGAGGCTGGAGGAGGTCGACGGTGGATATGAACAGTATCCCGTGGAGCCCCATTTTGCGGTACGCCACACCCCTCCCAATGAACAGGACCCCTGTTTCGACCGTAGGAGGTCCGTTTCGTCCGTTTTGCGGTACGCCATACCCCTCCCGATCAGCAGGACCCCCGTTTCGACCGTAGAAGGTCTGTTTTGTCCGTCTTGCGGTACGCCACACCCCACCCGATCAACAGGACCCCTGTTTCTACTGTAGGAGGTACGTTTCCTCCGTTTTGCGGTACGCCACACCCCTCCGATCAACAGGACCCCCGTTTCGATTGTAGGAGGTCCGTTTCCTCCGTTTTGCGGTACGCCACACCCTTCCCGATCAATGGGACCCCGTTGCGAACGTAGGAGGTCTGTTTCCTCCATTGTGCGGTATGCTAGGCCTCATTTCCATCGCCTGTTCCGTCCAAGCCGGTTGGCTCCCACGCGTTCCATTGCCTCCCGATGAACACGACGCATTCTGTTGCCTCCCCATGAACATGACTGAAAGTGCAACTAATCCCCAGGTGGTTTTGGTAATTAATAACAACATATATATCATTGAACTAATCATTTCTTGAGAATATTTCAGAAAGTTCAGTGATATGGGTATGGCAATGACTGATGATGTGGACCCCTCAAAATGCTAAGGAAAACATTGGCAAAAGCTCAAGACTCCATTTTTGGTTTAGTGATCCAAGATCACATTGAGTCCATAGGAAAGCCAATACTATTAAAAGGGGATGAGGTTATGATGATGATCTGGTTGCTCTAAAGTGCTTAGTGATTTATCTCTCAAACTATCAGCAATCTTTCACTCCAACATAAACTCATAAGTAATCTCGGTCCCACCGATTCCAAACCCAGTCTCACCGAGATGAACCACCTCAGCCATATAGCCAAACCCTAAGAATTTCGGATTTTCCGATTCCAAACTCGGTCATACCGAAATTGGTGTTGCCAAGCTTCTGTAACCTTCTGTACTCAAATCGGTGTCACCGAGATGAGAAAGTCGGTCCCACCGAGATTGGCAAACCCTAGACTTTGGAAGAATCGGACTAACCGAGATCGTATTTTCGGTCCCACCGAAAATCCCAACGTTCACAAGATTTGAACTTTCGGTCCCACCGAGTTGTCAACTTCGGTCTGACCGAGATTGGTCAAATGTGTGTAACGGTTGGATTTTGTGTGGAGGCTATAAATACCCCTCCACCTCCTCTTCATTCATGGAGAGAGCCATCAGAAAGAACTACCACTCCTACCTTACATTTCTGAGAAGAAAACTACCTACCCTTGTGTTGAGATCAAGTTGCTCCACTCCCACCATTTGAAACTTGATTTCTAGTCTACCCAAGTTGCTTTCCACTCAATTCCTTCTTCCACCACAGCCAAATCAGTGAGGAGAGTTGAGTGTTGGGGAGATTATCATTTGAAGCACAAGAGCAAGGAGTTCATCATCACCAACCCCATCTATTACCTTTTGGAGGTGGTGCCTCCTAGATTGGTTAGGTGTCGCTTGGGAGCCTCCGTCATGATGTGGAGTTGAACCAAGGAGTTTGTAAGGGCAAGGAGATCGCCTACTTCGTGAAGATCTACCCCGAGTAAGGCTAGTCCTCCGTGGGCGTAAGCCATGATGGCATAGACAAGGTTGCTTCTTCGTGGACCCTTAGTGGGTGGAGCCCTCCGTGGACTCAAGCATGGCCGTTACCCTCCGTGGGTTGAAGTCTCCATCAACGTGGATTGACGATAGCACCACCTATCGGAACCACGAGAAAAAACTCCGTGTCTCCATTGCGTTTGCTCTTCTCCTCCTCTCATTTACTATCGTGCAATTTACTTTCCGCTGCCACAACTCTAGAATTGCATGTGTAGGGTGATACTTGACTTGGTTATCATTGTGAACTTGCTAAGAATCTACTCCAATCAAAAGGCATAAACTTTTAAGTTGTCAAGTAGTCTAATCACCCCCTCTAGACATACTTCCGATCCTACAAGTGGTATCGAGCTTTGGTCTCCATTGGATTGGTTTCCATTGCATTGACTCCATAAGCTTGGTTTCACAACCTAGGAGAGTATGGCGTCTAGTGAGGGTAATTTCCGAGAGGTCCTTACTTTGATGGTTCAAACTTTGCTAGTTGGAAGCATAAAATGAAAATGCATATTCTTGGACATAACCCCGCCGCATGGGGCATTATTTGTGTTGGCTTGCAAGGTGAGTTCTTGAGGAAGGAAAAGTTCGGATCGCGAAGCTACTGGCGATGAGTTGCGGATGTTCTGAACAATGCTCAAGCTTGTGACATTCTCTTCAATGCTTTGTGTCGAGGAGTTCAACAAGATCAGCCGTCTTGAGAATGCAAAAGAGATTTGGGATACTTTGGTGAAATGCACGAAGGTACCGAGTCCGTGAAGGAATCAAAGCTAGATGTTCTTCAAGGTCGACTTGACAAGTTCAAGATGAAGGAAGGTGAAGGTCGCTGAAATGTACTCTAGGCTTGCTCTCATCACCAATGAGATGGCAGGCTTAGGAAGTGAAGAAATGACCGACCGATTCATCATCAAGAAGATTCTCAGAGCTTTGGATGGAAAGTATGACACCGTGTGCACTTTGATCCAAATGATGCCAAACTACAAAGATCTCAAGCCTACCGAAGTCATTGGAAGGATTGTTGCTCATGAGATGACACTTAAAGATAAGGAAGAGCTTCACAACAAGTCAAGTGGTGCTTACAAAGCTGCAATTGAAGCTCCCACATCCTCAAGTGACAAGCTAGTCTCCAATGAAGAGATAAGCCTAATGGTGAAGAACTTCAACAAATTCTACAAGAGTAGAAGCAAGGAAAGAAGCTCAAAGTCTAGATCATATGATGAAAAGAGATCTTCTAGTCGTGATCGAAGCTGCTACAATTGTGGAAGACCGGACACTACTCAAATGAGTGTTCGACTCCCCACAAGAGAAGAGAAGAATCTCCAAGAAGAAGAAGCTCAAGAGAAGAGTCGCCTCGAAAAGAGAGAAGGAGTAGAGATGACCGTTATGAGCGAAGATCCTCTCGGAGAAGCAAGGATTCGGAAAGGAAAGACAAGTCATCAAGGAGCTACACAAGAAGAAAACATCAAGCTCATGTTGGTGAATGGGTTTCGGCTCCGACTCGACAATCACTCCGAAAGAAGCTATCACTCCAACTCCGAATCTGATCAAGATGAAGGTGTTGCGGTCTTGCTCTCGTGTCCTCCAACTCCAACTCCTATGACATATTTGATTCACCAAATGAGGGAATTGGAAGATGCTTCATGGCAAAAGGCCCCAAGGTATCACACCCTGAGTTTATTGACTTTGATAGTGATGAGGATGACTTGCTTGGTGAAGATGAGCTTTACATGATAAATCTAGTGAGCTTAGTAATGATGAACATGCTAGTAGTCTTTATAGTCGAGATGAGTCGAATGACAATGCTATGAAGGAGATTGAGCGTCTAACTAAAGAACTAAACACTCTTAAGTTAGCTCATGAAACAACTCAAGAAGATCATAGAGAGCTCCTAAGATCTCATGAGAAGCTACGCTTCGAGAAGCTCAATCTAGAGCAAGAACATGAGTTTCTAAAAGCTATCAATGACGATCTCCGAAAGAAGAGTTCTTCATATCTTGCCAAACGACTTCTCTTGTCTAATTTCTTGCCACCAATCAAAACTAAGCATGACCAGCATAAGAAAAATTCTCCATCTAGTAGTAACAATAATCATGCTAAATCAAATGTTGTTACTTCTAGTAATTCTCTTGATTCCACTAACAATGTTTCAAGCCAAGTTTCACTTGAGCAAGAAAATAGTCTATTGAAAGGGATTATAGAGAAAGGTGTCTACAAGAGTCTTGCCGGAAGCAAGAGCTTTGACGAAATTGTTCGCAAACAAGGAAGACACCGGAAGAATCAAGGAATTGGTTTTGAGCGAAAGTTCAACGCCGAGGGTGTTGAATGGGAAGAAGGTCAATATCCCACTCCAAAGTTTATTTCTCAAAAGGAGAAGTATGATCCTACTTCTTCCAATGAGGAACAAGCTCAAGATGACCTTCCACCACAAGACCACAAGCTAAAAGGCAAGGACAAGCTTCAAGAGGAGATTGATGCATTCATTGAAGCACCCAAGGCCATGGTCAAGTGGGTTCCCAAGGCAACTTCAAGTTCTACTTCGACAAGCTCAACTACTACACCAAGGATTCCCATCAAGATGATGTGGATCCCGAAGAAGAAGAACTAGAGAGTTCTTGAGGGTGACTCCGCCAATACATTTCACTCATATTCTTGTTGGCAAGGACTTGTGCAATCAACTTCCACATCTTGCACTAGTTCACGGAGTCACAAACCCTCATGTTGGTAAGTCAAGGGACAAGGTAATCATTGCTTTCATGGACATCATCTATTGTGTACTTCAATCTATGTCCATGGATATCCTTGTTTGTTCCTTGTGGGACTAACCCATGTAGGTATTGAAAGTGCCCGAATCCAAAGGTTTGCTCCCAACTCTTGGTGATCATCATCAACATTGAGCATCCACATCTTCAACATCTACATGAAGTCTTCAACGACAACCCAAGGTTAGTTTGACCCTTTAAAAGGGGTTCTCACATCAAGGGGGAGCTTTGCTCTAAAGAAATGAGCCAAAGCATCTTCTAACGATGTGAACACATTAATGCTTTATGGAAAAGTGGTAACCCCACTTGTGCTTAAACGATGAGTATGACCTATGATCAAATGTTCTCATTTGACTCCTAAGTCAATATACTCATATATAGATGACCTAGTCATCGCCAAATTGTGTGCTAGTTGCTAAGTGTTTTGTTTGTGCATGTTTGACACATATTTCATTTGCTATCTTATTGTGTGAGCATGTTGGATGCATAATTTTATCCATTCGAGGACATCCATTTGTTGCTTTGGTCTTTTGGAGTTCTTTCTTTTTGACCAAATGGATGGACAAGAATGCCTAAGTTCCTCCCCTAGCTATCTATGCTTTCTTGTCTCAAACTCTATTCATGCTTATATCACAAACTTTGAACAAGACTTTTTCGGACAGACCGAGTGAGGAGCACTCGGAGCCACCGATCCGTCAAAAGCCTAACTTCCAAAACCTTCTAAGTACTTTCGGTCAAACCGATATACTCAAATCGGATGGATCAAATCACTTGGATTGATCTAGGTTTTCACCTCGGTGAAACCGAGTTACAAATTTCGGCGTGACGAAGTGTGTAATCGCACGCATTAACCATCTCGGTCCCACCGAAGTTTTCCAACTCGGTCCCACCGACAGCCGAAGGGTATATATACCCGAGGACAGAGCGCGTTGATTACTTCTTCAAACGCTTCGCCCTCAAACCCTTCGCTGCCGTCGCCTTGGTCTCCGGATCGTCTCCGCCTTTGCCTGTGCGCCCTCGCCGCGGGTCTCCATCGCCGTCAACGGTCTTTCTCATCGCGCCGTTGCCGCCGTAGTGAAGCTCCACCGCATTGGGTGAGTTTCATCCCTCTCGTGTTCCAACCGCTGATTCTATGCACGATAGGCGTTGCCTAGTTTCTTGCCAAGATTGAAATCCTTCTATCCAGTCGTTTAGATCATAGAACAAAATTCGAGTAAAAATTTTAGGGTTAGGTTTCCGCCGAACACATCTCGGTGTGACCGAATTGACACTTTCGGACTGACCGATTTGGCCTCTGGTCATTGCACTGCACTTTTCGGTGAAACCGAGTTGTGCAAATCGGTAAGACCGAAGTGAGGATTCTGTGAAACCCTAGTGCTCTCGGCTAGACCGAAACCCATTTCGGTCCAACCGAAAGTGGTGTATGTGGTCTGTTTAGACACTTCGGATTCACCGAATTTGTAGACTCGGTCAGACCGAAATGTATTCTGTGAAAACCTAAAACTAAAGTTTGAGCTCACTCTTTTTGCAAAATCCTTTGCAGTTTGTGATAACTCTTCTATTCTGCCTATACCTATTCTATTCACAGGTTGTCAGTCATGTCTGATGGAAGTGACAGTCAGAACAGGTCTGAGATGCCAGTTGAGATTCCTGAGGCAGTGACAAGTCGAAGCAAGCAGTTTTTCAGATGATGGAGAGAGAAGCACTCCAAGTGGACTGCCTGCAGCTGCCAGCAGGGCCAGGAAGAAGAGGAATTCTGATGAGGAGGATTCAGACTTTGTTGCAGATGAGGAGATAACATCTAAGCCAAAGAGGCAAGTGGTTGCAAAGAGCTATCAAGGGCAACAGTCAAGGAAAGGCACAAGCAAAGTGACGAAATCCACTGCTGCAAAGAGGCTCAGCATGGAAGAACAAACCTCCAGCAAGATCAAGAAAACTTCCAAGAGGAAGAGGAAAGTTCATGAAGAAGCTGATGATGATGATGATTCTGATGAGGAAGCACCCCAGCCTCCTCAGAAGCAGAAGTTGATGGGAGATGCCATCAGGGCAGGAGCACCCACAAAAGCTAAGCAATCAGCTCCAGCAAAGGCAGCCCAAGCCAAACCTGCTGCCAAGCCAAAGAAGACTGTGAGGAACATACCGCTTGTAAAAGAAGAAGGACAATGTGCCACCAGCAGAATCAGATGATGAGGCTCATGTTTTGCTCAAGCTCAGACAGAAACTGCCAGTTCATAATGAAGCTCATCCTCGAGCTGAAAATATGAAAGAAAGGAAGGATAAAGGACTCAGGCTATGGAGGCAAGTTGATCCATATGCCACCGGAGAAGGACACAGATTGACCCAAGATTCCACACTAGAGAGCAACAAGACTTTTATGAGACAGTGCTCATGGATAAGAAGCCAATTGTTGCTGACACCAGATATGTAGATTGGGACTACATCGACAGTGAAGAGCACAGAGACTATTTCCCACATGTGCATGAAAGCTTCACTGCTTGTGGGATTGCAGAGTTCGTTGGTCAGAAGTTGACTGCTTGGAATGATGAGATGATCATGCAGTTCTATGCCACCGCACACTTCTATCCAGATGGCAGAATTGTATGGATGACAGAAGGGCAGAGATTCCATTCGACTGTTGAAGAATGGAGAGCGTTGCTGAATGCACCAGTATCAAAGGAAGATGATGTTGATGTCTATGGCATTCCGAAGAAAAATCACGAGTCTATGAAGAACATGTACAATGAGGTAAATGAGAAGGATGTTGAGATATGGAAGCTGGGTTCAGTCTACTATCTTCAGGCAGGTCTCCCAACCACCAACACCATTCTGAGGCATACTTTGATGCCTAAGTCAGGAGACCACCGCATGATAAGAGGGTATTCTATCAACATGCTGCACATACTAGACCAGAAGACACCTTTTAAGGTGATGGACACGATAGTAGAGACTATCAAGAGGACAAGCAGCAGCACTGTAAGAGGTCGTGTGGGTTTGCTCCGCATATTCAGATGCTCATTAATGCCAAGTTTGGCACGGACACCTACCGTTGGATAGACCCCACTTGCCACCGCAGCTGAACATGAGGATAACGAAGTTGTGATGGTGAAGATGCTCCCACATCCGTAGAAGGACATGCTAAGTCTGAAGCTGCCAAACAAGCTAAAGCTGAGAAGGAAGAAGCAGCAAAGCCCAAGAGCGTTGCAGAACAACTTCTTGAAGCCACTCGAGAGAATTGAGCTCGCCTGGCCAGCATAGTGCAGTCTCGGGAGAGCCTTGAGAGGATAGTTGAAGATAAGTTCCATGCTCGGGACGTCTGTCGATCAAGTCAGTGTCACCGTCAACAAGCTTGAGGCGGACATCGAGGAAGCTAAAAGGAGAAGGCAGAACTCATGAGGAGATGGAAGGTGATATGGTCCAGATGACTATGAGCAGCCTGCTCCAGTGCCCACAAAGCCCAGATCATTGCTATTCGATGTCGACCCTGTGGCTACTACATCAGCACCTCCTACAGCTCCGTCGGCCCAAAGACCAGCTCCAAGATCCACTCCTCCAGCTCCACAGACTTCAGCGAAGCTTTGCAGATGCAGCTATCTCCACTCCATCGACGCAGAGCAGAGCCGCCAGCAGAGTCCCGAGTGACGATTAGCTCTATACCTTCGAACTTTTGGTAACTTGTTGCCAAAGGGGAGAAATTGTATAGATCATAGGGCTTCGAGAGAGAGAGTGCTCGTTTTGCTCTTTCGTTTGCGGTTTTCCTTGAGATACTTTTGAGTTCTTTGAGACATTTCGTGTGTTTGATACTCGTTTGCTCGATCTTGATGAGTGCTTGATCATCTGTGCTTAATGTGTGCTTAATGTTTATCATATTCCATTCATATCTTGTATGATCATTTACTCATGTCTTGGTGATTGGGTGCATGTTATTCATTCTTATCATTTTGTGCGCTCCACCAAGATGTATGTGACATGGAAGAGTGACCCATGATCCTAATCGATTGTGCATTTGTATTCAAACGCAAATCTTAAATAATGCACAAATTTAGGGGGAGCTCTTGCTTATCACATACTTCTCAAAGCGACGATGTTATTCATTGATTATATCATTTGTCGAAGCTTTGATCTATATGTTGTCATCAATTACCAAAAAGGGGGAGATTGAAAGTGCAACTAATCCCCAGGTGGTTTTGGTAATTAATAACAACATATATATCATTGAACTAATCATTTCTTGAGAATATTTCAGAAAGTTCAGTGATATGGGTATGGCAATGACTGATGATGTGGACCCCTCAAAATGCTAAGGAAAACATTGGCAAAAGCTCAAGACTCCATTTTGGTTTAGTGATCCAAGATCACATTGAGTCCATAGGAAAGCCAATACTATTAAAAGGGATGAGGTTATGATGATGATCTGGTTGCTCTAAAGTGCTTAGTGATTTATCTCTCAAACTATCGCAATCTTTCACTCCAACATAAACTCATAAGTAATCTCGGTCCCACCGATTCCAAACCAGTCTCACCGAGATGAACCACCTCACCATATAGCCAAACCCTAAGAATTTCGGATTTTCCGATTCCAAACTCGGTCATACGAAATTGGTGTTGCCAAGCTTCAGAAACCTTCAGACTCAAATCGGTGTCACCGAGATGAGAAAGTCGGTCCCACCGAGATTGGCAAACCCTAGACTTTGGAAGAATCGGACTAACCGAGATCGTATTTTCGGTCCCACGAAAATCCCAACGTTCACAAGATTTGAACTTTCGGTCCCACCGAGTTGTCAACTTCGGTCCGACCGAGATTGGTCAAATGTGTGTAACGGTTGGATTTTGTGTGGAGGCTATAAATACCCTCCACCTCCTCTTCATTCGTGGAGAGAGCCATCAGAAAGAACTACCACTCCTACCTTACATTTCTGAGAAGAAAACTACCTACCCTTGTGTTGAGATCAAGTTGCTCCACTCCCACCATTTGAAACTTGATTTCTAGTCTACCCAAGTTGCTTTCCACTCAATTCCTTCTTCCACCACAGCCAAATCAGTGAGGAGAGTTGAGTGTTGGGGAGATTATCATTTGAAGCACAAGAGCAAGGAGTTCATCATCACCAACCCCATCTATTACCTTTTGGAGGGTGGTGCCTCCTAGATTGGTTAGGTGTCGCTTGGGAGCCTCCGTCATGATGTGGAGTTGAACCAAGGAGTTTGTAAGGGCAAGGAGATCGCCTACTTCGTGAAGATCTACCCCGAGTAAGGCTAGTCCTCCGTGGGCGTAAGCCATGATGGCATAGACAAGGTTGCTTCTTCGTGGACCCTTCGTGGGTGGAGCCCTCCGTGGACTCGTGCAGCCGTTACCCTCCGTGGGTTGAAGTCTCCATCAACGTGGATTGACGATAGCACCACCTATCGGAACCACGAGAAAAAAACTCCGTGTCTCCATTGCGTTTGCTCTTCTCCTCCTCTCATTTACTATACGTGCAATTTACTTTCCGCTGCCACAACTCTAGAATTGCATGTGTAGGGTGATACTTGACTTGGTTATCATTGTGAACTTGCTAAGAATCTACTCCAATCAAAAGGCATAAACTTTTAAGTTGTCAAGTAGTCTAATCACCCCCCCTCTAGACATACTTCCGATCCTACAATGACGCATTCCGTTGCCTCACCATGAACACGACGACGACTATGTTTCTCCGTCCGACCCAACCATGTACGTATGCGCGAGTAGGCGTTCGAGACCCCGCCCGTATGTACGTACGTGGCCGTATTTTCTTTCTTGCACCCTGGCCGCTGTAAGTACGTGTACATGCTACGTGTGCGCCTCTACTACGACACGTGCGCGCCTCTACTACGACACGTGCGTGCCTCTACATTGACCAATATGTACGTACATGTTCGCGACCAGGATGACAACGCTACGTACGCTTCAACCAGGTGGGTCCCGACTGTCAGGCACTTTGTGCCTGCGAAGATGTAGCAGGTGGGTCCCATCAGTCAGGGGGGCGAATCGTTTTTTTTGTTTTTTTTTGCCCGGACGCACTTCCTTGCGTGAGAAGGTGTAGCTGGTGGGTCCCAGCAGTCAGGGGGAAACATTTTTTTGCGAAATACGGTGGCCCGTCCGGTGGGTCCCCGCTGTCAGCTGGAGGAATAATTATTTTGCGCGTAATAAGGAGGCACTTCCTTGCTGCGGCCGTGGACCCAGCTATCAGCCTCTCCACGTATAGTCCATGTCTGATGGAAGCCATTCCTTGACCACGTTGACCACGCCGCGCCAAGAGCACCAGGGCGATGGACGACGGCGAGGCCTAGGAAGGGGACGACGCGGAGCCAGGGAAGACACGACAGTGGATGCCCACGCGTAGAGGAGTATGAGGGTTCACTGGTTCGCTGCGGTGTGAGGCTGTCGTCGCCGCAGAATAACAGGGGGTGTGGGTGAGTAGAGGATGGCCGGCCAGCCAGTGGGAGTAGTAGGGGCGGTGAGGCCTCCGCCACATCGCAGCCGCCACGGGAGGCAGGAGCACGAGGCACGACCGGCGCTGGTTTGGGTAATTTGGAGCAAGAAGACCAGAGGTTGAAGAAGCACTACGGCCGTTGGATGGACATCATACGGTCACTGGAGTTAGAATCGTGCATATTAACTAAGTTGACAAAGCCCTCCGTCCCCGTCAACTTAGTAGCCCACAAGTCAACTGCCACTATCTTGGGTCCCAGCTAACGTGGGGAGTATTCATTTTTGTGCGTAATAAGGAGGCACTTCCTGCGTGCGAAGATATAGCTGGTGGGTCCGAGCTGTCAGCGGCGGTAACGTTTTTTTTCACGAAATACTGAGGCCCTTTCCGTGGGTCCCCGATGTCCGGTGGAGGAATCATTATTTTGCGCGTAATAAGGAGGCATTTCCTTGCGTGCGGCCGTGGACCCAGCTGTCGTCCTCTCAATGTAAAGTCCAGTTCAGATGCATGTCGGTCGTTGACCACGTTGACCAGGCCGCGCCGAGAGCACGAGGCGGTGGGCGGCGAGCGAGGTCTAGGAAGGAACAACACGGAGGCGGGGAAGACTCAGCAGCTTGTTTCCCGCGAGGGGAGTACTCTTGAACGAGGGTTTCTTGGTCCGTCTGCCGTTGCCGGAGAATAACAGCAGGTGTGGGTGAGTAGAGGGATGGCTAGGCCAGTGATGGGAGTACGATGGGGCAGTAAGGCCTGCACGGCAGCAGAGCCGGCCGCGGGGAGGAGGGAGCGGTCGATCCCTTGGCGCTTGTTTGAGCGGCCGGAGCGGGAAGAGCAGAGATTGAAGAAGACGACGGCCGTTGGATGGACATCCAACAATCACTACTGTAAAGGCCAACCTTTTTAGGAAAGCCTCAAATCTGTGGAAAACAGCATACAGCCCATCTGCCATTATTTCTAATAATTTACAGTCCATTTGCTAATTCTTAAGGTTTTTTTGGAGCCCATATTCTTTTTGTTAGCATTACAGCCCATATTGTGGCCATGGTTAAAAAATTATACGAAATTTTGCATATTTCGATGCGGTCCGAACTGTTTTTAATCCCGAAATTTCGACTCACATTCAAACTGATTTTAAAAATAAATGTATATCAATATAAAATCCAACAAATTCTCCACACATAAAAATTAATGTAATTTAAAAACTCAAAATGAAAAAAAAGATATTTGAAACAAATTGCCGGTTTGATGTGTTTTAAAAATGTACAACCCATTTCTCATTACTGATAGGCCATTTTCTCGGCCAGCCGAATGAAGCTCTCCTCGTCTTGAAAGATTTGCAGCCCAACAGGCCTGAGAAAGCGACTTACTTGGCAGATCACAAAAAAACTAGGTTGTGGCCTTGGACCCAGCTGTCAGCCTCTCCACGTACAGTACGCTTCCGATGGAAGTCGTTCGTTGACCACATTGACCACGCCGCGCCGAGAGCACCAAGGCGGTGGATGACGGCGAGGCCTAGGAAGGGGACGACGCGGAGCCGGGGAAGACGCGGCAGTGGATGCCCACGCGGAGAGGAGTACGAGGGTTCACTGGTTCGGCTGCGGCGTGAGGCTGCTGTCGCCGCAGAATAACAGGGGGTGTGGGTGAGTAGAGGGATACCCTGGGCCAATGGTGGGAGTAGTAGGGGTCGGTGAGGCCTCCGCAGCATCACAGCCGGCCGCGAGAGGCAGGAGCACGCGGCACGACCGGCGTTGCTTTGGGCGGCTGGAGCAAGAAGACCAGAGGTTGAAGAAGCACTATGGCCGTTGGATGGACATCGTACGGTCACTGGAGCTAGAATCGTTCATATTGACTAAGTTGACAAAGCCCTCCGTCCTCGTCAACTTAGTAGGCCCACAAGTCAGCCACCCACTCTGGTGGGTCCCAGCTAGCATGGGGTATTCATTTTTTTTGTGTGTAATAAGGATGCATGTCAGTTGTCGACCATGTTGACCAGGCCGCGCTGAGAGGACCAGGGCGGTGGACGACGACGAGGCCTAGGAAGGGAACGACATGGAGGCAGGGAAGACTCGCAGATTGTTTCCCGCGAGGGGAGTCTGTTGTCACGAGGGTTTATGGTTTGTCTGCCGTCGCCAGAGAATAACAGCGCAGTGTGGGTGAGTAGAGGATGGCTAGGCCAGCGATGGGAATCTGTGGGGTGGTGAGGGCTGCGTGGCAGCCTGGCCCGGCCATGAGGAGGAGGGAGAGAGCAGTCCCATGGCGCTTGTTTGAGCGGCTAGAGCAGGAAGAGTAGAGATTGAAGAAGCACGACGGCCGTTGGATGGACATCGTACGGTCACTGGAGCTAGAATCGTTCATATTGACTAAGTTGACAAAGCCCTCCGTCCCCGTCAACTTAGTATGCCCACAAGTCAGTCTCCCACCATGGTGGGCCCTAGCTAGTAGGGGGAGTATTCATTTTTTCTGTGCGTAACAAGGAGGCACTTCCGGTGGGTCCGAGCTGACAGTAGGGGGAACGTTTTTTTCGCAAAATACGGCGGTCCGTCCGGTGGGTCCCAGCAGTCAGGGGCAAACATTTTTTTCACGAAATACGGTGGCCCGTCCGGTGGGTCTCAGCAGTCAGGGGGGAAACGTTTTTTCCGCGAAATACTGGTGGCCCGTCCGGTGGGTCCTCGCTGTCAGGTGGAGGAATAAGTATTTTGCGCGTAATAAGGAGGCACTTCCTTGCGGCTGCTGTGGACCCAGCTGTCAGCCTCTCCACGTACAGTACTCTTCCGATGGAAGTCGGTCGTTGACCACATTGACCATGCCGCGCCGAGAGCACCACGGCGGTGGACGACGGCGAGGCCTAGGAAGGGGACGACGCGGAGCGAGGGAAGACGCGGAAGTGGATGCCCACACGGAGAGGAGCACGAGGGTTCACTGATTCGGCTGCGGTGTGAGGCTGCCGTCGCCGCAGAATAACAGAGGGAGTGGGTGAGTGGAGGGATGTCCTAGCCAACAGTGGGAGTAGTATGGGGACGGTGTGGCCTCCGCGGCAGCACAGCCGGCCACGGGAGGCAGGAGCATGCGGCATGACTGGCGCTGTGTTGGGCGGCTGGGGCAAGAAGACCAGAGGTTGAATAAGCACTACGGTTGTTGGATGGACATCGTTGACCACGCCACGCCGAGAGCACCAGGGCGGTGGACGACGGCGAGGCCTACGAAGGGAACGACACGGAGCCGGGGAAGACACGGCAGTTGCTGCCCACGCGGTGGAGAGTACGAGGTTGATTGGTTCATTTGCCGTCGCCGAAAATAACAGGAGGTGTGGGTCGAGAGAGGGATAGATAGGCCAGGATGCGAGTATGATGGGGCCGTGAGGCATGCCCGCAAGACCGCCGCCACGGAGGCGGAGCAAAGCGGTTCGATGGCGCTGGTTTGGGCGGCTGGGGCAGGAAGATCAGAGACTGAAGAAGCACGGTTGCCGTTAGATTGACATCTAACGGTCTGACGCTGGTAGAGTCGATTGTTGACTAAGTTTCTTTTTTGTGAAACCTTGTGTACGCATGAACTTGGTAGGCCCACAAGTCAGCCTCCAAATCGGTGGCAGACAACATAAAGCCCATTTGCTATTTTTTATAATTTGCAACCCATTTGCTAATTCTTAAGTAATTTATTACAGCCCATTTTCTGCCCAGGACCACGGTCAAAAAGTTCAACCTTATTTTTCATATTTGGGTGGAGTCCGAACTGTTGTAATCCCGAAATGATAAACATTTTTTTAAGAACTTGTTGATTTGCCAAAAAAAATCGTTTTGTTTTTGTGAGCAAATAAGACGTGGGACAATTGAGTTGGTTTAAGGGAAAACCAATGGTAAAAAATCAGCGTTGGGTGGGAAAAAACAACAAAAATAAGGATGTAAATATGAAAAGGGAATTTCATGTGTTTTCAATATAATGATACGTGTATATGAACTAGTAAAACTATAGGTAGAGATTCGAAAATGGATGTAGGACATGCGTTTCAATAGGAAAATAGAACTGGGCTGTGTGTTTGATTCAGTAAAAAAAGCTGCATGCGGATGTTGTAAGACAAAATATAACTAACGCTGGCGGGACAGAGGCCAGTAGATACCTTCTCGATCTTTGTGCCCCATTGTCGTCATGGGCTGGGCCTGTTAAAAACAAAACCAACCCTGGCAGTCTGCAGCCCAGTTGAAACTTGCTCGACCTAAAAAACAATATACGTGCTCAATAAACGAGAGAATTCTGCAAGTACAGACTGATAACTGGGATGCAGCACGGATATTGTTTTTTTATCGTGATAATAAGTGCATGCACTTGTTTCAAAAAAATGGAGAACAGGGAATTCGAACGGCGGGTGCTTGTGCTACCCATCAAATAAAAATCACGTGCCTGAAAATTCGTTTCAAAACAAATGATTCAGCTTTATATCCACGCCGACCCTCGGCATGATGGTTGGAAGCAAATGCAAGTTCATACCAAAAGATCGTTAACAACAATACCAACTTGTGGATGACAAGGTAGTACAACTACCAATACCTAACTAACTTATAATCTTTTTACTCCTGGCCCTATTGTTCGTCTGGTAGAAATCTTGCAGAGGACCAGTTCCCGCTCCTTCTCTTGCTCCAGGTCCCCGAGGTGGTACTGGTGCATCACCCAGTTGGTCCTCTGCTGGTCGAAGTTCTTGTTGGTGTGCAACACCAGAACCTTTTTTGCTGCCCATCTGCCGGTCGTTGACCATCACCGGCAAGGTATTGCCGGTCTTGTGCCACATTGCGTGTATGCAGCACTCCGACTGTATCTTGTGACCCGTCCACGTGCCCCTTTTGAACGCCCTGGAATTGCGCTGGAAGAATCGCTTCCTTAGGCCACCCAGTGTGATACCTGCAGTATTGTGGAATACAGGTTTTAGTGTACGTAGTTGGCATTTTCATAACATCTTTGGCATGTTGTAGTCACTTGTTTCACTTTTTATTAACTGTCAAATTGTAATTGCTTCACCAGGTCTGCGTCTAAAAAGAAAAATAGAGCTATAAACAAAGGAATATGTTTGTGCAAGTAGACGGCCGATCGGTGTCTTACCTGGAAGTTTCTCAGGTTGGGTGTAGCATATGTTGTGCTCGCTGTCGATGGTTGGTATGAACAAATCGATGAGGGACTGAAATCTTGCGCTATCAACACTCACTTTGGCCTCAAGGTGCTCGATCAGCTCCTGATCCGTGGGATCGAACTTGACGCCAGTCGGCAGCATCGGCCAATCCTTCTTCGACTTGCATTGGTAATTCTAGTTATATGGTACTCAATGTATGATTAATCGACTGTTTTAAGTGAATGATGAAAGATTTTGATAGATAAGTGGTACTCCAAATCTGAAGTCCAGAATACCCGAACACGCCGCCGGGATTCTTGTGTCACCTCACGCGCAGCATGTTGTCACATCAATTCAATGTGTGGACATCATGAATAATTTGACCGACGTATACTAGTACTACTACTGTACTACTTACTAGTCATATTTAGTGTCACAATTTATACATAGGTTTAACTAACAAGTACGCACTTGAAGCCTAATTGATATATATATATGGCGTCTGCACAGCATCTCCATCATCATTATCAGTACATCCTACGCAGGTGAGTTAGGATGCACTTGATCCCAGGAAGGTATCTATCCTTCAAACCAGAGGAGTGCTTCAAACTAACAACAGTACATAATATCCAACAAAAGAGGGTCATGCTACAGCAGCAGAATACATGGCTCGGTCTAGATATCAGCACGAATCAAGTTGTGCATATTTGCTGTTGGCATGAACCACATCGTCGCATGTCGGGTTTGCAAAAGCCATCCATCGCATGGAAGCTTGATGCCTTTCACACATGAAGATTACCCGCAACAAGCGTGTCGGCGAATCTCTGGATATGGTGATTCATGAAACCCATGGTATGATGTGTAAACACAGCCCCCCCTCGCGAATGGAAGTTGCATAGCACAGTAATCATCGCCGGTGATATGATCGATGATTGGTTGGATGATCGGATAATTGAGCCCGAGGAACAAGGAGTGGTTGCCGAGGCTCTAAACCCGCCTCAAGTTGAATACGCCTGGCCCAACGGAGCTGGGATCTTTCTCGAACACGAAGCAGCCATAGCCATCAATGTCATGAACGCCCCATGCATTGTACTGCATGTGGTTTGATGTAATGGTTTGGTCAATTTTGTACGTGCGAATGAGCATCAAATGAACGCCGTCAGCTAAACGAGCGATAAACCACCACCCATCGGCCGGTATGATTCCAGGTCCTGGAATCATGAAGGCCAGCGCATTTGTGTCTGCTGCAACAATTCAAATTGGAGATCAAAAGGACAAAAATAAACAATCTTGTTCAGAGTATGTGTGGAACTAAGATTATTATAACAGTGACACATATCATAGACAGAGAATTGGAATGTCGTGGTCATAATCAATGGCTTTCATATTCTAGCAACATCTCATGGTTCAAACATCATGTAACAATGAGAGGAAAACAACTATGACAGCGCCTACTCATATTCTACCATAGCACTTACTACTATTGTTCTCATATCAACTCTAAGCAATAACATGCGTTTTTATAAAAATCTTGTAAACGAGAGTAACATATAGCAATCATGATGTCATGCTCCTAATATGTATTCTAACAATCATTAGATGCCGATTGTTCTCATATCAACTCTAACAATAACATGTGTGGTCCTAAAAAACTAGGAAATGAGAGGAACATATAGCAATGATGTGGTTATAGACATGCTATGCATTCTAAATTTGTAACAAATGAACAGGCAGTTGTATTCATAAGGTAAAGATGAGATGAGATAGAACAATTACACGACGATAGATTCCACCAGTATAGGCAGCCAATCTGTGCGTCGACCGCGTAAACGATGCCATCGTGCACTATAGCATCAGACAGAAATGTTGCCTCAACAGGATTGATGATAAGCCATAACCATGTATGGCGACCGGATTCCAGATAGACTAATCCCATGTTGAACAAGGCAATGAGCTTGTAATCCATGTAGTCTTCTGATGGTGTGGGCACTTCACAGATTACAACTTTCTGCAAATAGAGGTTGAGCCAAAAGCTTGACGTGTCTCGTGCGTAGTAGGCAGGAGTGTCCGGCAGGCCGCGAGGCTCAATGTCGGCGGTATCCAATGATGGAAGGGTGATCTCTCGCTGGGTGTAGATATCCACGAGACGCCACGGACTACCAGTGTGGTCGATGAGGATGATCCAGTTGGCCTTCATGCCCACCCAGTAGTGGTCGCGCATGAAGGACAGGTGAACGGGTGGTGGTAGTATGTCGAGGGGCACCACAGCAACCTCCGTAGGATCGTCAAGTCAGTGTCTGGGCCACCTGCGAGGATCGGGCATCAGCAAGCAGGGTGTCTTGAAAAGAGCCGGCCGGTTGCAGACGAGTAGATGGTACAAAGACACCGAGCATGCGGCCAGACGGACGGTGCTGAGTAGGTCCATACTACTATAGATCTGCTCCAAGAGAACATCAGGGAGGGAATTCCAATCGCGGCTCTGCGTGTCAGTCGGTTCTGCCATTGGGGTTTTCGGTGCTGCGAGCCGGTGGGAAGTGGATTCAAGTGAGGCGGCGAAGCTTCTCCTCGTGTGGTCGAAAGGATGGCGGGGGATATGGTACGCCATGAGCTACCAAGGAAGATGGCGTGGCGGGCGGAAAGCAAAGGAGCGGGGTAAATGGTGTGCGGCCGACGATGTGGAAGAGAGGAGGAAGAAGAAGAGAGGAGTAAGAAGAGTGGAAGACGGGGAAGAAAATGCATTAAATCTCAATTCTACTACTACTACAACCAGGATATAGGCACCGTCCTTCAGAGTGTAAATAGTTACACCGATGACATGTGGATCTACCACAAGAGGGCCCATATGTCAGTTAATGGAGGACAGAGGTGCGTAGGCGTATTTCTTGAGCGTGCTCTCATGGCAAACATGATGGCGATCTTGGGTAAGGCTGATTTAGTAACAACAACACGCTGGTTCAGCTTACTAATTACGTGTTCCATCTGCTGCAGCGTGTATTGTCACTTCACTGCGAAGACTAGTTGAATGTTCTCTCTGACCGAGATGGGGAATAATGGATCGCGAGGACTTCCTTTCTACAGTATCCCTATGCCTCTACGCTCACTTCACTCATTTTGCTCCGTACCTAGTCACTTGTTGAAATCTGTAGAAAGACAAATACTCCGTATTTGGGAACAGAGGGAGGCTTTTACTCTGTATTATTTGGGAACAGAGGGAGTATCGCCATATGGAGGGAACAGAGGAAGCTTGAAATATGAACATGTCAATGGCAGGGAGTAAGCCCCATGCATGCATGCATGCATGCAACATGCAACACTCACTCGTACACATGGATGCACGCAACACTCATGCACCCATGCGGCACACAGCACACGACGCAACACACACAGCTCACGCTCAAGTGCTCAACGTACTCCCTACGTCTGTGAAAGACTGTACATTTAGAGATTTACACATTGACCAGGGCATAATTAACGCCCAAAAGTAGCATACTTATGTGTGCATGCGACCATTGAGATAAGAAGATTAAATGAAGGCCGTTGCATGCTGTAATTAAGGATAGACATGTAGCCTATACGTACAGCACAAGTTGGTGCATTAGTCAATCAATATCGATTTAGATTAAAGGCTAAATGCATTGGAAGTGTAGATGTACATTATGTACCACACTCTTTGTTTTGTAGCTGATGTACACTCTTTGTTGGAAGACCGAGGGAGGACACATGCATGCACTCACATACACAGCCAGGGCGGTTCGCGCGCAAGGGTTGGACTCATGTCGCGCCTGCGTAAAGTTTTGTTTAACTGATTTCTTTGCTCGCTAACCGCGTGTGGGACCCAGAAACTAGGTGACAACTTAACCAGTCAACAAAGTGCCACGTCGACTATGTGGCCGGTTAGTAGGGTGCAATACGGTGCTCTACGATGAGCTAGTGATCGTATAATCGCCACAAAACTATATATAGTGACCGTAAAGAGCGTATTGTTACATACGTTGACCGCCAGTGTATTTTTCTTGTTTCAAGTTAAGCCATATTAATCGGAAAGGACGCAGTATGGACTACTACTAGTACTAGTACTCCTTTGATGTGTCCCGTCAACTCGTCGAACGAGGAGAAGCTTGCTTACTACGCCTCTCCCTCGCCCACACGCGCGGTGGTTCGCAGGACGAGGAGAGGGTTTTGACTACAGCGCCCTCTCCCTCTCCCTCCCTCTCCCTCTCCCTCACCCTTGCCCTCGCCCTCGCGGTGGATGTGCAGCAGTTCAATCGGTGTCAGATTGCCAGAAGCATATTGTACTGTAGTATCATCATTGTTGGACCTTCTGAAGAGGCGAAGAGCCAAGTGCAAGGTTCACACGAGTACGAACTGTTGAACCTCCCAAAGAGGCAAAGAGCCAAGCGCAAGGTTTTATAGGAGTTGTCATCCTAGTAGGAGTGTACTACAACTATAGCGAACGATGCTACTATATGATGCCGCCACGTCACGTATATCCAAAGCTGTGCCACCTTTTTTTCTCAAAGAGCATGTTGGAGCCCGTGCAACAACCACACAAGTTGCACGTACACATAACACATTTACTAGTAATAAATTCTAAAGGACAAATGCCAGTACGCCACACAAGTTCATCTCCAATTCATGTGATAAATTTGTTCACGACTAGTCTACATATATTCACAGCGCTACCGTTCACAATGACCATACTCCACTTACACTTTATAGATGGGCTACATGCATGTCCTCCTCCAGGTTCCAGTCCCAGGTGTTCTTCATGGATGGCACGATCCATAGCGGTGGGCAACGGGAATCATTGTCGCAGCTTTCTAGTCCGGTTCCACACGATGGAGACTCATCCAAGCTGAAGCGGCATAAACCAGGGATAGCGTATCCCAGCATGTCGTTCATCCGGCGGTGCGCAATGAAGACACAACCATGCTTCATGAACGGCAGGCCTTCCGTGTCGTGCACAGAAGGTGGCATCCGCTTCACAATGGGGTAGCTGTCCCCGATGAAAAGCGATTACTCTCCAAGAGTGTTCCTCGGCACCCAAGTAGCATCACGGGGGTCGAACTCGCTGCTCATCGGTACACGCGCATCGAGATCTGGACACATGGTGGCGTACATAGTCAAGGTCCATGCATAATAATGTTGTGCTCAAATATGGCGGACAAGAATATCTTGTGCAGCAAATAGTACTACTCCGGTATAGAGGAAGTAAAATAACCGGCTTATTATATATAGCCACTCTTGGCTACATGGATGAGATAGTAAGACGTGGAAAAACAAAAATGGTGGCAGCTAGTGGGTTCAAGTCTTCAAGGGCCTAGCTAGCTATACGCGTCCTCCGAGGTAAAAAGTACTCCTACTAGTACTACTAAGTATACTACTAGTACAACAATGAAAGAGAAGGCGAGAGGGTTAAAAATGGAATACAGGTAGATGGTGACGGTCCGATCGTGGTAGATTGTGTGACCATGTTGCACATCAGTGGTACCATGGGTAACGACTGCTAAGATAGTTGATCCCAATATGCCAAAGTCAGCTACAAGGTTCCAAGTTAGACCGAATCGCGGATGCAAATGCACATCCAGGATCGGCGATCTTATTTTGATCGGGGGATGACTGGTCCCTGCAAAATAATGGAGTACTGTTAGGGATGCAAATGATGGTTTGTGCATTTCGTTTGTAATCTCTCGTACTGTAGGATGGCAACCAGATGAAACAAGTCCCCTGGCTTGTCACCGCTAAGATGCGGCCTAGATGGCGCACGGCGTCTTCGAACGTGTAGGGGTACAAATCTGCCATTGCCAACATGCGCCAGCCTCTGCCGTTACTGCGTCTTGCATTGATGGCAATCCTTATGTCAAACACCGCGATGAGATAGTAATCGTCGTAGCCGCGTCGCTTTGTCGGCGGGTCCGCAATTGCTATCTTCTTCAATCTCGTGTAGCCATCATCATACGTATTCAAGCCCAGCCAGTCCATAAGGCCGGTTCCAATGGTGGAGAAGGGGTCTACCAGAACGGCCGCACTGTTGTGGATGTTGTGCAAAATGATGGTGGTATCCGGCCGGAGGTATGCAAGCCAATCTTTGTTGGCACTGACCCAGACCTATATATAAGAAAGTGGGCAGCGGAGAAATTACGGGATGGAAATGGAATAACTAAGTACTACATGATCAAACTCCATTACTGGCGTGCTCATCGGACAAAATTCGACTACCTCTCAACATCGGCAACTCTAGCGGAGTCAACGTGCAACCATGGCCAGGGAGCAGTGGACTGTTCGAAGGATTGTCCCATAGAAGAACCTTCTCCTCGAGGACGCATGGAAGACCAACAAGCATGGCCTTTTCCCAAGCCTGTTTAAGCAGCGTCTTGAAAAAGTTGGTGCAGGAAGCACCGAGTCTTGCGGTGTTGAGGACGTCGGAGCGGCGTGCGATTTCTCCCAGAGGATCGTCATCCAAGGTCTCCCAGCCCCGACAAGGAGGAGAACCGCCTGGTGAATCCATGGGAGCAGCGACGAACTGCCTTCTCTTCGGCAGGGAGGGGAACTGGCGAGGAGGAGATAAGAGCGTAGTAACCGCAGGGCCTCGTCCCTTCCAACTGTAGATCGTTCCTCAGCGAAGGGGTGAGGCTATTATTTACTACTAGTACTAGCATTATGGAACGTTATGGGATTGCATTATCTGTAAATAATAGCACTAGTAAGAAATTTTGGCACTAGGTAGTAGTTTTTGGCGTGGATTAAGAAATTTTGGGTATGTTTTTGCCATTTTTGTACACGCCAACTAGTGTAAAAATGTCTTACATTATGTGACAGATGCGTACGATTGCATCTTGTATGCGATACAATACTACTTTTAAAAGATGAAACTCATGGGCACTAGCACCCATGGTTTATTGATATAGGAAAAGAAGCATCCCTTGTGAGAAACCAGAAAGTACCAGTACTACTTCTATCAACTAGTAGTGCGATGTACTGTACTTCTAGTCTAGTCTAGTATAGTGCACCAGTTTTGAACTCTTGAATCTCAGGGCCAAGGAGCTACAGTTGGAAGTGGAGGGTACTACTGTTCTCTAGAACCATCGCTGTACTATCAATGCAGGGGAAGTACACCTGCGTACTGTCCTAGTGGGTACTCTCGGTGCTATATTCAGCCGCTCCTCTCACGTAGGAGTAGCTGGCCTACTCAGCCGCTCCTCTCACGCATACACTAGCAGCCTGTTTATCAGCGATGGTTACTGCGGGGGCAGAACATTTGAGTTATTTGATACAGGGAGACTAGGCTTTTCGCTTCCATTTGTGGAGGTGTAATGGATCTCGTCGAACTTTGTTAGTAGTTCCTTCTTTATGAATGAGATGAAGCAAAGCTTTTGCCTCCGTTTAAGAAAAAACACATCAAGAGGAATTTCTTTTATAGTAGGGCCGATAATGGAGTGAAGTCCATGCGTGCAACGCCACAAGCTACAGAGTAGTAGTAGAGCACTTTACGTACGGAGCCATATTGCACACTACCCAATGCCTCGCCAGGCTTTTCCAGCTCCTCGGGCTTAATTGGGAGGCGCTAGTTTAAATATGCTACTAGCTCATGAGGAAGCTGCGAGCGAGGTGCGGCTAGGGCGAGCACGCGAGCCACGGGATGATGGGAAGGAAAACCCGTTCACGTGGCTAGGTTGTCCAGTGCACCCAGATTGTGGGGCCGCATGTCCGTTCGACTTCAAAACTCAAACTACCCGTGTAAAATATGGCTCGCAGCGAAGTGTAGTAGTACTATTTTTAAAAAAAAGGCCGCCGTGCGTTCGGCCGGGATCGAACCCACAAAACGAGGTATACACTCATGCGACCACTAGTAGTACTCGTTGGGGTACAACGCAACCTAGAATCGCCTTTTGTCGCTAGTAGTACGTACATTGTTCCTTACAAGAAACCACTAAAATGCCAAGAAACTACTACCACTTGCATACGTGGCAGACTTAAGATAAGACTACCTTATCAACCATTGTACATGCTCTTACCAACAAAAATCCTCGAGTGACCTCCTACCTCCGGCCCGTCCACCTAGTCATCCTCGGCCACGGGATGCAGCTACCGCCGCCGGCAGAAGGCGAGGTCAAAACCGCCGGCGGTGCGGAGCCCATGTTGCGACAGCCCGGATGCCAGCTTCGTCCGGCACTCGCGGCCGCTAGCTAGCCAAGATAGCTCCGTCCAGCTGCTTGTCTGCAAGTTTTGCTAGCTAGATTGGCAGGACAGGGCGGCGGCTTGCTTTCGCGCTGCTTCGAGCCAGCCATCGCTCGGCGAAGGCCAGTAGCGGCGGCTTGCTCGCTCGTGAGTCACGCTCGGGCCAGCCTGCCAACCTGTGCGGAGGCCAGTGCAGCGTCCGGCCCGTCCGGCGGAGCGGCGGCAAACTCGCTCATCACCGGCGCCACCGATGAACACGCATCAGTATTGTTTGAAGTAATGTTCAGGAAAAATAATGATTTGAGGGGGAATAACATGATAGAAGGTCATATGTGGGTCCCTCGTGTCAACGGTCAAACAAAATGTGTTGGTTTAAGCTGCCTCGTCAGCACGGACATGTGGGCCAACCCTGTCATAAATGGGTTTAAATGAACCTAATTGGTAGGAGTACTAGGTAGTAGTTTTTGGCGTGGATTAAGAAATTTTGGGTATGCTTTTGCTATTTCTTGTACAATAGATTCTACCTAGGGCTGGTTGAAAGTGGTAATTTTTTGTTAGATACTCTACATATTGTAAGTAGGAGTGAAAGTTGAGCTTTGGAAGCCAATAAGCAAGGCTAGTTACATAGTGCATATGTGTACATGATTGAAAGTAAATATCAACCATGAGTGACTAATATCTTGATGGAAAACTTGAAACTATGGAATACTAGGAAAAAAATGCATGGTTGGAAATACTAGCAATGTTCATGTTTGTTGCAACGAATCATAATTAGAATAATACTTATTCACAAACTTGGTACAAAATACTCTAATTTTGATATACATATGTTTCAATTAGAATATATTCCTTGGGCTGCTTTGGTGAGGTCAGGGAGGGATGTGGTTGGTTTTAAGATACTAATTATGGGTTTTTCTGCAAATTGGTAGACAAGTGGGATGTTGGTGAGAAAAGGCAACAACCTACCTCACAATCGTTAGATGTAGATCTAATGGTCAGAAACGGCGGATGGCAGACACACCAGCATCGCCCACTTAGTCTTGTGTAGGAGTACTAGCAAGATCCGTGCATTGCACGGAACATCAAGATGCATTTTTTTATAAAACACTTGTTGTGATTGACCCTTGCGGGAGTAATCCCATGTGTAAAAACTAATGATATCTCGAGAAATATGAGATAAGGTGAGGAGGAGTGGGGTGTGGTGGTGGTTGGTGGTCGGACAGAGCGGAGGCATGGGGATTGACGACGCCGGCAGCGGCCACCAGGCCAGTTTGTTCCAGAGGCTTCCTTTCTTAATTGCTCAACAATGAGGTTTGTTGGAGAGAGGGATGAACGAGGGAAGGCCTTGTCTACAAATGTGGAGAGGGGTGCGGGTATCTTTTAGTTTAATTTCCATCCGTCGGATATAGATCGGACGGTCTATATTGCAAGATGGCACACGTACCATCATCACCACCTCGGTTTTTTATAAGAGAAGAAATATAAGTATGGAGATACAAACGTATTATCAATACTTGCTTCCGTAAACTAGCATCTACATTCTATTCAACGCCTCGGCATGTCGGGCCTTAGCACAATGACTTCTCGACTGCGTAAAATAAAGATTTTCCCGTCGCCGACAAGGAGGGGGTGACGGCGGTGTGCTTTTTGGCTTGCTCTAGTCCTAGTAGTCATACTAGGTGGTCTAAGCACGTGTAGATTTATTCTTTTTCACATCTCGTGTTCGCCGTACTGCCACGACTGTTGATGAATAGACGGTAAGTTATTCACGGGGAAACCCTTGATGAGCCTGTTTGAGAGAGAGAGAGAGAGAGAGAGAGAGAGAGAGAGAGAGAGAGAGAGAGAGAGAGAGAGAGAGAGAGAGAGAGAGAGAGAGAGAGAGAGAGTGATATGTTAGAGACTGAGGCAATGATAACAGATTCTTTGTGTCTATGCGTGTGGAGGATAGAGAGAGACATGTACATGGGGCTTTGTGTTGTGTAACGTGGAGACACATATACATAATTAGAGAGTGAGTGTGTGAGATACACATGCGGACATGGTGAGAGATGAGGATCCAGATAAATGGGTGTTTGTGCGTGTTTGTGTGTGTTTGTGCATGCGTTTGTGTGTGAGAGGGAGAGAGTGTACGTGGAGTAGAAAGACCACTGATGATGTAAACCTAGTATAAGGGAAGGGGGAATGGTGTGACATGTGTAGTAGCGGGATAGCACGGGTGCGGGCTGGGGGAGCAGACTATTTGGAAGAGACATCGAGTGTGTGTGGGAGAGGGGTGTGAGAGCGAGAGAAAGAGAGAGCTAGCAACGGAGAGAGAGAGGGGAAGAGAGGGGGCGAGAGGGGTCGTTTGTGTCCATAAATGGCGTATAGATAGGGAGACAATGTTGATGTTGTCCGAAATTGGCCTATGAACGGAGATGCAAGGGAAGCGAGTCATCGTGTGTGTGATAGGGACTTCATGAGAGATCTAGAATAGATGGTGTAGAGAACAATGTGCGAAATCAAGAACGATTATACATTAGGGAGCTATGCAAAGAGTCACGACATATATGTATGCAAGGAAGGAGATGGGGTGGGTCCGCATGTGGGAGAGATAGAAAGAGGAGAGTGGTGCACAAGGAGACAAAGTGTGCTTGTTTGCAGTGGGGGTGGTGTGTGAGGTGAGTGCGCGAGAACCACATAACTAGGGAGATAGACGTTTGGGGCGACGTTTTGTGTGTATGGGAAATATGCACTCTACATAGTGCGTGTGCTTGGCTAAGAGAGATAGCGGGAGACCTGGAGAGTGAGGGAAGAGATGTGTGCATGCCCGAGAGACAAAGTGATAGAGACCTATGTTGGGGTCCGGACTTTACAAGAGAGAGGGGTGTTAATGTGCTCGTGTGTTGGTGTTTGGGAGAGAGAACGACTTCTCTATGTGTGTGTGTGTGTGTGCTGGTGGTGGTGGGGGGGTTGACTTCAGATAAAGAGTGAGGTGTCTATATTTGAGGGACTTTAGCGTGAGATATTGTGCACTCATGGTTGATCCATTTGTTTCACAGTTTGTACTATGAGATAACGATACTTTTGAACATGCGTGATATACCTTGATGTACCAGAATTACAAACCTAAGATTGGAATTTTGGAATTCGACTCCATCATTAGCTTTTGTAATTCATTTAAACGGAGGTACCGGGATTTCGTGATTTCAAATTCATATATCAAACCTAGAGATAGACACATACGGGTATGTTCAAACTTTATAATCATCCACTTTATTCATACATATACACACTTTTGCTTTTGTCATCATATTTAGGATAAACACATTTGGAATTTCATTTGAATTGGACCGTATGATGGTATTTGCTTGTAGTAGCTCAATGATCCATATTTGAATTGAATGGACAATCTATGTTTCGAGTTGGAGACATTGATTTTCAAAACTTGCACATTTTTTTGCATGCAAAACAAACAAATTGTCGGCCATGACATCATAGTCGGCCGTACGAGAGCAGAATACTTATAATTTTAGGCGCCAAAAGCTTTCAAACTTCCCGCTCACATCGAAATATCACACGCCCGAAAGTTTAGCCCTGCGATATTCCTGTTTTACCCCTGCCAGATGAACGGAAAAAAAAGGGCTGCTTTGGTAACTCCATTGCTTCCCCTTCTTTGCCCCAACATTCTTCCCCAGAGCCCCTCCCCTTCCCCTCCCCCCCCCCCCCCAACCACGGCAAGCCGCCGAATCTAATCCTCCGCCGCAGCGGTGGACCTCACACCCTGCCGGATCAACCTTCCGCACCTTGGAACCCCCAACTGCCAACTCACCACTTCACCGGAGCCGCTTCAGCGACTGGCTCGTCCACCGCTCCAGATCCCCTTGACCGCCATCATGGTCCGCCGCACCAGATCTGCTTAACTGCACCTCCACCAAAGATAGGCCCTTCATCGACTCCTCGCCGCCCTTCGCTGACCCTTCATACAAGCCCTCGTCCGACGCAACAGATCTGCCTCACCGAAAGCACTATACAATGCGCCCGCCGAAGCCTTCGTCCACTACACCGGACCCGCTCCACGGACGCCATATTCAACTCCACCGGCCCTGCTTTACCGACGCCGCAGCCTCATCAGGTTATTTCGATTTGTACTCCTTAGATTTTTCTCTTTATCGTGCAACTGTTCACTTACCGCATATGAGCTTTCTTGTATGTCGACAGGCGCCGCAACTGTAGCACCGGAGCAGCTTCAGCAATGGCGATAGCCGGCCCAAACTCGCAACACGAGCACCATCGACGATCCTTAGCTATCAAGTATGACAACGATACCCATATGCCGCCGAGAATCAGGTACTATTATCCAACGACCGGCGCCTACGTTCACTTTCCTAGCATAAGCACCGCACCTTTGAATTTCTTCAGGGCATCATTCAGTTTTTCATGAGACGCGTTATTCTGCTTGCACCAGAGGGCCATACTTACGGCAAATGAACATGTTACATGTGTTAAATTACATACCAGTGCACATATAGTTACTATGCTTTAGTTTTGTTCTGATGCCACCTGTTGGTTCCATCAGACTGCTTAATGTTCTCTATGCTTAATTACACATCAGCAAACTAGCATGTGGTTCCGCTGCTTTTTGTTCGTTTTACCCTACATTTTCTAATGCTAGCTATTACATCACTGCTCCGAGCCTCTGTTCATTACTTGTTTGTGTGTTCTTGATCTTCCCAAGTTGCATGACTAATTTGATGCTTCTATTAATTATGGAGCTGCTAACCCCATCAAGCAAAATATTTGTTCTTTTGGTGCTGGCACCTCGAACAAGCATAAAAATAGACGCAAGCAGATATATTGTCGTGTATGCACACACCCTTCTTTCATTAGTTTAGATGAACCATTGATGATCAATTCGAACCAGTGCATGCGATTAAAATTAATTTTACCTAAATAGATGGTGCAGAATAAACTACAACAACTAGATTTGCAACCACGGGATCTTGACGATATCTTCAAAGAACATTGCAACAATGAGCTAGGCTTCACAAACAACATATGGTAAGCCGGTGTGTTTTAGTGCATGTTAAATGTAATGCGAGTGGGCTGCTTTCTTGGCTTGTGCCCTCAACGTGTAATCCTACCGAATTACAAATAGTTCGGTTATGCCTTTCTTTGTATTGCTTGATTCAATGCTTGTTTGTTGTTACGTTATACCGAAGTTGGCCAATATGTCAACGAAGGCTCTGTTGTACTATCGTAAAGAAATGCATGCCTATTTCATTTGAGTCCTTAACTTTTCCTCTCAACTTCATCACAAGACTGTCTTCGTAGTTTATACGAGGCCACACTGTTAAGTGCTTTCTCTGATTATTTCAACTGCTTAGATGCCTTGGCAACTTAAATATAGCGGTTGTACACTCCCTTTCAACTTTCATCTTAACATTTTAATTTCTTTTCGGCTGATGCTGCTTTGAACCATTTAAATATAGTCTGCCATGCTCAGCAATAATTCGACCGTCGTTTACCATGTAAGCTTACTGCCTGGATCATACGATAACTATCTCTTACTTATGTCCAGCGGAAACCTTTCAGGATGACGTTCACACTAGGACACAATGTACAACCCCAGAATCTATTTGTGGAAGCAGTGCGCCATCCATGTTACCCGATGGTAGCAGTTCAGAGGCAACACCGCCGGAGAGCGGTCTGAGCACAGATATTATAGTGCTTGAGGCTCTACTAGAGGCAGAAAGAGATGGTGTGGCTGCCATGAATGAGGTAATCTTTATCTTGAGGCTGGAAATTACAGAATTAGCGGTACGCATTATGCAAGCAATCCAAGAATTGGAGGAAGTAAGAATGTTGCATTTGAAGACGGAGGAGGTCCTGTTGTTTCTGCTATCTGAAGCCCAAGGTAATCTTGGTTCTTCTTTAGATACCAGTTGAAATTGTCATTAGATTGTTGTACTTGCATGTTGTGTCATGTCTCTGAATGGATTATGTTGCAAGACCCCCTATGTTGTCCGGAATTCCATATTGTCCGTGTGTTGTAATGATCCGAATTTTTTAGGCAAGGTAATCCTTAGTACTTGTATGATTGACATAACACTACTAGGAAAAGGGCTATAGATAGGATTGACACTAATAGCGCACCAGGGAAGTAGTGCGTCACTACTATATACTAATGGCGCACTAGTTGGTGATGCGCCATTAGTGTGGAAGACACTAATGGCGCACCACAAAAAAGGTGCGCCACTAGTTATATTTTTTTTCATTATTACATACAAACTAAAGGCGCATCAGACCGAAGTGCGCCATTACTAGTTCTAACTAGTAATGGCGCACCGAACAAGGAGTGCGCCAGTACTGAATTTTTTTTATTCTTTTTTTTTGCAACACCGTGTTCATGGGACATCGACGTCCCCCTCGCCGCCGACAATCAACCGCACCCTCCCCCGCTCCACCGGCGCCGACGATCAACCACACCCTCCCCCGCTCCATCGGCCGCCGCCGTCGACCCCCAGCCCGCACCCTCCCCCACTCCACTGTCGCCGATGACCCACCGCACCCTCCACTCCACCTTTTTCATATTCATAAAAAAATTCAAATAACAAATTTGAACATATTTTATAAAAAATTATTACTGTTTTTATAAAAAAATATTACTGTTATGATTTAAACAAGTTTGAACATATTTAAACACAAATAAATATCAAACAACATTTTATACAATCGAGAAATGATCTGGTCCCCCACTCCACTGTCGCCGATGACCCACCGCACCTCCCGCGCTCCACCGCCCCGCCCGACCCCGGCCCGCACCTCCCACTCCACTGCCGCCGACAATCAACCGCACCTCCTCGCTCCACGGCCGCCATGAACCCCGCCCGCACCTCCCCCCACTCCACCATCGCCATGACCCACCGCACCTCCACTCCACCTTTTTCATATTCATAAATATTTTCAAATAACAAATTTGAACATATTTTTTTAAAAAAATTATTACTATTTTTATAAAAAAATATTACTGTTATGATTTAAACAAGTTTGAACATATATATATTTAATCACAAATAAATATCAAACAACATTTTAAATGCATAAAAATAAAAATAAAAAAACATTCTAATGGCGCACCGCCGCCGGGTGCGCCATTAGTAAGTTCCCCCCTCCCCACTCCACCTATTCCCCTTCCTCCCTTCCTCCCCAACCAGACATGCGCCGCCCGACGCCCCATCCGTCCCCTCCGTCCCCGCCACCGCCGCCCGACCCCACGGAATCCACCCCGCCCCCCAGGCCCCACCTGGAGCTGGAGCGCCCCGCCGCCGCCGCCCACGCCCCACCAGCTCCCAGCGCCGCCGCCATCCCCGTCCTGCGCCCGAGCCGGAGGAGGAGGACCAGGAGGAGGACGAGGAGGAGGAGGAGACGACGACCGCCTCTACCTCAGCTCAGCTCTGCTGCGGCGTGGTCTTGTGTCGGCCCCGAGCCCTAGGGATCCGGCACGACCGCGGCTTCCTCCTGGTCCAAGGCGGCCGACCGGCGTCGTGTACGCCCTCAACTGCAGGTGAGCCCCTCCCCTCCACTTCCTTCTTCTTCTTCTTCCTCTTGCCCTCAACCTCTGCTCTGAGTCTCTGACGCTGTGCAGGGCCCGTCCATCTCCGGCGAGCCCACCACACCGTTTGACAGGAAGCACCACTTCGTCACCGAGCCACTCCACCGGCAGCCACCATCCTCGCGCGCTTCCTCCTCGAGCAGGCCTCCCCGCAAGCATCACCGAGCACCAAACCGCAGGTCTGCCCCCTCCACACGCCCCTAAAGCAGCAAACCCTCGGCCCTCTTCTCCAGCGAGTAGATCTGCATCCTCAACATCTTTTCCATGGACATACCTGCCTCTTGTAATTCAAGTGACAGCTTGAATGGTGACATTTTGTTGCAATTTCTGTGTTTTTTTTTTGTTCTGAATGTGCAGCTACGCAATGTGTAGAAGTGGTACAGGCCTGTAGTTAGAACAAATCATCAATTTTTAAATGCTTTGATCTAATAACAACGAAAAAACCATGAGTCAGTCACGTTTGAAGGTTCTTTGGTTACTAGCAACTAGCATTGCTAGATGAGTTCTTCTGCTATCTTGTGATAATTGTAGTAGATTATAGCTTGCTTCAGTTTGTCATCATAAGTTGGTTAATTCGATATGCGATTAACTTGATCATAGTTAGTTTACCGAATTATTTAACAAAAGGAGATCCGGCATGCAGTGTCCTTCACTATATACTAATCTTTGTATGCACAGCACATTGATGCATCAACCCCGAAGAAGCATCGAGGAAACAGAGGTTGGTTGTGGCAATTGTCACATTAGCCTTGCGCTCTCAGACCAAATGTAAGATATGCAACAAATAACGGACAAATACCTAACAGTTTTCTAGAGCTAGGGAAGAGATTAAAATCTACGTGAGATATTCATAGCCATGAAGCCCAAGAGTCTGTAGTTCACTAAACTTATAGCCCAAGATCCAATTTACATGCTATACTCTTGACAACATTGCTTGCTAGAACTCATTGTCACATGTGCACTTGGCGGGTAACACTAACTAAACCTAGCGTGCAAAAAGGATCACATGTTTTAGAGCAAGATATCTGCTACTACAACCCGAGGGTTTTCTTAGCTAAATTAGGCTATATTCGTTTTGTGTCGGCTCCTTGATGTCCATGTTAACTTCTTTTCATGGTACCCATAGATTTGACTTTCGGTGTTGGTGATTCTGCAGATTCTGTGAGACTGCTATAGTGATGAGTGTCTAGCTTTTGTAATCTACACTTCTTGCATAAGGATTTGCATGTGCCTTTGTACCATGAGTAATTTTGGGACTTGGGAATTGGTTCTTTCTTACTATAGTCTTGCTGCTATAGTATGGCTCTCATTCTTGGTGGAGGTTTCATTACTTGTTTTGTGTGGCTTAGGTTATATTTGATTGAAATTTGTGTGATATGTTTGGTGGACTATGCTCTTTTCACGCTTATAGTGTTGTCACTTTACAGCTTGCATGCTTGCCATACTGGACTATCGGTGTTCATTGTTATGATAAACTGCTCAATTCTTTGTATGGTTCTGTCTTTTTTCTATGATGGCAAGGGACCTTTGGTTGCTTATGCAATCGAGTTGGGTTCTATCGTCAAACAATCCATTTTGACAAGGCTCATTGATGGGTACTTTTTTTATTGGGTGCATTTATTTATATTATATCATATTGCTTCTATATCTGATCCACCATTGCTTGTACTAGTTTATCAAGAATACATGTCGGTATAGCACAAAGAGCACCACAAGTTAAACACCTCAATCTATTAGTATTTGTCTGCATTTTCTCACATTCTTCTTGTATCGATCCAAGATTGCTTGTAGTGGTTTGTCCAAAATGTTGAATGATACCGCTGGAGATGCATATATTGTTTCACCTCTTGAGAGGCCAACGATTTTCCATGTTGTGATGGAGGCCTTTTTTAACACCGGCTTTGCCACCGTTGTTTGCCTTGTAAATATTGGATGAGATTTAAGCAAGTAGCACATTGCCTTGTCCAAGCGGGATAATGATTTTGCAGTACCCGAGAGGCCCTTGAGTTTGCGGAATGTCGATTAACTTCCGTTCCGGCAAATTCGGGTACTCCATATGTCCTATTTTCAGCAAAGGTCATGCTGAAATTTTCCGTGAATTTTAGCATGACTTTGCTAAAAATAGGACATATGGGGTACTTATGATTTAATGCATGTTATCATGCATGTTTTATGATCTGTTGTAAGGGTACTAATTGGTCTCTTCGCTGCTTATCAAAGATGGCGGAAGCAACCACCACCGCTCTGCGACATCATGAGATGAGTTGGATGCTTCCGAGTTCTTCACTATCATACTTGAGACTTCAAGATCATCCATGACGCAGTATATAAAACGAGAGATCTCCCTTCACCCATCTCATTATGATATCTCATTGTTTGCTACATCACTCATTGTCCCAAACCGCAGAGGCTGCTCGACAGCTTTTATGAACATCTTGATGGGTGAAGATCCGCCAAATAATGTGAAGCTGCGATAGGTCGACAAATGGGTTTCGCAGCGATGGGATGTGGAGTTGGTGATCAAGGAGGGCCACATGTACTTGTCTCGTGGGTGGGAGAAGTTCTACCGTGCCTACAACTTGCGGTGGGGTACTTCCTTCTCTTCAGTACGCATGCAGCGATGCCACCATGCTCATCGTGAAGGTGTTCAACACGACTATGTATGATGCGCTTCTGCCGACAATGATGATGCCAGACGCTCGCCTCTTCTTATTCCTCTACATTTGGCTTTGTCTCACATCGATTGTTAACGGTCATTGTTGCATTTTGGACAGTAATGGGAGCAAAGAAGAATGACACCGGCTACTGTACCAAAGCAAAGAATGACTATGGTCAGTAGCGAAGCAGCAGCAATTTTGTTGTAGCAAAAGCGAGAGCGATTCGTAGCAACATAGACAACAAGAAGGATGATCCGGATTGGAGGCGGGAGAAGAGTAGCAGAGTGGGGATGAGGAGCCGCAGGATGACGATGGGCATCAGCCGAGGATGACCTAGCTGGTGGTGGTGACCAAGGGCAAGAGATGGTGGTGGCTGACCATGGGCAAGAGATGGTGGTGGTGACCATGGGCAAGAGATGGAGGTGGTGAAGATGACTGGCGATGGTCGTGCTGAAGGTGGCCTCGCGATGGTGGTGGTGCTCGACAATGACCACGCACTGGTGGTGGCGCCGGCGATCCCACACCGGGCGACATGACCACGCCAATTGTGGTAGAAGACTACATCCCATCGCCTCCATCGCCTCCACCGCCTCGCCGCTCTTGGCGCATCAGGCTGAGGAAGGATAAGGAGAAGGAGAAGAACAATGCATGAGAACTGAACTTTGTCAGGTATGTCAGATCTCCAAAATGATATATATATATATATACTTAGTTACCTATGTTATCTCTAATATGCTTAGTTTCCTATAGGTTAGCTTCATTTTACCTAAGTTGGCTCTAATATGCTAACTTAGAGCTTAATTATATGCTTAGTTTCCTATAGGTTAGCTCCAAAATAACTTATGTTAGCACAAAATGATCAAGTTTACATAATAAGCTTATAGTCTTTTTCTTATTCTTCTTCTTTTCCAAAATGACATAGGTTAGCTTCATTTTACCTAAGTTGGCTCTAATATACTAACTCAGAGCTTATATGCTTAGTTTCCTATAGGTTAGCTCCAAAATAACTTATCTTAGCACAAAATGATCAAGTTTACATAATAAGCTTATAGTCTTTTTCTTATTCTTCTTCTTTTCCAAAATGACGTAGGTTAGCTTCATTTTACCTAAGTTGGCTCTAATATACTAACTTAGAGCTTATATGCTTAGTTTCCTATAGGTTAGCTCCAAAATAACTTATGTTAGCACAAAATGATCAAGTTTACATAATAAGCTTATAGTCTTTTTCTTATTCTTCTTCTTTTCCAAAATGACATAGGTTAGCTTCATTTTACCTAAGTTGGCTCTAATATACTAACTTAGAGCTTATATGCTTAGTTTCCTATAGGTTAGCTCCAAAATAACTTATGTTAGCAAAAAATGATCAAGTTTACATAATAAGCTTATAGTCTTCTTCTTATTCTTCTTCTTTTCTAAAATGACATAGGTTAGCTTCATTTTACCTAAGTTGGCTCTAATATGCTAACTTAGAGCTTATATGCTTAGTTTCCTATAGGTTAGCTCCAAAATAACTTATGTTAGCACAAAATGATCAAGTTTACATAATAAGCTTATAGTCTTCTTCTTATTCTTCTTCTTTTCCAAAATTCTTCTTATTCTTCTTCTAGTGTTCTTCTTCTTCTAGTATTCTTCTAGTCTTCTTCTTCTTCTTCTAACTTCTTGTTTATCATTTTGCAGATTTGATTTAATTCACGGAAGCTTGTATGGATGGAGTGCTTCTTTTCCATTTGTGTTTTTATTTTGTATCAATGTGAAACTTTTGTGAATTGATGGATAACGGTGTTGGATGAACAATGTGAAACTTTTGTAATATGTAACGATGGAACTATATGTTGGCTATGTATGTATATATGATGGAACTTGTGTGTTGGCTATGATTGTTTTATGGATGCTTGTTGTATATATATGTGTTGGATTTCTCATATGTGAAATAGTGACCTGATATTAAAAAAATTAAAAAAATTGTTACTAATGGCGCACTACCATGTGGTGCGCCATTAGTATAGCAGACACTAGTGGCGCACTATGGGCAAAACTAATGGCGCATTGCGTGGTGCGCCATTAGTACACCAGATACTAATGGCGCACCAGTGGTGCGCCATTAGTAAAAAATACTAGTAGCGTGATACAAATGGCGCATCGGTAGTGCGCCATTAGTAGGCAAAATCGGTGCGCCATTAGTAGGCCTTTTCCTAGTAGTGTAAGGTGAACTGTTTTTCGTGTGAGCATATTGTATTGGATGAAATAACTGTTTGAATCAGAGTGTATCCAACCTACTGAATTCGAATATCACGGCATTTCTAAATCCTAATCATATATAAAGGTGGAATAAATCTTTGTTGTGGTTTTTAAGAAATAAATAACAAAACGTATAATTATCTGTGGATATTCGTAATCGAATACAAACTGGATTTGAATTTAGTTTGTCAGGTCCCAGGGCAAATGTGAATGCTAATTCTCCCAAGTTTTGAACGAAGCGGCTAAACACCCACTATAATTTGTGGGCTGCCCGAAGCAAGTGTTTGCGAGATGAAAATTACTGTCTACCCCTGACACTTGACATCCTTATCGACCGGATTTACACTGCTGTCGATAGGGGTAGACTAGTAACTTCAGTCAGACGTGACACGACGGCCTCTGAGCCCGTTCAGACACGGTGGGCGCCAAACGTGGGCGACAAAACACATTTGATTCAAGCTCGTCCGAAATACATGTGTCTCTTCCTCCATTTCCCCATTCATACACGGTGGGCGGCAAAACAAACTCTCCTCGTCCAAAATCGATGTAGGCTAATATTTTAAATAGGGGCAGATGTGTAACTTCCATCAGACGTGACACAACCGCCCTACCTGTCAGCCCCGTTCATACACCGTGGGCGCCAACCATGGGCGGCAAAACACCCTCTCCTCTCCCGAAATAGTTACCGGCAAATATTTGGGAGATGCGAGATTACCGTCCTATCCCCAACCGACGCGATATCTGAAATTTTAAACGGGGGATAAGTTCATAACTTTCCCCCATTTCAGAGAAGCGCGTCCCAGAGTTTGAGATTGTCCCCCTCCCCTCCATTTCCCCATTCATACACCGTCGGCGGCACGACAACCTCCGCATTGTGGCCAGCCTCCTCCGTCCGCCACCCCATCCTCCACCTTGCCGGAGCCGCTACCCCTACCCCGTCGTCCACTGCAAGAGATGGACGTCTCTCATCCACGGCGCTGGACCAGGATCCTTTCATCGCCTCCTCTCGCTTCATGGGCGCCGTCGTCCACCTTGCCGTTGCCGCTCCTACGACCGCCTCGTCCACGGCAACAGGATATATCCCTCGACCCGGCCATCTGCCGTCTAAAGTCTTCTTCCCCGCCGCCGACAGCCATCACACCCGCAGCACCCTCAACGTATCAGCATAGGCCTACACGGCGTCGCAAGAGAGGTGGTACTCTTCCATATGTGCTTAAGTTATTGATCTCACCCGGAAAATAGATCATAATTTGTTTACTGTACTTTTCTTGTCCGTACCAAATCGTAGTGGCTAGTTGAAAGCAAACATTGGTTGCGAAGTAGCTTTGTTCGGTTTGCTCCTTCAGATCCACCATGGCACGGGCACTATACTCGTAAAGCTTATGGTTTCCCCCCTTTATATTCACTACCATCATCGTAGGTGTTTCATGTCGTGCTAGCACTGCTCCTCAAGACCTCAACCCAAACCTTACGTGTTGAAATACGAATCTGATGTGATGCTCATATCACTAAAATAGAGAACGTTTAATTGGTCACCTAATGTTCCTATATTCGTTTCGAAAAGCATGTGCGCCACCCACTGGTCCAGCTAGTTCCACTTCCTGATTTTTCTCTTGATGCTTAGGGTTTTCCCCTTTTATCTACTCTACTATGATCTCCGTAGGTGCTTTCTGTCGTACTAGCATTACTCCACCCTTCAAGCTAAATAACACAACACACAGAATTCGAAAGCTTAGTTTTTCAAATATGATTGTGATATGATACTGATATTAGTTAACTGACACATTTAATTGGTTAGCTAAAGGTCCCACTTGAGTTTCCAAATGCATGTCGCGACATATAGAGAGACAGCATAATTGCATTTCTTTGTCACTTGTTGACCGTACTTTCTTGTCCATACCAAATCTTAGTTGTTATTTCAAAGCAAACATCGGTTGCTAACTACCCTTTCTTGCGGTTTGCGACTTCAGATCTGCCATCCCACCGCCACGGTCGACATTGTAATCGATCATGCTTATGTTTTCCCCATTTTATGATGACCACAATCAGCCCACGTGGTTCGTGGTCGTAATAGCACCGCTCCACCCATCGAGCTAAACAAGCTTAGTTGTACAAATTCATATCTGATATTATTGCTGATATTAGTAAAACTGAGAGATGTTTAATTGGTTAGCTAAATGTTCCTACTTTAGTTTTGAAATGCATGTGAGCCACATATGGAGAGACCGGAAAGAATAGTATTTCTCTATGCGCTCTGGTTCATCATGGGTGGCCAACCGACATTGTATTGAAACACTTGTAATATCTTCAATCTGCTTGCTCTTCTGCTCTTCTTTAAGATGATACTCTTCTCTTGCGGTTGACTGGTCAGGTCGAGTTGTTCTCCCTTAGTATATTTTGAATCTGTCAGGTCAGGTCGACTTGTTCTTTTTTATATGTTGAAGCTATCATCTGCAAAGTGTCATCACTTCTGGAGCTCACATATTTTGAGTAGTAGGCCACATTATATTAATGCACACAACAAATTACAGCATGCATGGCATCTTTTAAAAGAATTGCAGAGATAGCACAAAGGGGTTTACAGGGAGGCAGTATTGGATTAGATCACTTATGCATTACAAAGAAAATCTCACTTGTTTTTATGTTTTCATGCATGTCAGATATTGAACATTATCAAAATGAACATGAGAATGGGCGCACGAGGAGGAATATTGCGGAACGATCCACTGGCTAACAAACTTGGCATGGTGGAGGATGGCCTATCTTATTCACCTATCAAGGTGCTTGCTCTAACTTTGCAAAGTTGTATTGGTCGCACATATTTTGCATCTGACCTCTTGCATTTCTTCTACTTTGTTACACCATCTGCTTAGTTTAAGCATCATATATGAGTATATGTCATAACTATCCATTTTCTGTACCTATTCCATGTGTCGTCACACTATGTTTTTCCAGTCAAATGTTGTTCTTTCGTGATAGAAGTCCAAAAGGAAGAGTGTGAGTGCAGATCCTCAGTACAAACTAGGTATTTTGAAAAGGTAGTGGTACCTGTTAAATCAGATAGATCAGCAGCCACAGAAAACACAAGTCCAACTGTACCACACTTTACCCCTACTCCAGTGGCCAAACCCCTATTAGAACTGCTGGGAGCCCAGCGTCAGGTATTGTCTATGATATCAATTCAAAATTTGAACTCCTAAATTTCTGCTTGTGCCTTACCTTCTCTCTTGTATGAAAACTAATTTCAGATGAATCTCCTTGCTCAAAGGATCATACGATCTCAAAACAATAATGGGCTCTGTATTGCTCTTGTCAGTTCCTCTCTCCCTTTTGCCTTGTAACGCTGTACTTAATTAATTGCTATTTGATTATGTATCATCAGTTTGTACCTGAGCTTCATTATCCTCTGTTTCTTCCAATATTATTTGATCTATATTTACTCTTTGCAAAATGTAGAATAATGGCAACGCTTATAAAGAATTTTCTTTAGGGAATTTATTGAATTATCCTTCCATCAACATGGAGAAGGGCGTTGTCCAGCCCGTGTTAACATGTAATGTAAGTTCATACTTCTCAAGCCTTCAAACTTTGTTCTAGTATAGATTTGGATAGGCATCATTGCCTCCATCGCTTTGTTTGCTTTGCTGTTTACATCGATTGGATGTTTGCAACAACTACCGATTTCAAATTGTAGTTGTAAAAACATGTTCCTTATCTTGAAACAGATCCATTTATTTGCTTATATAATTGTGAAACCTGTTACGTGTCTCCTTGTTTCTCTTTCAGAGTCATATCTCTTACGCCAGGCAGAACTTTAGGGAAGATATTGAGCTAAACCATCTTGAGGACAGCGAGATGACCCCAAGGTCATGTCTTGATGAAGACAGTGAGTTGAAGCTACTCACCAGCAGGTGTGAGACAACCTCATGCGATCCATTGCCTCAATCAGTTCGACTTCTTTAGTCTCAACTTAAAGCGGAAAGGCTTGCTTCAACTCAGCTCCGACTTGAAGTCAAAGATGCAATGAAGATGTCAGAGGACTACCGTGCGCACCATCATGCCTTAAATCTAGTGTTGATGCATCTATCGTTGACACAACTGAGGTGTACTCGGCTTCTTAATTTGTTTGGGGGGCCGACTGGCGTGCCTAGTGCCTTCGAAGTGTTCTCGGTTTTGTATATTTTTTGTCGGTAGCATTTATTTGCCTTTGGTGGTGAACTTTGATGCCCAGTGGAAGTAATATGTGTGATATTTGTGATAGCCAGTAAGTTGCTTGCTTATTTATTTCCTTGTTATCTTGTTTATTTGTTTGCTTGTAGTCATTGCAGTTCTTTTCCACGGTTTGCTAGTGGCTGCAATAACCTATTTTTAAAACTAGGCCACAATAACCATGGGCTAATATTTCTTGTAGTGACTTTGGGCCTCCTACGGGCCAGAAAGCGATGGGCCTTCTACGGGTCAGAGAAGCAATGGGCCTTCTACGTCAGAGAAGCGATGGGCCTCTACGGGCGTAGAAACAATGGGCCTTCTACGGGTCGTAGAAACAATGGGCCTTCTACGGGTCAGAGAAACAATGGGCCTTCTACGGGCCGTATCATCAATGGGCCTTATACGGGCCGTAGAAACAATAACAAGCCACATTATAGCCGTAAATGGGCTAGAGTTGGAATCGTCCGTTCATGGGCCGACCATAACGGGCCATCGTCAATAGGTCGTATTTCATGACGCTATGAAAACATTAGCGTGTTAACGGACCACAAGCGGGCCGATCAGAACCACGGGCTGAATTTGGCCCATAAGCAAAAAATGAACAGTAATGGGCCGTAAGTAAACGAATGCTGGAAATGAGCCCAAGAATAAATGGGCTCTGAGAAGGCCGAAAGATAACATGGGCTGGAAATGGCCCAACGGAATAACGGGCCATTAATGGGTATAAAGCGATACACTATTCATTACGGGCCAGTTTCACCACGGGCCGTTAATGGGTGTAAAGTAAAACACTGTTCATTACGGGCCAGTTTCACCACGGGTCGTTAATAGGCCAAGAGTTACATAGGGCCTCATATGGCCCGAAAGGCGTCATGGGCCATACATGGGCGAAGTGAAAATAAATTTGGAATCATATTGGGTGGCCGGATGATGCTCTTGGGCCTAATTTGGGTAGGGCGAACGGGCCTTGGGTTAGCGGGTCGTAAATGAGCTATATGCGAGCAGCCGTTAATAGGCTTTACATGGGCGCCCGCCACCTGACCAAGTCAAGCGGGCGGCATTTTCACGAGAATGGGCCTCTGTTGGGCCATGCCGCGTGTCGACGTATCATAGGCGCCTTCGTCCAATGAGTGGACGCCATCATCCCAACGGTGGTGACCGTGTTTCCTCCGGCCGATGATGATGATTTTACATGGAAAATCCCCATTGGTCGGGTGTTAATGGGTTATCGGATCCAAAACCCGACCCGATAGCTTAACGGTGTTCCGCTACGGTGGATGCCACGTGTCGGTCACCCTTGACGAAAGCACTTCGTGACGCGATTTATCGTCATGGAAGTGGACACTTCGTGATGATAATTTTGGTAATGTCATGGAACACTTCTACGACAAAGACATGTATGACTATCTTGATTACATCATAAATTTGTCATGGATGTACATGCATGACAAAAACGCGACCTACTGTGACAAACACATATCATCACGGAAGTGTATTTTTTTTGTAGTGTAAGCAGGTTAATTAAATTAACAGCTACCATGATATAACAGCAACTCCGAACATAATATGAAACTACTAGAATACTGATAAATCACCATCTCTGATCTCCATAACCATATCTCTCTTGGCTAACCGGCCAAGCAATATACCGTCTCGATCACCTCGCGATCAAAACCAAACTATAACCGTGATCCTTACGACGATCACAACCCGACCAATAAATGGCCCGTGATCCTTACGGCGATCACAACCCGACCAATAAATGGTCTGTGATCCTTACGGCAATCACAACCCGACCAATAAATGGCCAATCTGTACTGCTCCAAATATCCACCTATCCATCAACTATACGTCATTCCGTCAGGTGAGTGTTGATCGAACGGTGTACCCTAATACGAAGCCATGCCCATGACCGAGGACGCGGCTATCGATAGATTAAACACACACACACACTCTGCAGAGGTACCGCACTGTACCCCACCACAAAACCCATGGCCTCGCACTCCCATTCGGGTGGACCAATGGCGTTCCGACAAAACCGATCTACTGCCATGACACTCTCCCGACCACTCCGACTCACTCCTCACTGGGCTAGTCATGGGTGGCCCCGTGTCTACCTCCAGACACAACGACCATCGTCGTGGCACGATCCACTCTGGGACCCTCGTGCAAAATCAAATCAAAACCGGGCACACAAGGCCATGCCTGATCAGGGTAGCGTGCGCCCATAACTTTCTCTCGTTAGAGGCACCGGCGAGAGGCACGACAATGGACCGCATTAGGGCTGTCCCATACCGGCAAATATGGTTGCACTGGAAAAGTTCAATTCGGCAGCACCTGACCAACTTACTGACGGAATTTATCCACAAAACTATAACCATGCTAACTGATACTCTGATGTCAACCATCAACTAAATTCCAAGTCATAGCAGTATCCAACAAATAATCCAAGCATAATACCATCATCTCAAAATACTCCGAGGATAGCATAACACTACTATCACGATGAATCCGACAACAGTAATACTACTACTCCAATATGCAAGAACAAGTTATCCAACTATGATCCACATGTAACCATCATCTCCGAAAATAATACTCCAAGCAATAGAACATCAACTAGCATCATGAAAATATTCATACTAACCACTAATAATCCAAAGGTAGCATGATATCCAAAGTAATATTCCAAAACATACTAACAGATATCATCATCGAAATAATCATGATACCAGCCACTAATATTCCAATGGCAACATGATACTCATCAACCACAAATATAACTCCTAGTAATCCAAACAATAGCATGGCAACAACAAGATCAAAACAATCCTCCGAGAAAATGCCATGAACCGAGTCATGTTGCTAAAGCAATATTTTAAACAAGTTCAAAATGAAATAAACCATGTCACTGCATTGCAATCATGTAAATGGAGGGTATGGCTTGCCTGGGGTGGAAGAAATCACCGGAAGAAAGTGTCAGAAGCTCGCGGAAAGAACCACCGAAAATCGTTCTCTCTCGAAGGGGGCTGATTTAGGGCAGGGGCAAAATGGTCGTTTTCAGTATGCTAAAACATAATGAAAGTGACACCAACAGAAAGGGCTCGACGAAACAAAGAAGTAAGCGTTGGAATCACCTCGTTTGGAGTTATGGTTAAAAAGATATGGACGTTTTTCTGCCAGGGACCCATCTGTAATGAAAATATTTTTAACCAGGGGCCTGGACAGAAAAAGGGAAAACGTAATCAGTGAAATACGTCTTCACCTTATCCGTTAGAACAGTGGCGGGGCTGACACGTGCGGGTCCCACGGGTGGGTCCCGTCACTTATCCGCGCTGGCGCTGACCGGGTCAACGCCCAGCCACTGACCGGTGGTGCCCAGGAAGAGGCGGGGCCCGCCTGGCCTCGTCTTCTTCCTCCTGCTTCCTGCCCCTACGGAAACAGAGGAGGGCCCGACCAGGGGCGCTGGCGGCGATGGCCTCGACGCCTCCGGCCACCTCCGGTCGAGGAGAGGGCACCAGGGAGCGCGGCTTGCTCTGCCGCCTTCGTTCCCGCAGCGAGGAGCCCTGGGGAGCGGCAAAACGACGGCGAGAGGCGGTGGCAGAGAAGAACAGGGCGGATGGGCGACGAAGGGCGCGGGCGGCTCCGGCCGTCTCCGGCCGGAAGGAGACCACCGGCGGGTGCGGGGCGACGAGCCTAACCCATCCAGAGGCAAAGGGGCACCGGGGAAGGGGGAAACGAAGGGGAGGCCGCGGCGACAGAGAACTACAGAGACGGCGGTCATGGCGTCGATTGGAGGCTCAGGAGCTCCTGGAGCTCGGGGAAGAGCATGGGCGGGGCTAGTGGAGTGAGGGGAGGCGAGTGGTGAGCTCGGGAGGCTCGGGGGATGGCTATTTATAGCCGGGCGAGAAGGAGCCGAGCTGGCGTCGCCGCGGACGCGTGTCCGGCGCCGCGGACGCGTGCTCGCGTGCATGAGCTCAGAGGCAACCGACGAGGGAGGAGCAGTGGGGGCTCTCACGGGGCAGAGGAGGCCAAGGGGGCGCAGAGAGGAAGACGACGGCGACGAACGGATCCAAACCTTCACTGTATGCATGAGGGCGCGCGGCGGTTTGCGTCGGTGAGGAAGTGGACGGAGGAGAGGGGTCAAGGCGAATGGCGACAACGAGGCGGAGCTACTGGACATGCGGGGACGAGCCAAATCCAGCTGGAGCAACGATGCCGATGCCGGGGTTGAGCATGATAGCCTAGGATAACTTATTTTAGCATTGATATTTTGAAAGACGTGGTTGCTTGTTGATATGCTTGAGTATTTAAATTATCATGTCAAAACTAGACTATTGCTTTGAATCACATAAAGGTCCAATTGTCCATGCTATAAAGAAAAGAATATGATATGACATGTTAGGCAGCATTTCACATTAAAAATTCTAGTTTTATCGCTTACCTACTCGAGGACGAGTAGGAGTTAAGCTTGGGGATGCTGGTACATCTCCAACGTATCTATAATTTTTTATTGTTCCATATTGTTACATTATCAATCTTGGATGTTTTATAATCATTTTATAGTCATTTTATATCATTTTTTGGTACTAACCTATTGACATAGTGCCAAGTGCCAGTTGTTGTTTTCTGTATGTTTTTTACATCACAGGAAATCAATATCAGACGGAGTCCAAACACAACAAAACTTCACGGAGATTTTTTATGGGCCAGAAGGAACACAACAGGCCATAGCTGCGCCTGGGAGTGCCCCGAGGGAGGCACAACCCACAGTATACGCACCAGAGGCCAGCGCTACGGTGGGTTGTGCCCACCTCGGGTGCCCCCGGACCGCCTCTTTGCTCTATAAATACCCCAATATTCCAGAAACCCTAGGGAAGTCGACAAAATATTCATCCAACCGCCGAAGAGTCCAGAACCACCAGATCCAATCTAGACACCATCTCGGATGGGGTTCACCACCTCCATTGGTGCCTCTTCGATGATGCGTGAGTAGTTTTTTGTAAACCTTCGGGTCCGTAGTTAGTAGCTAGATGGCTTTCTCTCTCTCGTTGAATTCTCAATACAATGGTCTCTTGGAGATCCATATGATGTAACTCTTTCGCGGTGTGTTTGTTGGGATCTGATGAACTTCGAGTTTATGATCAGTTATATCTTTTTATATCCATGAAAGTTATTTGAGTTTCTTTGATCTCTTATATGCATGATTACTTATAGCCTCATATTTCTTCTCCGATATTTGGGTTTTGTTTGGCCAACTTGATCTATTTATCTTGCAATGGGAAGATGTGCTTTGTAGTGGGTTCGATCTTACGGTGCTTGATCCTAGTGACAGAAAGGGAAACGACACGTATGTACCGTTGCTACTAAGGATAAAACTATGCGGTCTATCTCTACATAGATAGATTATGTCTACATCATGTCATCGTTCTTATTGCATTACTCCATTTCTCCATGAACTTAATACACTAGAGGCATGCTGGATAGCGGTCGATGTGTGGAGTAATAGTAGTAGATGCAGGCAGCAGTCGGTGTACTAATCTTGGACGTGATGCCTATATAATGATCATTGCCTGGATATCGTCATAATTATTTGAAGTTCTATCAATTGCCCAACAGTAATTTGTTTACCCACCATTTGCTTTTTTCTCGAGAGAAGCCACTAGTGAAATCTATGGCCCCGGGTCTTCTTTCTCATATATTTGCCTTTGCGATCTACTTTTTCCTTGCATTTATTTTCAGATCTATTAAACCAAAAATACAAAAATACTAGGTTGCACTTTATTTTATTTGTGATCTATTTATTCAATCTATTACAACTTTCCCCCGTCTGCACGCCGCTTCTGTCGCCATTACCCGAAAGGGATTGACAACCCCTCTAACACGTCGGGTTGCGAGGTGTTGTTATTTGTGTGCAGGGGATGTTTATGTTGTGTTGCTTGGTTCTCCGACTGGTTCGATAACCTTGGTTTCATATCTGACGGAAATACCTACCGCCGATGTGCTGCATCATCCCTTCCTCTTAGGGGAAATACCAACGTAGCTTCAAGCGACATCACTCATCACGTCTTGACCATATCACATCACAACATGCCCTGCAAAAACAAGTTAGACGTCCTCTACTTTGTTGTTGCACACTTTACATGGCTGCTACGGGCTTCTAGCAAGAACCGTCTTACCTACGCATCAAAACCACAACGATTTTTCGCTAAGTGTGATGTTTTAACCTTCAACAAGGACCGGCCATAGTCAAACTCGATTCAACTAAAGTTGGAGAAACAGACACCCGCCAGCCACCTGTGTGCGAAGCATGTCGGTAGAACCAGTCTCATGAACGCGGTGATGTAATGTCGGTCCGGGCCGCTTCATCCAACAATCCCGCTGAATCAAAGTAAGACGTTGGTGGTAAGCAGTATGACTATTATCGCCCACAACTCTTTGTGTTCTACTTGTGCATATAACATCTACGCATAGACCTGGCTCGGATGCCATTGTTGGGGAACGCAGTATTTCAAAAAAAATCCTACGATCACGCAAGATTTATCTAGGAGATGCATAGCAACAAGACAGGAGAGTGTGTCCACGTACCGAAAGCGAAGCATTTAGTAACATGGTTGATATAGTCGAATGTCTTCACGATTCAACCGATCCAAGTATCGAACGTATGGCACCTCCGTGTTTAGCACACGTTCAGCACGATGACGTCCCACGAGCTCTTGATCTAGTTGAGGACGAGGGAGAGTTCCGTCAGCATGACTATGTGGCGATGGTGATGATGAAGTTACCAGCGCAGGGCTTCGCCTAAGCACTATGACGATATGACCGAGGTGTTAAACTGTGGAGTGGGGCACCGCACACGGTTAAGAGATTGTCTATTGTGCTTTGGGGTGCCCCCTGCCCACGTATATAAAGGAGGGGGAAGGAGGAGGCAGGCCAAGGGGGAGGCGCGCCAAGGGGAGAGTTCTACTAGGACTCCAAACCTAGTAGGATTCGGCCCCCCTTTTCCTATTCCAAGAGGGGGAAGGAGGGAAGGAGAGGGAGAGGGGAAGGAAAGAGGGGGCCGCTAATAAGTCTCCAACATATCTATAGTTTTTGATTGTTCCATGCTATTATATTATCCATCTAGGATGTTTTATATGCATTTATATGCTATTTTATATGATTTTTGGGACTAACCTATTAACCTAGAGCCCAGTGCCAGTTTCTGTCTTTTCCTTGTTTTTGAGTATCGCAGAAAAGGAAAACCAAACGGAGTCCAATTGACCTGAAACTTCACGGAGATTATTTTTGGACCAGAAGAAGCCCACGGAGTATTGGAGATGGGCCAAAAGAGTGCCGAGGCACCCACGAGGGTGGGGGCGCGCCCTACCCCCTGGGCGTGCCCCCCTACCTCGTGGCCGCCTCGTGGACCCCCTGACTTGTTCCCGATGGCAACACCTCTTATATATACCCAAACTTCCAGAACATAACCTAGATCGGGAGTTCTACTGCCACAAGCCTCTGTAGCCACCAAAACCAATCGGGACCCTGTTCCAGCACCCTGCCGGAGGGGGGATCCCTCACCGGTGGCCATCTCATCATCCCGGCACTCTCCATGACGAGGAGGGAGTAGTTCACCCTCGGGGCTGAGGATATGTACCAGTAGCTATGTGTTTGATCTCTCTCTCTCTCTCTCTCTCTCTCTCGTATTCTTGATTCGGCACGATCTTGATGTATCGCGAGCTTTGCTATTATAGTTGGTGTTGGAAATATGCCCTAGAGGCAATAATAAATGGTTATTATTATATTTCTGTGTTCATGGTAATTGTCTATTATTCATGCTATAACTGTGTTATCCGGAAATCGTAATACACATGTGAATACATAGACCACAACAAGTCCCTAGTGAGCCTCTAGTTGACTAGCTCGTTGAACAACAGATAGTCATGGTTTCCTGACTATGGGCATTGGATGTCACTGATAACGGGATCACATCATTAGGAGAATGATGTGATGGACAAGACCCAATCCTAAGCATAGCTCAAAGATCGTGTAGTTCGTTTAGCTAGAGCTTTTCCAAATGTCAAGTATCATTTCCTTAGACCATGAGATTGTGCAACTCCCAGATACCGTAGGAGTGCTTTGGGTGTACCAAGCGTCACTGGCGTGGCGGGTGGCTATAAAGGTGCACTACGGTATCTCCGAAAGTGTCATTGGGTTGTACGAATCAAGGCGGGATTTGTCACTCCGTATGACGAAGAGGTATCTCTGGGCCCACTCAGTAATGCATCATCATAATGAGCTCAATGTGACCAAGTGTCTGGTCACGGGATCATGCATTAAGGTACGAGTAAAGTGACTTGCTGGTAACGAGACTAAACGAGGTATTGGGATACCGACGATCGAGTCTTGGGCAAGTAACGTACCGATTGACAAAGGGAATTGAATACGGGGTTAATTGAATCCTCGACATCGTGGTTCATCCGATGAGATCATCAAGGAGTATGTGGGAGCCAACATGGGTATCCAGATCCCACTGTTGGTTATTGACCGGAGAGGCATCTCGGTCATGTCTGCATATCTCCCGAACCCGTAGGGTCTACACACTTAAGGTTCGGTGACGCTAGGGTTGTAGAGATATTAGTATGCAGCAAATCGAAAGTTGTTCGGAGTCCCGGATGAGATCCCGAACATCACGAGGAGTTCCGGAATGGTCCGGAAGTGAATAAATATAAATAGGAAGTGCTGTTTCGGCCATCGGGAGAGTTTCGGGGGTCACCGGTATTGTACCGGGACCACCAGAAGGGTCCCGGGGGTCCACCGGGTGGGGCCACCTATCCCGGAGGGCCCCATGGGCTGAAGTGGCGTGGGAACCAGCCCCTGGTGGGCTGGTGCGCCCCACCAGGGCCCAAGGCGCCTAGGGTTGAAACCCAAGGGGCGTTGCCCCAGGGCATCGCCCCCAGTTGGAAACCCTAAGGGGTCGTTGCCGGGCCGCCCCTCTAGATGGGATCTCCAGGGGCATCGCCCCTAGCCCCTATATATAGTGGAGGGAGGAAGGCAGCCGGACCGCATCTTGGCGCCTCCCTTCCCCTTGCTACACCTCCTCCTCCCGCAGACGCTTGGCGAAGCCTGCTGGGATCCCTGCATCCACCACCACGCCGTCGTCTTGCTGGATCTTCATCAACCTCTCCTTCCCTTGCTGGATCAAGAAGGAGGAGGCGCCACGTTGACCGTCACGTGTGTTGAAGCGGAGGTGCCGTCCGTTCGGCGCTAGGATCTCCGGTGATTGGATCACGACGTGTACGACTACCTCAACCCCGTTCTCTTGAATGCTTCCGCTCGCGATCTACAAGGGTATGTAGATGCACTCCCCTCTCTCGTTGCTGGATGAACTCATAGATTGATCGTGGTGAACGTAGGAAATTTTTTATTTTATGCAACGTTCCCCAACAGTGGCATCATGAGCTAGGTCTATGCGTAGTTCTCTTTGCACGAGTAGAACACAATTTGTTGTGGGCGTAGATGTTGTCAACTTTCTTGCCACTACTAGTCTTATTTTGCTTCAGCGGTATTGTGGGATGAAGTGGCCCGGACCGACCTTACACGTACGCTTATGTGAGACAGGTTCCACCGACTGACATGCACTAGTTGCATAAGGTGGCTAGCGGGTGTCTGTCTCTCCCACTTTAGTTGGAGCGAATTCGATGAAAAGGGTCCTTATGAAGGGTAAATAGAAGTTGACAAATCACGTTGTGGCTTTAACGTAGGTAAGAAAACGTTCTTGCTAGATCACCTATAGAAGCCACGTAAAAACTTGCAACAACAATTAGAGGACGTCTAACTTGTTTTTGCAGCAAGTGTCTTGTGATGTGATATGGCCAAAGTTGTGATGAATGATGAATGATATATATATGATGTATGAGATCATGTTCTTGTAAAGGAATCACGACTTGCATGTCGTTGAGTATGACAACCGGCAGGAGCCATAGGAGTTGTCTTTATTTTTGTATGACATGTGTGTCATTGAGAAACGCCATGTAAATTACTTTACTTTATTGCTAAACGCGTTAGCCATAGAAGTAGAAGTAGTCGTTGGCGCGACAACTTCATGGAGACACGATGATGGAGATCATGGTGTCATGCTGGTGACGAAGATGATCATGGAGCCCCGAAGATGGAGATCAAAGGAGCTATATGATATTGGCCATATCATGTCACTATTATGATTGCATGTGATGTTTATCATGTTTTTCATCTTGTTTACTTAGAACGATGGTAGTAAGTAAGATGATCCCTCATAATAATTTCAAGAAAAGTGTTCCCCCTAACTGTGCACCGTTGCGAAGGTTTGTTGTTTCGAAGCACCACGTGATGATCGGGTGTGATAGATCTTAACGTTCGAATACAACGGGTGTAAGCCAGATTTACACACGCAATACACTTAGGTTGACTTGACGAGCCTAGCATGTACAGACATGGCCTCGGAACACAGAAGATCGAAAGGTCGAGCATGAGTCGTATAGAAGATATGATCAACATGATGATGTTCACCGATGTTAACTAGTCCGTCTCACATGATGATCGGACAAGGCCTAGTTGACTCGGATCATGTTTCACTTAGATGACTAGAGGGATGTCTGTCTAAGTGGGAGTTCATTAAATAATTTGATTAGATGAACTTAATTATCATGAACTTAGTCTAAAATCTTTACAATATGTCTTGTAGATCAAATGGCCAGCGCTCATGTCCACCGAACTTCAACGCATTCCTAGAAAACCAAGCTGAAAGGCGATGGCAGCAACTATACTGATTGGGTCGGAACACGAGATCATCCTCATAGCTGCCAAGAAAGACTATGTCCTAGAAGCACCGCTAGGTGAAGCACCAATCCCAGAGAACCAAGACGTTATGAACGCTTGGCAGTCTCGGGCTGATGATTACTCCCTCGTTCAGTGCGGCATGCTTTAGAGCCTAGAACCGGGGCTCCAAAACCGTTTTGAGCAACACGGAGCATAGGAGATGTTCGAGGAGCTGAAAATGGTTTTCCAAGCTCATGCCCGGGTCGAGAGATATGAAGTCTCTGACAAGTTCTTTAGCTGTTAGATGGAGGAAAACAGTTCTGTTAGTGAGCACATACTTAGGATGTCTAGGTTGCACAACCACCTGACTCAGCTGGGAGTTAATCTCCCGGATGACGCGGTCATTGGCAGAATTCTCCAGCCGCTCCCACCAAGCTACAAGAGCTTTGTGATGAACTTCAATATGCAGGGGATGGAAAAGACCATTCCTGAGGTATATTCAATGCTGAAATCAGCTGAGGTAGAAATCAAAAAGGAACATCAAGTGTTGATGGTGAATAAAACCACTAAGTTCAAGAAGGGCAAGGGTAAGAAGAACTTCAAGAAGGGCGGCAAGGAAGTTGCTACGCTGTAAGCCGATTTCTAGGAAGAAGTCAAGCAATGGACCCAAGCACGAGATCGAGTGCTTTTATTGCAAGGGAAGTGGTCCTTTGAAGCGGAACTGCCCCAAGTACTTAGCGGACAAGAAGGCGGCAAAACCAAAGGTATATGTGATATACATGTAATTGATGTGTACCTTACCAGTGCTCGTAGTAGCTCCTGGGTATTTGATACCGGTGCGGTTGCTCATATTTTTTAACTCAAAGCAGGAGCTGCGGAATAAGCGGAGGCTGGCGAAGGACGAGGTGACGATGCGCGTCGGGAATGGTTCCAAGGTCGATGTGATCGCCGTCGGGACGCTACCTCTACATTTACCGACGGGATTAGTTTAGAACCTCAATAATTGTTATTTAGTACCAGCTTTGAGCATGAACATTGTATCAAGATCTCGTTTAATTCGAGATGGCTACTCATTTAAATCCGAGAATAATGGTTGTTCTATTTATATGAGTGATATGTTTTATGGTCATGCCCCGCTGGTGAATGGTTTATTCTTAATGAATCTCGAGCGTAATGTTACACATATTCATAGTGTGAATACCAAAAGATGTAAAGTTGATAACGATAGTCCCACATACTTGTGTACTCGCCGCCTTGGTCACATTGGTGTCAAGCGCATGAAGAAGCTCCATCTTTGATGGACTTTTAGAGTCCCTAGATTATGAATCGTTTGACACATGCGAGCCATGCCTCATGGGCAAGATGACCAAGACTCTGTTCTCCGGAACAATGGAGTGAGCGACCAACTTATTGGAAATCATACATACTGATGTGTGCGGTCCAATGAGCGTTGAGGCTCGCGGAGGATATCATTATGTTCTCACTCTCACTGATGACTTGAGTAGATATGGGTATGTCTACTTGATGAAACACAAGTTTGAGACCTTTGAAAAGTTCAAGGAATTTCAGAATGAGGTAGAGAATCAACGTGACCGAAAGATAAAGTTCCTACGATCAGATCGTGGGGGAGAATATTTAAGTCATGAATTTGGTACACACTTAAGAAAATGTGGAATCGTTTCACAATCACGCCGCCTGGAACACCTTAGCGAAATTGTGTGTCCGAACGTCGTAATCGCACTCTATTAGATATGGTGCGATCTATGATGCCACTTACTGATTTACCGCTATCATTTTGGGGATACGCTCTAGAGACAGCTACATTCACTTTAAATAGGGCACCGTCTAAATCCGTTGAGACGACACCGTATGAATTATGGTTTGGGAAGAAACCTAAGTTGTCGTTTCTAAAAGTTTGGTGATGCGATGCTGATGTCAAGAAACTTCAACCTGAGAAGCTCGAACCCAAGTCAGAAAAATGCGTATTCATAGGATACCCTAAGGAAACCATAGGGTATATGAGGGAGTCCTGGACTAGGGGGGTGTCCGGACAGCCGGACTATCATCGTCCGCCGGACTCCAAGACTACGAAGATACAAGATTGAAGACTCTGTCTCGTGTCCGGATGGGACTTTCCTTGGTGTGGAAGGCAAGCTTGGCGATACGGATATGTAGATCTCCTACCATTGTAACCGACTCTGTGTAACCCTAGCCTCCTCCGGTGTCTATATAAACTGGAGGGCTTTAGTCCGTAGGACACAACATACATTACAACAATCATACCATAGGCTAGCTCTAGGGTTTAGCCTCCTTGATCTGGTGGTAGATCCACTCTTGTACTACCCATATCATCAATATTAATCAAGCAGGATGTAGGGTTTTACCTCCATCGAGAGGGCCCGAACCTGGGTAAAACATCGTGTCCCTTGTCTCTGTTACCATCCGCCTAGATGCACAGTTCGGGACCCCCTACCGAGATCCGCGGTTTGACACCGACATTGGTGCTTTCATTGAGAGTTCCTCGTGTGCGTCACCGATAGGCTCGATGGCGTCTTCAACAAACAACGCTGTCGGGGTGAGAATTTTCTCCCGGACAGATCTTCGTATTCGGCGGCCGCCGCTGCTGGGCTAATTAAGCAGCCATCTGGAGCAGATCGAAGCTTCTCCACGGCCGTCGGGTCGATTCGAAGCCTAAACTTCACGGCCGACATCCGCGGGGACTTGATCTTCGACGGGCTCGAGCCACAGCCAAGCGTGCCGTGCTGTTACGATGGGCATGATTTAGCTCTGTCACCGAACAGTGCCTTGGTGGCCGCACAAGGATCTGCTCCGGCCCTTAGACCGGAGCCGACCGCCCAGATCAAGGACCAGTGGTTGGACACCGCCTTGGGGGCTTCAACTTCCACGGCGATGGAGCCGAACACTACCCTTGTCCCTCGCGAAGCTCGTGACTCCGAGGTGTCGGACTCCTTGCCGGACTCCGGACCTCCCGCGCCACTACCAATCGAATCTGATTGGGCGCCGGTTATGGAATTCACCGCCACGGACATCTTCCAACACTCGCCCTTTGGCGACATCCTAAATTCGCTAAAGCATCTCTCGCTATCCGGAGAGTCCTGGCCGGATTACGGCCAGGATGGTTGGAATACGGACGGCGAAGAAATTTAGAGCCCACCCACCACCCACTTTGTAGCCACTATCGACGATCTAACCGACATGCTAGACTACGACTCCGAAGACATCGACGCTATGGAAAACGATGCCGGAGACGAACAGGAACCAGCGCCTACAGGGCACTGGAAGACCACCTCGTCATACGACATATACATGGTGGACACCCCAAAAGACGGGGAGGACGAAGAAGCAGCGGAGGCAGATTCTTTAAAGAAGCAGCCCAAGCGCCGGCGTCAGCAGCGCCGCTCTAAATCCCGCCATAGCAAGAATGGAGATTCCGGCACAGGAGATAATAATACCCTAGAGAGTGCCAAAGATAATCCCCTCCAGCAAGACTCAGCGCGGGAGGACGAAGCAAGCCCTCACGAGAGGCGGGGCGAGGTCGAGGATTATAACTATATGCCTCCTCCAAGAGGCGAGGCAAGCCTCAACGACGATTAAATCGCCGTGCCGAGATCCCGTCGAACAAGGCGTTTCAAACGCAGGCTTATCTCCACGGCAAATAGCCTAAAGAAAAAGCAGCGGCAGCTTCAAGCTGATCGGGACCTGCTGGCGATCGATGGACGAAGTCCTCGCGGCGAAGAGTATAAACTCGAATGCCCCTCCAAAAGCTATCCAAGACGCAAGTTGCTCCCTCGACTAGAGGAGGAAGCGTACATACCTTCATCACCAGCGCACGATACAGCAGACCGACCACCACGTGGTCGCGACGAAGAGGCATCCGGGCCCTCAACCAAGACCGTACCCGGCATCGCTCCAAAAGTCTGAAGCCAAAAGGAACGCAGCGGACTTGCGAGACATATTGGAGGACAAAGCAAGACAATCCAGATCCACCTACGGATCACGAGGCGCCCCGACCCACAGCGAATACCGTCGCGCGGATACAATAACCCGGCGGGCGAATACAACGATAACGCTCTCTCGAGCTGCGTCGCGATATTGCTCAATATAGGCGCCGCACACCCGCTTATGCTTCAGCAGCGAAGTAATGGATCATCAAATCCTGAAGGGTTTAAACCCGTAAACATCGAATCTACGATGGCACAACAGACCTCGCGGTTTGGATCAAGATTATCTTCTCCACATCCATATGGCCCGCGGCGACGACCTCCATGCCATCAAGTATCTCCCACTCAAGCTTAAAGGACCAGCTCGGCATTGGCTTAACAGCTTGCCCGCAGAGTCAATTGGGTGTTGGGAAGACACGGAAGCCGCGTTCTCGATAACTTCGGAACGCGTATGTGCGGCCACCAGACGCCGATGACCTCAGCCACATAATTCAGCAGCCAGACAAATCGGCCAGACAATTCTGGACACGGTTCTTGACAAAGAAAAACCAAATCATCGACTGTCCGGATGCAGAGGCCCTTGCAGCCTTCAAACGCAACATCCGCGACGAGTGGCTAGCCCGGCACCTGGGACAGGAAAAGCCGAAATCCATGGCAGCCCTCACATCATTAATGACCAGCTTTTGCACGGGAGAGGATAGTTGTCTAGCTCGTAGCAATAACCTCAATAAAAATTCTGGCAGTCCGGATACTAAGGACCACAACGGCAGGTCACATCGAAGCAAAAATAAACGCCGCATTAACGGCGATGATAAGGAGGATACGGGAGTCAACGCCAGATTCGAGGCTCTAAACCGGTCGTGGAAGAAGCCATTCAAAAGAACCACTCGGGTCCGTCCAATTTGGACCGAATACTCGACCGCTTATGCGGATACATGGCACCTGAAAAGCCAGCTAATCACACCAACAGAGATTGCTGGGTGTTCAACAGCGAGCAAGTTAATTGCGAAAACAATGACAAGGGGCTAAATAGCGGCGACGAGGAAGAGACCCGACCGCCCGAACAATAGAGGATGAAGGGTTTCCCCCACAAGTGCGGACGGTGAACATGATTTACGTAACCCATATACCCAAGAGGGAGCGAAGCGTGCACTAAGGGGCGTCTATGCGATGGAGCGATCGCCCGAAGTTCAATCCATGGTCCTCTTGTCCGATCACTTTCGATCGAAGAGACCATCCGACCAGCATACGCCATGGCGGATTCGCGCATTGGTTTTAGACCCAATCGTCGATGGATTTCACCTCACGAGAGTCCCGATGGACGACGGTAGTAGCCTGAACCTGCTTTATCGGGATACGGCGAAAGATGGGCATAGACCCTCAAGGATTAAACCTACAAAGACAACCTTTAAAGGTGTCATACCAGGTGTGGAAGCCAATTATGCGGGCTCACCACTGGAAGTGGTCTTCGGATCCCGGATAATTTCGGGCGAGGAGTTAATCTTGACATAGTCCCATTTCGCGGCGGCTATCACGCCTGCTTTCGGACGAACCGCATTTGCAAAGTTCAAGCGGTGCCGCATTATGCATACCTCAAGCTCAAAATGCCAGGCCCTCGTGGAGTCATCACGACCAGCGGAAATACGGGCGCTCCTCGAGCGGAGGAACATCAATGCTCTCGCGGCGAAATCTGAGCAGCCTTTTAAGGCAATTTTCAAGTCCGGCCGTTAAGCGGCGGATCTGACAAAACGCAGCGCAAGCAATACCAACCAAGACCACAGCACGATCGAGCACTGCGTAGCAATGCGGCCCTAACCCCGCCCTCGCATGATTGCAAGAACAACCCTCGCGTACATCATTACGCTTTGGAGATACCATGGGCGTGGGGAAGGGCACGACCACAATGGACCCAGTGCGGCTCGACCACACGAGGGCTCGCAAGTGTGCCACTCTTTTTTTATTTTTCTTCTTTATATACACAGGACTCCGTTAACCAGAGGCCCTGTCCGGCGGTGAACCTGTCAAACTCACGATGCAACAGCCAGGGAAAAAAGAAGGCCGCGACGAACACTCAGGTGGTCTTAATTACGAGCATTAAATTCGATTATATACACAAAGTTCGCAGCTCATCGCTGGGGGGGACATGTTTAATTAGTCCAAATCCCTTGCTTACCGCACTATTTGTATCAGTCCGCACTCATAGCAGACTTCTTTTAATAAATAACGCAGCACTTTTCGACTGCAATTACATTACTTTTTATATATATATATGTTCATTACATGACATCTTGCACCCGTACATTTTGGTACGGCCGAATACACCAGGGGCTTGCGTTCCCCACATTATGGTGTGATAAGTCCGAACACTTTCACAAGTGCGGCACCCCGAACTTATAGCATTATATGAATCGGCTCCGAATCATGTCTTGGGTCAATAGTTGGGTTTGCCCGGCTCCCACGTTTTGGTGCCTTATGTTCCGTTCTGTCGGCTAAGGTGGCACTGGGAGAACCACTGTGATTGCGCCCGGTTGAGCTAAGCGGCGCCTCGGTGGAAAGCTAAAACTGGCGGCATGATAAGGCGAGAGACCGGTCGCTGTTCGAGAGGTCTTTCGGGTCATAAAGACTCACGCCGCTTCGAGCAAAGTTCGGATAATGTCAAGCGAAGGCGTGGATAGCGCCCAGATTCGGTCTTCGAATACCGGGGCTTGGCGAAATTTAAAATTATAGATTTCTATGGCTAAGTGAGAGTGTTCAAGCATTATAAGTCCGGTTGCCTTGTTCGTTGTGTTGGCGCCTCCTAGATGGACCCAAAATGGGAACAAGAGTGCTCAAATTTATCCCGAACACCCCAAGCACTTTCATGGCTCGGGCTGAAGCCAACGAATTGCCATCTCTCAGATTTTATAAACGGCCGCACAGAAGGTAATATTTTAAATTATAAAAGCGTGGCTTAAAGCGCACATGAACAAAGTTTCCTGCGCAAAGGATAATACATAGCGAGTTTAATCAGAAATTACATCTCAGGGGCACTCATCCGCAATATCGCGGGCTCCCTTCAGGACAGATTTATAATACATCTCGGGCGTACGATACTCCTTGCCCGGTGGCGGCGGGTCAGTGAGAAGCTTCTCCGCATCCAGCCTGCCCCAGTGCACCTTTGTGCGGGCAAGGGCCCGACGAGCACCCTCAATACAGGCGGAGCGCTTGATGACCTCCACCCAGGGGCACGCATCCACCAGCCGCCGCACGAGGCCGAAGTAGCTCCCCGGCATGGCTGTCGAGTGCCATACCGGACTATAAGGCCCTTCATGGCCTCTTCACTACCTTGTGGAGTTCGACCAGCTGCTTCATTTGGTCGCTTAGCACCGGATGGCCGGCCTCAGCGTACTGAGACCAGAAGACCTTCTCCGTCGATCTCCCCTCCTCGCGACGATAGAATGCGGCGGCATCGGACACACTACGCAGCAGATCTGCAAACGCCCCTGGAGAGCTCCGAATGCGGGTAAGTGTCAGGTAGTTTACATCAACATGCTTGCTTTGCATGAAAAATGTCTTACCCGCCGCTATCTTCTTTACATCTTCAACCTCCTGAAGCGCCTTACGGGCCTCGACCTTGGCGGACTTGGCACTTTCGAGAGCCGAGGCGAGCTCGGACTCTCGAGTCTTGGAGTCGCGCTCCAAGCTCTCATGCTTCTCCATGAGAGCCTGGAGCTCCTGCCGCACTTCCGCCACCTGTGCCTCCTACTTTTCTCGCTCCGCCCGTTCCACGGTCGCACTGTGTTCGGCCGCGGACACAGCCTCCTTCAGGGCTGCCACCTTGTTTGTGGCCCCTGCAATACCCACATTATCCTTGTAAAAAATTTTGCAACCTAAATCCTTTTATGTAAGGTCAATCTTCAAAGTGGTGTTACTCACCTTCTTTGTCCTCGAGCTGCTTCTTGGCATGGCCGAGCTCTCGCTCGGACCGCTCGAGATCCTGCTTCAATGCATCGACCTCCGCAGTCAGTGCGGCAGAGGTCAGCAGCATAGCCTGCAAACCCATATTGACATAATTTATTAGCAACCTGCGAATATCTTTTTAGATCCTCAGTCCGGCTTTTCTTTCCGAACACCGAACTGAGCATCAAGGGCTACTGTCTATGCGGTATTACATTACACAATTTTAACTTCTTACCTCAAAGCCTGTTAAAAGGCTACTGCAGGCTTCGGTCAGCCCGCTCTTGGCAAGCTGGACCTTCTGAATCACCGCACTCATAACATTGCGGTGTTCTTCCTCGATGGAAGCGCCTTTAAGCACTTCCAGCAAGTTGTCCGGCGCCTCTGGTTGGACGGAGGCCGCTGGTGTCACGGTCTTGCCCTTCTTTCGAAGGGGCCGCTTGCCGGACTCTGGAACCACTACAGGTTCCGATGTAGAGTCCGGCGCAAAGTCCGGGAGGCTGCCTTGCGGCGCCTCCGGAGCCTCCTCCTGATGGGTCCCTTTCCGGGACCCCACCTCGGCGTCCTCACCGGCGCGGGGAGTAGAGGCCGTCGGAAGTGAATCCACATCTGACGGGGCCAACAACCCTTCGGCGAAGCGGGGAGATCATCATCGGCGGACTACGGACGGTATGCGGCATTAGCAGGACACTATGTGACACGAAGAAATTGCATATCGAGGATCCGGATACTTACAATCTTTGCGGACGCTTTGGCCCTTAAAACCCTCCTCCCGCCAACGTTGGTGTTGGCGGAGCTGTCCGGGAATAGTTCTCCCCTCTTGGACCCTTGGCCTCCCCTGTTGGGAAGCCTTCCTCTTCCTCTCTCCTCCTTCGGAGAGAGTCTTCTTCCTCCTCCTCGTCTTGGGAGGAGTCCGCCTCGTCGTCGGACACTGATTACGGGAACTCTTTCGAGTGCCCGCGCCACCTTCTTGGCCTTCTTCTCGGCACCACGTGCGGTGCGGAACCAGCAACCCTGCTAGGCAGGCGTTCACTTGGGTCTTACGGCATGGGAGCCGGACAGATGAGCTGCTCGGCCTTCTCCATCCATTCCTGCCAAAGGAAAGGAAAGATTGAGACCCTCCTAGAATCAATCTATTTATCACAAGTGTCCCGTAAAGGGGTTGAATCACTTACCTCGTCGGCTGGATCTGCGAGCAAAATCCGCGATCTTCCGTCGGCGGATGTAGAACTTTGGCGCCTTAAACAGCACCCTCCAGCGCCTTGACGTCGTGTCGAAGAGCCCGCTTAGCTTTTGGTGCTGTTCGGATTGAACTCCCAGATTGAATACCCGTTCTTGGCATGGGAGAATCCGGCGGATGAGCATGACTTGGACCACGTCGGCGAGCTGAGCTTATTACTCACCGGCTTACGGATCTGGCCCGAGTCCCGTCGGCTCCGCCGGATTGCCCCACAACAAGCCCTTCTCTTTCCAGGAGGTGAGCTGCGTGGGGATGCCAGATCTAAACTCGGGGACCGCCGCCCACGTAGGCTCGCGCGGCTCGGTGATGTAGAACCACCCTGATTGCCACCCCTTGACAGAGTCCATGAAGGCCCCTTCGAGCCAAAGGGCGTTGGGAACTTGCCCAACATGGCGCCTCCGCATTCGCTTGCGTGCCCTTCACAACCTTGACAGCGTTGAAGGTCTTGAGCCCACAGGCGAAGTGGGGCGGATGTAGAGGAAGGCCTCGCACCTGACGATAAGCGCCAAGATGTTGAGGATGAAGTTGGCGCGGATCGTGGAAATCCAGGCCGTAGTAAAACATGAGCCCCGGACAAAAGGGTGAAGAGGAAAGTCCGATCCGCGGAGGAAGTGGGGAGGAAAACGACCCTCTCATGGGGCCGGGGTGGGGATGAGCTACCTTCGTCGGGCAGCCGATCGCAATGTCGCCGAAAGGTATCCGCGCTACGCGCAGCTTGGTGATGTGCTCCTCCTTAGCGGTGGAGGCCAACCATTTGCCTCCGCTCCGGACATAGTCGGAGAAGGTCGGCGAGATCTTGTGACTTGAGCGTTGGAGCTTGAGTCGCGGAGATGGATAAGCAAAAGAGGAAGAAGGCGTGGGTGAGAAGGTAAATCCTTATCCCTTATATATAGGCGGACGGAGACTATCGTCCCCGCGACTGGTAAAACTCGCTTATCTCCCAAGCGCCACCATCAATGGCGCGGTTGGGTTACCCACGTCCGTATTGATGAGAATCCGGAATAAGGGAACACAATCTCGATTGACAGGCGTGCGAAACCGCTTTGCTAAGCGTCTGAGGTGGTATAATAAAAAGCGATTCAAATAAAGGCTTGGTAGCGGTGTGATGTCATGCCGCATAATACGTCGCAGATTGGACTTGTGTACATTTTATTCTCTCTGATGAAATGTGGAATTTATTTTGCGAGCCGGACACTATCCTGGTGTTCATGATCTTCTCTGGATTATTCAAGGGAGGAACCCGCCTTGCAATGCCGAACATTATCTTGCGCGGACTTATCGTCATTGAAGCCTGGTTCAGGGGCTCTTGAGGAGTCTGGACTAGGGGTGTCCGGACAGCGGACTATCATCGTCCACCGGACTCCAAGACTACGAAGATACAAGATTGAAGACTACGTCCGTGTCCGGATGGGACTTTCCTTGGCGTGGAAGGCAAGCTTGGCGATACGGATATGTAGATCTCCTACCATTGTAACCGACTCTGTGTAACCCTAGCCTCCTCTGGTGTCTATATAAATCGGAGGGCTTTAGTCCGTAGGACACAACATACATTACAACAATCATACCATAGGCTAGCTCTAGGGTTTAGCCTCCTTGATCTTATGGTAGATCCACTCTTGTACTACCCATATCATCAATATTAATCAAGCAGGACGTAGGTTTTACCTCCATCGAGAGGGCCCGAACCTGGGTAAAACATCGTGTCCCTTGTCTCCTGTTACCATCTGCCTAGACGCACAGTTCGGGACCCCCTACCCGAGATCCGCCGGTTTCGACACTGACAGTATACTTTCTACTTAAGATCCGAAGGCAAGATCTTTGTTGCCAAGAACGGGTCATTTCTGGAGAAAGAGTTTCTCTCGAAAGAATTAAGTGGGAGGAAAGTAGAGCTTGATGAAGTACTACCCCTTGAAATGGTGAGTAGCGCAGCTCAGGAAAATGTTCCTGTGGTGCCAACACCGACAAGAGAGGAAGTTAATGATGATGATCATGATACTTCAGATCAAGCTCCTACTGAACTTCGAAGGTCCACAAGGACACGTTCCGCACCAGAGTGGTACGGCAACCCTGTCTTGGAAATCATGTTGTTAGACAACGGTGAACCTTCGAACTATGAAGAAGCGATGGCGGGCCCAGATTCCAACAAATGGCTTGAAGCCATGCAATTCGAGATAGGATCCATGTATGAAAACAAAGTGTGGACTTTGACGGACTTGCCCGATGATAGGCGAGCAATAGAAAACAAATGGATCTTTAAGAAGAAGACGGACGCGGATGGTAATGTTACCATATATAAAGCTCGACTTGTCGCTAAGGGTTATCGACAAGTTCAAGGGGTTGACTACGATGAGACATTCTCTCCCGTAGCGAAGCTGAAGTCCGTCCGAATCATGTTAGCAATTTCCGCATACTACGATTATGAGATATGGCAAATGGACGTCAAAACGGCATTCCTTAATGGTCACCTTAAGGAATAATTGTATATGATGCAGCCGGAAGGTTTTGTCGACCCTAAGAATGCTAACAAGGTATGCAAGCTCCAGCGCTCCATCTATGGGCTGGTGCAAGCATCTCGGAGTTGGAACATTTGCTTTAATGAGATGATTAAAGCGTTTGGGTTTATGCAGACTTATGGAGAAGCCTGCATTTACAAGAAAGTGAGTGGGAGCTCTGTAGCATTTCTCATATTGTATGTGGATGACATACTTTTGATGGGGAATGATATAGAACTTTTGGACAGCATAAAGGCCTACTTGAATAAGTGTTTTTCAATGAAGGGCCTTGGAGAAGTTGCTTACATATTAGGCATCAAAATCTATAGAGATAGATCGAGACGCCTCATAGGTCTTTCACAAAGCACATACCTTGATAAGATATTGAAGAAGTTCAATATGGATCAACCAAGAAGGGGTTCTTGCCTGTGTTGCAAGGTGTGAAGTTGAGCTCGGCTCAATGCCCGACCACGGCAGAAGATAAATAAGAGATGAGTGTCATCCCCTATGCCTCAGCCATAGGGTCTATCATGTATGCCATGACCTGTACCAGACCTGATATAAACCTTGTCGTAAGTTTGGTAGGAAGGTACCAAAGTAATCCCGGCAAGGAACACTGGACAGCGGTCAAGAATATCCTTAAGTACCTGAAAAGAACTAAGGACATGTTTCTCGTATATGGAGGTGACGAAGAGCTCGTTGTAAAGGGTTACGTCGACGCAAGCTTCGACACAGATCTGGATGACTCGAAGTCACAAACCGGATACGTGTATATTTTGAATGGTGGGGCAGTAAGCTGGTGCAGTTGCAAGCAGAGCGTCGTGGCGGGATCTACATGTGAAGCGGAGTAAATGGCAGCCTCAGAGGCAGCACATGAAGCAATCTGGGTGAAGGAGTTCATCACCGACCTAGGAGTCATGCCCAATGCGTCGAGGCCGATTACACTCTTCTGTGATAACACTGGAGCTATTGCACTTGCCAAGGAGCCCAGGTTTCACAAGAAGACCAGGCACATCAAACGTCGCTTCAACTCCATCCATGAAAATGTTCAAGATGGAGACATAGATATTTTTAAAGTGCATACGGACCTGAATGTAGCAGATCGGTTGACTAAACCTCTCCCTAGGGCAAAACATGGTCAACACCGGAACGCAATGGGTGTTCGATTCATCACAATGTAACTAGATTATTGACTCTAGTGCAAGTGGGAGACTGTTGGAAATATGCCCTAGAGGCCATAATAAATGGTTATTATTATATTTCTGTGTTCATGATAATTGTCTATTATTCATGCTATAACTGTGTTATCCGGAAATCGTAATACACGTGTGAATACATAGACCACAACAAGTCCCTAGTGAGCCTCTAGTTGACTAGCTCGTTGATCAGCAGATAGTCATGGTTTCACGACTACGGGCATTGGATGTCATTGATAACGGGATCACATCATTAGGAGAATGATGTGATGGACAAGACAATCCTAAGCATAGCTCAAAGATCGTGTAGTTCGTTTAGCTAGAGCTTTTCCAAATGTCAAGTATCATTTCCTTAGACCATGAGATTGTGCAACTCCGGATACCGTAGGAGTGCTTTGGGTGTACCAAGCGTCACAACGAATGGCGGGTGGCTATAAAGGTGCACTACGAGTATCTCCGAAAGTGTCATTGGGTTGGCACGAATCGAGACTGGGATTTGTCACTCCGTATGACGGAGAGGTATCTCTGGGCCCACTCGTAATGCATCATCATAATGAGCTCAATGTTACGAAGTGTCCGGTCACGGGATCATGCATTACTGATGCGAGTAAAGTGACTTGCCGGGAACGAGACTAAACGAGGTATTGGGATACCGACGATCGAGTCTCGGGCAAGTAACGTACCGATTGACAAAGGGAATTGAATACGGGGATAATTGAATCCATCGTGGTTCATCCGATGAGATCATCGAGGAGTATGTGGGAGCCAACATGGATATCCAGATCCCGCTGTTGGTTATTGACCGGAGAGGCGTCTCGGTCATGTCTGCATATCTCCCGAACCCGTAGGGTCTACACACCTAAGGTTCGGTGACGCTAGGGTTGTAGAGATATTAGTATGCAGCAAACTGAAAGTTGTTCGGAGTCCCGGATGAGATCCCGGACATCACGAGGAGTTCCGGAATGGTCCGGATGTGAGGAAATATATATAGGAAGTGCTGTTTCGGCCATCGGGAGAGTTTCGGGGGTCACCGGTATTGTACCAGGACCACCGGAAGGGTCCGGGGGTCCACCGGGTGGGGCCACCTATCCCAGAGGGCCCCATGGGCTGAAGTGGCGTGGTAACCAGCCCCTGGTGTGCTGGTGCGCCCCACCCAAGGGCCCAAGGCGCCTAGGGTTGGAAACCCTAGGGGCCGTGCCCCAGGGCATCGCCACAGTTGGAAACCCTAAGGGGCCCCCTCTAGATGGGATCTCCAGGGGCATCGCCCCTAGCCCCTATATATAGTGGAGGGAGGAAGGCAGCGGACCCTGCATCTTGGCGCCTCCTTCCCCTTGCTTGCACCTCCTCCTCCCATGAGGCGCTTGGCGAAGCCCTGCCGGATCCCTGCTACATCCACCACCACGCCGTCGTGCTACTGGATCTTCATCAACCTCTCCTTCCCCCTTGCTGGATCAAGAAGGAGGAGACGTCACGCTAACCGTACGTGTGTTGAATGCGGAGGTGCCATCCGTTCGGCGCTAGGATCTCCGGTGATTGGATCACGACGTGTACGACTACCTCTTGAACGCTTCCGCTCGCGATCTACAAGGGTATGTAGATGCACTCCCCTCTCTCGTTGCTGGATGAACTCATAGATTGATCTTGGTGAACGTAGGAAATTTTTTACTTTATGCAACGTTCCCCAACAGTTGGATCTTATGATGTTTCTCCCCCTCTACTCTCTCGTAATGGATTGAGTTTTCCCTTTCAAGTTATCTTATCGGGATTGAGTCATTAAGGATTTGAGAACACTTGATGTATGTCTTGCATGTGCTTATCTGTGGTGATAATGGGATATTCATGTGATCTACTGGATGTATGTTTTGGTGATCAACTTGCGGGTTCAGTAACCTTGCGAACTTATGCATAGGGGTTGGCACACGTTTTCGTCTTGATTCTCCGGTAGAAACTTTGGGGCACTCTTTGAAGTACTTTGTGTTGGTTTGAATAGATGAATCCGAGAAAATATGTGATGCATATCTTATAATCATACCCACGGATACTTGAGGTGACATTGGAGTATCTAGGTGACATTAGGGTTTTGGTTGATTTGTGTCTTAAGGTGTTATTCTAGTACGAACTCTATGATAGATCGAACGGAAAGAATAGCTTCGTGTTATTTTACTACAAACTCTTGAATAGATCGATCAGAAAGGATAACTTTGAGGTGGTTTCGTACCCTACAATAATCTCTTCGTTTGTTCTCCGCTATTAGTGACTTTGGGGTGACTCTTTGTTGCATGTTGAGGGATAGTTATATGACCCAACTGTGTTATTATTGTTGAGAGAACTTGCACTAGTGAAAGTATGAACCCTAGGCCTTGTTTCCTAGCATTGCAATACCGTTTACGCTCACTTTTATCACTTGCTACCTTGCTGTTTTTATATTTTCAGATTACAAAAACCTATATCTACCATCCATATTGCACTTGTATCACCATCTCTTCGCCGAACTAGTGCACCTATACAATTTACCATTGTATTGGGTGTGTTGGGGTCACAAGAGACTCTTTGTTATTTGGTTGCAGGGTTATTTGAGAGAGACCATCTTCATCCTACACCTCCCATGGATTGATAAACCTTAGGTCATCCACTTGAGGGAAATTTGCTACTGTCCAACAAACCTCTACACTTGGAGGCCCAACAACGTCTACAAGAAGAAGGTTGTGTAGTAGACATCAAGCAGTTTCTGGCGCCGTTGCCGGGGAGGTTAGTGCTTGAAGGTATATCTTTAGATCTTGCAATCGAAACTTTTAGTTTCTTGTTTTATCACTAGTTTAATTTATAAAATAAAACTACAAAAAAATGGAATTAAGGGTGCCGCATATGCTTCATCTTTTTAATGTCTTTCGTGAAAATGATGGAAAGGAAAATTGCGCTCAAGTGCTAGAAGAAGAATGCATTAGAATGTTTGGCACTAAATATTTGAATGATGAGCATGATTGTAATGTTGTTAGTATGAGTTCTTTGAATACCCATGATGCTAATGATATGCAAAGCCACAAGCTTGGGGATGCTATGTTTGATGAAGATGATATGTTTAGTCCCCCAAGTTTTGATGAGCAAATTTATTATGATGAAAGCATGCCTCCTATTTATGATGATTATTGTGATGACACGTATGCTATAAAGAATAAAGATAACCATGAAACTTGTCATCATGATTTTAATTTTCAATTGGATTATGCTTCACATGATAGTTATTTTGTTGAGTTTGCTCCCACTACTATTGATGAGAATAAATTTGCTTATGTGGAGAGTAGTAAAATTTCTATGCAAGTAGATCATGAAAAGAATGCTTTATGTGCTGGTTATATAGTTGAATTCATTCATGATGCTACTGAAAATTATTATGAGAGAGGATCATATGCTTCTACATATTGCAATAATATCAAGTTTCCTCTCTATGTGCTTAAAGTTTTAAAGTTATGCTTGTTTTGCCTTCCTATGCTAGTTGATTATTGTTCCCATAAGTTGTTTGATCACAAAATCCCTATGCATAGGAAGTGGGTTAGGTTTAAATGTGATAGTAATATTCTTCATGATGCTCCCTTTATGTTTCGATTCTTATCTTCTATGTGAGCATCATTGAAACCATCATGCCTAGCTAGGGGCGTTAATCGTTAGTGCTTGTTGGGAGGCAACCCAATTTTATTTTTGTTCTTTGCTTTTTTTCTCCTGTTTAGTAATAAATAATTCATCTAGACTCTGTTTGTATGTGGTTTTATGTTTTAATTAGTGTTTGTGCCAAGTAGAACCTTTGGGAAGACTTGGGTGAAGTCTTTGCGATCTGGCTGTAAAAAACAGAAACTTTTGCGCTCACGAGATTAGCTGCCATTTTTTACTAGAGAGTGATTTTAGGTTGATTCTTTTTTAAGATGATTAATAGACAAATTACTCAGGTCCACCAATTTATATCAGAATTTTTGGAGTTACAGAAGTATTCGAATGATACATATTACTACAGACTGTTCTGTTTTTGACAGATTCTGTTTTCTATATGTTGTTTGCTTATTTTGAAGTTTTCTGTTAAGTTTTGTGTTGTGAAGTTTTCAAGTTTTGGGTAAAGATTAGATGAACTATGGAATAAGGAGTGGGAATAGCCTAAGCTTGGGGATGCCCAAGGCACCCCAAGGTAATATTTTCAAGGACAACCAAGAGCCCCGGATGGCATCCCCTCTTTCGTCTTCGTTCATCGGTAACTTTACTTGGAGCTATATTTTTATTCACCACATGATATGTGTTTTGCTTGGAGCGTCATTTTATTTTATTTTGTTTTGCTTGATGTTTGAATAAATACCAAGATATGAAATTCTTAAATGTTAGATAGTCTTCACATAGTTACATAATTATTCAACTACTCATTGATCTTCACTTATATCTTTTGGAGTAGTTTGTCGTTTGCTCTAGTGCTTCACTTATATCTTTTAGAGCACGATGGTAGTTTTATTTTGAAGAAATAGATGAACTCTTATGATTCACTTATATTATTTTGAGAGTCTTTAGAACAGCATGGTAATTTGCTTTGGTTATGAAACTAGTCCTAATATGATAGGCATCCAAGATGGGTATAATAAAAACTTTCATATAAAGTGCATTGAATACTGTGTGAAGTTTGATGCTTGATGATTGTTTTGAGATATAAAGATGGTGATATTAGAGTCATGCTAGTTGAGTAATTGTGAAATTGAGAAATACTTGTGTTGAGGTTTGTGTCGGGGGGGGGGGATGAACCCCAGGCAGGCAATGGAGCCCGGATCCTTTTCAAAAACAATGGGGCCAGCATCGTCCCTCAAGCCGGCACGCGCTTGGCTGGGTCACTCGACCCGGCCAAGCCCCGTAACCCAGCCAAACTCTCCGACCCGGCAAGACGCGTCGACTCGGCCTCAACAACTAGCACAAGACAGCCGAACCCGGCACAACCAAAGCTTCCTCAACAAGCCAGATCCACCAGTGGCATGCTCCGCAATCCAGCCACGGGTCAGCTCCCGTCCCATCCAAGCCGTACGATGGGGCGAGTCTTCAACCACCGATGACCAAGGCAACAGTGCCCTGCCCATGCCTCTGGTCAGCCGGAGCGTGGCAACAATGCCCCTCACCTACCCGCTAACCAGGGTCGGCATGGCTACAGTGCCCCCGCCCTCACCACTGACGACAGCAAGCGGCGACCTGACGGAGCGCCACTGTACACGACTCGACTCGGCCACGCCCTGACGATCGACAAGATGGCGCACAGTCCCCCTAGGCATGCAGGGCTTGCACCTAGGGGAACCCGGCGAACCACAGGCCCCCAGCGGGTCCCAGCCCGGGTCCCCGAACGCCGGCAACCCGGACCCACCGACTTGTAACATTACCATTGTACCCCTGGGGGGTTGGTCTATAAAACCCCCCAGGAGCCCTCATGCATGGGGCAAAGGAAGCAGCAACAGAGCATAGAGAGGAACTAGCCACCAGGACAGCAACATCCACCCAGAGAGAAGGAACAGCCTAAGCCTTGGCCAGCTTTCCTTCCTCCTCCATACAGCTCTAGGAGCAACATTGTACTATCGAACATCAAACTACACTCGGCAGGACTAGGGATGTTATCTCTCCGGAGAGCCCCGGGTATGTCCGGCGTCCCGCGCCCGCTCATACCAACCTCGCCTCTGGAGCCCACCAGCGCCCTCGATCCTCCTCCTCTCTTTAGCCATCCCATGGCATCTACCGTGCGCCCGCCACGACAGTTTGCAAGTCCCGTAGCATGCACGTATGGTAACCGTTGTGTGACAAATTTGAAGCATGAGGTGTTCTTTGATTTCCTACCTTATGAGTGGCGGTCGGGGACGAGCGATGGTCTTTTCCTACCAATCTATCCCCCTAGGAGAATGCGTATAATGCTTGGTTTTTTATGACTTGTAGATTTTTGCAATAAGTATGTGAGTTATTTATGACTAATGTTGAGTCCATGGATTATACGCACTCTCACCCTCCATCATTGCTAGCCTCTTCAGTACCATGCATTGCCCTTTCTCACCTTGAGAGTTGGTGCAAACTTCGCCGGTGCATCCAACCCCCGTGATATGGTACGATCTATCACACATAAACCTCCTTATATCTTCCTCAGAACAGCCACCATACCTACCTATTATGGCATTTCCATAGCCATTCCGAGATATATTGCCATGCAACTTTCCACCGTCTTGTTTATCATGACACGCTTCATCATTGTCATATTGTCTTGCATGATCATGCAGTTGACATTGTATTTGTGGCAAGGCCACCATGCATAATTTTTCATACATGTCACTCTTGATTCATTGCCCATCCCGGTACACCGCCGGAGGCACTCATATAAGTCATATTTTGTTCTAGTATTGAGTTGTAATCATTGAGTTGTAAATAAATAGAAGTGTGATGATCATTATTCATAGAGCATTGTCCCATGAAAAAAAGAAAAAAAAGAAAGGCAAAAAAAGGGCCAAAAAAAAGAAAGGCCAAATAAAAAAAGGGAGGCCCAAAAAATATAAATACATAAAAGAAGGGACAATGCCACTATCCTATTTCCACACTTGTGCTTCAAAGTAGCACCATGATCTTCATGGTAGAGAGTCTCTTATATTGTCGCTTTCATATACTAGTGGGAATTTTTCATTATAGAACTTGGCTTGTATATTCCAACAATGGGCGTCCTCAAATGCCCTAGGTCTTCGTGAGCAAGCAAGTTGGATGCACACCCACTTAGTTTCTTTTGTTGAGCTTTCATACATTTATAGCTCTAGTGCATCCATTGCATGGCAATCCCTACTACTCGCATTGACATCAATTGATGGGCATCTCCATAGCCCGTTGATTAGCAGCGTTGATGTGAGACTTTCTCCCATTTTGTCTTCTCCACACAACCTCTATCATCATATTCTATTCCACCTATAGTGCTATGTCTATGGCTCACGCTCATGTATTGCATGAAAGTTGAAAAAGTTTGAAAATACTAAAGCATGAAACAATTGCTTGGCTTGTCATCGGGGTTGTGCAAGATGAGATCACTTTGTGTGACGAAAATGAAACATGGCTTAACTATATGATTTTGTAGGGATGAGCTTTCTTTGGCCATGTTATTTTTAGAAGACATAATTGCTTAGTTAGTATGCTTGAAGTATTATTATTTTTATGTCAATATTAAACTTTTGTCTTGAATCTTTTGGATCTGAACATTCATGCCATAATAAAGAAAATTACATTGAAAATTATGTTAGGTAGCATTCCACATCAAAAATTCTTTTTTTATCATTTACCTACTCGAGGACGAGCAGGAATTAAGCTTGGGGATGCTTGATACATCTCCAACGTATCTATAATTTTTGATTGTTCCATACTATTATATTATCCATCTAGGATGTTTTATATGCATTTGTATGTTATTTAATATGGTTTTGGGGACTAACCTATTAACCTAGAGCCCAGTGCCAGTTTCTGTTTTTTCCTTGTTTTTGAGTATCGCAGAAAAGGAAAACCAAACGGAGTCCAATTGACCTGAAACTTCGCGGAGATTATTTTTGGACCAGAAGAAGCCCACGGAGTATCGGAGATGGGCCAGAAGAGTCCCGAGGCACCCACGTGGGTGGGGGGCGTGCCCTACCCCCTGGCCGCGCCCCTTACCTTGTGGCCGCCTCGTGGACCCCCTGACTTGTTCCCGACGCCAACACCTCTTATATATACCCAAACTTCCAGAACATAACCTAGATCGGGAGTTCCATCGCCGCAAGCCTCTGTAGCCACCAAAAACCAATCGGGACCCTGTTATGGCACCCTACCGGAGGGGGGATCCCTCACCGGTGGCCATCTTCATCATCCCGACGCTCTCCATGATGAGGAGGGAGTAGTTCACCCTCGGGGCTGAGGGTATGTACTAGTAGCTATGTGTTTGATCTCTCTCTCTCTCTCGTGTTCTTGATTCAGCACGATCTTGATGTATCACGAGCTTTGCTATTATAGTTGGATCTTATGATGTTTCTCCCCCTCTACTCTCTTGTAATGGATTGAGTTTTCCCTTTGAAGTTATCTTATCGGATTGAGTCTTTAAGGATTTGGGAACACTTGATGTATGTCTTGCATGTGCTTATCTGTTGTGACAATGGGATATTCACGTGATCTACTTGATGTATGTTTTGGTGATCAACTTGCGGGTTCAGTGACCTTGTGAACTTATGCATAGGGGTTGGCACACGTTTTCGTCTTGATTCTCCGGTAGAAACTTTGGGGCACTCTTTGAAGTACTTTGTGTTGGTTTGAATAGATGAATCTGAGATTGTGTGATGCATATCTTATAATCATACCCACGGATACTTGAGGTGAAATTGGAGTATCTAGGTGACATTAGGGTTTTGGTTGATTTGTGTCTTAAGGTGTTATCCTAGTACGAACTCTATGATAGATCGAACGGAAAGAATAGCTTCGTGTTATTTTACTACGGACTCTTGAATAGATCGATCAGAAAGGATAACTTTGAGGTGGTTTCGTACCCTACAATAATCTCGTCGCTTGTTCTCCGCTATTAGTGACTTTGGAGTGACTCTTTGTTGCATGTCGAGGGATAGTTATATGATCCAACTATGTTATTATTGTTGAGAGAACTTGCACTAGTGAAAGTATGAACCCTAGGCCTTGTTTCCTAGCATTGCAATACCGTTTACGCTCACTTTTATCACTTGCTACCTTTTTGTTTTTATATTTTCAGATTACAAAAACCTATATCTACCATCCATATTGCATTTGTATCACCATCTCTTCGCCGAACTAGTGCACCTATACAATTTACCATTTTATTGGGTGTGTTGGGGACACAAGAGACTCTTTGTTATTTGGTTGCAAGGTTGTTTGAGAGAGACTATGTTCATCCTACGCCTCCCACGGATTGATAAACTTTAGGTCATCCACTTGAGAGAAATTTGCTACTGTCCTACAAACCTCTGCACTTGGAGGCCCAACAACGTCTACAAGAAGAAGGTTGTGTAGTAGACATCAGCCGCGCCCCCTCCCCCTAGTCCAATTCGGACTGCCATGGGGAGGGGCGCGCGCTACCTTATGGCCTTCCCTCTCCTAATCCCTTATGGCCCATCAAGGCCATAACTTCCCCGGGGGGTTCCGGTAACCCCTCGGTTCCCCGATAAATATCCCAAACGTCCCGAAACCTTTCCGATGTCCAAATACCTTCGTCCAATATATCAATCTTTACCTCTCGACCATTTCGAGACTCCTCATCATGTCTGTGATCTCATCCGGGACTCTGAACAAACTTCGGTCATCAAATCACATAACTCATAATACAAATCGTCATTGAATGTTAAGCGTGCGGACCCTACGGGTTCGAGAACTATGTAGACATGACCAAGACACATCTTCGGTCAATAACCAATAGCGGAACCTGGATGCTCATATTAGCTCCTACATATTCTACGAAGATCTTTATCGGTCAAACCGCATAACAACATACGTCATTCCCTTTGTCATCGGTATGTTACTTGCCCGAGATTTGATCATCGGTATCATCATACCTAGTTCAACCTCGTTACTGGCAAGTCTCTTTACTCGTTCTGTAATGCATCATCCTGTAACTAACTCATTAGTCACATTGCTTGCAAGGCTTATAGTGATGTGCATTACCGAGAGGGCCCAGAGATACCTCTCTGATACACGGAGTGGCAAATCCTAATCTCGATCTATGCCTACTCAACAAACACCTTCGGAGACACCCGTAGAGCATCTTTATAATCACCCAGTTACGTTGTGACGTTTGATAGCACACAAAGTGTTCCTCCAGTATTCGGGAGTTGCATAATCTCATAGTCATAGGAATATGTATAAGTCATGAAGAAAGCAATAGCAATAAAACTAAATGATCATTATGCTAAGCTAACGGATGGGTCTTGTCCATCACATCATTCTCTAATGATGTGATCCCGTTCATCAAATGATAACACATGTCTATGGTTAGGAAACTTAACCATCTTTGATTAACGAGCTAGTCAAGTAGAGGCATACTAGGGGCATGGTATTTGTCTATGTATTCACATATGTACTAAGTTTCCAGCTAATACAATTCTAGCATGAATAATAAACATTTATCATGATATAAGGAAATATAAATAACAACTTTATTATTGCCTCTAGGATAATTTCCTTCAATTCCTGCACAACAGAGGAAGTGGGCGGCATTCAAATCGCTAACCACGACCTTCTTGCTCCGGTGAAGAAGGCGGTGGAGGTGGTCATGGCACTCTCGTCAGTGGGCACGAAGCCAATGCCAATTGTTGGGGATATAACCCCGAGGTATGACACGACCAAGAGGGGCCGGGTTATTACCGTTGGCGACTCAATATAAGAAATCCCAAGTAGGTCCAAGAAGATGGAATATGAAGACTGGTGGCGGCTTACAAGGTGGGCCTGCTGAAGGCCCAAGACCTGGCGGTAGAGTCATGACCCAGAAGGTGTGAGCCGCCATGACGACGACTTGCCTAACAAGGCAGGGCGACTTAGAAACCGAGTTGTTCAGTTGTGTGATCCAACTTGGACTCTTGTAAGCCCAGGGCCTCAACCTGTGTATATAAAGGCGAGACCCTGCGGCGGGTTAGCTTAAGAAACAATTGATCGAGAGCTAGGTCAAGCGATTCCGCTCCATTGTAATTGATACTCAAGTAATAGTCAACAAAAGCAGGAGTAGGCTTTTACCTCGTTGAGAGGGGACGAACCTGGGTAAACCTTGCGTCCTTTGTCCTGTCCAACCCCTTCAAGCTAACCTACGTTGCGATGGCTCCACACCGAAGTCCTTTCACAAGGGCATCTCCCGTGACAAACCCACGACACCAATTGTGACCGACGACAATGGGATGGTGGCGTGGCTGAGGAAGCCGATGACTCGAGGGATCCCATGCGGCAGTGGGACTATAGTAGCTCCCTGCCGCTCCCCATGCTTCGTGCCGATGTCCCACCGCTTGACACGCCTCGCTCGGGGCACAAATTAGGATCCAATCCAGCTAGCAACCGCTTTCGGGTGCTAGTCGGAGAGGATTATGGTGACGGCCACGGTGAGGGGCTGCTTGCTGGTCAGAATCCAGCAAGTCTCCTTCATCTTCTCGTTATCTTCATTTTACTACACATCTGAGTGTTAGATTGAATGAATTATCTTATAGAAAACATCGTCGTGTTAGATAGGTTATGGGCAATCTAGAAAGGACATGAACGAATATGTGTCTAGTTTGTTTCTCAAAAATGTGAATGGACACAAAAATAATGATGATGGCAACATGATTTTGTCCTCCGCCTTCCATATCTCCCTTCAATTAATTCGCCTACTTGGGGAAAATATCATCATGAGGCTAACATGGATAATGCTCTGATTAAAATGAAACCATATACACTAAGGATCTGTGTAGTGGCTTACTGGGAGATGTTTGAGGGAGCTGAGAACTTTGAAATTCACAAAATTAAAGTGGATGATATAGAAGTTAGGGAAACTTTTATATATGGTGCGCCCGGGCAACTTTCGGCCGGCCGCGTTCGCTCGCGTACACTACACGCGCACCACGCTAGCTTTTCGTGCCACGCTATTGCAGTCTTAGCAAACTGCTCCCCCACGTCTCACGCTATGGGCTCACGCGACCGCCCTTCTTTTTCTCTCGTAGTTATCTTACCTTATTTGTTACTAACTTTTGTTCTACCTCTAGCCACATTAAGTTCTACTCTGCTACAATGTGTTGCATCCGGCTGAGAAAAGCACTGCAACCCACACAATAAAAAGCTGGAACCGACGAATAAAAAAACTAGGAACGAAAGGCGGTGGATTTTTGCGATGTGAGATTTGATGTAACCAGCAGAGTCAGTGCTACAACCGTGTAGAAAGATGCTGCAACCGCAGAGGGCGGTGGACAAGAGTTTTGCTGGAAGTACCGATGTGAGATGGAACCATAAGTTGTTTTTGCTGCAACCGGCAATCACAAAAGCTACAACTAGTAATCACAAAATTTACAATCTTTCGATTCGAAAGCTTCAACCAGCGGTATATAAAGCTTGAACAAGATACCATGGGCTGAAAAAAGCTTCAATAGTTCATGTGAAAGCTTCAAACGGCGGAATTGAGATGTTTCATCCGACCACTACGAAATAAAAAGAATCTACAACCGTCATTTTGGAAAGCTTCAACCGTTGAACCGAAGAGGTTCAACCATTTTTATAGAATGCTTCAACTAGCTTTATAGAAAGCTTCAACCCAAAAGTTGCAATCATTGACATGAAAAGCTCCAACCCTATTTTTGAAAAGCTTCAACCCGACGTCATAAAGCTGGAACTGGCACCTCACCGTTCATGCAATGGCGGCACTCCTTCGTAGGAGCTGCGACCTTCGCCGGCAGGAGCTGCATGCGGCGGAGCCGGCGAGAGCCACGGCGCCCAGGGGCGGGCCATCCTGGGAACAAGCAACAGTGACGTTGGAGAGGAGCCGGCGACTGGGAGGACGATCAGGCGGCGGCCGGCGGCGACGTGGACGGCCGGCGGGCTGGCTGACAGATAGGGAAAATCACGGCGGCCGCTTGGGATGAACACACAATATGCTTTTTTTAAATAACGAAGCAGGTGGGAAGAAGGCATTGTGCAACTAATACCGGACCAATCGTACGTACGCGGTGTGACCGGCCGAAATTTCGGCCGGTGCACCGGCGCCTATCACTCGCCTCGAAGTTACTAAAATTCATAAAAAGAGCTATAGAAGTTAAAATTACCAAGATGCTTTCCTGAAAAAACTTTAAAAAACCCCGAGCGCAATCGGCGACCGAAGTCGTGGATGGACATGCTCATCGCCAGTCGCCACCCGTGACTCGCGGGTATGGGCCACCGGCCAAGTACAGCAGCAAGGCTTCCCAAGGAAGGAAGGGCTACAATTTCATTTTTGATTTTCACTTTCCCCTCCCTTTTCCGTTTTCCTTCACATACCCACCTCCCTCTTTCCTTCCCGGCTTTCCCGGGCCTTCCTCTTTCGTCTCGCCACAAAGGCTACCACCAGCCTCGCCAGTCCGCCGCCGCCGCCGCCTCCTTCGCGCCCGAGACAAGCGAGGTCGATCCCGACTCCCGAGACCGCGGCGCACTGGCGGCATGACCAGGAAGAAGAAGGGCGCTCGCGGTCGTCGGCCGAGGAGGGAAGCAGGCGACGAATGCTGGCCCAGGAGGTACGCCGACGAGGAGTGGCCGCACCTCGTCGACATGGTGCTGTCTTGGAGCCTCGAGGACGTCATGGACGAGGGTCTCTTCAAGAACAAGGTGGGTTGTACTGCTGCTCCGTTGGTTTTCTTGGGCTGTTCTTCGCGTGTTGGTTGCGCCGTACCCCCGTAGGGTTTAGTTCAATCTACCTACTCCCGTAGGCTTTAGCTCGATCTAGTACGAGGTGTTGTGGTTTTCCCTTTAGCTGCTCTGACAGTCCTCCAAATAAGTTACTAATTTAATCTGTTCTGACCTTGGAGATGTTTCGCCTCCAAATTCTAGCAAGGGGCTGGCCAGAACATGGTATTTCTCGGTTAAGTTTTGTCATTTAAGTCAAATTTGGACTAAATGTCTAAACTTTCTCAACAAATACCCTCAATCCAAACAGGCCCCAAGGGGTTTGACGCCAAGTGTGAGGTATAGAAGAAGTTTGAGAACCTTCTGACCAATTTTGGGTCTTTAACTCTTTATATACTCTGCCTGAAGAGGATTCGAGCATTAAAGAGTGTTACATTACATTTAGAAGAAATCATGGATGCGTTAAATATGAAGTAAGTAACACAAACATGCCAAATTTCAGTATTCCAATCCATCACTAGCACCATGGACCAAAAAAAGACAATCGTTACTGTAGCAATGGTGCAATGCAATGTCCATAACTGACTGCTTGTCTTTTTTTTTTCCTTTATTCTAGATACCAGCAGTTTCGCATTAATTGGTGTTTTTTTATATCGGTGAATTTCTGTCATCAAGTTCTAACTATGAGGCTTCAAATTGCAGCTGAAAAGGATACCGTCCATATTCAATGATATCAAGAGCTACTTAGGATCCTACACATCTCCACTGTTGGAGGAGTTGCGAGCTGACATGTCGTCCAGCTTGGAAGCCATCTCCACCGAATCTTTTGTCAAAGTAGCATGGATCGAGCAAACAAAATATAGTGCAGTTTATAACATTGCTTTTGAGGCTGATTCTCAGAATACAAAGTCTTGCAACAAATCTGAAAGCAATGGTCGAAGTGTTGGTGATATCATTATCCTGTCTGATGTGAAGCCAGAAAACATATCTGATATTACTTGCAATGGGAGGCCGTACTATATTGCCTTCATTACTGATGGAGCGGATGAAGATGATGACTCACCTCCAGCCAGCTATGTTATAAGAGCATCAGGAAAAATTGATGCTGCAGATGAGGTCAGTGAAGATGGGAAGAGGAGACCACTTTTTGCAGCTCATTTGCTGAATATTGTGACCTACATCCGCATATGGCGCTGCCTTGACTACAGAACAGTCAGGAGAAACCAAAACCTCATACAGGAGATGGTACACTATCCACAGGTATGTATGCTCTTATACTCTCAATGACATTGACAATGATGCGAGTTTGTTCCTCAGATCAGATCATGAAATGCTAAATAGAGAAAAAGAGAGAAGTTAATTTTGAAATCATCACCCACATTTCCTTGCTAAAGAATATACACGTATGTAAAATTTCTGTTTATTGCATAGGAAATGCTCCAGCTATGTTCACATCATAATGAGAACAGATCACTAGAGGCTTTTGGGCAGCTGTAAAGAAACATTAATTTGCTTAGCTCTTTTCTGGTGTTTGCAGGTTGCAAATATTCTCCCAAGAAATGCAAAGGGTATTGCTTCAATCGACAGCATGGAAATATGGAGTGAATTGTCTACAATGAATCTTAACAACTCACAAAATGACGCCATCCTGAACTGCATTTCAGCAATGCTCTCCAACAGCAGCAGCAGTTTAAGCCTTATCTGGGGACCACCTGGCACAGGAAAGACTAAAACAATCACTGTACTCTTGTGGTTAATGAGGAAACAGAAACATGGTACACTTACATGTGCACCGACAAACCTTGCTGTTAAACAAGTTGCTTCATGTTTCTTAAGGTTGAGCAAAGAGAACCCTCTGGATACAAGTTGCTTAGGAGATGTTCTGTTGTTTGGCAATAAACATCGCATGTGTGTTGAAGATGATCTGAAAGAGATTTACTTACATGATCGTGTAAGGAAGCTTCTTGTTTGCTTTGCACCATTGACTGGATGGAGACATTGTCTGTCTTCCATGTACGATTTTCTTGAGAATGGTTACTCCCAGTACCTTCGATATTCTGAAGAACAAAAGGAGGAGAATAAACCTTCCTTTTTGCATTACACCAGGAAAAAGCTTGATGCTATTTATCCTGAGCTCCGAAGATGTTTCAAACAGCTACTATTTCATGTCCCAAAATCTTGTATTTTGGAGGTGAATTACAATAACATCATTTCACTACTCGAACTGCTTGAAGATTTCAATACACACCAGAGGAAAACTACCGGGGTTGAGATAGAGGAAGTTTTCTTGTATAAAGATGTTCCAAGGAAATCCAGCATGGGCATTCTTCCCAAGACAGTGATAACCATCGGCAAAACCAGAATTAAATGCCTTGAGCTGCTAAAGATGCTATTAAGTTGCTTGAAACTTCCTATAACATCCTCCAAACGCACCATCCGAGAATTCTGTATGGAAAGTGCCAGCATAATTTTCTGCACTGTTTCTAGCTCTTCCAAAGTAACAAGCAATAAAAAACTAGAGTTGCTTGTTGTCGATGAGGCTGCTCAGTTGAAAGAATGTGAAACATTGATCCCTTTGAGTTTTCCTGCATTGAAGCATGCTATCCTCATTGGTGATGAGTGTCAACTACCAGCAACAGTTGTTAGTAAGGTTAGTTCTTGATCTTATATTCTTGTCTCGTGTCTACTAATCTGTCAAGCATAAGATTCCTCATTTGTTTTGTTACATTTGTGTCATGTCATCTCAAGTTGTGTTCCCTGTAGGTTTGCAAGGATGCATTATTTGGTAGAAGTCTCTTTGCGAGGTTGAGTTCATTGGGACATGAAAAGTATCTGCTTAACATGCAATACAGAATGCATCCATCCATTAGCATTTTTCCAAACACCAGCTTCTATGGCGGGCAACTCTTGGATGCTCCTAGTGTCATGCAAAAAGAACACCAAAAGAAGTACCTTCCAGGTTCTATGTTTGGTACTTACTCTTTTTTCAATATTGAAGATAGTTGGGAGGATGTCGATGAACTTGGTCATAGCAGGAAGAACGTGGTTGAAGTTGCCATTATCCAGGAAATCTTGCAAAATCTCCGAAGAGGCATGTGTTCTGTCATCATGCTGTTTTATTACGTGTGAAATTTATCTATTTTTTCTACCTTGCGTTGTTACAAGAGTATTGGATTTATTTCTGAACCATTATTTGTAGTTTTCAGCTGGACTTAAATTGATGATTGAACATGTTTATTAGCTATATGGAAAGATAATCATTAAACATAGATTTTTAATTAACAAGTCCAATTAGTTTCATGGTATGATATTAGGTTGTTATGTTCTATTCAAGAAGGTTGCATATATAGTTTAGCACACACCAGTAACAATGTTTCTGTTTCTGGAACTTTGAAGCATGTCCTTTTGTTCATTCCAGAAAAATTGGAAACATAAATAATGATAGTCTGACGCCCGATAGAGTGTTAAACAGCATATACTCAGGGTGATTTCCTTTTGCTTTGTTCTTTATAGCATGGATATCAAGGCACATGCTTACTATACATATTTCACCGTGCAGCTTGTTCTAAGACTATGAAGAAGGTCACAGTTGGTGTCATATGCCCATACTCTGCTCAAGTTCTAGCAATTCAAGAAAAACTGAGGAAAATGAAGTTTGGCCCCTTGTCAGTAAAAATTAGTTCTGTTGATGGCTTCCAAGGTGGCGAGGAAGACATAATCATTTTATCAACTGTCAGGTCCAACTCCGATGGGGTGGTAGGGTTTGTTTCAGATCGACAACGTACAAACGTAGCTTTGACAAGAGCAAGGTATCTTATGATGTTGTGATCTCACGTTCCTTTTGTGATTGGTTTTGCCTATCTTCTCAGTGCGTTACTTATTCTACTTTGAATACAGACATTGCCTTTGGATTCTGGGAAATGCTGCAACCCTATCCAGGAGTGGTTCTATCTGGGCAGATCTAGTGCGCAATTCCAAGGAACGGCAGTGTTTCTTCAATGCAAAAAGTGATGGGGCCATTTCTCGTGTGATTGCTAAGCATGAGAGTGAGCTCAGTTCAGTTAAAGACAAATGTGTTACACCTTTACAAGTTATAGATAACACTGTTCGGGTATTGACTCACTGGTCCCTTTCCTCTACTACCTACGAGTTATCTTGAATTTAGTTTTCATCATTTCTCATGTTGAATTTGCCAAGTGAAGCATTCATGAATGTGCTGGTATTTATTTGTTTTAAACGAAAACATGTGTTGCCAAATAGATTACCAGGAACCTGTTGTAGACTTCTCTTGTGCTAATGTCCCTATTTTTTTAGGTATGGGTATGGGATTATCAATTTTAGTGCTATGGAATCATATACCAGGTCAATTATTCAGAAGCTGCTCCCTCTGTAAACAAATTTTAGTGACCTAAAACGTCTTACATTTGTTTACAGAGGTAGTATTTCACTAGTCAGGAATCCATCTTCATATTGCTCAAACTTGAAAATGCAGCAACAAGAGAACACAAGCTGTGATTAAATGGCCTGAATTATTAGTCCAATTACGTAACCGTGCTACTATCGGTAAAGTCAATAACTTGGTAGAAGTAACTCAATGTATTGCGTGCAACATTTGGATCATATGCTACTACTTTGGTTATCACTGTCCTAGCAATGGAATTTGAAGCTGTTGCCTTGTCTAACTCATAATTCCTGTGTCCATCCAGGTTCAGGCACCATCTCGAACTCAGAAGGGGCGGAAAGGTCAACGACACCCTTGTTTGAAATGTGGTCCATCTGATGCTGGGAGCCGTCAACCAGGCGGTGTCGCTTCCGGTTCAGGTCCACATCGCCGAAAGGATAAAGGGATCGTTGATGATCTCACTGCTTCCTTCAGCAATCTTAGACTCCGTTGAAGAATCTTCACCCTTGGGAGCCAAGTTCTTTTTGGAGACGAGCTAAGACCATGATCTACTATTTCTAAACGTCCACGCCTACAAAAAATTGGCAGCAGAGTGACTTTATCCTGTATAAGCTCATTGGGTTGTAGGCAAATGTCCCATAAGATTCTATTTTGGCTCACACGACTCTGCAATTTTTGCGTTGAGTGGAGGTCTGCCTTGGTTTGGGATTGCTGTTCAGTTTGGATGTCTAGACTGCAGGCAAAATGCTCTTGAACGTAAATGCTAGTACCACTGCCGGCGTAAGTGTCGATTTTCGGAGGTCTGAAGAGCCGGCTGTGCTCCTGATACTAGAAGATGACAGTGTATCGATTACTACTGTGCTAGTAGTACTATATCATGCCTTTGTTTTGATGTACTATATCATCATGCCTTTGTTTTGATGGACGAGAAAGGAAATTTATCAGCAGCTAGTACTACTTCCTCTATCCGGAATTAACTGTCGCACTTCAAACGATGCTAGGTACATCCGTTCGAGCCATGGTTATTTCCGTATGGATGAAATACTACTCCCTCCGTTTCTAAAAGTAAGTTTTTTAGAGATTCTAATAAATGACTACATACAGAGCAAAATAAGTGAATCTATACTCCAAATATGTATATATATCCGTTTGTAGTCACTTATTGGAATATTTAAAAAAACTTACATTTAGGAACATAGGTAGTATATATAATGCTTTTGTTTTAGATCATACAGCTTTAGTATTTTATTTTTTATTTGAAAAGGAGGATGACCCGGCCTCTACATCAATCGATGCACCATACTATTAAATAAAAACGTAACAAAATCTTAAGGTCCAAAGTAGCTCATAAACCGAGCAGTAGTCGAAAGAAAATAAGTCTGAAAAGCACCACATCCGGCGATATAAAACTGAAAAGTGCCACAACCGGTGATAAAAAACAAGCCACGATGCCTACACACCTGGCCTATTATTAGCTCGCCACCCATATCGGCTGAATATAGCCCGTGCTATCGTCTCTCAGCTGTTGCACCTAATACTCAAAAGCTCCGTGAAATCCGCAGGAGTGAGTAAGGACCACATACGGATCCAAGTTGTAGCTCTGTATATAACTTGCAAAAAATTATTGAATTTTGTCCCATTAAAAATCGTATCATTCCTAGTGTTCCATATAGCCCAGAAAAATGCACATATTCCGATCCGAATGTGTTTAACTATGTGTATGTCCACTCCAATAAACCACGTCCCAAATAACGTGTTTATGGTCGTTGGTGGATGGACGTTAAAAGCTATATGAATTGATCGCCATAATAATTTTGCCAGAGGACATTCGAGAAAGAGGTGTTTAATCGTTTCATTCTGATCAATTAGGTTACCAACCCAATTCCTTTTCAGCAAGTTATCTTTGGTTAAAATGACTTCTTTATGGATGAACCACATAAAGATTTTAATTCGAAGCGGAATTTTAATCTTCCAAATGAGTAAAGACCTCGACAACGGCCCGGAATCAATTAGGTTTGAATACATGGACATCACTAAGAAGAGTACATTCGTGGTTAACTTCCAGCGGATTGTATCCGCCTGATCAGATAGATGAACATCCATCAACCTACGAACCACGTGCAACCAAGTGTTCCAACGTTCCCCCACTAGGGACCTCCTAAATTGGATATTAAGCGGTACCGAGTTTAATAATGTGGTGACATAATCCTCCTTACGTTGCACAATATTATATAAGGAGGGATATTGCAAAGCCAAAGGCGTCTCCCTAGCCATATATCCTCCCAGTATCTAGTAGTGGTACCAGTCCCAACTAGGAACTTCACTCGTTGAAAGAAAGCTACTTTCGTCCTCATTAACCCCTTCCAAAAGGGTGAGTTCGTCGGCCTAGCGATGGCCTGGGCCAAAGTCCTAGAGTGTAGTACTTATTTCGTAAGATTGGAACCCACATACTCCCGGTCTCAATAGATAATCTGTAAAGCCATTTGCTAAGGAGACATCTATTCTTTACTTCTAGATTTTCGATCCCTAACCCGCCCTGGTCTTTTGGTCTACAAATGATATCCCATCTAGCCAATTTGTACTTCTTCTTGGCCTCATCAGTTTGCTAAAAGAATCGGAATCTATAGAAGTCAAGTCTTTTCCCTACCCCTGCCAGTACTTCAAAGAAAGATAGAAGGAACATCGACAGGCTCGTCAAAACCAAATTTATCAAAACCAATCGACCTTCGTAAGACATTAGCTTGCCCTTCTAGCAGCTCAGTTTCTTTTCAAATCGATCTTCTATACATTTCCATTCCTTGTTTGTTAAACATCTATGATGAATTGGGATCCCTAGATAACTAAAAGGTAGGGATCCCATTCACAAGCGAATAAATTTTTGTAGCCATCTTGTTCCTCTTTGGCTCTCCCAAAGCAGAACAATTCACTTTTATTGAAATTGATTTTGTGCCCAGACAGTTGCTCGAAAAGACATAGTACAAGCTTCATATTCTGAGTTTTTGCAAGATCATGTTCCATGAATATAATATTATCATCCGCGTATTGTAGAACGGAGACACCCCCCTCTACAAGGTGGGGGACGAGTCCTCCTACTTGGCCGTTCTCTTTGGCCCGACCAATAAGTACTGCCAAAATACCCGCTACAATATTAAACAGCACAGTAGACATGGAGTCTCCCTGTCGTAACCCCTTACGTGTCTGGAAATAATGTCATGTATCATCATTGACTTTTATTCCGACACTACCTTTCTGTATGAATATATCCAGCTGATATCTCCAAGATTCATTGAACCCCTTCATACGTGAGGCTTGCTGTAAGAAGGTCCGTTTGACCTTATCATACGTTTTTTCAAAATCCACTTTGAAGATAACACCATCTAGCTTCTTCGCATGGATTTCGTGCATCATTTCATGTTGGACCACAACCCCTTCAGGGATGTGTCGTCCTGGCATGAAAGCAGTTTGAGTTGGTTGCACCCCCGAATGGGCTATCTGTGTCAACCTGTTCGTACCAACCTTTGTAAAAATCTTAAATCTTACATTGAGAAGACAGATCGGTCTGAATTGCTCAATGCAAATAGCCTCAACCTTCTTTGGCAACAGCGTTATTGTTCCAAAATTGAGGTGAAACAGGATTAAATGGCCATCGAACAGATGATGGAACATAGGCATAAGATCTCCCTTTATGATACGCAAGCATTTCTGATAAAATTCCGCTGGGAACCCATTCGACCCAGGGGCTTTATTATGCTTCATTTGCGTTATTGCATCAAACACCTCTTTCTTAGTGAACGGAGCAAACATCACCTCATTCTCTTCTGAGTTAAGTTGAGGTATGTCCCCGATCGCACTCTCATCTAGAGCTACAAAACTTTCTTCGGGTGCTCCCAAAAGCTTCTTATAATAATCAGATATATAGAATTTTAGGTTCTCATGTCCTACAATTGTACCCTCATCTTGTTCGAGCTGAATTATCCTCTTCTTTCTATGCTTCCCATGAGCTATCATGTGGAAGAACCGTGTATTATCATCTCCTTGGACATCTTAGAAACCTTTGCTCTAAGCACCCATTTCATCTCCTCCTCTCTCGTCAGGGCTTGTAACTTCTTCTCGGCCTCATTCTTAATATCTTGCTTAGACATATTAAGAAGGGTGGATTCCGCTTTCAGATCAAGTTCATTAATAATTTGTGTCAGTCTCTCCTTTTCAACTTTATAGATACCACTTTGGTTTTTGGCCCATCCCCTCAAGAACTGGCGCAAATGTCTAATTTTTTTTGCCATCTCTCCACATGAGAAGTCCCACCAAACTCCTTGGCCCATTCTATCGAATGAGATCAATGAAACCCTCCCGCTCGAACCATCCTAGTTCAAAAGAGAAAGTATTTATGTTGCCCACATGTGTCAATTCCCCGGAATCAACCAATTGTGGGGCATGATCAGAAATGGCCCTCTGTAGAGCACGAACCCTGACCAGTGAAAATTTCTATTCCCACTCAATACCAGTTAGAACCCTATCCAATTTCTCATAAGTAGGAATTGGCAAGGAATTAGCCCATGCAAATTGTCTACCAGTGAGGTCAATCTCCCTCAAGTCGAGACTTTTAATGATAACATTAAACATGAATGACCACCTTCCATTGAAGTTGTCAATTTTTTATCTTGTCTTCATATGATATTAAAAACTCCTCCAACCATAATGGACAACCTTGAAGGAAATATTCCCTAGAGGCAATAATAAAGTTGTTATTTTATATTTCCTTATTCATGATAAATGTTTATTATTCATGCTAGAATTGTATTAACCGGAAACTTGATACATGTGTGGATACATAGACAAAACACTGTGTCCCTAGTATGCCTCTACTTGACTAGCTCGTTAATCAAAGATGGTTAAGTTTCCTAGCCATAGACATGTAGTCATTTGATGAACGAGATCACATAATTAGGAGAATGATGTGATGGACAAGACTCATTCGTTGGCTTAGCATAATGATCGTTCAGTTTTATTGCTACTGCTTTCTTCATGTCAAATACATATTCCTCTGACCATGAGATTATGCAACTCTCGGATACCGAAGGAATACCTTGTGTGCTATCAAACGTCACAACGTAACTGGGTGTGCTCTGCAGGTATCTCTGAAGGTGTTTGTTGGGTTGGCATAGATCGAGATTAGGATTTGTCACTCCGAGTATCGGAGAGGTATCTCTGGGCCCTCTCAGTAATGCACATCAAAAGAAGCCTTGCAAGCAAAGTGACTAATGAGTTAGTTGCAGGATGATGCATTATGAAACGAGTAAAGAGACTTGCCGATAACGAGATTGAACTAGGTATGAAGATACCGACGATCGAATCTCGGGCAAGTAACATATCGATGGCAAAGGGAATAACGTATGTTGTCATGACGGTTCGACCGACAAAGATCTTCGTAGAATATGTGGGAGCCAATATGAGCATCCAGGTTCCGCTATTGGCTATTGACCAGAGAGGTGTCTCGGTCATGTCTACATAGTTCTCGAACCCGTAGGGTCCACACACTTAACGTTCGATGACAATTTTGTATTATATGAGTCATGTGATTTGGTGACCGAATGTTGTGCGGAGTCCCAGATGAGATCACGAACATGACGAGGAGTCTCAAAATGGTTGAGAGGTAAACATTGATATATAGGATGATAGTATTCGGACACCGGAAGTGTTCCGGGTACATACCGGAGTTGCCGGAACCCCCCCCCCCCCGGGGGGGGGATATTGGGCCTTATGGGCCATAGGAGGGAAGCACACTAGCCCACAAGGAGTGGCACACCCCCCTAAGGAAGGAGGCCGAGTAGGAGATGGAGGAGGGGGTTCGTCCCCCCCTTTCCTTCCTCCTCCCTCTCTTCCCTTTTCCCACTTCCGGTAAAAGGAAAGGGGGGAGGCCGAATTGGACTAGGGGCCCAAGTAGGATTCCTCCTACTTGGGCGCGCCCTAGGCTGCCTCTCTCCCCCTCCCTCCTTTATATACGTGGGGAGGGGGCGCCTAGAACACACACCAACGATTGTTAGCCGTGTGCGGCGCCCCCCTCCACAGTTTACGCCTCCTGTCATATTCTCGTAGTGCTTAGGCGAAGCCCTGCGTGGATAACTTCACCATCACCGTCTCCATGCCGTCGTGCTGACAGAACTCTTCTACTTCCTCGACACTCTGCTGGATCAAGAGTTCTAGGGACTTCATCGAGCTGAACGTGTGCAGAACTCGGAGGTGTCGTACGTTCGGTGCTTGATCGGTTGGAACGAGAAGAAGTTCAACTACATCAACCGTGTTGGCAAACGCTTCCCCTTTCGGTCTACGAGGGTACGTGGACACACTATCCACCTCTCATTGCTATGACTCTCCTAGATAGATCTTGCGTGAGCGTAGGTAATTTTTCGAAATTGCATGCTATGTTTCCCAACAGTGGCATCCGAGCCAGGTCTATGCGTAGATGATATGCACGAGTAGAACACAAAGAGTTGTGGGCGGTGATCGTCATACTACTTACCATCTATGTATTATTTTGATTCAGCGGTATCGTTGGATGAAGCGGCTCGGACCAACCTTACATGACCACGTTCATGGGACCGGTTCCACCGACAGACATGCAACTAGTTTTGCATAAAGGTGGTTGGCGGGTGTCTGTTTCTCCAGCTTTAGTTGAATCGAATTTGACTGCGGCCGATCCTTGTTGAAAGTTAAAATAGCAAACTTGATAAATCACCGTTGTGGTTTTGTGCCGTAGGTAAGAACGGTTCTTGCTAGAATCCCGTAGCAGCCACGTAAAACTTGCAACAACAAAGTAGATGACATCTAACTTGTTTTTGCATGGCATGTTGTGATGTGATATGATCAAGACATGATATGATATACGTTGTTGTATGAGATGATCATGTTTTGTAGAAGTTACCGGCAACTGGCAGGAGCCTTATGGTTGTCGCTTTATTGTATGAAATGCAAACGCCATGTAATTGCTTTACTTTATCACTAAGCAGTAGCGATAGTTGTAGAAGCAATAGTTGGCGAGATGACCACGACGCTACGATGGAGATCAAGGTGTCGAGCCAGTGACGACGGAGATCTTGATGATGCTTTGGAGATGGAGATCAAAAGCACAAGATGATGATGGCCATATCATGTCACATATTTTGATTGCATGTGATGTTTATCTTTTATGCATCTTATTTTGCTTAGTACGGTGGTAGCATTATAAGATGTTCCCTTAACTAAAATTTCAAGGTATAAGTGTTCTCCCTGAGTATGCACCGTTGCGACAATTCTTTGTGCTGAGACACCACGTGATGATCGAGTGTGATAGGCTCTACGTTCACATACAATGGGCGCAAGCCAGTTTTGCACATGCGGAATACTTGGGTTAAACTTGATGAGCCTAGCATTTACAAACATGGCCTCGGAACACTGGAGACTGAAAGGTCGAACGTGAATCATATAGTAGATATGACCAACATAGAGATGTTCACCATTGATGACTACTCCATCTCACGTGATGATCGAACATGGTTTAGTTGATTTTGGATCACGTATCATTTAGATGACTTGAGGGATGTCTATCTAAGTGGGAGTTCTTAAGTAATATGATTAATTGAACTTTAATTTATCATGAACTTAGTCTTGCTAGTATTTGCAAATTATGTTGTAGATCAATAGCTCGTGTTGTAGCTCCCCTATGTTTTTTGATATGTTCCTAGAGAAAACTAAGTTGAAAGATGATAGTAGCAATGATGCAGACTGGGTCCATAATCTGAGGATTATCCTGATTGCTGCACACAAGAATTATGTCCTTGATGCACCGCTAGGTGACAAACCTATTGCAGGAGTAGATGCAGATGTTATGAATGTTTGGCAAGCTCGATAGGATGACTACTTGAAAGTTTAGTGCACCATGCTTTACGGCTTAGAATCGGGACTTCAAAAATGTTTTGAACGCCACAGAGCATATGAGATGTTCCAAGAGCTGAAATTGGTATTTCAGACTCATGCCCGTGTCGAGAGGTATGGGACCTCTGGCAAGTACTTTGCCTACAAGATGGAGGAGAATAGCTCAGCTAGTGAGCATGTGCTCAGAATGTCTGGGCACTACAATCACTTGAATCAAGTGGGAGTTAATCTCCCAGATAAGATAGTAATTGACAGAGTTCTCTAGTCACTATCACCAAGCTACTAGAACTTCGTGATGAACTATAATATGCAAGGGATGACAAAAACGATTCCCGAGCTCTTCGTGATGCTGAAATCGATGAAGGTAGAAATCAAGAAAGACCGTCAAGTGTTAATGGTTAACAAGACCACTAGTTTCAAGAAAAAGGGCAAAGGAAAAGAAAGGGAACTTCAAGAAGAATGACAAGCAAGTTGCCACTCCCGTGAAGAATCCCTAAGTTGGACCTAAGCCTGAAACTAAGTGCTTCCACGGCAAAGGAAATAGTCACTGGAAGCGGAACTACCCGAAATATTTGGCGGATAAGAAGGATGGCAAAGTGAACAAAGGTATATTTGATATACATGTTATTGATGTGTACCTCACTAGTGCTCGTAGTAGCCCCTGGGTATTTGATACATGTTCGGTTCCCAAGAATAGTAACTCAAAACAGGAGTTGCAGAATAAATGGAGACTAGTTGAGGGTGAAGTGATGATGTGTGTTGGAAGTGGTTCCAAGATTGATATGATCACCATCACACACTCCCTATACTTTCGGGATTAGTGTTGAACCAAAATAAATGTTATTTGGTGTTTGCGTTGAGCATGAACAAGATAGGATCGTGTTTATTGCAATACAGTTATTCAACTAAAACAGAGAATAATTGATATTCTGTTTACATGAATAAAACCTTCTATGGTCATATACCCAATGTTAATGGTTTATTGAATCTCGATCGTAGTGATACACATTTTCGTAATATTGATGCCAAAAGATGCAAAGTTGATAATGATAGTGCAACATACTTGTAGCACTGCCGTTTAGGTCATATTGGTGTAAAGCGCATGAAGAAACTCCATGCTAATGGGCTTTTGGAATCACTTGATTGTGAATCATTTGATACTTGCGAACCGTGCCTCATGGGAAAGATGACCAAAAACTCCGTTCTCCGGAACAATGGATCGAGCCAATGACTTAATAGAAATAATACATACCGATGTATGCGGTACGATGAGTGTTGAAGCACACGGCGGGTATCGTTATTTTCTGACCTTCACAGATGATTTGAGCAGATATGGGTATATCTACTTAATGAAACACAAGTATGAAATATTTGAAAAGTTCAGAGATTTTCAGAGTGAAGTGGAGAATTATCGTAACAAGAAAATAAAGTTTCTATGATCTGATCGTGGAGGCGAATATTTGAGTTACGAGTTTGGACTTCATTTAAAACAATGTGGAATAGTTTCACAACTCACACCACCTGGAACACCACAGCGTAATGGTGTGTCCGAACATCGTAACCATACTTTATTAGATATGGTGCGATCTACGATGTCTCCTACCGATTTACCACTATCATTTTGGGGTTATTCATTAGAGATAGTTGCATTCACGTTAAATAGGGCACCTTCGAAATCCGTTGAGACGACACCGTATGAACTATGGTTTTGCAATAAACCTAAGCTGTCGTTTCTTAAAATTTGGGGATGCGATGCTTATGTCAGAAAGGCTTCAGCCTGATAAGCTCGAACCCAAATCGGAGAAGTACGTCTTCATAGGATACCCTAAGGAAACAATTGGGTACAGCTTCTATCATATATCCGAAGGCAAGATCTTTGTTTCCAAGAATGGAACCTTTCTAGAGAAGGAGTTTCTCTCAAAAGAAGTGAGTGGGAGGAAAGTAGAATTTGATGAGGTAATTGTACATTCTCTCAATTTGGAAAGTAGCTCATTCGAGAAATCCATTCTCGTGATGCCTACACCAACTAGAGAGGAAGCTAATGATAACGATCATGAAACTTCAGATTAAGTTACTACTGAACCTCGTAGGTCAACCAGAGCATGATCCACACGAGAGTGGTACGGTAATCCTGTTCTGGAAGTCATGTTACTTGACCATGATGAACCTACGAATGATGAGCCCATATTCTGATAAATGACTTGAGGCCATGAAATCAGGGTTAGGATCCATGTATGAGAACAAAGTGCGGGCTTAGGTCGATTTGCCCGATGATCGGCGACCCATAGAAAATAAATGGATCTTCAAGAAGAAGACTGACGTTGATGGTAATGTTACTATCTATAGAGCTCGACTTGTCGCAAAAGGTTTTCAACAAGTTCAAGGAGTTGATTATGATGAGACTTTGTCAACTGTAGTGATTCTTAATTCCGTCCAAATCATGTTAGCAATTGCCACATTTTATGAAATCTGGCAAATGGATGTCAAAACTACATTCCTTAAATGGATATCTCTAAGAAAAGTTGTATATGATGCAACTAGAAGGTTTTGTTGATCTTGAAGGTGGTAACAAGGTGTGCAAGCTCCAGCAATCCATCTATGGATTGGTGCAAGCACCTCGGAGTTGGAATATACGCTTTGATGAGGTGATCAAAGCATGTGGTTTTATACAGACTTTCGGAGAAGCCTGTATTTACAAGAAAGTGAGTGGGAGCTCTATAGCATTTCTAATATTATATGTGGATGACATATTATTGATTGGAAATGATATAGAATTTCGGGATAGCATAAAAGGATACTTGAATAAAAGTTTTTCTATGAAAAACCTCGGTGAAGCTGCTTATATATTGGGCATCAAGATCTATAGAGATAGATCAAGACGCTTAATAGGACTTTCACAAAGCACATACCTTGATAATGTTTTGAAGAAGTTCCAAATGGATCAGTCAAAGAAAGGGTTCTTGCCTGTGTTACAAGGTGTGAAGTTGAATAAGACTCAAAGACCGACCACGACAGAAGATAAAGAGAGAATGAAAGTCCCTATGCCTCAGTCATAGGTTCTATAAAGTATGACATGTTGTGTACCAGACTTGTTGTGTGCCTTGCCAATGAGTTTGGCAAGGGGGTACAATAGTGATACAAGAGTAGATCACTAGACAGCGGTCAAAATTATGCTCAGTGGACTAAGGAAATGTTTCTCTATTATGGAGATGATAAAGGGTTCGTCGTAAAGGGTTACAACAATGCAAGCTTTAAACACTAATCTAGATGACTCTGAGTCTTAGTCTGGATACATATTGAAAGTGCGAGCACTTTGCTAGAGTAGCACCATGCAGCACATTGTAGACATAGAAATTTGCAAAATACATACGGATCTGAATGTGGCAGACCCGTTGACTAAACTTCTCTCACAAGCAAAACATGATCACACCTTAGTACTCTTTGGGTGTTAATCACATAGCGATGTGAACTAGATTATTGACTCTAGTAAACCCTTTGGGTGTTGGTCACATGGGTGTTAATCACATAAAGATGTGACCTAATGGTGTTAAATCACATGGCGATGTGAACTAGATTATTGACTCTAGTGCAAGTGAGAAACTAAAGGAAATATGCCCCAAAGGCAATAATAAAGTTGTTATTTTTTATTTCCTTATTCATGATAAATGTTTATTATTCATGCTAGAATTATATTAACCGGAAACTTGATACATGTGTGGATACGTAGACAAAACATTGCGTCATTAATATGCCTCTACTTGACTAGCTAGTTAATCAAAGATGGTTAAGTTTCCTAGCCATAGACATGTGTTGTCATTCGATGAACGAGATCACATCATTAGGAGAATAATGTGATGGACAAGACCCATTCATTAGCTTAGCATAATGATCGTTCAGTTTTATTGCTACTACTTTCTTCAGGTCAAATATATATTCCTCCGACTATGAGATTATGCAACTCCCGGATACCGGAGGAATACCTTGTGTGCTATCAAACGTCACAATGTAACTGGTTGATTATAAAGATGCTCTATAGGTATCTTCGAAGGTGTTTGTTGGGTTGTCATAGATCGAGATTAGGATTTTTCACTCCGAGTATCGGAGAGGTATCTCTGGGCCCTCTCAGTAATGCACATCATAAGAAGCCTTGCAAGCAAAGTGACTAATGAGTTAGTTGCAGGATCATGCATTACGGAACAAGTAAAGAGACTTGCCGATAACGAGATTGAACTAGGTATGAAGATAACGACGATCGAATCTCGGGCAAGTAACATACCGTTGACAAAGGGAATAACGTACGTTGTCATAACGGTTCGACCGATAAAGATCTTCGTAGAATATGTGGGAGCCAATATGAGCATCCAGGTTCCTCTATTGGTTATTGACCGGAGAGGTGTCTTAGTCATATCTACATAGTTCTTGAACCCGTAGGGTCCGCACACTTAACATTCGATGACGATTTTGAATTATATGAGTTATGTGATTTGGTGACCGAATGTTGTTCGGTGTCCCGGGTGAGATCATGGACATGATGAGGAGTCTTGAATTGGTCGAGAGGTAAAGATTGATATATAGGATGATAGTATTTGGACACCGGAAGTGTTCCGGAGTGTATCGGGTACATATCAGAGTGGGGGGTTACCGGAACCCCTCGGGGGGAATATTGGGCCTTATGGGCCATAGGAGGGAAGCACACTAGCCCACAAGGGGTGGCGCCCCCCTCCCTAAGGAAGGAGGCTGAATAGGAGAAGGAGGAGGGGGTTCGCTCCCCCCTTTCCTTCCTCCTCCCTCTCTTCCCTTTTCCCCCTTTCGCTAAAAGGAAAGGGGGGAGCCGAATTGAACTAGGGGCCCAAGTAGGATTCCTCCTACCTGGGCACGCCCTCGGATGCCTCTCTCCCCCTCCCACCTTTATATACGTGGGGAGGGGGCTCCTAGAACACACACCAACGATTGTTAGCCGTGTGCGGACGCCCCCCTCCACAGTTTACGCCTCCTGTCATATTCTCGTTGTGCTTAGGCGAAGCCCTGCGCAGATAACTTCACCATCACCATCATGACGCCGTCGTGCTGACGGAACACTTCTACTTCCTTGACACTCTGATGGATCAAGAGTTCGAGGGATGTCATCGAGATGAACGTGTGCAGATTTCGGAGGTGTCGAACGTTTGGTGCTTGATCGGTCGGAATGAGAAGAAGTTTGAGTACATCAACCGCATTGGCAAACGCTTCCACTTTCATTCTACGAGGGTACATGGTCACACTCTCCACCTCTCATTGCTATGCATCTCCAAGATATATCTTGCGTGAGCATAGGAATTTTTTTGAAATTGCATGCTACGTTTCCCAACAAACCTTTCATCCCCACAAGTTCTCACTAAATCTGCGACGAAGTTAGGCTTAAGCTCTGGCTACGCCGCACCATATACGTACGGGCACCAAGGCCCATCTGAAGGCATCAATTTTCAATCTTACATGAAATTTGACAGCAAAATCACCGCGAACTACATTTAGCACTTCTAAAGTTTCGCCCTTCACTCCAAGTAGGATCCCTCCAGATCGCCCCCTTGGAGGTATACATTGCCAATCAAAATCTGTTGGGAAATGTAGCATGCAATTTCAAAAAAATTCCTACGCTCACGCACGATCTATCTAGGAGATGCATAGCAATGAGAGGGGGAGAGTGTGTCCACGTACCCTCGTAGACCGAAAGCGGAAGCATTTGCTTAAAGAGGTTGATGTAGTCGAACGTCTTCTCATTCCGACCGATCAAGTACCGAACGTACGGCACCTCTGAGTTCTGCACACGTTTAGCACGATGACGTCCCTCGAGCTCTTGATCCAATAGAGGGTCAAGGAAGTAAGGGGCGTCGCACATGACTTGGAACAATTTATGTGTGTTCTAGGGGCGCCCCCGTATATAAAGAAGGGAGGGAGAGGAGGCCGGCTCTAGGTGCACCCCAAGTAGTAGGAGTCCTACTTGGGGTCCTAGTAGGATTCAACCCCCTTTCCTTTTATCGGAGGGGAAAAGGGGGAAGGACAGGGAGAGGGAGAAGGAAAGGGGGGCACCGCCCCCTCCCCTTGTCCAATTCTGACTCCTCCCAGGTGGGGGGCGCGCCACCCCTTTGTGGGCTGGCGTGCCTCCCTCCTATGGCCCATATGGCCCATATGTTTCCCCGGGGGGTTCCGGTAACCCCTTCGGTACTCCGATATGTACCTGATACATTCTAGAACACTTCCGGTGTCCGAATACTACCTTCCAATATATGAATCTTTACCTCTCGACCATTTCAAGACTCTTCGTCATGTCCGCGATCTCATCCAGGACACTGAACAACCTTCGGTTACCAAAATACATAACTCATATAATACATATTGTCATCGAACGTTAAGTGTGCGGACCCTAAGGGTTCGAGAACTATGTAGACATGACCGAGACACCTCTCCTGTCAATAACCAATAGCAGAATCTGGATGCTCATATTGTTTTCCACATATTCTACAAAGATCTTTATCGATCGAACCGCTATGTCAACACACGTTATTCCCTTTGTCATCAGTATGTTACTTGCCTGAGATTCGATCATCGGTATCTTCATACCTAGTTGTAACGCCCTCGATGCGGCTATAACTCCCACGTGTCGAAGCACGACTTAGAGGCATAACCGCATTGAAGGCAATGTCGCAAGTGAGGTAATCTTCACACAACCCATGTAATACATAAGGGAAAAAGATACATAGTTGGCTTACAATCGCCACTTCACACAATTACATGAATAAAGCATTACATCATCCAGATACAATCAAGGTCCGACTACGGAACCAGAATAAAAGAAGAACCCCAAATGCGACAAACGGTCCCCGATCGACCCCAACTGGGCTCCACTACTGATCAACTAGAACGAAACAACCCAAAGGGCAAGATCTTCAACGAGCTCCTCGTTAAGCTTGGTTGCGTCACCTGCTCGGTAACATAGGCACCTGCAAACTGGTTTTGGAAGTATCTGGTGAGCCACGAGGACTCAGCAATCTCGCACCCGCGAGATCAAGACTATTTAAGCTTATGGGTAAGGTAAAGGCATGAGGTGGAGCTGCAGCAAGCGACTAGCATAAATGGTGGCCAACATACGCAAATGAGAGCGAGAAGAGAAGGCAAAGCACGGTCGATAAAAGTATGATCAAGAAGTGATCCTATAGCAACCTACGTCAAGCATAACTCCAACACCGTGTTCACTTCCCGGACTCCACCGGAAAGAGACCATCACGGTAACACACACGGTTGATGTATTTTAATTAAGGTCAACTTCAGGTTTTCTACAACCGGACATTAACAAATTCCCATCTGCCACATAACCGCGGGCACGGCTCTCGAAAGTTTATACCCTGCAGGGGTGTCCCAACTTAGCTCATGACAAGCTCTCGCGATCAACGAAGAATAGACCTTCACCGGGAAGACCCGATCAGTCTCGGAATCCGGTACATCAAGACATTTCGACAATGATAAAACAAGACCAGCAAAAGCCGCTGATGTGCCGACAAATCCCGATAGGAGCTGCACATATCTCGTTCTCGGGGCACCGGATGAGCAAGGCGTCGGGTTGGCATAGACCCTGGTTGCCAGGCGCGGACATCGCTTCGAGTTGGACCAACACTGAAGGAGCACCTTGACCGGGGGCTAAAATAAAGATGACCCTCGGGCTCCGAAACCCAAGGGAAAAAAAGGGGTAGGTGAGGAAAATGGTAAAACCAAGGTTGGGCCTTGCTGGACAAGTTTTATTCAAAGCGAACCGTCGGGGGTCCCATAAATCACCCGATTGCGTAAGGAGCATAAAATCCGGGAACATAACACCGGTATGACGGAAACTAGGCGGCAAGAGTGGAACAAAACACGGGCATAAGGCCGAGCCTTCCACCCTTTACCAAATATATAGATGCATTAATAATATAAGAGATATTGTGATATCCCAACAAGTAAACATGTTCCAACAAGGAACAACATCTCCATGTTCCAACGAGGAACAAACTTCAATCTTCACCTGCAACTAACAACGCTATAAGAGGGGCTGAGCAAAGCGGTAACATAGCCAATCAATGGTTTGCTAGGCATGGTGTCAAAGGTTAGAGGTTTGGCATGGCAATTTGGGAGGCTGACAAGCAAATGGTAGGCATCGTAGCATTGGCATAGCAAAAGAGCGAGCAAACTAGCATATCAAAGATAGTAGTGATTTCGAGGGTATGATCATCTTGCCTGAAATCCCGCAAGGAAGAAGAACGAGTCCATGAGGAAGACAAACGGACGAAGTCGAACAAATCCTCACATCTCCTAAGCGAAACCGAAGCTAACGAGAGAAACAACCGGAAAGAAACAAACAACATAGTAAACAACCATCACATAAACGTGGCATGATGCGCAAACAAGTATGATGCATGTCCGGTTTAAAGAGGCATGGCATGGCAATATGCACAAACAACACTACAAGTTAAGTGGAGCTCAATATGCAACGAGTTGCATATTGATGAACACCACATCAATTATTTAGTTCTCTCTTGTTTAAGCTACCCAACAATATTAAATGTTGATTAACACGGCAAGGGTGAAGCATAACAAAACTACCTAACTAGGCAAGTTTAAATGGGTAGGAAGAACAAACAACAATTAGGAAAATCCCCATAAGCAATATTCGAATTTGGTACTGTTCTGCCCTAAAACATATTTTAAAGTTGTTAAACAGGAAGATAAAGTGGACCATGATAATCTAGGCATTTTTCCACCCCATTTACATATAAAGTTTATTAAATTCCGACTTACGGTTAATTAGTTATGAATTAAATCATTTTAACATGGCATTTAAGCAAATTTAAACAAACATCATTTTAAACATTTTAAACATGGATGAAAGTGGGATATTATTAAACTACTCAAAATTCTAAGCAACTTACATGTTGAAATCATTTTAATCCGATGCACAGTTTAAGAGTTATTAAATGCATGAAATCTAGGGGTTTTTACGCAAACTGAATTCATTGGATAATAGACAAATTGCATGCGGGAAGAAAAAAACAACACTTGGGCGAATCTCGAGTGGGCTTGGCTAACAGAGAGGCGATGGGGAGGCATCTCACCATGGGCCTTGGCAGGAAGGTGGAGGAGGCTGCAGCGGTTGGGAGGCCGGCGGCAATTTGGGATTCTTTGGCCGGGGCAGGCCGCGAGGCCTGAGGAAGGGCATGCGGTCAACGGGCGCGACGCCAGATCGGCTCCTCCCGATCTCGACGACAGCGGCGGCGCTCTCCGGCGGCGCGGCGCGCGGCGGCGGTGCGACGGATCGACGGGCGGCAGGCCTTGGCGAGGGGTTCGTGGAGGCGCCGGACGTCGTGGCAGGAGGAGGTTGGCGACGAACTCCGGCCGGTGAGCGGGAGCCGGGCGGCGGAGACGGAGACGCAGCACGCTGGCGCGGCTCCCATGGGCGGCTTGGTGGCAGCGGGCGGAGGACGACGGCGGAGGCGCGGGGCGGAGCCAGCGATGGGCGAGGCGGCGGGACGCCCGGCCGCCGGAGCTGGAGGCGGAGGCGGCTCCGTGGCAGCGGAGGGGGCGCGGGTGTCGGGGTGGCGGGCGGGCGGCGGCTCTGTGAGCCCTTGATGGGCTCCATGGGAAGGCCGGAGACGCCCACGTGGCGCAAGGAGATAGGCTGAGGCGGCGGAGACGATGACGTGGCGGCACCCCATTGGCCGGGGTGACGCGCGGACATGTCCGGGCGCGGTGGAGATTTTGTCCGGCGGCGCGAGGAGTGAGAGGGCTAGGGTTTGATCTGCGCGAAAAATTCGGAGGGGATCACATATTTATAGATAGAGGGAGCTAGGAGAGTCCAAATGAGGTGCGGTTTTCGCCCACACGATCGTGATCGAACGACCGAGAGCATGGAGGGGAGTTTGGTGGGTTTTGGGCCACTTTGGAAGGGGTGTTGGGCTGCAACAAAAGAGGGCTTTACGGTTACCCGGTTAACTGTTGGAGTACCAAACGACCTCCAAATGGCACGAAACTTGACAGGCGGTCTACCGGTGGTATACCAAGGCCGCTTGGCAAACCTCGGGCCATTCCGAGAAAGTTTAATACCCGCACATGAAAAGAGAGAAGAGGGGACGCCGGGAGACATAGGAGTGCCGGATTGCAAAACGGACAACGGGGAAAATGCTCGGATGCATGAGACGAACATGTATGCAAAATGAAATGCACATGATGGCATGATATGAAATGCAGATGATGACATGACAAATGCAACACGCCAGCAAATGACATGGCAAAGACGGCGAATAACTGGCAGACACCTGGCGCATCAGATCCGGGGTGTTACAACACTCCACCACTATGAGAGGATCTCGTCCCGAGATCTAGGATGGCACCGGAGGGAAAACGGAAGAGAAAGAGAAGAGGTAAAACTAAGTTGCTTCTTCGGCAAACGAGTGAAACCACGAACCTTGAGAGGTTGAGCAATTTAAAAGAAAGAGTACAACGGAGATGAACGAGATTGCAAAAAATCCGGTAGGAAAAGAGGAACAAGGAGTATTACGAGAATTTGAAGGTTGCAAAGACATGAATCAAGAGTTTCACGATCGAAAAGAATATGACCACCTCGGTATAATGAGATAGCCAAGGAACAAGAATGACAGAATTTGGACAGCACTCCGGTAGAAAAGAGAAGAAAAACTTGATAAGATGAAAAGAACTTGAAGAGATGACCAACACTCCGGTTAAATGGTTAAGCAAGAAAAAGAACATGATCCTGACAAAACAAGATGATGGGTGAAGAGCACAACATCACAAGGCCTCCGGAACGAAAGAATGGAAGCTAGATCATAGGAATAACAGAATGTAGGAGAAAATGCAAACTTCTGCCACAAATGAGCTAGGAAAGCATCCTTGCAAAGAAAAATTGAACGGAGTTGTTGGAAAATCAACAACGAAAAACACAAGCTTGTTGTGGGCTTATGGCAAACATCTCAAAATGATGAGGTGACAACCGGCCACAATTGGAAACCATTGATTTGATTGAGAGCACCAAAGAGATGAACAACTTCTTCACCGAGAGGATAGGAGAAAAACTCGGATCATTGATATGCACCACAAATAGCAACATCCCTTAAGGAAAGGCTTTAGGTGAAATCTATACCAAGATAACTCCAATGGAGGGATTGACAGTTGAAAAGATCTCTTGAACAAAGAGAAAATGATGGATTTAAATATGTCACTCTTGAAAACTTGTGAATCATGAAACGTGAAGGGAAATTATCAAGAATGACCTAACACCATCTCAAAAGATAAGATAGAGAAGATTGCACTTTGGAAAGCAAGATGAAGAATGCTTGAGCTTCTCAAAACAAAACAAGTGTTAAGCACCATGTTTAATTTTGAGTATAGCTTGGCGGGTCATAACTTCAAGAGAAATCTTGAAGAACAATTGAAGAATGAAAAGAATACTTGACGAAGCACCATGTAGAGCCTCCATGAAGAACTCCGGTAAGAAAAGGATGATAAAAGAAAGAGAAGTTGAAAACACAAGGTGAAGCCTTGCGATGATTTAGATGGAGCTTCGCGACGAGATAATGCGGAAAACTTAGAACTCCGGAAGAAAGATGAACAACAAGAAGCCAAGAATTTATTACTCCTGAACAAACTCTGAAGGAAAGGATTAATCACTTGGATGAAACCAGAATAAGAATTATGTTATGTGTATCCTTCACCAATTTAAATTGATGACAAGCAATGGATTTGGCATACTACTTATTCTCGTAGAAAGGATTAAAAGAGATATGGCGTAAACTTGAGAAGGTCTTCAACGAACCACCGGTAGGATTGGAACAACAAATGAATTGATATGATGAACAAGGAAGAGAGATCTTGAAAGAACCATCGTAAGAATTGAAAATGATCGAAGTAGGGGTGCATCACCGGTAAGAATTAGCAAATGAACGAAGGTGCTTGAGACAAACTAGATACATGAGAACAAAGAGATCAAGAACTGATTAGAGGATATTTGAATGACGCACCGGTAAGATTTAGAGAACGATAGCTATATGCTGAGAATGAAGAATTATGACATGATGGCCTTCAGAAGAAAGAAATGGAAACAACTCAAGAAATACTCCGGATGGTAAGAAAAGAATTCTCACAATCGAAAAATATTATGAGAGGATGGCAACAAGCTAGCACCATGAATCTTGAAGAGAATAGAGCAAGATTAAAGAGAAACTCTTCTTCGGTCTTCAAATGTTGAGAATGACAACGAGAAACACCACCAAGAATTATTGAGGCACACCGGAATAATCAAAAGCGAAGAGGTTGAGCCAACTAAGAAAAGAATTTGAAAGATCTTGGAGAAAAGCATTTGACTGATGATAACTCATTCTTACGTCAAACTTGGAGAAGAATTTAGGATAGCTCGGGAAAATAGAAGAGTCGTAAGATCTCAGGAAAAGACACGTGGGTTAGGGCCCACTCAAAAGAACACCGTTGAAAAGATTTAAAAGAGATGTTGCACCGGTTGAATTAAATGGCTTGAATGAGATAACAATCTCCAAATGGCTTGAACGGATTAAGAATGGAAACACAAATCTTCAAGATATCTTGAGCACTCCGGAATAACAAATAGCGAGAAGTAGAATGATTAAGAGGTGCACCGGTAAGAGAAGACATTGAAATGAGGAAAAAGGTATGATCAACAAAACTTGAGTTGAATCCACCGGAGAAGAAAAGAGAACGGAGGAATGACGAACTAGTAGAAAATCTTCTTGAGAACCACCGGGTAAGAACATTGATGGAAAAGAATGGAGAAACTTCGCATGAATAAATGGATACTTGGTAAAGAAATCTGAGTCCTTGAAGAAAAGGGTGGGAGGGCGGGAAAACAAAGACAACTTGGGATGGATGGAACAAACACCATTGAGAAAACTTAGAATTGATCTTGCTGATGTTGAAGTGATCGGATCCACTTGAAGAGAAACACGCTGGTTGAAAAGGATTGACATGACAATCTCGATTGTCGAGAAGGGTTGGTATTCACATCGGAGTATGAGAACACCATTTCGGAAAGGTATGAAATCAACACTTGACATTGAAGCAACTCGAATACCACAACTCAAAACAAAAACAAAGGACTGGCTTGCAGAATAAGCCGGAACAAACATATGATAGAGATTTCGTCCAAGTTTTAGTGGTGGGGCCTACACGGCTCAATCGACACAGCACCATCATGTACAAGGCAAAGGCACATGACATACTGAAGCGCCCCCAGTCGGCATAGCCAAGGACTCTTTAAGACACAACGAGACCATTGTAAAACCAACCGTGAATAGGCGGACCACTAGACGTCGAACCCCAATTTCATATCATACATCCGTCGGAAAGATATCCTAGGAGCTACTTGAATTCCCACCTATGAAACTCCGAAACTTTCGGTTATGCAATCTGGTGTTGGGGATACAGGGAGCAATATATCTCACCCAAACTAACAATCCCTACATCCATTGTATCCATCCGTCAACACATAACCAAGAAACCTTCGAAATCGTCTACCTCAACCTTGAAAAGCATCCGTTATACGAGTCATGGCAATACTCCGTACTCACCTCAAGATCTTTGGGTTAGCGGGTTGTCTCACCAACAATCGCATAAAAGAGATTTTCGATGTCGGCGTACTAAACTCAGGTATTCCAGAACTGCAACGATAAAATTATGACGACAACACCTCGAAGCTCAACTCCCCGGGACACTTCCACAACCCCTAAATGTCAGGAGGCACCAAGACAATGTTGTCATCATAAAACCATCGGAACGATTCTAAGATACCCGCGTGATCCTAAAATTTTTTTTAGTGAAATTTGAGAAGCGAAGAGTCAAAACTCTACGTCAGGATACCTCACCAGAAGGTCGAAGGGACTGGGGAGTAAAATGAATTCCTAAACTCTCCGATATAAAATTCCTAAATGACTCAAAACATTTTTCTAGACACAACTCGGCCACTAAAAACGATCAAGCAATGGGGCTCCTAAGGTCAGGGAAGGCTCTGATTACCAACTTGTAACGCCCTCGATGCGGCTATAACTCCCACGTGTCGAAGCACGACTTAGAGGCATAACCGCATTGAAGGCAATGTCGCAAGTGAGATAATCTTCACACAACCCGTGTAATACATAAGGGAAAAAGATACATAGTTGGCTTACAATCGCCACTTCACACAATTACATGAATAAAGCATTACATCATCCAGATACAATCAAGGTCCGACTATGGAACCAGAATAAAAGAAGAACCCCAAATGCGACAAACGGTCCCCGATCGACCCCAACTGGGCTCCACTACTGATCAACTAGAACGAAACAACCCAAAGGGCAAGATCTTCAACGAGCTCCTCGTTAAGCTTGGTTGCGTCACCTGCTCGGTAACATAGGCACCGCAAACTGGTTTTGAAGTATCCGTGAGCCACGAGGACTCAACAATCTCGCACTTGCGAGATCAAGACTATTTAAGCTTATGGGTAAGGTAAAGGCATGAGGTGGAGCTGCAGCAAGCGACTAGCATAAATGGTGGCCAACATACGCAAATGAGAGCGAGAAGAGAAGGCAAAGCACGGTCGATAAAAGTATGATCAAGAAGTGATCCTATAGCAACCACGTCAAGCATAACTCCAACATCGTGTTCACTTCCGGACTCCACGGAAAGAGACCATCACGGTAACACACACGGTTGATGTATTTTAATTAAGGTCAACTTCAGGTTTTCTACAACCGGACATTAACAAATTCCCATCTGCCATATAACCGCGGGCACGGCTCTCGAAAGTTTATACCCTGCAGGGGTGTCCCAACTTAGCTCATGACAAGCTCTCGCGATCAACGAAGGAATAGACCTTCACCCAGGAAGACCCGATCAGTCTCGGAATCCCGGTACATCAAGACATTTCGACAATGGTAAAACAAGACCAGCAAAGCCGCCCGATGTGCCGACAAATCCCGATAGGAGCTGCACATATCTCGTTCTCAGGGCACACCGGATGAGCAAGACGTCGGGTTGGCATAGACCCTGGTAGCCCAGGGGGCGCCGGACATCGCTCAGGTTGGACCAACACTCGAAGGAGCACTGGCCCGGGGGGGGCTAAAATAAAGATGACCCTCGGGCTCCGGAAACCCAAGGGAAAAAAAGGGGTAGGTGAGGCAAATGGTAAAACCAAGGTTGGGCCTTGCTGGACAAGTTTTATTCAAAGCGAACTGTCAGGGGGGTCCCATAAATCACCCGACCGCGTAAGGAACGCAAAATCCGGGAACATAACACCGGTATGACGGAAACTAGGGCGGCAAGAGTGGAACAAAACACCAGGCATAAGGCCGAGCCTTCCACCCTTTACCAACTATATAGATGCATTAATAATATAAGAGATATTGTGATATCCCAACAAGTAAACATGTTCCAACAAGGAACAACATCTCCATGTTCCAACGAGGAACAAACTTCAATCTTCACCTGCAACTAACAACGCTATAAGAGGGGCTGAGCAAAGTGGTAACATAGCCAATCAATGGTTTGCTAGGCATGGTGTCAAAGGTTAGAGGTTTGGCATGGCAATTTGGGAGGCTGACAAGCAAATGGTAGGCATCGTAGCATTGGCATAGCAAAAGAGCGAGCAAACTAGCATAGCAAAGATAGTAGTGATTTCGAGGGTATGATCATCTTGCCTGAAATCCCGCAAGGAAGAAGAACGAGTCCATGAGGAAGACAAACGGACGAAGTCGAACAAATCCTCACATCTCCGGAACGAAACCGAAGCTAACGAGAGAAACAACCCGGAAAGAAACAAACAACATAGTAAACAACCATCACATAAACGTGGCATGATGCGCAAACGAGTATGATGCATGTCCGGTTTAAAGAGGCATGGCATGGCAATATGCACAAACAACACTACAAGTTAAGTGGAGCTCAATATGCAACGAGTTGCATATTGACGGAACACCACATCAATTATTTAGTTCTCTCTTGTTTAAGCTACCCAACAATATTAAATGTTGATTAACACGGCAAGGGGTGAAGCATAACAAAACTACCTAACTAGGCAAGTTTAAATGGGGCCGGAAGAACAAACAACAATTCCGGAAAATCCCCATAAGCAATATTCGAATTTGGTACTGTTCTGCCCTAAAACATATTTTAAAGTTGTTAAACAGGAAGATAAAGTGGACCATGATAATCTAGGCATTTTTCCACCCCATTTACATATAAAGTTTATTAAATTCCGACTTACGGTTAATTAGTTATGAATTAAATCATTTTAACATGGCATTTAAGCAAATTTAAACAAACATCATTTTAAACATTTTAAACATGGATGAAAGTGGGATATTATTAAACTACTCAAAATTCTAAGCAACTTACATGTTGAAATCATTTTAATCCGATGCACAGTTTAAGAGTTATTAAATGCATGAAATCTAGGGGTTTTTCTGCAAATCTGGAATTCACTGGATAATAGACAAATTCGCAGCAGGAAGAAAAAAACAACACTGGGCCGAATCTCGAGTGGGCTTGGCTAACAGAGAGGCGATGGGGGAGGCATCTCACCATGGGCCTTGGCCCGGAAGGTGGAGGAGGCTGCAGCGGTTGGGAGGCCGGCCACTGGAAATTTGGGGTTCTTTGGGCGGGGGCAGCCGCGAGGCCCACAGAAGGGTCATGGTCAACGGGCGCGACGCCAGATCGGGCTCCTCCCGATCCGACGACGAAGCGGCGCTCTCCGGCGAGGGCGGCGCCGGCGCCGGTGCGACGGATCGACGGGCGGCGGCGGAGGGGGCCTGGAGGCGCCGGACGTCGTGGCGCAGGAGGAGGCGGCGACGAACTCCGCCGGCGTGAGCGGGAGCGGGCAGCGGAGACGGAGACGCTGGCACGCGGGCGCTGGCTCCGCTGGGCGGCGTGATGGCAGCGGGCGGAGGACGACGGCGAGGCGCGGGGGCGGAGCCAGCGATGGGCGAGGCGGCGGCGGACGCCCGGTCGCCGGAGCTGGAGGCGGAGGCGGCTCCGGCGTGGCACGGGGGGCGCGAGGTGCGGGAGGCTGGCGGGGCGGGCGGGGCTGCTGTGAGGCCCTTGATGGGCTCATGGGAGGCGGAGACGCCCACGTGGCGCAAGGAGATAGGCTGAGGCGGCGGAGACGATGACGTGGCGGCACCCCATTGGCCGGGGTGACGCGCGGACATGTCCGGGCGCGGTGGAGATTTTGTCCGGCGGCGCGAGGAGGAGAGGGCTAGGGTTTGATCTGCGTGAAAAATTCGGAGGGGATCACATATTTATAGATAGAGGGAGCTAGGAGAGTCCAAATGAGGTGCGGTTTTCGACCACACGATCGTGATCGAACGACCGAGAGCATGGAGGGGAGTTTGGTGGGTTTTGGGCCACTTTGGAAGGGGTGTTGGGCTGCAACAAAAGAGGGCTTTACGGTTACCCGGTTAACCGTTGGAGTACCAAACGACCTCCAAATGGCACGAAACTTGACAGGCGTTCTACCGGTGGTATACCAAGGCCGCTTGGCAAACCTCGGGCCATTCCGAGAAAGTTTAATACCCGCACATGAAAAGAGAGAAGAGGGGACGCCGGGAGACATAGGAGTGCCGGATTGCAAAACGGACAACGGGGAAAATGCTCGGATGCATGAGACGAACATGTATGCAAAATGAAATGCACATGATGGCATGATATGAAATGCAGATGATGACATGACAAATGCAACACGCCAGCAAATGACATGGCAAAGACGGCGAATAACTGGCAGACACCTGGCGCATCGGATCCGGGGTGTTACACTAGTTCAATATCGTTACCGGCAAGTCTCTTTACTCCTGCCGTAATGCATCATCCCGCAACTAATTCATTAGTCACATTGCTTGCAAGGCTTCATATGATGTGCATTACCGAGAGGGCCCAGAGATACCTCTCCGATAGTCGGAGTGACAAATCCTAATCTCGATCTATGCCAACCCAACAAACACCTTCAGATATATATGTAGAGCATCTTTATAATCACGCAGTTACGTTGTGACGTTTGATAGCACATAAGGCATTCGTCCAGTGTCCGGGAGTTGCATAATCTCATAGTCGGAGAAATATGTATTTGACATGAAGAAAGGAGTAGCAATAAAACTGAACGATCATTATGCTAAGCGAACTGATGGGTCTTGTCCATCACATCATTATCCTAATGATGTGATCCCTTTCATCAAATGACAACACATGTCCATGTCTAGGAAACTTAACCATCTTTGATCAGTGAGCTAGTCTAGTAGAGGCATACTAGGGATATGGTGTTTTGTCTATGTATTCACACATGTATCAAGTTTCCGGTTAATACAATTCTAGCATGAATAATAAACATTTATCATGAATGAAATATAAAATAACAACTTTATTATTGCCTCTAGGGCATATTTCCTTCAGTCACCCACTTGCACTAGAGTCAATAATCTAGATTACATTGTAATGAATCTAACACCCATGGAGTCTTGGTGCTGATCATGTTTTGCTCGTGGAAGAGTCTTAGTCAATGGGTGTGCCACATTCAGATCCACATGTATTTTGCAAATCTTTATGTCTCCCTCCTTGACCAAATCTCGAATGGAGTTTAAGCGTCTCTTGACGTGTTTGGTCTTTTTGTGAAATATGGATTCCTTCGCCAAGGCAATTGCTCCAATATTGCCACAAAAGATTTTCATTGGACCCGATGCGCTAGGTATTACACCTAGATCAGATATGAACTCCTACATCCAGACTCCTTCATTTGTTGCTTCTAAAGCAGCTATATGTACTCCGCTTCACACGTAGATCCCGCCACGACGCTTTGCTTGGAACTGCACCAACTGACAGCTCCACCATTCAATAAAAATACGTATCCGGTTTGTGACTTAGAGTCATCCGGATCAGTGTCAAAGCTAGCATTGATGTAACCACTTACGACAAGCTCTTTCGCACCTCTATAAACAAGAAACATATTCCTAGTCCTTTTGAGGTACTTCAGGATGTTCTTGACCGATGTCCAGTGATCCACTCCTGGATTACTTTGGTACCACCCTGCTAAACTTATAGCAAGGCACACATCAGGTCTGGTACACAGCATACCATACATGATAGAACCTATGGCTGGGGCATAGGGAATGACTTTCATTTTCTCTCTATCTTCTGCAGTGGTCGAGCATTGAGTCCGACTCAACTTCACACCTTGTAACATAGGCACGAACCCTTTCTTTGACTGATTCATTTTGAACTTCTTCAAAACTTTATCAAGGTATGTGCTTTGTGAAAAGTCCTATCAAGCGTCTTGATCTATCTCTATAGATCTTGATGGCCAATATATAAGCAGCTTCACTGAGGTCTTTCATTGAAAACTTTTATTCAAGTATCCTTTTATGCTATTCAGAAATTCTACATCATTTCCAATCAACAATATGTCATCCACATATAATATTAGAAATGCTATAGAGCTCTCACTCACTTTCTTACAGGCTTCTCCAAAAGTCTCTATAAAACCATATGCTTTGATCACCTCATCAAAGCGTATATTCCAACTCCGAGATGCTTGCACCAGTCCATAAATGGATCATTTGGAGCTTGCACACTTTGTTAGCACCTTTAGGATCGACAAAATCTTCTAGTTGCATCATTACAACTCTTCTTTAAGAAAATCCGTTAAGGAATGCAGTTTTGATGTCTATTTGCCAGATTTCATAATCATAAAATGTGGCAATCGCTAACATGATTTGGACAGACTTAAGCATCGCTCCGGGTGAGAAAGTCTCGTTGTAGTCAACTCCTTGAAATTGTCGAAAACCTTTTGCGACAAGTCGAGCTCTATAGACAGTAACATTATCATTAGCGTCAGTCTTCTTCTTGAAGATCCAATTATTCTCTATGGGCCGCCGATCATCGGGCAAATCCAGCTAAGTCCACACTTTGTTCTCATACATGGATCCTATCTCAGATTTCATGGCCTCAAGTCATTTATCAGAATCTGGGCTCATCATAGCTTCTTCATAGTTCGTAAGTTTGTCATGGTTGTAATGCCCTCGATGCGGCTATATCTCCCACGTGTCGAAGCACGACTTAGAGGCATAACCGCATTGAAAGCAATGTCGCAAGTGAGGTAATCTTCACACAACCCATGTAATACATAAGGGAAAGAGATACATAGTTGGCTTACAATCGCCACTTCACACAATTACATGAACAAAGCATTACATCATCCAGATACAATCAAGGTCCGACTACGGAACCAAAATAAAAGAAGAACCCCAAATGCGACAAAGGTCCCCGATCGACCCCAACTGGGCTCCACTACAGATCAACTAGAACAAAACAACACAAAGGGCAAGATCTTCATCGAGCTCCTCCTTGAGCTTGGTAGCGTCACCTGCTCGGTAACATAGGCACCGCAAACTGGTTTTGAAGTATCGGTGAGCCACGAGGACTCAACAATCCCATTACCATGGGTATCAAGACTAGCAAAGCTTAATGGGAAAGGAAGGGGTAAAGTGGTGAGGTTGCAGCAGCGGCTAAGCATATATGGTGGCTAACATACGCAAAAGAGAGCGAGAAGAGAAACAAGCGAAACGGTCGTCAACTAGCAATGATCAAGAGGTGATCCTGAACACCTACTTACGTCAGTCATAACACAGAAACCGTGTTCACTTCCCGGACTCCGCCAAGAAGAGACCATCACGGCTACACACGCGGTTGATGCGTTTTAATTCAGATCACGTGTCAAGTTATCTACAACCGGACATTAACAAATTCCCATCTACCACATAACCGCGGGCATGGCTCTCGAAAGTTTAAACCCTGCAGGGGTGTCCCAACTTAGCCCATGACAAGCTCTCGCGATCATCGAAGGAATAGACCTTCACCCGAGACACTCCGATGAGACTCGGTATCCCGGTACATCAAGACATTTCGACAATGGTAAAACAAGACCAGCAAAGCCTCCCGGCGTGCCGACATCCTGATAGTAGCCACGCGTATCTCGTCTCAGGCCACGACCGGATGAACACTACGTACGGCAACCGACAAAACCCCAAGTTGCCTAGGGGCGGCACCGCAAGTGGCTCTGGTTTGGACCAACACTTAGACAAGCATTGGCCTGGGGGGGGGCTATAATAAAGATGACCCTTGGGTTAATTACTCCCAAGGGAAAAGTAGGTGGTGGTGAGGCAAATGGTAAAAGTCAATGTTGGGCCTTCTTTGGACAAGTTTTATTCAAAGCGAACTGTCGGGGGTCCCATAAATCACCCGACCGCGTAAGGAACATAAAATCCGGGAACATAACACCGGTATGACGGAAACTAGGGCGGCAAGAGTGGAACAAAACACTGCATAAGGCCGAGCCTTCCACCCTTTACCAAATATATAGATGCATTAATAATATAAGAGATATTGTGATATCCCAACCAAAATCCTGTCCACCATGGAGAAATCTTCAACTTCACCTGCAGCTAGCAACGCTATAAGAGGGGCTGAGCAAAAGCGGGAACATAGCCAAACAACGGTTTGCTAGGAATGGTGTCAAAGGTTAGAGGTTCATGGCAATTTGGGATGGCTGGACAAACAGGTAATAGGTAGCGCAGCATAGCGAAAGAACGAGGCAACTAGCATAGCAATGATAGTAGTGAGATCCAGGGTAGCGGTCATCTTGCCTGAAATCCCGCAAGGAAGAAGAACGAGTCAATGAAGAAGACAACCGGACGTAGTCGAACGAATCCTCACAACTCCGGAACGAAACCGAAGCTAACGAGAGAGGCAACCCGGAAAGAAACAAACAACATAGTAAACAACCATCACATAAACATGGCTTGATGCACAACCAAGGATGATGCATGTCCGGTTTAAATATGCATGGCATGGCAAAGTGCACAAACAATCCTACAAATTAAGTGGAGCTCAATATGCAACGAGTTGCATATAGACAAAACACCACATGCAATTATTTAGTTCTCTCTTGTTTAAGCTACCCAACAATATTAAATGTTGATTAACATGGCAAGGGGTGAAGCATAACAAAACTACCTACCTAGGCAAGTTTAAATGAGGCCGGAAACAACGAACAACAAGTCCGGAAAATCCCCATGTGCATATTTTAAGGTTTGGTACTGTTCTGCCCTAAACACAATTTTAGAGTTGTTAAACATGCAAGATGAGTGCACCATGTTAAACTAGGCAAAATTCTACCCCATTTACATATAAAGTTTGTTAAAATCGGTGTTACGGTTATTTAGTTATGAATTAAATCATTTTAGCATAGCATTTGAGCAAATTTAAGCAAACATCATTTTAAACATTTTAAACATGGATGAAAGTGGGATATTATGAAACTAGATGAAATTCTAAGCATTTTACATATAAAGTTTGTTTTAATCTGATGCACCGTTAATTAGTTATTAAATGCATGAAGTGCAAGGGGGTTTCTGCAAATCTGTAATTCACTGGATAATTAGCAAATTCGCAGGAGGAAAAAAAATTGATATGGGCCGAAACTGACTGGGCCACAACAGGAGAAAAAAAAGGAGGGGGCGCCGGGGGTGGCCTCACCATGGGCTTCGGCCCGTTGGCGGAGGAGGCCGGCTCGGCTTGGGGCTGGGCCTGGCCCAGGGGGAGAGGAGGCCCGTCGGGGCACCAAGGCCCACGGGGACGAGCGGGAGACGCGTTCGTCGTCCGCCTCGCAGAAGACGAGGCCGTCGGCGCTGGATGGTGGCACGGGGCTCCGTCGAGGTGAGCGGAGCCGGGACGAGGTCGGAGACGCGCGAGGGAGACAGGAACGGGTCGGTGGCGCGCGAATCTAGGTGCGGGAGGCGCCGGCACTGCCGCGTCCTGGTCGGTGGCGAAGTCAGAGAGAACTCGCGGGCGATTCTGCAGAGGGCGGGATCAGCGCGCCGGGCGAAAGCAGGAGGGAGCCGGGCGGCGTCGAGGCTTGCGAGGGGAGGAGGACGAGGCGGGACGAGCGCGAGGGCGCTTGGAGGAGGCGCTAGGGTTCGTGGCGACGGCGGGTGCGGAGCGAAGCTCCTGGCAGCAGCAGAAGGGAGCCGGGCGCAGGACGGGAGAGAGCGGCCTTGTGGTGGGTGGGGGCCACGTGGCGGACGCCGATTGGCGGAGGGCGGCGGAGCGTGACGTGGCGCGTCCTATTAGGCGGGTGACGGGCGGACATGTCGGGCGCGGACCGGACGTGTCCGGCGCGTGCAGGGAAGAGGCTAGGGTTTGATCTGCGCGAAAATTCGGGGGGAGGTCTAGTTTTATAGGTAGAGGGAGCTAGGAGAGTCCAAATGAGGAGCGATTTTCGGCCACGCGATCATGATCGAACGACCGAGAGCATGGATGGGAGTTAGATGGGTTTTGGGCCACTTTGGAAGGGGTGTTGGGCTGCAACTCAAAGAGGGCTTTACGGTTACCCGGTTAACCGTTGGAGTACCAAACGACCTCCAAATGGCACGAAACTTGACAGGCGGTCTACCGGTGCTATACCAAGGCCGCTTGGCAAGACTCGGGCCATTCCGAGAAAGTTTAACACCCGCTCACAACAGGAGAGAAGAAGGGAACGCCGGAGGACATAGGAGCACCGGATTGCAAAACGGACAACGGGGAAAATGCTCGGATGCATGAGACGAACACGTATGCCAATGCGATGCACATGATGACATGATATGAAATGAAGATGATGACATGGCAAAGTGCAACACGCAAGCAAATGACATGGCAACAACGACGAATAACTGGCGGACACCTGGCGCATCGGATCCGGGGCGTTACAACACTCCACCACTACGAGAGGATCTCGTCCCGAGATCTAGGATGGCACCGGAGGGAAAAAATGGAAGAGGAAGAGAAGAGGTAAAACTAAGTTGCTTCTTTGACCAATGAGTGAAACCAAAGAACCTTGAGAGGTTGAACAAATTGAAAGAAACAAAACAACGGAGATGAACAAGATTGCAAACAATCCGTTAGAAAAGAGGAACAAGGAGTATTACGAGGACTTGAAGGTTGCAAGACATGAATCAAGAGTTTAATGGACAAGATAGAATTCGAAACCACTCCGGTTAAAACAAGATGAGAGGGGAAGAATTCGGGCAGCACTCCGGTTGAACATGGAAGGAATAGAACATGAACATGACAAGATGAGAGGATACATGATGAAATCAACAACACACTGCCTCCGGAATTGAAAGAATGGCACAAGGGGTAAGAAACATTAAAAACCACACTCCAGTTGAGAAGGGAGGCAAAACTTGATAAGATGAGAGAACTCGAAGAGAGCACAACACTCCGGTAAAATGGATAAGCACAAAAAGAACATGAACCTCACAATTCGAGATGATGAGTGAAAAGAGCAACATCACAATGCCTTCGGAAGGAAGAATAGAGGATAAATCACTGGAATAACAGAATGGAGAAGAAAATGACATCTTCTACCACAAATGGGCTCGGAAAGCACCCTTCCAAGAAGGTTATAACGGAGTTGTTGGAAAACCAACAATGAAAAGAATAAGCTTGTGGCGGGCTTATGAAAACATCTCAAAATTATGAGGTGAGCTTCTGCCACCAACGGAAAGAAATGATTGGATTGATATCAACAAGGAGACGAGAAACTTATTTCACCGGGAGGACAAATGAAGAACTTGGGTCATTTATAAGCACCATAAATAGCAACAATCCTTAGGGAAAGCTTTAGGTGAAATATAACCCAAGATAACTCCAATGAAGAGACTGATGGAAAGAAAGAGAAGTTGAAAACACAAGGTGAAGCCTTGCAATGATTTAGATGGAGCTTCGCGATAATTCGAGCTTGGAACTCCGGGAAAAAGAGAAGATGAAACAAATGAAACCGAGAATTTTAAGGGCCTCCGGAATAAAGAATTAATCACTTGGATGAACGAGAATAAGAATTATGTTATGCTTATCCCTCACCAATTAAATTGATGACAATCAACGGATTTGGCATACTACTTATTTTCGTAGAAAGGATTAAAGAGATATATCGAAACTTGAGAAGGTCTTCAACGAACCACCGGTAGGATTGGAACAACAAATGAATTGATATGATAACGAAGGAAGTGAAATCTTGGAAGAACCACTGTAAGAATTGAAAAATGAAAATAGCAAAGGCACAAATCACCGAGAAGAATTGGAAATCGAATGAAGATACTTGAAGGGATTTAGATACATGAGAATGAAGAGAACATGAACTGATTAGGGGTTATTCGATTGATGCACCGGCAAGATAGGAGAATGATAACTGACAGCTGAGAATGAATAAACCTGAATTGATGGACTCCGGATGACAAACTGAGAAGACTCTTGAATATCTCGATGGGTGAAAAGATTCTCACAATCGAAAACAATTATGAGAGGATGGCAACAAGCTAGCACCATGAATCTTGAAGAGAATAGAGCAAGATTAAAGAGAAACTCTTCTTCGGTCTTCAAATGATGAGAAAGACAACGAGAAACACCACCAAGAATTATTGAGGCACACCGGAAGAATCAAAAGCGACGAGGTTGAGCCAACTATGAAAAGAATTTGAAAGATCTTGGAGAAAAGCATTTGACTGATGACAACTCATTCTTACGTCAAACTTGGAGAAGAATTTAGGATAGCTCTGGGAAAAAATTAGAAGAGTCAGGTAAGATCCTAGGAAAAGACCCGTGGGTTAGGGCCCACTCGAAAGAACACCGTTGAAAAGATTGAAAGGGGATTACACGGTTGAATTAAATGGCTTGAATGAGATAACAACCTCGAAATATCTTGAGCGAATGCAGAGTGGAAACACGAATCTTGAGATATCTTGAGCACTCCGGAATAACAAATAGCGAGAAGTAGAATGATAATGAGGTGCACCGGTATGAGAAGACATTGAAATGAGGAAAAAGGTATGATCAACAAAACTTGACTTGAATCCAACAGAGAAGAAACAACAATGAAGGATGATGAACTTGAAGCTTGTGAGCATCTTCACGAGGGATCACCGGATCAGAACATTGATTGAAAAGAGTGAAGTGACTTCACATGAATAAATGGATACTTGGTAAAGAAATCTTAGTCCTTGAAGAAAAAAGGTGGGAGGGCGGGAAAATAAAGGCAACTTGGGACAGATGAAACAAACACCGTTGAGAAGAAATGATAATAGGTCTTGCTGATGTTGAAGTGATCGAATCTACTTGAAGAGAAGCACACCGGTTGAAAAGGATTGACATGACAATCTCGATTGTCGAGAAGGATTGGTATTCACATCGGAGTATGAGAACACCATTTCGGAAAGGTATGGAATCAACACTTGACATTGAAGCAACTCGAATACCACAACTCAAAACAAAAACAAAGGACTGGCTTGCAGAATAAGCCGGAACAAATACATATGATAGAGATTTACCCAATCCCATATCATGCATTTGTCGGAAAGATATTCTAGGAGCTACTTGAATTCCCACCTATAAACTCCGAAACTTTCGGTTATGCAATCTGGTGTTGGGGATATAGGGAAGCAATATATCTCACACAAACTAACAATCCCTACATCCAATTGTATCCATCCGTCAACACATAACCAAGAAACCTTCGAAATCGTCTACCTCAACCTTCAAAAGCATCCGTTATACGAGTCATGGCAATACTCCGTACTCACCTCGAGATTGGGTTAGCGGGTTATCTCACCAACAAGCGCATAAAAGAGATTTTCGATGTCGGCGTACTAAACTCGGTATTCAGAACTGCAACGATAAAATTATGACGACAACACCTCGAGCTCAACTCCGGGACACCTCCACTAAAAAACCCCTGCCGACGGGAGGCACCAAGACAATGTTGTCATCATAAAACCATCGAACGATTCTAAGATACCCGCGTGATCCTAAAATTTTTTTTAGTGAAATTTGAGAAGAGAAGAGTCAAAACTCTACGTCAGGATGCCTTACCAGAGCGACGAAGGGACTAGGGAGTAAAAAGAATTCCTAACTCTCCGATATATATAATCCTAAATGACTCAAAACATTTTTCTAGACACAACTCGGCCGCTAAAAACGATCAGCGGTGGGGCTCCTAAGGTCGGGAAGGCTCGATTACCAACTTGTAGCGCCTCGATGCGGCTATATCTCCCACGTGTCGAAGCACGACTTAGAGGCATAACCGCATTGAAAGCAATGTCGCAAGTGAGGTAATCTTCACACAACCCATGTAATACATAAGGAAAGAGATACATAGTTGGCTTACAATCGCCACTTCACACAATTACATGAATAAAGCATTACATCATCCAGATACAATCAAGGTCCGACTACGGAACCAAAATAAAAGAAGAACCCCAAATGCGATAAAGGTCCCCGATCGACCCCAACCTGGGCTCCACTACGGATCAACTAGAACAAAACAACACAAAGGGCAAGATCCTCATCGAGCTCCTCCTTGAGCTTGGTAGCGCCACCGCTTTCGGTAACATAGGCACCTGCAAACTGGTTTTGAAGTATCCGTGAGCCACGAGGACTCAACAATCCCATTACCATGGGTATCAAGACTAGCAAAGCTTAATGGGAAAGGAAGGGGTAAAGTGGTGAGGTTGCAGCAGCGGCTAAGCATATATGGTGGCTAACATACGCAAAAGAGAGCGAGAAGAGAAACAAGCGGAACGGTCGTCAACTAGCAATGATCAAGAGGTGATCCCGAACACCTACTTACGTCAGTCATAACACAGAAACCGTGTTCACTTCCCGGACTCCGCCGAGAAGAGACCATCACGGCTACACAAGCGGTTGATGCGTTTTAATTCAGATCACGTGTCAAGTTATCTACAACCGGACATTAACAAATTCCCATCTACCACATAACCGCGGGCACGGCTCTCGAAAGTTTAGACCCTGCAGGGGTGTCCCAACTTAGCCCATGACAAGCTCTCGCGATCATCAAAGGAATAGACCTTCACCCGAGACACTCCGATGAGACTCGGTATCCCGGTACATCAAGACATTTCGACAATGGTAAAACAAGACCAGCAAAGCCTCCCGGCGTGCCGACATCCTGATAGTAGCCACGCGTATCTCGTCTCAGGCCACGACCGGATGAACACTACGTACGGCAACCGACGAAACCCCAAGTTGCCTAGGGGCGGCACCGCAAGTGGCTCTGGTTTGGACCAACACTTAGACAAGCATTGGCACGGGGGCTATAATAAAGATGACCCTTGGGTTAATTACTCCCAAGGAAAAGTAGGTGGTGGTGAGGCAAATGGTAAAAGTAAATGTTGGGCCTTCTGGACAAGTTTTATTCAAAGCGAACTGTCGGGGGTCCCATAAATCACCCGACCAGCGTAAGGAACATAAAATCCGGGAACATAACACCGGTATGACGGAAACTAGGGCGGCAAGAGTGGAACAAAACACCAGGCATAAGGCCGAGCCTTCCACCCTTTACCAAATATATAGATGCATTAATAATATAAGAGATATTGTGATATACCAACCAAAATTCTGTCCACCATGGAGAAATCTTCAACTTCACCTGCAGCTAGCAACGCTATAAGATGGGCTGAGCAAAAGCGGGAACATAGCCAAACAACGGTTTGCTAGGAATGGTGTCAAAGGTTAGAGGTTCATGGCAATTTGGGATGGCTGGACAAACAGGTAATAGGTAGCGCAGCATAGCGAAAGAACGAGGCAACTAGCATAGCAATGATAGTAGTGACATCCAGGGTAGCGGTCATCTTGCCTGAAATCCCGCAAGGAAGAAGAACGAGTCAATGAAGAAGACAACCGGACGTAGTCGAACGAATCCTCACAACTCCGGAACGAAACCGAAGCTAACGAGAGAGGCAACCCGGAAAGAAACAAACAACATAGTAAACAACCATCACATAAACATGGCTTGATGCACAACCAAGGATGATGCATGTCCGGTTTAAATATGCATGGCATGGCAAAGTGCACAAACAATCCTACAAATTAAGTGGAGCTCACTATGCAACGAGTTGCATATAGACAAAACACCACATGCAATTATTTAGTTCTCTCTTGTTTAAGCTACCCAACAATATTAAATGTTGATTAACATGGCAAGGGGTGAAACATAACAAAACTACCTACCTAGGCAAGTTTAAATGAGGCCGGAAACAACGAACAACAAGTCCGGAAAATCCCCATGTGCATATTTTAAGGTTTGGTACTGTTCTGCCCTAAACACAATTTTAGAGTTGTTAAACATGCAAGATGAGTGCACCATGTTAAACTAGGCAAAATTCTACCCCATTTACATATAAAGTTTGTTAAAATCGGAGTTACGGTTATTTAGTTATGAATTAAATCATTTTAGCATAGCATTTGAGCAAATTTAAGCAAACATCATTTTAAACATTTTAAACATGGATGAAAGTGGGATATTATGAAACTAGATGAAATTCTAAGCATTTTACATATAAAGTTTGTTTTAATCCGATGCACCGTTAATTAATTATTAAATGCATGAAGTGCAAGGGGGTTTCTGCAAATCTGTAATTCACTGGATAATTAGCAAATTCGCAGGAGGAAAAAAAATTGATATGGGCCGAAACTGACTGGGCCACAACAGGAGAAAAAAAGGAGGGGGCGCTCGGGGTGGCCTCACCATGGGCTTCGGCCCGTTGGCGGAGGAGGCCGGCTCGGCTTGGGGCTGGGCCTGGCCCAGGGGGAGAGGAGGCCCGTCGGGGCACCAAGGCCCACGGGGACGAGCGGGAGACGCGTTCGTCGTCCGCCTCGCAGAAGACGAGGCCGTCGGCGCTGGATGGTGGCACGGGGCTCCGTCGAGGTGAGCGGAGCCGGGACGAGGTCGGAGACGCACGAGGGAGACAGGAACGGGTCGGTGGCGCGCGAATCTAGGGCGGGGCGCCGGCACGCGCCGCACTGGTCGGTGGCGAAGTCAGAGAGCTCCGGCGGGCGGATCTGCAGAGGGCGGGATCAGCGCGGCCGGGCGAAAGAGTGAGGGAGCCGGGCGCCGAGGCTTGCGAGGGGAGGAGGACGAGGCGCTGGACGGCGGCGAGGGCGCGCGCGGAGGAGGCGCTTAGGGTTGATGGCGACGGCGGTGCGGAGTGAGCTCCTCGAGCGCAGCGAAGCGGGAGCCGGGGCGCAGGGACGGGAGAGCGGCGGCGCGCGGGTGGCTGGGGCCACGTGGCGGACGCCGATTGGCGGAGCGGTGACATGGCGCGGTCCTATTGGGCGGGGTGATGGGCGGACATGTCCGGGCGCGGACCGGACGTGTCCGGCGGCGCGCAGGGGAAGAGGCTAGGGTTTGATCTGCGCGAAAATTCGGGGGGAGGTCTAGTTTTATAGGTAGAGGGAGCTAGGAGAGTCCAAATGAGGAGCGGTTTTCGGCCACGCGATCGTGATCGAACGACCGAGAGCATGGAGGGGAGTTAGATGGGTTTTGGGCCACTTTGGAAGGGTGTTGGGCTGCAACTCAAAGAGGGCTTTACGGTTACCTTGTTAACCGTTGAGTACCAAACGACCTCCAAATGGCACGAAACTTGACAGCGGTTCACCGGTGCTATACCAAGGCCGCTTGGCAAGACTCGGGCCATTCGAGAAAGTTTAACACCCGCCACAACAGAGAGAAGAAGGAACGCCGGAGGACATAGGAGCGCGGATTGCAAAATGGACAACGGGGAAAATGCTCGGATGCATGAGACGAACACGTATGCCAATGCGATGCACATGATGACATGATATGAAATGAAGATGATGACATGGCAAAGTGCAACACGCAAGCAAATGACATGGCAACAACGATGAATAACTGGCGGACACTGGCGACGATCCGGGCGTTACAACACTCCACCACTACGAGAGGATCTCGTCCCGAGATCTAGGATGGCACCGGAGGGAAAAAATGGAAGAGGAAGAGAAGAGGTAAAACTAAGTTGCTTCTTTGACCAATGAGTGAAACCAAAGAACCTTGAGAGGTTGAACAAATTGATAGAAACAAAACAACGGAGATGAACAAGATTGCAAACAATCCGTTAGAAAAGAGGAACAAGGAGTATTACGAGGACTTGAAGGTTGCAAGACATGAATCAAGAGTTTAATGGACAAGATAGAATTCGAAACCACTCCGGTTAAAACAAGATGAGAGGGGAAGAATTCGGGCAGCACTCCGGTTGAACATGGAAGGAATAGAACATGAACATGACAAGATGAGAGGATACATGATGAAATCAACAACACACTGCCTCCGGAATTGAAAGAATGGCACAAGGGGTAAGAAACATTACAAACCACACTCCGGTTGAGAAGGGAGGCAAAACTTGATAAGATGAGAGAACTCGAAGAGAGCACAACACTCCGGTAAAATGGATAAGCACGAAAAGAACATGAACCTCACAATTCGAGATGATGAGTGAAAAGAGCAACATCACAATGCCTTCGGAAGGAAGAATAGAGGATAAATCACTGGAATAACAGAATGGAGAAGAAAATGACATCTTCTGCCACAAATGGGCTCGGAAAGCACCCTTCCAAGAAGGTTATAACGGAGTTGTTGGAAAACCAACAATGAAAAGAATAAGCTTGTGGCGGGCTTATGAAAACATCTCAAAATTATGAGGTGAGCTTCTGCCACCAACGGAAAGAAATGATTGGATTGATATCAACAAGGAGACGAGAAACTTATTTCACCGGGAGGACAAATGAAGAACTTGGGTCATTTATAAGCACCATAAATAGCAACAATCCTTAGGGAAAGCTTTAGGTGAAATATAACCCAAGATAACTCCAATGAAGAGACTGATGGAAAGAAAGAGAAGTTGAAAACACAAGGTGAAGCCTTGCAATGATTTAGATGGAGCTTCGCGATAATTCGAGCTTGGAACTCCGGGAAAAAGAGAAGATGAAACAAATGAAACCGAGAATTTTAAGGGCCTCCGGAATAAAGAATTAATCACTTGGATGAACGAGAATAAGAATTATGTTATGCTTATCCCTCACCAATTAAATTGATGACAATCAACGGATTTGGCATACTACTTATTTTCGTAGAAAGGATTAAAGAGATATATCGAAACTTGAGAAGGTCTTCAACGAACCACCGGTAGGATTGGAACAACAAATGAATTGATATGATAACGAAGGAAGTGAAATCTTGGAAGAACCACCGTAAGAATTGAAAAATGAAAATAGCAAAGGCACAAATCACCGAGAAGAATTGGAAATCGAATGAAGATACTTGAAGGGATTTAGATACATGAGAATGAAGAGAACATGAACTGATTAGGGGTTATTCGATTGATGCACCGGCAAGATAAGAGAATGATAACTGACAGCTGAGAATGAATAAACCTGAATTGATGGACTCCGGATGACAAACTGAGAAGACTCTTGAATATCTCCTGATGGGTGAAAAAGATTCTCGCAATCGAAAACAATTATGAGAGGATGGCAACAAGCTAGCACCATGAATCTTGAAGAGAATAGAGCAATATTAAAGAGAAACTCTTCTTCGGTCTTCAAATGATGAGAAAGACAACGAGAAACACCACCAAGAATTATTGAGGCACACCGGAAGAATCAAAAGCGACGAGGTTGAGCCAACTATGAAAAGAATTTGAAAGATCTTGGAGAAAAGCATTTGACTGATGACAACTCATTCTTACGTCAAACTTGGAGAAGAATTTAGGATAGCTCTGGGAAAAAATTAGAAGAGTCAGGTAAGATCCTGGGAAAAGACCCGTGGGTTAGGGCCCACTCGAAAGAACACCGTTGAAAAGATTGAAAGGGGGGATTACACCGGTTGAATTAAATGGCTTGAATGAGATAACAACCTCGAAATATCTTGAACGAATGCAGAGTGGAAACACGAATCTTTGAGATATCTTGAGCACTCCGGAATAACAAATAGCGAGAAGTAGAATGATAATGAGGTGCACCGGTATGAGAAGACATTGAAATGAGGAAAAAGGTATGATCAACAAAACTTGACTTGAATCCAACGGAGAAGAAACAACAATGAAGGATGATGAACTTGAAGCTTGTGAGCATCTTCACGAGGGATCACCGGATCAGAACATTGATTGAAAAGAGTGAAGTGACTTCACATGAATAAATGGATACTTGGTAAAGAAATCTTAGTCCTTGAAGAAAAAAGGTGGGAGGGCGGGAAAATAAAGGCAACTTGGGACAGATGAAACAAACACCGTTGAGAAGAAATGATAATAGGTCTTGCTGATGTTGATCGAATCTACTTGAAGAGAAGCACACCGGTTGAAAAGGATTGACATGACAATCTCGATTGTCGAGAAGGATTGGTATTCACATCGGAGTATGAGAACACCATTTCGGAAAGGTATGGAATCAACACTTGACATTGAAGCAACTCGAATACCACAACTCAAAACAAAAACAAAGGACTGGCTTGCAGAATAAGCCGGAACAAATACATATGATAGAGATTTACCCAATCCCATATCATGCATTTGTCGGAAAGATATTCTAGGAGCTACTTGAATTCCCACCTATAAACTCCCGAAACTTTCTGGTTATGCAATCTGGTGTTGGGGATACAGGGGAAGCTATATATCTCACACAAACTAACAATCCCTACATCCAGCTGTATCCATCCGTCAACACATAACCAAGAAACCTTCGGAAATCGTCTACCTCAACCTTCAAAAGCATCCGTTATACGAAGTCATGGCAATACTCCCGTACTCACCTCGAGATTGGGTTAGCGGGTTATCTCACCAACAACTGCATAAAAGAGATTTTCGATGTCGGCGTACTAAACTCAGGTATTCCAGAACTGCAACGATAAAATTATGACGACAACACCTCAGAGCTCAACTCCCCGGGACACCTCCACTAAAAAAACCCCTGCTGACGGGAGGCACCAAGACAATGTTGTCATCATAAAACCATTGGAACGATTCTAAGATACCCGCGTGATCCTAAATTTTTTTTTAGTGAAATTTGAGAAGAGAAGAGTCAAAACTCTACGTCAGGATGCCTTACCAGAGCGACGAAGGGACTAGGGAGTAAAAAGAATTCCTAACTCTCCGATATATATAATCCTAAATGACTCAAAACATTTTTCTAGACACAACTCGGCCGCTAAAAAACGATCAAGCAGTGGGGCTCCAAAGGTCGGGGAAGGCTCTGATTACCAACTTGTAACGCCCTCGATGCGGCTATATCTCCCACGTGTCGAAGCACGACTTAGAGGCATAACCGCATTGAAAGCAATGTCGCAAGTGAGGTAATCTTCACACAACCCATGTAATACATAAGGGAAAGAGATACATAGTTGGCTTACAATCGCCACTTCACACAATTACATGAATAAAGCATTACATCATCCAGATACAATCAAGGTCCGACTACGGAACCAAAATAAAAGAAGAACCCCAAATGCGACAAAGGTCCCCGATCGACCCCAACTGGGCTCCACTACAGATCAACTAGAACAAAACAACACAAAGGGCAAGATCTTCATCGAGCTCCTCCTTGAGCTTGGTAGCGTCACCTGCTCGGTAACATAGGCACCGCAAACTAGTTTTGAAGTATCCGTGAGCCACGAGGACTCAACAATCCCATTACCATGGGTATCAAGACTAGCAAAGCTTAATGGGAAAGGAAGGGGTAAAGTGGTGAGGTTGCAGCAGGCTAAGCATATATGGTGGCTAACATACGCAAAAGAGAGCGAGAAGAGAAACAAGCGGAACGGTCGTCAACTAGCAATGATCAAGAGGTGATCCGAACACCTACTTACGCTATCATAACACGAAACCGTGTTCACTTCCGGACTCACGAGAAGAGACCATCACGGCTACACAAGCGGTTGATGCGTTTTAATTCAGATCACGTGTCAAGTTATCTACAACCGGACATTAACAAATTCCCATCTACCACATAACCGCGGGCACGGCTCTCGAAAGTTTAGACCCTGCAGGGGTGTCCCAACTTAGCCCATGACAAGCTCTCGCGATCATCGAAGGAATAGACCTTCACCCGAGACACTCCGATGAGACTCGGTATCCCGGTACATCAAGACATTTTGACAATGGTAAAACAAGACCAGCAAAGCCTCCCGGAGTGCCCACATCCTGATAGTAGCCACACGTATCTCGTCTCAGGCCACGACCGGATGAACACTACGTACGGCAACCGACGAAACCCCAAGTTGCCTAGGGGCGGCACCGCAAGTGGCTCTGGTTTGGACCAACACTTAGACAAGCATTGGCACAGGGGGCTATAATAAAGATGACCCTTGGGTTAATTACTCCCAAGGAAAAGTAGGTGGTGGTGAGGCAAATGGTAAAAGTCAATGTTGGGCCTTTTGGACAAGTTTTATTCAAAGCGAACTGTCGGGGGTCCTATAAATCACCCGACCGCAGAAGGAACATAAAATCCGGGAACATAACACCGGTATGACGGAAACTAGGGCGGCAAGAGTGGAACAAAACACTGCATAAGGCCGAGCCTTCCACCCTTTACCAAATATGTAGATGCATTAATAATATAAGAGATATTGTGATATCCCAACCAAAATCCTGTCCACCATGGAGAAATCTTCAACTTCACCTGCAGCTAGCAACGCTATAAGAGGGGCTGAGCAAAAGCGGGAACATAGCCAAACAACGGTTTGCTAGGAATGGTGTCAAAGGTTAGAGGTTCATGGCAATTTGGGATGGCTGGACAAACAGTAATAGGTAGCGCAGCATAGCGAAAGAACGAGGCAACTAGCATAGCAATGATAGTAGTGACATCCAGTAGTAGGTCATCTTGCACGAAATCCGCAAGGAAGAAGAACGAGTCAATGAAGAAGACAACCGGACGTAGTCGAACGAATCCTCACAACTCCAGAACGAAACCGAAGCTAACGAGAGAGGGAACCCAGAAAGAAACAAACAACATAGTAAACAACCATCACATAAACATGGCTTGATGCACAACCAAGGATGATGCATGTCCGGTTTAAATATGCATGGCACGGCAAAGTGCACAAACAATCCTACAAATTAAGTGGAGCTCACTATGCAACGAGTTGCATATAGACAAAACACCACATGCAATTATTTAGTTCTCTCTTGTTTAAGCTACCCAACAATATTAAATGTTGATTAACATGGCAAGGGGTGAAGCATAACAAAACTACCTACCTAGGCAAGTTTAAATGAGGCCGGAAACAACGAACAACAAGTCCGGAAAATCCCCATGTGCATATTTTAAGGTTTGGTACTGTTCTGCCCTAAACACAATTTTAGAGTTGTTAAACATGCAAGATGAGTGCACCATGTTAAACTAGGCAAAATTCTACCCCAATTACATATAAAGTTTGTTAAAATCGGAGTTACGGTTATTTAGTTATGAATTAAATCATTTTAGCATAGCATTTGAGCAAATTTAAGCAAACATCATTTTAAACATTTTAAACATGGATGAAAGTGGGATATTATGAAACTAGATGAAATTCTAAGCATTTTACATATAAAGTTTGTTTTAATCCGATGCACCGTTAATTAGTTATTAAATGCATGAAGTGCAAGGGGGTTTCTGCAAATCTGTAATTCACGGGATAATTAGCAAATTCGCAGGAGGGAAAAAAATGATATGGGCCGAAACTGACTGGGCCACAACAGGAGAAAAAAAGGAGGGGGCGCTGGGGGTGGCCTCACCATGGGCTTCGGCCCGTTGGAGGAGGAGGCCGGCTCGGCTTGGGGCTGGGCCTGGCCCAGGGGGAGAGGAGGCCCGTCGGGGCACCGAGGCCCACGGGGACGAGCGGGAGACGCGTTCGTCGTCCGCCTCGCAGAAGACGAGGCCGGCGGCGCTGGATGGTGGCACGGGCTCCGCCGAGGTGAGCGGAGCCGGACGAGGTCGGAGACGGGCGAGGAGACAGAACAGGTCGGTGGCACGCGAATCTAGGCGTGGGGGCGCCGGATCTGGCGCCGCAGCTGGTTGGTGGTGAGTCAGAGAGCTCCGCGGCGGCGGATCTGCAGAGGGCGGGATCAGCGCGGCCGGGCGAAGCAGGAGGGAGCCGGGCGGCGCCGAGGCTTGCGAGGGGAGGAGGACGAGGCGGTGGGATGGTGCAGGGCGCGCGGAGGAGGCGCTAGGGTTGGTGGCGACGGCGGAAGTGCGAGCGAGCTCCGGGCGCAGCGAAGCGGGAGCCGGGCGCAGGACGGGAGAGCGGCGGCGCTGCTGGTGGCTGGGGCCACGGGCGACGCCGACAGCGGAGGGCGGCGGAGCGGTGACGTGGCGCGTCCTATTAGGGCGGGTGACGGGCGGATATGTCCGGGCGCGGACAGGACGTGTCCGGCGGCGTGCATGGGAAGAGGCTAGGGTTTGATATGCGCGAAAATTCGGGGGGAGGTCTAGTTTTATAGGTAGAGGGAGCTAGGAGAGTCCAAATGAGGAGCGGTTTTCGGCCACGCGATCGCGATCGAACGACCGAGAGCATGGAGGGGAGTTAGATGGGTTTTGGGCCACTTTGGAAGGGGTGTTGGGCTGCAACTCGGAGAGGGCTTTACGGTTACCTTGTTAACCGTTGAGTACCAAACGACTCCAAATGGCACGAACTTGACAGCGGTTCACGGTGCTATACCAAGGCCGCTTGGCAAGACTCGCCATTCCGAGAAAGTTTAACACCCGCCACAACAGAGAGAGAAGAAGGAACGGAGGACATAGGAGCGCCGGATTGCAAAACGGACAACGGGGAAAATGCTCGGATGCATGAGACGAACACGTATGCCAATGCGATGCACATGATGACATGATATGAAATGCAGATGATGACATGGCAAAGTGCAACACGCAAGCAAATGACATGGCAACAACGACGAATAACTGGCGGACACCTAGCGCATCGGATCCGGGGCGTTACAATGGTCAAGTAACATGACTTCCAGAACATGATTACAGTACCATTCTGGTGCGGATCGTGCTCTGGTTGACCTACGAGGTTCTGTAGCAACTTGATCTAAAGTTTCATGATCATTATTATTAGCTTCCTCTCCGCTTGGTGCAGGCATCACAGGAACAGATTTCTCGGATGAGCTACTTTCCAAATTGAGAGAAGGTACAATTACCTCATCAAGTTCTACTTTCCTCCCACTCACTTCTTTCGAGAGAAACGACTTCTCTAGAAAGGTTCCATTCTTGCCAACAAAGATGTTGCCTTCGGATCTATGGTAGAAGTTGTACCTAATTGTTTCCTTAGGTTTATTGCCATACAACAACGTATATCACATCATGTCTTGACCATATCACATCAGAACATGCACTGCAAAAACAAGTTAGACGTCCTCTACTTTGTTGTTGCAAGTTTTACGTGGCTGCTACGGGCTCCTAGCAAGAGCCGTTCTTACCTACAACACAAAACCACAATGGTGATTTATCAAGTTTGCTGTTTTAACCTTCAGAAGGACCGGCCGCAGTCAAATTCGATTCAAATAGAGATGGAGAAACAGACATCCGCCAACCACCTTTATGCAAAACTAGTTGCACGTCTGGCGATGGAACCGGTCTCATGAACGTGGTCATGTAAGGTTGGTCCAGGCCGCTTCATCCAACAATATTGGCGAATCAAAATAATACATTGGTGGTAAGCAGTATGATGATCATCTCCCACAACTCTTTGTGTTCTACTCGGGCATAACATCTACGCATAGACCTGGCTCGGATGCCACTGTTGGGAAACGTAGCATGCAATTTCAAATAATTTCCTACGCCCACGCAAGATCTATCTTGTAGATGCATATCAACGACAGGGGGAGAGTGTGTCCACGTACCCTCATAGACCGAAAGCGAAAGCGTTTGTTTAACGCGGTTGACGTAGTCGAACGTCTTCTCGTTCCGACCGATCAAGTATCGAGCGTACGACACCTCTGAGTTCTACATACGTTCATCGCGATGGTGTCCCTCGAGCTCTTGATACAACAGAGGGTCGAGGAAGTAGATGAGCTCCGTCAGCATGACAGCGTGGTGATGGTGATGGTGATGTGATCCGTGCAGGGCTTCACCTAAGCACCGCGAGAATATGACCAGGGGCGTAAACTGTGGAGGGGGGCGCCGCACACGGCTTGGAACAATTGATGTGTGTTCTACTCGCCCCCCCGTATATAAAGGAGGGAGGTAGAGGAGGCCGGCCCTAGGCGCGCCCTAAGTAGGAGGAGTCCTACTTGGGGTCCTAGTAGGATTTGGCCCCCCTTTCCTTTTACCGGAGGGGAAAAGGGGGAAGGAGAGGGAGAGGGAGAAGGAAAGAGGGGCACCGTCCCCTCCCCTTGTCCAATTCGGACTCCTCCCTGGTGGGGGGAGCGCCACCCCTTTGTGGGCTAGTGTGCCTCCCTCCTATGACCCATATCTTTCCCCTGGGGGTTCCGGTAACCCCTCCCGTACTCTGATATGTACCCAATACATTTCGGAACACTTCGGTGTCTGATATTAACCTCTCTGGTCAATAACCAATAGCGGTACCTGGACGCTTATATTGGTTCCCACATATTCTATGGATATCTTTATCGGTCGAACCGCTATGTCAACATACGTTATTCCCTTTGTCATCGTTATGTTACTTGCCCGAGATTCGATTGTTGGTATCTTCATACCTAGTTGAATCTCGTTACCGGCAAGTCTATTTACTCGTTGTGTAATGCATCATCCCGCAACTAACTCATTAGTCACATTGCTTGCAAGGCTTCATATGATGTGCATTACCGAGAGGGCCCAGGGATACCTCTCCGATACTCGGAGTGACAAATCCTAATCTCGATCTATGCCAACCAAACAAACACCTTCGGAGATACCTGTAGAGCATCTTTATAATCACCCAGTTACGTTGTGACGTTTGACAGCACATAAGGCATTCCTCCGGTGTCCGGGAGTTGCATAATCACTGTTCGGGAACGCAGTAATTTCAAAAATTTTCTACGATCATGCAAGATCTATGTAGGTGATGCATAGCAACGAGGGGGAGAGTGTGTTCACGTACCCTCGTAGACCGAAAGCGGAAGTGAGGGAGTCCTGGATTAGGGGGTGTCCGGATGGCCGGACTATAGCCTTTGGCCGAACTCCTGGACTATGAAGATATAAGATTGAAGGCTTCGTCCCGTGTCCGGATGGGACTTTCCTTGGCGTGGAAGGCAAGCTTGGCGATACGGATATGTAGATCTCCTACCATTGTAACCGACTTGTAACCCTAACCCTCTTCGGTGCCTATATAAACCGGAGGGTTTTAGTCTCAGAGGACTAACAACAATCGCACCATAGGCTAGCTTCTAGGTTTAGCCTCTCGCCTCGTGGTAGATCTACTCTTGTACTACCCATATCATCAATATTAATCAAGCAGAGTAGGGTTTTACCTCCATAGAGAGGGCCCAACCTGGGTAAAAATATCGTGTCCCTTGTCTCCTGTTACCATCCGCCTAGACGCACGCCGGGACCCTTACCGAGATCCGCCGGTTTTGACACCGACATTGGTGCTTTCATTGAGAGTTCCTCTGTGTCGTCATCTTTAGGCCCGATGGCTCCTCGGATCATCAACAATGATGCGGTCCAAGGTGAGACTTTTCTCCCCGGACATATCTTCGTATTCGGCGTCTTTGCACTGCGGGCCAATTCGCTTGGCCATCTGGAGCAGATTGAAAGCTACGCCCGCCATCAGTCGATTTGGAAGTTTGAACTACACGGCCGACGTCGCGGAGACTTGATCTTCGACGGTTCGAGCCACGCCAAGCGCCCAAGACTGTCACGATGGGCATGATCTAGCTCTGCCGCCGAGCAGTGCCCTCGAGGCCGCACGATGTCCGCCCGACCGTTAGCTCGAGCCGATCGCGCCGATCGAGGACGGTGGCTGGACACCGCCTCGGGGGCTGCGATCTCTACGGCGATTGAGCTGAACACCATCCCTGTCCTTTGCAAGGCTTGTAACTCCAAGGTGCCGGACTCCTCTCCGGACTCCGAACCTTCCGCGCCCCTGCCAATCGAATCCGATTGGCGCCGGTCATGGACCGCCACGACATCTTTCCAAAGACTCCCTTTGGCGACATCCTGAATTCACTAAAAGTCTCTCTTTATCGGAGAGCCTGGCCGACTATGGTCGAAGGTTGGGATGCGACAACAAAGAAATTCAAATCCCACCCACCACCCACCTCGTGAAGGCACTGCCGATGATTTAACCGACGTGCTCGACTCGACCAAGACATCGACGGTATGGACGACGATGCAGGAGACGACCAAGAAACCAGCGCCCATGTGGCAATTGGAAGGCCACCTCGTCATACGACATATACATGGTGGACATCCCAAAAGATGGGAATGGCGACGGAACAATGGAGGATGACCCCTCCAAGAAATAGCCTAAGCGCTGGCGTCAGCGGCGCCGCTCTAAATCCCGCCATAGTAAAAATGGCGATTCCGCACCGGAGACAATAACACCCGGACAAAGGCCGAAGACAACCCTCCAGCAGGATTCAGCGCAGAGGATGGAGAAGCCAGCCTCATGAGAGAGCGCAGCAGAGAGGTAGAGGACGATAATTACATGCCTCCCTCCGAAGATGAGGCAAGCCTCGACGACGCACTTAATTTGTCGTGCCCGAGGATCCCGCTTAACAGAGAGGCTTTCAAACGCAGGCTTATGGCCACGGCAAGCAGCCTAAAGAAAAAGCAGCAACAGCTTAGAGCTGACCAAGACTTGCTAGCTGACAGATGGACCGAAGTCCTCGCGGCCGAAGAGTATGAACTCGAACGCCCCTCCAAGAGCTATCCAAAATGCAGGCTGCTACTCCGATTAGAGGAGGAAGCACCCAAACCTACATCACCAGCGCATGATGCGGCCGACCGGCCACCTCGCGGCCGCGACAGAGAGGCCTCTCGGCCCTCCACTCAAGCCGCACCCCGGCGTCGCTCAAAAAGTACCAAGGCACGGGGAAATGCGCCAGACCTGCGGGACATATTGGAGGACAAGGCAAGGCAAACAAGATCGATCTACGAATCGCATGGGCGCCCCATGATACGTGATGATAACCGTCACGCCGGATATGGCAACTCCGGCCGGGCCGAACACAGTAGACAAAGCTCATTTGAGCTGCGTCGTGATATAGCCCAATACAGAGGCGCCACAAACCCACTATGCTTCACAGACGAAGTGATGGATCATCAAATCCCTGAGGGTTTCAAACCCGTAAACATTGAATCATAGGATGGCACAACAGATCCTACGGTTTGGATCGAGGACTATCTCCTTCATATCCACATGGCCCGCGGTGATGATCTACACGCCATCAAATACCTCCCAGTCAAGCTTAAAGGACCAGCTCGGCATTGGCTTAACAGCTTGCCAGCGGAGTCAATTGGTTGTTGGGAAGACTTGGAAGACGCATTCCTTGACAACTTCCAGGGAACCTATGTGCGACCACCAGACGCCAATGACCTAAGCCACATAATTCAGCAGCCAGAGGAATCGGCCGGACAATTCTGGACACGGTTCCTAACCAAGAAAAATCAAATCGTCTACTGTCCGGATGCAGAGGCCCTTGCAGCCTTCAAACATAACATCCGCGATGAGTGGCTTGCCCGGCACCTAGGACAGGAAAAGCCAAAATCCATGGCAGCCCTCACAACACTCATGACCCGCTTTTGCGGGGGAGAGGACAGCTGGCTAGCTCGTAGTAACAACATGACCAAGAGCCCTGGTAATTCGGATACCGAGGACAGCAACGGCAGGTCGCGTCACAACAAACACAAGCGCCGCATCAACGGCGATAATGCTGAGGACATGGCAGTCAATGCCGGATTCAGAGGCTCCAAACCCGGTCAGCGGAAAAAGCCATTCAAAAGAAATACTCCGGGCCCGTCCAATTTGGACCGAATACTCGATCGCACGTGCCAGATACACGGCACCCCCGAAAAACCAGCCAACCACACCAACAGGGATTGTTGGCTGTTCAAGCAGGCAGGCAAGTTAAATGCTGAAAACAATGACAAGGGGCTGCATAGCGATGACGAGGAGGAGCCCCGGCCGCCGAACAATAGAGGACAGAAGGGCTTCCCCCTACAAGTGCGGACGGTGAACATGATATACGCAACCCACATACCCAAAAGGGAGCGGAAGAGTGCACTAAGGGACGTATATGTGATGGAGCCAGTCGCCCCAAAGTTCAATCCGTGGTCCTCCTGCCCGATCACTTTTGATCGAAGGGACCACCCCACTAGCATCCGCCATGGCGGATTCGCTGCATTGGTTTTAGACCCAATCGTTGACGGATTTCACCTCACTAGAGTCCTGATGGATGGCGGCAGCTGCCTGAACCTGCTTTATCAGGATACAGTGTGCAAAATGGGCATAGACCCCTCAAGGATTAAACCCATAAAGATGACCTTTAAAGGCATCATACCAGGAGTAGAGGCCAACTGTACAGGCTCAGTTACACTTGAAGTGGTCTTCGGATCCCCGGATAACTTCCGAAGCGAGGAGTTAATCTTCGACATAGTCCCGTTCTGCAGCGGCTATCACGCACTGCTCGGACGAACCGCATTTGCAAAGTTCAATGCGGTGCCGCACTACGCATACCTCAAGCTCAAGATGCCAGGCCCTCGAGGAGTCATTATGGTCAACGAAAACACCGAATGCTCTCTCCGAACGGAGGAGCATACGGCGGCTCTCGCGGCGGAAGTACAAAGCAGCCTCTCAAGGCAATTCTTGAGTCCGGCTATTAAACGTCTGGACACCGTCATGAGCGCCTGGAGTAACCTACAACAAGACCGCCTGGCATGTCCCGAGCACGCGTAGCAATGCGGCCCCAACCCCAGCCCTCACGAAATTGCGAAACCAGTACTACGCGTACATAATTACGCTCTGGAAATACCATGGGCATAGGGGGAGGGGCACGACCACGGTAGGCCCAGAATGCGACTCAACCGCACTAGGGGCTTCCGATTGTGCAATTCTTTTTTCTTATTTTCAGGACTCCTTTATCAAGAAGCCCTGTCCGGCAATAGAATCGCCGAACATACGATGCAACAGCCAGGGAAGCAGAAAGCTACGTCGAGTGTCCAGGTGGTCTCTATAATGAGCAGTATACTTGTTTTACATATCATCCCGCAGCTCGCTCCATGAGGGGGACATGTCAAATAGTCTCGTCCCTTGCTTATCACACTATTTGTATCGTTCTGCTTTTACCGCAGCTTTTTTAATAAACAACGCACAGCCTTTGCCTATTATTGCATTCCTTTTTCTTATCTATATATGTTCACTTATGACATGTTGCATCTGTACGCTTTGGTACGGCCGAATACACCAGGGGCTTAAGTACCCCAAAATATGGTGTGATAAGTCCGAACACTTTCACAAGTGCGGCACCCCGAACTTATAGCATTATATGCATCGGCTCCGAATCATGTCTTGGGTCAATAGTTGGGTTTGCCCGGCTCCCATGTTTTGGTACCTTACGTTCTGTTATATCGGCTAAGGTAGCGCTGGGAGAACCATTGAAATTGTGCCCCGGTTGAGCTGGGTTAAGCACCTCAGTGGAGAAAGCTAAAACTGACCGTCATGATAGGGCGAGAGCCGGTCGCTGTTCAAGAGGTTTTCGAGTCCCGAAAGACTTATGACGCTTAGAACGAGGAGTCGGCTTTGTTCGGCCTAGGCGTGGATAGCGCCCCGAACTCGGTCTTCCAAATACTAGGGGCTTCGTCGAAATTTAAAATTATAGAATTCTATGGCCAAGTGAGAGTGTTCAAGCATTATAGTCCGGTTGCCTCGTTCGTTGCATTGAGTGCCTCCCTCGAAGGACCCAAGAATGGGAAAAAGAGCGCTCAAGTTTATCCCGAACACCCCAGCACTCGTGGCATGGGGGCAGAAGCCGACGACTCGCCATCTCTCAAATTTAATAAACGGCCACACAGAAGGTAATATTTTAAATTCACAAGTGTTGCTTAGTGCATATGAACAAGTTTTCAAGCGTACAAGATAACAAATGCGAGTTTACTCAAAAATTACATCTTTGGAGCATTCACCCGCTATAAGGCGGGCACCCTTAAGGACGCCCGCATAATACATTTCGGGCTTGCGATACTCCCTGCCCGACGGTGGAGCATCCGTCACAAGCTTCTCAGCGTCCATCTTGCCCCAGTGCACTTTAGCACGGGCAAGGGCCCTACGGGCACCTTCGATACAGACGGAGCGCTTGACGACTTCAATCCATGGAAAGGCATCCACCAGCCGCCTCACCAGCCCGAAATAGCTCCCAAGCATGGCTTCCTCAGGCCACAGCCGAACTATGAGGACCTTCATGGCCTGTTCGGCCACCTTATGGAGCTTGACCAGCTGCTTCAGCTGGTCGCTCAAGGGCACTGGTGTCCGCCTCAAAGATATCCGAGACCGAACACCTTCTCCGCCGAGCTCCCTCCTTGGCCCGGTAGAATGCGGCGCGGACGGACATACATCAGGGCAGATCTGCGAATGCTCTGGAGAGCTCCGGATTCGGGTAAGTAACAATTAATTCACTTTCACGTGCTTGCTTTGCATGAAGAATGCCTTACCTGCCGCTATCTTCTTTATTGCCTCAATTTCCCGGAGGGCTTTCTGGGCTTCGGCCTTAGCGGCTTTGGCACTCTCAAGAGCCGAGGCGAGCTCGGACTCTCGAGTCTTTGAGTCACACTCCAAACTCTCGTGTTTTTCCACGAGGGCCTGGAGCTCTTGCCGCACGTCCACCACCCACGCCTCCTGCTTATCTCGCTCGGTGCGCTCCGCGGCCGCGTTTCTTTCGGCCTTGGACACCGCCTCCTTCAGGGTCGCCACCTCGTTCGTGGCCCCTGCAATTCTCACGTTATTCCTGTCATTTTTTGCAACCACATCTTTTATATATTTCCGTAAAGTATTACTTACCTTCCTTGTCCTCGAGCCGCTTTTTGGCAAGGCCGAGCTCGTTCTCAGACCGCTCGAGGCTCTGCTTCAATGCATTGACCTCCAGCATCGGTCTGGCAGCAGAGGTCAAGAAATAGCAGCCCTGCATTCCCCATATTGACATACTTATGTTAGACTCCTGCGTACATCTTTTTAGATCCTCAGTTCGGCTTTTCTTTCCAAACAACAAACTGAGCATCAGGGGCTACTGGCTATGCGGTAATATTTTTACATATCTTAAATACACACCTCAAAGCCTGTTAGAAGGCTAGCACAGGCTTCAGTCAGCCCGCTCTTGGCGGACTGAACTTTCTGGATCAGCACAATCATAACAGTGCGGTGCTCCTCGTTGATGGAGGCGCCGTTAAGCGCCCCACAAATTATCTGGTGCCTCGGTTGGGACGGAGGTCCCGGTGTCATGATCTCGCCCTTCTTACGAAGGGGCCGCCTACCGGACTCCGGAACCACTGAAGGTTCCGGTGCGGAGTCCGGCCCAGGGCCGGACTTAGAGCCCTTTGGGGTTTGATCCCCCTTTTGCCCAGAGTCTGGGAGGTTGCCTTGCGGTGCCTCCGGGACCTCCTCCTCCTGGCTGGGCACCTTTTGGGACCCCACCTCAGCATCATCCGCAGCGCGAGGAGAGGAGGCGGCCAGAAGTGAAGTGCTATTCACGTCCAACGAAGCCAGGGAGCTGCTCGTTGAAGTGTCGAGCCCGTCCTTGGGCGGGCTGCAGGGTTATATTCGGCGTTAGGAGATTCTGTGTGACAAATGAAACGCCATGAGTTATTCTGGTATCCGGACACTTACGATTTCGCCAGGGGCTTAGCCCTCGGTGGCCACTCCTCTTCGCCGTCGTCGGCGTTGGTGGAGTAGTCCGGAGGAAGGGTCCTTCCCCTCTTGGACCCTCTGGCCTCCCAAGTTGGGGCGGCCTTCCTTTTCTTCTCTTCCCCCGCTGGGGGAGAGGCCTCTTTTTCCTCCTCCTCATCTTCGCGGGAGGAGTCCGCCTCAGAGTCATCGGACGAAGAGTCCGATAAAACCTGGCGCCAGGAACTCTTTTGGGTTCTCATGGCCTTCTTCTTGGCCTTCTTCTCCGGCACCACATGAGGTGCCGGAACCAGCAGCCCCGTCAATCGGGCGTCCGCTGGGTCTTCTGGAAAGGGAGCCGGACAGTCAACCTGCCCGGACGTCTTTTGCCAGGCCTGTCAAAGGAAGGGGAGTTTAGATCCCGCATAGAGTCAAACTATGGAAAACAAGTGTCCTGTAAAGGGTAAAATAGCTTACCTCGCCGGCTTGACGCTGCGAGCTGAATCCACGATCTTCGGTAGCGGATGCGGGAGCCTCGACATAGTGTCGAAGTGCCTGCTCAAGGTTTGGTGCTGTGCCGGATCAAACTCCCACAAGCTAAAGGCCCGTTGTTGGCACGGGAGGATCCGGCGGATGAGCATGACCTGGACTATGTTGACGAGCTTGAGCTTCTTGTTCACCAAGGTTTTGACTCAGGATTGGAGTCCGGTCAGCTCTTCCGAATTACCCCATGTTAGGCCCGTCTCTTTCCAAGAGGTGAGCCGTGTAGGAAGCAGATCGAATTGGGGCCGCCACCATTTAGGGTCACGCTGGCTCGGTGATGTAGAACCACCCGATTGCCACCCCTTTATGGTCTCCACGAAGGAGCCCTCGTTATAAGATGTTGGGCATCCTGCCCACCATGGCACCTCCGCACTCCGCCTGGCGGCCGCCCACTACCTTCGGCTTGACACTGAAGGTCTTCAGCCATAAGCCGAAGTGGGGCTGGATGTAGAGGAAGGCCTAGCACACGACGATGAACGCCGAGATGTTGAGGATGAAGTTCGTGAAGGAAATATGCCCTAGAGGCAATAATAAAGTTATTATTTATTTCCTTATTTCATGACAAATGTTTATTATTCATGCTAGAATTGTATTAACCGGAAACATAATACATGTGTGAATACATAGACAAACATAGTGTCACTAGTATGCCTCTACTTGACTAGCTCGTGAATCAAAGATGGTTAAGTTTCCTAGCCATAGACATGAGTTGTCATTTGATTAATGGGATCACATCATTAGGAGAATGATGTGATTGACATGACCCATTCCGTTAGCTTAGCACACGATCGTTTAGGATGTTGCTATTGCTTTCTTCATGACTTATACATGTTCCTATGACTATGAGATTATGCAACTCCCGTTTACCGGAGGAACACTTTGTGTGCTATCAAACATCACAACGTAACTGGGTGATTATAAAGGTGCTCTACAGGTGTCTCCGAAGGTACATATTGAGTTGGCGTATTTCCAGATTAGGATTTGTCAATCCGATTGTCGGAGAGGTATCTCTGGGCCCTCTCGGTAATGCACATCACTATAAGCCTTGCAAGAAATGTAGCTAATGAGTTAGTTACGGAATGATGCATTACGTAACGAGTAAAGAGACTTGCCGGTAACGAGATTGAACTAGGTATTGGATACCGACGATCGAATCTCGGGCAAGTAACATACCGATGACAAAGGAAACAAAGTATGTTGTTATGCGGTTTGACCGATAAAGATCTTTGTACAATATGTAGGAGCCAATATGGGCATCCAGGTTCCGCTATTGGTTATTGACCAAGAATAGTTCTAGGTCATGTCTACATAGTTCTCGAACCCGTAGGGTCCGCACGCTTAAGATTTCGATGACAGTTATATTATGAGTTTATGAGATTTGATGTACCGAAGGAGTTCGGAGTCCCGGATGAGATCGGGGACATGACGAGGAGTCTCAAAATGGTCGAGACGTAAAGGTCGATATATTGGACGACTATATTCGAGTTCGGAAAGGTTACGAGTGATTCGGTATTTATCGGAGTACGGAGAGATACGGAATTGTCGGGAGAAGTATTGGGCCTTATTGGGCCATACGGAAAGAGAGAGGGCTGCCTAGGGCAGGTCGCGCTTCATGGCCTAGTCCGAATTGGACTAGGGGAGGGCCGCACCCCCTCCTTCCTTCCCTTCTCCCTTCCCCTTCCTTGTCTCCTACTCCTACTACTTGGAAGGACTCCTAGTTGGACTAGGAAAAGGGGAATCCTACTCCCGGTGAGAGTAGGACTCCCCTAGGGCGCGCCATAGAGAGGGCCGGCCCTCCCCTCCTCCACTCCTTTATATACGGGGGCAGGGGGCACCCCATAGACACACAAGTTGATCTACGGATCGTTCCTTAGCCGTGTGCGGTGCCCCCCTCCACCATATTCCACCTCGATTGTATCCTCGCGGAGTTTAGGCGAAGCCCTGCGCCGGTAGAACATCATAACCGTCACCATGCCGTCGTGCTGACGGAACTCATCTCCGGAGCTTTGCTGGATCGGAGCCCGGAGATCGTCATCGAGCTGAACGTGTGCTGAACTCGGAGGTGCCGTACGTTCGGTGCTTGGATCGGTCGGATCGTGAAGACGTACGACTACATCAACCGCGTTGTCATAACGCTTCCGCTTACGGTCTACGAGGGTACGTGGACGAGCGCTCTCCCCTCTCGTTGCTATGCCATCACCATGATCTTGCGTGTGCATAGGAATTTTTTTGAAATTACTAAGTTCCCCAACAGTTTGGGGCCAGATCGTGGAAATCCAGGCCGTAGTAGAACATGATCCCCCGGACAAATGGGTGAAGTGGAAAACCTAGTCCACGAAGGAAGTGGGTGAGGAACACCACCCTCTCATGGGGCCTAGGGGTGGGATAAGCTGCCCCTTGTCAGGGAGCCGATGCGCGATGTCGCTGGACAAGTTGTCACATCCCTAGTTCTGACAATGCCTAGTGCATGCATTAGAGTGTTGCATCATGTTTAAATTTCATTTAAACCTGAAATGGGAATGACAGAACTCCCAGCCCCCTCTGAATCAACTAGGGTTTACTAAAAATATTTTCAATGAACCTGAAATGCCCTTCTAAAATGTCCATCATTTTTGTCTTGGTTCGTAACCTCTACCAAAAGTGATGCACAATTTCCTAGGTCATCCTAAGGTCTTTGAATTAAATCATAATTATTTGAATTTGGGCATTTAAAATTATATAAAATATTTCAAATGCTCAAAAATCTCCAAACTAAAATGTTTCATGTTGGAAATAATCCAACTATGGACCAGAGTAGTTTGGTGAATTTTAGAACCTTTAGGTATTTTAATAATTCAACAAAGTTGCGAGAAAAATAGAAAAGGGAAATAATGAAATGTAAAATAACAGAAAGACTTACGGCGCCTCGCTAACTGCCCACTGCTGCCCAGCCCAGCGCCAAGGCCAATGAGCTGCTTGTCGGCCAGCAGTAGTGCTCGACGGCGAGCACCGCATGGGTGCCACGCACCTGCTTCGCCGCCTGCTGCTTCTCTCGCCGGCTAACGCCGTGAATCACTCCCCTCTCTCCCAGAACCCCAGGCGCCTCCTCTCCTCTCCGGCTCCTTCCCCTCGCGCTCCCCGGCCATGGCCGCGCCACCGCCGCCGCGTCCACGTCAGAGCCGTGCTCCCCGTCGCCTGCGTCTTCTCGTCGGTCCAGAGCTCGCCGCCGCCCACTTGCCGAGCTACCCGAGCCCGTGTGCTCGCGAGGCCCGAGTCCACCGCAGACCGACCTCGCCGAAGTTCGCCGTCGCGGAGATCCCTTCAACGCTGCCGCCGCCAGCTCGCCCCCGACCTCGCCGGTGGCCTCTACGAGTGCCCAAAGTGAGCCTAGCTACCCTCCTACCCTTCCTCCTCGCCCCGAGCCGTAGCCACCACCGACGAAGATCGATCCGACGCGCGCGCCGCCCGCGGACCACGCCGCCGACGTGCCTCCGCTAACCACCGCCACCTCACCTTGTCCAACGACTCAAGACGCCGCCGAGGCTAACTGCACTCCCCGCACTCATCAAGACACCCCAGCCCGAGTTCGCTCACCCGAACTCCGGTGGCCGCCAAATCGCGCTGGCGCCAACTCCGCCACCCGACCCCAACGGACTCGCCAAGAGCGGCTGCGTCCTCTCGCTCCACTCCGATGCCCTCCGCGGCTCGTTTGGTTGCTTGAACGGCTAAAATCACTTCCGCCGCCGCTCGTTTCGCCGGCGGCTAAACGCCGTGCAGCCTTGTCGACTTTGACCACGGGTGGGCCCCAGCTGACTCGTTGAGTCAATGACGGTGGGGCCCCTTCGCTAATTACCCAGATCGGTTTAAACTAAATTAAATTAGTTAATTAGCCAACGACATCGCGGGACCCACAGGTCAGTTTGACTGGACCAGCCCGTTGACCTGATGACGTCACTATGAGGTCATGCTGACGCAATAATTCCTTTCCGGAATTTAAATAAATCTTAAATGATTTAATATATTCAGAAAATGCCCTAAACTTCAATAAATCATAGAAAATCAACCGTAAGTCAGAATGAAATAATTTATATATGAAAAATTATCAGAAAAAATCAAGGAATCCATCTGTACCATTTTCATGCATGTTAGAACAACTTATAGCTGCTGTTTAGCACAAATCAATTAAATGGCATTTGAATAATCAGATATGGAGTTTGAATTTGAATCTTGTATTCAAACCAACTCCATTTAATCTGTTGCTAGTTGCATTAGCTCAAATCACAGCATATTGCCATGTCATGATCATGCATCATATTGTAGCATTGCATTGATTGTGTTCTTTCTCAGTTGCCGGTGTTTGTCCCCTCTCGATAGACGTGGTTCCGACGACGAGTTCGATGACACCGATGAAGAACTATAATATCTTCAGAAGTGCCAGGCAAGCAAAACCCCCTTGTTCATTTCGATATAATCCCACTCTCTTGCTCCTGCTCTCTTTTACTGCATTAGGACAACAACGATTCATCTGTTACTTACTGCGGTAGCTGAACCCCTTTATCCTTTGCATGACCTGTCATCCACAAGAATAGATGAAACCCACTAGCATGAGTAGGAGTTGTTTGAGCCCTGTTGTGGCTACTCATTCATGTTTGTTTGTCATGCCTGCTACTGCTTAGAGTTGAGTCGGGTCTGATTCATCGAGAATGAATCAGAGGTGTGTGAACATGTTCTATTGTGTGTGAGCAAAGAGTGTGAACACGATTTGGTAAAGGTATCGGTGGGAGGCCATGTAGGAGTACATGGTGGGTTGTCTCATTGAAGCCGTCCTTAGGAACTGAGTTCTGTGTTTGTGATCCATGATTCAGCTACTACCATGCATTGGGCCTCAAATATGACCCCGCCGACTTCTTATTCACCCTTGTCCTCTGTCCGGGGAGTTGCAAGTAGTTTTCGTGTTTGTAGTATCTTTGGAGGCCAGGCTGTGATCTTGACCGTAGGGGTGGGCTATGATGCGGTAGGCACGTGGTCGGTAAACCAGGCGCCCGATTGGTGTCACGGAACCCTGTTCACATCGTTTGGGGCTGTGAGCGAAACTTCGCCGAACTCCTCATAGATGGAACCCAAATAGGCGATAAACCTGGACTAGGGACTTGAGTGTTCAGGTAGGTTGTGGTCTACACCCACGCGGCTTTCGCTGAAGTCTGCCGAGCACATGTCGTGTGCGCACGCTAAGTGGTGGAAACATGTATGAAGAAGTACACCCCGCAGGTTAATATGATCTATTGAATAGCCGTGTCCATGAAAAGGACTTCGGGTTGCCTATAACAGTTCATAGACAAGTGAAAGTGGATACTCTAAAATACGCAAGATAAGCGTGAGTGCTATGGATGGCGTTCTCGTAGGGAGACGGAGCGGATCCATAGTGGTGTATTGATATGGTGAATATGTGGACTCGTAGCGCCACCTCAAAGAGTTACTTGCAATGTAGTTTAGGATAGCCACCGAGTCAAAGCTGGCTTTTGCTGTTAAACTCCACCATCCCTTTGTTGATAATGATGCATATGTAGCTAGTTCGATGTAAGTCTTGTGGGTACATTTGTACTCACGCTTGCCTATTTTATGTTTTTTGCAGAGACTTCAGTCTCGCTAGTAGTTCCACGTGGACTTCGACGTTAGCTTGTTACCTCAGCTACGATCTTGTGCCCTCGGCAGATCTCGTAGATAGTCGCTTCTAAGCCTTTTTCATTTGTAGATGTCTCAGACTCGCACATGTTAGCTTCCGCTTGTGCTTTGACTTGTATGTTTCAATGTTGGGTCATGAGACCCATGTTTGTAATATCTCGCTCCTCGAGCCTAATGAATAAATACTTGAGTCGAGAGTCATGTTGTGATGCCATGTTGTATTTGCACATATCGAGCATATTGTGTGTATGTTATTGAAATGCTTGGTATGTGGGATCCGACTATCTAGTTGTTTATCTTTAGTAGCCTCTCTTACGGAAATGTCTCCTAGTGTTTCCATCGAGCCATGGTAGCTTGCTACCGCTCGGAACACTTAGGCTGGCCGGCATGTGTCCTTCTTCGTTCTGTCCGTCCTTCGGGAAATGTCACGCGTTAAGTACCGGAGTCCTGCTAGCCCAGTGCTACAGCCCGGAACTTATTCGCTGATGACCGACACGTTCGATGCTGGGTCATGGATGCCTGTCCCTGTAAGTCTGTGCCACTTTGGGTTTACAACTAGCCATGTCAGCCCGGGCTCCTTATCATATGGATGCTAGCGACACTATCATATACGTGTGCCAAAAGGCGCAAACGGTCCCGGGAAAAGGTAAGGCGACACCCGTGGGAATACCGTGCGTGAGGCCGCAAAGTGATATGAGGTGTTACATGCTAGATCGATGTGGCATTGAGTCGGGGTCCTGACACAAGTATCCGGCCTTCCGCAGCTTTTTGATGTGCCCCTCCGTGACGGAGGAGACTGTCGGTGTCAAAACCGGCGGATCTCGGGTAGGGGGTCCCGAACTGTGCGTCTAGGCGGATGGTAACAGGAGACGAGGGACACAATGTTTTACCCAGGTTCGGGCCCTCTCGATGGAGGTAAAACCCTACGTCCTGCTTGATTAATATTGATGATATGGGTAGTACAAGAGTAGATCTACCACGAGATCAAGGAGGCTAAACCCTAGAAGCTAGCCTATGGTATGATTGTTTTAATGTATGTTGTCCTATGGACTAAAGCCCTCTGGTTTATATAGACACCGGAGAGGGCTAGGGTTACACAGAGTCGGTTACAATGGTAGGAGATCTACATATCCGTATTGCCAAGCTTGCCTTCCACGCCAAGGAAAGTACCATCCGGACACGAGCTGGAGTCTTCAATCTTCTATCTTCGTAGTCTTGGAGTCCGGCGGATAATGATAGTCCAGCTATCCGGACACCCCCTAGTCTAGGACTCCCTCAGTAGCCCCTGAACCGGTCTTCAATGACGATAAGTCCGGCGCGCATAATGTTCGGCATTGCAAGGCGGGTTCCTCCCTTGAATAATCCAGAGAAGATTATGAACACCTGAGGATAGTGTCCGCTCGCAAAAATAATTTCCACATTCCACCGTAGAGAGAATAAAATACACACTAGCTCAATCTGCTGACGTATTATGCGGCGTGACATCACACCGCTACCAAGCCTTTGTTTGAATCGTTTTTTACTATACCACCTCAGCATGTTTAGCGAAGCGGTTTCTTGGCACGCCCCGCCAAGCGAGATCGTGTTCCCCTTATTCCGGATTCTCATCAATACGGACGTGGGTAACCCAACCGCGCCATTGATGGTGGCGCTTGGGAGATAAGCGAGTTTTACCAGCTGGTGGGGACGATAGTTTTCGCCGCCTACATATAGGGATAAAGATCCACCTTCTCACCCACGCCTTCTTCCTCCTTTGCTTATCCATCTCCGCGACTCAAGCTCCAACGCCCAAGCTTATGATCTCGCCGACCTTCTCCGAATATGTCCGGAGCGGAGGTAATGGTTAGCCTCCACCATCAAGGAGGAGGACATCACAAAGCTGCGCGACGCCGATACCTTTCCAGCGATATCACAGATCGGCTGCCCGACGAGGGGCAGCTCATCCCTACCCCGGCCTCATGAGAGGGTCGCCTTCCTCCCCACTTCCTCCGCTGATCGGGCTTTCCGCCCATCCATTTGTCCGGGGCTCATGTTTTACTACGACCTAGATTTCCACGATCTAGCGCCGAACTTCATCCTCAACATCTTGGCGTTTATCGTCGTGTGTGAGGCCTTTCTCTGCATCCGGCCCCACTTCGGCCTGTGGCTCAAGACCTTCAACGTCAAGCCAAAGGTTGTGAAGGGCACGCAAGCGGAATGCGGAGGCGCCATGTTGGGCAAATTGCCCAACGTCCCTTGGCTTGAAGGGACCTTCGTGGACTCCGTCAAGGGGTGGCAATCGGGGTGGTTCTACATCACCGAGCCATGCAAACCCACATGGGCGGCGGCCCCCGAGTTTAGATCTGGAATCCCCACGCAGCTCACCTCCTGGAAAGAGAAGGGCTTGCAGTGGGGCAATCCGGTGGAGGTGACGCGACTCCGAGCCTGCATCAAGAAGATGGTGAGCAATAGGCTCCGGCTTGTCGACGTGGTCCAAGTCATGCTCCTCCGGCGGGTTCTCCCATGCCAAGAATGGGCATTCAATTTGTGGGAGTTCAATCCGAAACAGCACCAGGCGCTGAGTGGGCTCTTCGATCCAACATACGAAGGCGCCTGGAGGGTGCTGTTCAAGGGCGCCGAAGCCCCCGCATCCGCGACGGAAGATCGCGGATTCAGCTTGAAGTGTCCAACCGATGAGGTAAGTGATTCAATCCCATCACGGGACACTTGTGATAATTATCTTTTAATAGGATCTCATTCTGCCACTTCCTTTGACAGGAATGGATGGAGAAGGCCGAGCTGCTTATCAGCCCGGCTCCCATGCCAGAAGACCCAGTGGACGCCCGCTTAACAGGGCTGCTGGTTCCGGCACCGCACGTGGTGCCGGAGAAGAAGGCCAAGAAGGTGGCCACGGGACTCGAAGAGTTCCTCAGAATCAAAGCGCCCGACGACGACGAGGACTCCTCCCCTGAAGACGAGGAGGAGGAGTATTCTCTCTCGGAGGAGGGAGAGAAGAAGAGGAAGGCTTCCCCAATCGGGGAGGCCGAAGGGTCCAAGAGGGGGAGAACTATCCCCCCGGATAGTTTCGCCAACATCAACGTTGGCGAGGATGAGTGGCCTCCAAGGGCCAGGCGTCCGGCAAGATCGTAAGTATCCGGATTCTTTATGTGTAATTTCTTTTACGTCGCGTAGTGTCCTTCTAATGCCGCGTTCTATCCGTAGTCCAGCCGATGATGATCTTCCCGCTTCATCGAGCGGGTCATTGGCCTCGTCGGATGTGAATTCCATCCCGACTGCCTCTACCCCACGAGCCGACGAGGACGCCGAGGTGGGTTCCCAGAGAGGGACCCATCAGGAGGAGGCTCCGGAGGCGCCGTCAGGCAGCCTCCCGGACTTCGTGCCGGACTCTACATCGGAACCCGCAATGGTTCCATAGTCCGGCAAGCGGCCCCTTCGAAAGAAGGGCAGGACCATGACGCCGGCGGCCTCCGTCCAACCGGGGGCGCCGGATAACCTGTTGGAGGCGCTTAAAGGCGCTTCCATCGAGGAAGAACACCGCACTATCATGAGTGCGGTGATGTAGAAGGTTCAGCTCGCTAAGAGCGGGCTGACCGAAGCCTACAGCAGCCTTTTAACAGGCTTTGAGGTAAGAAGTTAAAAATTATGTAATGTAATACCGCATAGACAGTAGCCCCTGATGCTTAGTTCGGTGTTCGGAAAGAAAAGCCGGACTGAGGATCTAACAAAATATACGCAGGGTTGCCTAAAATATGTCAATATGGGTTTGCAGGCTGCGCTGCTGACCTCTGCCGCTCTAACGGCGGAGGTCGACGTGCTGAAGAAGGATCTCGAGCGGTCTGAGCAAGAGCTCGGCCATGCAAATAAGCAGCTCGAGGAGAAAGAAGGTGAATAACACCTCTTTGAATAAGTACCTTACAGAAAAGGATTTTGGTTGCAAATAAAATTAACAAGGATAATATGTGTATTGCAGGGCCACTAACGAGGTGGCATCCCTGAAGGATGCTGTGTCCGCGGCCGAACGCAGTGCGGCCGCGGAACAGGCTGAGCGAGAAAAGCAAGAGGCACGGGTGGCGGAAGTTCGGCAAGAGCTCCAAGCTCTCATGGAAAAACATGAGAGTTTGGAGCGTGACTCCAAGACTCGAGAGTCCGAGCTTGCCTCGGCTCTCGAAAGTGCCAAGTCTGCCAAGGCCAAGGCCCAGAAGGCCCTTCAGGAAGTTGAGGACATAAAGAAGATAGCGGGGGGTAAGGCGTTTTTCATGCAAAGCAGGCATGTTAATGTGAATTACCGCATACTTACCCGAATTCGGAGCTCTCCAGGGGCGTTTGCAGATCTGCCGCATAGTGCGTCTGATGCCGCCGCATTCTATCGTGGCGAGGAGAGGAGCTCGACGGAGATGGTCTTGGTCTCAAGACGCTGAGGCCGCCATCCGGTGCCCCAAGCGATCACCAAGCAGCTGGTCGACTCCACAAGGTAGCCGAGGAGGCCATGAAGGGCCTCATAGTCCGGTGTGGCTGGACATGCCATGCCCGAAGCTACTTTGGCCTTCAGCGGCGGTTGTTGGATGCATGCCCTGTGCTGGATGTGATCAAGCGCTCACTTTGTATTGAAGGCGCTGTCGGGCCCTTGCCCGCATAAAGGTGCAATGGGCAAACTGGATGCGAGAAGCTTCACGGATCCCGCCGCCGCAAGGAGCATCGCACGCCGAGCGGTATTATAAAGTTGTCTGAAGGGAGCTCGCGATATTGCAGATGAGTGCTCCCGAGATGTAATTTTGAGTGAACTCGCTGTGTATTTATCTCTGGCGCTGAAAACTTCGTTCATATGCGCCATGAGCAACGCTTGTTTAATTTAAAATATTACCTTCAGGCGGCCGCTTGTAAAATCTCGAGAGATGGCAAGTCGTTATTTCAGCCCCAAGCCACAAGTGCTTTGGGGTGTTCGGGATAAACATGAGCGCTCTTGTTCCCATTTTTGGGTCCATCTAGGGAGGCGCTCAACACAACGAACAAGGCAACCGGACTTATAATGCTTGAACACTCTCACTTAGCCATAGAATTCTATAATTTTAAATTTCGGCGAAGCCCCTGGTATTCGGAAGACCGAATCCAGGGGGCTATCCACGCCTTTCGTGGGACATTATCCGGAACTTTGCTCGAAGCGGCGTGAGTCTTTAAGGACCCGAAAAACCTCTCGAACAGCGACCAGTCTCTCGCCTTATCATGCCGGTCAGTTTTAGCTTTCTCCACTGAGGTGTTAACCCGGCTAAACCGGGGCGCAATCGCAGTGGTTCTCCCAGTGCCACCTTAGCCGACAGAACGGAACGTAAGACACCAAAACGTGGGAGCCGGGCAAACCCAACTATTGACCCAAGACATGATTCGGAGCTGATTCATATAATGCTATAAGTTCGGGGTGCCGCACTTGTGAAAGTGTTCGGACTTTATCACACCATAATTTGGGGAATCAGAAGCCCCTGGCGTATTCGGCCATACCAAAATATACGGGTGCAAGATGTCATGTAATGAACATATATATAAAAGATAATGCAATTGTAATAGAAAGGTGCTGCATTATTTATTAAAGAAAGTCTGCTAGTAGAGCGGACTGATACAAATAGTGCGGTAAGCAAGTGATTTGGACTAAATAAACATGTCCCCCTCCAGGGATGAGCTGCAGACTTGGTGTATATAATCGAATTTAATGCTCGTAATTGAGACCACCTGAATGTTCGTCGCGGCCCTCTTTAGTCCCTGACTATTGCATCATGAGTTCGGCAGGATCGCCACCGGACAGGGCTTCTATTTAATGGAGTCCTGTGTACACAAAGTAGTAAAGTGAAAAAAGAAAAGAAGGGGGGCACACTTGCAGCCCTCGTGTGGTCGAGCCGCACTGGGGTCATGTGTGGTGCCCCTTCCCCGCGCCCATGGTATCTCCAAAGCGTAATGATGTACGCGGAGTGTTATTTTTGCGATCATGCGAGGCGAGGGTTGGGGCCGCATTGCTACGCTGCGTGCTCGATCGCGCCAGTGGTCTTGGTTGGCATTGCTCCGGCGCTGCTTTGCTGTGTCCGCTTTTTAACCACCGGACTTGAGAATTGCCTTAGAAGGCTGCTCAGATTTCCGCCGAGAGCATTGTGTGTTCCTCCGCTCGATGGAGCGTTCGTATTTCCATTGACCGTGATGACTCCACGAGGGCCTGGCATCTTGAGCTTTAGGTATGCATAATGCAGCACGCGCTGAATTTTGCAAACGCTGTACGCTCGAAAGCAGAGCGTGATAGCCATCGCAAACGGGACTATGTCAAGATTAACTCTTCGCCCGAAATTATCCGGGATCCAAGACCACTTCTAGTGTGATCGAGCCTGCATAGTTGGCTTCCACTCTGGGATGACACCTTTAAAGGTTGTCTTTGTAGGTTTAATCCTTGATGGGTCTATGCCCATTTTATGACCGTATCACGATAAAGAAGCTTCAGGCTACTGCCGCCGTCCATCAGGACTCTTGTGAGGTGAAATCCATCGACGATTGGGTCTAAGCCATGGCGTATGCTGGTCGGATGGTCTCTTCGATCGAAAGTGATCGGACAAGAGGACCATGGATTGAACTTTGGGGCGACTGGCTCCATCGCATAGACGTCCTTGAGTGCGCGTTTCCTCTCCCTCTTGGGTATGTGGGTCGCAGATATCATATTCACCGTCCGCACTTGTGGGGAAACCCTTCGTCCTCTGCTGTTGGCGGTCGGGTCTCTTCCTCGCCGTCATTGTTTAGCCCCTTGTCATTGTTTTCGCAATTAACTTGTCGCCTGCTTGAACACCCAGCAATCTCTATTGGTGTGGTTAGCTGGCTTTTCGAGGTGCCATGTATCCGCATAAGCGGTCGAGTATTCGGTCCAGATTGGACGGACCCGGAGTAGTTCTTTTGAATGGCTTCTTCCACGACCAGGTTTAGAGCCTCGAATCGGCATTGACCGCCGATCCTCCTTATCGCCACCGCACGCGCACTTGTTTTTGTTTCGACGTGACTCGCCGTTGTTGTCCTTTGTATCCGGACTGCCAGAATTTTTACGGAGGTTGTTGCTACGGGCTAGCTAGCTGTCCTCTCCGCGCAAAAGCGGTCATTAACGATGTGAGGGCTGCCATGGATTTCGGCTTTTCCTGCCCCTGTGCCGGGCTAGCCATTCGTCCCGGATGTTATGTTTGAAGGCTGCAAGGGCCTCGCATCCGGACGGTCGACGATTTGGTTTTTCTTTGTCAAGAACCGTGTCCGTAATTGTCCGGCCGATTCGTCTGCTGCTGAATGATGTGGCTTAGGTCATCGGCGCGGTGGTCGCTTTACACGTGCCTCGAAGTTGTCGAGGAATGCGGCTTCGTGTCTTCCCAGCACCCAATTGACTCTGCGGGCAAGCTATTTAGCCAATGCCGAGCTGGTCCTTTAAGCTTGAGTGGGAGGTACTTGATGGCATGGAGATCATCACCGCAGGCCATATGAATGTGGAGAAGATAGTCTTGATCCAAACCGCTGGGTCTGTTGTGCCATCATAAGATTCGATGTTTACGGGTTTAAACCCTTCGGGATCGATGATCCATTACTTCGTCGATGAAGCATAGAGGTGTCTGGCGCCTCAGATTGAGCGATATCGCGACGCAGCTCGAGAGAGCGCTGTGTCTGTGTTCGGCCCGCCGGGTTATTGTGTCCGTGCGACGGTATTCGCTCGTGGGTCGAGGGCGCCCACGTGATCCGTAGATGGATCTGGATTGTCTTGCCTTGTCCTCCAATATGTCTCGCAAGTCCGCGCGTTCCTCTGGCTTGCCGTACTTTTGGAGCGATGCCGGGTACGGTCTTGGTGGGGGCTGGATGCCTCTCGTCATGACCACGGGTGGTCGGTCACCATATCGCTCACTGGTGATGAAGGTATGTATGCTTCCTCCTCTAATCGGGGAGCAGCTTGCTTCTTGGGTAACTTTTGAGGGCGCTCGAAGTTTATACTCTTCGCCGCGAGGACTTCGGTCCATCGATCGCCGGCAGGTCTTGATCAGCTTGGAGCTGCTGCTGCTTTTTCTTTAGGCTGTTTGCCGTGGCGATAAGCCTGCGCTTGAAGCGCTCTTGTTCGACGGGATCCTCAGGTACGACGAATTCATCATCGTTGAGGCTTGCTTCGTCTTTAGAGGGAGGCATATAGTTATCATCCTCCACCCTTCGCCCCGCCGCCTCTCGTGGGGCTTGCTTCCATCCTCCTGCGCCGAGTCTTGCCGAGGGGATTGTCTTCGCACTCTCCGGAGTGTTATTATCTCTGTGCGGAATCTCCATTCTTGCTGTGGCGAGATTTAGAGCAGCGCCCCGACGCCGTCGGCGTTTGGGCTGCTTCTTTAGAGAATCTGCCTCCGCTGCTTCTTCGCCATCCCCATCTTTTGGGGTGTCCACCATGTATATGTCGTATGACGAGGTGGTCTTCCAGTGCCCTGTAGGCGCTGGTTCCTGTTCGTCTCCGGCATCGTCGTCCATAGCGTCGATGTCATCGGAGTCGTAGTCTAGCATGTCGGTTAGATCCTCGATAGTGGCTACAAAGTGGGTGGTGGGTGGGCTTTGAATTTCTTCGTCGTCCGAACCCCAACCATCCTGGCCATAGTCCGGCCAGGACTCTCCTGATAACGAGAGGTGCTTTAGTGAATTCAGGATATCGCCCAAAGGCGAGTACTGAAAGATGTCCGCGGCGGTGAATTCCATAACCGGCGCCCAATCCGGATCGATTGATGGGGGCACGGGAGGTCCGGAGTCCGGCGAGGAGTCCAGCGCCTCGGAATCACGAGTTTCGCAGGGGACAAGGTCAGTGTTTGGCTCCATCGCCGTGGATGTTGAAGCCCCCAGGGCGGCGTCTATCCACCGGCCCTCGATATGGGCGATCGGCTCCGGGCTAATGGCCGGAGCGGATCCGGGTGCGGCCACCAGAGCACTGTTCGGTGGTAGAGCTAGATCATGCCCGTCGTCACAGTGTGGCGCGCTTGGCTGTGGCTCGGGTCCGTCGAAGATCAACTCTCCGCGGACATCGGCCGTGAAGTTTAAGCTTCGAATCGACTGACGGCGGGCGTAGCTTGATCTGCTCCGGATGGCCAAGAGAATTGGCCCGCAGTCGAAGCCGCCCGAATCTGAAGATCTGTCCGGGAGAAAAGTCTCACCTGGACAGCGTCGCTGGTTGAAGATGCCATCAAGCCTATCGGTGATGGCACGAGGAACTCTCAATGAAAGCACCAATGTCGGTGTCAAAACCGCGGATCTCGGGTAGGGGGTCCCGGCTGTGCGTCTAGGCAGATGGTAACAGGAGGCGAGGGACACAATGTTTACCCAGTTGGGCCCTCTCGATGGAGGTAAAACCCTCGTCCTTCTTGATTAATATTGATGATATGGGTAGTACAAGAGTAGATCTACCACGAGATCAAGGAGGCTAAACCCTAGAAGCTAGCCTATGGTATGATTGTTGTAATGTATGTTGTCCCACGGACTAAAGCCCTCCGGTTTATATAGACACCGGAGAGGGCTAGGGTTACAGTCGGTTACAATGGTAGGAGATCTACATATCCGTATTGCCAAGCTTGCCTTCCACGCCAAGGAAAGTACCATCCGGACACGAGCCGGAGTCTTCAATCTTCTATCTTCGTAGTCCTGGAGTCCGGCGGATAATGATAGTCCGGCTGTCCGGACACCCCCTAGTCCAGGACTCCCTCAGAGACCATCCACTTGCCTCCCCCTCCGGACATGGCTGGGGAAGGTTGAGGCGAGATGTGCGGACTTGGGAGTTGGAGCTCGAGTGCGCGGAAATGGATGAGCGAAGGAGGAAGAAGGCTTGTGTGAAAAGGTGGATCCTTATCCCCTTATATGGGAGGACGAAGCTATGCGTCCCCACCAGCCTGGTAAAACTCGCTTATCTCCCAAGCGCCATAATCAATGGCGTGGTTGGGTTACCCACGCCCGTATTGATGAGAATCCCGGAATAAGGGGACATGATCTCTGCTTTGACAAGACGTGCCAAGGAAACCGCCTCACTAAACGCTACCGAGGAGGGACAAGAAAACGATTCAAATAAAGGCTTGGCGTGGTGTGATGTCATGCCACGGAATACGTCCACAGATTGAATTTGTGTAAATATTATTCTCTCTACGGTGGTATGTGGAACTTATTTTGCAGAGCGGACACTATCCTTGTGTTCAAAATCTTCTATGAAGTATTCGAGGAGGAACCCGCCTTGCAATGCCGAAGACAATATGCGCTACGGACTCGTCGTCATTGAAGCCTGGTTCGAGGGCTACCGAGGAGTCCTGGATTAGGGGTGTCCGGATGGCGGACTATAGCCTTTGGCGGACTCTGGACTATGAAGATACAAGATTGAAGGCTTCGCCCCGTGTCGGATGGGACTTTCCTTGGCGTGGAAGGCAAGCTTGGCGATACAGATATGTAGATCTCCTACCATTGTAACCGACTCTGTAACCCAAACCCTCTTTGGTGCCTATATAAACCGGAGGGTTTTAGTCCAGAGGACTAACAACAATCATACCATAGGCTAGCTTCTAGTGTTTAGCCTCTCTGATCTCGTGGTAGATCTACTCTTGTACTACCCATATCATCAATATTAATCAAGCAGGAGTAGGGTTTTACCTCCATCGAGAGGGCCCGAACCTGGGTAAAAACATCGTGTCTCTTGTCTCCTGTTACCATCCGCCTAGACGCAAAGTTCGGGACCCCCTACCCGAGATCCGCCGGTTTTGACACCGACAGGAAGCGTTATGTAGCGCAGTTGATGTACTTGAACGTCTTCGCGATCCAACCGATCAAGTACCGAATGCACGGCACCTCCACGATCTGCACACGTTCAGCTCGGTGACGTCCCTTGAACTCTAGATCCAGCTGAGGCCGAGGGAGAGTTCCGTCAGCATGACGGCGTGGTGACGGTGATGATGAAGTTACCATCGCAGGGCTTTGCCTAAGCACTGCGACGATATGACCGAGGTGGAAACTGTGGAGGGGGGCACCGCACACGGCTAAAGATCAACCTGTGTGTCTATGGGGTGCCCCCTCCCCCGTATATAAAGGAGGAGAGGAGGAGGCCAGCCGTCCACAAGGGGCGCGCCCAAGGGGGGAGTGCTACTCCAAGTAGGAGTAGGTTTCCCCCTTTCCTAGTCCAACTAGGAGGAGAAGGAAGGAGAGGGAGAGGGAGAGGGAAAGAGGGGTCGTTCCCCCTCCCCTTGTCCTATTCGGACTCCTCTTGGGTGGGTGCGCCACCTCCTGGTGCGGCCCTCTCTCCCCTATAGGCCCACTAAGGCCCATTACTTCCCGCGGGGGAAGGGGGGTTCCGGTAACCCTCCGCCACTCCGGTATTATCCGAAACTTCTTCGGAACACTTCCGGTGTCCGAACATAGCTGTCCAATATATCAATCTTTATGTCTTGATCGTTTAGAGACTCCTCGTCATGTCCGTGATCTCATCCAGGACTCCGAACAAACTTCGGTACATCAAATCACATAAACTCATAATACCAATCATCATCGAACGTTAAGCGTGCGGACCCTACGGGTTCGAGAACTATGTAGACATGACCGAGACACGTCTCTGAATAATAACCAATAGCGGAACCTGGATGCTCATATTGGTTCCTACATTTCTACGAAGATCTTTATCGGTCAAACCGCATAACAACATACGTTGTTCCCTTTGTTATCGGTATGTTACTTGCCTGAGATTCGATCGTCGGTATCATCATACCTAGTTCAATCTCGTTACAGGCAAGTCTCTTTACTCGTTCCGTAATACTTCATCCCACAACTAACTCATTAGTTACAATGCTTTCAAGGCTTATAGTGATGAGTATTACGGAGAGGGCCCAGAGATACCTCTCCGAAGCACGGAGTGGCAAATACTAATCTCGATCTATGCCAACCCAACAAACACCTTCGAAGACACCTGTAGAGCACCTTTATAATCACCCATTTACTTAGTGACGTTTGGTAGCACACAAAGTGTTCCTCCGGTATTTGGGAGTTGCATAATCTCATAGTCTGAGGAACTTGTATAAGTCATGAAGAAAGCAGTAGCAATGAAACTGTAGCGATCATAATGCTAACCTAACGGATGGGTCATGTCCATCACATCATTCTCCTAATGATGTGATCTCGTTCATCAAATGACAACACATGTCTATGGTTAGGAAACATAACCATCTTTGATTAACGAGCTAGTCAAGTAGAGGCATGCTAGGGACAATATGTTTTGTCTATGTATTCTAGCATGAATAATAAACATTTATCATGAAATAAGGAAATAAATATTAACTTTATTATTGCCTCTAGGGCATATTTCCTTCAGTTCCCCACTTGCACTAGAGTCAATAATCTGGATCACATAGTAATGATTCTAACACCCATGGAGCTTTGGTGATGATCATGTTTTGCTCGTGGAAGAGGCTTAGTCAATGGGTGTGCAACATTCAGATCCGTATGTATCTTGCAAATCTCTATGTCCCCTTCCGACACTTGATGACGGATGGATTGAAGCATCTCTTGATGTTCTTGGTTCTCTTGTGAAATCTGTATTCCTTTGCCAAGGCAATTGCACCAGTATTGTCACAAACGATTTTCATTGGCCCCGATGCACTAGGTATGACACCTAGATCGGATATGAACTCCTTCATGTAAACTCCTTCATTTGCTGCTTTTGAAGCAACAATGTACTCCGCTTCACACGTAGATCCCGCCACGACGCTGTGCTTGGAGCTGCACCAACTGACAGCTCCTCCATTCAATAAAAATACATATCCAGTTTACAACTTAGAGTCATCCGGATCAGTGTCAAAGCTTGCATCGACGTAACCGTTTACGACGAGCTCTTTTCCACCTCCATAAACAAGAAACATATCCTTAGTCCTTTTCAGGTATTTCAGGATGTTTTTGACCACTATCTAGTGCTCCACTCTGGGATTACTTTGGTACCTCCCTGCTATGCTTATAGCAAGGCACACATCAGGTCTGGTACACAACATTGCATACATGATAGAACCTATGGCTGAAGCATAGGGAATGACTTCCATTTTCTCTCTATCTTCTGCAGTGGTTGGGCATTGAGTCCGACTCAACTTCACACCTTGTAAAACAGGTAAGAACCCTTTCTTTAACTGATCCATTTTGAACTTCTTCAAAACTTTATCAAGGTATGTGCTTTGTGAAAGTCCAATTAAGCGTCTTGATCAATCTCTATAGATCTTGATGCCCAATATGTAAGCAGCTTCTCCGAGGTCTTTCATAGAATAACTCTTATCCAGGTATCCCTTTATGTTAGCCAGAAATTCTATATCATTTCCAATCAACAATATGTCATCTACATATAATATCAGAAATGCTACTGGGCTCCCACTCACTTTCTTGTAAATACAGGCTTCTCCAAAAGTCTGTGTAAAACCGTATGCTTTGATCACACTATCAAAGTGTTTATTCCAACTCCGAGAGGCTTGCACCATTCCATAAATAGATCGCTGGAGCTTGCACACTTTGTTAGCACCTTTTGGATCGAGAAAACCTTCTGGTTGCATCATATACAACTCTTCTTCCATATATCCATTCAGGAATGCAATTTTGACATCCATTTTCCAAATTTCATAATCATAAAATGCAGCAATTGCTAACATGATTCAGACAGACTTAAGCATCACTACGGGTGAGAAAGTCTCATCGTAGTCAACTCCTTGAACTTGTTGAAAACCTTTCGCAACAAGTCGAGCTTTGTAAACAGTAACATTATCGTCTGCGTTGGTCTTCTTCTTAAAAATTCATTTATTTTCTATGGATTGTCGATCATCGGGCAAGTCCACCAAAGTCCACACTTTGTTCTCATACATGGATCCCATCTCAGATTTCATGGCCTCAAGCCATTTCACGGAATCTGGGCTCATCATCGCTTCCTCATAGTTCGTAGGTTCATCATGGTTTAGTAACACAACTTCCATAACAGGATTACTGTACCACTCTGGTGTGGATCTTACTCTAGAAGACCTGCAAGGTTCGGTAGTAACTTGATCTGAAGCTTCATGATCATCATCATTAGCTTCCTCACTAATTGGTGTAGGAATCACGGGAACTGATTTCTGTGATGAACTACTTTCCAATTAGGGAGAAGGTATAATTACCTCCTCAAGTTCTACTTTCCTCCCACTCGCTTCTTTTGAGAGAAAATCCTTCTCTAGAAAGGATCCATTCTTAGCAACAAAGATTTTGCCTTTGGATCTGTGATAGAAAGTGTACCCAGCAGTTTCCTTTGGGTATCCTATGAAGATGCACTTCTCCGATTTGGGTTCGAGCTTATCAGGTTGAAGCTTTTTCGCATAAGCATCGCAGGCCGAAACTTTAAGAAGCGACAACTTTGGTTTCTTGTCAAACCATAGTTCATAAGGCGTCGTCTCAACGGATTTTGATGGTGCCCTATTTAAAGTGAATGCAGCCGTCTCTAAAGCATAACCCCAAAACGATAGCGGTAAATCAGTAAGAGACATCATAGATTGCACCATATCCAATAAAGTATGGTTACGAAGTTCGGACACACCATTTCGCTATGGTGTTCCAGGTGGCGTTAGTTGTGAAACTATCCCATGTTGTTTCAAATGAAGACCAAACTCGTAACTCAAATATTCTCCTCCATGATCAGATCGTACAAACTTTATTATCTTTTTACGATGATTTTCCACTTCACTCTAAAATTCTTTTAACTTTTCAAATGTTTCAGACTTATGTTTCATCAAGTAGATATAACCATATATGCTCAAATCATCTGTGAAGGTAAGAAAATAACGATACCCGCCATGAGCCTCAATACTCATTGTACCGCATACATGAGTATGTATTATTTCGAATAAGTCAGTAGCTCGTTCCATTGTTCCGGAGAACGGAGTTTTAGTCATCTTGCCCATAAGGCACGGTTCGCAAGCACCAAGTGATTCATAATCAAGTGATTCCAAAAGTCCATCAGCATGGAGTTTCTTCATGCGCTTTACACCGATATGACCCAAACGGCAGTGCCACAAATAAGTTGCACTATCATTATCAACTTTGCATCTTTTGGCTTCAATATTATGAATATGTGTATCATCACTATCGAGATTCAACAAAAATAGACCACTCATCAAGGGTGCATGACCAAAAATATATTACTCATATAAATAGAACAACAATTATTCTCTGATTTAAATGAATAACCGTCTCGCATCAAACAAGATCCATATATAATGTTCATGCTCAACGCTGGCACCAAATAACAATTATTCAGGTCTAAAACTAATCCCGATGGTAGATGTAGAGGTAGCGTGCCTACGGCGATCACATCGACCCTGGAACCATTTCCCACACGCATCGTCACCTCGTCCTTAGCCAATCTTCGTTTAATCCATAACCCCTGTTTCGACTTGGAAATATGAGCAACAGAACCAGTATCAAATACCCAGGCGCTACTACGAGCATTAGTAAGGTACACATCAATAACATGTATATCAAATATACCTTTCACTTTGCCATCCTTACTAGCCGCCAAATACTTGGGGCAGTTCCGCTTCCAATGACCAGTCCCTTTGCAGTAGAAGCACTCAGTCTCAGGCTTAGGTCCAGACTTGGGTTTCTTCTCTTGAGGAACAACCTTTTTGCCATTCTTCTTGAAGTTCCCCTTCTTCCCTTTGCCCTTTTTTCTTGAAACTAGTGGTCTTGTTGACCATCAACACTTGATGCTCCTTTTTGATTTCTGCCTCCGCAGCCATTAGAATCGCGAAGAGCTCGGGAATAGTCTTGTTCATCCCTTGCATATTATAGTTCATCACGAAGCCTTTGTAGCTTGGTGGCAGTGATTGAAGAACTCTGTCAATGACACTATCATCAGGAAGATTAACTCCCAGTTGAGTCAAGTGGTTATGGTACCTAGACATTCTGAGTATGTGTTCACATATAGAACTATTCTCCTCCATTTTGTAGCTGTAGAACTTTTTGGAGACTTCATAGCTCTCAACTCGGGAATTTGCTTGAAATATTAACTTCAACTCCTGGAACATCTCATATGCTCCATGATGTTCAAAACATCTTTGAAGTCCCGATTCTAAGCCGTAAAGCATGGCACACTGAACTATCGAGTAGTAATCAGCTTTGCTCTGCCAGAGGTTCTTAACGTCATCAGTAGCATATGCAGCAGGCCTGGCACACAACGGTGCTTCCAGGACGTAATTCTTCTGTGCAGCAATGAGGATAATCCTCAAGTTACGGGCCCAGCCCGTGTAGTTGCTGCCATCATCTTCCAACTTAGCTTTCTCTAGGAACGCATTAAAATTCAAAGGAAGGGTAGCACGGGCCATTGATCTACAATAACATAGACATGCAAAATAACTATCAGGACTAAGTTTATGATAAATTAAAGTTCAATTGATCATATTACTCAAGAACTCCCTGATACGTCTCCAACGTATCTATAATTTTTGATTGATCCATGCTACTTTATCTACTGTTTTGGGCAATATTGGGATTTATTTTCCACTTTTATATTATTTTTGGGACTAACCTATTAACCGGAGGCCCAGCCCAGATTTGCTATTTTATGCCTATTTCAGTGTTTCGAGGAAAAGGAATATCAAACGGAGTCAAAATGGAACGAAATCAACTGGAGAAGTTATTTTTGGGAGGAAACCCACCTGATGGACTTGGACCCCACGTTAGAAGATACGGGAGGTGCTCACGAGGGTGCCCCCCGGGCATGCCCTCTGCCTCGTGGGGCCCCCGTAGCTCCACCGACGTACTCCTTTCACCAATATATACTCACGTACCCTAAAACTTCTAGAACAGAAGATAGATCGGGAGTTCCGCCGCCGAAAGCCTCTGTAGCCACCAAAAACCTCTCGGGAACATGTTTCGGCGCCCTGCCAGAGGGGGGATCCCATCACCGGTGGTCATCTTCATCATCCCGGCGCTATCCATGACGAGGAGGGAGTAGTTCACCCTCGGGCTGAGGGTATGTACCAGTAGCTATGTGTTTGATCTCTCTATCTCTCTCTCTCTCTCTCTCGTGTTCTCTCTCGTGTTCCCTCTGGCACGATCTTGATGTATCCCGAGCTTTGCTATTGTAGTTGGATCTTATGATGTTTCTCCCCCTCTACTCTCTTGTGATGAATTGAGTTTCCCCTTTGAAGTTATCTTATCGGATTGAGTCTTTTATGAGAACACTTGATGTATGTCTTGCCGTGATTATCTGTGGTGACAATGGGATATCATGTGCCACTTGATGTATGTTTTGGTGATCAACTTGCGGGTTTCGTGACATTGGGAACCTATGCATAGGGGTTGGCACACGTTCTTGACTCCCCGATAGAAACTTTGGGGCACTCTTTGAAGTACTTTTATGTTGGTTGGATGAATTCGAGATTGTGTGATGCATATCGTATAATCATGCCCACGGATACTTGAGGTGACAATGGAGTATCTAGGTGACATTAGGTTTTTGGTTGATTTGTATCTTAAGGTGTTATTCTAGTATGAACTCTTTTATAGATCGATCCGAAAGAATAATTTTGAGGTGGTTTCGTACCCTACCATAATCTCTACGTTTGTTGTCCGCTATTAGTGGCTTTGGAGTGACTCTTTGTTGCATGTTGATGGCTTGTTATATGATATATCTATGTTATTATTGTTGAGAGAACTTGCACTAGTGAAAGTATGAACCCTAGGCCTTGTTTCCTATCATTGCAATACCGTTTACGCTCACTTTTACCATTAGTTACCTTGCTGTTTTTATTATTTCAGATTACAAAAACCTATATCTAGTATCTATTTTGCACTTGTATCACCATCTCTTCGCCGAACTAGTGCACCTATACAATTTACCATTGTATTGGGTGTGTTGGGGACACAAGAGACTCTTTGTTATTTGGTTGCAGGGTTGTTTGAGAGAGACCATCTTCATCCTACGCCTCCCATGGATTGATAAACCTTAGGTCATCCACTTGAGGGAAATTTGCTACTGTCCTACAAACCTGTGCACTTGCAGGCGCAATAACGTCTACAAGAAGAAGGTTGTGTAGTAGACATCACTCCCACTTAGATAGACATCCCTCTAGTCATCTAAATGATCATGTGATCCAAATCAACTAAACCATGTCCGATCATCACGTGAGATGGAGTAGTTTTCAATGGTGAACATCACTATGTTGATCATATCTACTATATGATTCACGTTTGACCTTTCGGTCTTAGTGTTTCGAGGCCATATCTGCATATGCTAGGCTCATCAAGTTTAACCCGAGTATTCTACGTGTGCAAAACTGGCTTGCACCCGTTGTACGTGAACGTAGAGCTTATCACACCCGATCATCACGTGGTGTCTCGCACGATTTAACTGTAGCAACGGTGCATACTGTGGAGAACACTTATACCTTGAAATTTAGTAAGGGATCATCTTATAATGCTACCGCCGTACTAAGCAAAATAATATGCATAAAAGATAAATATCACATGCAATCAAAATATGTGACATGATATGGCCATCATCATCTTGTGCTCATGATCTGCATCACTGAAGCATCGTCATGATCTCCATCACCGAAGCATCGTCATGATCTCCATCATCACCGGTGCGACACCATGATCTCCATCGTAGCATTGTTGTCATCTCGCCAACTATTGTTACTACGATTATCGCTACCTCTTAGTGATGAAGTAAAACAATTACATGGCGATTGCATACAATAAAGCGACAACCATATGGCTCCTGCCAGTTGCCGACAACTCTGTTACAAAACATGATCATCTCATACAACAATTTATATCACATTGCTACCTCTTGAGCACTGCGTTGGTTTTCCCTTGAAGAGGAAAGGGTGATGCAGCAAAGTAGCGTAAGTATTTCCCTCAGTTTTTGAGAACCAAGGTATCAATCTAGTAGGAGGCTCCTCAAAAGTCCCATGCACCTACACAAACAAACAAGAACCTCACAATCAACGCGATAAAGGGGTTATCAATCCCTTCACGGTAACTTGCGAAAGTGAGATTTGATAGAGATAATAAGATAAGATAAATATTTTTGGTATTTTTATGATATAGATTGGAAAGTAAAGATGCAAATAAAAGTAGATGGAAAACTTATATGATAAAAGATAGACCCGGGGGCCATAGGTTTCACTAGCGGCTTCTCTCAAGATAGCATAAGTATTACGGTGGGTGAACAAATTACTGTCGAGCAATTGATAGAAAAGTGCATAGTTATGAGATTATCTATGCATGATCATGTATATAGGCATCACGTCCACAACAAGTAGATCGAAATGATTCTGCATCTACTACTATTACTCCACACATTGACCGACTCCTGCCTGCATCTAGAGTATTAAGTTCATGAAGAACAGAGTAACGCATTAAGTAAGATGACATGATGTAGAGGGATAAACTCATGCAATATGATATAAAGCCCATTTTCTTATCCTCGATGGCAACCATACAATACGTCCCTTGCTGCCCCTATTGTCACTGGGAAAGGACACCGCAAGATTGAACCCAAAGCTAAGTGAGGGAGTCCTGGACTAGGGGGTGTCCGGATAGCCGGACTATCATCGTCAGCCGGACTCCAAGACTATGAAGATACAAGATTGAAGACTTCGTCCCATGTCCAGATGGGACTTTCCTTGGCGTGGAAGGCAAGCTTGGCAATACGGATATGTAGATCTCCTACCATTGTAACCGACTCTGTGTAACCCTAGCCGTCCCCGGTGTCTATATAAACCAGAGGGTTTTAGTCCGTAGGACAACAACCATTACAACAATCATACCATAGGCTAGCTTCTAGGGTTTAGCCTCCTTGATCTCGTGGTAGATCCACTCTTGTACTACCCATATCATCAATATCAATCAAGCGGAGTAGGGTTTTACCTCCATCGAGAGGGCCCGAACACAGGTAAAAACATCGTGTCCCTTGTCTCCTGTTACCATCCGCCTAGACGCACAGTTCGGGACCCCCTACCCGAGATCCGCCGGTTTTGACACCGACATTGGTGTTTTCATTGAGAGTTCCTCTGTGTCGTCACCGATAGGCTTGATGGCTTCTGCAATCAACAACACCGTCCAGGGTGAGACTTTCCTCCCCGGACAGATCTTCGTGTTCAGCGGCTTTGCACTGCGGGCCAATTCACTTGGCCATCTGGAGCAGATCGAAAGCAACGCCCCTGGCCATCAGGTCAGGTTTGGAAGCCTAAACTTCACGGCCGACATCCGTGGAGACTTGATCTTCGACGGATTTGGGCCACAGCCAAGCATGCCGCGCTGTCACGATGGGCATGATTTAGCTCTACCGCCGGACAGTGCCCTGGAGGCCGCACACAAGTACGCTCTAACCCATAGTTTGGAGCAGACCGCGCAGATCGAGGATAGGTGGCTGGACACCGCCTCGGGAGCTGCAACTTCCACGGTGATGGAGCCGAACACTGACCCCGTCCCTTATAAAGCTCGTGACTCCGAGGTGCCGGACTCCCTGCCAGACTCCGAGCCTCCTGCGCCCCTGCCAATCGAATCCGATTGGGCGCCGATCATGGAGTTCACCGCCGCGGACATCTTTCAGCACTCACCCTTTGACGACATCCTAAATTCGCTAAAGCATCTCTCGTTATCGGGAGAGCCCTGGCCGGACTGCGGTCATAATGGTTGGGATGCGGACGACGAAGAGATTCAAAGCCCACCCACCACCCACTTTGTAGCCACTGTCGACGATCTAACCGACATGCTAGACTACGACTCCGAAGACATCGACGGTATGGTCGACGATGCCGGAGATGATCAAGAACCAGCGCCTACAGGACACTGGAAGACCACCTCGTCATACGACATATACATGGTGGACACCCCAAAGGATGGGGACGACGAAGAAGCAGCGGAGGCAGATTCTTCTAAGAAACAGCCCAAGCACCGACATCAGCGGCGCCGCTCTAAATCCCGCCACAGTAAGAATGGAGATTCCGCACGGAGATAATAACACCCCGAGAGTGTCAAGACAACCCTCTAGCAAGATTCAGACAGAGGATGGGGATGCAGCCCTCGAGAGAGCGGCGCACGAGGAGGATGACAACCACATGCCTTCCTCCGGAGACGAGGAAGCCTCAACGATTTACTTAATTCGTCGTGCTGAGGATCCCGTCAAACAAGAGCGTTTTAACGCAGGCTTACCGCCACGGCAAATAGCCTAAAGAAAAGCAGCAACAACTTGAAGCTGATCAAGACCCTTGGCCGACAGATGGACCGAGGTCCTCGCGATCAAGAGTATGAACTCGAACGCCTCCAAGAGCTACCCAAAACGCAAGTTGCTCCCCGACTAGAGGAGGAAGCGTACATAGCTTCATCACCGGCGCTGTCTGGCAGACCGACCACCCGTGGTCGCGACAGAGAGGCATCTAGGCCCTCCATCAAGACCGTACCCCGGCACCGCTCGAAAAGTACGAAGCCACGAGGGAATGCGCCGGACTTGCGGGATATATTGGAGGACAAGGCAAGACAATCCAGATCTATCTACGGATCACGTGGGTGCCCCACGACCCACGACGACTACCGTCGCGCCGGATACAACAACTCCGGCCGGGCCGAACACAGCAGACAACGCTCTATTGAGCTACGTCATGATATTGCTCAATATAGAGGCGCCGCACACCCACTATGCTTCACTGACAAAGTAATGGATCATCAAATCCCTGAAGGGTTTAAACCCGTGAACATTGAATCCTACGATGGCACAACAGACCCCGCGGTTTGGATCGAAGATTATCTCCTTCATATCCATATAGCCCGCGGCGACGATCTCCACGCCATCAAGTATCTCCCACTCAAGCTTAAAGGACTAGCTCAGCATTGGCTTAACAGCTTGCCCGCAGAGTCAATTGGGTGTTGGGAGGACCTGGAAGCCGCATTCCTCGACAACTTCCAGGCACATATGTGCGACCACCAGACGCCGATGACCTAAGCCACATAATTCAGCAGCCAGACGAATCGACCAGACAATTCTGGACACGTTTCTTAACAAAGAAAAATCAAATCGTCGACTGTCCGGACGCAGAGGCCCTCGCAGCCTTCAAACATAACATCCGCGACGAATGGCTGGCCCGGCACCTAGGACAGGAAAAGACGAAATCCATGGCAGCCCTCACATCACTCATGACCCGCTTCTGTGCGGGAGAGGACAGCTGGCTAGCTCGCAGCAACAACCTCAGCAAAAATGCTGGCAGTCCGGATACTAAGGACCACAACGGAAGGTCGCGTCGAAACAAAAACAAACGCCGCGTTAACGGCGATACCAATGAGGATACGGCGGTCAATGCCGGATTCAGAGGCTCTAAACCCGGTTAGCGGAAGAAGCCATTCAAAGGAACTACACCGGGTCCGTCCAATTTGGACCGAATACTCGACCGCTCTTGCCAGATACATGGCACCCCCGAAAAGCCATCTAATCACACCAACAGAGATTGTTGGGTATTCAAGCAGGCAGGCAAGTTAATTGCCGAAAACAATGACAAGGGGCTGCACAGCAACGATGAGGAGGAGACCCGCCCCCGAACGAGAGAGGATGAAGGGTTTCCCCCCACAAGTGCGGACGGTAAACATGATATACGCAACCCATATACCCAAGAGGGAGCGGAAGCGTGCACTTAGGGACGTATATGCGATGGAGCCAGTCGCCCCGAAGTTCAATCCATGGTCCTCTTGCCCGATCACTTTCGATCAAAGGGACCACCCTACCAGTATCCGTCATGGTGGATTCGCCACATTGGTCTTAGACCCAATCGTCGATGGATTTCACCTCACCAGTGTCCTGATGGACGGCGGCAGCAGCCTAAACCTGCTTTATCAGGATACAGTGCGCAAGATGGGCATAGACCCCTCAAGGATTAAACCTACAAAGACGACCTTTAAAGGCGTCATACCAGGTGTTGAGGCCAATCTATGCAGGCTCACCACACCGAAGTGGTCTTGGATCCCGGATAATTTCGAAGCGAGTTAATCTTCGACATAGTCCCGTTCCGCAGTGGCTATCACGCCCTCCTTGGACGAACCGCGTTTGCAAAGTTCAATGCGGTGCCGCATTATGCATACCTTAAGCTCAAGATGCCAGGCCCTCGTGGAGTAATCACAGTCAACGGAAATACTGAGCGCTCCCTCCGAACGGAGGAACACACAGCGGCTCTCGCGGCAGAAGTACAAAGCAGCCTTTTAAGGCAATTTTCCAGTCCGACCGTTAAACGATAGGACATAGCCAAACGCGCCCGGAGTAACATCAATCAAGACCACCTGGCACGTTCCGAGCACGCATAGCAATGCGGTCCCAACCCCAGCACTTGCATGATTGCAAGACCAGTTCTTCGCGTACATCATTACGCTCTGAAGATACCATGGGCATAGGGGGAGGGGCACGACCACGATAGGCCTAGAGTGCGGCTTAACCACACCAGGGGCTCCCAAGTGTGTCACTCTTTTTTCTTCCTTTTTTTATTTTTTCACAGGACTCCGTTCACCAGAGGCCCTGTCCGGCAGTAGATCTGCCAAACTCACGATGCAACAGCCAGGGAGGGACACAGGCTACAACGAACACTCAGGTGGTCTCCATTATGAGCATTAAATTTGTTAAATACACCATTCCGCAGCCTACCCCTGGAGGAAGACACTTCTAATAGTCCAGCCTTTGCTTACCGCACTATTTGTATCGTTCTGCACTCATGGCAGAATCTCTTGAGTAAACAATGCATCACTTTTTGTTTATAATTGCATTACCTTTTGTACGTATATGTTTATTCTTGACATCTTGCACCCGTACAATTTTGGTACGGCCGAATACACCAAGGGCTTATGTTTCCCGCATTCTTGTGTGATAAGTCCGAACACTTTCACAAGTGCGGCACCCCGAACTTATAGCATTATATGCATCGGCTCCGAATCATGTCTTGGGTCAATAGTTGGGTTTGCCCGGCTCCCATGTTTTGGTACCTTACGCCCGCTCTGTCGGCTAAGGTAGCACTTGGGAGAACCACCGCGATTGCGCCCGGTTGAGCTGGGCGAGCGCCTCGATGGAGAAAGCTAAACCTGATTTGTCATGATAAGGCGAGAGACTGGTCGCTGTTCGAGAGGTATTTTGAGTCCCTAAAGACTTATGCCGCTCGAGCGAAGAACCGGATAATGTCCGCCAAGGCGTGGATAGCACCCGAACTCGGTGTTCGAATACTAGGGGCTTCACCAAATTTAAAATTATAGAATTCTATGGCTAAGTGAGGGTGTTCAAGCATTATAAGTCCGGTTTTTGTTCGTTGTGTTGAGCGCCTCCTAGATGGACCCAAAATGGGAACAAGAGTGCTCAAGTTTATCCGAACACCCCAGCACTCGTGGCATGGGGGCTGAAACCGACGACTTGCCATCTCTCGATTTAATAAACGGCCGCATGAAGGTAATATTTTAAATCAATAAGCATCGCTTAGCGCATATGAACAAAGTTTTCAGCGCACAGGATAACACATTGCGAGTTTACTCAATAATTACATCTCTGGGGCACTCATCCGCAATCTTGTGGGCACCCTTCAGGACAGTCTTATAGTACATCTCGGGCGTACGATACTCCTTGCCCGCTTGCGGCGCGTCAGTGATAAGCCTCTCCGCATCCAGCCTTGCCCCAATGCACCTTTGCGCGGGCAAGGGCATGACGGGCACCTTCAATACAGGCGGAGCGCTTGATGACTTCCACCAAGGGGCACGCATCCACCAGCCACCGCACGAGGCCGAAATAGCTCCCAGGCATGGCCTCTCCAGGCCACAGCCGGACTATGAGGCCCTTCATGGCCTGCTCAGCTACCTTGTGGAGTTCGACCAGCTGCTTCAGCTGGTCGCTAGGGGACACCGGATGTCTGGCCTCACCGTACTGAGACCAGAAAACCTTCTCCGTTGAGCTCCCCTCCTCGGCTCGGTAGAATGCGGCGGCATCAGACACACTGCGAGGCAGATTTGCAAACGCCCCTGGAGAGCTCCGAATTCGGGTAAGTAACAGGTAATTTACATTAACATGCTTGCTTTGCATGAAAAATGCCTTACCCGCCGCTATTTTCTTCACCACCTCAATCTCCTGGAGGGCCTTATGGGCCTCGGCCTTAGCGGCTTTGACACTTTCAAGAGCCGAGGCAAGCTCAGACTCTCGAGTCTTCGAGTCACGCTCCAAACTCTCATGCTTTTCCATGAGAGCCTAGAGCTCTTGCCGCACCTCCGCCACCGGCGCCTCCTGCTTCTCTCGCTCCGTCCGTTCCGCGGCCGCATTGCATTCGGCCGTGGACACGGCCTCCTTCAGGGATGCCACCTCATTCGTGGCCCCTGCAGTACCCACGTTATCCTTGTTATTTCTATTGCAACCAAAATCCTTTTCTGTAAGGTATACATTTAAAAGTGGTGTTACTCACCTTCTTTATCCTCGAGCTGCTTCTTGGCAAGGCCGAGCTCTTGCTCGGACCGCCGAGGTCCTGCTTCAAAGCACCGATCTCCATGGTCGGGCGGCAAAGGTCAGCAAGAAAGCCTCGCAAACCCATATTGACATAATTCCTAGCACTCACAGATATCTTTTTAGATCCTCAATCCGTTTTTCTTTCCAACACCGAACCGAGCATCGAGGCTACTGTCTATGCGGTACTACATTACATATTTTAAACTTCTTACCTCAAAGCCTGTTAGAAGGCTCTTGAGGCTTTTGGTCGGCCCGCTCTTGGCGAAGTGAACCTTCTGAATCACCGCACTCATGATAGTGCGGTGTTCTTCCTCGATGGAAGCGCCTTTGAGCGCCTCCAACAAGTTGTCCGACGCCTCCGGTTGGACGGAGGCCGCCGGCGTCACGGTCTTGCCCTTCTTGCGAAGGGGCCGCCTGCCGGACTCCGGAACCACTACGGGCTCCGGCATGGAGTCCGGCGCAAAGTCCGGGAGGCTGCCTTGTGGCGCCTCCGGAGCCTCCTCCTGATGGGTCCCTTCCTGGGATCCCACCTCGGCGTCCTCAGCGTCGCGAGGGGTGGAGGCAGTCGGGATGGAATCCACATCCGACGGAGCCAACGACCCGCTCGATGAAGCGGGAAGATCATCATCGGCCGGACTACAGGCAGTATGCGGCATTAGAAGGACACTATGTGACACAAAAGATAAATTATGAATCATTCAGGAATCCGGATACTTACGATCTTGCCGGAGGCCTGGCCCTTGAGGGCCACTCTTCGTCACCAACATTGGCGTTGGCGGAGCTGTCCGGGGGATGGGTCCTTCCACTCTTGGACCCTTCGGCCTCCCCCGCTGGGGAAGCCTTCCTCTTCCTCTCTCCCTCCTCTGGGAGAGAGTCCTCTTTCTCCTCCTCGTCTTCGGGGGAGGAGTCCGCCTCGGAGCCATCGGACGATGAGTCTGATATCACCTAGCGCCGGGAACTTCTTCGAGTTCCCGTGGCCTTCTTCTTGGCCTTCTTCTCCGGCACCACATAAAGTGCCGGGACCAGCAACCCCGTTAAACTGGCGTCCGCTGGGTCTTCGGGAAGGGGAGCCAGACAGTCTACCTATCCGGATGTCCTCTGCCAGTCCTGTCAAAGGCATTGGGAGTTTTCGATCCCACATAGAATTGAACTATGAAACAACTGTCCCATAGAGGATAACAAAGCTTACCTCGCTGGCCGGGCGCTTGGTGCTGAATCCGCGATCTTCAGTCGCGGACGCGGGGGCTTCTCCGCCCTTGAACAGCACCTCCTGCAGCTTCAGACGTCGTGTCGAAGAGCCCGCTCAGGGTCGGTGTTGTGCGGATCGAACTCCCACAAATTGAAGGCCCGTTGTTGGCAAGGAGAATCCGCGACGAGCATGACTGGATCACATTGACAAGCCTAAGCTTCTTGTTCACCAGGGTCTGGAGACAGGACTGGAGTCCTGTCAGCTCCTCCGAACTACCCCATAGCAAGCCCTTCTCTTTCCAGGAGGTGATCTGCATAGGGATACCAAATCTGAACTCGGGGGCCGCTGCACATTTAGGGTCACGCGGCTCGGTGATGTAGAACCACCCCGATTGCCATCCCTTGATGGACTCCACGAAGGCCCCCTCGAGCCAGGTGACGTTGGGCATTTTGCCCACCATGGCACCTCCGCACTCCGCTTGAGCGCCCTTCACCACCTTCGGCTTGACATTGAAGGTCTTGAGCCACAAGCTGAAGTGAGGCCGGATGCAGAGGAAGGCCTCGCACACGATGATAAACGCCGAGATGTTGAGGATGAAGTTTGGTGCCAGATCGTGGAAGTCCAGGCCGTAGTAGTACATGAGCCCCCGGACAAAGGGATGAAGTGGGAAGCCCAGTCCGCAGAGGAAGTGGGGAAGGAATACAACCCTCTCATGGGGCCTGGGGGTGGGGATGAGCTGCCCCTCGTCGGGCAGCCGGTGCGTGATGTCGCTGGAAAGGTATCCGGCGCCGCGCAGCTTTGCGACGTGCTCCTCCATAACGGAGGAGGCCAACCATTTGCCTCCCGCTCCAGACATGGTCGGAGAAGGTCGAGACAAGATGCGCGGACTAGGGCGCTGGAGCTCGAGTGCGCAGAGATGGATAAGCAAAGGAGGAAGAAGGCGTAGGTAAAAGGGTGGATCCTTATCCCCTTATATATGGGCGGACGAAGACTATGCGTCCCCACCGGCCTAGTAAAACTCACTTATCTCCCAAGCGCCACCATCATTGGCGCGGTTGGTTTACCCACGTCCGTATTGATGAGAATCCCGGAATAAGGGGAACACGATCTCTGCTTCGACAAGACGTGCCAAGGAAACCGCTTCGCTAAACGCGCTGAGGTGGTATAATAAAAAACAATTCAAGTAAAGGCTTGGTAGTGGCTTGACGTAATGCCACGAAATATGTCAGTAGATTGATCTTGTGTACATATTAATCTCTCTACGGTGGAATGTGGAATTTATTTTGCAGAGCCGGACACCATCCTGGTGTTCACAATCTTCTATGAATTATTCGGAGGAGGAACCCGCCTTGCAATGCGGAACAATATGCGCGCTGGACTCATCGTCATTGAAGCCTGGTTCAGGGGCTACTGAGGGAGTCCTGGACTAGGGGGTGTCCGGATAGCTGGACTATCATCATCAGCCGGACTCCAAGACTATGAAGATACAAGATTGAAGACTTCGTCCCGTGTCCGGATGGGACTTTCCTTGGCGTGGAAGGCAAGCTTGGCAATACGGATATGTAGGTCTCCTACCATTGTAACCGACTGTGTGTAACCCTAGCCCTCCTTGGTGTCTATATAAACCGGAGGGTTTTAGTCCGTAGGACAACAACCATTACAACAATCATACCATAGGCTAGCTTCTAGGGTTTAGCCTCCTTGATCTCGTGGTAGATCCACTCTTGTACTACCCATATCATCAATATCAATCAAGCAGGAGTAGGGTTTTACCTCCATTGAGAGGGCCCGAACCTGGGTAAAAACATCATGTCCCTTGTCTCCTGTTACCATCCGCCTAGACGCACAGTTCGGGACCCCCTACCCGAGATCCGCCAGTTTTGACACCGCACTAAGCACTTCTCCCATTGCAAGAAAGATCAATCTAGTAGGCCAAACCAAACTGATAATTCAAAGATACTTGCAAAGATAACCAATCACACATAAAAGAATTCAGAGAAGATTAAATTATTTCTCATAGATAAACTTGATCATCAACCCACAATTCATCGGATCTCGACAAACAAATTGCAAAAAGAGTTACATCGAATAGATCTCCAAGAAGATCGAGGAGAACTTTGTATTGAGATTCAAAGAGAGAGAAGAAGCCATCTGGATAATAACTATGGACCCGAAGGTCTGTGGTAAACTACTCACAACTCATCGAAGAGGCCTTGGAGATGATGTAGAGGCCCTCCATGGTCGATTCCCCTCCGTCGGAGCACCGATGAAGGGTCCAAGATGGGATCTCGCGGATACAGAAGGTTGTGGCGGTGGAATTAGGTTTTCGTGGTGCCCTCCGATGTTTTTAGGGTACGGGTGTATATATAGGCGAAGGAAGTACGTCGGTGGAGCAACGAGGGGCCCACGACGATGGGGGCGCGCCATGCACCCTCGTGGCCGCCTCGTCTGCAGCTTGACGTCCACTCCAAGTATCCTGGATTGCATTTGTTCTCAAAAGATCGCTCCTGAAGGTTTCATTCCCTTTGGACTCCGTTTGATATTCCTTTTCTTCGAAACACTGAAATAGGCAAAAAAACATCAATTCGGGCTGGGCCTCCGGTTAGTAGGTTAGTCGCAAAAATGATATTGAACTGTAAAGTAAAGCCCATAAACATCCAGAACGGGTAATATAATAGCATGGAACAATAAAAAAATTATAGATACGTTGGAGACGTATCAAGCATCCCCAAGCTTAATTACTTCTCGTCCTCGAGTAGGTAAATGATATAAACATAATTTTTTATGTGGAATGCTACTTAACATAATTCTCAATGTAATTTTATTTATTGTGGCATGAATGTTCAGGTCCAAATGATTCAAAATAAAAGTTCATATTGACATAAGAAATAGTAATACGTCAAGCATACTAACAAAGCAACCATGTCTTCTCAAAATATCATGGCATTAGAAGGTTCATCCCTAAAAAATCATATAGTTTGGTCATGCTCCATTTTCGTCACACAAGAATGCTCTTATCTTGCACACCCCGATGACAAGCCAAGCAATTGTTTCATACTTAAGTAATCTCAAACTTTTTCAACTTACACGCAATACATGAGCGTGAGCCATGGATATAGCACTATGGGTGGAATAGAATATGATGATGGGGGTTGTGTGGAGAAGACAAAAAAGAGGAGAAAGTCTCATGTTAACGAGGATAATCAACAGGCTATGGAGATGCCCATCAATTGATGTCAACATGAGGAGTAGGGATTGCCATGCAACAGATGCACTAGAGCTATAAACGTATGAAAGCTCAATAAAAGAAACTAAGTAGGTGTGCATCCAACTTGCTTGCTCACGAAGACCTAGGGCATTTTGAGGAATCCCATAGTTGGAATATACAAGCCAAGTTCTATAATGAAAAATTCCCACTAGTATATGAAAGTGACAACATATGAGACTCTCTATATGAAGAACATGGTGCTACTTTGAAGCACAAGTGTGGAAAAGGATAGTAATATTGTCCCCCTTTTTATTTCTTTTCTTTTCTTTTTTTCTTTTTTTTGGGCCTTTCTTTTTTTATTTGGCCTTTCTTTTTTTGGCCTTACTTTTTTGGCCTTTTTATAAGGGACAATGCTCTAATAATGATGATCATCACACTTTTATTTATTTACAACTCATGAATTACAACTTAAAACTAGAACAAGATATGACTCTATATGAATGCCTCCGGCGGTGTACCGGGATGGGCAATGAAACAAGAGTGACATGTATGAAAATTATGAAGGTGGCTTTGCCACAAATACGATGTCAACTACACGATCATGCAAGGCAATATGACAATGATGATGCGTGTCATGAAAAATGAAACAGTGGAAAATTGCATGGCAATATATCTCAGAATGGCTATGGAAATGCCATAATAGGTAGGTTTGGTGGCTGTTTTGAGGAAGATATAAGGAGGTTTATGTGTGATAGAGCGCATCGTATCACGGGGTTTGGATGCACCGGCGAAATTTGCACCAACTCTCAAGGTGAGAAAGGGCAATGCAAGGTACCGAAGAGGCTAGCAATGATGGAAAGGTAAAAGTGCGTATAATCCATGGACTCACATTAGTCATAAAGAACTCATATACTTATTGCAAAAATCTACAAGTCATCAAAAACCAAGCACTACACGCATGCTCCTAGGGGGATAGATAGGTAGGAAAAGACCATTGCTCGTCCCCGGCCGCCACTCATAAGGATGACAATCTAAGAACACCCCATGTTTCAAATTTGTTACACAACAGTTACCATACATGCATGCTACGGGACTTGCCAACTTCAACACAAGTATTCTTTAAATTCACAATTACCCAACTAGCATGACTCTAATATCACCACCGCCATATCTCAAAACAATTATCAAGCATCAAATTGATCATAGCATCCAATTCACTTCCTATGATAGTTTTTATTATACCCAACTTGGATGCCCATCATTCCAGGACCAATTTTATAACCATAGAAAATACCATGCTGTTCTAAAAGACTCTAAAAATAATATAAGTGAAGCATGAGAGATCATCAATTTCTACAAAATAAAGCCACCGCCATGCTCTAAAAGATATAAGTGAAGTACTAGAGCAAAACTATCTAGCTCAAAAGATATAAGTGAAGCACATAGAGTATTCTAATAAATTCCAAATCATGTGGGTTTCTCCCAAAAGGTGTATACGTCAAGGATGATTGTGATAAACTAAAATCAAAGACTCATATCACACAAGACGCTCCAAGCAAAACACATATCATGTGGTGAATAAAAATATAGCTCCAAGTAAAGTTACCAATAGACGAAGACAAAAGAGGGGATGCCTTCCGGGGAATCCCCAAGCTTAGGCTTTTGGTTATCCTTGAATATCTTGGGGTTCCATGGGCATCCCCAAGCTTATGCTCTTGCCACTCCTTATTCCATAGTCAATCAAATCTTTACCCAAAACTTGAAAACTTCACAACACAAAACTCAACAGGAAATCTCATAAGCTCCGTCAGTGCAAGAAAGAAAAACCACCACATAAGGTACTGTAATGAACTCATTATTTATTTATATTGGTGTTAACCCTACTGTATTCCAACTTCTCTATGGTTCATACCCCCTGATACTAGCCATAGATGCATCAAAATAAGCAAACAACACACGAAAAACAGAATCTGTCAAAAACAGAACAGTCTATAGCAATTTGTAACTTCCGAATACTTATGGAACTATAAAAATCCTACAAAAATAGGAAGTCCTGGGAAATTTGTCTATTGATCTACATAAAAAATAATCAACACAAAAGCACGTTTCTGTGATTTACTAAAATTATTTTTGTGCACGCAAAGTTTCTGTTTTTCAGCAGAATCAAATTAACTATCACCGTAGGTTATCCTATAGGTTCTACTTGGCACAAAGACTAATTAAAACATAAAAACACATATAAACAGAAGCTAGATGAAATATTTATTACTAAACAGAATCAAAAAGTAAGAAACAAAAATAAATTTGGGTTGCCTCCCAACTAGCACTATCGTTTAACGCCCCTAGCTAGGCATAAAATCGAGAATAGATCTAAGTAGTGTTATCTTTGGCATTCAATTAATAAGTAGCTCGCATGATAGATTCATAAGGTAATTTAACTTTCTTTCTTGGAAAGTTTTCCATGCCTTTCCTTAATGGAAATTGGAATCTAATATTCCCTTCCTTCATATCAATAATTGCACCAATCGTTCTAAGGAAAGGTCTACCAAGAATAATAGGACATGAAAGATTGCAATCTATATCAAGAACGATAAAATCTACGGTCACATAATTCCTATTTGCAACAACAAGAACTTCATTGATCCTTCCCATAGGTTTCTTAATGGTGGAATCCGCAAGGTGCAAGTTTAAAGAGCAATCATCAAAATCATGGAAACCTAGCACATCACATAAAGTTTTCGGAATCGTAGAAACACTAGCACCCAAATCACACAAAGCATAGCACTCATGATCTTTAATTTTAATCTTTATAGTAGGTTCCCACTCATCATAAAGTTTTCTAGGTATAAAAACTTCCTACTCAAGTTTTTCCTCATAAGATTGCATCAAGGCATCAACAATATGTTTGGTAAAAGCTTTATTTTGACTATAAGCATGAGGAGAATTCAACACGAATTGCAACAAGGAAATACAATCTATTAAAGAACAATTATCATAATTAAATTCCTTGAAATCCATAATAGTGGGTTCAATGCTATTTAAAGTCTTGACCTCTCCAATCCCACTTTTACCAAATTTGGCATCAAGGTCTAAAAACTCTGAATTATTGGGACGCCTTTTAACTAAAGTTGACTCGTCTCCAGTCCCATCATTATCAAGATTCATATTGCAAAACAAGGATTTAATAGGGGATACATCAATAACTTTTAGATCTTCATCATTATTTTCATGGAGACTAGAATAACACGCTTTTACAAAGCAATCTTTCTTAGCACGCAACCTAGCGGTTCTTTCTTTGCACTCATCAATGGAAATTCTCATGGATTCAAGAGACTCATTGATATCATGCTTAGGTGGAATAGATCTAAGTTTCAAAGAATCAACATCAAGCGAAAATCTATCAATGTTCCTAGCCAATTCATCAACTTTAAGCAATTTTTCTTCAAGCAAAGCATTAAAATTCTTTTGAGAGATCATAAATTCTTTAACGCTATTCTCAAAATCAGAGGGCATCTTATTAAAATTTCCATAAGAGTTGTTGTAGGAGTTACCATAATTATTAGAGGAATTACTAGGAAACGGTCCAGGATTAAAGTTTCCTTTATAAGTATTGTTACCAAAATTATTCCTACCAACAAAATTCACATCCATAGATTCATTATTATTCTCAATCAAAGTAGACAAAGGCATATAATTAGGATCAATAGGAGCACTCTTAGTAGCAAACAATTTCATAAGTTCATCCATCTTTCCACTCAAGACATTAATTTCTTCTATAGCATGCACTTCTTTACTAGTAGATCTTTCGGTGTGCCATTGAGAATAATTAGCCATAATGTTATCAAGGAGTTTAGTAGCTTATCCTAAGGTGATTTCCATAAAAGTGCCTCCCGCGGCCGAATCTAAAAGATTTCTAGAAGCAAAATTCAATCCAGCATAAATTTTTTGTATGATCATCCATAAGTTCAAACCATGAGTAGGGCAATTGCGAATCATTAATTTCATTTTTCCCAAGATTGGGCAACATGCTCATGATCAAGTTGTTTAAAATTCATAATATGGTTCCTAAGAGAGATGATCTTAGCGGGAGGAAAATACTTAGAGATAAAAGCATCTTTGCACTTATTCCATGAATCAATATTATTCTTAGGCAAAGACGAAAACCAAGTTTTACCATGACCTCTAAGTGAAAAAGGAAATAACTTAAATTTAATAATATCATTATCTGTATCTTTCTTCTTTTGCATATCACACAAATCAACAAAGTTGTTTAGGTGAGTAGTGGCATCTTCACTAGGAAGGCCAGAGAATTGATCTTTCATAACAAGATTCAGCAAAGCAGCATTGATTTCACAAGATTCAACATCATTAAGAGGAGCAATAGGAGTGCTAAGGAAATCATTATTATTGGTATTGGAAAAGTCACACAATTTGGTATTATCTTGCGCATCGTGACAAACAATCCAACACACAAGCAAATCAAAAGGCAAGCAAAAGAGAGAGGAGAATTGGGAAAGAGAGGGCGAATAAAACGGCAAGGGTGAAGTGGGGGAGAGGAAAACGAGAGGCAAATGGCAAATAATGTAATGCGAGGGAGATGAGTTTGTGATGGGTACTTGGTATGTCTTGACTTGAGCGAAGACCTCCCCGGCAACGGCGCTAGAAATCCTTCTTGCTACCTCTTGATCACTACGTTGGTTTTTCCCTTGAAGAGGAAAGGGTGATGCAGCAAAGTAGCGTAAGTATTTCCCTTAGTTTTTGAGAACCAAGGTATCAATCCAGTAGGAGGCTCCTCAAAAGTCCCATGCACCTACACAAACAAACAAGAACCTCGAAACCAATGCGATAAAGGGGTTGTCAATCCCTTCACGGTAACTTGCGAAAGTGAGATCTGATACAGATAATAAGATAAGATAAATATTTTTGGTATTTTTATGATATAGATTGGAAAGTATAGATGCAAATAAAAGTAGATGGAAAACTTATGTGATAAAAGATAGACCCGGGGGCCATAGGTTTCACTAGTGGATTCTCTCAAGATAGCATAAGTATTACGGTGGGTGAACAAATTACTGTCGAGCAATTGATAGAAAAGTGCATAGTTATGAGATTATCTAGGCATGATCATGTATATAGGCATCACATCCACAACAAGTAGATCGAAACGATTCTGCATCTACTACTATTACTCCACACATCGATCGACTCCTGCCTGCATCTAGAGTATTAAGTTCATGAAGAACAGAGTAACGCATTAAGTAAGATGACATGATGTAGAGGGATAAACTCATGCAATATGATATAAACCCCATATTTTTATCCTCGATGGCAACAATACAATACGTGCCTTGCTGCCCCTGCTGACACTGGGAAAGGACACCGCAAGATTGAACCCAAAGCTAAGCACTTCTCCCTTGCAAGAAAGATCAGTCTAGTAGGCCAAACCAAACTGATAATTCGAAGAGACTTGCAAAGATAACCAATCACACATAAAAGAATTCATAGAAGATTCAATTATTTCTCATAGATGAACTTGATCATAAACCCACAATTCATCGGATCTCGACAAACAAACCGCAAAAAGAGTTACATCGAATAGATCTCCAAGAAGATCGAGGAGAACTTTGTATTGAGATTCAAAGATAGAGAAGACGCCATCTAGCTAATAACTATGGACCCGAAGGTCTATGGTAAACTACTCACAACTCATCGGAGAGGCCTTGGAGATGATGTAGAGGCCCTCTGTGGTCGATTCCGCCTCCGGTGGAGCGCCGACGAACGCTCCAAGATGGGAACTCGCGGATACAGAAGGTTGCGGCGGTGGAATTAGGTTTTCGTGGTGCCCTCCGATGTTTTCAGGGTACGGGAGTATATATAGACGAAGGAAGTACGTCGGTGGAGCAATGAAGGGCCCACAAGGGTGGGGGCACGCCCACCCCCAGGGGGCACGCCGGGCACCCTCGTGGCCGCCTCGTCTGTAGCTTGATGTCCACTCCAAGTCTCCTAGATTGCATTTGTTCCGAAAAGATCACTCCCGAAGGTTTCATTCCGTTTGGACTCCGTTTGATATTCCTTTTCTTCAAAACACTGAAATAGGCAAAAAAACAGCAATTCGGGTTGGGCCTCCAGTTAGTAGATTAGTCCCAAAAATGATATAAAAGTGTAAAGTAAAGCCCATAAACATCCAAAACGGGTAATATAATAGCATGGAACAATCAAAAATTATAGATACGTTGGAGACGTATCACACATCATGCCTTGACCATATCACTTCACAGCAAGCCCTGCAAAAACAAGTTAGACGTCCTCTACTTTGTTGTTACAAGTTTTACGTGGCTGCTACGGGCTTCTAGCAAGAACCGTTCTTACCTATGCATCAAAACCAAAATGATTTTTCGTCAAGTGTGTTGTTTCAACCTTCAACAAGGATCGGGCGTAGACACACTCGATTCAACTAAAGTTGGAGAAACGGACACCTGCCATCCACCTATGTGCATAAGCACGTCGGTAGAACCAGTCTCATGAACGTGGTCATGCAATGTTGGTACGGGCCGCTTCATCCAACAATACCACCGAATCAAAGTATGACATGCTGGTAAGCAGTATGACTGTTATCGCCCACAACTCTTTGTGTTCTACTCGTGCAAATAACATCTACGCATAGACCTAGCTCTGATGCCACTGTTGGGGAACGCAATAATTTCAAACTTTTCCCACGATCATGCAAGATCTATCTAGGTGATGCATAGCAACGAGGGGGAGAGTGTGTCCATGTATCCTCGTAGACCGAAAGTGGAAGCATTATGTAACGCGGTTGATGTACTCGAACGTCTTCGCGATCCAACCAATCAAGTACCAAATGCACGACACCTCCATGATCTGCACACGTTCAGCTCGGTGACATCCCTCAAACTCTAGATCCAGTTGAGGCCGAGGGAGAGTTCCATCAGCTCGACGGCGTGGTGCTGGTGATGATGAAGTTATCTGCGCAGGGCTTCGACTAAGCACTACGACGATATGACTGAGGTGGAAAACTATGGAGGGAGCACCGCACACGGCTAAAGATCAACTTGTGTGTCTATGGGGTGCCCCCTCCCCCGTATACAAAGGGGGAGGGGAGGAGGCCTGCCGTCCACAAGGGGCGTGCCCAAGGGGGGAGTCCTACTCCAAGTAGGAGTAGGTTTCCCCCTTTCCTAGTCCAACTAGGAGGAGAAGGAAGGAGAGGGAGATGGAGAGGGAAAGAGGGGCCACACCCCCCCTCCCCTTGTACTATTCGGACTCCCCTTGGGGGGGCGCCACCTCCTGGTGCGGCCCTCTCTCTCCCCTATAGGCCCACTAAGGCCCATTACTTCCCGGGGGATCCGGTAACCCTTCGACACTCCCGTATTATCCGAAACTTCTACGGAACACTTCCGGTGTCCGAACATAGCCGTCCAATATATCAATCTTTATGTCTCGATCATTTCAAGACTCCTTGTCATGTCCGTGATGTCATCCGGGACTCCGAACAAACTTCGGTACAACAAATCACATAAACTCTTAATACCAATCGTCATCGAACGTTAAGCGTGCGGACCCTATGGGTTCGAGAACTATGTAGACATGACTGAGACAAGTCTCCGGTCAATAACCAATAGCCAAACCTGGATGCTCATATTGGTTCCTACATATTCTACAAAGATCATTATCGGTCAAACCTCATAACAACATACATTGTTCCCTTTGTCATCGGTATGTTACTTGCCCGAGATTCGATCGTCGGTATCATCATACCTAGTTCAATCTCGTTACCGACAAGTCTCTTTACTTGTTCTGTAATACTTCATCACGCAACTAACTCATTAGTCACAATGATTGCAAGGCTTATAGTGATGAGTATTACCGAGAGGGCCCAGAGATACCTCTTCGAAATACGGAGTGACAAATCCTAATCTCGATCTATGCCAACCCAACAAACACGTTCGGAGACACATGTAGAGCACCTTTATAATCACCCATTTACGTTGTGACATTTGGTAGCACACAAAGTGTTCCTCCGGTATTCGGGAGTTGCATAATCTCATAGTCTGAGGAACTTGTATAAGTCATGAAGAAAGCAGTAGCAATGAAACCATAACGATCATAATGCTAAGCTAACGGATGGGTCATGTCCATCACATCATTCTCCTAATGATGTGATCTCATTCATCAAATAAAAACACATGTCTATGGTTAGGAAACATAACCATCTTTGATTAACGAGCTAGTCGAGTAGAGGCATGCTAGGGACAATATGTTTTGTCTATGTATTCACATATGTACTAAGTTTCCGGTTAATACAATTCTAGCATGAATAATAAACATTTATCATGAAATAAGGAAATAAATAATAACTTTATTATTGCCTCTAGGGCATATTTCCTTCAATCTCATAGTCGGAGGAATATGTATTTGACATGAAGAAAGCAGTAGCAATAAACTGAACGATCATTATGGTAAGCTAACGGATGGGTCTTGTCCATCACATAATTCTCCTAATGATGTGATCCCGTTCATCAAATGACAAGAGATGTCCATGGCTAGGAAACTTAACCATCTTTGATCAACGAGCTAGTCTAGTAGAGGCATACTAGGGACACAGTGTTTTGTCTATGTATTCACACATGTATCAAGTTTCCAGTTAATACAATTCTAGCATGAATAATAAACATTTATCATGAATAAGGAAATACAAAATAACAATTGTATTATTGCCTCTAGGGCATATTTCCTTCAAAATCAACCCCCCTTGAAATGGTGTTGAAAAACTGGGGAGTGAAATTATCTCGACCCGTCTCTAATAAAGCCATGAAATCCAATTTTTTTGCTCTATCGATGTATCACTAACGAATCTTTTTTTAGCCAAGTCCGCTAGACCTCTGCTATTCCAGAATATTCCTTTCACATTTCCTCATAAAAAAAATTGTTTGTTTAACTCTCGCACTCATACACACCGCCAATGTAGGATAAACCTTCCTCTTCCAGGTTCTTTTGGGTTTATCCTTCATCGCCTCGGTGTGCAGAGGATCAGTGTTAGTAGTAAAAATGATGTATGGTTGCAAAGGGGCCATATACCCCTCGGCAACCACCTCCTCATCCTCGCCTTCTAAGCCCTGTGTGGGTACTAGATCCTCACAGAGACTCTGAAGCACTGTTACTCCGAGATCATTAATATTTGTTTCATTCATAGGTTTCACCACCGCTATATTTCGAATTAAATCCACAATTCTATCAATTTCTAAGTCTAACAGATCATTAATGGATTTGGCGGTTTCTTTGCCATTACTAACAAGAGAAATCCCTAAGTTGCTGGCTTTATCAATAATTTCATGTTTCGAAAAGTGTAGAAATGGAACAACTTGTATTAACCGACATACCTGTATTGGCTTCGATGTCTTGAAGCTTGGCGGCCCTCATAGCATGCCCCAACTGTATGTCATCCCCGTCCGACCCTGGATCCGGTGACTAAAATGTCTGTCACCGGACATAGGATCCGGAATACCTCCAAAAGCGATCACGTCCTTCATAGAGACTCCGTCTGGGCTGTGGCCGCCTGCCATATGCCCGACCTAGTCTGAAGCGATGGGAAGCACTGACCTCCTAGACTAATCCATTGGGGTAGCTCCAACTTAGACTGCCGATGCACTGATCTCAGTCGGTCAGCTATCGTAATTTGTAGTTCATGCAATTTTAATTTCTCCTAGTATGTCTATGATTATGCAACATGTAAGTATCGGGAAGTGAGACAGTCCATGCTCATGCACACGCACATGATGGGTGTTCTGTTTGGATGTTCAGACAATAGCGAAAGATGCTTTTCCTGAGCTTGTGTTCTGAGGGGGGGTCATAGGAAGAGGGAGTGTTGCCTGGTTTGAAGGCGGTGGAGAGGGTGACCGAGCGAGCGAGCAGGCAGGGCGGGAAGCACCATGACGAGGCAGCGGACAAAATGGGTGATGGGTGGGCGTCGTGGTGCTTGCATATGCACTGGGAAGTCGCACTTGCTGACAGATGTTGCGGTTGCATATCACTACAAGTTGCAACAACCAGGGGTGGTAACGAGGATGTGAAATCGCTCGGTAGCTGCCGTCCAAACCACCGGCAAGGTAAACTCTGAGCTGGGCAGCACGGGCCAGGCCTTGACCAAGGTTGGACAACGGCGTAGAGCATGGATGCACTACCTCTCCATGTATCCGCAGGCTGCTTGATAGCGGTCTTGGAATTGAACGCTCTCCCTCGGGTCGAGGGCGCGGCTACTTTTCAGTGAGCAGTCCTCTCGGCCTGTCACCATAGTCGTAAACCGAGGTAGGGGGCCGTGCCAGGCATTGTCCGAGCGGCGGCAGCGCTACGCGCATCTCCACTTCCAAATCCTGCTTCATCATGCTCCGCGTCTAATTTTTATTTTATTTATGCATTTTCAATATTATTGTAGTAGAGTAGTATTTTCCCCGTGTGATATACAACATGTAGCAAACACCATGGCATTTCAAACGCGCAATAGCTGCATTTCAGTAAACTGAGTTTTCGCAGTTGGGTTAGTCGATTTTGGGCAGGCTATCCCGGTGTCTATCTTAGGGTTCAGGGTGGGGCGGGGATGTACGGCGGTGGTGGGCGGTGGTGTGGGGATTCACAGGAGAAAAAACTTGGTGCGGCGGGGCCTAGAGGGGTGGCCGGGGCAGTGGGAGATCGGCGGTGGGGCTGGTTCCGGGGAGGGCGGGGCAGCGAGGCGCCGAGGGAGCGTCGGTGGTCCGTGGTGGCGGTTGGGGAAAGATGGGGTTGTCAAACAACATTATACTTATGTGACAAGGGTTGCACCGCACCATGGACTGCATCATAGCATATCTTAGATAGTTGGTCCAGGTTGTTAGCTAGAGTTTATCTTCTCTCATTGTAATCTTATCTCTATCTAGCTTCCTATCCAAGATGTAAACATATCTCAACTGTATGCACTATCAGGGAGGTGCGCCCCTGCCTATAAACATGTACGGCATCCCCTCGAGTTGAGGTAAGACGCTTTCCGCCATCGCACATGGTAATCAGAGCCATTCTCTTCCACAACGTCTAAAACCCTAGATTCCATCCAGTGTAAATCATGTCCTCCTCCGGTGCCTCCCATGCTGGTCCTAATGGCCAATTCATGGAGAGACTCTCCCGCACCAACTACGTCCTCTGGCACGCGCAGATCACGCCGCAGCTGAGGGGCGTGGGTGTCTTCGGCTACGTTGACGGTACAACAACGGAGCCGGCCAGGATCCTCTCCACCAAGGACAAAGATGGGAAGGAATTGACTGAGCTGAACCCTCTCTATCCCATCTGGGTGCGAGAGGACCAGCAGGTGCTCGGGTACCTGGTGAACAACCTCACCAAGGAGGTGCTCGTGCAGGTGACCGTGATCACCACTGCGCACGAGCTCTGGACGGCACTATCAGGGATGTTCTCCTTGCAGTCGCTCAGTCGCGTCAACAACATCAGAACCTCCTTGGTGAATGCTCAGAAGGGCAACAAGACCATTGCTACCTACTTCGCTGAGATGCGCGGCTTCGCCGATGAGCTGGCCACCGCCGGGAAGCCTCTCCAGGACGATGAACTCATCTCCTACATCCTGCACGGCCTCGATATGGACTGCTAGCCACTCGTCTCCGCCCTCGACGCCTAAATTATCTCGGTATCTCTTGATGAGCTCTTTGCAATGCTTAGTAACTTTGATCAGAGCGTGGCACAGTACTAGGGATCGGGCAGTTTCAAGTCGTCTCCTAACGTCGCGGCATGTGGGTGCGGCGGCTACTCACGTCATTGTGGCCCTCCTCACTCCAAAGGCAAGCAAGGGAGTGGCCGCAGCAAAGGCGGGTCCAACTTCCGCAACGGACGTCCCAACTCCACCAACACCAAGGGCCGCTGCGGCGGGTCTTCCAGGTCTCGCCCGGACGTTGTGCATTGCCAGATCTGTGACGAGGGACTACTGGTACCGGTTCGATGAGGATGAGGCCTCCTCTGAAGATGAAGAAAAGGTTGCTGCTGCTACTGATGGCTCATACGGCATCGATACCAATAGGTATCTTGATAGCGGTGCGACGAACCATCTCACCGGCAAACTAGAGAAGGTGACACTCAAGGAGAAATATCATGGCAAGGACAAGATCCACACCGCAAGTGGTGCAGGTATGAGGATACGTCACATTGGTCATTCAGTTTTTCGTACCCCACATTGAAAATTTCATCTTAGGAAAATTTTGCATGTCCCTAGCACCGACAAAAGTCTTTTATCTGTCCATCGAATTACCGTTGATAATCATGTTTATATTGAGTTTCATCCCTTCTTATTTTTGATCAAGGATCAGGTCACGAGGAAAACCCTCTATCGAGGTAGATGTGTTCGAGGCCTTTACTCATTGATTCCGAGCTTAGAAGATACAATAAACAAGCTTGTGGTGCTATCAAGCTTTTAGCCACAAGATGGCATGACCGTTTAGGGCATGCTTCATTTTCTTTAGTTGAATGCTTGCTTAAAAAGAATAAGCTCCCGTTTGTTGGTGAGCGCAATGTTGAAACCATTTGTGATTCTTGTTAGAGAGCAAAAGGTCATCAACTTCCTTACCCTATTTCCACAAGCATTTCTACTCAACCATTGCAATTAATTTTTTCCGATGTGTGGGGTCTTGCCCCAAGTTCTGTTGGTCAACACACATACTACATAAGCTTCATTGATGACTACAACAAGTTTTCTTGGCTCTACCTTCTTAAGAAGAGGTCAGAGGTGTTACAAGTATTGGAAAACTTCCAAGCTCTTGCTGAATGTCAGTTTGATAGGAAAATTCTTGCTGTTCAATCCGACTGGGGAGTACAAAAAATTAAACTCCTTCTTCCAAACACTAGGAATTTCCCATCATGTGTCATGTCCTCACACTCACTAATACGTCTCCAACGTATCTATAATTTTTGATGTATTCTTTATAATATTTCTACATGATTTTGGTATGATTTGGTTAGAACTAACCCGGACTAACGATGTTTTCAGCAGAACTACCGTGGTGTTGTTTTTGTGCAGAAATAAAAGTTCTCCGAATGCGCTGAAAATCAATGGAGATTTTTTTTGGAAAATACAAAAAAATACTGGAACAAAAAGTTACCGGAGGGGAGGCCCGTGGGCCCCACAAGGGTGGGGGGCGCGCACACCCCCCTAGGGTGCGCCCCTGTGCCTCATGGACTCCCTGTGGGTCCCCCTAACTTGTTCTCAATGACAAACCCTCCTATAAATAACCAAACTTCCAGAAAGAAATTGAGATCGGGAGTTCCGCTGCCGCAAGCCTCTGTAGCCACCAAAAACCTCTCGGGAGCCCGTTCCGGTACCCTGTCGGAGGGGGAATCCATCATCGGTGGCCATCTTCATCATCCTGGCGCTCTCCATGATGAGGAGGGAGTAGTTCACCCTCGGGGCTGAGGGTATGTACCAGTAGCTATATTTTTGATCTGGCACAATCTTGATGTATCGTGAGCTTTGCTATTATAGTTGGATCTTATGATGTTTCTCCCCCTCTACTCTCTTGTAATGGATTGAGTTTTCCCTTTGAAGTTATCTTATTGGATTGAGTCTTTAAGGATTTGAGAACACTTGATGTATGTCTTGCATGTGCTTATTGTTGGGGAACGTAGTAATTTCAAAAAAATTCCTACGCACACGCAAGATCATGGTGATGGCATAGCAACGAGAGGGGAGAGTGTTGTCCACGTACCCTCGTAGACCGTAAGCGGAAGCGTTATGACAACGCGGTTGATGTAGTCATACGTCTTCACGATCCGACCGATCCAAGTACCGAAGGTACGGCACCTTCGAGTTCAGCACACGTTCAGCTCGATGACGATCCCCGGGCTCCGATCCAGCAAAGCGTCGGGGATGAGTTCCGTCAGCACGACGGCGTGGTGATGATGATGATGTTCTACCGGCGCAGGGCTTCGCCTAACTCCGCGACGATATGACCGAGGTGGAATATGGTGGAGGGGGGCACCGCACACGGCTAAGGAACGATCCGTAGATCAACTTGTGTGTCTATGGGGTGCCCCCTGCCCCCGTATATAAAGGAGGGAGGGAGGAGGAGGCCGGCCCTAGGAGGGGCGCCATGGGGAGTCCTATCCCACGGGAGTAGGATTCCCCTTTCCTAGTCCAACTAGGGGTCCTTCCATGTAGTAGGAGTAGGAGACAAGGAAGGGGAGAGAGAGAAGGAAGGAAGGAGGGTGCGGCCCTCCCTTAGTCAATTCGGACTAGGCCTTGGGGGCGCGGCCTGCCTTAGGCAGCCCTCTCTCTTTCCGCAGGGCCCAATAAGGCCCAATACTTCTCCCGGCGAATTCCGTAACTCTCCGGTACTCGAAAAATACCGAATCACTCGGAACCTTTCCGAACTCCGAATATAGTCGTCCAATATATCGATCTTTACGCCTCGACCATTTCGAGACTCCTCGTCATGTCCCCGATCTCATCCGGGACTCGAACTCCTTTGGTACATCAAAACTCATAAACTCATAATATAACCATCATCGAAACCTTAAGCGTGCGGACCCTACGGGTTCGAGAACTATGTAGACATGACCTAGAACTATTCTCGGTCAATAACCAATAGCGGGACCTGGATGCCCATATTGGCTCCTACATATTCTACGAAGATCTTTATCGGTCAAACCGCATAACAATATCGTTGTTCCTTTGTCATCGGTATGTTACTTGCCCGAGATTCGATCGTCGGTATCCAATACCTAGTTCAATCTCGTCACCGCAAGTCTCTTTACTCGCTCGTAATGCATCATCCGTAACCAACTCATTAGTCACATTGCTTGCAAGGCTTATAATGATGTGCATTACCGAGAGGGCCCAAAGATACCTCTCCGACAATCGGAGTGACAAAACCTAATCTCGAAATATGCCAACTCAACATGTACCTTCGGAGACACCTGTAGTACTCCTTTATAATCACCCAGTTACGTTGTGACGTTTGGTAGTACCAAAGTGTTCCTCCGTAAACGGGAGTTGCATAATCTCATAGTTACAGGAACATGTATAAGTCATGAAGAAAGCAATAGCAACATACTAAACGATCAAGTGCTAAGCTAACGGAATGGGTCAAGTCAATCAAATCATTCTCCTAATGATGTGATCCCGTTAATCAAATGACAACTCTTTTGTCCATGGCTAGGAAACATAACCATCTCTGATAAACGAGCTAGTCAAGTAGAGGCATACTAGTGACACTATGTTTGTCTTTGTATTCACACATGTATTATGTTTCCGGTTAATACAATTCTAGCATGAATAATAAACATTTATCATGAAATAAGGAAATAAATAATAACTTTATTATTGCCTCTAGGGCATATTTCCTTCAGTCTCCCACTTGCACTAGTCAATAATCTAGTTCACATCGCCATGTGATTTAACACCAATATTCATATCTGTATATGATTAACACCCAAAGGGTTTACTAGAGTCAATAATCTAGTTCACATCGCTATGTGATTAACACCCAAAGAGTACTAAGGTGTGATCATATTTGCTTTGAGAGAGAAGCTTAGTCAACGGGTCTCATCACATTGAGCCATATGTATTTTGCAAATATTCTGTGTCTACAATGCTCTGCACGGAGCTACTCTAGCTAATCGCTCCCACTTTCAATATGTATCCAGATTGAGACTTAGAGTCATTTGGATCGGTGTGAAAGCTTGCATCGAGGTAACTTTTACGACGGGCTCTTTTATCACCTCCATAATCGAGAAATATTTCCTTAGTCCTCACTAAGGATATTCTTGACCAATGTCCGATGATCTACTCCTAGATCACTATTGTACTCCTTGTCAAATCTGAGCAAGGTATACAATAGGTGCGGTACATAGCATAGCATACTTTATAGAACCTATGGTGAGGCATAGGGAATGACTTTTCATTCTCTTTCTATTTTCTGCTGTGGTCGGGATTTGAGTCTTACTCAATTTCATTCCTTTGCAACACAGGCAAGAACTCTTTCTTTGATCTGTTCCATTTTGAACTACTTCAAAATCTTGTCAAGGTATGTACTCATTGAAAATCTTATCAAGCGCCTTGATCTATCTCAATAGATCTTGATGCTCAATATGTAAGTAGCTTTCTCGAGGTCTTTCTTGAAAAACTCCTTTCAAATACTCCTTTATGCTTTGCAGAATAATTCTACATTACTTCCGATCAACAATATGTCATTCACATATACTTTTCAGAAATGTTGTAGTGCTCCCACTCACTTTCTTGTAAATACAGGCTTGACCGTAAGTCTCAGATAAAACTATATGCTTTGATCAACTTATCAAAGCGTATATTCCAACTCCGAGATGCTTGCACTAGTCCATAGATGCACATTTTGTTAACACCTTTAGGATCGACAAAACCTCTTGGTTGCATCACATACAACTCTTCTTTAATAACTCCATTAAGGAATGCAGTTTTGTTTATCCATTTGCCGATTTCATAAAATCCGCAATTGCTAACATGATTCGGACAGACTTAGCATCGCTACAGTTGAGAAAATCTCATCGTAGTCAACACCTTGAACTTGTCGAAAACCTTTTTGCGACAAGTCGAGCTTTGTAGATAGTAACACTACTATCAGTGTCTGTCTTCCTCTTGAAGATCCATTTATTTAACATGGCTTGCTGATCATCGAGCAAGTCAATCAAAGTCCATACTTTGTTCTCATACATGGATCATATCTCAGATTTTATGGCCTCAAGCCATTTCGCGGAAGCTGGGCTCATCATCGCTTCCTCATAGTTCGTAGGTTCATCATGGTCTAGTAACATGACTTCCGGAACAGTATTACCGTACTACTCTGGTGCGAACTGTACTTTGGAAGACCTACGAGGTTTTGCAGTAACTTGATCTAAAGTTTCATGATCATCATCATTAGCTTGTTCACTAATTGGTGTAGGAATCACTGGAACTGATTTCCGTGATGAACTACTTTCCAATTCGGGAGAAGGTACAAATTAGCTTATCAAGCTCTACTTTCCTCCCACTCACTTCTTTCGAGAGAAAACTCCTTCTCCAGAAAGGATCCATTTTTAGCAACAAATATCTTGCCTTCGGATCTGTGATAGAAGGTGTACCCAACAATTTCCTTTGGGTATTCTATGAAGACGCACTTCTCCGATTTGTGTTTGAGCTTATCAGGATGAAACATTTTCAAATAAGCATCGCAGCCCCAAACTTTAAGAAACGACAACTTAGGTTTACTGCTAAACCACGGTGTCGTCTCAACGGATTTAGATGGTGCCCTTTTAACGTGAATGTAGCTCTCTCTAATGCATAACCCCAAAACAATATTGGTAAATCAAGAAGAGACATCATAGATCGCACCATATCCAAATAAAGTGCTTGATTCTGACGCTCGGACACACCATAACGTTGTGGTGTTCCGGTGGCGTGAGCTGTGAAACTATTCCACATTGTTTTAATTGAAGATCAAACTCAGAACTCAAATATTCGTCTCCGCGATCAGATCGCGAAACTTTATTTTCTTGTTACGATGATTTTCCACTTCACCTGAAATTCTTTGAACCTTTCAACTATTTCAGACTTATGTTTCATCAAGTAGATATACCCATATCTCGCTCAAATCATCTTGTGAAGGTCGAAAATAATGATACTTGCCACGAGCCTTCATACTCATTGGTCTGCATACATCAGTATGTATTATTTCCAATAAGTCAGTAGCTCGTTCCATTGTTCTGAAGAACGGAGTTTTAGTCATCTTGCCCAAAAGGCACGGTTCGCAAGCATCAAATGATTCATAATCAAGTGATTCTGAAAATCCATCTTTATGGAGTTTCTTCATGCGCTTTACACCGATATGACCCAAACGACAGTGCCACAAATAAGTTGCACTATCATTATTAACTTTGTATCTTTTGGCTTCAATATTATGAATGTGTGTATCACACGATCGAGATCCATCAAACCATTTTCATTGGGTGTATGACCATTGAAGGTTTTATTCATGAAAACAAAACAACAATTATTCTCTGATTTTAAATGAATAACTGTATTGCAATAAACATGATCAAATCATATTCATGCTCAACGCAAACACCAAATAACATTTATTTAGGTTTAACACAAATCCCGAAAGTATAGGGAGTGTGCGATGATGATCATATCAATCTTGGAACTATTTCCAACACTCATCGTCACTTCCCCTCAACTAGTCTCTGTTTATTATGTAACTCCTGTTTCGAGTTACTAATCTTAGCAACCGAACAAGTATTAAATACTCAGGGGTTACTATAAACACTAGCAAGGCACACATCAAACACCTGTATATCAAATATACCCTTGTTCACTTTGCCTTCCTTCTTATCCACCAAATATTTAGGGCATTTCCGCTTCCAGTGACCATTTCCTTTGCAGTGTAAGCACTCAGTTTCAGGCTTTGGTCCAGCTTTGGTCTTCTTCACGGGAGTGACAACTTGTTTGCCATTCTACTTGAAATTTCCCTTTCTTTCCCTTTGCCCTTTTCTTGAAACTAGTGGTCTTGTCAATCATCAACACTTGATGCTCTTTCTTGATTTCTACCTTCATTGATTTCAACATCACGAAGAGCTTGGGAATCATTTTCGTCATCCCTTGCATTGTAGTTCATCACAAAGTTCCACTAACTTGGTGATGGTGACTAGAGAACTCTGCCAATCACTATCTTATCTGGAAGATTAACTCCCACTTGATTCAAGCGATTGAAGTACCCAGACAATCTGAGCACATGCTCACTAGTTGAGCGATTCTCCTCCATCTTTTAGCTATAGAACTTGTTGGAGACTTCATATCTCTCAACTCGGGTATTTGCTTGAAATATTAACTTTAATTCCTGGAACATCTCATATGGTCCATGATGTTCAAAACATCTTTGAAGTCCCGATTCTAAGCCGTTAAGTATGGTGCACTAAACTATCAAGTAGTCATCATATTGAGCTAGCCAAATGTTCATAACATCGCAGATCCGCTCCTGCAATAGGTCATCACCTAGCGTGCATTAAGGACATAATTCTTACGTGCAGCAATGAGGATAAACCTCGGATCACGGATCCAATCCGCATCATTGCTCTCGACATCTTTCAACACAATTTTTCTCTAGGAACATATCAAAATAAACATATGAAAGCAACAACGCGAGCTATTGATCTACAACATAATTTGCAAAATACTACCAGGACTAAGTTCATGATAAATTTAATTCAATTAATCATATTACTTAAGAACTCCCACTTAGACAGACATCTCTCTAGTCATGTAAGTGATCACGTGATCCAAATCAACTAAACCATGTCCGATCATCACGTGAGATGGAGTAGTTTCAATGGTGAACATCACTATGTTGATCATATCTACTATATGATTCACGCTCCACCATTCGGTCTTCGTGTCCCGAGGCCATATCTGTATATGCTAGGCTCGTCAAGTTTAACCTGAGTATTCCGCGTGTGCAACTGTTTTGCACCCGTTGTATTTGAACGTAGAGCAATGTTGGGGATATCGCTTATCGGGAACTTATCGGTCGACCCAAGATAAGGGGTAAATCGGCTAGTTTATCGGCATATCGGCCGATTTATCGCCATATCGGCTGATTTATCGGCCAATTTATCTTATCGGTAAGATAATGATAAGCGATAAATCGGCCAATTTATCGGAATATCGGAAGATATCTTGAACAGTGACGTAGAGTCTATCACACCCGATCATCACGTGGCGTCTCAGCACGAAGAACTTTCGCAACGGTGCATACTCAGGGAGAACACTTCTTGATAATTAGTGAGAGATCATCTTAAAATGCTACCGTCAAACAAAACATAATAAGATGTATAACAGATAAACATCATATGCAATCAAAATATGTGACATTATATGGCTATGATCATCTTGTGCCTTTGATCTCCATCTCCAAAGTACTGTCATGATCTCTATCGTCACTGGCACGACACCATGATCTTCATCATCTTTGATCTATATCAATGTGTCATCACATGGTCGTCTCACCAACTATTGCTCTTGCAACTATCGCTATCGCATAGCGATAAAGTAAAGCAATTATTTGGCACTTGCATCTTATGCAACAAAGCGACAACCATAGAGCTTCTACCAGACGCCGATAACTTCAACAAAACATGATCATCTCATACAACAACTTATATCTCATCACGTTTTGACCATATCACATCACGACATGCCCTGCAAAAACAAGTTAGACGTCCTCTACTTTGTTGTTGCAAGTTTTACGTGGCTGCTACGGGCTTAAGCAAGAACCAATCTCACCTACGCATCAAAACCACAACGATAGTTTGTCAAATAGACTCCGTTTTAACCTTCGCAAGGACCGGGCGTAGCCACACTCGGTTCAACTAAAGTTGAGAAACCGACACCGCCAGCCACCTGTGTGCAAAGCACGTCGGTAGAACCAGTCTCGCCAGAAGCGACGCGTAATGTCGGTCCGGCCGCTTCATCCAACAATACCGCCAACCAAAGTATGACATGTTGGTAGGCAGTATGACTTATATCGTCCACAACTCACTTGTGTTCTACTCGTGCATATAACATCAAACCATAAAAACCTAGGCTCGGATGCCACTGTTGGGGAACGTAGTAATTTCAAAAAATTTCCTACGCACACGCAAGATCATGGTGATGGCATAGCAACGAGAGGGGAGAGTGTTGTCCACGTACCCTCGTAGACCGTAAGCGGAAGCGTTATGACAACGCGGTTGTTGTAGTCGTACGTCTTCACGATCCGACCGATCCAAGTACCGAACGTACGGCACCTCCGAGTTCAGCACACGTTCATCTCGATGAAAATCCCCGGGCTCCGATCCAGCAAAGCATCGGGGATGAGTTCCGTCAGCACGACGGCATGGTGACGATGATGATGTTCTACCGGCGCAGGGCTTCGCCTAAACTCCGCGACGATATGACCGAGGTGGAATATGGTGGAGGGGGGCACCGCACACAGCTAAGGAACGATTCGTAGATCAACTTGTGTGTCTATGGGGTGCCCCCTGCCCCTGTATATAAAGGAGGGAGGGAGGAGGAGGCCGGCCCTAGGAGGGGCGCGCCATGGGGAGTCCTACTCCCACCGGGAGTAGGATTCCCCCTTTCCTAGTCCAACTAGAGGTCCTTCCATGTAGTAGGAGTAAGAGACAAGGAAGGGGAAGAGAGAAGGGAAGGAAGGAGGCGGTGCGGCCCCGCCCCTTAGTCCAATTCGGACTAGGCCTTGGGGGGGCGCGCGGCCTGCCCTAGGCAGCCCCTCTCTCTTTCCCGCAGGGCCCAATAAGGCCCAATACTTCTCCCCGGCGAATTCCCGTAACTCTCCGGTACTCCGAAAAATACCGAATCACTCGGAACCTTTCCGAACTCGAATATAGTCGTCCAATATATCGATCTTTACGTCTCGACCATTTCGAGACTCCTCGTCATGTCCCCGATCTCATCCGGGACTCGAACTCCTTCGGTACATCAAAACTCATAAACTCATAATATAAGCCATCGAAACCTTAAGCGTGCGGACCCTACGGGTTCGAGAACTATGTAGACATGACCTAGAACTATTCTCGGTCAATAACCAATAGCGGGACCTGGATGCCCATATTGGCTCCTACATATTCTACGAAGATCTTTATCGGTCAAACCGCATAACAACATACGTTGTTCCCTTTGTCATCGGTATGTTACTTGCCCGAGATTCGATCGTCGGTATCCAATACCTAGTTCAATCTCGTCACCAGCAAGTCTCTTTACTCATTCTGTAATGCATCATCCCATAACCAACTCATTGGTCACATTGCTTGCAAGGCTTATAATGATGTGCATTACCGAGAGGGCCCAGAGATACCTCTCCGACAATCGGAGTGACAAAACCTAATCTCGAAATACGCCAACTCAACATGTACCTTCGGAGACACCTGTAGTACTCCTTTATAATCACCCGATTCGTTGTGGACGTTTGGTAGTACCCAAAGTGTTCCTCCGTAAACGGGAGTTGCATAATCTCATAGTTACAGGAACATGTATAAGTCATGAAGAAAGCAATAGCAACATACTAAACGATCAAGTGCTAAGCTAACGGAATGGGTCAAGTCAATCACATCATTCTCCTAATGATGTGATCCCGTTAATCAAATGACAACTCTTTTGTCCATGGCTAGGAAACATAACCATCTCTGATAAACGAGCTAGTCAAGTAGAGGCATACTAGTGACACTATGTTTGTCTATGTATTCACACATGTATTATGTTTCCAGTTAATACAATTCTAGCATGAATAATAAACATTTATCATGAAATAAGGAAATAAATAATAACTTTATTATTGCCTCTAGGGCATATTTCCTTCACTTATCTGTGGTGACAATGGGATATCACGTGATCTAGATGTATGTTTTGGTGATCAACTTGCGGGTTCAGTGACCTTGTGAACTTATGCATAGGGGTTGGCACATGTTTTCGTCTTGACTCTTCCGTGGAAACTTTGGGGCACTCTTTGAAGTTCTTTGTGTTGGTTGAGTAGATGAATCTGAGATTGTGTGATGCATATTTTATAATCATACCCGCGGATACTTGAGGTGACATTGGAGTATCTAGGTGACATTAAGGTTTTGGTTGATGTGTGTCTTAAGGTGTTATTTTACTACGAACTCTAGGGCTGTTTGTGACACTTATAGGAATAGCCCAATAGATTGATCGGAAAGAATAACTTTGAGGTGGTTTCGTACCCTACAATAATCTTTTCGTTTGTTCTCCGCTATTAGTGACTTTGGAGTGACTCTTTGTTGCATGTTGAGGGATTGTTATATGATCCAATTGTGTTATTATTGTTGAGAGAACTTGCACTAGTGAAAGTATGAACCCTAGACCTTGTTTCCTACCATTGCAATACCGTTTACACTCACTTCCATCACTTGCTACCTTGCTGTTTTTATATTTTCAGATTACAAAAACCTATTTCTACCATCCATATCGCACTTGTATCACCATCTCTTCGCCGAACTAGTGCAACTATACAATTTACCATTGTATTGGGTGTGTTGGGGACACAAGAGACTCTTTGTTATTTGGTTGCAGGGTTGCTTGAGAGAGACCATATTCATCCTACGCCTACCACAAATTGATAAACCTTAGGTCATCCACTTGAGGAAAATTTGCTACTGTCCTACAAACCTCTGCACTTGGAGGCCCAACAACGTCTGCCAGAAGAATGTTGCGTAGTAGACATCAAGCTCTTTTCTGGCGCCGTTGCTAGGGAGGTTAGTGCTTGAAGGTATATCTTTAGATCTTGCAATTGAATCTTTTAGTTTCTTGTTTTATCACTAGTTTAGTATATAAAATAAAACTACAAAAAAAGGAATTGAGGGTGCCTGTCGGTGTCAAAACCGGCGGATCTCGGGTAGGGGGTCCCGATCTGTGCGTCAAGGCTGATGGTAACAAGAAGTAAGGGACACAGGTGTTTACCTAGGTTCGGGCCCTCTCGATGGAGGTAAAACCCTACTTCCTGCTTGATTAATATTGATGATATGGGTAGTACAAGAGTAGATCTACCACGAGATCGTAGAGGCTAAACCCTAGGAGCTAGCCTATGATGGTATGAATGTAATTGTGATCGGCCTTCTAAGGACCAACCTCTCCAGTTTATATAGACACCGGAGAGGGATAGGGTTTACATAGAGTCGGTTACAAGGAAGGAAATATAATATCCAGATCGCCAAGCTTGCCTTCCACGCCAAGGAAAGTCCCATCCGGACACGGGCCGAAGTCTTGAGTCTTATATCTTCACGCTTCAATAGTCCGGACGTTGTACACAGTCTGGCTGTCCGGATACCCCCTAATCCAGGACTCCCTCAATAGCCCCTGAACCTGGCTTCAATGACAATGAGTCCGGCGCGCAGTATTGTCTCCGGCATTGCAAGGCGGGTTCTCCTTTGAATACTCTAAAGTACCGGTTACGACGAATAGTGTCTAGTCTTCAATCGATGTTGTGCTCCTCGGCTTCAGCGCCTTAGTAATGACCATCTCCACGTGTCGAGCGAATGCGAGGAGTCAAGGCATTTTTGCATTTGCCACCCTCGATCCTTGGGCCAACCGTCTATTTGAAGGGACGGGGATTCTCAGATCCAAACCTCACTCTCCTCCCTTGAGCTAGCATCCTAGAGCGCGTCGCAAAAAGCCATTCTAGCATGGCCGACCGTCGCAGCTCTTCTGCTTGCCCTCCTCGCTCTAAGTCGGGGGATTGGGGAGAGTGCTTAGTTCCCCACAGCCGTTTGGTGAAGTTACAAATTCAAGGGTTTCTTCCACCGGCATTCATGGTCTCCGCCCGAGCTGGAATAGCTGCTTACGACGGAGGGGAACAAACGGAGGGATTTCCTAACCCGTCTCCGGAGGAGCGAATATGCCTCATCTCGCATCTGTTGAGGGGCGTCGGGTTCCCTATCCACCCGTTTCTCTGCGGGCTCCTGGAGTTCTATGGCCTCCAGCTACATAATCTTACCCCAGCCTCCATTCTGCACATAACGGGGTATGTCGCTCTTTGCGAACTGTTTCTAGGCTGCGAACGACACTTTGGATTGTGGAGGAAGCTGTTCTGCCTTGTCCCCTGCACCTAGGGGGAGTCCCTGTATCAAGTGGGCGGGGCCGAAATATGGCGCATTGCCGAGACAGGATACCTGTCCGACACTCCTGAGAATGCACCAGAAAACTGGCCGTCAGAGTGGTTCTATATAAATGACGTTCCCCTTCCAGATCCAGTCCAGAGGTGTCTCCCCAAGTTCAGCAATGCCCCACCGAGGGCACTCCTAAGCTGGCATCCCCGGGGCCCTCAAGAAGAGGACAGAAGGGAGATATTCCTCCTGATGAACAGGATAAAGTTGCTGGCCAAGTCCGGACTGACGATTGTTGAGGTCATGGCAATATGCATAAAGCGAGGAGTGCAGCCCCTTCAATATCAGGGGAAGCCCATGTGGCATTTCAACGGGGAAGACGACACCACCCGCTGCGGTCGCAAGGGTCCGGACTTCGCTGCCGGTTTGGCAAGGATACTGTTCGATTTGTACAAAGGGAAAGAAGAGGAATTCCTTCGCATAAAAATGCGGGACGGATTCTCCATGCACAACCCCCCAGCATGGGTAAGTTGCTACTCTTCTCCCAGCCTTACTTACTCCAGCATCCTCCTGCTAAGATTACTTGCATCGATGCTTATGAGCAGGAACTGAGGAGGGCCGTAGAAGGAATCTTCGGCCCCTCCCCGCAACCAGAGGACCCTGGAAGGGCCCTAGATCCGGGACTCAAAGTAGATCCGGATATCACCGTGGAGCTCGTCAACGGAGTATTTTATCAGGCGAGCTGGGACGGCGCCCTAGTGGCCATTACGGCCGACTCCCTTGGACTGCTTCCCACGTTGCGTGTAAGCTGAGCTAGAAAAACCCTATCTTCTGAAGAGGACTTTCCCCAGGTATTAATTTTACCTTTGAGGCGTCGCTCTATTTGCAGAAACGACGGCCGGAGCGAGGGGCCGAGCCCCTGGGGGCTCGTCAACCACGGGCGTCCGGATCGGGCAGGCTCAAGAGGAAGGCGGTGAGGGCTGACACACCGCTGCAGAGGTAAAGTCATAGCATGTCTTGCTTGTCATAGAATTTGAAATATGACAGCGCCCCTTGTGTCTTGGCAGGAAGAGGAATAACCGGGCTATATCCGGAAACCCCAACAACCACGCCTCCACCAGCCAAGTTCCAGAACCGGCTTCGGGGGCGGAGGCGGATACGGGGCCAGCACCGCATAGCTTCCCGACGGAGGGTACGGATATGTGTTCGGCCACGAACTCCGAGGTGGAGAGCGCCATGAACCACCGGTGCCGGAAGGCCGTGCTTCGGCACAACATCTTTTCCGAAGAGGCTTTTAATGCCTTCAATTCGACGGACGCATATGTCTGAGCCGCTCGAGGCGGGCTTGCCCAAGTGACAAGCCAATATACCAAACACATACGGGTAAGAGATTTTGATAAGTATGCCTAGCAGTATCCCCTGAGACTTAAAATAGTTGGGACAATTGTTTGAAGGATCCATATATCCGCAGGTGCTTGTGGACAAGAGTGAACAATTGGCGAGGGAGCTGGAGGCCTGCAAGGCCCAATTATCTGATGCGGTAGCCAAGTTAGAGGGATCCCGAAAGGCCCCCACCGGTAATATTTGTCTCCATTATACACATATGTGCTAGTTAGTAGATGGCTGGTGCGGTTAGTCTGACAGTAAGTTCTGCAGACAATCCTGGAGTGAATCCGGATGGTGCAGTGGGTGACGACTTGCATCTTCAACGGCAACTAAAGGCCGGCGAGCACATCGATACGCAGGTGGTGCAAGAGAAGAACAAGCTTCATGATGCCAATATTCGTCTGGACATGGAATTAAAGGATGTCCGCGCTCAACTGGCGGACTCCGTGAAGGAGAACAAAAAACTTCGTCGCGGCATTTATGGTAAGAACGCAAGCGAACTGTTTGATAGTTCGGCGAGGAAGTTTATTAAAAAGATTTTTCCTTGCAGGAATGTTAATGGGTCGCCCTGAAGAGGAGATGCCCTCATCTGCAGGTGATTTGCTGCAAGAACTGTCGCAGATGCACGAGCGTGCCCGGCAGGTGATGCACGGCGTTGCTCAAGCCTTGTGGCCATCGAGCCTACTGCCGAATGGCATGGAGGAGCTTGCGGACCTGCTCCAAGGAGCCCGGCGGTGCTTCCGTCTATGGAAGATATCAGCCTGCCGGCAAGGAGCGAGAGAAGCCTGGGCGATGGTGAAGGCGCGCTACACCAAGCTGGACCCTAACCATATGGCCGAAGTGGGACCGGCGGGGCCCGATGGGCAAGAAATTCCCGTTAGCCTGGTGTATGACTAGGTAGCATTGGCTGCTAAGTATTCTCAGCAGGATTGTAGGCTAGATAACCTGTTAGATGGTATAGAGGAGGAATATAGCCATTCTCCGTGACTGTGTAAATTGATTGGCATAAGTAGCCTCTAGCCAGATTGAAATCATTTGTCATGGCGGACCTTTTCGCTTCAGCCCCCGGGCCCTATAGTCCGGGGTGTGTCCGAATACCCGCTCGGTTATGTGAAAATCGGGGCATGCTTGGAGACCAGGCGTAGGGGTCATAGGTGCTTGAACAGACAAGTACCCAACTAGTTATGTTATATTGCATGGATAGCAAGAAACATCTTCTAGGGAGAATAGTTCTTTAGGGGTTCCTTTCCCTAGGTATCCATGTGTCGATGCACATGTCCGAACTACGCACGATGGCGCAGGATACAAAGCTTTTGGGGTTCTTTGTTGTAACCAACGAATACATCCTTTGTTCACCGACCGAATATTCTCTCAAGGAAACTAGCTTTCGGCTTCACCCAGTCTGAGGTACACATCCGGCTCAACCGGCAGTAACAATCATAGAGGTGCTCCCCTTATGCCCTAGCCGAATTAACGGGAACGTAGGGCATAAATACAAGAGCTAGGCAACCCAGCTTGGCCACATCTTAAGTCATATCGATGCATATAATGGTGAAAAAAGGCACATATGTAAAAAGGAATGCATATGTGATGGGCAGAAAGCCATTAAAGTAATTATGTCTAGCTTCCGAATAGGAAGCCCCCAGATACAACTTGCACACATGGTACGGTCGGGATAATCCAGAAATCTGCACTGTATTAAATACTTTGTGTGAATGGAAAGAGGGTCGAGAAAGGAGAGAAACAGTGGTGGAGCATAATTTAAAAAGGAGGGGTGAGGATACGAACACTGCGCTTGGTGTTTAGGCGTAGAATCTCTGGAGTCTAGCCGCGTTCCATGGGTTCGGCTTGAGTCTGTTGTCAGATGCATTACGTATGCGGTACGCTCCTCCGGTGAGAACTTTGTCGATGACGAAGGGACCTTCCCATCTGGGTTTGAGTTTGTCCTTCTTCTTCTCCCGTAGGTGTAGAACGAGCTCGCCAATATTGTAAGTTTTGGCCCGCACTTCTCTGCTTTGATATCGCCGAGCCTGCTGCTGATAGAATGCGGAACAGGCTTTTGCAACATCGTGCTCCTCCTCTAGGGCGTCCAAGTTATCCTGCCGATCTAACTCGGCTTCCTTCTCTTCGTACATGCATACGCGTGGCGAATCATGTATTATGTCGCAGAGTAGTACTGCTTCCGCACCGTACACCATAAAAAATGGTGTGTATCCGGTGGTTCGATTCGGTGTGGTCCGCAACCCCCAGAGTACGGAGTCGAGCTCCTCTACCCAGTGCGTATCCGATTTTGTTAAAGATTGCACTAATCTGGGTTTTATGCCACTCATGATAAGACCATTTGCCCGTTCGACCTGGCCTTTTGTTTGTGGGTGGTAGACAGAAGCGTAGTCGAGCTTAATGCCCATTTTGTTGCACCAAGTTTTCACCTCATCGGCTGCGAAATTTGAGCCATTATCAGTGATGATGCTATGGGGGACACCATACCGGTGTACAACCCCGGATATGAAATCTATTACTGGTCAGGATTTGGCCGTTTTAACTGATTTGGCTTCGATCCATTTGGTGAATTTGTCTACCATGACCAATAGGTATTTTTTTCTAATGGTTTCCTCCTTTAAGGGGTCCGACCATATCTAGCCCCCAGACCGCGAAGGGCCAGGTTATGGGGATTGTTTGGAGAGCGGTAGGGGGCATATGACTCTGATTGGCGAAAAGCTGGCAGCCGATGCAATGTTGGACAAGGTCCTGTGCGTCTGCTCGGGCCGTCGGCCAATAGAAGCCTATACGGAAGGCTTTGCTGACTAGAGCTCGAGCTGCGGCATGGTGTCCGCCCAGTCCGGCGTGGATTTCAGCCAGGAGTTGCCGCCCTTCCTCTTCGGAGATGCACCTTTGGAGCACTCCGGTCACGCTTTTCTTGTAGAGTTCCCCTTCGTGGACCTTGTAAGCTTTAGAACGCCAGACAATGCAGCGTGCTTCATTTTGGTCTTTGGGGAGCTCCTGCCTATTGAGGTAGGCCAAGAACGGCTCGGTCCACGGGGCGATTACGCCCATGATTTCATGGGCCGAAGGTGTTGTTTCGGTGGCAGAGCCGCCGATTGTGTCGGATGGTTCGGAGTCTGGGGGTGTATTCGGATCTGTGCTGGCATTACCGGACTCCCCTTCCCATACTACGGATAGCTTGATCAGCCTTTCCAGAAATATATTAGGTGGGACAGGGTCGCTTTTGGCGCAGATGCAGGCGAGTACGTACACCGTTTGATTGTTTTCTCGAGCCACATGGTGGAATTCAAGCCCCTCGAACCGAGCTGACATCTTTAGGACGACATTACGATAGGCCGCCATTTTCGGATCCTTGGCATCAAAGTCTCCGTTTATTTGTGATATTGCGGGGTTCGAGTCCCCGCACACTTCTAGGAGTTGGATGCCCATAGAGACTGCCATCTGAACACCATGTAACAGGGCCTCATATTCGGCCGCATTGTTGGAGTCTGTGTATAATATTTGTAGGACGTACTGGACCGTGTCCCCAGTGGGAGACGTCAGGACTACCCCTGCTCCCAGTCCAGCCAGCATTTTGGAGCCGTCAAAGTGCATGATCCAGTTGGAGTACGCGCCGTACTCTTTAGGGAGTTCGGCTTCTGTCCATTCGGCAATAAAGTCAGCCAATACTTGCGACTTAATGGCTCGCCGCGGTTTGTATGTTATGTCAAACGGCAGGAGCTCGATGGCCCATTTAGCAATCCGGCCCGTAGCATCACGGTTATTGATTATGTCGTTGAGTGGTACTTCGGAGGCGACGGTAATCGAACACTCTTGAAAGTAGTGTCTTAGCTTCCGAGATGCCATGAAGACTGCGTATGCTACTTTTTGATAGTGTGGGTATCGGGATTTACATGGGGTGAGGACTGTTGATACGTAGTAAACCGGCTTTCGAAGTGGGAATTTGTATCCGTCCACCTCTCGTTCGACGACGAGCACTACGCTTACCACTTGATGTTTTGCAGCTATGTATAGTAGCATAGGTTCGCCGATGTTTGGCGCTGTTAGGACCAGATTACTGGCCAATAAGGTCTTTATCTCATCGAGTCCGGCCGCGGCTGCATCCGTCCATACAAAGTGTTCGATGCGCCGAAGGAGGCGGTAAAGAGGCAATGCCTTTTCTCCTAGCCTGGATATAAAGCGGCCACGCATCCCGCTAGCTTCTAAATGTGCTTGAGGTCTGTTGGTATGGTTAACTGCGACAGGGCTCGATTTTTGCTGGATTCGCTTCTATTCGTCTATTGGAAACAATGAAGCCCAGGAGCTTCCCCGAAGGGACACCAAAAACACATTTTTCCAGATTCAACTTGATGTCGTATGTCCGGAGGTTATCGAATGTGAGCCTCAAGTCATATATTAGGGTCTCGACGTGTCTAGTTTTTATGACAACGTCGTCCACATATGCTTCCACTGTTTTGCCGATTTGTTTCTCCAGGCATGTTTGGATCATGCGTTGATAGGTTGCGCCGGCATTCTTGAGCCTGAAGGGCATAGTGTTGAAGCAAAAAGGGCCATATGGCGTTACAAAAGCTATTGCAGCTTGGTCAGACTCTGCCATCTTTATTTGATGGTATCCAGAGTATGCGTCGAGAAAACACAGCGAGTCGTTCCAGCTGTGGCATCGATGATTTGATCGATGCGAGGGAGGGGAAAGGGATACTTGGGGCAATCCTTGTTGAGGTCTTTAAAGTCGACACATAGGCGCCAGGATTTGTCCTTTTTTGGCACCATTACCAAATTCGCCAGCCAATCCGGATGTTTAATATCTCTGATGAATCCGGCCTCAAGTAGATTGGCTAGCTCTTCCCCCATGACCTGTCGTTTGGGTTCTGAGAACCGCCTTAGGGTCTGTTTGACCGGTTTGTATCCCATTAGTATGTTGAGGCTGTGTTTGGCCAACCGGCGTGGGATGCTTGGCATGTCCGAAGGGTGCCAGGCAAAAATGTCTCAATTCTCGCGTAAGAAATCTCGCAGTGCGGCGTCCATCACGGGGCTCAATTGTGTTTCGATGGATGCTGTCTTCGTGGGATCCGTTGGGTGGACCTGGAATTTGGCTATCTCGTCTACATGTTTAAATGAGCTGGACTTGGGTCATTTGTCGAGTATCACGTCGTCCCTGTCCATGGTGGCCCGCAGTGTTGTTAACTCTTCAGCTGCCAGGGCTTCAGATAATGCTTCCAGGGCTAGTGTTGCGGTTTTGTTTTCGGCGTGCAGTGCAACGTCCGGATCACTGGCTAGAGTGATGATTTTGTTGGGCCCGGGCATTTTAAGCTTCATGTACCCGTAACGTGGCACATCTTGAAAGCTTGTAAACGCGTCCCGCCCTAGAAGGGCGTGGAATCCGTTGCTGAAAGGAGCCACTTGGAACGTGATTTCTTCGGACCTATAATTCTTCGGAGTGCCGAATACCACATCGAGTGTGATTTCCCCGTGCACCGTGCTTCCCGAGTAGGGATGATTCCCCTGAAGGTGGTGCCGCTTTGCTCAATGCGGCCTTTATCAATCTCCACTTTGTTGAGCGTTTCTTCATAAATCAAGTTTAACCCGCTTCCGCCGTCCATGAGTACTTTGGTTAGTCGGAAGCCGCCCCTGATGGGCCAAGGACGAGCGGCGGTGCGGACAGTTTGAATCGAGGTTAAATCACGGCATTGAAAGTTATAGCCGTGTCGTTCCAGGGGTTCATCTTTGCCACATGGCAAATTTCCGCAGAGCTTCAGTGAGCCCGCTTGCGCCTATTGTTCGAGACGAAAGTCTCGAAGACTGTTAGTATCGTATTGTGTCCGCGGGCAGGATATTGTTCCACTTCATGGCTCGCAAGAAGATCCTCGCCACTTTTTGCCACCTGCCGGAGTATCCAACACGCCCTAAGGCTCTGAGTTGGCATTGTATCCGGCGTACTGTGGACCTTACATGGCCCGTCGAGCCATTCTTCCAATACGGATCCCCGCCCTGGGGTGGGCTTCTTGGGGATTGGTTTGGACGTCTTACGAGAGTTCGTCCATTTGGTTCGGATGAAGGTCTTGGTGAGAGTGGCACTATCCCAAAATTATGTTTGGGTCTTCCAAGCGCTCTCCATCGCACAGTACTTACGTACTATGGTTGCCAAGTCCGCGAAACGTATTATCTCGCGGCGGCTTATAGCATTGAGGAGCCCTTCGTCCGTGCAGTTTTTGCAGAAGAGTGAGACCATGTTCTCCTCGCGGCAGTCCTTAACCTTGTTGAGCGCAAGGAGGAATCTGGCCCAGTAATGATGTACCATCTCCTGGGGCTCTTGCCTAATGCGGGAGAGACAGTCTAAGTCCAAATAAGTTTTGTTAGCAGAATCCGGATTATGATCCGATCTAACGCCCAGGGGCGCGGGCGGTTCTGAGCCCAACAGCTCGGAATCCGGGATGCTACCCAATTCCTTCGGCCCAATGCCCGATCCTAAGTCCGGTACCTGGGGCAGGTTGTCCTCTGAGCAGATTTTCGGCTCAAGGAGTTCGGCGATCCGAACATAATTCATCCTCAAAGCTGGGGGACGACCCGTGTGTGGTTCTTCCACAATCGCTATCTCATGGGTGGCCGGCGGGGATCTGATGTCCCTTCGGTCAGGTTTAAGCCCAATCCGGTCGTAGTTCGTAGCGACTCCCAGAGCGGCAATGCGATCCAAGAGTTCATTAAAGGAGGAGAGCTCTATTGGATCCATCTGTTCGGCAAGTTCCGAACTGACCTGAAGGTTATGATTGATGACCCAAGAAGCCATCGTCGGCTCTGTCGCCGATGGGGCGGCCATGATAAAGCCGCCGAGCCGGAGCGTCTGGCCTACAACCAGAGCTCCCTCCGAAGTAAAGTCGTCCTTGAAGACGAGTCGAGCCATCAAGCCTCGCGGCGACGTCATAGAGGAACTCTAAATGAAAGCACCAATGTCGGTGTCAAAACTGGCGGATCTCGGGTAGGGGGTCCCCATCTGTGCGTCAAGGCTGATGGTAACAAGAAGTAAGGGACACAGGTGTTTACCCAGGTTCGGTCCCTCTCGATGGAGGTAAAACCCTACTTCCTGCTTGATTAATATTGATGATATGGGTAGTACAAGAGTAGATCTACCACGAGATCGTAGAGGCTAAACCCTAGGAGCTAGCCTATGATGGTATGAATGTAATTGTGATCGGCCTTCTAAGGACCAACCTCTCCGGTTTATATAGACACCGGAGAGGGCTAGGGTTTACATAGAGTCGATTACAAGGAAGGAAATATAATATCCGGATCGCCAAGCTTGCCTTCCACGCCAAGGAAAGTCCCATCCGGACATGGGCCAAAGTCTTGAGTCTTGTATCTTCACGCTTCAATAGTCCAGACATTGTACACAGTCCGGCTGTCCGGATACCCCCTAATCCAGGACTCCCTCGGTGCCTCATATGCTTCATCTTTTGAATATCTTTCATGAAAGTGATGGAAAGTAAAATTGTGCTCATGTGCTAGAAGAAGAAATCATTAAAATGTTTGGCACTAAAATTTTGAATGATGAGCATGATTGCAATTTTGTTAGTATGAATTCCTTGAATATCCATGATGCTCATGATATGCAAAGCCACAAGCTTGGGGATGCTATGTTTCATGAAGATGATATTTTAGTCCCCCAAGTTTTGATGAGCAAATTTATTTTGATGATAGCATGCCTCCTATTTATGATGATTATATTGATGAAAGTGGGTTTGGAAGAGTGTCAACTTTAGGAAGTAATGATCCACTATTTTAGAGGGTGTTGAATCTTATTGTGACAATTATGAAATTGGATTTGGAGAAGTCATGGCTTTATTTAGTGATGAATCTACTATTTTGGAAGAGGTTCCAATTGATTATGAGAAGAAAGTTGTTATCTATGATGATTATTGTGAAGACATGTATGCTATAAAGATTAATGATAACCATGAAACTTGTCATCTTGATTATAATTTTCAATTGGATTATGCCTCACATGATAGTTATTTTGTTAAGTTTGCTCCCACTACTATTCATGAGAAGAAATTTGCTTATGTGGAGAGTAATACAATTTCTATGCTTGTCCATCATGAAAATAATGCTTTATGTAATAGTTATATTGTTGAATTCATTCATGATGCTACTGAAAATTATTATGAGGGAGGAATACATGCTTATAGGAATTGCAATAATATCAAGTTTCCTCTCTATGTGTTGAAAATCTTGAAGTTAAGCTTGTTTTGCTTTCCTATGCTAGTTGATTCTTGTTCCCATAAGTTGTTTGATCACAAAATCCCTATGCATAGGAAGTGGGTTAGGCTTAAATGTGTTAGTCATATTCTTCATGATGCTCCCATTATGATTCAATTCTTATCTTTTATGTGAGCATCATTGAAATCATCATGCCTAGCTAAAAAGGCATTAAAGAAAAGCGCTTGCTGGGGGACAACCCAAAATTTACTTTAGTAATCATGTTTATAGCTTTTGTTTCAATAAAGTGCCAAGTAGAACCTTTGGGAAGACTTGGGTGAAAGTCTATGCGATCTTGCTGTAAAAAAAACAGAAACTTTGCGCTCACGAGAATAATTGATATTTTTAACAGAAGAGTGCTTTTAAGTTTATTCTTTTTGCAGAAGATTAATAGACAAATTCCTCATGTCCACCAATTTATTTCAGAATTTTTGGAGTTACAGAAGTATTCGAAAGTTACAGATTGCTACAGACTGTTCTGTTTTTGACAGATTCTGTTTTCTATGTGTTGTTTGCTTATTTTGATGAATCTATGGGTAATATCGGAGGCTATGAACCATATAAAAGTTTTAATACAGTAGATATTACACCAATATGAATTTAGAATTATTTCACAACAGTACCAAAAGTGGTGATTTATTTTCTTATACTAACAGAGCTTACGAGTTTTCTGTTAAGTTTTGTGTTGTGAAGTTTTCAAGTTTTGGGTAAAGATTCGATGGACTATGGAATAAGGAGTGGCAAGAGCCTAAGCTTGGGGATTTCCAAGGCATCCCAAGGTAATATTTAAGGAAAACCAAGAGCCTAAGCTTGGGGATGCCCCGGAAGGCATCCCCTCTTTCGTCTTCGTTCATCGGTAACTTTACTTGGAGCTATATTTTTATTCACCACATGATATGTGTTTTGCTTGGAGCGTCATTTTCTTTTATTTTGTTTTTCTTGCTGTTTGAATAAAGTACTTAAGATCTTAAATTCTTAAAGGTTAGAGTCTTCACATCGTTACACAATTATTTGACTACTCATTGATCTTCACTTATATCTCTTGGAGTAGTTTGTTGTTTGCTCTAGTGCTTCGCTTATATCTTTTTAGAGCACGTCGGTGGTTTTATTTTGAAGAAATAGATGAACTCTCATGCTTCACTTATATTATTTTGAGAGTCTTAAACAGCATGGTAGTTTGCTTTGGTTATGAATTTAGTCCTAATAGGATGGGCATCCAAGAGGGATATAATAAAAACTTTCATACAAAGTGCATTGAATACTATGAGAAGTTTGATTCCTATTTGAGATATGAAGATGATGATATTAGAGTCATGCTAGTGGAGGAATTGTGAATTTGAGAGATACTTGTGTTGAAGTTTGTGATTCCCGTAGCATGCATGTATGGTGAACCGTTATGTGATGAATTTGAGCGTGATGGTTAACTCCTACCAACATTCCCCTAGGAGCATGCGTGTAGTACTTTGTTTTGATGACTTGTAGATTTTTGCAATAAGTATGTGAGTTCTTTATGACTAATGTTGAGTCCATGGATTATACGCACTCTCACTCTTCCACCATTGCTAGCCTCTCTCGTGCCGCGCAACTTTCACCGGTACCATACACCTACCATATACCTTCCTCAAAACAGCCACCATACCTACCTATTATGGCATTTCCATAGCCATTCTGAGATATATTGCCATGCAACTTTCCGCCGTTCCATTTATTATGACACGCTCCATCATTGTCATATTGCCTTGCATGATCATGTAGTTGACATCGTATTTGTGGCAAAGCCACCGTTCATAATTTTTTCATACATGTCACTCTTGAATCATTGCACATCCCGGTATGCCGCCAGAGGCATTCATATAGATTCATATTTTGTTCTAAGTATCGAGTTGTAATTCTTGAGTTGTAAGTAAATAAAAGTGTGATGATCTTCATTATTAGAGCATTGTAGCAGTGAGGAAAGGATAATGGAGACTATGATTCCCCCACAAGTCGGGATGAGACCCCGGACGAAAAAAATAAAAAATAAAAAAAAAGGCCAAAAAAAGAGAAGGCCCCTGTCGGTGTCAAAACCGGCGGATCTCGGGTAGGGGGTCCCGAACTGTGCGTCTAGGCGGATGGTAACAGGAGACAAGGGACACAATGTTTTACCCAGGTTCGGGCCCTCTCGATGGAGGTAAAACCCTACGTCCTGCTTGACTAATATTGATGATATGGGTAGTACAAGAGTAGATCTACCACGAGATCAAGGAGGCTAAACCCTAGAAGCTAGCCTATGGTATGATTGTTGTAATGTATGTTGTCCCACGGACTAAAGCCCTCCGGTTTATATAGACACCGGAGGAGGCTAGGGTTACAGTCGGTTACAATGGTAGGAGATCTACATATCCGATTGCCAAGCTTGCCTTCCACGCCAAGGAAAGTACCATCCGGACACGAGCCGAGTCTTCAATCTTGTATCTTCGTAGTCTTGGAGTCCGGCGGATAATGATAGTCCGGCTGTCCGGACACCCCCTAGTCCAGGACTCCCTCAGTAGCCCCTGAACTAGTCTTCAATGACGATAAGTCCGGCGTGCATAATGTTCGGCATTGCAAGGCGGGTTCCTCCCTTGAATAATCCAGAGAAGATCATGAACACCAGGATAGTGTCCGGCTCTGCAAAAATAATTTCCACACTCCACCGTAGAGAGAATAAAATGTACACTTAGCTCAATCTGTTGACGTATTATGCGGCGTGACATCACACCGCAACCAAGCCCTTGTTTGAATCGTTTTTTACTATACCACCTCAGCACGTTTAGCGAAGCGGTTTCCTTGGCACGTCTTGTCGAAGCAGAGATCGTGTTCCCCTTATTCCGGATCCTCATCAATACATGCGTGGGTAACCCAACCGTTCCGCCGCCACGCCTCTATCGAAGGGAATCCCAAACGGTCACGGAGACGGCCCTTGGTATTTCTTCCCTTTATAAGAGGACCAAGGCTCGCCATTGTTCTTCAATCTCGCATCAAATCTCTTCCCGCTCCGGTTCCAACACCCGAGCCTCAGATTCGAGCGCCGGATCCTCAATCATGTCCGCCCGACCTCCAAGGCGGTGGATCCTCCTCCGCCACGGAGGAGGACATATTGAAGTTGCGTGAGGCCAAGCACTGGCCTACGAGGTTTCAAGACAGGTTGCCTGCCCAAGGGCAGGCCGTGCCCGCCCGAGCCCGATGAATACGCTGTTTTCAGATCCCACCTCCGTCGGGTTTAGGCTTCCCGACGGATCCCTTCGTGAGAGGGCTCTGCTCTACTATGGGCTGGACTTTCATGACTTGGCTCCGAGTCCATCCTCCATATCTCCGCATTCATTATCGCTGCGAAGCCTTCCTCCGCGTCATTCCCCACTCCGCCTATGGTGAAGACCTTCAAGGTGGAGCCAAGATGATCGGGGTGTCAAGCGGAGTCTTGCGGGCGACCATAAGCAAAAGGTCGATGCCCGTGGCCCGAGGGTTCCTTCCAAGAGGAACTTGGACTGTGGCAGCAGGAGTGGTTCTATATCACCGCTCCAAGGGGCAGCAGGCAAAAGCCGCCGCCCTTATTCCGCCCGGGACCTCCACGCCAACTGATGTCGTGGGTCAACCAAGGGCTCAACTGGGGGCCGTCCGAGGACGTGCCCTCACTGCAGGGCCGGATTCGAGACCTCCAAGCGAGGGAGATCGACCTGATCAAGGTGATGCAGGTTATGCTAATCAGGCATCTTCTGCCCTGCAAACGCCGTCCTCTCTGTCTATGGGAGTTCAATCCGGAGGGACCTCATATTCTCCAACACTTTATGGGTGTGACACCCGTGGAGATGTACAAGCTGTTCTTCGGACCGCAGGTGGCGTGTCCGGATTCAGCCGAGGACGCAGGCCTAAGCCGCGATCGCCCGGATACTCAGGTAAATAGCTCAGAGTCCGGACATTCTGTTTATATGCCTTTCTAGAGTTCGCCTCCTGACCCCTTATTCTTTATAGGAATGGGTGGCGTGATCAAGGCTGATAAGGTGTCCGGCCCCACTCCCAGAGACCGCACTGGAGCCCGTGCTGGTCAGAACGTTGGAGGTTGCGCCCACAGAAGGGGGCGACGGGGAAAATAGAGGAGCTAATATTTCGCCCAAAGGGGCGACTGAAGAGGGGGGAACCAAGAACCCCTCCCTTCAGGGGGAGAAGAGGACCGCCTCCGAAGATCCGGAGGCCAAAGCCCCTAAGCGTGGGAAGAGATCTTCCCTGGTCCGGCGCCGGAAAGAATCCGGACGCACAATCATCACTAAAGGATCGGCCCTCCAATGAGCCGTGAGTATGAAAGAGGAGTTAATTAGTAAGGAAATACCTTCATTTGTGCTTCTGTAGGTAACCGAAATATTTATATTGCAGTTCGGATCTGCAGCCTTCTCAGATGAGTTCATCTTCGGGGGACCTTCTTCCGGAGATGATGGAGAGCGATACGCCTCCGTCTGCAGCGCCGCCAAATGAGGCAGGCGAACCCGAAGTGTCATCATGGAGGGTATCCCCGAGTCCGGAGGGGCCAGAGAGTTCGGCACCTACTAGTGTCCGGCCGGGAGAACTAAAGAATCTGCTTGAGAGGGCGTCCATTTCAGAAGATCACCGAGTGTTAATGCGTATGGTGATTGGAAGGATTTCGTCCGCCGAGAGCGAATTGCGTAATGCCGCCATGAGTTTGCTGGCGGGATTTGAGGTATGCGAGAATGACGCACCCCTTTGTCTTTTAACAGTTTTGCATATAAAAATGCGCCCTGTATAGATAGTAGCCCCTGAGACTCAGTAGGTTGTCGGAAACGAAAGCGTACCGAGGATCGAAATCTGAAGTAATGAATTCCGTCATTCCTATGCAGGTGGCGGATAGTCCGGGGGCTAGCCGGACTAGTGAGTTTGCCGAGTTAAATCGGCAACTTGACTTGGCAGATGCGGACATCGCACTTGTCAACAGGCGACTTGACGAGTCGCAAGGTAAAAGAGTTCTCCGCAGTCGCTTTATTAAGGGGGTCGAAGCCCTCCTCTGATAAATTATATGCTGTTTGTATAGACGGTGCTGCTGCTGTGGAGGGCCTTCGGGCCGAACTTGCTCGAGCTAAGGAGCAAGCCCGAAGGAGTGAAGCGGCTGCCTCGAGGGCGGCCGAGGAGTTGAAAGCCGAAAAGGCTGCGACTTTGCCTAAGCTAGGCGTAGGTGGCGAATTGGCCATGAAAGTAAAGGATGCTACCGACCGCAATGAGGCTCTTGAAAAGGAGCGCTTATCGGAGCAGGAAGATCTGAAGAAGGCCACCGCCGAAGCCAAGGATGCCCGCACTGCAATGCGGGCTATGAAGGAGGAACTGCGCCAGGCCGGAGATATCGTGGCTGGCAAGCCTTTCCTGCTGCGCCGCCGGTTTATGGATGGGAAGTATGCTCAATTTGAGCGGCTGTGGAGTCCGGAGGATCCGTACATGGACTTGGCTGCAAGTGCGGCCGATGCCATTAAGCACTTCCGGAGCCAGGAGGATCACGAGACGGAAGAGCTATATTGGTCTCAATTCCACAGTCCGGATCGCTCACTTCCGTTGACAGACCGGCTGGCCGAATGGGCCGAGCTAAATAGATTGTCCGGACTTGCCATGACTGACATCGTGGCCCATGTATGGCCAAAGGGGTCCAAGGCGACGAGCTACTTTGGCTTACTGCAGCAATTCCTTGGAGCGGTGCCGCATATAAAGGAGATGAAGCGGTCGGCCTGCATCGAGGGCGCGCGGATGGCTCTTGCCCGTGTGAAGGCGCATTGTCCAGAGATGGACGCCACCGCTGTTGCTGCCCAGGGTTCGGATGAAAACCGGCTCCCTGCCGAGCACTATTTCAGGGAAGTTATGCGTGGCGCTCGTGTAATAGAGTTGCAGTGCTCGAAGAATGTAACGTTCAAATGAACGCATTAGCTTGTAAATCGATGATTATGTTATAACCGCTTTTATACTTGTGTGTCCAAGTAGTAAAACTTCTCTCTGGCGGCCGTTACGATACTTGTGTATAACTTGAAAGATGGTAGTCTTCGGCTTCAGCCCCCACGCACAAGGTGCGGGGTGTTATAAAAATAGCGCGTTTTCACACTTAATCCGACGCCTTGGTCCTGTTTTAAGGAGGTGATAGCGAGCGTAACGAGGCAATCCGGACTATAATGCTTTATCACTTTCACTTAGCGTGGAGCTCGAGGTGGGGCTACGATATAGCCCCTGGTGGCATCGCATTCAAGTCGGCGCGTATGTGCTGACCGAAACGGTCCTTCGTCAAAGCAGGAATTCTAAACATTCCGATAGTCGATCGAGTGGTTGACCAGTCTCTCATTTGTATCATGACGATCGTTTTGGCTTTCATCGAGGTGCTCGCCCAATTAACGGGCACAATCGCAGAGTTCTCCGGTGCGCGTTAGCCGATGATACGGAACGAAGGTAGCAAAGCACGTGAGTCGGGCAAACCCAACATTTGACCAAAGACATGATTCGAGCTGATGCATATAATGCCTAACTCGAGACGCCGAACACTCCCTAAGGTGTTTGGTCTTTATAATAATGGGCGTAACGATGCCCTAAGCCCTAGTGTCCGTGCACGGCATGGTCTTCGACGCGCCGATGCCAAAACGTCAGTTCGCTTTGGCTATAGGAAGAAACCAAGGAGAATAACAACAAGAGATAGTAAAAAGGTTTACGCAGGTCTTAATTTGAAAAGAATCTCTCAACGGGTCCCTACCGCACGTCTGCTTTGTGTCTCCGTTCGCCGTTATCCCGGACGGGTATGCATGTTGTTTATCCGTAAAAAGAGAGGAACGTTTAGTTTTAAAAACAATTCGCATGCGAAAAATATGTAAAATGAGAAATATAAACAATTAAAGCGGGTTTGTATGAACCCGCTGTTGTTTAGCGCGCAGCCCTCGTGAAGGGGTATGCGGCTAGGGAGCCCTAGCCTACTAACGCCGGATTCGTTTATCCGAGTCCGGGTCTTTAAGTGACCCTCGACTAAAATTACGCCACGCGGACCGGCATCTTGAGTGTAAGAGACGCGTAATGCGGCAGGGCGTTGAAGCGGACAAAAGCCTTTCGTCCCAAGAGTGCTTGATATTCACTTTCGAATGGGACGATGTGAAAAATTAATTTTTCTCGTCGAGAATTGTTCGGTGATCCGAACACGACTTCTAATAATACAGAGCCTGTGCACTTGGCATAAGGGCCTGGCGTCACTCCTTTGAAGGTAGTGCAGCTGTGTCGGATTTTGGCAGGGTTTATCCCCATCCTACGGACTGTTTTTGAATACAGCAGGTTTAAGTCGCTGCCGCCGTCCATTAGGACGTTAGTAAATTGTAATCCGTCTATTATGGGATTCAATATCAGGGGAGTCCGTCCCGCGTTTCGAACGCTTCTGGAGTAGTCCAGGTGGTCGAAAGTGATTGGTTTTGATATCCAATCTCTACGGTCTGCTGGGTTGGACCGTGTGAAGCTCTTTTTAGAAAGTGTCGCACTATTGTTCCGTATTATCACATGAAGTGAATTTACTTCTTTGACCCCTTGTGGGAAAGTCTTTTGTTTTCCGGTGCTCTGCTGGTGGGGTTTATCTTCTTCGCTTGACGCGTCGAGCCCCTTGTGTTCGGCATTTAGTCGGCCGGACTGTTTAAAAATCCAACAATCCCTGTGGGTGTGATTTGCAGGCCTTCCGGGGGTACTGTGGATTTGACATATCCAACCCAAAATCTTGTTTAAGTTGGACAGTTCGTCACTGTCATCCTTTAGAGGCTGTGTTTTATTATTGGGCCGCGAGCTTTTGAATCGGGCGTTGACTGCCGTGCTCTTTGGGCTTTTCTCTTTATTCCGGCGCTGCTCTTTTCTGCGCCGTGATTTTCTGTTTCCATCTCTTATCTCGGATGTACTTGGGTCGCTGGTGCTGCACCTTGCTAGCCAGCTATCCTCTCCCGCACAGAAGCGGGTCATGAGGCTTGTTAGTGCGGACATTGTCCTCGGTTTCTCTTGACCGAGGTGCCTGGTGAGCCATTCGTCTCGGACATTGTGCTTGAAAGCTGCTAAGGCTTGGCGTCCGGACAATCGACTATTTGGTTCTTTTGGTAAGGAACCTGTTCTAGAATTTCCGCCGACTCTCCGGCTGTTGAGTTATATGACTTAGATCATCTCAGATCCGGAGGACGGACATAAGTCCCTTGAAAATTTTTCTAAACGCGCCCTCGAGCTCTTCCCAACTTCCAACAAGTTTTCGGGAGGCTCTTAAGCCAATGGCGGCTGGCCCTTTGAGCTTGAGGGGTAGATATTTTATGGCGTGGAGATCGCCTCTTCCGCCATATGTATATGTAGTATATAATCTTCTATCCGCACTCTGTGGTCTGTTGTTCCATCGTAGGCCTCTATGTTGATGGGTTTAAATCCTGCTGGGAATTCATGTTCCAGCACCTCATCGGTGAAACATAGTGGGTGTGCGGCGCCCTGTATTTGTGTGTGCCGCTATCATCGGACACTTGACGTGTTGCCTTGCTTCTTGGGGCCTTCTCCTTTGGCCCGTAGATGGACCTAGCTGGGCAATCTATCCTTCCAAGTTCGTTGGTTGATTTATGCGTGGCGCCGGTGTCAGAATTTGGTCTATTATCCAGCCAGGCAGCCCCTTTATTTTTGGACGGTGGAGGCTCTATGGCCTCCTCATCGAATTCCGGCAGCAGCTTGCGCTTCGGGTAGCTCTTTGATTGGTGGCCATTGCCGTACTTATCTGAGGTTTTGAGCACTTTGCTCCATCTCATTCTGAGTGTGTCTTCCGCTGTTTTGAGCCTCCGTTTTTCCTTCTTCAGCTTCTTGCAAGATCGTGAGTCTTTTCCGAAGGTTCTTACTCTCTGGCGACGTGTCCGGCATAAGGTCGTCCGGACTATTGTTCTCGCCGGGCTTGGACTGATTATCTGACTCGTCATGTTCGGACGGTTTCTTATTTGCATGTTCGTCGTCCGCTTGTGAGCCCTGCCGTATTGCAGGCTCCTTGGGAGCGTTGTTGTCGTCGAGGCGGGACTTAGGGCGGCGTCTGCGTCGTCGCTTTGGCCGTTTATCGGAGTCGTCTTCTGCCGCGGCCCGTTGGTCCTCGTTATCGCTCTCCTTTGGTGTGTTCACCATATATATGTCATGCGACGAGGTAGTGGTCCAGTGCCCTATGGGCGCTGGTTCCTGTTCGTCTCCGGCATCGTCGTCCATAGCGTCGATGTCGTCGGAGTCGTAGTCTAGCATGTCGGTTAGATCATCGACAGTGGCTACAAAGTGGGCGGTGGGTGGGCTTTGAATTTCTCCGTTGTCCGTATTTCAACCATCCCGCCATAGTCCGCCAGACTTCCCGATAACGAGATGCTTTAGTGAATTCAGGATATCGCCAAAAGGCGAGTATTGAAAGATGTCCGCGTGGTGAATTTATAACCGCGCCCAATCCGGATCGATTGGTAGGGGCGCGGAGGTTCGAGTCCGCAAGGGGTCCGCTCGGAATCACGAAGTTTCGCAGGGACAAGATCGTGTTCGCCCATCGCCGTGGATGTTGAAGCCCTGTGGCGGCGTCTACCCGCCGCCTCGATCCGGGCGATCGGCTCCGCTAATGGTCAAGCGGATCCGAAAAGCGCCACCGTGGCACCGCTCGTGGCAGAGCTAGATCATGCCCGTCGTCACAAGGCGGCATGCTTGGCGTGGCTCGAGTCCGTCGAAGATCACGTCTTCGCGACATCGCCGTGAAGTTTAAGCTTCGAATCGACCGACGCCCAGGGCGTAGCTTCGATCTGCTCGGATGGCTAAGAGAATTGCCCGCAGCGAAGCGGCCGAATCTGAAGATCTGTCCGGGAGAAAAGTCTCACCCGACAGCATTGTTGGTTGAAGATGCCATCAAGCCTATCGGTGACGACACGAGGAACTCTCAATGAAAGCACCAATGTCGGTGTCAAAACCGGCGGATCTCGGTAGGGGGTCCCGAATCAGGCGTCTAGGCGGATGGTAACAGGAGACAAGGGACACAATGTTTTACCTGTGTTGGGCCCTCTCGATGGAGGTAAAACCCACGCCCTGCTTGACTAATATTGATGATATGGGTAGTACAAGAGTAGATCTACCACGAGATCAAGGAGGCTAAACCCTAGAAGCTAGCCTATGGTATGATTGTTGTAATGTATGTTGTCCCACGGACTAAAGCCCTCCGGTTTATATAGACACCGGAGGAGGCTAGGGTTACACAGAGTCGGTTACAATGGTAGGAGATCTACATATCCGTATTGCCAAGCTTGCCTTCCACGCCAAGGAAAGTACCATCCGGACACGAGCCAGAGTCTTCAATCTTGTATCTTCGTAGTCTTGGAGTCCGGCGGATAATGATAGTCCGGCTGTCCGGACACCCCCTAGTCCAGGACTCCCTCAGCCCCAAAAAAGCAAAAAAAATAATTAATGAGAGAAGAAGAGAGAAGGGGCTTTGCTACTATCCTTTTACCACACTTGTGCTTCAAAGTAGCACCATGATCTTCATGATAGAGAGTCTCCTATGTTGTCACTTTCATATACTAGTGGGAATTTTTCATTATAATAACTTGGCTTGTATATTCCAATGATGGGATTCCTCAAAATGCCCTAGGTCTTCATGAGCAAGCGAGTTGGATGCATACCCACTTAGTTTCTTTTTGAGCTTTCATACACTTATAGCTCTAGTGCATCCGTTGCATGGCAATCCCTACTCACTCACATTGATATCTATTGATGGGCATCTCCATAGCCCGTTGATACGCCTAGTTGATGTGAGACTATCTTCTCCTTTTTGTCTTCTTCACAACCACCATTCTATTCCACTACAGTGCTATGTCCATGGCTCACGCTCATGTATTGCGTGAAAGTTGAATTTTTTTGAGAATACTAAAGTATGAAACAATTGCTTGGCTGAAACCGGGGTTGTGCATGATTTAAATATTTTGTGTGATGAAGATAGAGCATAGCCAGAGTATATGATTTTGTAGGGATAGCTTACTTTGGCCATGTTATTTTGAGAAGACATGATTGCCTTATTAGTATGCTTGAAGTATTATTGTTTTTATGTCAATATTAAACTTTTGTTTTGAATCTTATGGATCTGAATATTCTTGCCACAATAAAGAAGATTACATCGATAAATATGTTAGGTAGCATTCCACATCAAAAATTCTGTTTTTATCATTTACCTACTCGAGGATGAGCAGGAATTAAGCTTGGGGATGCTGATACGTCTCCAACGTATCTATAATTTTTGATGTATTCATGCCATGTTTATAATATTTCTACCTGATTTTGGTATGATTTGGTTAGAACTAACCCGGACTGACGCTGTTTTCAGCAGAACTACCGTGGTGTTGTTTTTGTGCAGAAATAGAAGTTCTCGAAATGCGTTGAAAATCGACGGAGATTTTTTTGGAAAATATAAAAAATACTGGAACAAAAAGTTACCAGAGGGGAGGCCCGTGGGCCCCATGAGGGTGGGGGGCGCGCCCACCCCCTAGGGTGCGCCCCTGTGCCTCGTGGACTCCTCGTGGGTCCCCCTAACTTGTTCTCGATGCCAAACCCTCCTATAAATACCCAAACTTCCAGAAAGAAACTGAGATCGGGAGTTCCGCCGCCGCAAGCCTCTGTAGCCACAAAAAAACCTCTCGGGTGCCTGTTCCGGCACCCTACCGGAGGGAGAATCCATCACGGTGGCCATCTTCATCATCCCGGCGCTCTCCATGACGAGGAGGGAGTAGTTCACCCTCGGGGCTGAGGGCATGTACCAGTAGCTATGTGTTTGATCTCTCTCTCTCTCTTTCTCGTGTTCTTGATATGGCACGATCTTGATGTATCGCGAGCTTTGCTATTATAGTTGGATCTTATGATGTTTCTCCCCCTCTACTCTCTTGTAATGGATTGAGTTTTCCCTTTGAAGTTATCTTATCGGATTGAGTCTTTAAGGATTTGAGAACACTTGATGTATGTCTTGCATGTGCTTATCTGTGGTGACAATGGGATATCACGTGATCTACTAGATGTATGTTTTGGTGATCAACTTGCGGGTTCAGTGACCTTGTGAACTTATGCATAGGGGTTGGCACATGTTTTCGTCTTGACTCTTCGGTGGAAACTTTGGGGCACTCTTTGAAGTTCTTTGTGTTGGTTGAATAGATGAATCTGAGATTGTGTGATGCATATCGTATAATCATACCCGCGGATACTTGAGGTGACATTGGAGTATCTAGGTGACATTAGGGTTTTGGTTGATGTGTGTCTTAAGGTGTTATTTTACAACGAACTCTAGGGCTGTTTGTGACACTTATAGGAATAGCCCAATAGATTGATCGGAAAGAATAACTTTGAGGTGGTTTCGTACCCTACAATAATCTCTTCGTTTGTTCTCTGCTATTAATGACTTTGGAGTGACTCTTTGTTGCATGTTGAGGGATTGTTATATGATCCAATTTTGTTATTATTGTTGAGAGAACTTGCACTAGTGAAAGTATGAACCCTAGGCCTTGTTTCCTACCATTGCAATACCATTTACGCTCACTTTTATCACTTGCTACCTTGCTGTTTTATGTTTTCATATTACAAAAACTTATATCTACCATCCATATTGCACTTGTATCACCATCTCTTCGCCGAACTAGTGCACCTATACAATTTACCATTGTATTGGATGTGTTGGGGACACAAGAGACCCTTTGTTATTTGGTTGCATGGTTGCTTGAGAGAGACCATCTTCATCCTACGCCTCCCGCGGATTGATAAACCTTAGGTCATCCACTTGAGGGAAATTTGCTACTGTCCTACAAACCTCTACACTTGGAGGCCCAACAACGTCTACAAGAAGAAGGTTTCGTAGTAGACATCACTCACCAACAAAATGGTTCTATTGAACGTAAGCACATGCACATCATTGAGGTTGGCCTTGCCCTTTTGGCCGGAGCTTCTATGCCCTTAGAATTTTGGGACACAGCATTCCTTACTGTCGTGCACATCATAAACATACTTCCTAGTCGGGTCATCAACAATGAAACTATAGTAGAACGGCTTCTCCATGCAAAACTAGATTATAAATATCCTCGTGTGTTTGGATGCGCTTGTTGGCCAAATCTCCGTCCCTACAACAACCGCAAGCTTATGTTCCGCTCCAAACAATGTGCGTTTCTTAGGTATAGTGCTCAGCATAAGGGTGTAAAATGCCTTGACATCTCTACTAATCGTGTCTACATCTCTAGAGATGCTGTCTTTGATGAGACCAAATTCCCTTTCGCTGATCTCCATTCCAACGTCGACGCTTTACTTCGCAAAGAGATCCTTCTCCTCCCATCTCACCTCTCCGGTCAGGATCAAGGGGGACACGATAACTGTGATGATCATTTGTTGACTAATCCTTCTGACCATATGCATGATATTTGTGAGGACATAGGAGATCATAGCGGTGAGAACAGTGAAGGAAATGGTGCAAAACTCTGCCCATATAGCATGTGTCGCGGCGAAGGGAGCAAATCCGCCTCAGGTTCCGGCGCATCAGCAGCGACAACAGGATCTACCTCGGGATTCAACACATCAACAGCGACAGAAGGAGTACCTGGCGTAGCGTTAGGCGCACCAGCAGCTCCCGTCTTCATGTCGAACATGCGGCCAGCTGTGGTTGGAAGCAGCGGCTCCACCAGCCCGCACGAATCAGCGGCTGCCACGCGGCAGGTTGCTGCTGTCCCGATCAGCTCGCGCTTCGGGAGCCAGCCGGCTGTCTACAAGCGGGGTGACACGGCTCGACTTGCTGGTGCGGGGCCAGATGCGGCAGACGTGGGCTCACGCACAGATTCCTGCCGGCCCGTGTCGTCTGGTCGGGAGGGATCTTCTGCGCCGATTTCCTCTCCCGCACACCAGCCGCATGCCACAGAAGATCAGCCAGCAGCGGACCCCGCCGAAACTGCTAGTGCACACGGATCAGCCTCGGATCAGGTGCAGATTCTTGCTCTTGATCGACCCACGGGATCCTCTGTGGCGCAAAACAACACTGTTTCACAGCAGCGCCGTACACGACTACAATCAGGGGTAAATAAACCAGTTAATTACAAGCACATAACCAAATATGGTATGATCTGTTCTACAGGTGAACCAGGTGAGCCCAACACACTTGAGGAGGCCCTTGGTGATGAGAAGTCGAGGAAGGTAATGCATGAGGAATATATGGCACTACAAAAAAATAAAATGTGGCATTTGGTTCCTCCAAGGCAAGGTAAAAATCTTATTGACTGCAAGTGGGTTTTTAGGATCAAAAGAAAGTCTGATGGAACAGTTGATCGTTACAAGGCAAGGCTAGTTACCAAAGGCTTTAAACAACGGTATGGCATAGACTATGAGGACACTTTTAGTCCTGTTGTAAAAGTTGCCACCATCCGTCTGGTTTTGTCTATTGTTGTTCCTAGGGGATGGAGTTTTCGACAGTTAGACGTACAGAATGCGTTTCTTCATGGTGTTATGGAAGAGGAAGTTTACATGAAACAACCTCCTGGGTTTGAAAACAGACATGCACCCTCTCATGTATGCAGGCTTCATAAAGCATTATATGGATTGAAACAAGCTCCAAGGGCATGGTATTCTCGTCTCAGTAAAAAGATGCAGACACTTGGCTTTGTTCCTTCAAAGTCTGACACCTCATTATTTATTTACAATAAGTCCAATACATCAATATTTGTTCTTATATATGTTGATGATATCATTGTCACAAATTCATCTGATGAGGAAATAACAGGACTGTTGAAGGACTTGAGCACTGAATTTTCCCTAAAGGATCTTGGAGATTTGCACTAATTCCTAGGGATTGAAGTGAAGAAGCACAAGGATGGACTTCATCTCTCCTAGGAAAAATATGCAAATGATTTGGTAAGAAAAGCTGGATTGCAAGGTTGTAAGCCTACTACCACTCCCTTTTCTAGTACATAAAAATTGTCTCTCGCAGAAGGAGCACTCTTGAGCTCAAAAGACAACACAAGGTACAGAAGTCTCGTGGGTGCACTTCAATATTTGACACTCACACGACCTGGTATTTCTTTTTCTGTAAATAAAGTGTGTCAATTCCTTCATGCACCAACCACAGTTCATTTGACTGCCGCAAACCGAATAATCAGATATGTGAAAAATACTATGAGCATTGGTCTTAACTTTAGCAAGTCATCTTCCGCTCTTGTTAGTGCCTTCTCTGACTCAGATTGGGCAGGATGTTCGGATGATAGACACTCTACTGGTGGCTTTGCAGTATTTCTTGGACCTAATTTGATATCTTGGTGTGCCAGAAAGCAAGCTATTGTTTCCAGATCCAACACAGAGGCAGAGTACAAGGCGCTAGCCAATGCTACGACAAAAATTATATGGGTACAATCCATTCTTAAGGAACTTGGTATGAAAAATACTCAAGCTTCATGTCTGTGGTGTGACAATTTGGGTGCAACTTATCTCTCAGCAAATCCAGTCTTTCATGCAAGGACAAAATATATTAAGATATATTTTCATTTTGTCAGAGAAAGAGTTGTCAATAAGCTCCTAGACATTCGGTTCATACATTCCAAGGATCAGATTGCAGATGGGTTTACAAAAGCCTTGCCCATATGAAGCTTTGAGAACTTCAAGCATAATCTCAACTTGATGAAGTTGTGATTAAAGGAGGGTGTCAAACAACATGATACGTACGTGACAAGGGCTGCAACACACCATGGACTGCACCATAGCATATCTTAGATAGTTGGTTCAGGTTGTTAGCTAGAGTTTATCTTCTCTCATTGTAATCTTATCTCTATCTAGTTTCCTCTCCAAGATGTAAACATATCTCAACTGTATGCACTATCAGGGAGGTGCACCCCTGCCTATAAACACGTACGGCGTCATTGAGGTACGACGCTTTCCGCCATCGCACATGGGTGAGGAAAAAGGGAACAAGGTGGAAGATGATGCCTGGACGTTGGCTCTTGATCTGATGGTTGGGATGAAATCGACTGACTAATTCAAAATTTCAGTGTGTGATGGCGGAAATTTGAGTACGTGTAATGTTGATGCGATTTTGAGCACGTCCCTTTCAAACGCACCATCGCATCAACATTACACGTACTCAAAATCGCCAAGAAAAAAAACACAGGCACGCATGCATCAAATACAAGCCAAATCAAATATAGACCCATCGTATTTTAAGTGAAGATAACAATTTCACTAGAAAAATGAGTTAGATATATATTACCCCAAAAGAAAATGTATCATTGGCTTTACATTCGAAAGAAAACGGTACGTAATCATCTTGTTTACACGTGAACGTGTTTGGTGTAGACGTGAACACATCGCACCCGGAGTACTATAGATCTTGCGTTTGGTTTCAAGCCTGCAGTATCACGGCGTATCCGGGAGAGCTTGCGTTCGATTTGCCACATTTTACTGCTGCTGCATGCGGCCATCGGGAAGCGAGACAGCTCGCGCACACGCCCAGTCTCGCACCTGCATTTTTACTTCCCACTCCGGAATCCCCACCGCCTACATCAACCTAGTAGGCACATTTACTGTAGTACTCCTACCTTTTAACCTTGGAAATTCCAACCGACATCATATACTCTCGCAGTCTCCTTACAAGCGCCTGCGGTCTTCATGGGCGTGGTAGCCAGCAAGGGTCCGAGTCAGAGCGAGGAGAGCGGCACCAGCGCCATGAGCGACAGCCGCGAGGAGTTCCACAGCGCAGAGGACGAGAGGATGGATGCTGAGGAGGAGGCCGGGAGGAAGAGGGCGGCCGTGCGCAGCTACTGGGCGGAGGTGAAGAAGGACGACAAGGCGCTCAGTAGGTTTGCCCTCGGCTACCTGGAGCACAAGATTTTCTCCTGGACCGTCCAAGATATCTTCAACAAGAACCTCCTCAGGCAGCAGGTGAGCGTACGATCGATCGATATCTTTTGACTTCTCTCCTTATTTGCTTGGAGTAATATAAGCTGCATGCATCTTTATGGACCCACGTTACTACAACTCGGTCAGTATGATCCCACATACAGTAGTATTTTCGTTCTTTCGGGCCCGATTTATCTTGCTATCTCTCTCAAAGAAAAGAAAAAATGATCGATCTTGTTATCCATCCGGCTGGTACTCCTTTATTATATACTCCCTCTGTCCGAAAAAGCTTGTCTCTTAAATCGATGTATCTAGCACCAAGTTAGTGCTAGATACATTCATTTGAGGAAGAAGCTTGAGACAAGTTTTCTCGGACGGAGGAAGTAGTAAGTAAAAATAAAATAAATTGTTTGGCTAAAATGAATGTTGTGAAAATATTACTACTTTGACAATAGTATCTTCATGAACTTTTAGATGGACTCCACCAGGGTTTTTGAGTGCCCATAAAATTTGTATGGCTAATTATATTATTGAATTTCTCCCAAAAATGCATTATAAAGTTCTCGAAAAATCGTACTAATTTAAGCATATAATTTTCTCCTTTGTGAAAGGAACATATTACGTTGATGTTTTTGAGGAGTGATTTTTTGAGACAATTTTAGAGGAGTATGTATTCTGCAAAAGCCCAATATTAATCTCTGCGGTGGAGGCCTGTTCGGCCCAGGTTGTGCGTAATCCCTCCTCCGGCCGCTCGGCAATGGCCCATTCAACGCTCTTCGTTCTCTTGTTCTGTGTTCCTCGTTGCCCAGGTTGATGATGGTGGCTCCAGCTCCTCCAATGGAGGCCGCGCCGCTACGCTGCCCGCACTGGAGCGACGCCCCGTCCGTCGACGGTGCTCCTTGCTCGCTGAGTCAGTATATTCATTCGGCCTTCGCCCCTCTGTCATCTCTATTATCTGCTCAGCTGTGCGTTATGTGCGGCGACCACAGCTTGTATGCTAGGTGCTCGTTGTTTTGCCAAGCAGAAAGCCCCCCCTTGATTGAGAGCAGGTTTCAACCGAATCGCAATTTTTCTGTAAAATCCACAGCAGGTGACTGAATAAACCACACGCATGGCAGGACTCAACCTGTTTTTCTGGAACATATCACTATGACTTAGGTACAGTATCGATTATATTCTTTGTGGACTTGGTATGTTTGCTCATTTTAGTTGTCTTGGTAGTTTTTTTGTTCTGGTACTCGTTTCAGTGCTGAATCCTGATTTGTTATTCAGACAAAACAAAAGAATCCTGATTTCTTCAACAGAATTATGTTCTTAATTATGCCGCGGTTACAGCAAAACCAAAAAGAATCCTGATCATGGTTTGTGTCCTATTTCGTGGATCTCATCCAAATTGTCTACTGCATTGTTCTTCTCCTACTGATCACTGACTGTTCTTAGAATTTACTTCAAATGAGAACTGATCAAGCTATGTGGACATTCATCGCAGGTCAAGAGGATACCGGATACCTTCACATCAAAAATCACTTACTTGAACTCATTCACATGCCCTCTCATTGAAGAAGTACATGCTGATGTGTTTTCGGCATTGGATGATTATGCTCAGTCGAACTTTATAAAAATAATCTGGGTGGAGAAGCTTGATGACGAGAAATCAATATTCTGTTTTGAGGTTGCTGAGCCATCAAAGTATCCGAAGTCAAGGGAGACATACGATCCCAAAGGAGGGGACATAATAGTTGTTTCCTTGCGGAAACCACAGCATGTATCTGATTTGATACAAAATAAGGCATCTTATGTTTTAGGTTCAGTTCTAAAATGTGGAGACATAGATGGAGATTTCCCACCCAATTGTTGCATTGTTCGGTTTTCAGCTGCTATTCCTATTGAAGTAGATCCAGAAACAAAATTACCCGTGGAGCCATCATTTGCTGTGTTTCTCATAAATATGAAAACATACGATCGGATCTGGAAGTGCCTTCGTATGGAAGTAGAACATCAGAACAGAAGCAGTAGTACTGGCATCATCGATCTGGTGTGGCAATACAAGCGAAGGGTATGCCAGATGTTTACATGCAAAATTAAGTTTAGGTCCTTTTTGATAGCTTACTATGCCTGGCATCAACATATATATATATGTGTGTTATATAGGACATAGAAGTTAGTACCTACTACAAGGACAGGCACATACTCTTGCTGTCTGATTATGCTTTGGCAACCTATGGCTCTCCATGCGAGATTTCCTCTGTTTTAACATTGCTTCTGCAGTTCTGCTAATGTTTCTACTTTGCATCATGATCACATTGAACCTGTCAGTAGTGTTAAACATATCCTTCTGAATCTGGAATGAGATAATTCCCATATGTACTTTTACAATGTATGATTATAAACATTACTCTAGATCCTTGATTTACTTGCCCATTTCCCCTTGAAGGTACTGGATGATAGCTTGTCATGCTCCCAGGTATCTCAATACTTCGCTCGTAGATCAATTGATGGTCTTGGCCTTGAGCAGTTCAACCTAAATGACTCACAGCTGAATGCAGTAGCAGACTGTGTCTCGGTAATGGAGAACCACTCGCCTTCGCTAAAACTCATATGGGGCCCCCCTGGGACAGGTAAAACTAAAACGATCAGCACTATCCTGTGGGCAATGCTCATCAAGGGCCTAAAGACACTTACCTGTGCACCAACCAATACTGCTGTACTGGAAGTCGCATCACGAATTGTCAGGCTTGTTGGAGAGGCTTCAGATGGCAGCCCCTGCTTTCTGAATGACATCGTCCTGTTTGGAAATAAAGAGAGGATGAAAATAGATGATACTCATGATCTTTCCATGGTATTCCTTGACTCGCGTGCGGAGCGGTTGTTGCCATGTTTCGTACCACACACTGGTTGGAGGCAATGCTTGTCTTCACTGATAGATCTTCTTGAGAATCCTGTGACCAAGTACAAGTTGCACATTCAGGATATTGTTGAAAAGATGAAGATGGAAAAGGAGATGACTGAAAAGGATGGGGACAAACCCCTCGTGAACAAGGGCAGGAATTCTTTGCCCTCACGGTATCCTTTACGATCCAATCCCAATTCCAAAGATCATCTTGTTGCACCTCTCTCGTTGTTTCGCAAGATAACCCATAACAGGCCTGAGGATGAGAAAGAAAAGTGCCATAATGAAGCTATGGCGGAAGCATTAAGAGCACTGCCATTCAAGGATTATTTGAAAGATAATTACAACAAACTTTCTAAGGATTTGTGCTATTGCATCGAGATACTTTATAATGATCATCCAAGAAATTTAGAAACAGGACAGAGCTTTCAGTGTATGTTGGAAGTGCTTGAATTGATAAATATTCTCCATGCTTTGATAAATTATGACAAGGATACTGATGATATATTCTCAGATGAACTTCTTGAGGGCAAGGTAGAAGAGGACTGTAACCCTGTGTCCTGGCCTCAGCAGCTAGCCTCTGTGCGGACTAACAGATGCAATAAATCCAGGTTCAAGCTGGCCAGATCCCTGTGTGTGCAAGAATTAAGATATCTTCGCAAAAACTTAGAGCTTCCAAATTACTACAGCACGAGGCAAATTCAACTGTATCTGCTGCAGAGAACAAAATGCATTCTCTGTACAGTTTCCAGCTCTTTCAGGTTGTATGGTGTGCCCATGGACAATTCTACTTCTGATACCGGCAAATTGCTTAAGAAGCCTGAAAAGCCAAATCTTCTGGACCTGCTGATTGTTGACGAGGCTGCACAGCTCAAAGAGTGTGAGACCTTAATTCCCTTGCTGCTGCCTGGCATAAAGCAGGCTGTTTTTATCGGAGACGAATATCAGTTACCTGCTCTGGTGAAAAGCAAAGTAAGCTATATGTTTTGACTATTATTTTCTTTGATTTTTCGTTTTGGAAGCGATCTATTGACATGTAATGTGATTCTGTAGATATCTGACAATGCTAAATTCGGGCGAAGTGTTTTTGAGAGGTTAAGCATGCTGGGATACAGTAAGCACCTTCTCAATGTGCAATACAGGATGCATCCGAAAATAAGCAAGTTTCCACTTGTTACATTTTACGATGGCAAGATATCTGACGGTCCTAATGTCACTACTGAGAGCTATGAAAAGAGGTTTTTAGCAAGCAAAATCTTTGGGTCATACTCATTCATAAATGTAGATGGGGGACACGAAACAACTGAGAAGCACGGGCGTAGCCTGAGAAACACAATTGAAGCTGCTGCAGTATCACGGATAGTGCAGAGGTTGTTTAAAGGTAACCATCAGTATTAATTCTTTAACTGTGGTACTAATTTTCAATAATAACCTCCCTTAAGAAACATATAAGTGGTTGTGTTTTGGTTCGTCACATGGATTAAAGAAGTCATGAAACCAAGAGATTGCTTGAGGGAAATGACCATGCTATCCATGGTATTAATGTGCTGGGCATAAGAGATAAGTTAGTATGGATTTGCTTTCATTCATGATGTAGAGAGGGGGAAGATATATGTGTGGAAAACAGAAAATGTCACTAAATTTGCATGCAAGCAATATTAATATTTTTTTTTGCATGCAAGCCAACATGTGCAGTATTTTTGAATGGAAGGAGTAACAAGTATACAATCTGAACCACTAGGAGCTTATCCTTATCTGACTGCAGGTATAATATTTCTTCTTTACTTCTCTTAATTGCAGAGTCAGTCTCTACTGGAATCAAAATCTCTGTTGGTGTTGTATCCCCATATAATGCTCAAGTTAGAGCAATTCATGAAAAACTTGGGAAATCCTACAATATGCATGACGGTTTCTCTGTAAAAGTGAAATCTGTGGATGGTTTCCAAGGCGCAGAGGAAGACGTCATTATCATATCAACAGTGAGGAGCAATAAAGCTGGTTCTGTTGGATTTCTCACGAACATGCAGAGGATCAATGTGGCTCTGACAAGGGCTAAGTAAGTGTTTCGGTTGCTCGATTCCAGGCTACATAAAAAATGGTTTGAAAATTATGTACTCTCTGCGGCCTTCCAACTTTTTTTTTTAACTTTGTCAGTTAATGCTTTTACAATATGGTATTAACTATGAAACTATAATTGTGAGATTTTAGAATATGAATCCAGCGGTATTACTTCTATGTCACAGAACTTCCATTTGTTGGAGTAACCTTGGTTGAAAACAGCATAGTTTTAATGAAGTTCATAGGCGTCTTTAAGAATCATCAGGAGTAACTTATTTTCTGTTGTTGTCAGGCACTGCTTATGGATAGTAGGAAACGGGGCGACTTTGTCCAACAGCAAGTCTGTTTGGCAGAAGATAGTCAAGGATGCGCGTGACCGAGGTTGCTATTTTGATGCCAGTGAAGACAAAGATCTGTCAAATGCAGTAGTCAAGGCCATCATCGAGTTTGATGATGCGGAGAATTTAGTGAGAATGGATTCGCTGCATATAAGCAAGCCAAGGTTTCAGGTATTGCCAAAAGGCCTATTCAAAATCTCTGTTGAGTAGACAAAAACAGTCGCTAGCGAGTGTGAACTAATGTTTTTTCCGTGTTCCATATGCAGCAATCAAGGCCCAAATACCGTGCATGAGATATCAGGAACTGAAGAAACCTCCACCTGCGTTAGTTAGTAAGGCACGGCTGCTGTCGTGAGATGCCCCGTATTTTGTTGAACCTGTGTAGTAGTACTAGATTGATGCACGTTTGAACGTAGTCGATGTTACGCAAGCTCTGCTGTCGTGAAGACTGAAGATTCTTGTACGTATCTCCCTTGCCTGCCGAATCGTCTTTGTTTGGCGGCTGTTGGGAGCTCGTTTTGTCCTGCCCTCTTGCGTCTGCGCGAGCATGCCGTCCTGTTTTGCTGGTTCCTCTTCCACCCAGCCGTAGTAACCAGGCTATTCATCGTAGCAGAACGCGCACAACACACACGGCAAATAAATTTAAGAAGTGAGCCGTCACTAAAGGGGTGTTTGGTCTAAGTTGTGCATACACTTCTCAATCCAGGATGGTTGAGCAAAAGCAGGCCCTAATGCGTCATCTACAAGTTATTTGGTTGCCTGCATTTAGGGTCCCTGCATTAGGTAATACGCAAGTGCATTTTGTTTGGTTGCCTGCATTGGCCCAAGCGGCACATAAACAAGGTGTTTGGTTGCATATGGCTTACATGGCGTGCTTACCTTGTACCCTAGTTGGTGAGCTTACCCTCAATGATCACACCTAGCACACCAACGCCACAACATAACAGTGGCGATGAACTGGGCGAACATGATGAAGTTCTTCAGCTTCAGCCCAAATTGAGGATCCACCTTAGCACCTTCCACTTTGACACTTCAACCTTGCCACTGTCAACACTGCTGCTTCCGTACTTTCGCACCCAGTTGGAGTAAGCTTGTTTTGCTGCCTGCCTAGTTTTGAATCCTCTATGGCTGCTGTTGCTATACGATGTCACTTGTGCACTGGCTTCTTCCCATGAACTGTAAACCCTTGGAGCCTTACCGATGAACACGGCATACCACTTGCCCTAGCAATGCACAAGAGCAAGAGTTGAAGCAGCAAATCAATGGAGCACACAAGTAGCAAGCAAAATAGCACACAAACAACAATGAAGCAGAAGAGGAAGAAGTAAAGCATGCATGATCATATGGCATAGCAAGTTCTACCTAGCACTACCATGGTGTTATCCTACCACCACATCCAAAAGAGGGTGTCGTCCTACCACCACATCCGAAAGAGTTGCTACCTTGAGTGCAGCGGCAGGAGTTTGCTCAACGAGCACTACTGGCACATAAACAGAATCAGACGCGAACACCTCTGAATCGGGTGCCATCTCGGACATAGGCTGCGAGTCCTCGACAAAAGATGGAGCAAACTGGCTGTCGGACATGACAAGGGCCTGACTAAGATCTTGCGTCTGCGTGGTCATGTCCTACAATCGTAGCACGCATTGACAGTAAGCATAGCACACAACATACCGAACAATCCACGAAAGCAGGAGCATACATGTACATGGTTCATCACTATCATACCAAGCACATACTTCATCACTATCATACTAAGCACATGGTTCATCGCTATCATACTAAGCATACCGGACAATCTATGAGCAGGAACATACATCTACAACAAACAACATGCTACAAATGGACCACCAATAGCTACAAATCACATATCTAAGCACGAATGAACACAAGCACAAGGTTCAACTTCAAACTCTACTACTAATCTAGCCTACCACATGCTTGAACATCTAACCCTACCACAAATTGCAACCGCGACATAGCAATCAACCATATGAGCTCACAGATCAGAGCACTAATCAACCATGCATCTACATCAAACCCTAGCTGCAACTCAGATCTAGCTAGAAGGAACAGAGAGAAAGGGGGATTGAACTCACAGAGGCCATGGCTGCAGCTCAAGGACGAGGGAGGAACGACCGTAGAAGATCACCGCCGGCCGGTGAAGGACCGCCGACGTCGTTGACCGCCAACCGATGAAGATGCGCCGCTTACCTGCTCATCGGTGCCGATGCACGTCGGCGGGAAAGCTCGAAAGGAGGAAGAATGGCGGCGGGAGTTGGGGCGGTGAGGGAGGGGGCTAAATAGGGGTGGACTCGACGGGAGGTGAGCCAAAATCCTCCCGCCGATATTTCGGCGACGCGGGCGAGCTCGCGCCATCTCCCTGGTCGCACGAGGAGAGAAGCGCTTCGCCCTCCTCTACGTCGCCCGAGCCAGGCTCGCGAGCTACTGCCAATTCGGGCGTTTCCCCTGAGCCTGGCTTGGAGGTGCTTTAAGGTTTGTGCCATGCGGGCCGCACAGTAAACGCAGGCAACCAAGCGGGCCATTTTCTTCCCGCGCGGGCCAGGCTGGGCCATATGCAGGCAACCAAACACGCCATAAGCGTGTACGCTGGTGTTTGAGGACCCGAATTTGCTATCCGCAGCTGTAGATACTCTTAGGGCATCTTCAATGCTGACCCGTAAATTTGCTCCGGCATCCGTCCGCCGACATGGGGTTCACAGATGCGGGAGGCGGCCATCCAATGTTGCACACATACATTTCAAACATAGCACAAGTAAACCGGACGAAACTCATGCAAACACCACGGATTTTCATATAAACCAGACAAGATTCATTACATTTTGGACATTTTGAACTAACCATATTCAAAACCTAATCTAAATGATTGCCAACATCCGTTCCCCATATCCGTCCATGAGCCCCGATAACTGAAGCTCTGACTCTTGTCTTCACATTTTTCAGTTCTGCCTCGGCGCTCTCCAACTCTGCCTCCGCCATCGCAGCTTGAGTGGTTAATCATCCCACCAAGCTTGGCTTTAGGCGGAGGGGAAGAGAGGTGACCTTCTTGGGCCTCGAGCGGTGGTGACCTACCATACACTACTCTTCCTCGTTGCCGACGGCGCCCGTGGACGTGTCGGCTTCGTGGTCGTGGCGGCGGGGCGTGGCCTTGGTAGAGCTGGCGATGTCCTCTTCGTCGTCGCTCTTGCTGAACACCTCATTTGTCGCCTCGTCCATCTCCTTGTAGGCACCCCCCAATTCCACATGATGCTGGTGGTACTGCCAACGATTGCGGCGAATCTCGCGGACGGAGCGGTACGACTCGAGCAACACCGACTGCTCCGCTACGTCTGTGGCGTGATGGCCATGCCGGCGGTGAGCTGCTCCTCCGCCTTTCGGTGCTCCTCGAGGAGATGGAGGTGTAGGACTGGTCGGGAAGGCGCTTTCGAAACTGCTCCTTCCGCTCCTCCTGCATCATGTCCATATAGTGGGCACGGGCCTTGCCAGTGGTCATGTCGGCCTGCACCGCGAGGAGGGTGGCGTCGGCTCATCGTTGCCTGTGTCGTCCATTGGGACATCGTCGGCCTTCATCTGCCTGTTGGCCTGCCAGCCGGCAGCAATGGCGGCCATCTCCTTTCTTCTGCTTTGACGAGAGTCCGTCCCAGACTGCTTTTGAGGGCGAGGAGGCCATAGTGGGCATGGTGCGGAGAGAAGAAAGGGACCAAAGGAGGATGATTGCGGCTATGGCCGGTGTTGGAGTATATAGCGGGCGGATGGCAATGATGGGCGGCAGACGGACGGACGAACGTGTGGTGCCGGAGTAGGTTCCTCATCAACTGCGTGTCAATAATGAAGGGTGACGGTTTACTGTGGTGTTGTATGAATGTGGAGCAACCGCGTCCACCGGCAAGCGGTGGTCTTCCAGTCGACGCGTCGCTTTAATGTTGACATCAGTGAGAGGTCGCGTCCTCTTTGTTCGGGCATGAATGTGGCATTGATGCTCTGGAGCGGTGATGGCCGTTTTGGGCGAGAAGCGCGCGTGTACGAGGGAGGGGGTTTAGATGCGCCAGGGTAGTCAGAGCAGTCGTGGCAGCGGCCTGGACGCTCGCGACCCCCCCCCCCACTTTGTCTTCGTTTTGTAGGAAAAAGTGTGTCCGGACCGTCGAGTGGACCGATACAGGCCCCCGTTGGTTGCCAAAACCTGTTTAGACCGCATGGTTCAGACCTATACAGATGGTTTGAGGGTCCACGTTGGAGATGCCCTTACCTTCTCGGCGCATTGATGCTGATCCGGATAGTAATGACAAGCCGACGGCTGCCTTCCGGGGCATTCTGAACATGAGCTCTTCTGGTAGGCGTTCCAACTTCCAACAGCAGGGTTTGTGCCAAGCGGGATGCTCAAAGCATCTACAATCGGACTTGGCAAATCTGGCCCCTATACGCCCACGGGCGTGTCCGCGGATAGCGCCGAGCGGTCCCTCATGTGGGTTGCCGCACACCCACGCACCTCAAATGTGGAGCCTCAAATCCATGCAATCCAGGCATGTCGATCATATGATACAAATTGTCCGAATTCAACAGTTCAAAACAAAGCAAAGCAAATCATAGTTCAACAACAATTCGGACATGCCAAAATGAGAGTGATACATCTCCAACGTATCTATAGTTTATGAAGCATTCATGCTATTTTATTATCTGTTTTGAATGATTACGGGCTTTATTATGCACTTTTATATTACTTTTGGGACTAACCTACTAACCGGAGGCCCAGCCCATATTGTTGTTTTATTGCCTGTTTCAGTATTTCGAAGAAAAGGAATATCAAACGCAGTCCAAACGGAATGAAATCTTCGGCATCATGATTTTTGGGAAGATTATGACCCAGGAGACTTGGAGGATCCCCCAACCGACTTCTTTCGCCTATATAAGCCTACGTACCCTAAAAACACCGAATAAGAAGATAGATCGGGAGTTCCACCGCCGCAAGCCTCTGTAGCTACCAAAAACCTCTCGGGAGCCTGTTCCGGCACCCTGCCGGAGGGGGAACCATCACCGGTGGCCATCTTCATCATCCCGGCGCTCTCCATGACGAGGAGGGAGTAGTTCACCCTCGGGGCTGAGGGTATGTACCAGTAGCTATGTGTTTGATCTCTCTCTCTCTCGTGTTCTCTCTATGGCACGATCTTGATGTATCGCGAGCTTTGCTATTATAGTTGGATCTTATGATGTTTCTCCCCCTCTACTCTCTTGTAATGGATTGAGTTTTCCCTTTGAAGTTATCTTATCGGATTGAGTCTTTAAGGATTTGAGAACACTTGATGTATGTCTTGCCGTGTTTATCTGTGGTGACAATGGGATATCACGTGCCACTTGATGTATGTTTTGGTGATCAACTTGCGGGTTCCGCCCATGAACCTATGCATAGTGGTTGGCACACATTTTCGTCTTGACTCTCCGGTAGAAACTTTGGGGCACTCTTTGAAGTACTTTGTGTTGGTTGAATAGATGAATCTGAGATTGTGTGATGCATATCATATAATCATGCGCACGGATACTTGAGGTGACAATGGAGTATCTAGGTGACATTAGGGTTTTGGTTGATTTGTGTCTTAAGGTGTTATTCTAGTACGAACTCTTGAATAGATCGATCCGAAAGAATAACTTTGTGGTGGTTTCGTCCCCTACCATAATCTCTTCGTTTGTTCTCTGCTATTAGTGGCTTTGGAGTGACTCTTTGTTGCATGTTGAGGGATTGGTATATGATCTATCTATGTTATTATTGTTGAGAGAACTTGCACTAGTGAAAGTATGAACCCTATGCCTTATTTCCTAGCATTGCAATACCGTTTACGCTCACTTTTATCATTAGTTACCTTGCTGTTTTATATTTTCAGATTACAAAAACCTATATCTACCATCCATATTGCACTTGTATCACCATCTCTTCGCCGAACTAGTGCACCTATACAATTTACCATTGTATTGGGTGTGTTGGGGACACAAGAGACTCTTTGTTATTTGGTTGCAGGGTTGTTTGAGAGAGACCATCTTCATCCCACGCCTCCCATGGATTGATAAACCTTAGGTCATCCACTTGAGGGAAATTTGCTACTGTCCTACAAACCTGTGCACTTGCAGGCCCAACAACGTCTACAAGAAGAAGGTTGTGTAGTAGACATCAAGCTCTTTTCTGGCCGCGTTGCCGGGGAAGTGAGTGCTTGAAGGTATATCTTTAGATCTTGCAATCGAATCTTTTTGTTTCTTGTTTTATCACTAGTTTAGTTTATAAAAGAAAAACTACAAACAGAATGGAGTTAAGTTTGTCTCATACGCTTCATCTTTTTAATCTCTTTCGTGAGTATGATGGAAAGGAAAATTGTGCTCAAGTGCTAGAGGAAGAATGCATTAAAATGCTTGGTACTAAATCTTTGAATGATGAGCATGATTGCAATGTTGTTAGTATGAACTCTTTGAATATCCATAGTACTAATGATGATTGCACTAGTTATGATGAAACTGTCTCTTATAAGCATGTTGATTTTTGTGGAGTCGATTGGGTTTGCAAGTACATGCCAAATAGGGAAAATAGATATTGCAAGAGGCATAAGTATTTAAAAACTAAAGGGTTGCAAGAAAGGCTAGATGTGAGTGCTAAAAATTTAAATTTCCTTTGCCGTACTTGTGAACTTTGCAATGAACGTGGTCATTTACATCTCCGATGCAAATTGTTTCATGATCGAATCGTGTCCAAAAATTGTGATGATTTGATTTCCCTTGCACATTATAATGAACTTAGTTTTCTTTTGGGTTATGAAGAGCTGAAACGTTTAACTAAGCATATTCCAGAATTTAATCTTGAGCATTTCCTTGATATTGATCTAGAAAAGATTTATATGTTTTGTGCGGAGAATTGCATTGAAAATCCTTACATTGCCAATTACCTAAAGAAAAGAAAGCAAATAGAAGATGATGAGAATACTAATGAAAGGGAAGAGACTTCCCAATATCCTCCTATTATTTCTTATGATGAATTAGGTAACAAGGAGGAGCTTTCTATTCAACCAATCTCGTCAATAAGGAGCTCAAAGAGGAAGGTTGAACCCACACATAATGTGAAGAAGAAAAAGAAAAGACGGAGCAACAAAGGTAGAAAGGTATCCCTCCCAAATGGTGTTGCTCCTACTACTCATTGTGATGATGATAATTGCTTTACTATTGGTGTTATCCATATTTTTAACGATGAGAGTGATTATGCTTATGATATGAAAGGGCCCAAGCTTGGGGAAGCTATGCTTGATGAGGATGAAATATTTGAGAATATATGTGCTGAAATTGATGTTTGTCCCAAGCTTGGGGATGCTACGTTTATTGAAGATGATATTTTTAGCATCCCAAGTTTTGATATGCAAAGTTGTTATGATGGTAGCATGCCTCTTACCTATGATGATTATATTGATGAAAGTGGGTTTGGAAGAGTGTCAACTTTAGGAAGTAGTGATCCCACTATTTTGGAGGATGTTGAATTTTAATGTGATGAATACGAAAGTGGATTTGGAAGAGTGTCAACTTTATTTAGTGATTCCACTATCTTGGGAGAGGTTTCAATCGATTATGATAAGAACGAAGTTGCTACTTATGATGATTATTGTGATGAAACTTATGCTATAAAAAGTAGTAATGATTATATTTACAAATCTTGTCATGATTATGATTACCCTTTTTCTGAACATTACTCTTTTAATGTGGAAACAATTTTTAGTGTTCAAGTCTCTTATGATACTCCCACTATTCCGAATGAGAAGAATTTTGCTTATGTGGAGAATAGTAAATTTTCTATGCTAGTAGATCATGAAAAGAATGCTTTAGGTGCTGGTTATATTGTTGAATTCATTCATGATGGTACTGAAAATTATTATGAGGGAGGAATATATGCTTGTAAGAATTGCAATAGTATCAAGTTTCCTCTCTATGTGCTTAAAATCTTGAAGCTATGCTTGTTTTACCTTCCTATGCTAGTTGATTATTGTTCTCATAAGTTGTTTGCTCACAAAATCCCTATGCATAGGAAGTGGATTAGGCTTAAATGTGCTAGTCATATGCTTCATGATGCTCCCGTTATGTTTCAATTCTTATCTTTTATGTGAGCATCATTGTTATCATCATGCCTAGCTAGAAAGGCATTAAAGAAAAGCTCTTGTTGGGAGACAACCCAATATTTATCCTTACTATTTTTGTGTGTTCACATTATTATGCTACTGTAGTAATCATGTTTTATAGATTTTGTTTCAATAAAGTGCCAAGTAAGACCTTTAGGATAGCTTACAGTGATAGTTGTGGTGATCCTGCTGAGAATCAGAAACTTTTGCACCCAGTAAATATGCTTATGATATGATTATTTTTGATCTGGATTGGTACACAAATTTCTTAGGACATCCTAATTTGGTAGGATTTTTGGAGTTCCAGAAGTATACGTTTGATACAGATTACTACAGACTGTTCTATTTTTGACAGATTCTGCTTTGTATGTGTTGTTTGCTTATTTGATGAATCTATGAGTAGTATCGGAGGGTATGAACCATAGATAAGTTGGATTACAGTAGATATTACACCAATATGAATTTAGAATGAGTTCATTACAGTACCTAAGTGGTTGTTTTATTTTCTTATACTAACGGAGCTTACAAGTCTTCTGTTGAGTTTTGTGTTGTGAAGTTTTCAAGTTTTGGGTAAAGATTCGATGGACTATGGAATAAAGAGTGGCAAGAGCCTAAGCTTGGGGATTCCCAAGGCACCCCAAGGTAATATTCAAGGAGAACCAAGAGCCTAAGCTTGGGGATGCCCGGATGGCATCCCCTCTTTCGTCCTCATTCATCGGTAACTTTACTTGGAGCTATATTTTTATTCGCCACATGATATGTGTTTTGCTTGGAGCATCATTTTCTTTTGTTAGTATCAGCTTTCTGTTATTTAGAATAATGTTTTTCATCTTTAGTTTCAATAAAAATGTCAAGGATAGCCTTTACCATGCTTATTTTGCTAGTATACATGTTGTTGTTTGAAAACAGAAAGTTTACCGCTGTTGCAAAAATTCCCTAGAAAAGTCAGAGAATGGTATAATGTTGAAACCTTTTGCATAATGAGCTATGATAAATCTTCTACAGCATAGTATTTTTCTCATAATTGTTGGAGTTAGGTAAGTATTGATACTCTTGCATTCTTTACAGACTATACTGTTTTGGCAGATTGCTGTTTTTGTTGCATATGTTTGCTTGTTTAATGATTCTATTTGAGGATAGGAGTATTAAATATGCAGAGGAATTTAGTATGCAATGTTGAATAATAATTTTAGTGATTTGTTACAGTAGAAAATGATAAGGTTTTGCATTGGTTTATACTAACCTATCTCACGAGTTCTTGTTGAGTTTGTTGTGGATGAAGCTTTTGATAAAAAGAGAAACCATGATATGAGAGGAATTAAGGAGACACAAAAGTTCAAGCTTGGTGATGCCCAAGGCACCCCAAGATAATATTTCAAGAAGTCTCAAGCATCTAAGCTTGGGGATGCCCTGTTAGGCATCCCACCTTTCTTCTTCAACAACTATCGGTTAGTATCGGTTGAACCTAAGTTTTTGCTTCTTCACATGAGTTGTGCTATCCTTGCAATGTCATTTTATTTTGTTTTGCTTGATGTTTGAATACAATACCAAGATCTGAAATTCTTTAATGAGAGAGAGTCTTCATATAGCTACATAATTATTTAACTAACTTCACTTATATCTTTTTAGAGTAGTTTTTCATTTACTTGTGTGCTTCACTTATATCCTATGAGTAAATTGTTGAATGAGTTGATTGTCATAAATCTGAAATTATACATGTCTCATTTGCTTATCCCATGGGGAGTTATGACTTCACATCTAAGAAGTAGAGGTTATAAATTTATTGAAGGTTAGCAAGCATTGTACTGGTCATTTGAACAATTCATGAAAGAATGTTGAAGGAAGAGAGATTTCATATATAAATACACTATCCTAGACATCTTTTATAATTGGGAGCACTCATTAAGTATGACATGCTAAAGAGTTGATGTTGGACAAGGAAGACAACGTAATGGGTTATGTTTTCGCACATCTCAGTTAAAGTATATTATCATGGATCATTCAAACATGTTGCGCTTGCCTTTCTCCCTCATGCTAGCCAAAATTCCTTGCACCAAGTAGAGATACTACTTGTGCTTCCAAATATCCTTAAACTCAGTTTTGCCATGAGAGTCCACCATACCTACCTATGGATTGAGTAAGATCCTTCAAAGAAGTTGTCATCGGTGCAAGCAATAAAAATTACACTCTAAATATGTATGATCTTTTGGTGTGAAGACAATAGCTTTATACGATCTTGTTATGGAAGCAATAAAAGCGACAGGTTGCATAATAAAGGTCCATATACAAGTGGCAATATAAAGTTACGTTCATTCGCATTAAGATTTTGTGCATCCAACCCTAAAAGCGCATGACAACCTCTGCTTCCCTCTGCGAAGGGCCTATCTTTTACTTTATGTCTTTTACTTTATGCAAGAGTCAAGGTGATCTTCACCTTTCTCTTTTTCATTTTATCCTTTGGCAAGCACCTCATGTTGGAAAGATCCTGATATATATATCCAATTGGATGTAAGTTGGCATGAACTATTATTGTTGACATCACCCAAAGGTGAATACGTTGGGAGGCAACACTATAAGCCCCTATCTTTCTCAGTGTCCGATTGAAACTCCATAACCATTAATATTGCGTGAGTGTTAGCAATTGTAGAAGACTATATGATAGTTGAGTATGTGGAGTTTGATATTCCTGAAAATAAGATGAATTGCAATTGTTTGATGACTGAGAATGAAGTTTTCTAGTTTTCAAGAAAGTTTATGGTCTATGCTTTAACATGTGAATTGCTTGTTACTTTATCGTGAGAAGTTTTATGAGATGAACTACTGTTATGACATATTATCATGCTAGAAAAGGTGATTGAAATTATCATTGATCAAACTTGTGCACCTTCTACCATTCACACTTCATAAATTCTTTCTTTTATCATTTACCTACTTGAGGACGAGTAGGAATTAAGCTTGGGGATGCTGATACGTCTCCAACGTATCTATAATTTATGAAGCATTCATGCTATTTTATTATCTGTTTTGAATGATTACGGGCTTTATTATACACTTTTATATTACTTTTGGGACTAACCTACTAACCGGAGGCCCAGCCCATATTGCTATTTTATTGTCTATTTCAGTATTTCGAAGAAAAGAAATATCAAACGGAGTCCAAATGGAATGAAACCTTCAGCAGCGTGATTTTTGGGAAGATTATGACCCAGGAAACTTGAAGTTGAAGTAAAGGGAGCATCGAGGAAGCCACGAGACAGGGGGCGCCCACCCCCTGGGCGTGCCCTACCCTCTCATGGGCCCCTCGAGGCTCCCCCGACTGACTTCTTTCGCCTATATAAGCCTACGTACCCTAAAAACATCGAATAAGAAGATAGATCGGGAGTTCCGCCGCCGCAAGCCTATGCAGCCACCAAAAACCTCTCGGGAGCCCATTCCGGCACCCTGCCGAAGGGGGAACCCATCACCGGTGGCCATCTTCATCATCCCGGCGCTCTCCATGACGAGGAGGGAGTTGTTCACCCTCGAGGCTGAGGGTATGTACCAGTAGCTATGTGTTTGATCTCTCTCTCTCTCTCGTGTTCTCTCTATGGCACGATCTTGATGTATCGCGAGCTTTGCTATTATAGTTGGATCTTATGATGTTTCTCCCCCTCTACTCTCTTGTAATGGATTGAGTTTTCCCTTTGAAGTTATCTTATCGGATTGAGTCTTTAAGGATTTGAGAACACTTGATGTATGTCTTGTCGTGTTTATCTGTGGTGACAATGGGATATCACGTGCCACTTGATGTATGTTTTGGTGATCAACTTGCGGGTTCCGCCCATGAACCTATGCATAGGGGTTGGCACACGTTTTCATCTTGACTCTCTGGTAGAAACTTTGGGGCACTCTTTGAAGTACTTTGTGTTGGTTGAATAGATGAATCTGAGATTGTTTGATGCATATCGTATAATCATGCCCACGGATACTTGAGGTGACAATGGAGTATCTAGGTGACATTAGGGTTTTGGTTGATTTGTGTCTCAAGGTGTTATTCTAGTACGAACTCTTGAATAGATCGATTCGAAAGAATAACTTTGAGGTGGTTTCGTACCCTACCATAATCTCTTCATTTGTTCTCCGCTATTAGTGGCTTTGGAGTGACTCTTTGTTGCATGTTGAGGGATTGTTATATGATCTATTATTGTTGAGAGAACTTGCACTAGTGAAAGTATGAACCCTATGCCTTGTTTCCTAGCATTGCAATACCGTTTACGCTCACTTTTATCATTAGTTACCTTGCTGTTTTTATATTTTCAGATTACAAAAACCTATATCTACCATCCATATTGCACTTGTATCACCATCTCTTCGCCGAACTAGTGCACCTATACAATTTACCATTGTATTGGGTGTGTTGGGGACACAAGAGACTCTTTGTTATTTGGTTGCAGGGTTGTTTGAGAGAGACCATCTTCATCCTACGCCTCCCACGGATTGATAAACCTTAGTTCATCCACTTGAGGGAAATTTGCTACTGTCCTACAAACCTGTGCACTTGCAGGCCCAACAACGTCTACAAGAAGAAGGTTGTGTAGTAGACATCAGAAAGCAATGTCCGAGCTTGATGGATGCCTCACGTGAGTTGCCACTCCATCCCATTTTGAGGGCGGCCGGTCACTTGTGAGTAGTACCCAATGTACTTGTTCACTTCCCCTTGAATGACCCCCCATCAATATTGGAGAGATGCCACATTGCGGTTGGTGGCGAGAGGATGTGGCTCCACATATTCCTTTTGTTCATGATACTCCTTCCAAATCTTCTCCCATTACTTGCTCCCCTTTTGCTCAGTGTCGCATATTGGATCCATTGTTGTGGCCAACCAAGCTTTGATCAACCAGATGTCCTCAAAAGTTGACAATGTCATGTTGGAAATATGCCCTAGAGGCAATAATAATGTATTATTATATTTTCATGTTCATAACTAAGAGTTTATATTTCATGATATAATTGCAATGATCCTAGAATATGTGATTCAGTAGAAAACTCATATGCACGTGTGGAATGGTAAATGGTAAAGAATAGGTTCGTGGTCTTGCCCCTAAGACTGACTCAGTGTTGTTGGTGATCATGTTTTCCAGGTCTTGGGATATCGTTAAGTGTAATGATAGTCCTAAAATAACATTGAATTGGCCCAATCTTGTTTGTTATACTTTGAGTAATATCATCTGAAATCAATCATTATGACGCAGAGTGTTAGCATGTGTTTTTAGTTCCTCAAACCATGAGAGTATCGTAGTCACTTCCTACCATATGGTGAGCTTTGTGGTTGCTCAAACATTATCAGTAACACGATGATCATAATGACAACTTACAGGTTCATCAGAATGTTTGACAAGGGACTAGATATCTCGAGAGTGGGATTTTCTCCTCTGAGGATGGAGAGATATTCTTAGGGGCCTCTTGGTGTGACGGCATCCATCATCGTCTGTCCAGACACAGGTGACTACGTCACAGGGAGGCCACAACACTTCAACGAGAAAACAAGGGTGACAGTATAGTGAGCAAGTGCATGACTCAGGAGGATACCAACACTCCCCGGGTTCTGTAAAGTATCTCAAAGCAAAGGGAACATCACATGATAACCAAAGGTTCACTTGAATGTCATTCGTGTAATCATAGGATCGATATGGACGTCCACGGTTCCGCTACCGGTCATTAAATGAAGGGGTTTTGTTCATGTCTATGATTTACAAACCTATGGGTTCACAAGCTTAAGGTAATCATGACCTGCCAAGTGTTAGTAGGATGAGAGTATCGAGGTTTTATTTGCGGAATTGTTTCATTAGTATTCAGAATAGTTCTGAGAGGAAACGGAAGTGTTTCGAGGTTTATCGGGCAATACCAAGTATTCCCGATAAATAATATATAGGAGGAAAAAAAATTCGGAGATGTTAAATTTATAATAAAAGGCCCTAGTAATTGTTAGAAGGCTTTTAGAATTAATTAAATATCAAATGGGCCTTAAAAGGCCAAGTGGTGGAAGACTACTTGGGCCACTTGGGCCCAAGAAGGGTGGCGCCCCCTTCTCCCCGTGGAAAGGGGGGAGGGCGTCTGAATTGGAGAGGGAGACCCCCTCCTCCTTAGCCAACAAAGGGATGGGACTTACCCTCACCCTTGTGGCGCCTCCTCCTCTCCTCCTAACCTATATATACTTGAGGTATTGGCCCTTTTCTAGACACAAGTTTTGGAGCCTCCTTTAGTTCATCCAGTGCTAGTTCTAGTTGGTCCTAGTGGACTAATTAGAGCTAGACCTAGTTCCTCTAATCCTCAAAATTAGAAGCCCAATGTGGTTCTAATCTCCTCCCTCTAATTCCCCGACGATTAGCTCTGCACGGTGAAGCGCTGCCCGATCATGAAGATCGTACGCTTACAACCAAGTAGAGAGGTCGTGCTTTTTGTCTTTTGTTTGACGGATCATTCGAGGGCAGCTTGCAGGATAGTCATCAACGGTTCGAGATACTTCAAATACGATCTACACTGACTCATCTACTTCCGGTGCACTCCGGAGTCGGTAACGATCGTTGATCCAAACCCTATATGCATCTTCATATTATTCCTGGGTGTTTGTAGGGATTTTTTTTGTTTTCAACAACGTTTCCCAACATGTCGGACCTCTTTCCTTTGCCGTCTTTTGCTTCTTCTTCTTATTCTTCTTGCTCAGATTGGGATCAGATGTTGTCCCAACTTCAAATGCGTGCAAGTTGTATCCCCTAGTTCATACTGCATTTGGGTCGGACCTTGATTATCTTTGATCATGTTCGACAAGAACACCTCCTAACCGATCATGGTTTGAAAGCATTCATCATGTCCGGAATGAACTAGTGGTCTATGCAAAACGTTAAACATACCATATGCAAAGTTGATCGGGCGAGCAAAAACAACATACCGACTCTTGTCCTGTCATTCCGCCGAATAGGTCATGCGCAGCTCGGGTGCCGCCAATGTCCATGCTCATCCGCGCTAGTGTCTACTATGCAACCTTCTTCTTGTAGACGTTGTTGGGCCTCCAAGTGCAGAGGTTTGTAGGACAGTAGCAAATTTCCCTCAAGTGGATGACCTAAGGTTTATCAATCCGTGGGAGGCGTAGGATGAAGATGGTCTCTCTCAAACAACCCTGCAACCAAATAACAAAGAGTCTCTTGTGTCCCCAACACACCCAATACAATGGTAAATTGTATAGGTGCACTAGTTAGGCGAAGATATGTTGATACACGTGCAATATGGATGGTAGATATAGGTTTTTGTAATCTAAAAATATAAAAACAGCAAGGTAACTAATGATAAAAGTGAGCATAAACGGTATTGCAATGCTAGGAAACAAGGCCTAGGGTTCATACTTTCACTAGTGCAAGTTCTCTCAACAATAATAACATAATTGGATCATATAACTATCCCTCAACATGCAACAAAGAGTCACTCCAAAGTCACTAATAGCGGAGAACAAACGAAGAGATTATTGTAGGGTACGAAACCTGTAGGACCTTGAGAAGAGGTGTCTAGAGGGGGGGGGTGATTAGACACTAAGTACCAAAGTTGCAGTTTTTAAGTTTCCTTAAGTTTAAGTGGAGTTTAGGCACAAGTTTAACATTCACAATACATAGCAAGCAAGCAAGCATGCAAAGAGTATATGAGCAACGGCAAGTAAAGCATGCAACTTACAAGAATGTAAAGGGAAGGGTTTGGAGGATTCAAACGCAATTGGAGACACGGATGTTTTTGGCGTGGTTCCGATAGGTGGTGCTATCGTACATCCACGTTGATAGAGACTTCAACCCATGAAGGGTAACGGTTGCTCGAGTCCATGGAGGGCTCCACCCATGAAGGGTCCACGAAGAATCAACCTTGTCTATCCCACCATGGCCGTCGCCCACGAAGGACTTGCCTCACTAGCGGTAGATCTTCACGAAGTAGGCGATCTCCTTGCCCTTACAAACTCCTTGGTTCAACTCCACAATCTTGTCGGAGGCTCCCAAGTGACACCTAGCCAATCTAGGAGACACCACTCTCCAAGAAGTAACAAATGGTGCGTTGATGATGAACTCCTTGCTCTTGTGCTTCAAATGATAGTCTCCCCAACAGTCAACTCTCTCTCATAGGATTTGGATCTGGTGGAAAGAAAATTTGAGTGGAAAGCAACTTGGGGAAGGCTAGAGATCAAGATTCATATGGTAGGAATGGAATATCTTGGCCTCAACACATGAGTAGGTAGTTCTCTCTCAGAAAATGTATGCTGGAAGTGTAGGTTCAGTCTGATGGCTCTCTTTACGAATGAAGAGGAGGTGGAGGGGTATATATAGCCTCCACACAAAATCTAACTGTTACACACAATTTACCAAACTCGGTGGGACCGAATCGAGAAACTCGGTCGGACCGATTTAGCAAATCTAGTGACCGTTATGATTTTTGGTGGGACCGACATGCAACTCGGTAGGACCGATATGGTTAGGGTTAGGGCATAACGTAATCTCAGTAAGACCGATTGCTCAAACTCGGTGAGACCGATTTTGGTAATAAGCTCTCCAGAGAGTTGGTCAGGCAAACTCGGTGGGACCGATTTTGGTAATAAGTTATCTAGAGAGTTTGCATTGTAATCTCGGTAGTACCGATTGCTCAAACTCGATGAGACAGATTTTGGTAATGGACATACGCAGAGAGATTACAATCCCATCTCGGTGAGAACGAGATCCCTATCAGTGAGACCAATTTGCCTAGGGTTTGTGGCAGTGGCTATGACATCCAAACTCGGTGGCGCCGGATAGAAAGAATCAGTGGGGCCGAGTTTTGACTTTAGGTTTTAGGACACATGTGTGGAAGTGGGAAAGTAGTTGAGGGTTTTGGAGCATATCACTAAGCACTGTGGAGCAAGAAACTCATTAAGCAACACCTCATCCCTCCTTGATAGTATTGGCTTTTCCTATAGACTCAATGTGATCTTGGATCACTAAAATGTAAAATGAAGAGTCTTGAGCTTCAAGCTTGAGCCAATCCTTTGTCCTTAGCATCTTGAAGGAGTTCCCACATCCTTTAGTCCATGCCACTCCATTGTTGAACTTATCTGAGACATACTAGATAAAAGTGTTAGTCCAACAAGAGATATGTTGACATTAATTACCAAAACCACCTAGGGAGCACTTGTGCTTTCAATCTCCCCCTTTTTGGTAATTGATGACAACATACATGAAAGCTTTAGATAAAGATATAGAGAATAGCAAGTAAAGCTTTGGAAAGACATGTAACAAGCATAGGCTCCCCCTACATATATGCAATCATGTGAATATGGAATATAGAAGCATGTGAGAGCATAACCATGATAGAGCAGGCAATGTGTTACATGTATCTTGGCCATATGCATCAAAGCAAAGAATTTTAAGGAAAAACCTTCATGCTCATGAGTCCTTCTTGCAAACAGTATGTACATCTGCAAGAATTCCTCATACACATGATTGTGATGCATATACTTACCTTGTAGTCTTGAGTTGCCTTAGGATGGAGTGAACGTGCGTAAACAAGGTTAGATAACACAGATGCACCTACTGGCCAAAGCAAACAAAAGAAACCACAAAAATACCAAGACTGGGATGACATGTAGAGAGTGAGTACTAAGTACCACATTGGATTAGACATGTCCCCAAGAGTAAAGATATGCAATGAATTTGAATGATTTCTTTCCCTTAGATGTCTTGCTCCCCCTGAATCTAGCATGGGATACTGAGAGAAGATAGGGAATAGAAAATCAGAGCTGAAAGATATAAATGATGAACAGAGCTAATGCAAGTTAATGTAAATAAGCACATATGGACATGTCTTTCCCCTCAGTAAGACATGTGGCATCTCTCCTCTTGAACACCAAGCATATGGGATCCTTGAGAAATACTTTCTACTTAAGTATTCTCTCCCTCTGGAGATCTCTCTCCCCCTGAGGAGGTGATATACTCTTTCTCTGATGTGATCTCTCTCTAAATAATAAGCTTTGATGTGATCTCTCTCTCCCCTTTGACATCAATTTCCAAGAAGGGTTTTCTGGAATCTGTCGAATGGGTTTGGTCCTTGAGTCACAGCACAAAGCAATGATAAAAATGTGATGCTTGTAGAGGACAAGATTCATTGGGTGGAGCTGGACCAGAAGAAACACAGAATAAGTGGCAAACTGTTTTTTTGTTGTGAAATCGGTGGCACCGAGTTGTATGTTTTGGTTGTACCGAAAGGGTTCGGTTGGACTGAAAACAACAAATCGGTGAAACCGAGTTCGTCGCAGAGAAAACACTTGTCACCTCAGCTCTCTAGACTGGTAAGATCTCACAAATATTTGCAAGGAATTTACTGAAAGATATGCAATGAATTGGATGCAGAAAAATGCAGAGCAAACAAAAAAGGAAATCTAGATGAAGTTGTTTTTTGAAAGGGGAAACAAATATGCATGAGACAAATGCAAAAACATAGAAACGAACACAAGAGAACTTCATCTAGAGATGGTCGGCGACAAAGTCACCTATGTTAGAGTATATTGACTTAGGAGTCAAGTGAGATCACTTGATCATAGGTCATACTCATCATTTAAGCTCAAAATGGGGTTGCCATTTTTCGTTTAAGCATCTTGATGTATTCACATCTTGTCGAGTTTCTTTAGCTCATAACTTGGAGTAAAGCTTCTCTAAGATGGAATAACATACCTTGGTTGGTGGTGTTGTCCATGTAGTTGAACTTGTGTGGGTTGCTCAGGGTTGATGTAGTTCATCAAGAGTTGGGAGCACCACTTGGAATTTGAGTTCACCTTCCTACATGGTTAGTTCTTGCAAGGAAGAGCACTTGTGTATCCAAAATTGACAATCATGAAGATCAACATAGAATTTGTCAAAGGATATGTTTGAATGGTTCCGTGCTTCCTTGTCTTCAACCACCATAGTGTAGAGACTTGGTGATGTAGAGATTGCTCAAGATATGAGTAGGTTACAACCTCTTGGAATTTGATTCCACCAAGTACCTACAAGGGTTAGATAACATGCAAGTTGCAAATATATCCAAGACACAAGATTTTCATCATAAGAGAAATATCAAGGATTAGTCATAAGCTCATGTCTTGCATGTATCCAATGGAGTTTCTACTCCAAGTTTGAAGCATCAATGATGTTCACTTCTCCTCTTAACCTGCAAAACACTTTCTCATCAAGAGGTTTAGTGAATATATCCGCTAATTGATTTTCGGTGCAAACATGCTTAAGATCAATGTCACCCTTAGCAACATGATCTCGAATGAAATGATGACGAACTTCAATATGCTTAGTTCGAGAATATTGTACATGATTATGACCAATTTTGATAGCACTCTCATTGTCACAAAGCAATGGAACATGTCTCACATATATCCCATAATCTTTAAGAGTTTGGGTCAGCCAAAGTAATTGAGCACAACATGAACCAGCGGCAATGTATTCCGCTTCGGCGGTGGATAAGGATACCGAGTTTTGTTTCTTGGAGGACCAAGACACAAGATATCTACCAAGAAATTGACAAGTACCCGAAGTAGACTTTCTATCAACCTTGTCTCCGGCATAGTCCGAGTCGGAATAGCCAACAAGATCGAAAGAGGCCCTCTTAGGATACCAAATGCCAAAATTTGGTGTATGGATTAAGTATCTCACTATCCTTTTCACGGCCTTAAGATGACATTCCTTAGGAGCAGCTTGATATCGTGCACACATGCACACACTTAGCATGATATCGGGACGTGAAGTGCATATATATAACAATGAACCAATCATAGAGCGATAAACCTTTTGATCAACCGGTTCAATATCTTTGGTCAAGTCAAGATGTCCACTAGTAGGCATGGGTGTAGACATACCTTTGCATTCTTGCATATTGAAATTCTTGAATAAGTCCTTGGTGTACTTTGTTTGAGAAACAAAGGTACCTTCCTTAGTTTGCTTGATTTGCAACCTAAGAAAGAATTTGAGTTCACTCATCATAGACATCTCAAACTTCTCCGACATTAGCTTCTCAAACTTTTCACTAAAATGAGGGTTAGTTGAACCAAATATAATATCATCAACATAGATTTGGCACACAAATAGTTCTCCATTAACCCTTTTAGTAAAAAGAGTAGAATCAATTTTCCCAATTTCAAAGCCTTTTTCAATAAGGAACTTGGTCAAGCATTTATACCATGCTCTAGGAGCTTGTTTAAGACCATAAAGAGCTTTATGAAGTTTGTAAACATGATTTGGTTTCTTCGGATTGACAAAGCCGGGAGGTTGTTTAACATAAACTTCCTCCTCTATTTCACCATTTAGAAAAGCACTTTTAATGTCCATTTGGTACAAGGTGATATCATGATGATTAGCATAGGCAAGTAAGATGCGAATGGACTCAAGTCTAGCAACGGGAGCATAAGTCTCACCATAGTACATACCTTCGACTTGTGTGTAGCCTTGGGCGACAAGACGTGCTTTGTTGCAAACTACTTGTCCATCTTCATCTTGCTTGTTGCGAAACACCCATTTGGTACCGATGATGTTGTGCTTGTTGTCGGGCTTCTCAACCAATGTCCAAACTTGGTTCCTCTCAAAGTTGTGTAGCTCTTCATGCATAGCATTCATCCAATCTGGATCTTCCAATGCTTCTTCGACCTTCATAGGTTCAATGCTAGAGATGAAAGAATAGTTTTCACAAAATTTAGCTAAATGAGTTTTAGAGTGAGTGATTCTCCCGGTTTGAATATCATTGTAGATTTGCTCGACGGGATGATCTTTAGAAATTCTTGCTCAAACTCGTGAAAGCTTTTGCTTGGTTCTTGGTTGAACTTCTTCTTCATCTTGTTCTTCTTCTTGGCCTTCTTCATTGTTGGTGTTGTCGTTCTCTTGTCGTGGTGGAGAAGGAGGTTGTTGACGTTCATCTTGATGCACTTCCTCGTTTTCTTCATCTTGGTGTCTCCCACTTGTGGATGCTTCCGTATCAACTCTTGGTTCACCTTGTCGTGAAGTAGAAGCTTCCACTTGGACGGACGAGGTACCCACCTTCACCTCCGTTGGACGGACCTTGCCAATAGACAAGTCTTGGATTGCTTCTGAAGGATCTTTGTCTCCTGCATCAATTGGCAATTGCTCTACTTGCGAGCCGTTAGATTCATCAAACTTCACATCTACCGTCTCTTCAACCTTTCGAGTGAAATTGTTGTAGAAACGGTAAGTGTGAGAGTTTGAGCCATAACCTAGTAGGAAACCTTCATGAGACTTAGGAGCAAATTTAGAACGACGATGCTTATCAAGAATGTAGAACTTTGAGCCGAATACTTGAAAGTATCCAACTTGGGGTTTGTTACCGGTGAGGAGCTCGTATGCCGTCTTGCCGAGTAGCTTGTGAAGATACAAGCGATTTGTTGCATGACAAGCTGTCTCAACCGCTTCTGCCCAAAAGTGCTTCGGGGTCTTGTACTCATCAAGCATCGTTCTCGCCATTTCGATGAGCGTCCAGTTCTTCCTCTCAACAACTCCATTTTGTTGAGGTGTGTACGTAGCCGAGAACTCGTGTGAAATCCCTTCTTCGTCAAGAAAGGTGTCCACATTTGCGTTCTTGAACTGCGTTCCGTTGTCGCTGCGAACCTTCTTGATCTTCACTTCAAATTGATTTTGGGCCTTCCTAGCGAAGCTTTTGAAGATCTTTTGGACCTGTGATTTATCATCGAGAAAGAACACCCACGTAAATCTTGAAAAATCATCAACTATAACTAGACCAAAATAATTTCCACCGAGACTCTTGTAGGATTTGGGACCATAGAGATCCATGTGAAGTAGCTCGAGTGGCCTCCTTGTGGTCATGATGTTCTTCACGGGATGCCTTCCTCCAACCTGTTTACCTGCTTGAAAAGCACTGCAAAGTCTATCCTTATCAAATATGACATCGTTAACACCAAGGATATGATTCCCTTTAATAAGCTTGTCAAGGTTTCGCATACCAACATGACCTAGTCGTCTATGCCATAACCAACCTTTTGAGGATTTAGCAATGAAGCAAGTTTTAGGTTGAGCCTTTTTAGTGAAATCAACAATGTAGAGATCACCTCTACGCACACCGGTAAAGACCATTTTATGATTGTCTCGACGAAACACTTGGCAATCTACTTCAATAAATAGGACATTGAAACCGAAATCAACAAGTCTAGATACTGAAAGTAAGTTGTATCCAAGAGATTCAACAAGCATGACATTTTGCATGGAGCTATCATGTGATATGGCCACCTTACCGAGGCCAACCACCTTACCTTTTGAGTTGTCACCGAAAGTGACATACTTTCGAGGACTATCATTTTCAGCAAGCTCATGAAACATGTCTTTATCTCCGGTCATGTGATCGGTACATCCACTATCAAGAACCCATTCCTTTCCTCCTGACATATATCCCCGAAGATTTGCCATAAGACCAAAATGTCTCATTGCATCATCAAGATCGAAGTCACTATCATCATCCTCATCATAGTATCCATGTTCAACATCGTCATGTGGTGGATCAAATCCTAGAGAGGGTGAGTCGTTAGAGTGAGTTTGACAATGATCTTGCTTATGAATTTTTATGGTTTCGGAAATAATATCACTAATAATTCCAACATCTCCTTTGGCACGCATAAGGTTTGTACTCAAATAGACGATCACCAAACATAGGATCACTAGTATTCATCTTACTCAAAGCAATAGACTTATGGAGAATTTCATCTAGATTTTTCAAGGAATAATTTGGAAAGCGTTCCTCAAGAAATTTCCATATAGTGTAGGCACACTTAAAAGTAGGCAAACATCCAATCAAGTTTCTAGGCAATCCTCTAATGATAAGCTCGGCAGTTCTAAGATTCCTAATCATGTCGATTGACTCATCATGGGTAGGATGCATGGGGTCAACATGAGGTGCACAAGGGCTAGCAATGTACTTGTTCAAATGATATTGATTGAAAATTACAAGCATCTCATTTTTCCACTCATGAAAGTACTCTCCATCAAGAATAGGCACTCTATGTCTAAGACTCCCCAAAGTAGACTCATCCATCTTCCTCCAATGGTGATTAAACCAAGGCAATGGAGACCAATGCTCGGATACCACTTGTAGGACCTTGAGAAGAGTTGTCTAGAGGGGGGTGATTAGACACTAAGTACCAAAGTTGCAGTTTTTAAGTTTCCTTAAGTTTAAGTGGAGTTTAGGCACAAGTTTAACATTCACAATACACATGCAACTTGCAAGAATGTAAAGGGAAGGGTTTGGAGGATTCAAACGCAATTGGAGACACGGATGTTTTTGGCGTGGTTCCGATAGGTGGTGCTATCGTACATCCATGTTGATAGAGACTTCAACCCATGAAGGGTAACGGTTGCGCGAGTCCACGGAGGGCTCCACCCACGAAGGGTCCACGAAGAATCAACCTTGTCTATCCCACCATGGCCGTCGCCCACGAAGGACTTGCCTCACTAGCGGTAGATCTTCACGAAGTAGGCGATCTCCTTGCCCTTACAAACTCCTTGGTTCAACTCCACAATCTTGTCGGAGGCTCCCAAGTGACACCTAGCCAATCTAGGAGACACCACTCTCCAAGAAGTAACAAATGGTGCGTTGATGATGAACTCCTTGCTCTTGTGCTTCAAATGATAGTCTCCCCAACACTCAACTCTCTCTCATAGGATTTGGATCTGGTGGAAAGAAAATTTGAGTGGAAAGCAACTTGGGGAAGGCTAGAGATCAAGATTCATATGGTAGGAATGGAATATCTTGGCCTCAACACATGAGTAGGTAGTTCTCTCTCAGAAAATGTATGCTGGAAGTGTAGGTTCAGTCTAAGGGCTCTCTTTACGAATGAAGAGGAGGTGGAGGGGTATATATAGCCTCCACACAAAATATAACTGTTACACACAATTTACCAAACTCGGTGGGACCGAATCGAGAAACTCGGTCAGACCGATTTAGCAAATCTAGTGACCGTTATGATTTTTGGTGGGACCGACATGCAACTTGGTAGGACCGATATGGTTAGGGTTAGGGCATAACGTAATCTCGGTAAGACCGATTGCTCAAACTCGGTGAGACCAATTTTGGTAATAAGCATTCCAGAGAGTTGGTCAGGCAAACTCGGGGGGACCGATTTTGGTAATAAGTTATCTAGAGAGTTTGCATTGTAATCTCGGTAGTACCGATTGCTCAAACTCGGTGAGACAGATTTTGGTGATGGACATACACAGAGAGATTACAATCCCATCTCGGTGAGACCGAGATCCCTATCGGTGAGACCGATTTGCCTAGGGTTTGTGGCAGTGGCTATGACATCCAAACTCGGTGGCGCCGGATAGAAAGAATCAGTGGGGCCGAGTTTTGACTTTAGGTTTTAGGACACATGTGTGGAAGTGGGAAAGTAGTTGAGGGTTTTGGAGCATATCACTAAGCACTGTGGAGCAAGAAACTCATTAAGCAACACCTCATCCCTCCTTGATAGTATTGGCTTTTCCTATAGACTCAATGTGATCTTGGATCACTAAAATGTAAAATGAAGAGTCTTAAGCTTCAAGCTTGAGCCAATCCTTTGTCCTTAGCATCTTGAAGGAGTTCCCACATCCTTTAGTCCATGCCACTCCATTGTTGAACTTATCTGAAACATACTAGATAAAAGTGTTAGTCCAACAAGAGATATGTTGACATTAATTACCAAAACCACCTAGGGAGCACTTGTGCTTTCAAAACCACCTCAAAGTTATCCTTTCTGATCGATCTATTCAAGAGTCCGTAGTAAAATAACATGAAGCTATTCTTTCCGTTCAATCTATCCTAGAGTTCGTACTAGAATAACACCTTAAGATACAAATCATCCAAAACCCTAATGTCACCTAGATACTCCAATATCACCTCAAGTATCCGTGGGTATGATTATACGATATGCATCACACAATCTCAGATTCATCTATTCAACCAACACAAAGTACTTCAAAGAGTGCCCCAAAGTTTCTACCGGAGAGTCAAGACGAAAACGTGTGCCAATCCCTATGCATAAGTTCATTGAACCCGCAAGTTGATCACCAAAACATACATCAAGTAGATCACGTGAATATCCCACTGTCACCACAGATAAGCACATGCAAGACATACATCAAGTGTTCTCAAATCCTTAAAGACTCAATCCGATAAGATAACTTCAAAGGGAAAACTCAATCCATTACAAGAGAGTAGAGGGGGAGAAACATCATAAGATCCAACTATAATAGCAAAGCTCGCGATACATCAAGATCGTGCCAAATCAAGAACACGAGAGAGAGAGAGAGAGAGAGAGAGAGAGATCAAACGCATAGCTACTGGTACATACCCTCAGCCCCGAGGGTGAACTACTCCCTCCTCGTCATGGAGAGCGCCGGGATGATGAAGATGGCCACCGGTGAGGGATCCCCCTCCGGCAGGGTGCCGGAACAGGGTCCTGAGTTTTTGGTGGCTACAGAGTCTTGTGGCGGCGGAACTCCCGATCTATTGTGCTCTCTGATGTTTTTAGGGTATAGGGACATATATAGGTGAAAGAAGTCGGTCAGGGGAGCCACGAGGGGCCCACAAGGGTGGGGGGCGCGCCCAAGGGGTAGGGCTTGCCCCTGACCCTCGTGGCCACCTTTAAGCTTACCTTACGTCTACTCCAAGTCTCCTGGATTGCTTCCGTTCTAAAAATAACTCTCCCGAAGGTTTCATTCCGTTTGGACTCCGTTTGATATTCCTTTTCTTTGTAACACTGAAATAGGCAAGAGAACAACAATTTGGGCTGGGCCTCCGGTTAATAGATTAGTCCCAAAAATAATATAAAAGTGTATAATAAAGCCCATAAACATCCAAAACAGGTAATATAATAGCATGGAACAATCAAATATTATAGATACGTTGGAGACGTATCAAGCATCCCCAAGTTTAATTCATGCTCGTCCTCGAGTAGGTAAATGATAAAAATAGAATTTTTGATGTGGAATGCTAGCAGGTGCACAAGTTTGATCAATGATAATTTCAATCACCTTTTCTAGCATCATTATATGTCATAACAGTAGCTCATGTCATAAAACTTCTCATGAACAAGTAACAAGCTATTCACATGTTAAAGCATAGACCATAAACTTTCTTGAAAACTAGCAAACTATATTCTCAATCATCAAACAATCGCAATTCATCTTATTTTCGGGAAGGGTCTATGTAAGAGCTTTGATTTAGCAAATCCCACATATTCAACTATCATATAGTCTTCATTGATTGCTACCACTCAAAGCATATTTTTAGAACAAACAGCATCGATCGAACACAGAGAAAGATAGGGGCTTAATGTTTTGCCTCCCAACTTACTTATCATATAGATAACTGTCAAATATAATAATTCATGATCAAATATATTTGAATGGCCATATATGCTTAGATCTTTCCCCATCACATGATGCTTGCCAACTAAAGAGTAGGTTGGAATGAGAAGGAATACTACTGACTCTTGCATCAAAGTAAAAGATAGGCCCTTCGCAGAGGGAAGCAGGGATTTGCCGAGGTGCTAGAGCTCGAAGCTTTAAAACAGAGATGAAAATAATTTTGAGAGGCATGCTTTCATTGTCAACATAACAACCAAGAGTTCCCAATATCTTCCATACTAGATACATTATAGGCGGTTCCCAAACAGAAAGGTAAAGATTTTACCCCCCCCTCCACCAACAATCATACTCCACGGCTTGTCCGAAACAACAGGTGCGTCCAACAATCAACAATCCTGGGGGAGTTTTGTTTAAATTATTTGCGATTTGTTTTTGATCTTTGATCATAGGACTGGGCATCCCAGTTACCAGCCATTTTTCTCGTGAATGATGAGCGTAGTCCACTCATCGTGAGAATGAGCCACCTAGCATGGAAGATACTGACAGCCCCTAGTCGCTACATGAGCGATTCAGGCATACAAAACAGATTATTATTTGAAGGTTTAGAGTTTGGCACATGCAAATTTACTTGGAACGGCAGGTAAATACCGCATATAGGTAGATAATGGTGGACACTCATGGAAGAAACTTGGTTCAAGGAATTTCGATGCACAAGCAGTATTCCCGCTTAGTACAGATATTTTGGCTAGCAAAGGATTCTAAATAGCAAGCATCACATGTTGGAGGACCCATAACAATATAACTTCTATACAAATATACCCAAGCATAACTCATTATGTTGTCTTCCTTGTCCAATTTCAACTAATTTGCTCAGGTTTGGAAATAATTAATGGGGCTCACAATCATAGAAGATGTCTAAGATAGTATACTTATATGTGAAATCTCTCTTCCTTCAATATTCTTTCATGAATTGTTCAAGTGACCAATACAATGTTTGCTAACCTTCAATAAATTTACCACCTCTACTTCTTAGATGTGAAGTCATTACTCCCCATGGGATAAGCATATGAAACATATATAATTTTAGATTTATGATATTCAAATCATTCAACCATTTACTCATAGGATATAAGTGAAGCACACGAGTAAATGACAAACTACTCCAAAAAGATATAAGTGAAGATCAATGAGTAGTTAAATAATTATGTAGCTATGTGAAGACTCTCTCTCATTTAAGAATTTCAGATCTTGGTATTTTATTCAAACAGCAAGCAAAACAAAACAAAAGAAAATGACGCTCCAAGCAAAACACATATCATGTGGTGAATAAAAATATAGCTCCAAGTAAAGTTACCGATAGACGAAGATGAAAGAGGGGATGCCTTCCGGGGCATCCCCAAGCTTAGGCTTTTGGTTGTCCTTGAATTTTACCTTGGGGTGCCTTGGGCATCCCCAAGCTTAGGCTCTTGCCACTCCTTATTCCATAGTCCATCGAATCTTTACCCAAAACTTGAAAACTTCACAACACAAAACTCAACAGAAAACTCGTAAGCTCCGTTAGTATAAGAAAATAAATCACCACTTTTGGTACTGTTGTGAACTCATTTTTTATTCATATTGGTGTAATATCTACGGTATTTCAACTTCTCTATGGTTCATACCCTCTGATACTACTCATAAATTCATCAAAATAAGCAAACAACACATAGAAAACAGAATCTGTCAAAAACAGAACAGTCTGTAGTAATCTGTATCATTCGAATACTTATGTAACTCAAAAACTTCTACCAAATTAGGAAGTCCTAAGAAATTGTGATACCAATCCAGATCAAAAATAATCATATCAAAAGCACGTTTCTGTGAATTATAAAAATTAATTTACTGTGTGCAAAAGTTTCTGATTTTCAGCAGGATCACCACAGCTATCACCGTAAGCTATCCTAAAGGTCTTACTTGGCACTTAATTGAACAAAAGCTATAAAACATGATTACTACAGTAGCATAATCATGTGGACACACAAAAACAGTAAGGGTAAATATTTGTTGTCTCCCAACAAGCGCTTTTCTTTAATGCCTTTCTAGCTAGGCATGATGATGACTATGATGCTCACATAAAAGATAAGAATTGAAACATAACGGGAGCATCATGAAGCATATTACTAGCACATTTAAGCCTAACCCACTTCCTATGCATAGGGATTTTGTGATCAAATAACTTATGGGAACAAGAATCAACTAGCATAGGAAGGTAAAACAAGCATAGCTTCAAGATTTTCAACACATAGAGAGGAAACTTGATATTATTGCAATTCCTACAAGCATATGTTCCTCCCTCATAATAATTTTCAGTAGAATCATGAATGAATTAAACAATATGACCATCACATAAAAGCATTATTTTCATGATGCACAAGCAGATAAATTTTACTACTCTCCACATAAGCAAACTTCTTCTCATGCGTAGTAGTGGGTGAAAACTCAACAAAATAACTATCATGTGAAGCATAATCCAATTGAAAATTAAAATCATGATGACAAGTTTCTTGGTTATGTTTATTCTTGATGGCATACGTATCATCACAATAATCATCATAAATAGGAGGCATTCTTTCATCAAAATAAATTTGCTTATCAAAACTTGGGGTACAAAAAATATCATATTTATCAAACATAGCATCCCCAAGCTTGTGGCTTTGCATATCATTAGCATCATGGGTATTCAAAGAATTCATACTAACAACATTGCAACCATGCTAATCATTCACATATTTTATGCCAAACATTCTATGTAATTCTTCTTCTAGCACTTGAGCACAATTTTCCTTTCCATCATTCTCACGAAAGATATTAAAAAGATGAAGCGTATGAGGCAAGCTAGATTCCATTTTTTGTAATTTTCTTTTATAAACTAAACTAGTGATAAAACAAGCAACCAAAAGATTCTATTGCAAGATCTAAAGATATACCTTCGAGCACTCACCTCCCCGGCAACGGCGCCAGAAAAGAGCTTGATGTCTACTACGCAACCTTCTTCTTGTAGATGTTGTTGGGCCTCCAAGTGCACAGGTTTGTAGGACAGTAGCAAATTTCCCTCAAGTGGATGACCTAAGGTTTATCAATCCATGGGAGGCGTAGGATGAAGATGGTCTCTCTCAAACAACCCTGCAACCAAATAACAAAGAGTCTGTTGTGTCCCCAACACACCCAATACAATGGTAAATTGTATAGGTGCACTAGTTCGGCGAAGAGATGTTGATACAAGTGCAATATGGATGGTAGATATAGGTTTTTGTAATCTGAAAATATTAAAACAGCAAGGTAAATAATGATAAAAGTGAGCGTAAACGGTATTGCAATGATAGGAAACAAGGCCTAGGGTTCATACTTTCACTAGTGCAAGTTCTCTCAACAATAATAACATAATTGGATCATATAACTATCCCTCAACATGCAACAAAGAGTCACTCCAAAGTCACTAATAGCGGAGAACAAACGAAGAGATTATTGTAGGGTACGAAACCACCTCAAAGTTATCCTTTCTGATCAATATATTCAAGAGTCCGTAGTAAAATAACATGAAGCTATTCTTTCCGTTCAATCTATCCTAGAGTTCGTACTAGAATAAAACCTTAAGATACAAATCAACCAAAACCCTAACGTAACCTAGATACTCCAATGTCACCTCAAGTATCCGTGGGTATGATTATATGATATGCATCACACAATCTCAGATTCATCTATTCAACCAACACAAAGTACTTTAAAGAGTGCCCCAAAGTTTCTACGGGGGAGTCAAGACGAAAATGTGTGCCAACCCCTATGCATAAGTTCATTGAACCCGCAAGTTGATCACAAAAACATACATCAAGTAGATCACGTGATTATCCCACTGTCTCCACAAATAAGCACATGCAAGACATACATCAAGTGTTCTAAAATCCTTAAAGACTCAATCCGATAAGATAACTTCAAAGGGAAAACTCAATCCATTACAAGAGAGTAGAGGGGGAGAAACATCATAAGATCCAACTATAATAGCAAAGCTCACGATACATCAAGATCGTGCCAAATCAAGAACAAGAGAGAGAGAGAGAGAGAGAGAGAGAGAGACCAAACAAATAGCTACTGGTACATACCCTCAGCCCCGAGGGTGAACTACTCCCTCCTTGTCATGGAGAGCGCCGGGATGATGAAGATGGCCACCGGTGAGGGATCCCCCCTCTAGCAGGGTGCCGGAACAGGGTTCCGAGAGGTTTTTGGTGGCTACAGAGTCTTGTGGCGGCGGAACTCCCGATCTATTGTGCTCTCCGATGTTTTTAGGGTATATGGACATATATATAGGCGAAAGAAGTCGGTCAGGGGAGCCACGAGGGGCCCACGAGGGTGGGGGGCACGCCCAAGGGGTAGGGCTCGCCCCCGACCCTCATGGCCACCTCAAAGCTTCCCCGATGTCTACTCCAAGTCTCCTGGATTGCTTTCGTTCCAAAAATGACTCTCCCGAAGGTTTCATTCCGTTTGGACTTCATTTGATATTCCTTTTCTTTGAAACACTGAAATAGGCAAGAAAACAACAATTTGGGCTGGGCCTCCGGTTAATAGAGTAGTCCCAAAAATAATATAAAAGTGTATAATAAAGCCCACAAACATCCAAAACAGGTAATATAATAGCATGGAACAATCAAAAACTATAGATACATTGGAGACTTATTACGCGCCCGAACAAGTTGCGGCAAGTGACATACGTCCACTAACGACATCTGCGTGAGAGAAAAGCTCTCCGGAATTCCCCAACCGTCCGTCGGATCCTCCTCTGTCACAACGTGGTCCAACGGCGCAATCTGCATCAGCGGGGGGATGGATGGGGTGCGGGGTTCGGGAATGGGGGTTGTGGTGGTGGTGGGGCAGCTACTCGTCCATGTCTGCATCTCCCTACGACACCGCCGCCGCTTACTTCTCTCACTGCCAAGGTCGGTTCCTTCGGGCAATGTTCTCCGGCTTGCACGACAAAGCCGAGGATGGGACGCTGACGGACAAGGGGGACGTCGTCTCCGTCACGGCGGTCGGGGATGGGCTGCACGACATCTAGTATGGTGGATCGGGGCCAGTGGTGAGGATGGGGAGCAAGGGTGGCGGGCGATAAGGGTGTTGGAAATATGCCCTAGAGGCAATTATAAATTGGTTATTATCATATTTCCTTGTTCATGATGATCGTTTATTATCCATGCTAAAATTGTATTGATTGGAAGCTCAAATACATGTGTGGATGCATAGAAAACAACATGTCCCTAGTGAGCCTCTACAGAACTAGCTCATTGATCAAAGATGGCTATGGTTTCCTAGCCATGGACATGAGTTGTCCTTTGATAATGGGATCACATCATTAGGAGAATGATGTGATGGGCAAGACCCAAACTATAAACGTAGCATATGATCATGTCAAGTTTATTGCTACCATTTTCTGCATGACAAGTATATGTTCCTATTACCATGAGATCATGCAACTCACTGACACAAGAGGAGTGCCTTCTGTGTACCAAACGTCGCAACGTAACTAGGTGAGCATAAAGGTGCTCTACAGGTATCTCCGAGGGTGTCTGTTGAGTTGGCATGGATCAAGAGTGGGATTTGTCACTCCGTATGACGGAGAGGTATCTCAGGGCCCACTCGGTAATATAGCATCACAATGAGCTTGCTAGCAATGTGACCAATGAGTTAGTCACGGGATCTTGTATTACATGAGTAAAGATACTTTCCGGTAACGAGATTGAACTAGGTACAGTGATACCAACGATCGAATCTCAGGGAAGTAACATTCTGATGGACAAAGGGAACTGCATACGGGATTAGCTGAATCCTTGGCATCGAGGTTCGACCGATAAGATTTTCGTGGAATATGTGGGAACCAATATGGGCATCCAGGTCCCGCTATTGGTTATTGACCGTAAAGGTGTATTGGTCATGTCTGCATAGTTCTCGAACCCGCAGGGTCTACACACTTAACGTTTGATGACGATATAAGTATAGTTGAGTCATTATGGTGGTTACCGAAGGTTGTTCGGAGTCCTGGATGAAATCCGATGTGATGAGGAACTCCACAATGGTCCGGAGGTGAAGATTGATATATTGTACGAAGGGTATTGGAGTCTGGAAGTGTTTTGAGGGTACCAGGTGATGACCAGCATGACCGAAAGGGGTTTCGGGGGGGGGGGGGGGCTCACGGGCCAACGGGAGGGGGCAAACCAGCCCACTGAGGGGTTGTGCACCCCCCTCACCCCATCCCACGTTGCCAGAGGAGGTGGGGCGCCCCCAGGGTTCCCACCCCATTGGCTTGGGGGCCAAGTCTCCTAAGGGGGAAAACCTATCTAGGGTTTCCCTCTTGTGGCCGCCGACCCTAGATGGGATCCCCTAGGTGCGCTCCATATCCCCCTTCCCCCTATATATATAGAGGTAGAGAGAGGGTAGCCACACCCTCATACAGCACGGCGCTGCCCCTCTTCTCTCTCGTAGCCTTCTTCCTCTCCGTAGCGCTTAGCAAAGCTCTACTGAGATTCCACCACCACCACCGCCACCACGTCGTGGTGCTGCCGGAGGACTCTAGCTACTACTTCACCATCGCTCGCTGGATCAAGGAGGTGAAGGCGTCATCAAGCCGTACGTGTGTTGAATGCGAAGGTGGCGTCTATTTGGCACTTGGATTGGGAGTTCGCGGGCGGATCATGATTGGATTGCGAAGACATTCGCAGGACGGGTCGTGATTGGGTCGCGAAGACGTTCGACTACATAAACCACGTTTCTTGATGCTCCCGCTTAGCGATCTACAAGGGTATGTAGATCTAATCTCTCCTCTCGTAGATGGTCATCTCCTTGATTGATCTTGGTGAGTGTAGGAATTTTTTGATTCCCATGTAACGTTCCCCAACAGTGGCATCATGAGCTAGGTCTTGATACACCTCGAACGTATCTATATTTTTTGATTGTTCCATGCTATTATATTGTCATTCTTGGATGTTTTACAATCATTTTATAGTCATTTTATATCATTTGTTGGTACTAACCTATTGACATAGTGCCTAGTGCCAGTTGCTGTTTTCTGCATGTTTTTTACATCGCAGGAAATCAATATAAACAGAGGCCAAATGCAGCAAAACTTCTTGAGGATTTTTTTGGGATAGAAGACATCTAGTGGGCCAGGAAAGCACCTGGGGGGTGCTCCGATGGGAGCACAACCCACCAAGGCGCGCCAGGAGGCCCAGGCGCACCTAGGTGGGTTGTGCCCACCTTGGGTGCCCCTTGAACCGCCTCTTTGCTCTATAAATACCCCAATATTCTAGAAACCCTAGGAGAGTTGATGAAAATCAATTCCAACCACTGCAGAGTCCAAAAACACCAGATCCAATCTAGACACCATCACGGAGGGGTTCACCACTTCCATTGATGCCTCTCCGATGATGCGTGAGTAGTTCTTTGTAGACCTACGGGTCCATAGTTAGTAGCTAGATGGCTTCCTCTCTCTCTTGATTATCAATACACTGGTCTCTTAGATATCCATATGATGTAATTCTTTTTGCGGTGTGTTTGTTTGGATCCGATGAACTTTGAGTTTATGATCAGATCTATGTTTTTATCCATGAAAGTTATTTGAGTCTTCTTTGATCTCTTATATGTGTGATTGATTATAGCCTCGTATTTCTTCTCCGATATTTGGGTTTTGTTTGTCCAACTTGATCTATTTATCTTACAGTGGGAAGAGGTGCTTTATGATGGTTCGATCTTACGATGCTTGATCCTAGTGAAAGAAAGGGAAACAACATGTATGTATCGTTGCTATTAAGGATAACAAGATGGGGTCTATTTCTACATAAATAGATCTTGTCTACATCATGTCATCATTCTTATTGCATTACTCCATTTCTCCATGAACTTAATACACTAGATGCATGCTGGATAGCGGTCGATGTGTGGAGTAATAGTAGTAGATGCAGGCAGGAGTCCGTCTACTAATCTTGGACGTGATGCATATATAATGATCATTGCCTGGATATCGTCATGATTATTTGAAGTTCTATCAATTGCCCAACAATAATTGTTTTCCCACCGTTTGCTATTTTTCTCGAGAGAAGCCACTAGTGAAACCTAGGACCCCCAGGTCTCTTTTCATCATATTTGCCTTTGTGATCTATTTTCCTTTGCATTTATTTTCAGATCTATTAAACCAAAAATACAAAAAATACCTTGCTGCAATTTATCTGTTTTGCGATCTATTTATCCTATCTACCACTTTTTACCTCACATTATTTGCCTATCTTGAGGTGCCGTACCCGAAAGGGATTGACAACCCCTTTAACATGTCGGGTTGCGACTATTTGTTGTTTGTGTGCAGGGGCTGTTTACGTGGTGTGAGGAGGTTCTCCTACTAGTTCGATAACCCTGGTCTCATCACTGAGGGAAATACCTACCGTCGCTATACTGCATCATCCCTTCCTCTTTGGGGAAATACCGACGTTGTTCTAGCAGACATCAGGTCTATGCAAAGATGACATCACGAGTAGAACACAAAGGAGTTTGTGGGCATTGATATTCATATTGCTTCCTTCCTTGGTCTTTTATTGATTCGGAAATATTGTGGAATGAAGGGGCCCGGACCAACCTTACATGTCCACGTACATGAGACCGGTTCCATCGACACACATGTGACTTTGTTACATAAAGATGGCTGGCGGGTGTCTGTCTCTCCCAGCTTAGTTGAATCGGATTCGACAAAGGCGGTCCTTGTAGAAGGTTAAATAGCAACTTGCATATCACCCTTGTGGCTTTACTTAGGTAAGCATCATTCTTGCCATAGCAGCCACGTAAAACATGCAACAACAAACTAGAGGACATCTAACTTGTTTTTGCAGGGTATGTTGTGATATGATATGGCCAAAGACATGATGAAATATATTTGATGTATGATATGATCATGTTTGTAATAGTTTATATCGACTTGCATGTCGATGCATATGGCAACTGATAGGAGCCATAGGGTTGTCTTTAATTATTGTATGACCTACGTGTCAATCATTAAGCGCTATGTAATGCTTTACTTTATCACTAAGCGATAGCAATAGTATTAGAAGCATGGTTAGCGTGACAACCCCGATGGCGACACGATGATGGAGATCATGTTGTCATGCGGGTGATGATGGAGATCATGTCAGTGCTTTGGAGATGGAGATCAAAAGCACGAGTTGATGGCCATATCATGTCACTTATGATTTGCATGTGATGTTAATCCTTTTATGCATATTATTTTGCTTAGGTCGACAATAGCATTATAAGGTGATCCCTCACTGAAATTTCAACATAAAATTGTGTTCTCCCCAAGTGTGCACTGTTGCGAAAGTTCGTCGTTTCGAAGCACCACGTGATGATTGGGTGTGATAGACTCTACATTCACATACAACGGGTGCAATCCAGTTTTGCACATGCGGAACACTTGGGTTAAACTTGACGAGCCTAGCATGTACAGACATGGCCTCAGAACACAAGAGACAGAAAGGTCGAGCATGAGTCATATAGTAGATATGATTAACATGGCGGTGTTCACCATTGAAACCACCTCATATCACGTGATGATCGGACTTGGGTTGGTGAATTTGGATCGTGTTACACTCGGACAACTGGAGGGATGTTGATTTGAGTGGCAGTTCTTAAGTAATATGATTAATTGAACTCATTATCATGAACAATAGTCTAATTTGTCTTTGCAAATTATGTTGTAGATCAATAGCTTGCGTTGTAGCTCCCTGTTTTAATATGTTCCTAGAGAAAGACTAAGTCGAAAGATATTGTGAGCAATAATGCGGACTAGATCCGTAGTCTGAGGATTGTCCTCACTGCTGCACATAAGGCTTATGTCCTTAATGCATCGCTCGGTGTGCTAATCCCTCTAGCATCGTCTATGGATGTTGTGAACATCTAGCAGACACGTTCTGATGACTACTTGATAGTTCAGTGTGTCATGCTTTACGGCTTAGAATCGGGGATCCAAAGGCATTTTGAACACCATGGAACATGTGAGATGTTCCCAGAGTTGAAATTGGTATTTTAAGCTCATGCCCATGTTGAGAGGTATAAGACCTCTGACAATTTCTTTGCCTACAAGATGGAGGAGAATAGCTCAGCCTGTGAGCATGTGCTCAGAATGTCCGGGTTCTATAATCGCTTGAATGAAGTGGGAGTTTATCTTCCAGATAAGATAGTGATTGATAGAGTTCTCCAGTCACTATCACCAAGCTACTAGAGCTTCGTGATGAACTATAACATGCAAGGGATGGAGATGATCCCGGAGCTGTTCGCGGTGCTTAAGGCCGCAAAGGTAGAAATCAAGAAGGAGCATCAAGTGTTGATGGTTAACAAGACCACTGGTTTCAATAAGGGCAAGGGCGAGAAGGGAAACTTCATGAATGGTAAGCCAGTTGCTGCTCCAGTGAAGAAACCCAAGGTTGAATCCAAACTCAAGACTAAGTGCTTCTATTGTAAGGGGAACGGTCACTGGTAGCGAAACTGCCCCAAATACTTGGTAGATAAGAAGGCTGGCAACTTCAACAAAAGTATATTTTATATACGTGTTATTGATGCGTACCTTACTAGTACTCCTAGTAGCACCTGGGTATTAGATATCGGTTCAGTTCCAAATATTGGTAACTCGAAACAAAAGTTGCAGAATAAATGGAGACTAGCTAAGGGCGAGGTGACGATGTGTGTTGGAAGTGTTTCCAAGGTTGATATGATCACCATCGCACGCTCCCTCTACCTTCGAGATTAGTGTTGAACCTAGATAAATTATTTGGTGTCTGCGGTAAGCATGAATATGATTAAATCATGTTTATTGCAATATGGTTATTCATTGAAGTCAAAGAATAATGGTTATTTTGTTTACATGAATAATACCTTCCATGGTCATGCACGCAATGTGAATGATTTATTGAATCTCGATCGTGGTGATACACATGTTCATAACATTGATGCCAAAAAAGGTGTAGAGTTGATAATGATAGCACCACTTTCTTGTGGCACTACCGCTTAGGTCATATTGGTGTAAAGGGCATGAAGAAACTCCATGCTGATGGACTTTTGGAGTCACTTGATTTTGAATCACTCGACACATGTGAACCATGCCTCATTGACAATATGACTAAAACCTCGCTTTTCGGGCAAGTGATTTTTGGAAATCATACATGCTGATGTGTGTGGTCTGATGAGTGTTGGCGCACGCGTGGATATCATTGTTTCCTCACCTTCACTGATGATTTAAGTGAAGGAAATATGCCCTAGAGGAAATAATAAAGTTATTATTTATTTCCTCATATCATGATAAATGTTTATTATTCATGCTAGAATTGTATTATCCGGAAACATGATACATGTGTGAATACATAGACAAAACTATAGTCACTAGTATGCCTCTACTTGACTAGCTCATTAATCAAAGATGGTTATGTTTCCTGACCATAGACATGTGTTGTCATTTGATTAGTGGGATCACATCATTAGGAGAATGATGTGATTGACATGACCCATTCTGTTAGCCTAGCACTTGATCGCTTAGTATCTGCTATTGCTTTCTTCATGACTTATACAAAGTTCCTGCAACTATGAGATTGTGCAACTCCGTTTACGAAAGAACACTTTGTGTGCTACCAAACGTCTAGCAACGTAATCGGGTGATTATAAAGGTACTCCACAAGTGTTTCCGAAGGTACATGTTGGGTTGGCATAATTCGAGATTAGCATTTGTCACTCCGATTGTCGGAGAGGTATCTCTGGGCCCTCTCGGTAATACTCATCACCTAAGCCTTGCAAGCATGTAACTAATGAGTTAGTTATGAGATGATGTATTACGGAACGAGTAAAGAGACTTGCCGGTAACGAGATTGAACTAGGTATTGGATACCGACGATCAAATCTCGGGCAAGTAACATACCGATGACAAAGGGAACAACGTTTGTTGTTGTGCGGTTTGACCGATAAAGATCTTCGTAGAATATGTAGGAACCAATATGGGCATCCAGGTCCCGCTATTGGTTATTGACCGGAGACGTGTCTCGGTCATGTCTACATTGTTCTCGAACCGTAGGGTCCACACGCTTAAGGTTTCAATGACAGTTATATTATGAGTTTATGTATTTTGATGTACCGAAGGTTGTTCGGAGTCCCGGATGTGATCACGGACATGACGAGGAGTCTCGAAATGGTCGAGACATAAAGATTGATATATTGGACGGATATATTTGGTCACCGGAAAGGTTCCGGGAGAGTTTGGGAATATACCGGAGCTCCGGGAGGTTACCGGAACCCCCGGGGAAGTATATGCGCCTTATTGGGCCTTAGTGGAAGGGAGGGAGAAGGAGCAAGGGAGGGGGCGCCCCTCCCCCCAAGCCCAATCCGAATTGGGAAGGGGGGCGGCCCCCCCCCTTTCCTTCTCTCCTCCCCCCTCTTCCTTCCTTCTCCTACTCCGAATAGGAAAGGGGGGGGGGCAAACCTACTTGGAGTAGGTTTTCCCCACCTAGGGCGCGCCACCCCTTGGGCCGGCCTCCTCCTCCCTCCCTCCTTTATATACGGGGGTAAGGGGGCACCCTAGACACACAAGTTGATCATTGAGATCGTTCCTTAGCCGTGTGCGGTGCCCCCCTCCACGATATTACACCTCGGTCATATTGTAGCGGTGCTTAGGCGAAGCCCTGCGACAGGAGAACATCAAGATCGCCACCACGCCGCCGTCGTCTTGTGGAACTCCTCCAGCGCCTCTGCTGGATCGGAGATCGGGTGCGCCATCGAGCTGTACTGGTGTCAAGAACTCGGAGGTGCCGGAGTAACGGTGCTTGGATCGGTTGAACCGGGAGGACGTACGACTAATTCCTCTACATTGCGTCAACGCTTCCGCTTTGGTCTACGAGGGTACGTAGACAACACTCTCCCCTCTCGTTGCTATGCATCACCATGATCTTGCGTGTGCGTAGGAAATTTTTGAAATTACTACGTTCCCCAACAGTGGCATCCGAGCCTAGGTTTTATGCGTTGATGTTATATGCACGAGTAGAACACAAGTGAGTTGTGGACGATATAAGTCATACTGCCTACCAGCATGTCATACTTTGGTTCAGCGGTATTATGAGATGAAGCGGCCCGGACCGACATTACGCGTACGCTTACGCGAGACTGGTTTCACCGTTACGAGCACTCGTGCTTAAAGGTGGCTGGCGGGTGTCTGTCTCTCTCACTTTAGTTGAACCGAGTGTGGCTACGCCCGGTCCTTGTGAAGGTTAAAACGGAGTCTATTTGACAAACTATCATTGTGGTTTTGATGCGTAGGTAAGAACGGTTCTTGCTAAGCCCGTAGCAGCCACGTAAAATTTGCAACAACAAAGTAGAGGACATCTAACTTGTTTTTGCAGGGCATGTTGTGATGTGATATGGTCAAGACGTGATGCTATATTTTATTGTATGAGATGATCATGTTTTGTAACCGGTTATCGGCAATCGGCTGGAGCCATATGGTTGTCGCTTTATTGTATGAAATGCAACGCCTGTAATTGCTTTACTTTATCACTAAGCGGTAGCGATAGTCGAGAAGCAATAGATGGCGAAACGACAACGATGCTACGATGGAGATCAAGGTGTCGCGCCGGTGACGATGGTGGTCATGACGGTGCTTCGAAGATGGAGATCACAAGCACAAGATGATGATGGCCATATCATATCACTTATATTGATTGCATGTGATGTTTATCCTTTATGCATCTTATCTTGCTTTAATTGATGGTAGCATTTTAAGATGATCTCTCACTAAAATTATCAAGAAGTGTTCACCCTGAGTATGCATCGTTGCCAAAGTTCGTCGTGCCAAGACACCACGTGATGATCGGGTGTGATAAGCTCTACGTCCATCTACAACGGGTGCAAGCCAGTTTTGCACACGCAGAATACTCAGGTTAAACTTGACGAGCCTAGCATATGCAGATATGGCCTCGGAACACGGAGATCGAAAGGTCGAGCGTGAATCATATAGTAGATATGATCAACATAATGATGTTCACCGTTGAAAACTACTCCATCTCACGTGATGATTGGTTATGGTTTAGTTGATTTGGATCACGTGATCACTTAGATGACTAGAGAGATGTCTGTCTAAGTGGGAGTTCTTAAGTAATATGATTAATTGAACTTAAATTTATCATGAACTTAGTACCTGATAGTATCTTGCTTGTCTATGTTTGTTTGTAGATAGATGGCTCGTCTTTGTTGTTCCGTTGAATTTTAATGCGTTCCTTGAGAAAGCAAAGTTGAAAGATGATGGTAGCAATTACACGGATTGGGTCCGTAACTCGAGGATTATCCTCATTGCTGCACTGAAGAGTTACGTCTGGAAGCACCGCTGGGTGCGAGCCTCTTCTTGATGCAACCGACGACGTTAAGAATGTCCGGCAGAGCAAAGCGATGACTACTCTATAGTTCGATGTGCCATGCTTTACGGCTTAGCACCAGGTCTTCAACGACGTTTTGAAGGTCATGGAGCATATGAGATGTTCTAGGAGTTGAAGTTAATATTTCAAGCAAATGCCCGGATTGAGAGATATGAAGTCTCCAATAAGTTCTATAGCTGCAAGATGGAGGAGAATAGTTCTGTCAATGAACATATACTCAGAATGTCCGGCTATAACAATCCTTGATTCAACTCGGAGTTAATCTTCCTGATGATAGTGTCATTGACAGAATTCTTCAATCACTGCCACCAAGCTACAAGAGCTTCGTGATGAACTATAATATGCAAGGGATGAACAAGACTATTCGAGCTCTTCGCGATCTTTGAAAGCCGCGGAGGTAGAAATCAAGGAGCATCAAGTGTTGATGGTCAACAAGACCACTAGTTTCAAGAAGAAGGGCAAAGGGAAGAAGAAGGGGAACTTCAAAAAGAACGGCAAGCAAGTTGCTGCTCAAGAGAAGAAACCCAAGTCTGGACCTAAGCCTAAAACTGAGTGCTTCTCTCGCAAGCGCATCGGTCTTTGAAGCGGAACTGCCCCAAGTATTTGGCGGATAAGAAGGATGGCAAAGTGAACAAAGGTATATGTGATATATATGTTATTGATGTGTACCTAACTAGAGCTCGTAGTAGCACCTGGGTATTTGATACTGGTTCTATTGCTAATATTTGCAACTCGAAACAGGGACTATGGAATAAGCGAGCACTGGCCAAGGACGAGGTGACGATGCGCGTGGGAAATGGTTCCAAAGTCGATGTGATCGCGGTCGGCACGCTACCTCTACATCTACCATCGGGATTAGTTTTAGACCTGAATAATTGTTATTTGGTGCCTACGTTGAGCATGAACATTATATCTGGATCTTGTTTGATGCGAGACGATTATTCATTTAAATCAGAGAATAATGGTTGTTCTATTTATATGAGTAATATCTTTTATGGTCATGCACCCTTGAAGAGTGGTCTATTTTTATTGAATCTCAATAGTAGTGATACACATATTCATAATGTTGAAGCCAAAAGATGCAGAGTTGATAATGATAGTGCAACTTATTTGTGGTAATCGCCGTTTAGGTCATATCGGTGTAAAACGCATGAAGAAACTCCATCTTGATGGACTTCGGAATCACTTGATTATGAATCACTTGGTACTTATGAACCGTGCCTCATGGGCAAGATGACTAAAACACCGTTCTCCGGATCTATGGAGAGAGCAAGAGATTTGTTGGAAATCATACATCTGAGATGTATGTGGCACGATGAATGTTGAGGCTCATGGCGGATATCGTTATTTTCTCACCTTCACAGATGATTTGAGCAGATATGGGTATATCTACTTAATGAAACACAAGTCTGAAACATTTGAAAAGTTCAAAGAATTTCAGAGTGAAGTAGAAAATCATCGTAACAAGAAGATAAAGTTTCTACGATCTGATCGTGGAGGAGAATATTTGAGTTACGAGTTTGGTTTACATTTGAAACAATGCGGAATAGTTCGCAACTCACGCCACCTAGAATACCACAACGAAATGGTGTGTCCGAACATCGTAATCGTACTTTACTTGATATGGTACGATCTATGATATCTCTTACCGATTTACCGCTATCATTTTGGGGTTATGCTTTAGAGACGGCCACATTCACGTTAAATAGGGCACCATCAAAATCCGTTGAGACGACGCCTTATGAACTGTGGTTTGGCAAGAAACCAAAGTTGTCGTTTCTTAAAGTTTGGGGCTGCGATGCTTATGTGAAGAAACTTCAACCAGATAAGCTCGAACCCAAATCGGAGAAATGTGTCTTCATAGGATACCCAACAGAGACTGTTGGGTACACCTTCTATCACAGATCCGAAGGCAAGACATTCGTTGCTAAGAATGGATCCTTTCTAGAGAAGGAATTTCTCTCGAAAGAAGTGAGTGGGAGGAAAGTAGAACTTGATGAGATAACTATATCTACTCCCTTGTTGGAAGGTAGTTCATCACGAGAACCGGTTCCCGTGACAACTACACCAACTAGTGAGGAAGCTAATGATATTGATCATGAAACTTCAGATCAAGTTTCTGCTGAACCTCGTAGGTCTACCAGAGTAAGATCCGCACCAGAGTGGTACGGTAATCCTATTCGGAAGTCATGTTACTTGACCATGATGAACCTACAAACTATGAGGAAGCGATGATGAGCCCAGATTCGCAAAATGGCTAGAGGCCATGAAATCGAGATGGGATCCATGTATGAAAACAAAGTATGGACTTTGGTTGACTTGCCCAATGATCGGCAAGCCATTGAGAATAAATGGATCTTTAAGAAGAAGACCGACGGCGATGGTAATATTATCGTCTACAAAGCTCGACTTGTAGCGAAAGGTTTTCGACAAGTTCAAGGGTTGACTACGATGAGACTTTCTCACCCGTAGCGATGCTTAAGTCTGTCCGAATCATGTTGGCTATTGCTGCATTTCATGATTATGAAATTTGGCAAATGGATGTCAAGACTGCATTCTTGAATGGATTTCTAGAAGAAGAGTTGTATATGATGCAGCCGGAAGGTTTTGTTGATCCAAAAGGTGCTGACAAAGTGTGCAAGCTCCAGCGTTCCATTTATGGACTGGTGCAAGCATCTCGGAGTTGGAATAAACGCTTTGACAGTGTGATCAAAGCATATGGTTTTATACAGACTTTTGGAGAAGCCTGTATTTACAAGAAAGTGAGTGGGAGCTCAGTAGCATTTCTAGTTTTATATGTTGATGACATATTATTAATTGGAAATGATATAGAATTTCTGGATAGCATAAAGGGATACTTGAATAAAAGTTTTTCAATGAAAGACCTCGGTGAAGCTGCTTACATATTGGGCATCAAAATCTATAGAGATAGATCAAGACGCTTAATAGGACTTTCACAAAGCACATACCTTGACAAGATTTTGAAAAAGTTCAAAATGGATCGTGCAAAGAAAGGATTCTTGCTGTGCTACAAGGTGTGAAATTGAGTCAAACTCAATGCCCGACCACAACAGAAGATAGAGAGAAAATGAAAAATGTTCCTATGCTTCAGCCATAGGCTCTATCATGTATGCAATGTTGTGTACCGGACTGACGATGCTTAGCAATAAGCTTGGCAGGAAGGTACCAAAGTAATCCAGAGTGGATCACTAGACAGCGGTCAAGAACATCCTGAAATACCGAAAAGGACTAAGGATATGTTTCTCGATATGGAGGTGACAAAGAGCTAGTCGTAAATGGTTACGCCGATGTAAGTTTTGACACCGATCCGGACGATTCTAAATCGCAAACCGGATACGTGTTTATATTAAACGGTGGAGCTGTAAGTTGGTGCAGTTCTAAACAAAGCGCCGTGGTGGGATCTACATGTGAAGCGGAATACATAGCTGCTTCAAGCAGCAAATGAAGGAGTCGGATGAAGGAGTTCATTTCGATCTAGGTGTCCTACCTAGTGCATCGGGACCAATGAAGATCTTCTCGTGACAATCTTGGTGCAATTGCTTTGGCAAAGGAATCCAGATTTCACAAGAGGACCAAGCACATCAAGAGACGCTTCAATTCCATTCGGGACCAAGTCCAAGTGGGAGACATAGAGATTTGCAAGATACATACGGATCTGAATGTAGCGCACTGCTGACTAAGCCTCTCTCACGAGCAAAACATGATCAGCACCAAGACTCCATGGGTGTTAGAATCATTACTATGTAATCTAGATTATTGACTCTAGTGCAAGTGGGAGCTCAAGGAAATATGCCCTAGAGGCAATAATAAAGTTATTATTTATTTCCTCATATCATGATAAATGTTTATTATTCATGCTAGAATTGTATTATCCGGAAACATGATACATGTGTGAATACATAGACAAAACTATAGTCACTAGTATTCCTCTACTTGACTAGCTCATTAATCAAAGATGGTTATGTTTCCTGACCATAGACATGTGTTGTCATTTGATTAGTGGGATCACATCATTAGGAGAATGATGTGATTGACATGACCCATTCTGTTAGCCTAGCACTTGATCGTTTAGTATACTGCTATTGCTTTCTTCATGACTCATACAAAGTTCCTGCAACTATGAGATTGTGCAACTCCAGTTTACCAGAAGAACACTTTGTGTGCTACCAAACGTCACAACGAATCGGGTGATTATAAAGGTACTCTCAGGTGTTTCCGAAGGTACATGTTGGGTTGGCATAATTCGAGATTAGGATTTGTCACTCCGATTGTCGGAGAGGTATCTCTGGGCCCTCTCGGTAATACTCATCACCTAAGCCTTGCAAGCATGTAACTAATGAGTTAGTTATGAGATGATGTATTACGGAACGAGTAAAGAGACTTGCCGGTAACGAGATTGAACTAGGTATTGGATACCGACGATCGAATCTCGGGCAAGTAACATACCGATGACAAAGGGAACAACGTATGTTGTTGTGCGGTTTGACCAATAAAGATCTTCGTAGAATATGTAGGAACCAATATGGGCATCCAGGTCCCGCTATTGGTTATTGACCGAGACGGTCTCGGTCATGTCCACATTGTTCTCGAACCGTAGGGTCCATGCACGCTTAAGGTTTCAATGATGTTATATTATGAGTTTATGTATTTTGATGTACCAAAGGTTGTTCGAGTCCGGATGTGATCACGGACATGACGAGGAGTCTCGAAATGGTCGAGACATAAAGATTGATATATTGGACGGATATATTTGGACACCGGAAAGGTTCCGGGAGAGTTTGGGAATATACCGGAGCTCTGGGAGGTTACCGGAACCCCCCGGGAAGTATATGGGCCTTATTGGGCCTTAGTGGAAGGGACGGAGAAGGAGCAAGGGAGGGGGCGCTCCCCCCCCCCAAGCCCAATCCAAATTGGGAAGGGGGGCGGCCCCCCTTTCCTTCTCTCCTCCCCCCTCTTCCTTCCTTCTCCTACTCCGAATAGGAAGGGGGGGGGGCAAACCTACTTGGAGTAGGATTGCCCCCCGTAGGGCGCGCCACCCCTTGGGCCGGCCTCCTCCTCCCTCCCTCCTTTATATACGAGGGTAAGGGGGCACCCTAGACACACAAGTTGATCATTGAGATCGTTCCTTAGCCGTGTGTGGTGCCCCCTCCACGATATTACACCTCGGTCATATTGTAGCGGTGCTTAGGCGAAGCCCTGCGACAGGAGAACATCAAGATCGTCACCATGCCGTCGTGCTGACGGGACTCCTCCCCGCGCCTCTGCTGGATCGGAGATCGGGGTGCGTCATCGAGCTTTACGTGTGTCAAGAACTCGGAGGTGCCGGAGTAACGGTGCTTGGATCGGTTGAACCGGGAGGACGTACGACTACTTCCTCTATGTTGCGTCAACGCTTCCGCTTTGGTCTACGAGGGTACGTAGACAACACTCTCCCCTCTCGTTGCTATGCATCACCATGATCTTGCGTGTGCGTAGGAAATTTTTTGAAATTACTACGTTCCCCAACATTAAGTAGATATGGGTTTGTTTACTTAATGAAGCATAAGTCTGAAACTTTTGAAAAGTTCAAGCAATTTCAGAGTGAAGTTGAGAATCATCGTAACAAGAAGATTAAATTCCTATGATCCGATCAAAGGGGAGAATATCTGAGTTATGAGTTTGGCAATCACTTAAGACAATGTGGAATTGTTTCACAATTGACGCCACCTGGAACACCACAGTGTAATGGTGTGTCCGAACGTCGTAATCATACCTTATTGGATATGGCGCATTCTATGATGTCTCTTGCCGATCTACCACTATCGTTTTGGGGTTATGCATTAGAGACAACTACATAAAATTTGTGAAGTACACGCGGATCTGAATTTTGCAGACCCATTGACTAAAACCTCTCTCACAAGCATAACATGATTAAACCCAGAACTCATTGGGTGTTCATCACATGGTGATGTGAACTAGATTATTGACTCTAGTGCAAGTGGGAGACTGTTGGAACTGATGGATTCATGTACCTAGGGTAGGGTCATAGGCCTGACCTAAACGTCCTACCCAGGGACACTCTTAGAAGAAATCATCTTCCAGTCGACTAAAGAGGAACCCACTCGACTGACTGGAAGGACTCGACCATGGAAGACTCACTCGACCATGAAGATACACTCGACCACCAGAAGGTCAGAAGGCACTCAGAACGAACGGCTTGTAATTGAATAGACTTAATGATAGTTAAGGCACTTTATGAGGGCGTTACGAAGAACGCCTGTGCTTAATGTACTTTAACCTCTCCATTATGTGGGCTGGCTGGGGTCTGGCGACTCTATATAAGCCACCCCCCGCCACAGATAGAGGGGTTCGCGCTCTTGTAATACCTACACTCATAATCCACTCGACCGCCTCAGGGCTCCGAGACGTAGGGCTTTTACTTCTTCCGAGAAGGGCCTGAACTCGTACATCGCTTGTGTTCACAACCTCTCTATAGTTAGGACCTTGCCTCTCCTTACCTACCCCCCACTCTACTGTCAGACTTAGAACCACGACAGTTGGCGCCCACCGTGGGGCAGGTGTTCTAACGATTTGTGGAGAAGTTGCGGTACTTCCGAGTACTTTCATCATGATGACTGCTGGAGTTTTGGTTGAGGGGCGCGAGATCCGTCTCGGCGCTCTCACCTTTGTCGCCGACGACTCCGTGTGGCTCCAGGAGGCTCCACTCGACATCGAGGCGCTCCCCGTCCACGGGGCGATGCACTTTCGCGCATGTGTCCGCGGCGTTCTGCTGCGGCAACCTTCGACCCCGTATCAGTCGACTCCTTTATCGGTCGCCCGCCCGGTCTCCGGCCAGCGCAAGCGCTCTGGTCGGTCGAGACTCCAGCGGTGGGTGAAGCACGCGGTGGCTCGCCAGACAGCCATCGCCCAAGTCGCGGCAATTGAGCCCGACGAGTCCCTCTACTACTGCTCGACCGCCGACCGGCTCAGAGAGATCGTGATCCGAATGCGATAGCAGTGATCCAGCGGTGGAGATCCTCATGGTCATCGGCCCTCGCAGTCCTCCCGGCTTCGCCCATGGCGGTGGAGCTGTCGGGGGAGGTGACCCCGCACAAGAGCACGAAGAGTACCAGCCTGAGACACTCGACTCTATGCAGAGAGAAGAGCTTCGCCGCAGGAACATGGATGCCCTGCATACTCCCATCGCCGGAGAAACCCCCGAGGCTCGCGCCTTCGAGGAAGCACGCCATTAACGTGGCTGAACGCGCCGCTTGGAGAATCTTCAGCGAGCACTCGACGAAGCGGCGCTGCAACGAATCCTCGAAGCGGCCGACGCCGACTCTTCCCACCGACTCGTATACCGCACGCCAATTCAGAATTTAGCAACTGCAACTCAGATAGCGTAGTCCATCCAGCCGCCCCGGTCGAAAAGTGGGAGAGGCTTGCAGCAGATCGTAGATTTACTCCGAGCAGCAGGAGACCGTAACTCAGCCGTGTCGCGATCGCGCAATAGGATTCACATCGATCCGTCGCCATTTAATATCGCCCGCCGGCTCACAGCCCCAGATCGCCTCCGCAGCGAGAAGGGCGCGACAACCGGCGAGAGCAGTACGGAGACCGATTCGACCGGGATGATAGGCGTCGAGTACCTGTTTCCCCTCCGAGGGAAGGGTCATACTCCTCGGCGGCAAGAAGACAGACGTCGATTCAAGACAGGCGAAGAGTTCCGATTGACCTGTGGAACCAGGCTTTGACGCGCGGTCCATTATCGTGCAAGGCTTGGTCGACCGAACAGAGCCCATCGAGGCGGACCGAGAGATGCACCCACCAGCAATGAGTGCATGTTTCTGGTCGGAGTGTTTTAGCAGGCTATCGAGCCGCAGTAATCCCCCAATTTCAGATTGGCAACAGAGTCGCAAGTTCACGGAGAATCCAAGCCCGAAACCTGGCTTGAAGATTACCGAGTGGCTGTTCAGATTGGTGGTGGGAATGATGAGGTGGCCATGAAGCATTTGCCCCTCATGTTGGAAGGTTCTGCCAGAGCATGGCTGAATTAGTTACCTCCTAGCAGTATATATACTTGGGAAGATTTGTCCCGAGTGTTCGTCAGGACTTTTGAAGGGACTTGCAAGCGACCGGCTGGTTTGACAGAGCTGCAAGTTTGTGTGCAGAAGACCAATGAAACTCTCCAAGAGTACATTCAGAGGTGGATAACTTTGCACCATACTGTGGAAAATGTGTCCGACCATCGTGCGCTTTGCGCCTTCAAAGATGGTGTCAAAAACAGAGAATTGAGTTTGAAGTTTGGTCGAACCGCGACATGACCCCGAGTCGAATGATGGAGATTGTTACTGGCACGCCAACGGCGAGGAAGAGGACCGACTCAGAGCGGCAAATACAAGCCAAGTCATCGGAGAAGGAAATTCCATCGGAAGCGAAGCGGAAAGCCGAGCCAGCAGCTCTCGGAGAGGCCCCGCCGTGACTCGTGGGAAGTTCAAGGGAAGCGAAAGGGTCCTGGAATCCTAAGAAAGTAAAAGATAAAGAAGGCAATGACGTGATGGATATGCCATGCCATATTCACACGAAGAAAGATGAAGAGGGCAACATCATTTACCCAAAGCACACCACTCGCCAAAGGTCGACTCTCGATCCAAAGAAGCCAGGAAAACAATCTAAGGACAAGGAGAAGGAGCCGACAAGGCGGAGACAAAGAGGACGGTGAGGAAGAATATCCGCATGTCAACTCCACTGATGATCTTCGCGGATGTGGAAAGCAAAAGTCGATCGAAGTCATTAACCGTGAGGTGAACATGGTTGCCCCAAGAAAGCCAAGTTATGTGAAGTGGTCCCAAACACCCATCACATTCGACCAATCTGATCACCCGACTCACATTGCCACCCCCGGGCGGCAAGCGTTGGTGGTCGATCCAATTGTCGAAGGCACTCGATCGACGAAAGTCTTGATGGATGGTGGTAGTGGGCTGAATTTGTTATATGCGGATATATTGAAAGGGATGGGCATTCCGATGTCCCGATCGAGCACCAAAGAATATGAGTTTCCACGAGTCATACCAGGAAGAAGGCCAACTCACTCGGCCAAATAGCCCCGGACGTGGTTTTGGTGATTCCAAGCACTTTCGCAAGGAAAAGTTGACCTTTGAGGTTGTGGATTTTCGAGTGCATACCACGCCATTTTGGGGAGGCCCACCACGCACGATTCATGGCTCGACCATGCTACATGTACCTCAAACTGAAAATGCCAGCCCCAAGGGAGTGATCACCATCACCGCGATCGGAAGAAGGCGAAGAGTGCTTTCGGAAGGGCTCAAGATTGCCGACTCCCAAGTGACAGCGGTTGAATTCGAGCGAATACAAGCAAAACGCAGATCCGAGTGATTTGTTACGATCCAAGAAGCCAGCCACGAGTTCGCATTTCAGCCGTGCGGTGAGACGGCTACCCATATTCACCCGACCGATCCCAATGCAGCCCGACCCACATCTCCACAACACTCGACCGAAATAGGAAGAAGCGCCATCCAGTTCCTCCGTGAGAATCGGGACATTTTCGCATGGAAGCCACCGACATGCCGTGTTCAGGGATGGCTGAGCATCGCCCCGAGTCGACAAGTCAGCAAAACCAGTAAAGAGCATCTTGGCGGTCCGCCCGTAAGAGAAAAGCTATTGGTGAAGAAGTGGCTCGATTGTTGGCGCAGGATTCATCCGAGAGATATATCACCCGAGTGGCTTGCTAATGTCGCCATGGTTCCCAAGAAGGACAACTCGCCCGCATGTGCATTGATTTTAAGCACATCAATCGGGCCTGCCCGAAGGATCATTTTCCTCTCCCCGCATAGATCAAATTGTTGACTCGACGCGGGATGAGAGATTGTCTTTTCTAGATGCATATTCGGGTATCATCAGATCCGCTCAGATGGACCCGTGAAATAAAACAGCTTTCATCACTCCATTCGGTGCTTCGCTATATCACCATGCCATTCGCCTCAAGAATGCCGGAGCCACATTTATGCGAATGATTCGAAGTGTCTTCTCACCAAATCGGTCGGAATGTGGAAGCGATATGGATGATATCGTCGTTAAGTCGCGAAAAGGTTCCGACCTGCTTGCTGACCTCGCTGAAACATTTGCCAACCTCAGAAGGTACGATATCAAGCTCAATCCGTCAAAGTGCACGTTCGGAGTTCCTGGTGGCAAGTTACTCGGTTTTCTCGTTTCCGAACGAGGAATCGACGCTAATCCAGAGAAGATCGGCACTATTCTCCGAATGAAACGCCCTATGCGAGTGCACGACGTCCAGAAGCTTACTGGATGCTTGGCCGCGTTAAGTCGATTCATCTCCCGACTCGGTGAGAAGGCATTGCCTCTTTACCGACTGATGAAGAAGGCCAACAAGTTCGAGTGGACTCCGGAAGCTGACGCAGCGTTTGCCGAGCTGAAAGCTCTGCTCTCCACCCAGCCGGTGCTTGCTGCTCCAATCAGCAAAGAGCCTCTGTTGCTCTATATCGCAGCCACAGGACAAGTCGTCAAGACAAAGGCTTACGGTCGAGCGGAAGAGGAAGGAAAAGCCTTCAAAGTTCAACGCCCGTGTATTATTTGTCCAAGTCTTGACTCCATCCAAGCAGCGATACCCGCATTATCGAAGCTTGTGTATGGCATATACATGACCACGAAGAAGGTTGCTCACTATTTCTCCGATCATTCTATCACGATCGTCGCCGACGCCCTTTATCGAGATTCGCACTGTGAGACGCAACCGGTCGAGTGGCTAAATGGGCGATTGAACTTCTTCCCTTGATATCAAATTCGAGGCAAAGAAAGCCATTAAGTCCCGTGCTATAGCGGATTTCCTTGCCGAGTGGATTGAACAACAGCGAGCCGATCGAAGTTCACTCGGAGCATTGGACCATGTTCTTTGACGGCTCCAAGATGCTGAATGGTTACAGTCGTGTGGGGTTGTTCTGGTTTCCCCTAGAGGAGATAAGCTTAGGTATGTGCTCCAGATTCACTTTGATTCCTCCAACAATGAGGCGAGTACGAGGCCCTCTTATATGGATTGCGCATGGCCATCTCACTTTCGGCGTCCGTCACCGATGGTCTATGGCGACTCGGATCTAGTGGTCAATCAAGTGATGAAGGAGGACGGAGAAGCCCAAAGCTATGATCGGATCTTGCAATGCAAGTGAGGAAGCTGGAAAAGAAGTTCGAGGATTGGAACTCCATCACATCCCCGATCGAAAAATCAAGCAGCAGATGATCTCGCGAAGATAGGCTCCAAAAGAGAAGCCATTCCGAGTGGTGTGTTTTTGGAACATATACGCACTCCGTCGATTAAAGAAGATCCTTCACAGAGGAAGCTCCACAGCCCAAGAGTGCCACAGACCCGATCGAGGTTGCGGTTCGGCAATGGTCGACTTGGTCATGGAAGTTTTAGTGGTCACCCCGATTGGACAATTCCATACATCGATATATTTCGAGAAAGGAACTCCCGGAGAATGAGGAAGAGGCTCGGCAGATCGTCCGTCGATCCAAAGCCTTTACCGTTATCAAAGGACAGTTAGATAGAGAAAGCACCGACGGAGTCGGACAAAATGCATAACGCCGTAAGAAGGTCGAGTCATACTCAATGACATCCACTTGGGGACCTGTGGTCACCATGCGCCCTCTCGGACCATTGTAGCCAAAGCATACCGAGCCGGATTTTATCGCCAAGGGCAAATGAGATGGCGAAAGAAATAGTGGACAAGTGCGAAGGATGCGGTTCTATTCCAATATGTCACACAAGCCCGCGTCCTACAAGACCATTCCACTCGTCCGCCTTTCGCAGATGGGGTTGGACATGGCTGGTCCCTTGCGAACAGGTCGAAGCGGTTTCACGATGTCTTGGTGGCAATCGACAAGTTCACCAAGTGGATTGAAGCTAAACCAATCAAGAGTCTTGACGCCTTGATCGCTGTTTCCTTCATCGAGAGCCGATGTTCAGATATGGGGTCCCGCACGGCATTATCACGGATAATGGGTGAATTTTGACTCGAAGAATTCAAGGATTTCGCAACGCCTAAGGCACACAAGTCGACTACGCTTCATCGCCCATCCACAATCGAATGGGCAGGCGAACGAGCCAACGGATTAATCCTCAAGGGTGCAAGCCCCGATCGATGCGAGATCTCAAGCATGCGGCTGGAGCTTGGGTTGACGAACTCCCTTGATGCTTTGGGGTTTGTGGACCACGCCTTAATCGGTCGACCAGGAAGAACTCCTTCTTCTGGTCTATGGAGCGAAGCAGTCCTACCGAGTGATCTCCTTCACAATGCTCCCGAATTGAACTTTACAATGAAGCGAAGCTGAGCAAGCACGTCAAGATGCAGTCGACCTCCTAGAAGAGGAAAGGGAGATGGCTCTGATCCGCTCGACCATCTACCAGCAAGACTTGCGTCGCCTTTACGCCAGAAACGTGAGAGGTCGAGCCTTCCAAGAAGGGGATCTGGTCCTTCGAGTGGATCAGCAGAAACAACATAAGCTCGCTCCTTCTTGGGAAGGGCCCTTCATCGTCACAAAGGTTCTTCACAACGGGGCATATCGCCTCTACAACGTCGAACACAATATCGAAGAGCCTCGAGCTTGGAATGCGGATCTGCTCCGCCCGTTTTACACTTAAAGTTTTTTACTCGGAAGAGTTGTAATAAAATACTTCTGTAGTTCATGGGCTTCGAAATAATAGTGTCATAATTTCTTCATAATTTTTGTCACTTTTTATTTTTGTCCAAGAAAATTTTCCCCAGTGGGTGGCTTAGTCGAGAACTGCGTTTAGCCTAAGTTTGTACAAATCCCACCGAGTGGTAAGCCGGACTTCCACTCGGAGGCTTAGCTGCTAATCCGCTTCGCCTAAGTTATAAAATCCTACCGAGTGGTAAGCCGGACTTCCACTCGGAGGCTTAGCTGCAGATCCAAGCTCGCCTAAGTTATAAAAATCCCACCGAGTGGTAAGCCGACTTCCACTCGGAGGCTTAGCTGCAGCCCAGTGCTCGCCTAAGTTATAAAAATCCTACCGAGTGGCAAGCCAGACTTCCACTCGGAGGCTTAGCTGCAGTCCAGTACTCGCCTAAGTTATAAAAATCCTACCGAGTGGTAAGCCAGACTTCCACTCGGAGGCTTAGCTGCAGTCCAGTGCTCGCCTAAGTACAGTGTACGCTCGCAAAGAGGACGAGGTGCAGGTCAATTGCGACCCTCTCCTCCGAGCTACACCATAAGTAACGTGTGTGCCCGCAAAGAGGACGAGGTGCAGGTCGACTGCGACCCTCTCCTCCGAGCTACACCATAGGTATGATGTGCGTTCGCAAGGAAGACGAGGTGCAGGTCGACTGCGACCCTCTCCTCCGAGCTTCGCCACAAATACAACGGAAATCCTACCGAGTGAAGAGCAAACCTCTCACTCGGGGGCTTAGCTGCAGCCCAGCTACGCCTAAGATATAAAAATCCTACCGAGTGAAGAGCAAACCTCTCACTCGGAGGCTTAGCTGCAGCCCAGCGCCGCCTAAGGTATAAAAATCCCACCGAGTGAAGAGCAAACCTCTCACTGGGGCTTAGCTGCAGCCCCAGCCGCCTAAGATATAAAAATCCTACCGAGTGAAGAGCAAACCTCTCACTCGGAGGCTTAGCTGCAGCCAGGCGCCGCCTAAGGTATAAAAATCCTACCGAGTGAAGAGCAAACCTCTCACTCGGGGCTTAGCAGCAGCCCAGCCGCCTAAGATATAAGAAATCCTACCGAGTGAAGAGCAAACCTCTCACTGGGGCTTAGCTGCAGCCCAACGCCGCCTAAGGTATAAAAATCCTACCGAGTGAAGAGCAAACCTCTCACTAGGGGCTTAGCAAAGCAGCCCAGGCCGCCTAAGATATAAGAATCCCACCGAGTGAAGAGCAAACCTCTCACTGGGGCTTAGCTGCAGCCCAGCCGCCTAAGATATAAAAAATCCTACCGAGTGAAGAGCAAACCTCTCACTCGGGGCTTAGCAACAACCAATACTGGCCTAAGATATAAGAAATCCCACCGAGTGAAGAGCAAACCTCTCACTCGGGGGCTTAGCTGCAGCACAGTGCCTGCCTAAGGAATAAGTCGACTGTTGTGGGCATCTTGCTGCGAACCTGCAAAGGGCAATTCAAGCCAAAAGCAATCACACCCAAACATCCAATCCAAGTTTAGGTCGATACCTAAAGGAACCGAGAGTGCTCAGGCGCTAAGCCTGTTAAGGTTTTATCGGTTACAATTCCACTCGGCATACCGAGGCAAATTTAAAGTGTAAGACTCAAGGAAAGTTTTTTACCCCTCCTGTGGAGGGCTGGAAGGAGCAACGAACTCGTCGAGGTCAATCCCATCTGCGATCCGTGTAGCAGCAGCGATGAAAGTCTCCATGAAGGACCTCAAGTCGTGTTTCTTGGTGTTGGCCACTCGGAGAGCCGCCACTTATCTTCTCGTGCATCCTTGCAATGGACTCGCGCGCATTATTGTGGCGACATCTCGCGCCACACCGAGTCAAGACTTCTTCCACTCTTGCACTCGGTCGGGACGGCGTTGGTCGAGCCATCAACGACTCGAGGTCATTTTGGAGTGCCGCCCGGGCCAGAGCGTCGAGTCGATGCGGGACGTAGCAACCTTCAGCCTCGCGAGGTAATCCACGACAGCGGCAACACGGGACTCTAGTCGGAAGACGTTCATGGCAACTTCATCATTCACCGGAGAATTGATAGGGTCAAGGTTCGTCTCCAGCTGGCTGGTTTCTTCTTCAAAGTTGCGACAGAACTCTGCAAAGACAAAACCCCGAATCAAGAAAATAGTCGAATGGGAACATAATAGTTGAAAGAATTGGTCGAGTGAAAAAGATTACCTTCGAGCATAAGGAACAATTTCTTAGCAAGACCACCCAGGAAGCCTTCCAGGTCATTCTTTTTCCCGGTCAACTGGTTGATCCTCTCAGTCAGAGTGGTCTTGTCAGCTTTCAGTCGATCAACATCCTTGGTGGCAATGGCCGAGCAGCCTTGATTGGTGTTGTCTGTTCGAGCTTGGGATCGAGGCTAGCTTTTGTCGGCGAGCTTGATCTTCTCGCACAGCTCAAGCTCCTTCTTCCTCTGGGCCTCCTTCACTTTGCTGTAAATTACAACAAAGTCAGGTTTGAAGCAAATGAGGGAGAAAAGAGTCGTCAAGTCTCACCAAACATACCTTTGGTCTCCTCCTTTGCCTTCGTCGATTCTCCCGCACTAGCTTCAAGTCCAACTCGAGCTGAATATGCTTCGCTCCGATTCGAGATAGCGCGTCGCAAGATCACAAGATTTCTACGAAGGATCAATCGACAAAATGTCAAAGATGATTCACTTCCGAGTGAATAGAGAAAATGATACGCTTTAAGACTACGATCGAATGCAAGCATTCGACCGTGGTCTCGGGATTACACCTGGGTGCACTCAGCGTGCCCCACCGGTCTTATTCAAACGAGTCGACGATCGACCAAAAAAAAAAAAAAAGAGTCGACCGATCGATTAAAGTTTCTTCAGATCGTAATCAATCGTGATCGACCCACTATCTCGGGGATTACACCTGGGTGCACTCAGCGTGCCCCCACCGGTTTCGTAAACCCATTCGCTTCATTCGAGTGATGATCAATATTTACTTATAAAGCCTAAGACCGATCGCCAGCAATGACCTTAGCCTTGGGGATTACACCCGGCGGGTGCACTCAGCGTGCCCCGCTATCACGGAGTTTTTACCAACACACCTAGTGGGTGACCGCTATGAATTCCAGAAAGAAAAGTTTTGATAGCATATCCTAACAGTAAGCGGTGGTCGATCGACCGACATTGCTTTGAAGGGCGGAGCTGGCGTCGAAGCTGCTTGGCTCGCATCCCGAACGATCTTCACCGCTCCATCATGATCCTCGCTGACGGATCGCCTCCTTGGCAGCACTAGCTTGGTCCTCCGGACGTGGTGCGTGGCGAAGAGCGAAGGCTGCCCAAAGACTCGACGAAGTGGGTCGAGCACTCGTCAACGGCACCGCTGAAGGACACGGTATGTCGAGTGCTGGCCTCCCTTCCGTCGCAAGCAGCCTCGGCGCGCCACGCCTTGTGCTGCTTTGCCGAGAGATGCCTTCCTGCTCCTCCTATACCTCAATGGTTCCTCATCCTCATCATCGTCGTCGGAAGGGTGATAATGTCATTGGTTGGAGCTTCAGAAAAGAGTCAAAGTCAGAAACTATGAGTCAGCCGACTAAGAACAGAACTAAAGATGCAGTACCGGGATTTGAGGTTGCTGCGTCCTCCATCTCATGGTCCTCGGCCTTGCCTGAGGTTTCGGAAGTCGCAAAGATGAAGTTCCAAAGAGTCAGTTGACCGATTCAATTATCAACCGAAAATGAATTTGTACAGAGCAAGAAGACTTAAGTGATTGGTTTACCCTGATATGGTGGGGATGGACACTTTCATTTTTGGCAAAGGTTTGGTTGGCCTCGACGGAGCTACCTTCGACTGCTTCGGCGCCTTCTCAGTCGGCATCGGAGAAGCTGTCCGAGGGCGTTTGGTCGACTGTGAGGCAGTCGCAACTCCCTTACCGCTGCTCAACAAGGGTCGTGCACAAGTTTTGACCGCCTTTCCGAGCGCGGTGGTGCAACCTCCTCCTCTTCCTCCTCTTCTTCATCCTCGTCATCATCATCGTCGCCGTCGTCATCCTCAGCAGTGTCTGAATCCCACTCTTCCTGGCTCTCGCCTCACTGGCTTCCCCTCCTCGCCGGAGTCCGAGCGCCATTGGGCATTGAGTATAGCTCGGTAAGGGCCTCGAAACATCAAAGCAGAGCTCAATCGACCAAAACACGGAAACACATTCGACGGATATACAATGGAAAGCGAGCAAATGTACCTTTGTCCGAACATTTGTTATGGTCAAGTGGAGAAATCCTCCGAGATCCGCGAGGGTTGTCCTTGTTCCCGAGTGATCGCGCCATCCATCTTTCCACTATGGCGCCATCGACGCCTCCGGGTTGACGCGAGTCTCGTCTTCATGCAGTCACAAAGACAGCCACATGCAAGGGTTCGAATCAAGAGGCTGGATTCGCCTCAAGAAAAACCTCCAAGAGGTCCATGCCTACCACACCGTCCCGAACCAGCTGTACCACGCGATCCATCAACATCTTCACATCAGCCCTCTCCTCCGAACCACCTTGAGGAGGAGGGTCATTCACTCGACTCATGGTGAACGGAGGAAGACCACGATCGTGTCCGGCGCCGACTCATTCTCGCAAGAGAACCAGGTCGATCGCCACCCCGACCGACTCGGGAAAAGACATAGTGGGAAGGTGCTCTTATTCCTCAATTGATTCCTAGGCCCCGCACATCCGAACTACTTGGGTCTTCTCATCACCAGATTTGCTTTCTTCACACCGAGAGCGACATGTGAAGATATACTTGAACAAACCCCAAGGCGGTCGACAGCCTGGAAGTTTTCGCACATAGACACAAATGCGGCAAGATACGCGATGGAGTTTGAGTAAAATGGTGGAGCGGGGCCCCAAAGAAATTCAGAAACCACGAAAGAAAACACTCGGCAGGGAAAATCCTCGATCGACATGGGTGGCCAGGAGCACACACTCACCCTCCTCCGGTGGGGTTGCCATTCTTGTCGGAAGCCTTATGACGCCGTGGGGATCAGCCCGTCGTTGGCCATATCGAGGAGATCCTTCTCCTTGATGGTCGATCGATCCAATCTCCTCGACCCAGCCCTTCGCAAACGGGATCTCGACGAGGAACCGCTGCGATCGGTGGATCTCCCTTCACCTTCTCGCCGCCGACGCTTTTTCCCGCCGACGCCTTCTTCTTCAAGGCTCCGGTGCCGCCGTCGTCTCTTTGCCCATAGTCACCCGTGAGTGCGCGAGAGAGGGAGAAGCGGAGCAGCAGCAGATTGCGGTGGGCGGAGATGGAGAGAGCGAGGGAGGAAGAACAGGTATCGTGCGTAAACCCTCATGAGTTGCATTTATAACATCCTTCCGAGTGGATGACATGTGGACCCGCAATCCAATCATATCCCGAAACAGTTGACTTTACGATACGTGGCGGAAAAAGCGGCGCGGAGATCGAGGCGCCCCTCGTCATGTCCCATCCGAGCGCCATGGTCCGTTTCGCCAAGGCTTCCCTAAATTTCAGATCCGCGAGATCCGCGAGAGACAGATCGATCCGTCAAGTGCAAGATTTCGCGATCCGCCGCCGAATAGCGAAGTAAAAAAGGTCACTCGACAAAAGAACAAGAATGGATCGAGTCGATCAAGAAAAGTTGCTCGTTATCAACAAAGAAGATCTTGATCCAAGACAACACATGGCCAAGATGCAAAAGGCAATCGGAAACAACGCCAACTCCTCCTTCACTCAAGCCTCAATCCATTCGGGGCTAATGATGGATTCATGTACCTAGGGTAGGGTCATAGGCCCGACCTAAACGCCCTACCCAGGACACTCTTAGAAGAAATCATCTTCCAATGACCAAAGAGGAACCCACTGACCGACGGAAGGACTCGACCATGGAAGACTCACTCGACCATGAAGATACACTCGACCACCGTAAGGTCGAAGGCACTCAGAACGCAACGGCTTGTAATTGAATAGACTTAATGATAGTTAAGGCATTTTATGAGGGCGTTACAAGAACGCCCTGTGCTTAATGTACTTTAACCTCTCCATTATGTGGGCTGGTGGGGTCTGGCGACTCTATATAAGCCACCCCGCCACGTATAGAGGGGTTCGCACTCTTGTAATACCTACACTCATAATCCACTCGACCGCCTCAGGCTCCGAGACGTAGGGCTTTTACTTCTTCCGAGAAGGGCCTGAACTCGTACATCGCTTGTGTTCACAACCTCTCTATAGTTAGGACCTTGCCTCTCCTTACCTACCCCCCACTCTACTGTCAGACTTAGAACCACGACAGGAACTATGCCCTAGAGGCAATAGTAAATTGGTTATTATCATATTTCCCTATTCATGATAATCCTTTATTATCCATGATACAATTGTATTGATTGGAAACTCAAATACATGTGTGGATGCATAGACAACAACATGTCCCTAGTGAGCCTCTACAGAACTAGCTCGTTGATCAAAGATGGCTATGGTATCCTAGACATAGACATGAGTTGTCGTTTGATAATGGGATCACATCATTAGGAGAATGATGTGATGGACAAGACCCAAACTATAAATGTAGCATATGATCATGTCAAGTTTATTGCTACCGTTTTCTCACTACAAGGATTTCGATCTATTGCAACAAAATTTATTGCTACAACTACGTTTTGTTGCAATAAAACGCAATATTACCACAAATTCTCTCGTTGTGGTAATAGGGCGCACATATTACCATAACTTAGTTTGGTCACGATAAATACTAACTTTGTTGCAATAGAGGCCTCATATTGCAACAAACTGTATCGGCATTGCAATATGGCAGCGGTATTGTGACAAACAGATTTTGTTGCGTGAGGGAAGTCATTTTGTTGTAATAGAGACTAGGTATTTCAACAGAATAACTATTCGTGGCAATATTCGGAAAGATATTGCAACACAGGCATGACGTTGCATTAATTACAAATATTGTTGCAAAAAAGTGGCTAGCTATTGCAACAAACTAAATCGGCATTGCAATATGGTAGCTATATTGCGATAAAAAATTCGGTTGCGTGAAGCAGTCATTTTGTTGCAATGGAGACAAGGTATCTCAACAGGATAACTATTTGTGGTAATATTCGAAAAGATATTGCAACATCGGTGTGACGTTGTATTAGTTACAAGTAAAACAATGAAAAAATATATTATTCGAATTTATAGATATTAAGTTGCATTTTTTGCAAGCTCTAAGGAGTAATTAAAATATTTTTAAATTGCACCAATTTTAATTAACGAAGACTATGGAAAAACTTTATAAATGGATAGAACACACTTTCTTGATAGGAATTCATATTTAACTCATTACATTTGGATTTGAAATGGCCAAGAAATGTTCGCCTATGTAAAAAAATACTTGTTGACACGTTCCAAAAAACATGTACGCAATTTCAAAATGTTTGTGAATTCAAAAAAGATTCAAGAATTTGTAAAAAAGTTGATGAATTTAGAAAATGTTCGCAACTTTGAAATTATGGTGAACAATTTTTCAATTTGGTGAACAAATTTTAAATTCGAAAAATGTTCACCCCAATTCGAAAAAATCATGAATTTTAAAATATTCGCAATTTCAAAAATAATAATTATACGTACTGATTGCAGGTGGTTACACACCAGGCCGCTCGCACCAAATAGGAGATCGCCAAAAAAATGAACACGACCAAAAAACTGGAGCACACAGAAGACAACTGGGCCATAGCTTTAAAACAAAAAATACAGGGCCGTCCAGCCCGAAAGAGAAGACTATGTATACCTAAATGGATTTCTGTTGCTAAAAAAAAATCCTAAATGGATTATTTTCTCAAAAAACTTAAATAGATTTCTTTTCACCCAAAAAAACCCTAAATAGATTCCTAATAGAAAAGACTAATATATACCCTCAAAAAAAAGAAAAAAGACTAATATATAAGAAGTGCATCTCCAGGCATATCGCGCATACACGCTTTGTCTGGTGGTTAGCACGTGCTTCACCAGCGCACAGGATTCAAGTTCGACACCCCCGCGTGCTGTTTTTTTTTCTTTTATTTCTCATATATCCCACTGACATATGTGCCCATTCGGACGAGCAGGACCGGGCTAACTGTCATACTGCAGAATACACTGTACATGGTTTGCATTGTTTGACAAAATTCCTAACAATGTTCAGAATATGTTTATTCCCATTCTAAATATAAACGTGACATTTAACGGAATACTCACATATTTCCAAATAATGTATGTGAAATTTTCCAAAATGTTTATACAATGTAAAAAAATTGCATAGTTTACAAATAATGTATGAGAAATTTTCAAATGTTTTTACAATGTAAAAGAAAAGTTTACAAATAATGTATCGCGCATACACGCTTTGTCTGGTGGTTAGCACGTGCTTCACCAGCGCACAGGATTCAAGTTTGACACCCCCGCGTGCTGTTTTTTTCTTTTATTTCTCATATATCCCACTGACATATGTGCCCATTCGGATGAGCAGGACCGGGCTAACTGTCATACCGCAGAATACACTGTACATGGTTTGCATTGTTTGACAAAATTCCTAACAATGTTCAGAATATGTTTATTCCCATTCTAAATATAAACGTGACATTTAACGGAATACTCACATATTTCCAAATAATGTATGTGAAATTTTCCAAAATGTTTATACAATGTAAAAAAATTGCATAGTTTACAAATAATGTATGAGAAATTTTCAAATGTTTTTACAATGTAAAAGAAAAGTTTACAAATAATGTATCGCGCATACACGCTTTGTCTGGTGGTTAGCACGTGCTTCACCAGCGCACAGGATTCAAGTTCGACACCCCCACGTGCTGTTTTTTTCTTTTATTTCTCATATATCCCACTGACATATGTGCCCATTCGGACGAGCAGGACCGGGCTAACTGTCATACTGCAGAATACACTGTACATGGTTTGCATTGTTTGACAAAATTCCTAACAATGTTCAGAATATGTTTATTCCCATTCTAAATATAAACGTGACATTTAACGGAATACTCACATATTTCCAAATAATGTATGTGAAATTTTCCAAAATGTTTATACAATGTAAAAAAATTGCGTAGTTTACAAATAATGTATGAGAAATTTTCAAATGTTTTTACAATGTAAAAGAAAAGTTTGCGTAGTTTGATAAAATTCCCAATAATGATGGACTAATAATTATTTTGGAACTCGTCGACAAGTTTTTTTTTGCATAGGCGAACATTCCTTGAAATTGGGGAACAACTTTTGAAATTCAGAAACATTTTTTGTGAAGAATATTTTTTAAATTCACGAATTTTATTTTGAATCGGCGAACATTTTTATAAAATTGAAATATTTTAAAGAGATTCCGAAAAATTGTTTTTAATATTTTGAAAAAACTCATGAACATTTTTAAAATTTATGATATTTTAAAAGACAGGATATCTATATAATAGACGATGCATCCCCATATTAAACATATCACAGATTTGGCCTGGTGGCTTGCTTGCCCAACGATGGGGCAGAAGCTTAAGCGTGCGAATCCCCTCGTTGTGTTTTTTCCTTTTATTTGTCGGCGCGTTTTTTTCTTTGTATTACTCGGCTCACAGACGAATGGGCCTGTTAGCTATAGAAATACGAGATACTATGCAGCGTGTAGAGTCAGGACTGCTGTTTCATCCTCAGAGACCGTATTGAGCACGCATTTTCTTGTGCCGGGACCGTATTGAAGCACTTTGCAACCACCAGGACCAAGTTGGACCTCGCCAGCCAGCGACTACGAAGACGATAGATGCAATTATCTCGACTATAAATCAGAGAGAAAGATTTCCATTCTGGAGGATGCGGAACAAAATCAGGAGCAATAATCTACACTGCAGGAGAGTGAGAGTATCAAATAAAGGATTATTACTTCAAAGCAGGAAAGTGACCAGGTGGCAACTCGCAAAATCAAAAGCCCCAACCCAATCAAATCACGAAGCACTACATAACATATGGACGACTCGAAGATACGGAAAAACCCTGTGCGATCGACACACAAAATACATGTCTAAGCCAGCTTGGGTTGACACTTCCTGGCGCTGATGGACAGGGTCCACCACACGACCATAGCCCCGGAGCGCTCGCAGCGCCCCAATTTGAGGGAGCTTAGAAACATAGAAGATTTGCACACAATTTTCTTGCTGGCCGGATGAGATTTTTTTTGTGTGTGAAATGCTAGGACTAAATTTAACTTCATTGCAAAGCAATATTTGTTCTCAAAGTTTGAATTTTGTCATGGCAACTAGGAAGTAAACAAAGATACACAACTGTAGATCCATGATGTAACAACACGTTCCTAACACAAAAGATCTCAGAACCAAATTGGTTTGGTTATTAATTTACACAGTTTAATCTCTATGGCTTTCGTTGAAACAAAAATGACATGATTATGTTGGACCTACTCTACAGCGGAGGAACTCTCCATGGATTGTTTGGTAAGATGAAAGATGTTTAGATCACCCCATCTCAAGATCAAAATGTGAGATCAAGACAGATATAGATCGACCATCTCATCAACCCATCCCATCTATACTTGTGTTTCAAGGGAAGAGTATAACCTAGTAGTTTTAAAGTGAGGGTCACATCAGGTTAGATTGCCTAGGCTGAATTGAAGTCCGCGTCGTGTGGCTTCAGATAAAGTTCCATCTACTCCTAGATGTGTTTTCTGTTAATATGTGTCTGTATGATTCTGTTATGCATATTCGTCTTAATGGATAATTTTAAATCAAAACAAAAGGTATTAATTATTGGCCCGGCATCCATAGAAACAAGCTGGGTACCGTGGAGGTTAACTGAAGAATTGTTCACCCAAAACAATTGGACTCAAATAAGCAGAGTAGAGATGTGAGAAACTTGAGAGAAAAGTGAGAAGTAATTGACCCAGTGTGGTACAATCAGGACCTTTGATAGTGCGATTGGATCATGGGGAGATAAATGAATCTGCTCCAGAAGAGAAATAGAACAGAGAGAATAGAGGAGGAGACGTGTGTGAGGGGCTCGGCGGCGAAGCTGCATGTGGCAGGCCTTATGGCGCGGGCGCGCAACAGTGCCGTGGCGGCTGCGCGGCGGAGGGCGTCATGTGTGAAGGAGGCACGTTCCTCCCGCTTCCGGCATCATGTGGCATGGGCCTCCGTGTCATACTAGCCTATATGTTTTGTTTCTTGGGATTCTTATGAACATTGAAGGATTCTCCTGAAATTTCCCATCCATTGAAGTCCTATAGAACTCTCTAATTTGGTCCTAATTTTTGGTTTGCAGGTCATGCAATTGCTGGGCTATTCTTCCTCTGCTCCACGTTGTGGTCGCTGTTGTTGCAACAAATATTACAGGTTCTCAGCGACTTGCTTCTGACAAGAGCATTTGCAATGCATACTTTCAGAATCAAAGAAACCCCATTTGCGGTTACAGTTATATCCTGAAACACACCGTATCTACAGTTCTTCTACTAATTTTCTGTCCATTGACTGCCTTAAAAGGGTGTAGATATACTCTCAGCCTAGAAAAAAGCTAGATAAATCTAACATATAGATTCAGAACTTTCAACGTTCAAAACTTTATCAAAGGTTGGATATACTCTCAGCCTACAAAGAAGAGAAAAACAGAGGAGCTACAAATCAGTAACAAAAACACAAAGGTGTCAGCTGAACCTGTAACTATTTGCTCAATAGTTAAACTAATCATTGAGTAAAATTTGTTTTCCTAGCATGATTTTTGTTCTTACTAAGGAAGAAAATAAACTTTAAAATGTGAATAGAAAGTGTTGTTGTCGACCTCTAATTGATAAGTATACATATTATTATTTTGGACACTACAAAAAAATGATGAACATGTTCAACCTTCTTGCTCCCAGGTTTATTGAGCACGATTACCAGCAAGGCGAAGCCGGTGGAGCTCATGACCACCGCCATGCACAAGGACTGGCCAAGCCCGCAAAAGTAGTTTCGCCGCCAAAACTGTAATTTTTTTCTACCATATGCACTCAAATGTTTTGCATTCCCTTGGGATTTTGATGGATATGAGCATAGTTTACGTCTGTTTAACTGAATTTCTCTAATACTGTTTCATACAAAAAATGTCCCGCGGGAAGAAAATAAATTTTCAAATATTGAAGTCAATAGAAAGTGTTGTTGTGGGCCTCTAATTGACAAGCATACATATTATTATTTTTCACAGTACAAAAACGATGCTGAACATGGTCCACCTTCTTAGGTTTATTGGGCATGATGGCCAGCAAGGTGAACAAGGTGGCGCGCATCACCACCGCCCCGCGCAAGGAAACGTCAAGCCTGCAAAGGTAGTTTCATTGCCGAAACTGCATTTTTTGTCTACCATATGCACTAAAATGTTTTGCATTTCTCTTGGGATTTTGGTGGATTTGAACTAAACATCCGTTTTAACTGAATCATGTTGCAGAGCCAATAGGAGAAAATCAGCGAGCAGCTTCAGGCCCTTGGTTAGTGTTGATGATTTATTCGGATGCAAGATGTTTTGAAAAGATCCTTGGTCATTACTCATTAGTTGTTGTCTTCATTGCTATTTTACTGTATGATGAAATAATCATGGATCTTGTAAAATACTTGGTAATTACGTGTCTCAGTTCTTAATTTAGGGTTTGGAAGTAACCAGGGATACAAAATTATCATTACATATTTTTCCATTCTTTATTTATCATAGGAGGAAATGCACCTGCCTTTTCCGATTTATGAAAGTTTAAGATGGTTTTGGACAAATCAAGCTTAAATAATATATCTTGCAAGTTCGATAACTGTCAATACATCTTGATATTTTTGATTTTGGACTTGGGCTTTGTCGATTGGAAAAATAGTTGATCCAAACAAACACCATGTAGTCTTATGGACATATGAGCCATCTCACTGTATGTGGAGCTTTTCTATTGCGCCCAACTACTTTATTTTATGCTCTGTCACTATAATCTCCAATTTCGTTCCTAGGTATAACATTACTATGGTCACGGTCTTGCAAATGCTTCATGTGTAGCTTTTCAGCCTTGCAAATTAGATATTTTGATTGCTACATGCATATTGTTGAAATATTGGTGCGTTGAAAAGATATGGATGGAATTAACAAACTGACTGGACATATGAAACAAATTCATGATGCATTTCAGATCCTCTTGCTTTTGCTAATTTGAACAAGGTAATATTTAAGATTTATTACAATCTTCCGTTTCATTGTTTTAGCTGAGTCACTTATCATTAATACTATAGCACAAAATGTGCAGGGTTAACCAAAGGATGAACTTGAAGAATTGGAGGTACCAGTGTGTGTCTTGTAAATAAGCAAGCAATTCTCCCTGCTCCACAGAAAGCTACAGCTGAAGATGAAGAACTTGCTACACTACAAGCTGAAACTTCGCTATGACAAGGGTAATGTTTGATCCTCTGTTAGATCGATTTGTAAAGTTTATTGTATCTTTGCTGATTTCACATGATTAATTCAATGGTGCACGTTGAATGCATACACAAGTGAAGTTTCACATATGATTGTAATACTCGTTCCGTCCCAAAATTCTTGTCTTAGATTTGTCTAAATACGGATGTATCAAGTTACGTTTTAGTATTAGATACATCTGTATCCAGTTAGTCTAGCAATAGTTCTTTGTAACAATGGGTCTGGAAAAATTGTATGGCATATGTTATGTTGGACTCACTAAATAGAACTATTTTTATTTCTTGATTACAGGATCCAAAGAACTAGCTCGACTGGACTCTAGATCACAAACAGTTTAGTCTTGGCACTTAATTAGGATGGCTAAATTACATTTGAGTTTCATTTGATGGATATTTGCTATGAGAATTATGAATTTTTATGAATCTACATATTATACGTATGGTTTCAAATATTATAATTGAATTCCTCTATTTTTTTACGGTTGCAATAGGATATTACCACAACCTACTTTTGGTTGCCACATGTTAGCACCATGAAAATTTTATATTGTCGCAATAGTTTCTCGCTACAAACAGTTCACCCGTTGTGATATCTACTTATCACCACCAAAACTAGTATGTTGCAATTTCCTGTTACGACAACTGGAATATTTGTTGCCATAACTTATTGCCACAAGTGTAGCGGTTTGTAGCAAAATGCCTAATGCCATGAAAGCAAGGACTGTTGCCATAGTTTATTGCAACAATTGACTATTGCCACGGAAGAGTATGCGGCACGAAACAAACATCGTTGGCATAGGGTGTTGCCACAAATGTCTATTGCCACGAGCTACTAGTCGCCATGATTTGTTACATGTTGCATTAGACCTATCTCCACAAAGCAAATTGTGGCATCAGGTGAGTGTTGCCACGGGAAAGTATGTGGCAACTTCCCACATGGTTGTTGCAATAGCACACTTTATTGCCACAATTGCTTTGTTGTGGCAATAACCTATTACCATGTGTCCAGTCGCAACGGCTGCCAACGAATGTTGTTTCGTGGTAATAGGTACTTATCGCCACAAATCAGCATGTATTGCGATGAACGATTTTGTTGCAATAGACCCGAATCCTTGTAGTGTCTGCATGTCAAGTATATGTTCCTATGACCATTAGATCATGCAACTCACTGACACTAGAGGAGTGCCTTGTGTGTACCAAACGTCACAACGTAACTGGATGACTATAAAGGTGCTCTATAGGTATCTCCGAAGGTGTCTGTTGAGTTGGCATGGATCAAGACTGGGATTTGTCACTCCATATAATGGAGAGGTATCTCAAGGCCCACTCGGTAATACAACATCACAATTAGCTTGCAAGCAATGTGACCAATGAGTTAGTCACGGGATCTTGTATTACGGAACGAGTAAAGAGACTTGCCGGTAACGAGATTGAACTAGGTATGGTGATACCGACGATCAAATCTCGGGCAAGTAACATACCGATAGACAAAGGGAGCTGCATACGGGATTAGCTGAATCATTGACATCGAGGTTCGACCGATAAGATCTTCGTGGAATATGTAGGAACCAATATGGGAATCCAAGTCCCGCTATTGGTTATTGGCCGTAGAGGTGTCTCAGTCATGTCTGCATAGTTCTCGAACCCGTAGGGTCTACACACTTAACGTTTGATGACGATATAATTATAGTTGAGTCATTATGGTGGTTACCGAAGGTTGTTCGGAGTCCCGGATGAGATCTCGGATGTGACGAGGAACTCCAGAATGGTCTGAAGGTGAAGATTGATATATTGAACAAAGGGTATTGGAGTCCGAAAGTGTTTCGGGGGTACCGGGTGATGACCAGCATGACCGAAAGGGGTTTCGGGGGGCCCCGACAAGTGTTGGGGGGAGGGGCTCATGGGCTAAGAGGAGGGGCAAACCATCCCACTAAGGGGTTGTGTGCCCCCCTCACCCCATCCCACATTGCCAGAGGAGGTGGGGGTGCCCCCTAGGGTTCCCACCCCTTTGGCTTGGGGGCCAAGTCTCCTAAGGGGGAAAACCCATCTTTTGGGTTTCCCTCTTGTGGCCGCCGGACCTAGATGGGATCCCCTGGGGCGTCCCCTATCCCCCTTCCCCCTATATATAGAGATATAGAGAGAGGGAAATAGCACCCTCACACGCCATGGCGCCGCCCTCCTCTCTCTCGTAGCCTTCTTCCTCTCCGTAGCGCTTAGCGAAGCTCTACTGAGATTCCGCCGCCACCACCGCCACCACGCCGTCGTGCTACCGGAGGACTCGAGCTACTACTTCACCATCGCTCGCTGGATCGAGGAGGTGAAGGCGTCATCAAGCCGTACGTGTGTTGAACGCAGAGGTGCCGTCTGTTCGGCACTTGGATCAGGCGTTCGCGGGACGGATCGTGATTGGATCGCGAAGACGTTCATGGGATGGATTGTGATTGGATCACGGAGATATTCGACTACATCAACTGCGTTTCTAACGCTTCCGCTTAGCGATCTACAAGGGTATGTAGATACAATCTCTCCTCCCGTAGATGGTCATCTCCTAGATTGATCTTGATGAGCGTAGGAATTTTTTTGTTTCCCATGCAAAGTTCCCCAACAGAGGGTTCGGACGCGGGAAAGGATGGAGGGAGGCGGGATGAGGAGGAAGGGTTTCGTGGATTTTGCGCAAATTGTGATGGGGTAGGGCTGTCGGGTCTGACATGACGGACGTGCCCGGACGCCTCCATATCCGCCCCATAGTTGGGCTGGATATGAGAGGTGCCGGTTAGCCCAGACATTTGAGGCACATTTAAAAAGCCCGTATGAATCGCATTTTTTGACTGGTCGGTGACCGGGCCGTCTAACTGGTGTTTGAGTCGGGTTTGGGGCGCCCGGTTGTAGATGCTCTCACCACACCGAACCGAGCACTGCGTTAGGACACACTCCATGACATCGGGACCTTCTCACGTTTGTATTTGAGCAAGTCTCATCCTGTTGGATCTTATAAGGGCAACTCCAACACCATGCATCAAAATAGACACCCTAAATGTTCGTAGACATGTCCAGCATGTTTGTGGACATGGATAAAGGAGTCAGCCATCCAATCTTGTGCACCAAATGTATGCAAACGGATCTTTCACAATAATTGATGAAAATCATGCAGGCCAAACGATATTTGTTAAACTTCGATATATTTAACAACAAAAGAATGTAATTTTAATTTTTTTGACTAAACGGAATGAAATTTAAACTCAACCTAAACTAAACTAAGCAAGGTACTGGACGGTGACCCCGTAGGCATGGCCTTTGAAGCCGCCAGCACCTCCTCCGTCGTCTGATCCGCCATCGACACCGTTTGTCTTTGTCCCCTTCGTCCTTCCAACGGCTGAAGGCCTTCTAAGGGTTGCCACAACCCTGATCGACTGCCACTGTGCATCTGCTTAGTTGCCTTCGCCTTAGCGTGACACATGGGTCATGATGTAAGGCATACAGATGACTATTTGGCTTGTCATAATCGATGGGCGCGATGCACATGGCAACCAACTTTGCCAATCACCAACGACGACGCTCAACGAAGTAGGCAAGGCGGCAATCAGTCGTGTTCACGTCGAACAGGAAAGGACAGGAAGTCCACATGTGAGTCAATGTGTTATGCAGGAACGGGAAAGGACTAAGTCCTACTCCTAGCGCAGACTAGCGCAGACTAATTGATCCAATTGGCAAAGCTATACATACCAGAGGAGGCGTCTCCACCCTCCGGTTGTAAATCTATAGCCCGCTTCTCTTTTCTCTCTCCTTTTTTGCAAAACAAAAATACATTAATTAAGCAGAGGCATTACAATTGTTATTACAGAGATTGCCAATTTCATCCGGCCCCACGCAGCCAAACAACGGTGTGTTAGGTCGTTTTCCCGATCTGAGCTAAAGCATAGGCAATCTTGTTCCCCTCTCTAAGTAGTACTCCTACACTAGAGACTAGACCTTGAAGGCGCGCGTTGTCGCGCGCGTTCATACTTGAGGAAAAAATACAGAAATTAAAGAAACGTCTGATAAAATTTAAGTGACTCACACTACAATGTTTTGATATAGGGGCTGGAGCATAATTCTCAACCATTATTTAGAATTGATCAACTAATCATATAAATCATCTGTTCACATTTGTTCTACATCACAATCATCAGAATGGTCAAGAAATAGATATAACAAAAAAGTACAGCATTTTATCTTGGTCTTGTCTACTCTTGCACATAATTGAATTCTGCGAGAGTTCCTCAGTGGAATATCTAGAATTAGCTAAATCTTCTTACGTAAAATGGGTATGCTGCAGCAGGGCACAAACAGTATTCGAAATCAAGATTCTCTTACCAGCATTTCAAGCTTTCAACATATTTTTTACTTCAAAAATTAAAAAGGTAATTAGTGTATAAATTAACAAGTCTGAAAACAACAATCTGACAAAATAACTGTCTAACACATCTGCAGCAAGTGCCACCATTAATTAGTTTTCAGGATGCTCCTGTATGCTAGTTACATGAACTTCCTTGTACGCATTGTCTGCAGTTGATATGCCTATAAAAGACATGCTAAGTACGTAGCTATGAGTAGGATAACATAATCTAAGGAGCTGATTTGCATACTTGTAAATTGCTTGGCTAACATGTAACAACGCCTACAAAGTTTCATATTTTGCAAATTCCTTAGCTATGAGTAGGATAACATATCTCATTGTGGACGTGCCATGTCCGCCGGAAAGTCATCAGGATGGATAGTTCGGTACCCTCTCGTCAGGATTGTACTGGTTAAGGAGCTGTAGGAACCCTAGAAGTCTAGCCTGTATGATTATGATTGCCTCTACGGACTAAGCCCTCCGGTTTATATAGACACCGGAGGGGACTAGGGTTATACAAAGTCAGTTACAGTGAAAGGAATCTACGTATCCGAATGCCAAGCTTGCCATCCACGCAAAGGAGAGTCCATCCGGACACGGGAACAAGTCTTCTGTCTTGTATCTTCATAGCCCAACAGTCCGGCGCACGCTATATAGTACGACTGTTCGAGGACCCCTTAATCCAGGACTCCTCAGTAGCCCCTGAACCAGGCTTCAATGACGAGGTGTCCGGCACGCAGATTGTCTTCGGCATTGCAAGGCGGGTTCCTCCTCCGAATACTCCAGAATAGTCTTCGAACACAAGAAATGTGTTCGGCTCTGCAAAACAAATTCCACACACAACCGCAGAGAGTATAATATTTCAGGAGTCCAATCCGCTGACAACTTTTTATAGCGTGACATCACATCGCCGCCCGGCCATTATTCGAACCGTTTTTAGCCCGCCGCTTCATATTTCGAGATGCGGTTTCATTGGCACGTCTTGTCAAAGCAGAGATCGTGTCCCCTTATTGCGGGATTCTCATCAATACAGGCATGGGTAACCCAACCGTGCCATCTACACGGCCCTTGGGGAATAGGCGAGTTTTAAGGCGAGTGGGAGGCGCTTGATATTCACTGCCTTTATAAAGAGATAAGGATTTACCTCTTTCACCCACGCCTTCTCTCTCTCTGCCTACCCCATTTTCAAGCTCCAGTGCCCAAGTTCTCATCTTTTCCGCCCAAAAAAGCACTCCAACCATGTCCGGATCCAGAGCGCAGAGCAAGTGGATGGCCTCCTCCGTCAAGGAGAAGGACATTACCAAGCTCCGGGAGGCTGGGTATCTGGCCAAGGAAATCACCCATCGGCTTCCGACCAAGGGACAGATCGTCCCCACCCCGGAGCCCCATGAGAGGGTGGTGTTCATCCCCCACTTCGCCCATGGGTCGGGATTCCCTCTCCACCCGTTCGTCCGTGGACTCATGTTCTACTACGAGCTGGACATCCAAGATCTGGTCCTCAACTCCTTCCTCAACATCTCGGCATTCATTGTTGTGTGTGAGGCCATCTTCTGCATCCCACCCCACTTTGGATTATGGCTAAAGATCTTCAATGTAAAGCCGAAGGTGGTGAGCGGCCAACACGCAGAGTGCGGAGGTGCCATGGTGAGCAAGATGCCCAACTTCACATGGCCCGAAGGCTCCTTCGTGGAGACCGTCAAAGGGTGACAGAAATCATGGTTCTATATCACAGAGCCACGCGGCACCACCTGGGCCGCGGCTCCTGAATTCCAGTCCGGAGCCCCGATGCGGCTCACCTCCTGGCCAGAGAAGGGCCTGGACTGGTCTTCGCCGGACGAGCTGACAGCGCTTCAGACGCGCATCAAGAGCATGACAGACAAGAACATCAAGCTTGTCAATGTGATCCAGGTGATGCTTATTCGTCGGATCCTTCCGTGCCAACGCCGGATTTGCCATTTGTGGGAGTATGATCCGGCCAAGCACCAAACCTTGCTGTAGTTCTTCAGCACTATGCACGAAGACATCTGGAAGGTGCTCTTCAAGGCCAACGAGACGCGGCCAGCTACGACCGAGGACCGCGGGCACTACTTGGCCCAACCCGCTAGTCCGGTAAGTTTTTTCATGTTTTCAAGGTGTATCCTTTACTTGCATACTCGAGGAAGATGCCTAAGCCTCCCAACTAATTCTCTCTGGGCTGGACAAAGAAGGCGGAGCGGGTTCACTGTCCGGCTCTGCTACCCGAAGACCCAGAAATTCCACTTCTGACGAAGATGGTGGTTCCGGCGCCCTATCAAGCACCGGAGAAGAAGGCCAAGAAGAAGGCCAAGGGGACCGGAGGTGGTCTCCGTCGCAAGGGTGCTTCGGACATGATGTCCGAAGACACCAAGACTCACTCCTCCGCCAAGGGGACCGGAGGTTGTCTCCGTCGCAAGGGTGCTTTGGACATGACGTCCGAAGACACCAAGACTCACTCCCCCGCCGCCGAGGAGGACGAGGAGGAGGAAAACAACTCTCCCCCTGAGGGGGGAAGGAAGAAGAGGGAGGCCTCCACAAATCTGGAGGCAGAGGCGTCCAAGAGGGGGAAGGGTTCCCTCGCGGATGACTCCACGTGGGACGTCGACAGCAGCCCAGAGCGGCGCTCCCGAGACAAGCCCTTGGACAAATCGTGAGTACTCAAAACCTTGGACGTATTCATATATCCGGCCTCTCTACTTCATAGTCTTAACATGTTGAATCATGCATTTGCAGTCCGGCTCGGTCCGACCTCGAGCAATCCTCATCTTCGGGGGATTCGCTAGACCCGGAGGCGATGGACAGCGGGACCCTTCCGGCGGCCTCCTCTCCCAAGGCCATGGATAACACCGAGGTGCTGTACCGAAGAATCCCAGGGCAGGGAGAGACTCAGGAGGCCGTCAAGGCAGCGCCGGAGGGTGAAACCTCAACCGCCGGACACATGGAGGAGCAAATCCCCATGGAGACTGGTGATGGGGGCCGTATCCAGTTCGGCCCCCAGCCGAATATAGTTCCGGAGACCTATGCGGCTCCGGAATCAAGCAAGCAGCCTCTTTCGAAAGAAGGAGGTGCGCCTATTCCACCGGTGACCTCTGTCCATCCAGAGGCACCGAATAATTTGCTGGAAGCGCTGCAAGGTGCCCATTATTGAGGAACATCGTACCCTTATGGGTATGGTGGTTGAGAAGATCCAGTCCGCGAAGAGCAGACTGACCGAAGCCTGCACAAGCCTTCTGATAGGTTTTGAGGTAAGCAACGCAATTATGTAAAAATAATGTCACAATATAGACAGTAGCCCCTGAGACACTGTCCGATGTTCGAAAAGAAAAACCGGATGGAGGATCAAACAAGTTTCGCAGGAGACTAACCAGATGAGTCAATGTGAACAAGCAGGCGTTGTTACTGGCTACGACTTCTCATACTGCTGAGGTTTCCAAACTGAAGCAGAGTCTGGGGCGGGCCGAGGAAGAGCTCGGTCGCGTGAAAAAACAGCTGGAAGACAATCAAGGTATGCAATAACTTTGTCTATTTTTTCAGGAAGGATGAATGATGTGTGATGACTAAAGTGCCATGATATTTATTAGGAGCGGCGACCGAGGTGGAGGCCCTCAAGAAGGTGCTGGCCGAGGCCGAGGAGAGAGCGGCCAAGGAACAAGCCGCCCGCGAAAAGCATCAGGCCAGGGTCAGTGAGGTCCAACAGGAGCTCCAGAACGCCATGAAGAAATGTGAGCCCTTGGAGCGCAACATTGCAGATCAAGAGTCCGAACTTGCCCAGGCCCGCCAAAACGCACACGATGCCCGGGTTGAATCGAGCGCCCCAGAAATCCAGAGGCCGTAAAAATCGCGCGGTAAGGCCTTTAATATGCGAGCAAATATGTGAAGAAAAGGTTCCTCTTCATCGACCCAATTTGGAGTTCTCTGTAGGCGTTTGCGGATCTCGCCGCACAAAGATTTCATACGCCGCAGAGTTCTTCCGAGCCAAGAGGGAGTTTCACGGAGAAGCTGCTCGTCGCAATACCTTGCGCCGTAACATCCGTGCCCTTTAGCGATCAGCTAAAACAACTGGTCGAATCGCATAGGGTGGCTGAACTAGCCATGAAGGATTTAATAATCCGGCTATGGCCTACCGAGGCCATACCCAACAGCTACTTCGGGCTCGTGAAGCGGCTGGTCAATGCCTGCCCTCGGCTTGATGCCATCAAGCAGTCGGTGTGCATCGAAGGCGCGCGAATGGCCTTCGCCCGAGTCAAGATGCATTGGGTGAAGATGGACGCTGTGAAGCTTGTGACCGAGGGACCGCCCGCGGTCAAGGAGCACCGCATGCCCGAGCTGTATTTTGACAATGTCTTGGAGGGATGCCGCATTGTGGCGGAGCAATGTTCTAAGGATATTATATTTCCATGAATACATTCATGTTATCCTGTCCTGTACTATGAAACAGTGTCGTTATATAATATAATTCCAGTTATTTAAAAAATTTACCTCCTGTGCGGCCATTTTGTTAAATCTGAGAGTTGGCCAGTCATCGGCTTCAGCCCCCATGTAGGCAGTACGGGGGTGTTCGGGATGAATCTAAACACTCTTTATCCCAAAGTTTTGGTCCTTAAAGGAGGTGTTTAGTGCAACAAACCAAGCAATCAGACTATGTGGCTTTATCACCCTCACTTAGCCATATGAGTTTGACAATAAGAATTTAGGCGCAGCCCCTAGTGTTCGTAAGTCCGAACTTGGGGTGCTGTAAACACCTGATCAGATAAAAACCGATTCATCGCATAATGCGGAAAAATGGCTAAAGATTTGTAACCTCTCGAACAGCTGACCGGCTCACGCCGCATCATAATAGTCAGTTTTCGGCTTTCTCTACTGAGGTGCTCATCCGGATGAACCAGGACACAATCACAGTAGTTCTCCCATTACTACCCTAGCTGATATAGTGGAACGTAAGATAGTAAGCACAGGAGCCGGGCAACCCAACTATTAATCAAAGACATGATTCGGAGCCGATGCATATAATGTTATAAGTTCGGGGTACCGAACTATACTGTAAAAAAGTGTTCGGACTTTGTTGCCGTATTATGTGGCGTAATGAAGCACCTGGCTAATTAAGGCGTACCAGAGTGTACGGGTGCAACTGATAATAATATCAAAAAGAAAAAGAAGTAATAGGCTAATACCGCAGAAATTGGGCCGCTAACTATTTTCCATTATAGTTTGATTAATATGTCAAAACGTATTTGTACAAGTAGTGCGATAAGCAACATGGCTATTTAACATGCCCCGACCAAGGGAGAGCTGCGTACGGGTCCTTAAAGCAGGCATAACGACCGTTTAAAGGGACCACCTGAAAATTCCCTTATACGTCAACACTTCTTGTTGTCTTGGTATATCCGTCCCTTGATAGGCCCACGGTCAGGTCACCAGGAAAGGCCTGGCAAAAAAGAAACCTGAAAAGAAAAGGAAAAAGTAAAAGTATGTGGGTCCAGGAGCAGTTGAGCCGTATTATGGACCATGATCCAGCTGTGCCTCCGTCTATGCCCATGGTATTTTGAGTGCGTAGTTATGTACGTGTGGTACGGATGCCGCCGTTTGGTCGGGACTGGCACGGAAGCCGAATTGCTAGTCAAGCTCTTGACTAGCTGGACTGTCCTGCTGCAGAGTAGTTCGAACTCGTTTGACAGTGTCCGGGAGCTCAGCCGCCGAATTAAGGTTCTGCCTGAAAAGGCCGCTCTGTGCTTCTGCTGCGAGGGCAGCGGTGTGCTCCTCGGTACGGAGGGAGCATTCCATGTTTCCATTGACTGTTATGACACCGCGTGGTCCGGGCATCTTGATCTTGAGATAAGCATAGTGTGGTACCACATTGAATCAAGTGAATGCGGCTCGTCTGAGCAGTGTGTGTTAGCCGCTGCAGAAGGGGACGATATCGAAGATCAACTCTTCGCTTTGGAAGTTGTCCGGGGATCCGAAGACTACCTCCAGTGTGATTGAGCCCGTACAGTGGGCCTCTACACCTGGTATGACACCTTTAAAGGTGGTTTTGTGGGCTTGATCCTTGAGGGATCAATACCCATTTTGCGCACTGTATCTTGATATAGCAGGTTCAGGCTGCTACCACCGTCCATGAGGACTCGCGTAAGATGGAATCCATCAATGATTGGGTCGAGGACTAGTGCGGCTGAACCACGATGACGGATACTGGTTGGATGGTTCCTGCGATCGATGGTGATCGGGCAGGACGACCATGGGTTAAACTTTGGGGCGACTGGCTCCATCGCGTAGACGTCCCTGAGTGCACGCTTGCGCTCCCTCTTGGGGATATGGGTAGCGTATATCATGTTCACCGTTTTAACTTGGGGGGACTTCTTCTGTCCCCCCTGTGTTCGGTGGTCGGGGCTCCACGTCATCGTCCTTGCTTTGTGACCCCTTCTCCTTGTTCTCGGCATTTAACTTGTCGGCCTGTTTAAAAACCCAACAATCTCTGTTGGTATGATTGGCTGGTTTATCAGGAGTGTCGTGGATTTGACATGGACGATCGAGTATGCGGTCCAAGCTGGACGAGCCCGGATTGTTTCTTTTATATGGCTTCTTCCGCTGACCAGACTTAGAGCCACTGAATCCGGCGTTGACCGCCGTGTCTTCGGTGTTGTCACTGTTGTTTCGACGCTTGTGTCTATTGTGTCGGGGCTTGCCGTTGCTATTTCTGGCTTCAGAAGTGCCAAGTTCACTTGTATTGTTATTGCTACGGGCTAACCAGCTATCCTTGCCCGTGCAAAAGCGGGTGATAAGTGTCGTGAGGGCTGCCATGGACTTCGGATTTTCTTGGCCGAGGTGTCGGGCGAGCCATTCGTCGCGGATGCTATGTTTAAAGTCCGCTAGGGCTTTGGCATCCGGATAGTCGATGATCTAGTTCTTTTTAGTTAAGAACCTAATCCAGAATTTCCTGGCTAACTCTCCGGGCTGTTGAACTATGTGACTTAAGTCGCTGGCATCTGTAGGTCTGACATATGTACCCTGGAAGTTGTCGAGGAAGGCGTCCTCCAAGTCTTCCCAACTGCCGATTGAGTTTTTGGGAAAACTGTTCAACCAGTGTCGAGCAGGTCCCTTGAGTTTCAGCGGGAGGTATTTGATGGCGTGAAGATCATCACCGCGGGCCATATGAATATGGAGGAGAAAATCCACAATCCATACCGCGGGGTCTGTTGTCCCATCATATGATTCGATGTTCACGCGTTTAAACCCTTCCGGGAATTCGTGTTCCATTACTTCATCAGTGAAGCAAAGGGGGTGTGCGGCGCCTCTATATCGAGCCAAGTCGCAACATAGCTCGGATGGAGTTCGTCTGCGGTCTTCGGTTTGGGCGTGGTTATGTTTGTTATGTCCGGCCGGATGGCCATCATTATGCATCGAGGCATGCCCCCGCGATCCACGGATCGATCTGGTCTGACCTGCTCTGTTTTCCAGGTCATGCCGCAGGTCATATGTGTATCCCCGAGCTGTTGTGTCTCTGTTTTTACGGCGAGGTAGTGCGGGCTGGTGTTCGGCTTGAGTTGCCACTTTGTCACAGCCACGTGGTGGTCGGTCAGCCGCATTATTCGCTGGTAGGACGGGCTCCAGTGCCTCGTCATCGAATTGGGGTAACAATTTGCGCTTTGGGTAGCTTTTGGTTGGGCGCTCGAGTCTGTATTCCTTGGCTGCCAGGACATTAGTCCATCTGTCATTGAGTAGGTCTTGATTGGCTTGAAGCCTTTTATCAGCTTGAAGCTGTCACCAAGCCGTCAACAATCAAATTGGACAAGCTGGCTATATGGGCATAGATTCATGATTTCCCAGATGGCTATGTGTCACAGATTCCAGCTTGGGCAGCAAAGATAGGTGATCTGGTGTACGCTGAGCCAGCATCTCATGATTTTGAAGGCAATTTTTCAGGGTCCGAGTCAACATAGATGTCAACAAACCACTGAAGAACGCGGTCTCGCTCAAGATTGATGATAAAAGGCTGCTCTTCCGCGTCAAATATGAACGCCTGCCAGATTGGTGCGATGTATATGGCAGGCTTGGACATCTGTACAAAGAACACGGGGATGGAGTTCAGCCCCCATCGGCGCTTGTGTTCAAGAACCTGAAGGCCTCTTGTTCTGCGGTGCAGGTCCTGGACCCGGTGGTGTGAAGAACAAAAGAAGCACAACAAGAACTCGACGGTCAGCTGCAACTGAGGAAGGATAGGCCTTCCCCATGGACCATGATGCTTCGATGGCAGATGCGGATCAGAATAGGAAGAGGACCCAAGCTTCGGTCCTATCTACAGGTGTGCATACTGCTGCACCCTCGGCTCACCCAGGCAACGGGATTCTGCTTCTGCCGGCGCCACAGACACCCGTGAGCCCACCACCCAAGCAGGACCCCAAGAGGGCGAAGATAGTTGCACCAGATCTGAACATCCAAGGCAAGGAAACAGTGGAAAGGATAACACGAACTCAGTATCGGCGGGCTCCCGGGTGGAGCAGCGTTGGGCGCAATGAGTATCCTATGTTGGAACTGCCGTGGTGCGGGCAAAGCCGCGACAGTTCGGAAGCTCCACGAGTTAGCGAGGAAATTTGCCCCTACCCTACTTTGTATCGTAGAAACATAGCTTGATAGAGCATGGGGTAGAGAGTTTGGCTAGTAGTCTTGGTTTTGATAATGCATATGTTGTTAGTAGTCAGGATCTGATTGGTGGACTCGGAATTTTCTGGAATAATCCAATAAATATAGAGATTTTGGGCTACTCGGTTTATCACATTGATTGCTCTCTCACAGATCCAGGTCATGGCCCGTGGAGGGCCACTGTTTTTTATGGAGAGGCCCAAACCAACTTGAGATATCATACTTGGAATATAATGAAGGGGATAGCTAGTTTAAGCGATCTACCTTGGGTCTGTATAGGTGATTTCAATGAAATGCTTCGTCCAGAAGAACAAGAAGGTATTGGAGAAAGGAGTAATGCACAAATCCAAGGCTTCAGGGAGGCGGTGGATGTTTGCATGTTGGCGGATTTGGGCTATCAGGGTAATTTTTGGACGTTTGAAAAGAAGGTCTCGGGAGGGAGCTATACTAGAGTGCGCCTTGATAGGGCGCTTGCGACGAGTGCATGGGCGTTGAAGTTTCCCACAGCCACGGTTTTGCATCTTACGGTGGCGACTTCGGACCACGCCCCGATCCTCTTTAAGACTTAGGATGGTGAAAGTCATCCATCGGCAAAAACCCCCTTCAGGTATGAGGTTATGTGGGAGATGCATGAAATATGGCAGAATACACTCTCGCAGTGCTGGAGCGAGGGACAACCAACAACGAGCCTGGAAGAGTTGGAAGTAAAGCTGCGGGGTATATCTGATAGTCTTGTTAATTGGAATAAGAACACATTTGGAAGTGTTCGCAAAGAAATAAAGAACCTGTTGGCCGAGCTAGAACGACTGAGAGGGGACCCGATGAGGATCGAACCATCACATGCAGAACTTAAAATCAATGAAAAGCTCGTTGAGCTCTACCATCGGGAAGAACTGATGATGCGTCAAAGATCTAGACTCGAATGGCTTGCATCAGGCGACAAGAACACATTTTTTTTTCATATGAGGGCTTCTATGAGGAGAAAGAAGAATATGATTAAAGCCCTAAAGAATGCACTTGGGGTGAATGTTAGCGATCCTCCTGAACTGAGATCACTCGTGACTGATTTTTACAAGTCTCTATACACATCCGAGGGGGTAAGTAATGTGGATCAAGCTCTCCAACATGTTCCTACAAAGGTCACCCAAAGCATCAACGAGGCGCTGGTTGCCCCTTATACCCGAGAGGAAGTAAAAACGGCACTCTTTCAGATGGCCCCAACTAAGGCGTCGGGGCCTGATGGCTTCCCTGCACAGTTCTATCAGCGGCATTGGGATATCTGTGGAGAAGAGGTCACAAGAGTAGTCCTGAGAATTGTAAGAGGGGAGGAAAGTGCAGAACGTGTTAACGACACAGTACTAGTGTTAATTCCAAAGGTGATGAACTCAACCCTCTTATCTCAGTTTCGCCCCATTAGCCTATGCAATGTCATTTATAAGATTGCGCCCAAGGTTATAGCGAACAGGTTGAAAGTGATCTTGCCAGATATCATCTCAGCGAAGCAATCAGCTTTGTCCCGGGCCGTCTCATCACAGATAATATTATTTGCACATACGAGTGCTTGCATTTCATGAAGAGGAGTAAGGCCAAATCAAATAGTCATTGTGCGCTCAAACTTGACATGATGAAAGCTTATGACAGGTTAGAATGGTCTTATCTTCGGGCGATTATGATCAAGCTTGGTTTTATGCAGCAGCTGGTGGACATTATAATGGGTATGATCAGTTCAGTTTCTTTCTTAGTTTCTTTTAATGGAGAAAAGCTAGAACCTTTTACACCTTCATGTGGTATTCGACAAGGAGATCCAATTTCCCCTTATCTATTTTTTTATTGCAGCAGAGGGCCTTTGTGCCTCCTAAAACACAATTCTCAGTCGTCTTTGTTCAGTGGGATTAAGGTGGCTCCGGCAGCTCCGGTTGTGAACAATCTCCTGTTTGCGGACAATAGTCTGCTGCTCTTCAAGGCTAGTAATGAGGGTGCGACGGCGGTGTCAAACCTATTGAATACCTATTGTGATGCATCTGGTCAGAGAGTCAACCACAACAAGTCATCTATTTTTTTCAGCAAAGGGTGCCCACAACAGAGGAGAGAAAGTATTAAGCACATCCTCAATGTTCAGAATGAGACCCTGAGCGATCGCTATTTGGGAATGCCAACAGATGTTGGTCAATAAAAAATGGGAACCTTTCGGTATCTTCGAGACCGTGTTTGGGAGAAGGTGAAGGGTTGGATGCAAAAACTCTTGTCTTATGCGGGGAAGGAGATTTTGATTAAAGCAGTGGCACAAGCGCTCCCGGTCTTCTCCATGGCATGTTTCAGGTTACCCGGAGGACTATGTGAGAATATCACATCGATTATCCGGCAGTTTTGGTGGGGCAGTAAGGCGGGGAAGCGCAAGCCCAGCTGGGTGGCTTGGGACGACATGGTCAGACCAAAACACCTTGGGGGTTTGGGCTTCAGAGACATGGAAATTTTCAATCTAGCACTACTCGCCAAGCAAGCTTGGAGAATCTTGAGCGAGCCATCCTCTCTTAGTGCGAGGATTTTGAAAGCAAGTATACTTCCCAGAGACTTCTTTGCTTGATGCAGAATTAGGTAGCAAGCCATCGCAAATATGGCGGGCAATACTTGATGGTCGAGATATGTTGAGACATGGAATTGTAAAGAATTGGCAATGGTCAATCCACAGAAATTTGGAGACACAACTGGCTTCCGCGCCCGGCATGATGAGACCAATCGCGTCTTTGATTAATAACCCACCAGAGCTTGTGTCTGACTTGTTAATCCCAGCAACTGCATCCTGGAATGAGGCGCTGGTGCGTTAGGTATTCTTACCTATAGATGTTGAGGCAATTTTGTCGATTCCGCTATGTACCAGAAACATCGATGACTTCTGGTCATGGAGTGCTGACAAACGAGACATGTTCACTGTCAAATCAGCCTACAAAATGATACTTCACATGAAAATCACAAGGGAAAATTGGATTGAAGAGGCCTAGGGCGCGTCGGGCGATAACAGGGAAACAAACGACTGGTCGAAGCTTTGGAAGGTTGATGTTCCATCTAAAGTGAAAATTTTCCTGTGGCGGCTGGCTACCTCGGCGGCATGCAGATTATGCGGCGCTAGAGATTCTTGGCGGCACGCGCTTATAAACTGCTCAATGGCAAGGAGTGTGTGGGCTCTAGCTAATGAAGAAATGGTGGAGTTAATGTGCCAGTATGAAACTGAAAACGCTAAGGAATGGATCTTCCAAATGAACAACAAGTTATCGCATGATCAGCTAGTTTGTATGGTGATCACGCTATGGGTTATATGGGGAGCAAGAAGGAAAGCAATTTACGAGGATATCTTTCAAAGCCCAATGTCAAAACACTTATATATTCAGTCGTACTGGAGTGATCTCCAAGTCTTGAAGAAACCACACTTCCAGCACTCGCAGCCCAGGCTAGTGAGGCCGTCCCATTGGATACAACCGCCGGAGCACTTGATGAAGGTGAATGTAGATGTTGCGGTTTTGGGATGACGAGGTGTAGGATCAGTGGCAGCAATTTGCAGAAACAGAGATGGACTCTATCTAGGTGCTTCATCGGTGGTTTTCAGAGGGATAACTGATCCCACAACTTTGGAAGCTCTAGCGGTAAGGGAGGCCCTGGCATTGGCAGAGGATCTAAACATACAAGCTATACATGTGGCTTCGGATTGCCCAGTGGTGATAGATAATCTCAAGAGGAGAAGCGGGGCTGGTTATGGGGCTATTATACATGAAATACTAGAATACTCTACTAGTTTTACTTCGTGTAATTTTGTTCATGCATTTAGGAGTTCGAATGTCGAAGCTCACAATCTAGCAAAGCATGCACTTAAACTGGGGCTTGGTCGCCATGTTTGGTTGGGCCACCCTGAGGATCTTCATTTTGTCCATGTAAACTGTGTTACGGATCAATAAAGCTTTGCTGATTGTCTCAAAAAAAACTATGTCTCCTATACTTGCTCTACTCTAAAAAAAACTTTTTCCAGACTAAAAAAAATCATTGAATTTGCAATCAAAGGATGTTTTTAACGGCATACCTGTATGAAACATAACCATACTTTTTTCATATCTCTAGGCGCAGACAAAAGAAAAACGGAGAGTACTTCTCTACTACTATTAAAAGAGCCAACAAGGGGCAGACGAAAACTGCTGCCCTCCCACGTTACGCAAAAAAAAACACATACGAAAAAGGACTTACAATGGAAACATCACGTAATCTCCGGATGGGTTCTTCAACAGCACAGAAACCAAAAAAAAACTGAAGCGGCCCTCCAGATTGAAAACCACGTACGAAAAAGTAGGGCTTACAATGGAAACATCACGTAATCTCCGGATGGGTTCTTCAACAGCACAGAAACAAAAAAAAACTAAAGCGGCCCTCCAGATTGACCTACGCCCTACGCATCCGGCGAGGCACCTGGTGACGGACGCGACAACGAATACGCCATACGCAGCCGGCGAGGCACCCGGCGACGGACGCCATCACAGGTCTATGCTCTTCTGGACTTCGAGAAGCTATTCTATGCCGCCATCGTCCAGGATTGGTAACGCCGCCGCCCAGGCTGTCCTGCCTTATCGCCGTTGAGCTCATACCACGTCGTCCTCTGCAATGCAGGTGCGACCTCATTTCCTCTTGTTTCTGTCCTGCGATATATACTATAACACATCAGCAGCTGCCAGTCTGGAATTTAACCACCACATGAAAGCGGTGAACTTGTTACATCCCAGATTTGTTATGCAGACGAATAATGAGGCACCTATGAAAAGTAACTCATCCTTAAACTGCTGAAGATGAATTTCATAAGAAAAATAGACACAATGTCACGACCCACTTTTCAATAAAAATATTTATTGAAAGACCGATCTTCTCATGCCCAGTGTGAGGAAAATCCTCCTCACTGGTAGATAAAACTTTGGTACAATAAGCCAGTAGTATTAATATATTACAGGGGGTTGAGCTGAAGTCGCTCAACAATTATTACAAGCATGCCAATAATTATACATATGGCGGATATGGCACAATGGTGGGGGTGGCAATACTACTGACTCGAGATAATAGTGGTTGGGTGGAGTAACACAGTGGAGTGGGTAGCAATACTACTACACTGGTGGCTCATCGAGCGTCGAGGTGAGGCTCGATGAATTTTATTTAGGTAGCGGAAGCGGTTATAAACAGTGACCAAAACCAGGGTCGCACGTGACTGACTGGGACTCCTCTATGCGTCGGACTCGCTATCGAACTCCTCATCCATGAGATCGCTTTCACAAGATCCGCCAAATCAACAAGCCAGGTGAGTACTTTGAATGTACTCGCAAGACAGTTCGGACAAGAGATATAACAAATGCATGCATGAATGCGTCATGAGTATTTTAACAAGGGCACATTTAATTCATAAAGACAGGTCAGGTAAAATGGGAGTCGGCGGTAGTCCGCTCGAAAACCCAAAGTAATAAACGTAAACCCAATCGAGTGTCTGAAACGATGCCTCGAAAGGAAGATAGATAAATAAAACATGCCGCAGTCGGACGTCTGAGCGATATCACATAAAGGGCTTATAACAAAATAAATAATAACATTGCCGCAGTCGGACGTCTGAGCGACGTCACATAAAGGGCTTATAACAAAATAAATAATAACACTGCCGCAGTCGGACGTCTGAGCGACATCACATAAAGGGCTTATAACAAAATAAATAATAACATTGCCGCAGTCGGACGTCTGAGCGACGTCACATAAAGGGCTTATAACAAAATAAATAATAACAATGCCGCAGTCGGACGTCTGAGCGACATCACATAAAGGGCTTATAACAAAATAAATAATAACAATGCCGCAGTCGGACGTCTGAGCGACGTCACATAAAGGGCTTATAACAAAATGAATAATAACAATGCCGCAGTCGGACGTCTGAGCGACGTCACATAAAGGGCTTATAATTCATTGTCATAACGTGTGAGGGTTAATGTACACAGAAAAATATTCCACACAGGATGGTTAACGGTTAGTCCTTCACAAGGCACAACTTTAACCAAACTTCACACTCCTTTAGCTTACCGGGCGTTCTTGCCATCAAGACTGACAATTGACAAGATAAAGAAGACCCGAAACAGGGTCATGGATAGGATGTTGAAATGGGGAGTTGACTCTGCAGAGTTTGTACTAAAATGACCACAGCCAACGGATTTCCGTAGTCACGAGGGACTAGTTCCGTTTATGGTATTTCGAAGAAACACAACTTAACCAAGACACACCCATCCCACTTCACGCTGCTGTGAATCACCCTTGACAGCGCTCAAGAAAAACTTTGAGACGGGAGATCACACACCGAATGGCATGGGATCAAATTTATATACGGCGCTCTAAGGGTGCCCCCCTCTCGGTCCCAACCGGAAACACCCATGCCCCCTGACCGGATGAAAGGCTTTAATCCAGGGCCATGGAACCTTCATCCCGGCCTCTCCATTTGGTGTGTACGGGAAGTGGTTTACATCTTACTAAACCTTATCCCTTGCGGGAAACATGTGGCAGTACGGAAAAGGAAACGAACTGGAGTTGATACCGGGGTCAACAAACATACTGGCATAAGACTGGCATGCTACAACACTACCATCTTAGCCTTCTTCATGCCACCACGTGGCCATGCAACCTCATTTCCATGAACTCATGGATTTTCCTTAACTCACTTGTCTCAACTTTTCATGAAACAAAATTCATCGGGATGCTTATGAACATGTCATGAAGCTATTTAATGCAAACATGCCAAGACACTCATCATATCAAAAGTTCAAACATGCTTGCCTGGCTCGGAGTAGTCGGGGCCTAGTTCGGCGAAGTTCGCGTCTCCTTCACCACCTCCGGTATCTACGGTACACAAAAATACACGCGCTATCGTAAATACCGTGGGTACAGAAAGTTGATCCAAACATTTTCCAAATAAATATGATAAAAAACTAGACAGAAATTTGAAGAGAACAGAAAAAGAATCACTCAAAAATTCCCTTCTGTTAAAAAGCTATAAGGGTTTTAGCCCAAGGACCCATCTGTGATGAAACAGAAAGTTTCCAGGGGCTCGTTTATAAAAACAGAAACGGCCCGACTGAAAATACGCCGGCCCAGAGGGGAGACGTACTTTGGCAGAAGACGCCTTCAGAAAACGATTCGTTTAAAAGAGCTGAGAGGTCGACGGTGGGCTCCACTGCCGGGTTTGAAAATCCAAACGAGAGGAACAGAGCCCGACGGCGCCCGAGAGGTGCGGTGGTCGCCGGCGGCGATCCACGGCAAGGCAGGGGAATCGGGTAGTACCTCTGTGTTCAGGGAACCATTCCGCGTCTGAGGGAGGTGGAAGTGGTCGCCGGCGAGTACCGTGTCGACGGCGGCTCTTGCTCCGGCGGACGGCGGTTCGGACGAGGATGGAGTTCGCCGGAGAGGGCTGCAAGGTTTAAATTGACGAGGGGGTTAGACTTCTGGTAGCTAGAGGGGGTAGCTGACGGGGTTTGGGCACCAGAGACGGCCTCACCGGAGTGAATCGAGGTGGAGGCCGAGGCGGAACAGGGCGGCCGGAGTTGGGGAAGGAGACCTCCTCGGGGTTCTCCTGGTGGCCTGGTGGGGTGCTTGGGTGGTGCGGGGATGGTGTGTGCTCGAGGGCGAGCTCGGGGGCCCTTTTTATAGGCGGTCCGAGGCGGTGGCCGAGAACGGGGTTCTCCGGCGGGGTGATTACGGCGGCGTGGAGGTTGAACGGGAGGTTGCAGAGGTGGGGCGTCATCGCGGTCGTTCCCTGGTTCGGTTCGTGCGCTAACCGCGTTGGGATTTGGTGGCTTAGGTGGAGTTCGACGGAACGGGGCGGCGCGGGCCCGTCGGCGGCAGAGAGCGCGCTCTGTGCGCGCCGCGCCACGGCGACGGTGCCACATGCGTGCGCTGGCGAGAATATCGCCACGCGGAGCCACCAGGTGGTTTGGGCGGCGCCGAACGGCGTTGCGCCGCCGTTCGCTCTTTGTTGGCACACGGGATTCGCCGCCGAAGACACGCCGGCGCAGCGGCTAAGGTGCCACCGACGCTGAACGCGCATAAGCGCGCGTGTGAGGCTCCGGACAAGCAGGTTAGGCTATGAGCAACGTGCCAAGTGCATCTGTGACGCGTGGATCAAATCGTCAAATCAAGACCGAAGTTAATCAATTTTCTGAAAGTGTAAGGAAAACAGTGTAGGCAAGGTGTTCGACAGAATGATCCAGGCATGTAGGGATTTTTCCTTGAGCTGATTTTTGGTGGAGTGATTTCTCATTGCAACTATAGGCTGCCTGAATTTTTGTAGAATTTTTGGAGAAGTGTAGGTATGAATTTCACCAAATTTGGCAAATCTGGTCCAAACTTACAGTGAGTGAAATTTGAAATATTTGAGAAGGGGAAGAGTGGATTAAGATGGTTCTGGGTTGTGGGTACAAAGGACTATCCAGGGGAGTTGAGTTGAGGTTAAAAATCCAAAGCATTAGGGTACTTGCTTTGCAAATCTCTTAGGCTCAAAAGAAATAGGCAGAATATTTGGACAGAGAAAATAATTGAAATAAAATCCAAAAATAGATTTTATTGGTTGGGACAGTGTTTGGGCTGTTCAAATGTTTTGAGGGGAGTTTTACCATAAGGAGCTTGGCAAAACAAGGATGAATTAAAATCAAGTGAAAACCTAAAACCAAAAGGTTTCGTTTTTAAAAAAAAGTTAAAAGATTGACTTCAAATAAGACAAGGTCCCCCTTTTTTTTGAAAACAAAACCCACAAAAATTTTGGAGTGTCACAACACCTACCCCCTTAGGAAAAATCTCGTCCCGAGATTCCAGCTGATCCTTAAACAGGTGTGGGTGCTCTGTCCGAAGAAAATCCTCTCTTTCCCAAGTGGCTTCATCCTCGGTGTGATTGCTCCACTGAACTCTGAAAAACTTGATGGTTTTCTGTCTGGTTCTCCTTTCAGATTCTTCCAATATTTTCACTGGGTGTTCCCGATAGGTGAGGTCTGGTTGTATGTCGATGTCCTCATGGGATACTTGCTTCTCTGGGTTGCTCACGCATTTTCTTAATTGGGAGACGTGGAACACGTCGTGGATGTCGGACAATTCTTCGGGTAAGTCTAACTGGTAGGCTACCGTGCCTCTTCGTGCCACTATGCAGAATGGTCCAATGAATCTTGGTGCTAACTTCCCCTTAATCTTAAACCGTTGTAGTCCCCTCATAGGAGATACTCGTAGGTACACAAACTCACCGGGTTCAAAATTGACCTCACGATGTTTCCGATCATAATAGCTTTTCTGTCGGCTCTGAGCCGTCTTAAGTCGGTCCCTGATTAGCTTGACCTTTTCCTCGGCTTCCTTGAGCATGTCTGGGCCGAAGATACGGCTGTCTCCGGTCTCTGACCAATTTAGCGGGGTACGGCATCTTCGCCCGTACAAGGCTTCAAATGGTGCCATTTGCAGGCTGGTCTGGTAACTGTTGTTGTATGCAAACTCGGCATATGGTAGGCTTTCCTCCCTACTGGCTCCATAAGTGAGGACACATGCCCTTAGCATGACTTCCAAAATTTGATTTACGCGCTCAGTTTGCCCATCGGTCTGTGGATGGTATGCGGTGCTGAAAGCTTGTTGGGTCCCCAGGGCCTGTTGCAGGTGATCCCAAAACCTGGAGACGAATTGGGTGCCTCTGTCAGATATTATGGTCTTCGGAACTCCATGTAGATAGACAATACGGGAGAGATAAAGTCTGGCGAGCTTCTGTGTGGTGTGGGTTGTCTTTACGGGAATGAAGTGCGCTACTTTAGTCAATCTATCCGTGATGACCCATATGGCATCATGCCCATGTCGTGACCTCGGTAGCCCAACAATGAAATCCATTCCGATCTCGTCCCATTTCCACTCGGGTATCTTATTTGGTTGCAATAGTCCGGCCGGTTTCTGGTGCTCGGCCTTTATGCGCTGACATGAGTCACAACACGCAATAAACGTGGCTATGTCCCTCTTCATACCATGCCACCAAAATGATTCCTGAAGGTCTTTGTACATTTTTGTCCCTCCAGGGTGAATTGAATATGGGGCGGTGTGGCCTTCAGCCAAGATCTGCTGTTTAAGGTCATGAATATTTGGTACGCAAAGTCTATTCTCGTACCACAATATTCCTTGCTCATCGACAACGAATTCTGGGGCCTTGCCCAATTTCATCTTCCGTCTTATGCCTTCAATGCTGGGGTGACCACGCTGAGCCTCTTTAATTTTTTCTATCAGGGTAGGTTGTATCTCTAAGTTTGACACACTTCCTTCGGTGACCATCAATAGATTGAGCTTAGCAAATTCCTGCCGAAACTCAGGCCTCAAGTTTGTCACGCTGTCGTTGTTTGGACTGGGGTTCCGACTTAGTGCATCTGCTACAACATTTGCCTTGCCTGGGTGGTAGTGGATTCCAACATCATAATCCTTTACCAATTCCAACCAGCGTCGTGGCCGTAAATTGAGCTCTGGTTGGGTGAAAATATACTTGAGGCTCTTATGGTCCGTGTATATTTCACACCGATTTCCAAGTAAGAAATGTCTCCATTCCTTGAGTGCATGGATAACTGCTGCTAACTCAAGGTCATGAGTAGGATAATTTTCCTCATGCTTGCGGAGTTGTCTGGAAACATACGCGACAACCTTGCCTTCCTGCATTAATACGCACCCGAGGCCCTTTCGAGATGCGTCACAATATACCTCAAAACTCTTGTGTATGTCTGGCACAGTTAATACTGGTGCTGTCGTTAGTTTCTTCTTTAGTTCTTGGAAACTTTTCTCACAAGCTTCCGTCCATTCAAACTTCTTGTCCTTCTTGAGAAGTTGTGTCATTGGCTTTGCTATCGTGGAAAATCCTTCAATAAATCTTCGGTAGTAACCTGCCATTCCTAGAAAACTTCGTACGTCCGTTACGCTGGCTGGTGTTTTCCAGCCAAGTACGGCCGTGACTTTTTCTGGGTCTACGGCAATACCTTCTTGGGTTAATACATGGCCCAGAAAACCTACTTGCCTTAGCCAAAATTCACATTTGCTGAATTTGGCGTATAACTGATGCTTCCTGAGTTCTCCTAGCACGATTCGGAGATGTTCAGCATGCTCTTCGGGTGTCTTGGAGTATATCAGAATGTCGTCGATGAATACCACAACAAACTTGTCCATGTACTTCATAAATACTTTGTTCATGAGGTGAACAAAATATGCGGGGGCGTTCGTTAGCCCAAATGGCATCACTGTGAACTCATATAGTCCATATCTGGAGGTAAAGGCTGTCTTGGGAATATCTTCTGTCCGTACTTTTAATTGATGGTACCCTGACCTCAAGTCAATCTTTGAGAATACCTTGGCGTGAGCGAGCTGATCAAATAAATCATTTATTCGTGGCATTGGGTACTTGTTCTCGATTGTGACCATGTTAAGTGCTCGATAATCGATACACAATCTCAGTGTGCCATCCTTCTTTTTGGCGAATAATATTGGTGAACCCCAAGGTGAGGAGCTGGCTCGTATATACCCTTTGTCCAATAATTCCTTTATTTGTTTCTTCAATTCTACTAATTCGGATGGTGCCATTCTGTATGGTTTCTTGTATATGGGAGTAGTTCCTGGTGCTAGCTCAATGCTGAATTCTATTTCTCGGTCGGTGGCATTCTGGCAGTTCTTCAGAAATACGCCTAGAAATTCACATACCATCGAACCTTGCTTAATTCAGAAATATCCACCTTATTCAATCTCGGTTGCCGGGATATTCTCCTCTCTTTGGCCGAAACTTTTATTGTCTTCCCGTGGTGATGGGTGAGGATTACGGTCCTGTTGAAACAGTCAATAAAACCTTTGTTGGTGGTCAACCAATCCATCCCTAAGATGACGTCCAGCCCTTTATTTTCTAATACAATGAGGTTGGCGTGGAATTTCAATCCTTCAAACTCAATTGTCACACCTTGGCAAGAACTCGGGTGACTTGCTTAATCCTGTGGGACTTGACGATCATTGATTTTTCCAAGGAAGGATCGAAAATTATTTTGCAAAGCAAAACTTTTCGAAACGAACGAGTGAGAAGCTCCAGAATCAAACAAAACCATGGCAGGTATTGTGTTGACAGGAAACATACCGAGTACGATATCTGGGGCATTCCGTGCTTCCTCTCTGGTCACGTGGTTCAGGTGACCCTTCCTGTGATTATTGTTGGGGTTGAAATTGTTGCGCTTGGGTGCTGAATTATTGCCACCGTTGTTTGGCTTCGGGGTCGAGTTCCTTGGCTTGGGGCAATGTTTGGCATAGTGCCCTTCTTCCCCACAAGCGTAGCAGGTTGTGCCTGGGCGATATGCGAACCCTTTATCTCTGGCATGGAAATTCTGGACTGGTCGTGAGACATTTGTCGGGGTTTTGTGTGCATCACCTTTCTGAAAATCCGCCTTGCTTCGGGGATTGCGAGCATGATTTTTCTGGTCCCTTTTTCGCTTGCGGAAATCTTCCAGGCTGCGCCTTTCATTTTCCAAGGTAATGGCCTTATCCACTAGTGTCTTGAAATCTGGAAAAGTGTGTACGACCAGTTGGCATTTAAGCGCAGGCGCCAGGCCGTCCAAGAATTTCTCCATCTTCTTACTTTCAGTCATACGCTCCTCATTGGCGTAGCGAGATAACAGTGTAAATTGTCCGTTGTATTCTGACACTGTCATGGTCCTTTGCTTGAGATCATCGAATTCTCTCTTCTTGATTTTCATAAGGCTTTTAGGAATATGCGCCCCACGAAAACCTTCCTTAAAATCGTCCCAAGTTATATTATTCTCGTTGGGGTGCATGTGGAGGAAATTCTCCCACCATGATGCAGCTGCTCCTGTCAGATAGTGGGGTGCATACAGCACTTTTTCCTGGTCTGAACACTTAGCAATAATTAATCTTCTCTCCATGTCTCGAAGCCAGTCTTCGGCCTCAAGAGGTTTGTCAGTATGAGAAAATGTTTGGGGACGCGCCTTCTATAGCTCAGACAACTTGGATTGCTGCTGAAATTGTCCGGGGCGATTCCCCATAGTGATGACATGATTCATTAATTCCTGATGCTGTTGCTGACTCTGCTCATAAAGGCGGCACATTTGTGAAAGTGCCGATTCACTGCCCTGTTGGCTCGACTGTCCCTGTGTGAAATTGTTGCTGTGTTGTGCATCATAATTTTCCTCTGGCGGAGCTGGCATGGAGCGCGTCCAGGGACGAGACATTTTTCACTCTGGGGATACATTTTGCAAAACTCATAAGAAAGGAAACTGAGTCGCAAAAATAAATGCACAAGGACAAACAAAACCAAAAAGGACACTCCGGGATATTTTTTTGAAATAAAACATCATTTGCGCACGGAGAAGGACTGCTCATACATATCTTACATGCAGGTGGTAATTATACAATACATCACTCAGGATATGCGTACATAATCCTGACATGTTATTTAGGCTAGTGCACTTCTCCAGCCCCTACATGATGCGCAAACAGGCTACTGCTCACAACCTATGTACATATCATACAGGTCGGTACATCGCATGGCGATTAAGCGCACTTAGTCGGAGGAAATGTTGAGGACCTCCTTTGCCCTGCCAAGGGTGAGATGCAGTGAGGGCGGGGACTCGACTTCCTCCTCGCTAATAGGCTCCAGACGGGTAGTGCTGCGCTGGGTAGATGGAACGGGTGCCCTATATGGAGCAACACGTACAGGTGTGGGCGCAGTGGGTGGCGCTGAGCGAACTGGAGTGGGTGCAATGGCTTGGTTGAACTCCTCGGTGGAAGGCAGGCGACGAGGGATGGCGCGAGTGGTCGGTGCATAAGATGCTGATGACGAGACGAACGTCAGTGGCGGTGCGGTGTGCAGAAGCTCCCTCCTGTTGGCGACACAGCCATGGACTGAGTCCATGCGGGCAGCCACGAGGTCGTCCACCAGGTTGTCGAAGGCTGCCTCCAGAGCTCGGAGATACCCGACGAGCATCTCAAAAGCCTCATCTCGCTCTCCTCTGGGGCAAGAGTATGAGTAGTGACATGCGTATGGCACGTGGCATGGAAGGTAGCGGTAACGACGAGTCTTCATCGATGGAAGGTCTTCCCTGAGACGAGCTATCGCCTCACGGGCTACCATCTGCATAGCATGCCTCTCCGTAGGCATGGCTCTCCCCAAGTACCGGAAGCGACGTAGCTCAAGACGCCCTCCCTTGAATTGCACCGCAGCCTGGTGCATGGTCAGACCGTCGTTGACCTTGTGCTGACAGAGTGAGAAGACGGGGCGCACGGATGGCCCCATCGCCACCTGAACGATGAAGGTGAGAAGCTTGACGAACCCATCGGGCTCGTTGGCGAACACCTGAGACTCGCAGTTGTTGTCGGCCATCTACAAAAGTAGGCAAAAATTCTGAGTGGTCAGATCATAAATTTATGCTGACTGTCAGAAAATGACTACATTTGCAAAAATAATAAATATCTCTGTTTTTTGCTAATATCTGGTTAGCGATCGCACCTAGTGGCTTCCTACAGTCAGCCTGGCTCTGGTACCAAGCTTGTCACGACCCGTTTTTCAATAAAAATATTTATTGAAAGACCGATCTTCTCATGCCCAGTGTGAGGAAAATCCTCCTCACTGGTAGACAAAACTTTGGTACAATAAGCCGATAGTATTAATATATTACAGGGGTTGAGCTGAAGTCGCCAACAATTATTACAAGCACGCCAATAATTATACATATGGCGGATATGGCACAATGGTGGGGGTGGCAATACTACTGACTCGAGATAATAGTGGTTGGGTGGAGTAACACAGTGGAGTGGGTAGCAATACTACTACACTGGTGGCTCATCGAGCGTCGAGGTGAGGCTCGATGAATTTTATTTAGGTAGCAGAAGCGGTTATAAACAGTGACCAAAACCAGGGTCGCACGTGACTGACTGGGACTCTCTAAGCGTCGGACTCGCTATCGAACTCCTCATCCATGAGATCGCCTTCGTCGGCATCTGGCCAAATCAACAAGCCAGGTGAGTACTTTGAATGTACTCGCAAGACAGTTCGGACAAGAGATATAACAAATGCATGCATGAATGCGTCATGAGTATTTTAACAAGGGCACATTTAATTCATAAAGACAAGTCAGGTAAAATGGGAGTCGGCGGTAGTCCGCTCGAAAACCCAAAGTAATAAACGTAAACCCAATCGAGTGTCTGAAACGACGCCTCGAAAGGAAGATAGATAAATAAAACATGCCGCAGTCGGACGTCTGAGCGACATCACATAAAGGGCTTATAACAAAATAAATAATAACATTGCCGCAGTCGGACGTCTGAGCGACGTCACATAAAGGGCTTATAACAAAATAATAACATTGCCGCAGTCGGACGTCTGAGCGACATCACATAAAGGGCTTATAACAAAATAAATAATAACATTGTCGCAGTCGGACGTCTGAGCGACGTCACATAAAGGGCTTATAACAAAATAAATAATAACAATGCCGCAGTCGGACGTCTGAGCGACATCACATAAAGGGCTTATAACAAAATAAATAATAACAATGCCGCAGTCGGACGTCTGAGCGACGTCACATAAAGGGCTTATAACAAAATGAATAATAACAATGCCGCAGTCGGACGTCTGACGACGTCACATAAAGGGCTTATAATTCATTGTCATAACGTGTGAGGGTTAATGTACACAGAAAAATATTCCACACAGGATGGTTAACGGTTAGTCCTTCACAAGGCACAACTTTAACCAAACTTCACACTCCTTTAGCTTACCGGGGTTCTTGCCATCAAGACTGACAATTGACAAGATAAAGAAGACCCGAAACAGGGTCATGGATAGGATGTTGAAATGGGGAGTTGACTCTGCAGAGTTTGTACTAAAATGACCACAGCCAACGGATTTCCGTAGTCACGAGGGACTAGTTCCGTTTATGGTATTTCGGAAGAAACACAACTTAACCAGTACACACCCATCCCACTTCACGTTGCCAGGAATCACCCTTGACAGCGTTCAAGAAAAACTTTGAGACGGGGAGATCACACACTCGAATGGCATGGGATCAAATTTATATACGCGCGCTCTAAGGGGTGCCCCCCTCTCGGTCCCAACCGGAAACACCCATGCCCCCTGACCGGATGAAAGGCTTTAATCCAGGGCCATGGAACCTTCATCCCGGCCTCTCCATTTGGTGTGTACCGGGAAGTGGTTTACATCTTACTAAACCTTATCCCTTGCGGGAAACATGTGGCGATCTGGAAAAGGAAACGAACGGGAGTTGATACCGGGGTCAACAAACATACTGGCATAAGACTGGCATGCTACAACACTACCATCTTAGCCTTCTTCATGCCACCACGTGGCCATGCAACCTCATTTCCATGAACTCATGGATTTTCCTTAACTCACTTGTCTCAACTTTTCATGAAACAAAATTCATCGGGATGCTTATCAACATGTCATGAAGCTATTTAATGCAAACATGCCAAGACACTCATCATATCAAAAGTTCAAACATGCTTGCCTGGCTCGGAGTAGTCGGGGCCTAGTTCGGCGAAGTTCGCGTCTCCTTCACCACCTCCGGTATCTACGGTACACAAAAATACACGCGCTATCATAAATACCGTGGGGTACAGAAAGTTGATCCAAACATTTTCCAAATAAATATGATAAAAAACTAGACAGAAATTTGAAGAGAACAGAAAAAGAATCACTCAAAAATTCCCTTCTGTTAAAAAGCTATAAGGGTTTTAGCCCAAGGACCCATCTGTGATGAAACAGAAAGTTTCCAGGGGCTCGTTTATAAAAACAGAAACGGCCCGACTGAAAATACGCCGGCCCAGAGGGGAGACGTACTTTGGCAGAAGACGCCTTCAGAAAACGATTCGTTTAAAAGAGCTGAGAGGCTGACGGGTGGGCTCCACCTGTCGGGTTTGAAAATCCAAACGAGAGGAACAGAGCCCGACGGCGCCCGAGAGGTGCGGTGGTCGCCGGCGGCGATCCACGGCAAGGCAGGGGAATCGGGTAGTACCTCTATGTTCAGGGAACCTTTCCGCGTCTGAGGGAGGTGGAAGTGGTCGCCGGCGAGTACCGTGTCGACGGCGGCTCTTGCTCCGGCGGACGGCGGTTCGGACGAGGATGGAGTTCGCCGGAGAGGGCTGCAAGGTTTAAATTGACGAGGGGTTAGACTTCGGTAGCTAGAGGGGTAGCCGACGGGTTTGGGCACGGAGACGGCCTCACCGGAGTGAATCGAGGTGGAGGCCGAGGCGGAACGGGCGGCCGGAGTTGGGAAGGAGACCTCCTCGAGGTCCTCCTAGTGGCCTGGTGGGGTGCTTGTGTGGTGCGGGGATGGTGTGTGCTCGAGGGCGAGCTCGGGGGCCCTTTTTATAGGCGGTCCGAGGCGGTGGCCGAGAACGGGATTCTCCGGCGGGGTGATTACGGTGGCGTGGAGGTTGAACGGGAGGTTGCAGAGGTGGGGCGTCATCGCGGTCGTTCCCTGGTTCGGTTCGTGCGCTAACCGCGTTGGGATTTGGTGGCTTAGGTGGAGTTCGACGGAACGGGGCGGCGCGGGCCCGTCGGCGGCAGAGAGCGCGCTCTGTGCGCGCCGCGCCACGGCGACGGTGCCACATGCGTGCGCTGGCGAGAATATCGCCACGCGGAGCCACCAGGTGGTTTGGGCGGCGCCGAACGGCGTTGCGCCGCCGTTCTGCTTGCTGTTGGCCGCTACGGGGATTCGGCCGCCGCAAGACACGCCGGCGCAGGCGGGCCAAGGTGCCACCGACGCCAGGAACGCGCCAAGCGCGCGTGTGAGGCTCCGGACAAGCAGGTTAGGCCGTGAGCAACGTGCCAAGTGCACTGTGACCGCGTGGATCAAATCGCCGAAATCAAGACCGGTTAAGCGAATTTTACGAAAGTGTAAGGAAAATAGTGCAGGCAAGGTGTTCGATAGAATGATCCAGGCATGTAGGGATTTTTCCTTGAGCTGATTTTTGGTGGAGTGATCTCTCATTGCAACTATAGGCTGCCTGAATTTTTGTAGAATTTTTGGAGAAGTGTAGGTATGAATTTCACCAAATTTGGCAAATCTGGTCCAAACTTACAGTGAGTGAAATTTGAAATATTTGAGAAGGGGAAGGGTGGATTAAGATGGTTCTGGGTTGTGGGTACAAAGGACTATCCAGGGGAGTTGAGAGGTTAAAAATCCAAAGCATTAGGGTACTTGCTTTGCAAATCTCTTAGGCTCAAAAGAAATAGGCAGAATATTTGGACAGAGAAAATAATTGAAATAAAATCCAAAAATAGATTTTATTGGTTGGGACAGAGTGTTTGGGCTGTTCAAATGTTTTGAGGGGAGTTTTACCATAAGGAGCTTGGCAAAACAAGGATGAATTAAAATCAAGTGAAAACCAAAAACCAAAAGGTTTCCTTTTTTAAAAAAAGTTAAAAGATTGACTTCAAATAAGACAAGGTCCCCCTTTTTTTTGAAAACAAAACCCACAAAAATTTTGGAGTGTCACACACAACTTCCAGAACAGTACTTTTAGATTGAAAACTCCTCAGTCAGATGCCACTTCAAATACAATTGTATTATAACAATTTGCCATTCACAGCGTTGAAGAACTTCGTATGGCCCATACCACTCCCAACGGGCAGCGCACACCGTTCCAGGATATAACCAACACCAACTCCTTGGGTACTTAACCCAATCACTCGATTTCTTATTTATTTTGCTCAGCTGCTGAACTGTGTCATGACTTGCAGACCGTAAAGAGATAAAAAGGCAGAGGGAAAGAGAGCGGTATGCACAAAATAGGGATGAGATAAATAAGAGACGGCATGAAGCCTACAAACAAAAAAAATGTTGCAGCAGACGTCAATGGCCTGGGCAATGGAACACACACACATTCGGCTGTATCACAAGGTAATGATTGTCGACTTTGGTGATGTATAGCCCAATGGTACTGCCATATAATGATCTACTCTTTGTCTATTCAGACCATAATGGGCTGGACATACGGGGGGAAAGGGGGCAGTATGCACACGATACAGAGGAACTATTAAAGGGACAACCCAAATCCAGCGAGCATAATAAGCATAATGCTACCGGACAAACGGCAGTCACACAACTGCAGATCCTAACATGTTCAGGAGAGCCTAGACCAAATTCAATGCAGCTCAACGATAATATTTATGACGAAAATGAGACCGACTGGTTGCACAGAAATGATGCGTACCAGATGCAGCGACATTCACGACGATTGCCATTCACCCAAATGTCAGGGGAGGAGAATCCCCAACTCAGTACAATCGTGAACCTACGTAGCCCAGAGGAGTCAGGACAAAACAAAGGTTAGTCCATTGAAATATTTATGCTACGGCTACAATAATGTCATCATTCAGGTACAAAGTCTTCTATTTATGTAGGCAAACAACCTGTAACGATCCAGCCAACTTACAATAGTCCAGTAATGGAAACGATCCCTGATGCGGGTCCTGGCACTCATAATCTAATTGGTATATTTTTACTAACACCTGGTTCATAACTTCAATTCATCTCTGATTCTTACTCATAATACTGATGATACATATAATATCATTTTAACTCACAATGTTATCAGGCAACAACCACGGCGAAGATCCATATGGAATACTGGAGCCTGATGCCCACACGATTAATATTGATGGTACACATAATATCGTTTTAAGTCTCCTCTCACCCGGTTACCTTTGTTTCGTGTCCTGACCGTTATTTGAAACACCTTTTGCATTATCGACGGCGTTGGCGGCTAGACTGCTTGGCAGGCAACAACCTTGGAGATGATGACCCTGATGAGGAAGCTAGGATGTTCGCCCAACCAGGTCTATTGTTGCTATCATGATGTACCAACACAATATATAGTACAACAAAATGGTTTGTGCAACAAATTTACTTAATGCAAATGTCTACACTTTTCCAGATGTTGAATTTCAATCGTACCTTGTGGATCGGAATCATGGTGATGGAACTCGCACTAATGACACTCATGACAAAGTATACATGAACCTGCCCAAAAAGCACCATGTCCTTCGAAAAGTTAGCGACTGCTGCCACTGTGGAGCATTGCGGTTTCAATACGAGGGGCCTGCAGTTTGTTGCAGAAAGGGCAAGGTGGGTGTGTTTACTCCGGAAGTTTCTGACGAGCTGAAACGATTGTTTACAAGTCAATCGGATGAGGATGCTAAATATTTCAGAGAGAATATACGTTATTTCAACTCTCACTTCTCATTCACAACTCTTGGTGTCAACCTTGATCGACAAGTGAGCACTGCCGCGGGAACCGGCGTCTACACTTTTCGTGCGTGTGGCCAGTTGTACCACGCTCTTGATGATCTGATGTCCGGTGAATATGGCCCTCGGCATCTGCAGCTATATATTTACGATACAGATGAAAACTTGATTCACAGGGTTAAGAGGTCTCCAGATCTTAGGCTAGATCTCATACAGAAGATTCTGACAATACTACAACATAACCCTTATGCTCAAGCTTTTAGAAGCATTGGTGCTGTTCCGAATCTGGATGAATATAGGATCTCACTGAACACAGATATCAACCTTGATCAGCGAAGGTACAATGCGCCAACTACTTCGCAAGTAGCAGCAATATGGGTTGAAGGAAGTGACCCTCAAAATAGCTTTGATAGGAGTGTTGTCGTGTACGGCAAAGGAGATCGTCCCGTGTATATAAGAGCATACTATGGCTGCTACAACCCTTTGTCATATCCACTATTCTTCCCACGTGGGGAGATCGGTTGGAATCGTTGGATGCCATATATTGGGCTCCCCGATGCCACAACCCATGATTCTGCACCACAAAGGAACCAAGCCACTGATTTTCATTCAGGTATGGTGTTCATAGCAGATTTATATACATATTGGTCAAATTAAAACTTAGACAGTCATCCACCTTTCAGACAACAACGTGATGGGAGAACAAGTTGGTCATACCACACAGCTTGAAGATCAGGCCACTGATTTACCTGCAGGTATTGCACGTACTTGTTGTTTTTTATATTCTTGTGATTCTATCTATCATACTAACTTTGAGACAACAACATGATGGGATAACAACTTTTTTTGTTAATAAATTTTTAGATGAGAACGATGATAACCTGGAGGAGTTTGGAGACAATGAGATTAATGCCACAAAATCCAGGAAATTTGTAAGCGCGAGGGAGTACTATTGCTTCAAGCTACAGGTCCGAAAAAAGCTTTTTAACATCATCTTATTCGGGGGGCGCCTGTTCCAACAGTGGGCTGTTGACATGTACATCAAGATTGAGACAATGAGGCTTGACTGGTACTCATGGCCAGAAAATCAAAAGGTTATACGCGCTGACCTATACCAGGTAACATGCTTCTGTTAATACCAATAAATCACATTATACATGCTGCACTCTTTCCTTCAACCTTGTACACTACTTAGCGTCAAATATTGATTCATTATAGGGTCTTGTTGACACCGTCTATGCCGGCGAGTCACGTGGTGATCGGATTGGCAAGAGAATAGTGCTTCCACGTACATTTCCTGGTGGTGACCGTGACATGCAGCGCAGGTTTCTAGATGCGATGGCAATAGTACAACGATGGGGTAAACCGGATTATTTTATCACCATGACATGCAATCCCTACTGGGAGGAGATAACTAAGGAATTATTGCCTGGACAACTGTCGCAAGACCGTCCAGACCTTGTGGCAAGAGTATACAGAGCTAAACAGCGAAGTATGATGGACCTACTAATTAAGGGTAAGCATTTCGGAGAAGTTGCTGCTTATGTACATGTCACCGAGTTTCAGAAGCGAGGTCTCCCTCATGAGCATATACTTTTAATCATGAAAGCCAAAAGCAAGTTAAGGACCCCAGATGACTATGACCGGGTCATATCTGCAGAGATACCGGACAAGAAGAAATATCCTGTTCTCCATGATCTGGTAGTCAAACACATGTTGCACGGACCATGTGGTGCGCTGAAGAAGAGTTGCCCTTGCATGATAGATGGACAGTGTCGGTTTCATTACCCACGAGATTTCTGTGATGCCACATTACAAGGGAAAGATTCATATCCGATCTACAAACGAAGGGACGATGGGGTTCGAGTTAGGATCAGAGGAGCAGATTTGGACAACAGATGGGTGGTCCCTTACAACCCCTTCCTGCTAATGACATACAACTGTCACATTAATGTCGAAGCATGCTCGAGCATCAAGGCAGTCAAGTACTTATTCAAGTACATCTACAAAGGGCATGATAAGGCATCGTTTGCATTCGAGCAAGATATTATCAACGATGGGGGAATCATCAACGAAATCCGACAATATAGGGATGCACGCTATATATCGCCTCCGGAAGCTATTTACAGGATATTCGGCTTTAAAATGTTTGGTGTCAGTCCATCTGTGTTGTAGCTCCAACTTCATCTGCCAAACATGCATACAGTTGCATTTAGGGCTTATGAAAATCTGGAAGATGTTGTCGCTCGGCCATCTTCTTCCAAATCCATGCTTACCGAGTACTTTGAGATGAACCAAAAGTATCTAGAGGCACGGAAATGGCTGTACAGAGAGATCCCAGAACATTATAGGTGGATTACCGGTAATAAGAAGTGGCAACTGAGAAAAAATAATAGACCACAGATAGGAAGACTGGTGTATGCACACCCTGCTGAAGGAGAGAGGTACTACTTGCGGGTGCTCCTCAGCCATGTCCGAGGTGCGACTTCATTTGATGATTTAAAAACAGTGAATGGCAATCCATGCAGTTCCTTCAGAGAGGCATGTGAGCACTTAGGACTCATTGAGCATGACAGGACACTTGATGATTGCATGACAGAGGCAGCAACATTTCAGATGCCTTCTGCTCTTAGACGGTTGTTTGCAACTATTCTGGTATTCTGTGAGGCAACAGAAATTCGTCAGTTGTGGGACAAACACCTAGCATCGATGTCTAAAGATTACCGCCGTACTCAATCGAATGAGGCAGCACTTGAGCAGATGGTCCTTAGGGATATCAGGGATCTGATGCAATCCATGGGAAAGGATATTAAAATGTATGGGCTTCCGGATCTGGTTGACACGGATGGTTCTTATGACGCAGAGTATAGGGAGGTAACAGAGGAGAGGCAAGTCAAAGCAGATCAAGAACATCTAGATCTATTCAACTGCCTGAACAATGAGCAACTGGCTGGTTTCAATGACATAATGGATCATGTGACAAACCAAAAAAGCCAGATATTCTTTGTTGATGGTCCTGGAGGCACTGGGAAGACATACTTGTACAAGGCATTGCTTGCGAGGGTCCGTTCGATGGGCCTAATAGCGATCGCAACTGCTACATCAGGTATTGCAGCGTCGATAATGCCTGGAGGCCGAACTGCACACTCCAGGTTCAAAATTCCAATCAAGCTCACTGACAACAGCATGTGTAGTTTCACAAAGCAGAGTGGTACGGCAGAGTTGCTTAAACAGGCATCCTTGATAATTTGGGATGAAGTTGCAATGACAAAGCGTCAAGCAGTTGAGACGCTAGACAGTCGCTACAGGATATAATGGAATGTCCTCTACCGTTTGGAGGAAAGGTTGTCGTCTTTGGTGGGGATTTCAGGCAGGTCCTCCCCGTTGTGACCCGAGGGACAAGAGCACAGATTACGGATGCTACACTTTTGAGATCCTATTTGTGGGAGAAGATCCGCAAGATACGCCTCACGCGTAATATGCGAGCACAAGCGGACCCTTGGTTCTCCGAATACCTCCTTAGGATAGGCGATGGAATGGAAGAAACAATTGGCGACGACTATGTGCGTCTCCCTGAAGACATTGTGATTGCTTATACCGAGGACGAAGAACCTATTAACAAGCTAATCGAAGATGTCTTCCCATCCCTGCACACCAATGCTATGTCGAGAGAGTATATGAGCACACGTGCAATCCTCTCGACCAAAAACGAGCATGTGGATGACCTGAATGACAAGATGATCTCCAGGTTTCCGGGCGAAGAAAAGGTGTACCACAGCTTTGACTCTATCGAGGATGACTTCCAGAATAATTACACGATTGATTTGCTGAACTCGCTCACACCAAACGGGTTGCCCCCGCATGTGTTGAGAGTAAAAATGAACTGCCCGGTCATTTTGCTACGGAACCTCGACCCTCATAATGGGCTATGTAATGGAACATGACTTATGATCAGAGCTTTCCAGGATAATGCAATCGATGCAGAGATTGTTGGTGGTCAGCATGCTGGAAAGAGGGTGTTCATACCTAGGATCCCTATGTCACCCTCGGAGGACACCTCACTTCCCTTCAAGCTGAAGAGAAAACAGTTCCCCATCCGCCTGAGTTTTGCGATGACCATTAACAAGGCACAGGGTCAAACCATCCCAAACGTTGGCATTTACCTTCCAGAGCCTGTATTCTCACATGGCCAGCTATATGTTGCATTGTCAAGAGGTGTGTCAAGAGAGACAACGCGGATTTTAGCCAAGCCTAACATGGAGGTTGATAAATCTGGGAGAAGCACCAAAAACATTGTGTACAGAGATGTTTTAGAGGGGTGAGGTTCGTGCGATCGTTCGTGTTTTCTCTGTACCTTTTGCTTTTCTATAACTAATTCTGGACCTAGCACTTATCTTTTTTTTACTTGCAGGTTTTTATCAGATCGCACTATATAATAATCATGAAAGAAGAAGGATGTCGATGTGACCTTCGACTCTGCATATCTGTGTCGTTTATTTGTGTCATTTATTTATAATCATGAAAAAAGAAGGATGTCGTTGTGACCTTCGACTCTGCATATGAGGGTGGTTTATTTCTGTGATTTATTTATTTGTAAATAAAAAAGCACAGCAGCACACCTGAAGTACTGTAACTTTATGATGGTTGGATTTACTAGCACTTATCTTTTTTTTTACTTCTAGGTTTTTATTAGACCGCACTATATAATAATCATGCCAAAAGAAGGATGTCGATTTGACCTTCGACTCTGCATATCTGTGTCGTTTATTTGTGTGGTTTATTTATTTGTAAATAAAAAGCACACCAGCACACCTGAAATATTATAACTTGATGATGGCTGGATTTACTAGCACTTGTCGTTTGAGTATTACTTCCAGGTTTTTATCAGATCGTACTATATAATAATCATGAAAGAAGAACGATGTCGATGTAATCTTCGACTCTGCATATCTGTGTCGTTTATTTATTTGTAAATAAAAAGCACACTAGCACACCTGAAATATTTTAACTTTATGATGGCTGGATTTACTAGCGTCTATCTTCTCAATGCAAATTTTCCGTCTACTCATGACCGGGAATAATGACAAAACAAAATTACGAAACTCACCTTGATGGTTACACATCAATGCCAAGAGTTTTCAGCTGTAGTACAATAATGTAATAACATCCGTCAATCTCAGGAATATTGGATTCTGCCGGGTTAGCAAACTCATAAGTAAAAGCACTTCGCTGGCCCCTCCTATCCAGCACGACAGATAGTACAATAAACTGGCAAGAGAAAGGACACAGGAATTATATTTCTTTACATAAAGTTTTAAGCTTTCTCTGTACAAAATCGTAAAGGAAATAACACACAAAATCGAAGAAACGTTCCAATGAGCTTAACTCGATATTCCTGTATAAAATGTATTACGAAAATAACTCAATTAATTTATCCAGATTGGGTATAAATAAAAGCAAAAACAATGTGGGGCCTGAGATAAAACAAAGGAAAGCATGGGGCCAGAGATAAATCAAAGGAAAGTGTGGGGCCTGACATAGCAATCACGATTCACTTTCCTCCTCACGCTATGGAAGTCCTTCCCGTGACTTCCGCCTTGTATATTGCCTATACCTAATGAACTCTCAATCAGGAACCCAAAGAAGCACCGTAGGGTTTCCCTTCAACCTCCCCTGAACCGCTGCCGCATCCTCACACTGTTCCACCGCAAAGGTCTCCTCCGCCGCGAAGGCCTCCACCTTGCCGCACACATCTGTCGGTGGTGACCTACCATCGTCGTCCATGTCTGCGCCACAATCCCCGGTGGCCTGTACGGATCAATCTACAATAATCATGGTAATGGTATCTCTCTGCAATTTCATCCTATTCATGCTTTCGCATCTGCGAAACAACAAACTCACCAGAGGGGATCCAACTAAGTAAAACAACATGATCTGTGTGACCCTACAAAATTACCAACATGCTCTGTGCGACTTAGGAAATTCTTATTATTACAACATCCAGATGATTAGTCACGCAAGTGAATATGAAAAGGTTGACTGCATAATTGAACAAAGAAATAGATCATTATAATTTAGGTGAAAACAATATTCTTGTAGCACTATATTAAGTAAACGTGTACACATATCTGCATCCAGTTGTGATGTACAAAACATAGGCTCTAATGGTAAGAGCAGATCAGAAACTGTGGTTTCCACACACAAATAAGAGTGCTTATTTACCACATGAGCTCTGCCATCAATTGATTCACCGATTCAGCCCAAGTAACCATTGAACATAAAACAGAATTTTGCCAGAACACAATTAAACTTGCCTGACCATGAGGTGCCACTCATATCGGGACTACACTAACCCTCTGAATATGACACAACTTCAGTTCGGTAAACAATGCCATTGTGTAATCAAAACATCCGCAGATCCATAGAATTTGTAGGTGCGTGATATATATATATGTATTTAACAGAATATCATACCACCAGCAGCATACGACTTATATATGCTTGGGTTTTCAGGAACTCATCGACAAGGGAGCCAAGGACGATCATACACAAAATATTCAGATAGAAGGCATGATAATCAAAGATGAGGATATGAACACCGAGTCAACAAAGGCAATAGAAGAACAAACCATCAAGGATGATACAGAAAATATGGAGATTGATGAGGTGATACTCTAAGTCGACAAAGACGGTTTTTATTTTCACATGTCATTATTACTTTTATTCTGGTGGGACAAAACAATATGTAATTTGTAGTATAATAATATCATGCCTACAATTCTTTACTGACCTTAATAATATTTTCTGCTTTATAAGTACTGGATAATATTGTATAATTGTGTGTTTCAGATAGTAACCGAGGAAGAATCAAATGGAATAGACAACAAAGATGGAGAAGAGAAAGAAAATAGCACACAAGCTACTGATTGCGAAGTGACAAAGGCATGCTTTCTTTTCGACTATCCCAAATAGTTCTAATTCTAATTATTTTATATCCTCCATACAAATTATTCTTTGTAATGTTCCTCTCAGGAATTAACCTTCAAGGAAACAAGTGAACAAATGCAGCCAACTCAAGACGATGAATTAGCACAAAGATTCAACACCGAAGGGGGAGAAACTATAGGGGACAAGCTGGCAGAATCAAATGGAATAGCCGACAAAGATGAAGTGCAGAAAAAAAAGAGCTCGCGGTTCACTGAATCCAAGGTGACACAGGCATATACATTTTTTCAAATATGTCCCAAATAGTTCTAATTCTAACTATATTATATCTTGTAATGTTTCTCTTAGGAATTAACCTTCAATGAAACAAGTGAACAAATGCAGCCAGCTCAGGTTGAGGAATTAGCACAAACATTCGGTACCGAAGGGCCAGAAACTATAGGGGAGACGATGCCAGAATCGCATGGAATAGCTAACAAAGAAGAAGTGGAGAAAAATGATAGCATGCAGTCCACTGATTCCGAAGTCTCCGAAGTGACAGATGCATCAGATGATGAAGAATTAGCACACACATCACGCACGAAAGGGGCACAAACAGGGAAGCATATCCATATCCGAATGCATAACAAACCTAAGAAGGCACAAGACTACGTGGTGGCTCCAGAAGGCATGAACAAATCCTTCTATGCCCTGCTTTTGCTTCACTAATTTTCTTCATTATTAATAATTCTTCTTGCTTACATCATGATAGATTACGCCTGCACCGGCGATGATTGGTCGGTTATTGAAAATATCATGTCTGAACCAAGCGATAAAAGACATTTAGTGAGCATCAACGACTCATTTCTAAAAAAAACAGTTACTATGTCTTTTAACCGCCGAAGAATTTGTTGGCGACGAAGTAAGTATATGTAGCTTTATGACAAGACGATGCTATTTTAACATATGTTCCTATATCTCTTATAACCAAGGTGTGCACTTGATATTGTAGATCATAGACTCATACATACATTGCATAAGTGCTAAAGAGCATCTAGAGATGAGGTCAGGTGGAAGTGTTTTCTTAGAGAATGCATGCATCTCTAAGATGATAAAGGAATTTAGCTCTATACGTGATGACGTACCAAGATGGGTATTAAAGAGAGCTACGACTTATTTAGAACATGATATGGTGAGTCTCCGTTCCGTACATATTACTATGATGAATTCAATCGAGGACAGATGTTTGTATAGATGAGACCTAAACTAACAAAAATCTCTTTTTTCAGATATTTATTCCAGTAAACATTGAACACTTTCATTGGTACCTAGCAGTTATAAACACTAGGGTGAAACGTATCCAGGTGCTCGACTAGCTAGGCCCAGGAATGCCCCGCAAAGACCTTAACGCTATGGTTAGTTATTAGTCCCATTGCACCATCTTTTGATAAGACAATTTCTGTCATTCTTTGCTTCTGATGCTAATACTTGGTCATTTATTCATGTAATAGCTGGAAGGACTGAAAAATATGTTCCAATATGCATCGCTTCAAATGGAACTAAAATTGGATAAGTGGAAAGACATAAACATCACAGCATGGCCAAGGGACGTGTTTCTTAAGATCAAACTGCACACAGATGGGTATACCTCTTTCGATTGAAACTTGTTGATCCCATCCCCTTTAGGCAGCTCCTTGTTCTCCTTCAGGATATCTAGGGAACGAACATTGCACACAGTCATATTTAAGTTGTTTTATACAAATATCTATAAATTTGATAAAAAATGATTGACCATATTTAAGGTTTATATTTGTAATCATGCAGGTCATCTTGTGGTCTGTGGATGGTAAATTTTATGGAGTACTTCACAGGAGATATTTTGTCTGATATTCCTACACAGGTATTTTTTTACTGTGTATCATTATATTTATTCTATGTTGTATCACTATTTAACTCTTATTACTGTTTTAATAGGAACATATGACAGATTTTAGAACAAAACTAGCTGTCATTTTAGTGGACTCAGAATTCAATGATGATAATATAAGAAATCGAGACATGGAAGAGGACGAAAACAACACAGATCCCACGGAATGTATGATTCTGGATAGACCCCCCGAGAATTTCAAAACATCAAATACATCAACAAAAGTTGAGCTCATCTCGCGGTCATTTATTCTTTCACCGTCTGTCAGCCCAACAAACGATGATTTAATAGATGAAATTTGCTTGTTCATCGGTATGGTTGATGATGTTGCACTACTAGAGTAAGCCATATTTTTTGTTTCATTTTGTATTCCAAAAAATTACTTTGATGTCATTATAATTTACAGAATTTTGATTTTACAGGAGCGAATGGGTGAAAAGCTCTGATCCGTATCCTATTAGCTTAAAATTGAGACAAATTAAAAACATCTTAAGTAATGATGAATACATGGATATTCATTGCTTTAATATGGCTGTGCGAATACTAGCGCGCCACGAAGTCCAGCTTCTCAGAGACATTCCATCTCACTATATGGATCTGAACTTTTGTGTAAGTTACTATAATCATGTACTACATTTTTTTCTCATTGCACTAATATTTTCTCATTCTTACTTTAGTCCATGTTCCACTATGCACAAGACTCAAGTATCCGTGAACATATGGAAATTGCTACACTTAAACGGTTGTTTCATAGCTGGCCTGATAGTAATGATTATCATATCTCTCAATGTGATACGGTAAGATTTTTTTCATTTGTAACAGTGCTTTACTTGGTCTTAATTAATATTCTATGCATTTCTAAACTATTTCATCATTGCAGATTTTACTTCCTTGGTATATGTTTGGGTTATTTCTATTATTTGTCTTGGATCAAAATAGAAAAGTTGTCTCAATTTTCGTCCGATACCAATACCTACTTTTGGGAAAAATGTACTTAAAACCGTGGCCGACAATCTAAACCTTGCGCTTGAAGTTGCAAACCCTGCATTCAAGGATGATATCTCTAAATGGGAATGCATTGTTCCTGTTGCTCCAACAAACTCTACCTGGTATGAATCTTTCAAACGCATTACAATATTAATTGGTTCATTTAACGCACATTATGTGTTTATTTCATGCATGCAGTGCATTGTCTGGTTATTTGGTTTTTAATTACATGCACTCATTGTGCGATGGAAAGCTACATTTTCCCGTACCTCAGGTGACTATTTACACCATGCTTATTTGTATAATTGCACATGCAACTTGTTATAACAATGTTGTATAATGCCGATGTAGGATGGTTTTCAACTGAGGAAGCAATTTTTGGTGCATATTTTAAAGTACGAAGACAATGAAGCTCAAAACAATATCCCATACATTGAACGAAGCATCATTGATCGAATTTATAGATGGACCTTCATTACTTCAAAAGATGGACCTTCAAGACATGCTTAGTTGCGGTTTTTAGAATATGTTCTTGTAGCAATTATAATACAATTATTATGTGACAGTGAATTTTATGCGAAGACATGTTTATGATACGTGCGTTGGATCACAAATATGTCGCACTTTTTGAAAATGCAATTTGAGTGACATGATAACATTTTGTAGCCATCTGTATTTTTTGTAAAAAAAATATTTTAGTATTATATCATGTGAACATGTTTTGCTTGAGACGTATTATTAGGATTCCTGGTTGGTTGTTTCTTTTGCTACCTACAGGCCACCATGATCTTAATGTTTTATTGAAGAAATTAAGTACACACTGCACATTAGGATTCCTGGTTAGTTGTTTCTTACAAAGGGGTCCATGTGCTGTAACAATGGGGCGAATGAGACAAAATGACAGCATATATTTCAGCCGGTAGTGATGTTTCTACCATTCAAAATAGAGATCTTATATGTAACAGGAGTATTCTTGAAATGACATAACACACATAAGAAGTTTCTAAATAAGACACTCACTTGCTGCCTAATAGAGATCTTCTCGCCTGGACAGCACCAACGCCAAAACAATGGAGCTCAAGGCGATAGATATCATTGGGCTGCATATAGTACAAAAAAGGGTTACAAAACAAAATAGTTTGTGGATTTGAACAACAAGTATGTTACTACACACATAGAAAGAAGCAGATAGCGAGCATACATATATGTTTCACTAACAATATTCCACTTCTCTATATCCAATGCATCCATGCCTACATAGAGAAAGAGAAATGTCATGAATGACAACATGGCAAAGGCATACCTGTTGTGCATAGAGTGACATAAGCATCAACAAAGTTCAGAAGTCAAATGATGGAGTCACATGTATTTCTTCTAATACAAACAATGCAGATACTTGCCAGACAAGCATGTTGGGGACGGTGATGTCTCCGCTCCGAGGTACGGCCAGCAACAGCTTGTGGGATGCACCGTGGCTAGGGTTCGCTGCTGGACACGTGCATGTACCTGAAATTTATGCAGCTTTATCAATTCCAAAGAGCTCACAGGCTGTACGCTACATAATCTTGGGTCAGATTCAATGTCATATGAAATCTGAAACATAAAAATGTAATCAGATATAGAGGATGTATGAATTAAGTCAACCATAGATAATCAAGACCTTCAGTTACAAATAGAATGAAACTTTTATTGCCTATACAACAATAATCACTTTCAGAAACAACCATATCTGAATTCTGCGACTTGGAACTAAGTGAGTACCATCTTTTATTTTCTTTTCTCGAGGGGAACACAATGTGTGTCATATTTGTTCCTTGAAGGAGAAAGATATGATGAGATTATTTTTCAACATAACATTATTTGGCTAACAATTAATAGCTTTTAGCGCTCCAAGTAAATATACTCAAGCATCATTTATCTGAAAAAATCTCTTGTCCATGCTGTATGTAAAGCCAGTATGGATGCTAGACCTACCAGCTCAACTACAGATCGAAAAAGAGAGGCGTGAGGAACCGCATCAGGGAGGGAAGGGAGCCAAGTACATCACCATACCAAATCGAAACGAGAGAGAGGGGGGAAGGGAGAGGGGGGAGGGAGACCTTCCATGGCGGCACGGCGTCCCGACAAGAAGAAGCATCCCCCTGCATCGAGTTGAGTTGGTGATGCTGGCGTCAGAGCAGGGGGGAAACGCGGTGTCCCGAGCTCCATGGCCCTTGATGACGGTGCGAATCCGCTCCATCTGACGCAGCCTGAGCCTGAGGTGCTCGCGTACACGCAGTGGATGTCGGCCCTCTCCAAGATGCCCGCTCCCTCATCGTGTCCAGCAGCTCGCACCTTGATCTGCGCTGGGACACGGTGGCGGCAGAGTTAATCTAGGGAGAACCGGCGGGGTTTGCAGAGAGGCGACGCTGTGGTGGGGAGAGGATGCAGCAGGGCGACGCTGTGATGGGAAGAGGAGGCAGCAGGCCGAGGCCGTAGGGGGGTTGGGGGGAGGAGGCGCCGGGCGACGTCGTCGCTGGAGAGTGGAGAGGAGGCGGCGTGCGGCGGGGAAAGTGAAGTGTCTGTCTATGTACGGTGAGAAGCTATCCGGTGAGAAGCTGATAGCCTCTCGGTTGGATTGAAAGGGCAGCCGCCGCTGTCTTTTTTAGTTTTTTTTATAGCAAATGTCCTTTTTTAGAGGGATCGGCTGTTTGACCGTGCTACACGTACAACAGATCTCTTGTGTTTCCTGTACGATGTGTATAATCCGGCTGCTCATGCAAGAGATTGAGAGGACAGTCGCCGCTGGATTTACAGGTCGTATAAAAATCGGACAATGCCCATCGTATATGGAGTAGTTTCGTTATAGCTTATATGGCCTAATCAAATCATCCACAACATATATCATCGACCAAATTGAGCGTCGGGCGTGTCTCTTTTTGACTTCTTCTTTCTTGACAATCAATAGCCCATTTGATCAAGTAATAATAAGCAGAGGCGTTCCTCTAAAAAAAAGGTGTTGTCAAATTCAGTTATTTTGCCGATAGCTCTTTTAATCATTTGGTTTATATTTACCGTTGAATGTTATCCAATTTTATTTTCCTCCAACTTGACCAGTTTGGTTGTGTTGTTCTATCATCATCATTGGCAAATTTTGTAAAACTATTAGTAGGATTTCTATTGTATTGATATTTAGTATCGAATATATCAAAAATTCGTAATTGTGCATATCTGCTTGTGGTCTTTGGATGTTAAAATTCATGGAGTACTACATAATGTTGCTTAGTTTTATTTTTAAGTATTTTTGGAAGTAATAATTACAATACATTTAGGTGATCATGAATTTTATGTGAACATGTGTATAGATCGTGTGTTACACACGCGCCGTTCGATATAACACACATTTAAATGGTTAAAAAGGCTGACAAGAGAAATAACAATCGAAATACAGAGTTAATGTTTTTTATAGATTAAAATACGTGCGTTGCACGTGCATGCTTACTAGTAAGGCTGGTTGTAATGGGAGTATCATAGCTAGTATCATGCATGCCAACTAGGCAACTTTGATGAGGTGGCATAGAATTAAATGAAGTAAGAGAGGGTTGAGTATCATATCATGATACCGTATCATAATAAATGCTACACTAGTATGTGTCATGCATGGCAATAAATAAAGTCATCTATAATACTACCACATGATACTATGCACTAGGGAGGTAGTATCATACACTAGTATCATATGCATGATACTAAGGGGGTGTTTGGTTCAGGGACTTTTTAGTCCCAGAGACTAGAAAAAGTCCCTAAAAAGTCCCTAGAAACCAAACGGGAGGGACTTTTTCTACAGGGACTAGAAAAAGACTCTACTGAAGAGGCTTTTTTGATTAGTCCCTGGGACTAGAAAAAGTTCTAGGACTTCTAAACCAAACACCCCCTAACTTATGATACTACCCATTACAACCAGCCTAAGATGAGAAAGCGAGAAGCATCTCTCGTCTCTCCCCGGTACTAAAATCGCGTTTGGTTCATCTCAAAAGAAAAAAAAAACTAGCATTTGGTTTCAAGGCCTGCAGCCTCGCGGCATATCCGGGAAATGTTGCGTTCGATTTGCTACTTTTATTACTCAGCCGCACGCGCCCATCGGGAAGTGAGACGGTTCACGCACACGGCCAATCTCGCACCTGGGCACCTGGCTACATTTACTTCGACTCGGGAACCCCCACGGACGATATCAACCAACACCAGTGTACGGAACTCCATCGGCCTCGTACACTCTCGCAGAGCCTCCCAAAGTCCCAATACATGCGCCAGTGGTTCTCGTAGTGGGTGGCTAGCAAGTGGTCCGACGCGAGGAGAGCGGCAGTGGGAAGATAGAGCACCATGAGTGCCATGGACGAGGAGCTCCAGAGTGCAGAGGACGAGATGAAGGCCGAGAGGAAGAGGGAGGATGTGCGTACCTACTGGGCTTCGGTGAAGAAGGACGACAAGGCGCTCAGCAGGTTTGATCTTAGCGACCTGGAGAACAAACTATTCTCTTGGTCCGTCCAAGATATCTTCAACAGAGACCTCTTCAGGAAGGAGGTGACGTACATCTGATCTCGAGTTCTCACCTTGTTTGCTTGTAAGATACTGTAGGACAGATCACAGATGCACTCTCAGGAGTGGACCAGCATTTTGACCCGGTCACTGTGGTTCCACACACTTTCGTTCTTCCGGGCTTCATTGATCTTGTTTTTTTTTTCCTTCTGAATGGAGCTTGATTGGCCTTGCTATCCATCCTGCTGTTCCTTTGGCTTAACTGATGGCACTGTGAAACCAAATCAAATGAATGCAGTTTTAAAAAAAATGCAGTGAGAATATATGAACTTCGAAAATATTATTATCTTCGTGAATATTTAGACGAACCACACCAAAGGTTTTTAGGTGCTCATAATATCTGTATAGCTAATTATATTATAGATTTCTTGTAATAAACTTGCGTTATGTACTTTTCAATTTCCTAATTTTTTCTTCAGGGATCTATAGCTCTTTAGTAGAGAACATGGTATACCCTCTTTTACTTAGGACACATAACATGCACTATTTTTTAATTAAAATCTCTTTTGCCATATGTCGAAGATTCACTGTCATGTGCTCCCTCCGATCACTAGTATAAGATGTTTTAAATTTTTTTCTGAATCAGATGTGTATAGACATGTTTTTGTATACTCATTTCAGTACGTATGTAGACCATACTGAAATATCCAAAACATTATAATAATTGTGAACGGAGGGAGTAGATAACTGAAGTATGTAAGCCCTGTAAATAAAATAAAAAAAAAGTCAAAACAGAAGTAGTTCAGCATCTGGGCATCACGATTTCAGGGGCCGAGGCTTGTTCGGCCCAACTTGTTGGGTAATCCCCTCCCATTTCAACGGAAAAAGTCGCTCGCAAGACCCATTCAACATTCTCCCCTTCCTCTTCTCTGTGCTCCGTCGTTCGCCGGAGAGATGATGGGTCGATCTCCTCTCTCCAACGGAGGCTGCTGCTGTGTGATGACCTCCCAACCTTTGCCTAGTAGTCTCTCATTTATAATATATACTCAGCTGTGTGTTATGGGCGGCGGTTGCCGGAGGTTGTATGGTAGGTGCTTGTTGTTTTGCCAAGCAGCCCCCCACACACACACAAAATAAATAAGAATTGCTTTCAATCGAGTTGAACATTTTCGGTAAAATCTCCGCAGGTGAAGAAACCACCCATGATAAGACTCTAACTTAGGTGTATAATTTGTGCACATAGTGGTTTTTTCATTTTAATAGTCTTGAGTATTTTTGTTCTGGTAATTAGTCCATTGCTGAATCCTGATTTCTCAAAAAAGTTATGCTCTTTATTTGTACTGCGGTGATTGCATGCCACTATGGTGCACCTCACCTGAACTGTATATTGCATTGTTCTTCTCACACTGATCATTGATTGCTCTTAGATTTTACTTCGAATGAGAACTGATTAAGTCATGTGAACACTCACCGCAGGTCAAGAGCATACCGGATACCTTCACGTCATTGCCCACTTATTTGAATTCATTCACATTCCCTCTCATTGAAGAAGTACATGCTGATTTCTTTTCATCATTGGACGGTTATGCCCAGGCAAACTTTATACAAATAATCTGGGTGGAGAAGTTTGAGGACGAGAAATCAATATTCTGTTTTGAGGTCTCTGAGCCATCAAAGGATCAGAAGTCGAGGGAGACATACAATCCCAAAGAGGGGGACATAATAACTGTGTCCTTGCAGAAACCGCAGCATGTGTCTGATTTGAGACAAACTAAGGCATCATATGTTTTCGGTTCAGTTCTGAAATCTGGAGACAAAGAAGATGGAGATTTCCCAGCCAATTTTTGCATCGTTCGGTTTTCATCCGATATTCCCGTTGAAGTAGACCCAGAAACAGGAATGCCTTTGGCGCCATCATTTGCTGTGTTTCTCATAAATATGATGACGTACAACCGTATATGGAAGTGCCTGCATATGGAAGCTTCTGATATCGTTAATCTGGTGTGGCCATACAAGCAAAAGGTATGCCAGTTGTTTACGTGCAAAAATAAGTGTTAGGTCCTTTTTGATACATTGGTATGCCTGATATCAACTTTTATGTGCATTATATTGGATGTATAAGTTTGTACTGTAATTAGTACATGGACATGCACATGCTCTCCCTGTCTGCTTATGTTTTGTCAACCTAAGGCTCTCCATCAAGGATTCCTTTGCGTTAACATTACTTTTCTATTGCTTCAACTTTATGTATCACATTGACATTAATGTTAATCATATCCTCGTTCCAGAGAAAAATGTTAATCATATCCTTCTTAATTTCGACTGCGATAACTCCCATATGTTCTTATACAATGCATGGTTTCTATATATATTATTCTAAATAATTTATTTACTTGCCCATTTCTCCTCTTGAAGGTAGTGCATGATACCTCGTCATGCTCCCAGATATCCCAATGCTTCACTCGTAAATCTATTGATGGTCTTGGCCTTGAGAAGTTTGACTTAAATGATTCACAGCTGAATGCAGTAGCAGACTGTGTCTCAGTAATGGAGAGCCACTCGCCTTCCCTAAAACTAATATGGGGCCCCCCCCTGGGACAGGTAAAACAAAAACCATCAGCACTATCCTTTGGGCAATGCTCATCAAGGGCGTAAAGACGCTTACCTGTGCTCCGACAAATACTGCTGTATTGGAAGTTGCATCTCGAATTGTCAGGCTTGTTAGAGAGTCATCAGATGGTAGCGTCTGCTTTTTGAATGACATTGTCCTGTTTGGAAATAAAGAGAGGATGAAAATAGATGATAGTCATCATCTTTCCACGGTATTTCTTGACTCACGTGCAAAGCGGTTGTTGCCATGTTTCGTACCACACAGTGGTTGGAGGCATTGCTTGTGCTCACTGATAGATCTTCTTGAGAATCCAGTGACCAAGTACAAATTGCATATTGAGCATATTCTTACAAAAAGGGAGATGGAAAAGGAGATGTCTGAAAAGCATGGGGACAAACCCCTCCTGTGCAAGGATGGGCATTGTTCGCCCCCATGTTATCCTTTAGGTCAGCTTGTCGCACCTTTCTCTCTGTTCTGCAAGACAATCCATAACAGGGCTGAAGATGAGGAAGAAGAGTGCCATAAGGAAGGATGGCATGATTATGAAGCTATGATGGAGGCATTCAGAGAAGTACCATTCAAGAATTATTTGAAAGATAGATACAACAAACTTTCTAAGGATTTGTGCTGTTGCATTGAGAAACTATATGATGATCATCCAAGAAAATCAGAAGCAGCACAGATCTTTCAGTGTATGCTGGAAGTGCTTGAATTAATCAAAATTCTCCATCGTTTGATAAATTGTGATGGGGGTAATGATGATATATGGTCAGAGGAATTTCTTGAGGGCAAAGTAGAAGAGGACTGTAATCCTGTTTCCTGGCCTGAGAAGCTAGCCTGTGTGCGGACTAACACATGCAGTGAATCCAAGTTCAAGCTGGCTAGATCCCTGTGTGTGCAAGAGTTAAGATATCTTTGCAAAAACTTTATTCTTCCAGATTTTTACAGTAGGAGGGGAGTTCAATTCTATCTTCTGCAGAGAGCGGAATGCATTCTCTGTACAGTTTGCGGCTCTTTCAGATTGTACAATGTGACCATGGATAATTCCCCTTCATCATCAGATACATGTTTGGTCAAGAAGCCTGAAAATTCGAATCTTGGCTTGCTGATTGTCGACGAGGCTGCACAGCTCAAAGAGTGTGAGACCTTAATTCCCTTGCTGCTGCCTGGCATAAAGCAGGCTGTTTTTATCGGAGACGAACATCAGTTACCTGCTCTGGTGAAAAGCAAAGTAAGCTATATGTGTTGACTATCCTCTTCTTCCATTTTTTTCCTTTGAAAGCGATGTATTGACATGTAATTTGATTATGTAGATATCTGACAATGCTAAATTCGGGCGAAGTGTTTTTGAGAGGTTAAGTATGCTGGGTTATAGTAAGCACCTTCTCAATGTGCAATACAGGATGCATCCAAAAATAAGCAAGTTTCCAGTTGTTACATTTTATGAGGGCAAGATATCTGATGGTCCCAATGTCACTACTGAGAGCTATGAAAAAAGGTTTTTAGGAAGCCAAATCTTTGGGTCATACTCCTTCATAAATGTAGATGGAGGACATGAAACAACTGAGAAGTACGGGCGTAGCCTGAAAAACACAATTGAAGCTGCTGCAGTTTCACGGATAGTGCAGAGGTTGTTCAAAGGTAAACAACAATATTAATTTTTCAGTTTTGGTACTCGATTTTTGTATAAATGACCTCCATTGAAAAACAAGGATTAAGAAAGTCCTGAAAGCAAGAGAATGTGCTGCGAATAAGAGAAATATGTCAGTGTGAATTTGCAGTTGTAAATGTTGGAGAGGAGGGGGAGGGATACAAGCAAAAGAGAGAAAAATGTTACTAAATTTATATTCAATCCTGCATGGACAATATTTTTGAGCAGGAGTGATAATAAGTATGCTGTTCTGTGATGTACATACAATCTGAGCCACTAGTAGCTTGTCCTTGGCTCACTGCATGTATAATAGCTTGTTTTTTCCCCTCAATTGCAGAGTCATTCTCTACAGGAATCAAAATCTCTGTTGGTGTTGTGTCCCCATATAATGCTCAAGTTAGAGCAATCTCTGAAAAACTTGGGAAATCCTACGATAGGTATGATGGTTTCTCTGTGAAAGTGAAATCTGTGGATGGTTTCCAAGGCGCAGAGGAAGATATCATTATCATATCAACAGTGAGGAGCAATAAAGCTGGTTCTGTTGGATTTCTCACAAACACGCAGAGGACCAATGTGGCTCTCACAAGAGCTAAGTAAGTTTTTTGGTCGCTCGATTCCAGGGTACCTGCAAAATGAATTTAAATTATATACTCCTTGTGGTCTTCCAAATTTAACTTAGACAGTTAATTCTTCTACAATACGGTGTTAAATATGAACCCACTGTATCACTTTTATGTCACAAACATGCGGAGGACCAATGTGGCTCTCTAATGCCATCAGGAGTAACTTATTTGTTGTCGTTCTTGTCAGGCACTGTTTATGGATAGTAGGAAACGGGACGACTTTGTCCAACAGCAAGTCTGTTTGGAAGGAGATAGTCAAAGATGCGCAAGACCGAGATTGCTATTTTGATGCCGATGAAGATAAAGATCTATCAAATGCAGTAATCAATGCCGTCATCGAACTCGACGATGCTGATAATCTAGTGAAAATGGACTCGCTGCACATAAGCAAGCCAAGGTTTCAGGTATTACCAAAAGCCTTCTGAAAACTGCTCATCATAAGGACATGTCATATCGAAGCGCTGACAAATCTGGTTGCTGGCAAGTGTGTGCTAACGTTTTTCGTGTTCTATATGCAGAAATCAAGGTCCAAATACCGTTCATGAGATGTCAAGAGCCCCGAAATAGCACGCGTTGTTGTTTGTAGGCATGATGTTTGTGTCACCTGGGCTTTGCTGAAGAAACTTCCACCTGCGTTGGTATGGCATGGCTGCTGTCGTCAGATGCCGTATATTTTGTTGAACCTATGTAGCTTGATGCTTGTTTGATCGTTCGAGCTCAGTAGCGTACCGTTGTTATTCTGCTATTAGACTGATTGACATGGAACTTTTATTCTGGACAAAACGTTCTTAATTGGCATGCAGATAGAATGTGGCGCGAAACAGCTTATCTCTGTCCCCCTTTTGAACTGCCGAAACAGCTTCTCACCACACATTCAGACATTTATTTATTCATCACACACGACACGTGCACTTCATTATTTTGGGGTAAGCTATATATAGAGCGGGTCGCCGGAGTGCACCACGGCGCGGTCACGCGCTTAGCAGTCGATGTGGATGCTGCGCCAGCCGAAGTCGCCGCAGGCCTGGGTGTCCTCGAACACCTGGTACGGCGTGCCGGCGCAGCCGTGCTCGCTGTAGAGCGTCGCCGTCTCGCCGCGGAAGTTGAACTCGTGGCCGCCGTGGAAGTGGACGGAGCTGCACCCGCAGCTCCCCGCGCTCGACATGCGCCCCGTGCACGCGGGCCCGTCCCATGACGAGAAGTAGCTCCTCGGCCCCGTCCCGTCCGTCGCCGCCACGGCCACCGCCAGCGCGGCCAGGATGGCGACGGCCATCGCCGCGGCAATCATCTTTGTGGCCATGATAGCAGTGCCAAGGGTAGAAATGGCGCTACCTTTTTTCCTTCTGTTCGTATCGCACGGCATCATGCGCTTTCGGTTCGAGGTTTTATAGGTGAAGCCAAAAGGGAAGGCGGTCGAGTTCCTAGGACTTGACGGTTTATTGTGTTGTGATTTTTCATTGTGTCTGTCGATCTAGAGAGCTTACATCGTTGCGTACGTGTTGTGTAGTTCTCTGTTTACCTTTGCTGTTGTCATCAGCGAGTCAACGTATTTTTTTTTTTTGCAGGCAACGAGTCAACGTATATAGGGCGAAACTAATGTTGCAAACTTGCAACAAGGCTTGAAACAATAAAACTGAAAAACGAACAATGCAGTATTGAAATGAAACCCACAATTTTCTATTTAAAGACTACGTTTCCCCTAGAGAAAGGGACGAATTACGTACACTTTGGAACAATAACAATAACACTGGGACAACTGTACAAACAATCCTGAGAAAGATGTAGCCTCAGGGCATCTCCAGCCGTTCGGCCCCCCAGGGCGACTAAATTGGCCATCCTAGGGGCGTGCCGACGCTAGTTCGGCCCCTGGGGGCGAGCTAGCTCCCAGTCACGCACCCACGCGCCGGCCCAGGACGCGGTAAATTCAAACTTGATCGTTCCCGCTCTCAAAAGACGCCGCAAATCCGGCGATCGGGCGTAGTCAGGCGTTACAAAAAAACAGAGCGCCGCCGCCTCGGCGGGTTGGTTCACTCGGCGGGGTTGGTCCCAGGAGTTGGCGGAGTCGGCGTGCGCGAGCTCAGCGGTGTCGGAGCTGCTTCGGTGTTGGGCTGCGTCGGCGCGGCTTCGGCACTGCTGGGCGGCGATGTAGAGTCTTCGCTCGGGCTTGGCGTCCGTGTGGCCGTGGGCGTCGTCGGCGTTGCCGTCGGCAGCTCGTTCAGGATGAGGCCGCGCTGCACCAGGTACCACGCCTTGAGCTTCTCGGCGTTGCTCTGGAGCATGTCCGCCTCGCCCATCAGGAAAGCCATGTCGGTGTTCCTCTTCTTCGCGGCGACATTCGTCCGGAGCAGGTCGAGCTTGATGGCGTTGTTCTTCATTAGCGCCGACCACCGCGCCTCGGTCTTGTCTTCGCGTAGGACGGCCCGGGCCTGGGCGTCGGCGAGGCAATGCTCGATGGACTCCTGCACTCGCGCGGTTGCCGCGTCGGCGGTTTTCCCCTTCTTGGCCAATTTGTGGCCGTCCGGCCGCCCTTCCGTCGCGCCCGGAGTCGGCGCGTCCGGCTTGTACGTCTCCTTGGCCTTGTCGAGGGCACGTCGGACTTCCGCCCACTTCTCGCACTTGTCAATGCGCTTGTAGACGTGGAGGTGCTTGAAGTCGGCGTCTTGGTTGTCACCCCGGAACATGGCGAACATGCGCAGCAGCTGCGCGGACGGACTTACAGTTGGCGAACGGCGGGCGTAAGGGACGAAGATGCGCGGGCGAACGACGTGCGTACCTGATCCTCAACGCTGGCGCCGCTCTCCGGGCGAGCCGCAACCTCCTCGACGATTCCATGCCATTTGTTGCACGCCAACTGGATACGCCCCCAATGGTTCGCCATCGCCTTGGACCCGCGCTGCATGTAGACGCCTTTGAAGTAGGGATCGACGAGCTTCCTCTTGTCGAACTCGGCCTTGATGCGGTCCCAGTACGTCTCCAAGCTCTGGTTCACGCCGGTTGTCGGGTCGAGGCAGTCGACTTTCCACGCTTCGGTGAGGCATTTCTCTTCCTTGGACGTCCACTTGATGCGCGGTTCGCCCAACCTAGCCGCCCGCTTCTTTTTCTGGCGCCCCTTCGTCGGAACAGGAGCCGGCTCCTCCTCCTCCTCGTCCTCCTCCTCCTCCCCGGGTTCCTGCGCGTCGTCGCCGTAGACGTAGCCGAGCTCGGCCTCCATGTCACCGTTGAGGTCCACTACCTCGTCCTGGGTTGCGAAATCGGGAGACGAGGCGGCCGCGGCCGATCCTGTCGCGATGATGTCGTCCATGTCGGCTCCCGTGTCGTCGGCGTCGCCGAGGTGCGAGAAGGGCAGCGGACCACGGTAGAGATGGGGCGTCGATGTGGTCGCGTAGGCGGTGGGCGGCGAGTAGTTGTATGGAGGGTACTGCACGCCGGCGAAGGCGGGCGAAGGCGTGCGCATAGCGGGGTGACCATGGGGGAAGGTCACGTTTGGGTTGAACCCGCCGTGCGCGTCGCCGTCGGCGTAGCCGGGCGACGATGAACCCCATGGAGATCCGGCGCCTTGCTGTCCCCAGGGCGCGTACTGGGCGTGGCTGACGACGGGCGGATTCATCCCCAAATCGACCGATGAGGAAGACGCCGCCGTGCGCGCCGCGTTGTCGCGGGCCTTCTTGGCTATCGCCCTGTTCCGCCTGTCGGCGATGACTGCTTCTCGCCGCTGAACTTCCACCCTCCACTCGGCGTTCGACAGGCCCGGTGGCTTCGATGGCGGCGCCCTCGGCTTCCTCTGCTTCGGTTGGGTCACGGTGCCAGTCGCGGTCGCCGCCGCGCGCGGCATGGCGGCGGAAGGCGAGCGGGGGTTGGCGGGAGAAAGGGGGGAGAATGGCGGGAGGAAGGCGATCGAGCGGGAGAGAAGTGAGAAAAGCGTCAACAAAACGGCGGGAAAAGGCCCTCGGGTCGCCTCCGGTGCGGGTCCACGCGTCTTTTTCGCTTGCGCCGGCTCCTCAAGCGCCCCCAGGGCGCCGGGTTCGGCCTGGGTCCGCCGGCGCCAGTTTTGGCCCGAGCCGGCGAAAAACGGGCTTCTGGGGGCGCGACTGGGGCCTTTTTTCGGCGCCGGCGCGACAAAATCGCCTGGGGAGGGCCTGTTGGGGGCGCGGCTGGAGATGCCCTCACAATCCATGCTTCGCGAACCTCTGCTAGGTCATGTGGGTCCCTCTACCCCAATTCTGATAAGGAACTTAATGGGTGCACTGTAATTATTGCAAAAATAATAATAACCTAACACTAACTTTTAAAGTCCAGTACTACCTCCGTCTAGGTGAATAAGTCATTCGCGTAGTTCTAGGTCATCGATTTGAGGAATTAAATATGTGTTATATGTCATGAAAAGTATATCACTAGATTTCTACACAGATGTAGTTTCTAAATATATATTTTTTGTCACATATAATACATATTTAGATAGTTAAATCATCGACCTAGAACTACGCGAATGACTTATTCACCGAGACGGAGGTAGTAACAAACATTGTTGACTTCCCCTAAAAAAATATTGTTGACCCCTCAACCCATCCACTATATTAGTTTCTTTCATCAAGCAAGGATGCCACCTCAACATGCAACCATAGAAGAAAACTCACCTCAACATGCAAACATGTGTGAGAATTTCCATTATATTATGCTATTTTTTTTCAATTGTACAATGACCAAACACAATAAGTAATATGTATGTTTCAGTTTTAGTTATCATATTATTATCCAAATATTCTTGTTCCGTACAACCAAATCTCAATAAAATATACTGCAAAACTTTCCCGCAAATACGTGTTGGATATCATTTAGTTTTTAAAACATTTACAACCCACCAAGATGCAGCCCTTCCACATGAACAAATCATGCATATCTGCTATGTCAACAATATGCCATCTCAGATGCTGCTATTTCGGTGGAACTGAACAAATTTGAGTTTGGTGTGGTATTTTTGGATCATATGGGTCACTGTGTGGCGTCTTGCTCTGAACCTGTGAAAGGTGTGTTGGATCCTGAAGTGGCTGAAGCCATGGCGCTCCGTCGAGCTGTCCGTTTGGCTAGAGAGGAAGGATTTGCTGATGTGCTTTTCAAGTCAGACTGTCTCTCAGTGGTGCAGCGCATGAATTCTCCAGCCATGGATCGTTCAATGGTGGGATCTGTGTTGGCTGAGGTCAAGGTAGTGGCTAATGGTCTCCACTCTGCGTCGTTCTTGCATGTACGTCGACATATTAATGTTTTAGCTCATGTCTTAGCTAGATCAAGCTTGTTTTCTACTAGTCTTTGTATTTCTCATTCTGCTCCGGATTGCATCTGGGATACTCTTTGTAAGTTTGTTGCTTGATCAATAAAGGCCGACGTTCTAAAAATAACAATATGCCATCTAAGGGCATCTCCAGCGCTGACCCCCCCCCCCCCCCTCCCCCGTGTTTGTTGCTAGGATACCGGAATTCGTACGCCCGGATTGCTAAGAGGCACCACAAACCACCGAACATATTCCACTGCCGTGGAAATTTCCATAGCCTCCACTCATCCCAAATTTGAGATGAAAGCCAACTCCTCGGCTTCGTAACCTTGTCAAACACACGACTGTTCTGCTCTTTCCAAATGGAGTGCATGACAAACATGATGAGGCCATTCACCTCTTTCCTCCGTCCTTCCGGCACCGCCTCACTCGTTGCTTTCCACCACTCCACCACTTGCGCCTGCGCCGTCGTAGTGAAACTCCCCCCATCCTTTAAACTGCAGCACATCAAACCAAACGACACACGTGAAGGAGCACTGAACAAGTGATCTAGGGACTCTAGCTCCCGCAAGCACAATGGGCAGCATGTTTGATGTGGCAGCCTCGGCCTTGCGAAGAACTTGAGCTATGGAGGGGCCCAAGAACTCCAGATTTCCCGTACGTCAGGCATCATGGTAAAGCCGAAAAATAATGCCCGGTATGCCAACCTCGCTGAATAGTGGCCCACCTTTGATCAAATCCACTGGAAGGAGTCTGGCACCTCAACCATGCTCGCGGCCTGCCGCTGAATTTTGCTCCACAAATATGTAAGCGAAAAAATATATAAGCTACATTGTGAAAATTAAGTAGTTATGTACTCCCTCCGTTCCTAAATATAAGTTTTTCTAGAGATTTCAATATGAACTACATACGGATGTATATAGACGTAGTTTAGAGCGTAGATTCACTCATTTTGCTCCGTATGTAGTCCACATTGAAATCTCCAGAAAGACTTATATTTAAGAACGGAGGGAATATTTACGTTGGTCTTTCTAGCTCCTTTGGATAGCTCTCTAGTAGGCCTTTCTCCTGTCGGTGCAAGGAGAGCCTTTGGGTGTAGAGAAGTGTTCCCCTCAAGTGGAACTGCCTAGGAAGATGATATTCTGAAAATTATCCTGTATAGTTGTGATTAAAGACATCTAAGGAAAGTTCTAGCTACTCCTAAAGCAAGTTAGTGAGAAATATGGTGAGTATTGACTACTGAGTGAGAATATCACGCACATCGCCAAACCACAACATTATGCCAAAAGAAATGAAGGAAATATGCCCTAGAGGCAATAATAAAGTTATTATTTATTTCCTTATTTCATGATAAATGTTTATCATTCATGCTAGAATTGTATTAACCGGAAACATGATACATGTGTGAATGCATAGACAAAACAAGATGTCACTAGTATGCCTCTACTAGACTAGCTTGTTAATCAAAGATGGTTATGTTTCCTAACCATGAACAAGGAGTTGTTATTTGATTAACAAGGTCACATCATTAGTACAATGATCTGATTGGCATGACCCATTCCATTAGCTTAGCACAAGATCGTTTAGTATGTTGCTACTGCTTTCATCCATGACATATACATGTTCCTGTAACTATGAGATTATGCAACTCCCGTTTACCGGAGGAACACTTTGGGTGCTACCAAATGTCACAACGTAACTGGGTGATTATAAAGGAGTACTACAGGTGTCTCCAAAGGCAGATGTTGGGTTGGCGTATTTCGAGATTAGGTTTTGTCACTCCGATTGTCGGAGAGGTATCTCTAGGCCCTCTCGGTAATACACATCACTTAAGCCTTGCAAGCATTGCAACTAATGAGTTAGTTGTGAGATGATGTATTACGGAACGAGTAAAGAGACTTGCCGGTAACGAGATTGAACTAGGTATTGGATACCGACGATCGAATCTCGGGCAAGTAACATACCGATGACAAAGGAACAATGTATGTTGTTATGCGGTCCGACCGATAAAGATCTTCGCAGAATATGTAGGAACCAATATGGGCATCCAGGTCCCGCTGTTGGTTATTGACCGAGACGTGTCTCGGTCATGTCTACATTGTTCTCGAACCGTAGGGTCCATGCACGCTTAAGGTTTCGATGGCGGTTATTATGAGTTTATGTATTTTGATGTACCAAGAAGTTCGAGTCCCGGATGTGATCATGGACATGACGAGGAGTCTCGAAATGGTCGAGACATAAAGATTGATATATTGGAAGCCTATATTTGGAGTTCGAATGGTTCGGGTGAAATCAGGATTTTACCGAGTGCGGGGTTACGGAACCTCCCGGGGTTAATGGGCCTTAGTGGGCCAAGAGGGAAAGGAAGAGGGGCGGCCAGGGCAGGCAGGCGCCTCCCCCAGTCCGAATAGGACAGGAGGGGGCGGCGCCCCCTCTTTCCTCCCCCAATCCTACTCCAACTAGGAAGGGGAGTCCTACTCGGTGGGAGTAGGACTCCTCGCCGCCCTTGGGCCGGCCGCACCTCCCCCTCCTCCTTTATATACGGGGCAGGGGGCACCCTAGAACACACAAGTTTGATCTACGGATCGTTCCTTAGCCGTGTGCGGTGCCCCCTCCACCATATTCCACCTCGGTCATATCGTCATGAAGCTTAGCGAAGCCCTGCGCCGATAGAACATCAAGATCGTCCTGCGCCGTCGTCTTGTGGAACTCTCCTCGACACTCGGCTGGATCGAGTACGAGGGACGTCATCGAGCTGTACGTGTGTCAAGAACTCGGGGCGCCGGAGTAACGGCGCCGGATCGGTCGGATCGCGAGGAGAACGTCGACTACTTCCTCTACGTTGTGATCGCTTCGCCGGGTCTCACGAGGGTACGTAGACAACACTCTCCCCTCTCGTTGCTATACATCACCATGATCTTGCGTGTGCGAGGAAAATTGTTGAAATTACTACGTTCCCCAACAGTGGCATCCGAGCCTAGGTTTTTTTCTATGGTTTGATGTTTTGCACGAGTAGAACACAAGTGAGTTGTGGGCGATACAAGTCATACTACCTACCAGCATGTCATACTTTGGTTCAGCGGTATTGTGAGATGAAGCGGCCGGACCGACATTACGCAGACGCTTACGCGAGACTGGTTTCACCGCCACGAGCACTCATTGCTTAAAGGTGGTGGCGGGTGTCTGTCTCTCTCACTTTAGTTGAACTGAGTGTGGCTACGCCGGTCCTTGAGAAGGTTAAAACGGAGTCTATTTGACGAAGTATCGTTGTGGTTTTGATGCGTAGGTGAGATTGGTTCTTGCTTAAGCCCGTAGCAGCCACGTAAAATTTGCAACAACAAAGTAGAGGACGTCTAACTTGTTTTTGCAGGGCATGTTGTGATGTGATATGGTCAAGACGTGATGCTATATTTTATTGTATGAGATGATCATGTTTTGTAACCAAAGTTATCGGCAACTGGCAGGAGCCATATGGTTGTCGCTTTATTGTATGCAATGCAATCGCCCTGTAATGCTTTACTTTATCACTAAGCGGTAGCGATAGTCGTAGAAGCATAAGTTTGGCGAGACGACAACGATGCTACGATGGAGATCAAGGTGTCGCGCCGGTGACAATGGTGATCATGGTGGTGCTGCAGAGATGGAGATCACGAAGCACAAGATGATGATGACCATATCATATCACTTATATTGATTTGCATGTGATGTTTATCCTTTATGCATCTTATCTTGCTTTGATTGACGGTAGCATTATAAGATGATCTCTCACTAAATTATCAAGAAGTGTTCTCTCCGAGTATGCACCGTTGCCAAAGTTCGTCGTGCCCGCACACCACGTGATGATCGGGTGTGATAAGCTCTCGTTCATCTACAACGGGTGCAAGCCAGTTTTGCACACGCAGAATACTCGGGTTATACTTGACGAGCCTAGCATATGCGAGATATGGCCTCGGAACATGGAGACCGAAAGGTCGGCGTGAATCATATAGTAGATATGATCAACATAAGATGTTCACCATTGAAAACTACTCCATTTCACGTGATGATCGGTTATGGTTTAGTTGATTTGGATCACGTGATCACTTAAGATGACTAGAGGATGTCTATCTAAGTGGGAGTTCTTAAGTAATATGATTAATTGAACTTAAATTTATCATGAACTTAGTACCGATAGTATCTTGCTTGTTTATGTTTGTTTGTAGATAGATGGCTCGTCTTTGTTGTTTCGTTGAATTTTAATGCGTTCCTTGAGAAAGCAAAGTTGAAAGATGATGGTAGCAATTACACGGATCGGGTCCGTAATTTGAGGATCATCCTCATTGCTGCACGAAGAGTTACGTCTGGATGCACCGCTGGGTGGTGCGAACCTCTTCTTTGGAGCAACACCAGATGTTGTGAACGTCTGGCGAGCAAAGCGATGACTACTCTATAGTTCGATGTGCCATGCTTTACGGCTTAGAACCGGGACTTCAACGACGTTTTGAGCGTCATGGAGCATATGAGATGTTCCAGAGTTGAAGTTAATATTCCAACAGAATGCCCGGATTGAGAGATATGAAGTCTCCAATAAGTTCTATAGCTGCAAGATGGAGGAGAATAGTTACATTAGTGAGCACATACTCGGAATGTCCGGGTACTACAATCACTTGACGCAATTGGGAGTTAATCTTCCGGATGATTGTGTCATTGATGAATTCTTCAATCACCGCCACCAAGCTACAAAGGCTTCGTGATGAACTATAATATGCAAGGGTTAGTAAAGACTATACCGAGCTCTTCGCAATGCTAAAGGCTGCGGAGGTAGAAATCAAGAAGGAGCATCAAGTGTTGATGGTCAATAAGACCACTAGTTTCAAGAAGAAAGGCAAAGGGAAGAAGAAAGGAACTTCAAGAAGAACAGCAAGCAAGTTGCTGCTCAGAGAAGAAACCCAAGTCTGGACCTAAGCTGAAACGAGTGCTTCTACCGCAAGCGATAGTCTTTGGAAGCGGAACTGCCCTAAGTATTTGGCGGATAAGAAGGATGGCAAGGTGAACAAAGGTATATGTGATATACATGTTATTGATGTGTACCTTACTAGAGCTCGCAGATAGCACTGGTATTTGATACTGGTTCATTGCTAATATTTGCAACTCAAAGCAGGGACTACGGATTGCTTAACACCGGCAAAGGACGAGGTGACGGCGCGTGGGAAATGGTTCCAAAGTCGATGTGATCGCGGTCGGCACGCTACCTCTACATCTACCTTGGGATTAGTTTTAGACCTAAATAATTGTTATTTGGTGCTGCGTTGAGCATGAACATTATATCTGGATCTTGTTTAATGCGAGACGGTTATTCATTTAAATCGAGAGAATAATGGTTGTTCTATTTATATGAGTAATATCTTTTATGGTCATGCACCCTTGAAGAGTGGTCTATTTTTATGAATCTCGATAGTAGTGATACACATATTCATAATGTTGAAACCAAAAGATGCAGAGTTGATAATGATAGTGCAACTTATTTGTGGCACCGCCGTTTAGGTCATATCGGTGTAAAGCGCATGAAGAAACTCCATCTTGATGGACTTTTGGAGTCACTTGATTATGAATCACTTGGCACTTGCGAACCGTGCCTCATGGGCAAGATGACTAGAACCCGTTCTCGGTACTATGGAGAGAGCAACAGATTTGTTGGAAATCATACATCTGAGATGTATGTGGTCCGATGAATGTTGAGGCTCGTGGCGGATATCGTTATTTTCTCACCTTCACAGATGACTTAAGCAGATATGGGTATATCTACTTAATGAAACATAAGTCTGAAACATTTGAAAAGTTCAAAGAATTTCAGAGTGAAGTTAAAAATCATCGTAACAAGAAAATTAAGTTTCGCGATCGATCGTGGAGGTGAATATTTGAGTTACGAGTTTGGTCTACATTTGAAACAATGCGGAATAGTTTAGCAACTCACGCCACCCGAACACCACAACAGTAATGGTGTGTCCGAACGTCGTGATCGTACTTTACTAGATATGGTACGATCTATGATGTCTCTTACAGATTTACCGCTATCGCTTTGGGGTTATGCTCTAGAGACGGCCGCATTCACACTGAATAGAACACCGTTGAAATCCGCTGAGACGACACCTTATGAACTGTGGTTTAGCAAGAAACCAAAGTTGTCGTTTCTTAAAGTTTGGGGATGCGATGCTTATGTGAAAAAGCTTCAACCCGATAAGCTCGAACCCAAATCGAGAAATGTGTCTTCATAGGATACCCAAAGGAGACAGTTGGGTACACCTTCTATCACAGATCCGAAGGCAAGACATTCGTTGCTAAGAATGGATCCTTTCTAGAGAAGGAGTTTCTCTCGAAAGAAGTGAGTGGGAGGAAAGTAGAACTTGATGAGGTAATTGTACCTTCTCCCTTACTTGAAAGTAGTTCGTCGCAGAAACCGGTTTCTGAGACATCTACACCAAGTAGTGAGGAAGTTGATGATATTGATCATGAAACTTCAGATCAAGTTACTACAGAACCACGTAGATCAACCAGAGTAAGATCCGCACCAGAGTGGTACGGTAATCCTGTTTTGGAAATCATGCTACTAGATCATGATGAACCTACGAACTATGAAGAAGCGATGGTGAGCCCAGATTCCATAAAATGGCTTGAGGCCATGAAATCGAGATGGGATCCATGTATGAAAACAAAGTATGGACTTTGGTTGACTTGCCCGAGGGTAGGCAAGCAATAGAAAACAAGTGGATCTTCAAGAAGAAGACCGACGCGACGGTAATGTTATCGTCTACAAAGCTCGACTTGTCGCAAAGGGTTTTCGACAAGTTCAAGGGATTGACTACGATGAGACCTTCTCACCCGAAGCGATGCTTAAGTCTGTCCGAATCATGTTAGCAATTGCCGCATTTTATGATTATGAAATTTGGCAAATGGATGTAAAGACGCATTCTGAATGGATTTACGGAAGAAGAGTTGTATATGATGCAACGAGAAGGTTTTATCGATCCAAAGGAGCTAACAAAGTATGCAAGCTCCAATGATCCATTTATGGACTGGTGCAAGCATCTCGGAGTTGGAATAAACGCTTTGATAGTGTGATCAAAGCATTTGGGTTCATCTGAGACTTTGGAGAAGCCTGTATTTACAAGAAAGTGAGTGGGAGCTCAGAGCATTTTCGATATTATATGTAGATGACATATTGCTGATCGGAAATGATATAGAATTCTGGATAGCATAAAGGGATACTTGAATAAGAGTTTTTCAATGAAAGACCTCGGTGAAGCTGCTTACATATTGGGCATTAAGATCTATAGAGATAGATCAAGACGCTTAATTGGACTTTCACAAAGCACATACCTTGACAAAATTTTGAAGAAGTTCAAAATGGATCAAGCAAAGAAAGGGTTCTTGCTGTGTTACAAGGTGTGAAGTTGAGTAAGACTCAATGCCCGACCACCGCAGAAGATAGAGAGAAAATGAAAGATGTTCCTATGCTTCAGCCATAGGCTCTATCATGTATGCAATGCTGTGTACCAGACTGATGTGTGCCTTGCTATAAGTTTAGCAGGGAGGTACCAAAGTAATCCAGGAGTGGATCATTGGACAGCGGTCAAGAACATCCTGAAATACCTGAAAAGGACTAAGGATATGTTTCTCGTATATGGAGGTGACAAAGAGCTCATCGTAAACGGTTACGTTGATGCAAGCTTTGACACTGATCCGGACGATTCTAAATCGCAGACCGGATCGTATTTACACTAAGCGGAGGAGCTGTCGGTTGGTGCAGTTCTAAACAAAGCGTCAGCGGGATCTACATGTGAAGCGGAGTACATAGCAGCTTCGGAAGCAGCTAATGAAGGAGTGCGGATGAAGGAGTTCATATCCGATCTAGGTGTCATACCTAGTGCATCGGGTCCAATGAAAATCTTTCGTGACAATATGGAGCAATTGCCTTAGCGAAGGAATCCAGATTTCACAAGAGGACCAAGCACATCAAGAGACGCTTGAATTCCATCCGGACTTAGTCCGGTGGGAGACATAGAGATTTGCAAGATACACACGGATCTGAATGTTGCAGACCGTTGACTAAGCCTCTTCCACGAGCAAAACATGATCAACACCAAGACTCCATGGGTGTGAGAATCATTACTATGTAATCTAGATTATTGACTCTAGTGCAAGTGGGAGACTGAAGGAAATATGCCCTAGAGGCAATAATAAAGTTATTATTTATTTCCTTATTTCATGATAAATGTTTATCATTCATGCTAGAATTGTATTAACCGGAAACATGATACATGTGTGAATGCATAGACAAAACAAGATGTCACTAGTATGCCTCTACTAGACTAGCTTGTTAATCAAAGATGGTTATGTTTCCTAACCATGAACAAGGAGTTGTTATTTGATTAACAAGGTCACATCATTAGTAGAATGATCTGATTGACATGACCCATTCCATTAGCTTAGCACAAGATCGTTTAGTATGTTGCTCTGCTTTCATCCATGACATATACATGTTCTGTAACTATGAGATTATGCAACTCCGTTTACGGAGGAACACTTTGGTGCTACCAAACGCCACAACGTAATCGGGTGATTATAAAGGAGTACTGAGGTGTCTCCAAAGGCAGATGTTGGGTTGGCGTATTTCGAGATTAGGTTTTGTCACTCCGATTGTCGGAGAGGTATCTCTAGGCCCTCTCGGTAATACACATCACTTAAGCCTTGCAAGCATTGCAACTAATGAGTTAGTTGTGAGATGATGTATTACGGAACGAGTAAAGAGACTTGCCGGTAACGAGATTGAACTAGGTATTGGATACCGACGATCGAATCTCGGGCAAGTAACATACCGATGACAAAGGGAACAACGTATGTTGTTATGCGGTCTGACCGATAAAGATCTTCGCAGAATATGTAGGAACCAATATGGGCATCCAGGTCCCGCTGTTGGTTATTGACCGGAGACGTGTCTCGGTCATGTCTACATTGTTCTCGAACCGTAGGGTCCGTGCACGCTTAAGGTTTCGATGATGGTTATTATGAGTTTATGTATTTTGATGTACCGAAGAAGTTCGAGTCCGGATGTGATCACGGACATGACGAGGAGTCTCGAAATGGTCGAGACATAAAGATTGATATATTGGAAGCCTATATTTGGAGTTCGGAATGGTTCCGGTGAAATCAGATTTTACCGAGTACCGGGGTTACGGAACCCTCTCGGGGTTAATGGGCCTTAGTGGGCCAAGAGGAAAGGAAGAGGGCCGGCCAGGGGCAGGCGCGCGCGCCCCCCCCAGTCCGAATAGGACAAGGAGGGGCGGCGCCCCTTTCCTCTTCCTCCCCAATCCTACTCCAACTAGAAGGGGAGTCCTACTCCGGTGGGAGTAGGACTCTCTGGCGCGCCCTTTGGGCGGCCGCACCTCCCTCCCTCCTTTATATCTGGGGCAGGGGGCACCCTAGAACACACAAGTTTGATCTACGGATCGTTCCTTAGCCGTGCAGCGTGCCCCCTCCACCATATTCCACCTCGGTCATATCGTCATGAAGCTTAAGCGAAGCCCTGCGCCGATAGAACATCAAGATCGCCACCACGCCGTCGTCCGTGGAACTCTCCTCGACACTCGGCTGGATCGAGTACGAGGGACGTCATCGAGCTGCACGTGTGTCAAGAACTCGGGGCGCCGGAGTAACGGCGCCGGATCGGTCGGATCGCGAGGAGAACGACGACTACTTCCTCTACGTTGTGATCGCTTCGCCGGGTCTACGAGGGTACGTAGACAACACTCTCCCCTCTCGTTGCTATACATCACCATGATCTTGCGTGTGCGTAGGAAATTTTTTGAAATTACTACGTTCCCCAACAAGAAATTTATTGGATTAACTATTTTGTCTTAATTAATATCTAATCATATAACACAAAATAAACCGTGAGTGCTGCCATAGAGCAGCACCGTACCATAAAGTGATCCACTATTTGTATAACTAGATGATACCCTGCACATTGCTGCTAAAATTGATTGGATTTTTTCCGGTGAGATTTAGTTGCATGAAACATGAATATTTGTATTAATAATATAAGAAATAAACTAAAAATACATAAGATTTAGTGTATAGTTGTAACATTTATTGAATATATAGCATAGTAGAACCGAAATGGTTGAATCTTTCTCCATCCATGTTTAGTGACATGTCTACTGATGTGACATGTTTGAACATGTTGAGAGAAATGTATTAGCAGAGATCACCTATTTATTTATACTAGCAAAAGGGCCCATGCGTTCATTGGGAGAAAAAAAATCATAATCTCCAATGGCGATGACCACATTTTGTTCACATCTCATCGCATGATTTTGAAATTTTGTTCACAAATGCAATAAAATGTTTCTTTTTTAATTTATCACAAATTTAAGCAATGTCCACATTTTCGAAAAATATCTTGGCTGTCAAAAAACTTGGTAATTCAAACAATTATTCTGAATTTCAAGAAAAGTTTATAAAACATACTATAATATGCCAATCCACCCCGGCAGTTAATTCTTCAAAATTCACGCGGGTATATAGTCATGTTTCACTACATACCTTCGACCATCCATGACCATTTTTACAAATTTGGGAACATTTTTAAAAATCATGAACATTTTTTACTATTTACAAACATTCTTTTAAAATTGTAAACATTGTTTTTATATTGTGAACGGTTTTTAAGCATTTTCTTTTGAATCGGCGAACAATTCTAGAATAGATGATCATTTTTTCCCGATTTTCTTGCATTTTTTTAATAAATTCACGAACATTTTTTGAAATGTATGAACATTTTCTGAGTCAGCAAACATTTGATGAATAAATGAACTCTTTTGTAATTCACGAATTGTTTTAAATATTGTAGGAAATTTTTCTAAATGCATGAACATTTTTTTGTTAATAATTTTTTATACATGGACTTTAAAAAAATCATGGGTTTTTTGTGATTTTACGAACATTTTTTTTCAAAATTGCAAACAGTGTTTTGAATGTGCGAACAGTTTTAGAAAAATCCCAAGCCGAAATGGTTGAATCTTTCTCCATCCATGTTTAGTGACATGTCTACTGATGTGACATGTTTGCATGTTGAGAGAAATGTATTAGCAGCTATCACCTATTTATTTATATGGAATGGGGAAAATACTATTGAAAGCACTAGCACGAAAGCAATAGAGTCCTAACTAAATTGTGCTTTGGCATCTATGGATTTTTTTTGCTTTTGGTATCTACAGAACTTTAGATAGTACTATCTACTAATGCCTTTTTGGATATATTCCTACAAAATGAATATTGTTCTAAACTTTTTTTCTTCAACCGCTTTGGTTTTTCCTTGTACCTTTTCCTTTATTTGGAATTTATCTATTTCAGTTTCCTAAAATAGGTATAATTTTATTCTTCTAAATTTTGTGAAGTTTTAATATGGCTTTATCTTCCAAATTTCTCAAAAGAAAAGGTTCAAAAATTGAAAGATCCTGTATGGTTGTTTGTGGATTGGGTTGCCGCTGCACCAAACCGCCTCTACATCATTGTAGAAATCAATTTCAGTGGAGGCAATGGAATAAGTTTAGATAGTTTTGACAAACTAAGGAACATTTCTGTTCCATATTGGCGAGTAACAGATTTGTTTCTTTTTTGGGTTCAAAATAAGTTAAATGTACTATGGAGTATGGCTGTATGGGCATGCCCTTTCTAGATCATGAAAAAAAAGGGTTAAAGCTTAGATCATGATCCCAATGTTCCCAACTGACGAGCCATGAGAAACCGAGGGCCATCCACGTGAAAAAGAAAACAACGACAAGCTCCCACGACGAATCTAAGCGTGACACCTGCACCACTTTAACGCCCCCTCTCACCAATCAGCCAATCAGGCCGTCCTTCCACGACAATCTCTCAAAAGCCGAAGCCAAATCCTCCCAACACGACGCCGTCGCCTCCGCCCCACCCTCCAAAACCGCCGCTTTCCACAACACTTCACATGGGCGCAAACGCCCGGCCTCGTCAGCCCAACGCTACGCCGACAGGTCGCCACTCACTCCACGCAATCCCCAGTCTCTTTTGCACCAGAACAGACTCTGGGTCTGAATCATGGTGGGTCAGAAACGAAAGCGCGCTCAAAAGCGAGGTCGATGGTGCCATGACGAGGCCCCTGCGCACATGCGGCGGGATCTGCAAGATTATCCAATTAGCTCCGTCGCCTTTTAGCCTATGTATATAAGCGCCGTGTATGCCGTTCTTGAGGTTTATCTGCACACCGCTGAATGCTGATCAGCTGACATCGAGTTCTTGAAGATACACTGCTATTCTTGAGAGCTAGCTAGCTAGAATACGATGGGTGATCTGCAGATCGTGCTGGCCGGGGGGACGATCGAGGCGCAGCACGTGGAGATGAAGGTGCCGCTCTACTCCTACGGCTGCGAGAAGAAGATCAAGAAGGCGCTGTCGAATCTGAAAGGTACGCATCATGTCATAGGACATTTCTACGGGAAACCGCCTGAGCAATGGGTACGTTGAGGCGGCCATGCATGAATACTAAGCTTGCTGCTACTTGCAGGGATTCACTCGGTTCAGGTGGATTACCACCAGCAGAAGGTGACGGTGTGGGGGATATGCAACCGGAACGACGTGCTGGCGGCCGTCCGGCGGAAGCGGCGAGCGGCGCGGTTCTGGGGCGCGGACCAGCCGGATCTGGGCGAGGACGCTAGGCTGGGGGACGCCCAGAAGCACTACCTGCGGGCGTTCGCCGCGTACAGGAGTAGGAAGTCGTGGAAGAAGCTCTTCCCCATGATCCGGCTGTAACAGCAGCAGGCCGCGAGCGTGATGTTTTGTCTCAGTGCCTGCTGCATGCATGGCCGCGTGCGTGTTGCACTGCAGGAATGGCCAGGAGTTGCTAGTAGTGTGGTACAGTAGCGCATGATGTTACATATCGAATAAATGTGCTCTGTTCTTGTCTTTTGGAATTGGCAGATTGTTCGGTAATCTGTTGGTTGGCAAACGCTTGCGATGAAGTCTAACATGGATTTTCCAGAAAATTTCTGATCTATTCATCATGCCATGGCAGTATAAAGAACACAAAAATAATATAAAAGTACATTCATGTCCATAGACAACTTAGCAAGAGTTTTGAAATGTTAAAACAGCCTTCCACGTCGACGTATGTCCGCGAACTGAGAGTATCTCAGATGGTTAGGTTTGTTGTGGTGGAATCAACCCACATAGTTCAAGTCCTAGATGATAGATTGAGATATTGGAGAAGTAATTGTTGTATTGATCGGGGCCTCAAAGGCTGTTTATATAGATTACAAAGCTTGGGCTCCAAGACTAGACTAATAGAGATAGATTACAATACGAATAGACTTATACTATAAGATCCCCCCGCAGTCTCAACGTCAGGTGAAGCAATGTTGAGACTGGAGCGTATGTCGGTGAACGATGCAGTCGGGAGTTCTTTGGTAAAAATGTCAGCAAATTGGGCACTTGTAAGAACATGAAGAACGCGAACCTCGCCAAGAGCCACTTTTTCACGAACAAAGTGAATGTCAATCTCAATGTGCTTTGTGCGACGATGTTGAACTGGATTGGAAGCCATGTAGACTGCAGAGATGTTATCACAGTAAACAATGGTAGCACGTGGGAGCGGACGATGAAGTTCAACAAGAAGCTGTCGTAGCCACACCGCCTCGGCCACAGCGTGAGCAACCGCCCTATACTCAACCTCAGCAGAAGACCTGGAAACTGTTACCTGCCTTTTAGAACACCAAGAAACAAGATTATCACCCAAATAAACGCAAAATCCGGATTTAGATCGTCGAGTATCTGGACAACCTGCCCAGTCTGCATCAGAATAAACTGTCAAGCTTGTAGGTGAAGAAGAATTAATAAGGAGACCGTGATCAAGAGTGCCTTTTAAATAGCGGAGAATGCGTCTGACATGAGCCAGATGAGGAGCGCGAGGATCATGCATAAAGAGACAGGCTTGCTGAACAGAATAGGAGATTTCAGGACAAGTAAGAGTGGCATATTGAAGAGCGCCAGTGATGCTACGATATAAAATAGGATCAGAAAGAGGATCACCATCAGCCGACAGTTTAGCACCAACGTCGGCTGGAGTACGAGAGGGTTGACAATCAGACATACCAGAACGAGAAAGCAAATCCAAAATGTATGACCGTTGAGAAAGAAAGAGGGAAGATTTTGTGCGAGAAACATGAATACCTAGAAAACGATGAAGAGGACCAAGATCTGTCATGGAAAATTCCCGATTGAGAGAAGAGATGATATGTTGAAGAAAAGAATCAGAACTAGCCGTGAGAATGATATCATCAACATAAAGCAAGAGGTAGGCAGTGTGAGTATGTCACCCAATATGCGACCCTATCCAAAAGGGACTCGAAGGTCCCACCAAGGATAGACCCGCATATTAAAACACTTTTGCAAGGTGGATATCATTACATCAACATTACATAATAGATGGGGATACATACATAAGGCATACAATGCCACATGAATACAACATACAAGAACAACATCCACCTACGGATGAATCATAAACAGAAACTCAAACAATATCCACCCTGCTAGCCCAGGCTGTCGACCTGGAACCTATCCCCTGATCGAAGAAGAAGCAGAAGAAGAACTCAACACAAGCAAGCATCGCTCTCGCGTCATGATCATCGCATAACCTGTACCTGTAACTGTTGTTGTAGTAATCTGTGAGCCACGAGGACTCAGCAATCCCATTACCATGGGTATCAAGACTAGCAAAGCTTAATGGGAAAGGAAGGGGTAAAGTGGTGAGGTTGCAACAGCGGCTAAGCAAGTATGGTGGCTAGCATACCCAAATAAGAGCGGGAAGAGAAGCAAAGGAGCGGTCGTGAAGCTAGCAATGATCAAGAGGTGATCATGAACACCTACTTACGTAACATAACACAGAAACCGTGTTCACTTCCCGGACTCCGCCGAGAAGAGACCATCACGGCTACACACGCGGTTGATGCGTTTTAATTCGGATCTGGTGTCAAGTTATCTACAACCGGACATTAACAAATTCCCATCTGCCACATAACCGCGGGCACGGCTCTCGAAAGTTTATAACCCTGCAGGGGAGTCCCAACTTAGCCCATGACAAGCTCTCGCGATCAACGAAGGAATAGACCTTCTCCCAGGAAGACCCGATCAGTCTCGGAATCCCGGTTTACAAGACATGTCGACAATGGTAAAACAAGACCAGCAAAGCCGCCCGATGCGCCGACAATCCCGATAGGAGCTGCACATATCTCGTTCTCAGGGCACACCGGATGAGCAAGACGTCGGGTTGGCATAGACCCTGGTTGCCCAGGGGGCGCCGGACATCGCTCGGTTTGGACAACCACTTAGACAAGCATTGTCCCGGGGGGGCTAAAATAAAGATGACCCTCGAGAGAGCGACTCCCAAGGGAAAAGTAGGTGGTGGTGAGGCAAATGGTAAAAGCAAGGTTGGGCCTTGCTGGAGGAGTTTTATTCAAAGCGAACTGTCAAGGGGGTCCCATAAATCACCCGACCGCGTAAGGAACGCAAAATCCGGGAACATAACACCGGTATGACAGAAACTAGGGCGGCAAGAATGGAACAAAACACCAGGCATAAGGCCGAGCCATCCACCCTTTACCAAATATATAGATGCATTAATAATATAAGAGATATTGTGATATCCCAACATAACCCTGTCCACCATGGAGAAATCTTCAACTTCACCTGCAACTAGCAACGCTATAAGAGGGGCTGAGCAAAAGCGGTAACATAGCCAAACGACGGTTTGCATAGGAAAGGTGTCAACGGTTAGAGGTTCATGGCAATATGGGATGGCTTGATAAACAGGTAATAGGTAGCGCAACATAGCGATAGAACGAAGCAACTAGCATAGCAATGATAGTAGTGAGATCCAGGGTAGCGGTCATCTTGCCTGAAATCCCGCAAGGAAGAAGAACGAGTCCATGAAGAAGAAGAACGGATGAAGCCGAACCAACCGTAGACGAACGAATCCTCACGATCGCAACTAACAAGAAGAAGCACACAACATGGTAAGCACACCACACATGAACAAGGCATGATGCACAACAAGCATGATGCATGAAAAGGCTACATGAAGCTACTCATGGCAAGAGACGATGCAAACAAGAGCAACACGTCAAGACAAGTTTAAATGAGGCCGAAAACAACATATAACAATTCCGGCAAGTCCTCATATGCAAATTTCGAAATTGGTCCAGATCTGAATAAACCTTATGTTCAAGTTGTTAAACAGCAGGTTAAGATGCACCAAGATGATCTACACGAAATTCTAGTCAAGTTACATATAAAGTTCATTAGATTTGGAGCTACGGCCTAGAAGATATGAGCAAAACAAGTTAAACATGGCATTGATGCAAAATGCATACAAACATCAAGCAAACACCTCAAAACATGGATGCAACATGATAATATGGAACTACATGCAAAAACAAGCAAGTTTCATATAGAGCACACTCAAAACGGAGCAACGGTTCAACACACACACACTATACAAGTCATAGCAACAATCTGTCCAAACAGCGACTAGGTATCTTGCAAGCATCAAAACAACATGCTACAGCACCCCAACATAAGAACAAAAGGCATGAGCATGAAGTACAGGTAAAGCACAACAAAACATGAACACTGAGCTATCTCCAGAAACAACTAGAACATGCTCAAAAACACATGGTAAGATTGCAAATAATAACAGTTTCAGACTTTAGTAGAAATAACATCAGGTTGCAATGTTTAGAGCTATCAAACAACATGTTACAGGAACTTATCATGGCAAACAAAGACATGGAATGATACTAATAAATGCATAGAACAACAGTCCCTTACTGATCATGAGCCAAAAAGGCATAGAAAATATGATGGCACCCATGTAAACATGGCAAATGATATGACAGATTCGTACATAGCAGGAACAACAATAAGTAGGCATGTTGGTGAGCTTGAACCACTCACCATAGAGCAAAGCATGGCATGGCAAGGCAACCAACAGTAAGAAGGCATATTTATAAAGCTAAAAATGGCAAGAGCAAGGTCATAGGGTGCATGGAACACTAGCAAAACACATGGGAACAAGTGAACTTAATGTTAACAGGCTGATAGTAACATTATGAAGCAACTTTGGAGCAAGATATGAACAATCTACAGCAAGCTATAAATGCAACCAGAGGCATGAATGGTTAGAGGATGCCATGTAGATCAAAACATGTTTATAGAACATCTCCAGATTATGCATAGAATGATTAGTAGCAACATGTTTATATAGCATCACGAAATAACAGATTCAGCCTAGCAAAACAGCAACAGCAAGTACACTACTTAACAAGCTCGATTCACTCATCACAAGTCATTGCATGACAAGATAAGCATAGCGTCATTAAGAAGACATGTTTGTGAAACAAACCAAGTCAAGAACAAGTCCATAGCATGCAAGGATCAACTATAGCAACCTTGGCTAAATTTAATAACATGTAAACAATCTACCAGGAAACATTTTGAAGCAAAAGTAGAGCATGAAAATGACATGCTAGACTACTCCATAATTGCAACCAAGGGCATGAATGGATAGACAAAAACCACATGTTCAAAACATCCTTACTGAAGTATCTCAAAATATGCATGGATATCTCTGTAGCAACAAGTTTACATGGCATCAAAATAACAGCAGAACAGGGACCAAAATGAGCAACATCACGATGCCTAGTTTGCATGCTTGTGCTAGTCACCACATTGATCACAAAATTACATGGTAAGCACCTCTGTAAATAAGACATGGCATAGAGCAAAACACATGTAGACATCAACCCCATAGGATGCACACATCAATCATGGCAAAAATGACAAATGAGCAAGTTATAACAGTTTCAGCAGATTAACATCATGAAGCACTCTTCCAGCAGCATTTCGGGCATCAAGATGAGATCAAATGAAAAATGATGCAATGTAATGAAATGAAGTACTCGTCGAGACGAACAATTTGACATATTACACCCACGAAACGGAGCTACGGATGCGGAGATACAACAGGTCCAACATGTCAAGAAAATTACACAGACAATCGGGGACTTAGCCGATTTCAGGAAAAAAACATATGAGCGCGGGATAACTATATGACGCACGGGGCGGAGGATAGGGGGGAAGCTCACCTAGTGGGCTAGGCCCAGGTTGCGGGAGGAGGCCGGCATGGGCGGTCGGAGCTGGGCTGGGCAGCGGGGGGCTGAGGCCCACGGGCCGGGCGGCAGGCGTGCGTGTGCCACGCCTGGACGACGACGGAGCCGCGACAGCGAGGGATCCCGCGACGACGGCGAAGAGAAGCCGAGCAGCGGAGAGGCGGCAGATCCGGCCGCTGGGACGCGGATCCGCCGGATCGGCCGACGGGCAACAATGACTCAGCTGAGCGCGCCATGGAAAAGCGGCGGAAGGCGGGCGCACGGACGGCGAGGCCGGCTCCTCGCGGCGGGGAAAACGGAGGCGATGGCGGCGTGCATGCGGGCGACCGGGAGGATCTGGCGGGCGCGGCTTGCATACGGTGGCGGCAGAGACGGCGGGCGGCGGCGGCTGGCTGAGGTGACCCGGCCCGATGGGCCAGCGGGCCCCGCTGGCTCGGGCGGCCGCGGCTGCCGGGAGGCGGCACGGGACAAGTGGCGCTGCGTGATTCGCTGCAGCGGGCGGCGCGGTGGAGCGGACATGTCCGGCCGTCAGCGGACATGTCCGGCGGCGCGGAGGGGATGGATCTAGGGTTTTGGGGGGAAAAATGGACGGGGAGGACGTTTATATAGGTAGAGGGAGTTAGGAGAGTCCAAATGAGGAACGGTTTTCGCCCACACGATCGTGATCGAACGGCCAAGAGCATGGAGGGGACTTAGATGGGTTTTGGGCCACTTTGGAAGGGGTGTTGGGCTGCAAGGAGAAAGGGGCTTAACGGTTACCCGGTTAACCGTTGGAGTACCAAACGAACTCCAAATGGCACGAAACTTGACAGGCGGTCTACCGGTGCTATACCAAGGCCACTTGGCAAGCCTCGGGCCATTCAGAGAATGTTTAACACCCGCTCACAACGAGAGACAAAAGGGGAACGCCGGAGGCATAGGAGTGCCGGATTGCAAACGGACAACGGGGAAAATGCTCGGATGCATGAGACGAACACGTATGCAAAATGAGATGCACATGATGACATGGTAAAATGCAACACGCAAGCAAATGACATGGCAACTACGGCGAATAACTGGTAGACACCTGGCGCATCGGATCCGGGGTGTTACAACACTCCTCCACTAACAAGAGATCTCGTCCCGAGATCTTAGGACCGAGACGGAGGGGAAATGGATGGGGTGAAACAAGAACTCAAGAGAAGAAGCAAAGAGTCGAGAGCACTCGAGAAGAAGAGAGGAACGACGAGAATGACGAGAATCGAAAACTCACGGAATCAAATAGACTATGAGACCATTCTGATTAGAACGAGATAAGGAACGAATAAGGCTGAAAGGATTTAGGCAGCACTCCGGCTAAAAATGAAAGGAATAGAACACGAGCTAGAGAGGATGGAATGATACTTGATGAACTCTTGAAGAGTGAATAAAATCATGAAGAATCGCCATGAAGTACTCCGGTAAAATAAAGGATGATGAGATAGAATGAAGGATGAAAGAATAAGATGAGCCTTGCGATGATTTAGATGGAGGTTCCGGCGAAATGACCGAGGAAATTTGAACTCCGGAAAAGAAAAGATGAAAACACTTGGAAATAGAATTTATTCATCAAGAACAAACTCTGAAGGAAGGGATTAATCACTTGGATGAAATAAGAATAAGATTTATTGCATGCTTATCCTTCATCAAATTAAATTGATGACAAGCAATGGATTTAGCATACTACTTATTCTTCTTGAGAAAGGATTGAGAAGGGAAATATGGCGCAAAACTTGAGAAAGTCTTCATGAACCACCGGTAGAATTGAAAAGAGCGAATGAATTAATATGATAATCAAAGAAAAAGAATCTGAAAGAACCACCGTGAGAATTCGAAAATGACTGATGAAAGAGACTTAATCACCGGGAAGAATTAGAAAAACCAATATGCTTGAGGGAATTTGGAAGCAAAAGAACAAAGAGATCGCGAACTGATTGAAGAATACTTGAACGAAGCACCGGAAGAATATTGAGACGAACGAAGGGGCACGAATATAGAATAATTGGAGAACAAATTTGGAAAACTTAGAACGAAGAAATCTTCCGAAAAGATGGTCTCCAGATGATCGAGAGAGAAAGCAACTCCTGAAATGCTCCGGATGGATGAAAAGAATTTGCATGAATAGAAACAATTTGATAGGATAACATCGAGCTAGCACCGCGAATCTCCGGGAGAACGGACAAGATTAAAGAGAAATCTTCTTCTTTGGTCTTCAAAAGACGACGAGAAACACCACCAAAATTACTGAGGTACTCCGGTAGAATGAAAAGCAGAGAGGTTGAGTGAACAATGAAACGAATTTGAAAGCGATCTTGGAGAAGGCATGTGACTGATGAAGTTCATTCTTACGTCACATTTGAAAAGAATTTGAGAATAACTCCGGGAGAATTAGAAGAGTCAGGTAAGATCCTGGGAAAAGACCTGTGGGTTAGGGCCCACTAAAAGAAAAGCACCGTTGGAAAGGATTGTTGAACAGATAGATGATGCACCGGAATGATTGAAATATTTGAATGAGGTGACAACCTCGAATTAATTCAAACACAGACAAATCTCCTGAGATATCTTGAACTCCGGAATGATTAACTGGCGAGAGGCGAACGAGCAGGGGAAACACTTGAGCCGAGGAAAAGAATATGATCAACCCGAAAAACTAGAATTGAATCCACCGGAGAGATAAAGAGATGAAGAATGTCCACCGAGACGAGAATTCACTAGTTGGAATGATTGATGGAAGACTGAAGAGACTCCACACGAATGGAATTGACGGTCGAAAGAGACTCAGGCTCCAGAAGAAAAGGGTGGGAGGGCGGGAAAACACAGGCAACTGGAAGGGGAATCGACGAATATCTTGAAGATAAAAACACCGGTTGAAATCATTGAGGAAAGAAAGCAAAGACTTCGCACGAGTAGGATGGATACTCGATAACGGACTCCGGTTCCAAGAAAAAAAAGGGAGGGCGGGTGGGAAAATAAAACAACTGAGGATTGAACTTGACAACGATGAAGAGGCTTGAGTCAACTTGACGAGAAATGCACCGGATGAAAAGAGATGAGGAACAACGATCGGAAAACTAACCGCGTGATCCTAAAGAAAAATTTGAAGGGGAAGAGGAGTAATTCAAAACACCTACGTCAAGATTCCTCACCAGAGCGACGAAGGGGCTAAGGAGTAAAAAGAATTCCTACTCTCCGATATAACTAGACTCAGAAATCAGTTTTCTTCTAGACTCAACAACGGCCAAACTACACGATCAATCAAGGGGGCTCCTAAGGTCGGTCGAGGCTCTGATACCAACTTGTCACGCCCAATATGCGACCCTATCCAAGAGGGACTCGAAGGTCCCACCAAGGATAGACCCGCATATTGAAACACTTTTGCAAGGGGATATCGTTACATCAACATTACATAATAGATGGGGATACATACATAAGGCATACAATGCCACATGAATACAACATACAAGAACAACATCCGCCTACGGATGAATCATAAATAGAAACTCAAACAATATCCACCCTGCTAGCCCAGGCTGCCGACCTGGAACCTATCCCCTGATCGAAGAAGAAGCAGAAGAACTTAACACAAGCAAGCATCGCTCTCGCGTCATGATCATCGCATAACCTGTACCTGCAACTGTTGTTGTAGTAATCTGTGAGCCACGAGGACTCAGCAATCCCATTACCATGGGTATCAAGACTAGCAAAGCTTAATGGGAAAGGAAGGGGTAAAGTGGTGAGGTTGCAACAGCGGCTAAGCAAGTATGGTGGCTAGCATACGCAAATAAGAGCGGGAAGAGAAGCAAAGGAGCGGTCGTGAAGCTAGCAATGATCAAGAGGTGATCATGAACACCTACTTACGTCAAACATAACACAGAAACCGTGTTCACTTCCCGGACTCCGCCGAGAAGAGACCATCACGGCTACGCACGCGGTTGATGCGTTTTAATTCGGATCTGGTGTCAAGTTATCTACAACCAGACATTAACAAATTCCCATCTGCCACATAACCGCGGGCACGGCTCTCGAAAGTTTATAACCCTGCAGGGGTGTCCCAACTTAGCCCATGACAAGCTCTCGCGATCAACGAAGGAATAGACCTTCTCCCAGGAAGACCCGATCAGTCTCGGAATCCCGGTTTACAAGACATTTTGACAATGGTAAAACAAGACCAGCAAAGCCGCCCGATGCACCGACAATCCCGATAGGAGCTGCACATATCTCGTTCTCAGGGCACACCGGATGAGCAAGACGTCGGGTTGACATAGACCCTGGTTGCCCAGGGGGCGCCGGACATCGCTCGGTTTGGACCAACACTTAGACAAGCATTGGCCCCGGGGGGGCTAAAATAAAGATGACCCTCGAGAGAGCGACTCCCAAGGGAAAAGTAGGTGGTGGTGAGGCAAATGGTAAAAGCAAGGTTGAGCCTTGCTGGAGGAGTTTTATTCAAAGCGAACTGTCAACGGGGTCCCATAAATCACCCGACCGCGTAAGGAACGCAAAATCCGGGAACATAACACCGGTATGACGGAAACTAGGGCGGCAAGAGTGGAACAAAAGACCAGGCATAAGGCCGAGCCTTCCACCCTTTACCAAATATATAGATGCATTAATAATATAAGAGATATTGTGATATCCCAACATAACCACATCCACCATGGAGAAATCTTCAACTTCACCGCAACTAGCAACGCTATAAGAGGGGCTGAGCAAAAGCGGTAACATAGCCAAACAATGGTTTGCATAGGAAAGGTGTCAAAGGTTAGAGGTTCATGGCAATATGGGATGGCTTGATAAAGAGGTAATAGGTAGCGCAGCATAGCGATAGAACGAAGCAACTAGCATAGCAATGATAGTAGTGAGATCGAGGTAGCGGTCATCTTGCCGAAATCCCGCAAGGAAGAAGAACGAGTCCATGAAGAAGAAGAACGGATGAAGCCGAACCAACCGTAGACGAACGAATCCTCACGATCGCAATGAAACAGGAACTAACAAGAAGAAGCACACAACATGGTAAACACACCACACATGAACAAGGCATGATGCACAACAAGCATGATGCATGACAAGGCTACATGAAGCTACTCATGGCAAGAGACGATGCAAACAAGAGCAACACATCAAGACAAGTTTAAATGAGGCCGGAAACAACATATAACAATTCCGGCAAGTCCTCATATGCAAATTTTGAAATTGGTCCAGATCTGAATAAACCTTGATATGTTCAAGTTGTTAAACAGCAAGTTAAGATGCACCAAGATGATCTACATGAAATTCTAGTCAAGTTACATATAAAGTTCATTAGATTTGGAGCTACGGCCTAGAAGATATGAGCAAAACAAGTTAAACATGGCATTGATGCAAAATGCATACAAACATCAAGCAAACACCTCAAAACAAGGATGCAACATGATAATATGGAACTACATGCAAAAACAAGCAAGTTTCATATAGAGCACACTCAAAACGGAGCAACGGTTCAACACACACACACTATACAAGTCATAGCAACAATCTGTCCAAAATAGCGACTAGGCATCTTGCAAGCATCAAAACAACATGCTACAGCACCCCAACATAAGAACAAAAGGCATGAGCATGAAGTACAGGTAAAGCACAACAAAACATGAACACTCAGCTATCTCCAGAAACAACTAGAACATGCTCAAAAACACATGGTAAGATTGCAAATAATAACAGTTTCAGACTTTAGTAGAAATAACATTAGGTTGCAATGTTTAGAGCTATCAAACAACATGTTATAGGAACTTATCATGGCAAACAAAGGCATGGCATGATACTAATAAATGCATAAAACAACAGTCCCTTACTGACCATGAGCCAAAAAGGCATAGAAAATATGATGGCACCCATGTAAACAGGGCAAATGATATGACAGATTCGTACATAGCAGGAACAATAATAAGTAGGCATGTTGGTGAGCTTGAACCACTCACCACGGAGCAAAGCATGGCATGGCAAGGAACCAACAGTAAGAAGGCATATTTATGAAGCTAAGAATTGCAAGATCAAGGTCATAGGGTGCATGGAACACTAGCAAAACACATGGGAACAAGTGAACTTAATGTTAACAAGCTGATAGCAACATTATGAAGCAAATTTAGAGCAAGATATGAACAATCTATAGCAAGCTATAAATGCAACCAGAGGCATGGATGGTTAGAGGATGCCATGTAGATCAAAACATGTTTATAGAACATCTCCAGATTATGCATAGAATGATTAGTAGCAACATGTTTATATATCATCACGAAATAACAGATTCAGCCTAGCAAAACAGCAACAGCAAGTGCACTACTTAACAAGCTCGATTCACTCATCACAAGTCATTGCATGACAAGATAAGCATAGCGTCATTAAGAAGACATGTTTGTGAAACAAACCAAGTCAAGAACAAGTCCATAGCATGCAAGGATCAACTATAGCAACCTTGGCTAAATTTAATAACATGTAAACAATCTGCCAGGAAACATTTTGAAGCAAAAGTAGAGCACGAAAATGACATGCTAGACTACTCCATAATTGCAACCAAGGGCATGAATGGATAGACAAAAACCACATGTTCAAAACATCCTTACTGAAGTATCTCAAAATATGCATGGATATCTCTGTAGCAACAAGTTTACATGGCATCAAAATAACAGCAGAACGGGGACCAAAATGAGCAACATCACGATGCCTAGTTTGCATGCTTGTGCTAGTCACCACATTGATCACAAAATTACATGGTAAGCACCTCTGTAAAGAAGACATGGCATAGAGCAAAACACATGTAGACATCAACCCCATAGGATGCACACATCAATCATGGCAAAAATGACAAATGAGCAAGTTATAACAGTTTCAGCAGATTAACATCATGAAGCACTCTTCCAACAGTATTTCGGGCATCAAGATGAGCTCAAATGAAAATGATGCAATGGAATGAAAGGAAGTACTCGTCGGGGCAAACAATTTGACATATTACACGCACGAAACGGAGCTACGGATGCGGAGATACAACAGGTCAAACATGTCAAGAAAATTACACAGACAATCGGGGACTTAGCCGATTTCAGGAAAAAAACATATGAGCGCGGGATAACTATATGACGCACGGGGCGGAGGATAGGGGGGAAGCTCACCTAGTGGGCTCGGCCCAGGTTGCGGGGAGTAGGCCGGCTTGGGCGGTCGGAGCCGGGCTGGCCGGCGAGGATCGGGCTCATGGGCCCACGGGCGGGTGGCGATGTGCGCCTGTGAGACGCTGGGGACGACGACGGCGAGATCCGCGACGGAAGGGATCCAGCGACGGCGGCGAAGAGAAGCCGAGCTTGGGAGGCGGCAGATCCGCCGGATCGGATCCGCCGGACGGCCGACTGACGGCGAAGCCGCGGCGGAGCGGCGGGAGGCGGGCGGGCCGGACGGCGAGCAGGCAGAGGCTGGTGCAAGGAAAACGGGATGGCGGCGTGCATGGCGACGGGCGGATCGGGAGGATGCGGCGGGATGCGGCATGTGGCAGCGCGGAGGCAAGAGACGACGGCGGGCGGCGGGCTTCAGGCCGACCCGGCCCGATGGGGCCAGCGGGCCCCACGCTGGCTCGAAGCGGCCTTGGCGGGCGGGAGGCGGCGAGGGGACAGGTGGTGGCGAGCGATTCGCTCTGTGGCGGGCGCGCGATGGAGCGGACATGTCCGGCCGTCGGCGGACATGTCCGGCGGCGCGGAGGGGATTGATCTAGGGTTTCGGGGGGAAAAATGGACGGGGAGGACGTTTATATAGGTAGAGGGAGCTAGGAGGGTCCAATTGAGGAGTGGTTTTCGCCCACACGATCGTGATCGAATGACCGAGAGCATGGAGGGGACTTAGATGGGTTTTGGGCCACTTTGGAAGGGGTGTTGGGCTGCAAGGAGATAGGGGCTTAACGGTTACCCGGTTAACCGTTGGAGTACCAAACGAACTCCAAATGGCACGAAACTTGACAGGCGGTCTACCGGTGCTATACCAAGGCCACTTGGCAAGCCTCGGGCCATTCCGGGAATGTTTAACACCCGCTCACAATGAGAGACAAAAGGGGAACGCCGGAGGCATAGGAGTGCCGGATTGCAAACGAACAACGGGGAAAATGCTCGGATGCATGAGACGAACACGTATGCAAAATGAGATGCACATGATGACATGGCAAAATGCAACACGCAAGCAAATGACATGGCAACTACGGCGAATAACTAGCAGACACCTGGCGCATCGGACCCGGGGTGTTACAGAGTAGAAGACTGATAAACAAAGAGAGAAGAATCGGATTTGGAGGGAATAAAGCCTATGGTTTGAATAAAAGTGGCAAAGCATTGAAACCATGCACGAGGAGCTTGTTTAAGGCCATAAAGAGATTTGTGGAGGAGGCAAACAAAATTTGGAGAGGAGGGATTCTCAAAACCAGAGGGTTGCTGACAATAAACAGTTTCATTGAGAGTGCCATGAAGAAAAGCATTTTTAACATCAAGTTGATGAATAGGCCAAGAAGAGGAAACAACAAGACTAAGAACAACACGAATAGTGCTTGGTTTAACAACAGGAGAAAAAGTCTCATCAAAGTCAAAACCATGCTGCTGGGAGAAACCACGACACACCCAACGAGCTTTGTAACGAGCAAGAGTGCCATTGGAATGAAATTTATGACGAAAAACCCATTTGCCAGAAACAATGTTAACACCAGGAGGTTTGGGAACAAGAGTCCATGTTTATTTTGTTGAAGAGCTTCAAATTCATCGCGCATAGCGGAAAGCCAGAGAGGGTCAAGAAGAGCTCGCTTATAACTGGTTGGAATAGGAGAGATGGTTGGGGTGGCGGTAAGATTGAGACGTTTGGTGGGAAGAAGAAATCCTCGTTTTCCACGGGTGCACATGACATGATCATTGGTGAGCGGTGGTATAAGAATGGCATTGGGTGGCAGTGGGTTTTCGGTTGAAGAAGACGGTGAGGAAGAAGAGTCGGAGGTGGTGGGTGTCGAGGTAGTTGCCGCGGTAGGATGTGGTGAGGGAAAGACGGCTGGGGTAGAGGATGCAGTTGCGGGAGAGGTGGGGGACGGGGCAGGAGGGTGGCTGACGGTGGGCGATTCCGGCTGAGAGACGGAACAAGATTCCATGGCAGCAGAGATGACCAAGGACGAACGAGGGAAGGGGTTTTGGTGGTGGCGGATTGTGGTGGAATTGGTGTTGTGGTTGTAGTGACAGAAAAAGGAAAAGTATTTTCATCGAATGTGACATGACGAGAGAGAATGATACGACCAGAAGATGGATCGAAACAACGATATCCTTTGTGATCATCAGAAAGACCAAGGTGAATGCAAGGTAGTGAGCGTGGTTCTAGTTTGTTAGAGGCGGTAGAGGCGATGTTGGGAAAGCATAGACAACCAAAAACACGCAGAAAAGAATAGTCAGGGTGGGAGAGAAAAAGAGATTGGAAAGGCGAATAAAGAGGGCAAGTTTTAGTTGGTCGAATATTAAGAAGTAGTGTGGCGGTGCGAAGGGCTTCAACCCAAAAACGGGAAGGAAGAGAAGCTTGTAAAAGCAATGTGTGAAGAACATCACTAATAGAGTGAAGACAGCGTTCAGCTTTACCATTTTGAGAAGATGTATAAGGGCATGAAAAACGAAGAAGAATGCCTTGAGAGAGAAAGAAGGTGCGGTTTTGTGTGTTATCAAATTCACGACCGTTATCACATTGAATAAATCGAATTGGCAAGCCAAAGTGTGTGATTACATATTGTCGAAAGTTGAGAAAGATTGCAGGTACTTCAGATTTAGCGCGAAGAGGAAAGGTCCAAGTATAGTGAGAATAATCATCCAAGATCACAAGATAATATTTATAACCAGAAACACTAGGGACTGGAGAGGTCCATAAATCACAGTGAAGTAACTCAAAAGGAAAAGTACTAATGGTAGTAGAGGTTCCAAAAGGTAATCTAACATGTTTGCCACATTGACATGCATTACAGAGAGAGGGATTATGAGGACTGCTAGAACTAGGGATACAAAATTCTTGGAGTAAAGACGTCAAAGTGTTTTTGCTGGGGTGACCGAGACGACGATGCCATAGATCAACGGATGCGAGCATGGCTCGAGAGGTGGATGTGGGCGCGCCATGAAGAGGATAAAGATCGCCCGTGCTATTGTACCAAGCGAGGACCGCCCCCGTTGTCAGATCCTTCGCAGACAAACCAAAAGGGTCAAAGGCCAGGATAACTTTGTTGTCAATGCAAAATTGTCTAACAGAAATAAGATTTTTGATGATGGAAGGAACCAAAAGAATATTGCGTAGAAGAAAATTAGCATGAGAGGAAGGGATGTAAGAGTGACCGGTGCATGAAATAGGGATGGTGGAGCCATCGCCAATGGTGATAGTGGAAAAAGCAGAAGGAAAACAAGCTGACAATAAATTCATATTTGAAGACATATGCATTGATGCACCAGAATCGAAAATCCAATCCGTACCTGCGTCGTTGAGGACAAAATTGTTCATGGCGTTGATGAAGGTGGCTTGGTCCCAAGCCGGCTGTTGGGGAGGAGCAGAAGGGCCAGGAGCTTGCATGTTGACGTAGGGGATAGCGGATGGGTAGTATGCGATTGGGGCATGCATGTTGCCGTAGAAGGCCGGCATGGTGTTGTAGGGCGACGGCGGTCCTGGCGTGCTGGTAGGCGGGGTAAGAGTGGCGGTGTAGACGTGCGTCGGCGGCCTGGGTCCAAGGAGTCCCGGAGAGCCTGTGGCTGGACGAAGACCGGAGCTCCACGTGCCCGTGTACGCAGGAGGGGCACCATACGGTGAGGGGGCCGACCATGGCATCGACCAAGCCTGGACGAGGCCAGTCCAAGGATCATGCTGAGGAGGCCATGGCGACGGAGCTGGTGGCGCGGGAGCGGTGGATGACGAGGCTGGTGCAGGTCCGGCAGGGCGAGATGCAGGAGGCCGGTTGATGGGATTCTTGCCCTTGTAGTTGGGGCTCGGGCGCCAGCCTGGTGGTGGTGTTGAGGCCGCGGCGGCCACAACAGGAGTTGGAGGGGCGGTCGGTTGCCGCGGCAGCCCAGGCGTGGGAGCTGCAGAAGAGGGCGCGGCAACATGAAACACCTGCGACGCCCGTTGCGCCTTGCGAGCCTGGTTCTTCTCTTCTTGCTGGAGGATCGAGCGGACCTCCTTGAAGGTGGGGTATGGCTTGAGCATGGGGATGAAGGACTGCTGCTTCTCGAATTGATCGCCGAGACCTTGGAGGAGGGCGTGATGAGAGTGCGATCCTCGACGTGATCACCAAGTTCACGGAGTTCATCGCCAATAGCCTTGATTCGCTGGCAGAAGATGGAGACTGGGACATCTCCCTGCATGGTTGTGCGTAGCTCGGTGTTGAGCGCGTTGATTCGCGCGTCGGAGTTGTCTCAAACAATTTGTTGAAGGAAGCCCTGAGATCGGCGGTGGCGTCATCGTCGGGCACCAGATTGAAAAGCTCCGTGGAGATGCGTGTGTAAATCCACTGGATGATGGCGAGATCATCTTTCACCCAGCGAGGATCAGCGAGCTGTGGCGGGTAGGAGGGATCAATGTGGTGGCGTAGGCCGCAGGGCCCGAGATGGATGATGAAGAGGGGGCGCCAATGGTAGTAGTTGTGGATGCCGAGGTCTAATGAGATTGGTATGAAGGGAGAGACGTCTGCAATGGTGTCGGCTAGGGAGAACATAGGGTTTGAAAGGGGAGGTGTTTGGGTAATTGGAGAGGAGGAGGTAGGGGATGGGGCACCGGCGGCACGGAACTCGGCCATGGAGAAGAGGGGCCGAATCGGCCGGGGCGGCGGCGCGGGTGGCGGAGCCATACCAGGTGCGAAAAACCTAGGTGTCAGATACCATGATAGATTGAGATATTGGAGAAGTAATTGTTGTATTGATCGGGGCCTCAAGGTATGTTTATATAGATTACAAAGCTTGGGCTCCAAGACTAGACTAATAGAGATAGATTACAATACGAATAGACTTATACTCTAAGACTAGACATTGATGGTCGCATTTTCCTGAATTTATTTCAGTCATATTGACGGTGTGTGTTTAATGAGAGAAGACGTTCCTGTCGACTACGAAGACATTTGGCAACTTCGCCAATTCCAAGATATGGTGCCGGCTCAATATCTTGAAAATGCTCATAAAGGTAGGGTGTGTTTACGCGCATGCGTTTATATGGTTAAATGTATGTGTATATATGAGCATATGCGTTTGTAGTGTGTTAAAAAATACATTATAAAGATCTCACCCCGATCATTTAATCAAGACATCAAGTTCATAAATCTCTCGTTCATGGCCGGATCCTATTCTCTGCATACCGCTGGATATTGAAAATGTTTTCGTTTTAAAAAAAATACATAGATTTCTCGCCTCCGTCGAAAAAAACATCTAAAAAAATCCTGATATTCATCTAAAAAAAAGAAAAAAAATTACCACCGCTCCTCACCTTCATCTAAAAGAAGAAGTAAAAAATAAAAATAAACTACCACCACAGCCTACCAACGAGCGCCACTTTGCATAACCCTCCATAAAAGATACCAGAGGTCCTCACCTTCATCTAAAAAAATACGTTTAAAACAATAATCCTCACCTTCATCTATTTCTTTTCAAAAGGTTTCTCACCACGGCCAACCAGCTTGCGCCACGCGGCATAGCTAGTTGGCCGCCCTTCATCCGTAGCTTGGGTTTAATTGCTAACTAGGACGCAAGCGGTCGAGTGCCTGTGCCATATGGGTCGGCCCATTTCGTATTTCCACCACACAGGTTTTGAAAAGGTTATATAACCTTTCCTGAGCCGATTTTTCTTTTCTTTGTTTTTTTATATTTTCTGTTTTCCTTTTTATTTTTTAAATCCATGTTTTTTATGAGAACCTTTTTCAAATCTGCAAACTTTTCTTAAAACCGCTATTGTTTTTTTCAAATTTGTGAATTTTTATGAGAGCTTCTTAAAAAATATAGTGAGCAATTTCTCCAATTTGGAAATAATTTCCTAATTCATGATACTTTTTGCAATGCGTGAATAGCTTTTGAAATATAGGAAACTTTCTAGTTTATGAACTTTTTGAAATCCAAGAAACATTTCAGAATTTCGAAAAAAAATTTGAAGTGCGAGAACATATTTCCAACTCACAAACATTTTTTCATATATGGGAAGATTTTTTCCAATTCATGAAATATTTTCTTGAATATCTAGAAAAATACAGAACAATTTGAAAATTCATGAACATTTTGAAATCCGAGATCATTTTTTAATTACTGAATTTTTTTGTGATATAGTAATAAATTTCAAACTCATGAACATTTTAAATTCTAGATTTTTTCAAATTCATGGTAATTTTTAAACAGGTACATTATTAAAATTCATGAACATTTTTGAGTAAGATAGCAATTTTTGAATTTAGGAGCATTTTAAATTGAAGAACCAATTTATAAAATTTTGAACACTTTTTGAATTATGAAGCGTTCTTTGAAATCAAAATATTTCTCAAATTGATGAACATTTTTTGAAATCTAGAACACTTTCTCATGTTTGTGAACACTTTTCAAGTTTTTATGAACATTTTTCAAGTTAAAAAACCAAAAAGGAGCAAGATACCAGTGGCACCCGCCCGACCAGCACATGGCATGCGTGAAGGTGCGTGTTTGGCTTAAGCGGCCGTTACAGGGCATTTTGCAACTTGGCGCACACCACGCCCCCTCCGCTCTGGGCCGACACATTTACTTCTTCTTTTTCCTATTTTAAACCCCAAAAAAGAAGGGAGTTAGTATAAAATTAAGTCATCTATTTTGGAACGGAGGGAGTGCACGACATGATTTGAACCGCGGTCCTCCCGATTTAGTATCGAGCGCACTAACCAGGTGGGTCACCGGACGTGATGTGCGAGTTTCCTTTTTTTATTTCTTAAAGTTCAATGCCGAAAAAAGTTGTTTCCGTTTTTTTCTCTTTCTCTTTTTATTCTCTTAAATGCATGAACATTTACAAATTCATGAATTTTTTTCAAAATTGATGAACTTTTTTTCTAAATCCATGACTCTTCTTCATTCTTTGAACTTTTTTTCCAAAATTGATGAACCTTTTTTTTAAATTACTGAAGTTCTTTCCAAAATTGTTGAACCTTTTTTTAAATTACTGAAGTTCTTTTCAAAATCGATGAACTTTTTCAAGTTTGTGAACTTTCCTCCAAAAATGATGACCTTTTTCTCAAAATCAAATGAAAAATTTCAATTTTGTGAACTTTCTATTTTACAAACTTTTTCCATTTTTATGAACTTTTTCAAATTCGCAAACTTTTCCTCAAATGGATGGACTTTTTTTTATAAAATCTGTGAACCTTTTCTGATGTCACAATTTTTTTCAAAAGTATTTTCTACCAGACCAACAACACAAAAAATTAAAAAAAAAACACTAGCGAGCACCCGAGAGAGCAAAGCGAGCGGCATAATACCTGGAGCGAGCAGGGGGGCAGGGAGCGAACTTGTGTTGCTGCTCCGCGGCCCACTTGGGAACGCGTGAGCGCTATCTCACCTTTCCAGCGCTGAGGAAGTGGAATATGAGCCCTCTCATTTGGAAACCCACCGTAGGCAACAAATACCCTACTACATCTACCCCAAGAAATACCAATTCCTAGGGGGCACTTCTTGAACCTTCAGCCCATTGTGTTGAAAGCTTGGTTAACTATGAAGTTGAAACTCTTTGCGCCTAGGTTATCATGCCTGATAGTTAACCACCTTGCATAACACGGATGGTCAAACAATTCCTAGAGATCATATGCTCCATGATACGGGGTCACCTATGCTATTAAATTTGAGATCCAATGGTCATTTTCAGAGATTCAAGGCCTGCACATAATTACTAGTTAGGTTACTCCAAGAGGTTTGTGGGAGCATTACAGGAGAACGTTAGATCTCACATTTGATGGCCAGGGTGCTCCCATGTCATGAGATCGTACTAGCTTCGGGAACTCCCGATATGCACTCTTTGCCCTCTTGCAAGCAACATTACGGCAGCTCGTCTCCTTTTTCAGTATTCATACTTCATATGAATCTTGTTGTGGTTGCAGAACGATATAAATCAAGACGGGCCAGAGCAGACAGTTCACTATGAAGTGATGTGGGATACCCATGAACAATTAAAACCAATCATTGATGATGCATGGAAGTTGAACAACCATGAATCGATGGTGCATGATGTTCGGTTCCAGATGGCTAGACTAGCTTCCGATCTTCGGTGCTGGAGTGGAGAGTCTTTAGGCAATGTTAGAAAGGAGATCAAGAATTTCCGAAGGGAGTTGGGATTTCAAAAATGCTGGTGACGTGGACGGCATGCGGTGGCGGTGACGAGAACAGTGGTGGGTCCACGAAAGGGTGGCTCTATGACATGAGCGTGCACATTCCATGGGGGAATGACATGCCATTGAGAAGATGCTCCAGCACCTCCGTCACTAGCATTGTGTAGTCATCCAATAGATCCGCCACTATCCCCACCAGGGAAATCGTCGATGAAGGTTCGCCTTCACCTTCATTTCAAGGTTGAAAAGGAATGGGTTTTTACTAGATCGGTTATTGTTCATACAAGTGGCAGCCACTGTTTAGATAAGCTGGGTGGGTGCAGTGCGCTTGATGACAATAAGATTCACTATTTTTGACTTTTCAAATTTGTCCAGCATATCATCCATCTTATCACCATCCTCTATATTGCCCAAACCAGCCACACTCAAACCCTCATCCTTAACATAATAATACATGTAGTTAGACATCCCATACCCTTATGTTTCTATTAGTGCTATCAAATTGTAATAAATGATGTCTGACATGCACATGGATCTCTCTAGATGGTCTCTATCATGGAAACGAAGCCTAACTTACCAAACCACATTTATCTGTGGCTTCCTATGGGTCAGACGCAAAGATGCGTGTGGCGGCAGTTGTTGGGTCAAGTATGCTCGAATTTGTCGCCCCACTTTCCTTGGAATACAAGACTTGCAGTGCACCGGTGTAGCAGTGTGCACCCATTGGATTTGGCTCCAATGCATGGACCCTTCCCGCTCATGGAGCCACGTACACCTTCCCTCCGAACCGGTTGCTATCCAAATCTTTCGACAATCGACCTATTGGACACGGCGAGACGTGAACTATCATTTTTGGATAGACCCTTGGATCAGTGGTGCGTCAATCGTGGAGCTGGCACCTGTTATCTTCGACTGTGTCCATAAACGATGTCGTAGGGACTGCATTGTGCACCAGGGTCTGCGGACCACGCCTGGGTACACGACATTACTGGTGCTTTGGTCCTGCGGCTCTTGTCTAGTACGTCGATCTGTGGAGGAGGCTACAGGATATCTGCCTTTTGGATGGGCATGACGAGTAGCGGTGGCGGTGGATTGATTCTGGTCAATACTTGGCACGATCATGCTAGCCATCACTCTTTCAGGGATCAATCATGGACCCTTTCGGGAGGCTAACTTGGAATACATGGGCTCCTCCGCGCATTAAAGCTTTCTCCTGGCTTGCCATCCAGGATTGATGTTGGATGGTCGATCGACTTTCTCGTCGTGGCCTACGTAGGAACATTGTGTGTTATGTGATAAGATACCAGAATCTATGCAACATCACTTTGTGGCCCGCCCCTTCCCCGACAGGGGGCACGAGGTCATGTCTTGGTGTCGATCGACTGTGATACTCCTAGACGCTAGGGCTACCGTCCTGGATTGGTGTGCTTCCACCTACTCTCAGGCCCGGATCTCCTCTATCATCAGTCCCACGGCGTGGTGGCTTTGGAATCACCACAACGCCTCCACTTTGAGGGTACACGCCCCTCCACCTCGCGCCTCATGCATGCCATCCAGGACGACACGTAAACCTAGGCTACGCTGTTGCCGTGGGGCTGGATAAAATCTTGCCTCAGACATAGGCTTCTATACTTGGGTTGAGCACCCCATTTCTATTACTCTGGCATCGTACTCGCGCCTTCCTACACACATGTTGTATGATGTCACCCACTTTGTAATTTTTCACTCCTATCAATGAAGAGATGCACAAGCTCTTGCGTATTCCGAAAAAAACTACATGTATTAAACAAATAAATGATTAACTAACCGCATGATCTCAAAGCGTTAAAGAGAATGCATAAACTTCATGGACATAAACAACAAAAGATCTCAAAAAATAAATGATCTAAACTAAAACAATGAATGATATTGGGTCTCAACCAATACATCATCCAAGTTAACAATATTGGCCTTCACCGTCTGAGCATAAGAGCGCGTCGCCGCAAACACTGGTCATGCCTCCGGCGCTTGGCGGGTTGAAACTGCTGCAATACTCGTCCACAGTAGGGCCTCCGTCTTCCCTATTTGTTGCGATGCATCTGCCGCCGCCACACTCGCCGTCATTGCAAGAGAGAATAGAGGACGACGAGGAGAGCGGAGAATGTTACCTTTTTGTAGGTCTCGGGTGGGAGAAGGAGGCGACCGGTGAAACACGCGGTTAAAGGCCATCATGTGCCATTCATCACCCCATTTGGCACGTCATCCCCTGAAAGCGGGCCTGACCTATCAGCTTAGAGGTTAACCAGGCCAAACGAGGGATCAGTGCGATTTGGGCCCGACATATTCATCCACCAAGATCTAACACTTCTCTTGCCAGCCCAATGGGATAGGTCCAAGGCAGCTAAACCAAGTCATGCCTTGACCAACCTTCAAATCTTCGCAGTGAAACGACACCCATAGAAGAGATGAGAAGTCGTCTCATTTGCACTCTTGCACAAGGAGTAAAGCCCACAGTTTTCCCAACCTCTTTTAGCGAGACGATCTGCGTACAAACTCGGCTTTGTATAGCAAGCCATGAGAAAAAATGAACCTTTGGAGGGGGCCAGGCCATCCAAATGTCTGTTCATTATAGTTAGTGTGGCTCCAAAGAACGTGCTTTGTAAGTCGACTTTGTTGACGGGATGTCGTTGGCCGTGAACTTCCAGGAAATGATGTCCTCCACCTCGTCCTCAAGATGGACAAACGAGAGCTTAGTGCAAAGGTCGATGTACTGATGAATGTGCGCCATAGAGAAGTTTGCATTAAGCTTAATCCATTGAATCCAGGCATTGTTCGCCAAGGCCTGGCGAACCGTCCATTTTTTGCTGCTTGAGGCGGCAAAAACATGGGGGCAATATCTAATGGCCGCTTGCCATCCAACCATGGCGAGTCCTAGAAAGGCTTCTTGGCTCCCTTGCCCACTGAGATGGTCGTGCAAGCATAAAAAAGCTTCATGTCAATCTCGTTGCATGGGTTTCCAGTACCAATCCACAACTTAGAGTTGTCAGCCCACTCTAACCTAAGTCATCGCAATCGCAGGACCCTTACGAATTTATCCAGGTACAGCATATAGAGACCCCTAAAATGGGTCGGTCGACAGACAGATTTCCAATTTACCTTGCACTTGGCTCCGAAGGTCTTGTCACAAGGCAACCATAGAAAAGCACGCTCGATCTTGTAAATGCTAGCAAGCACCCCAAGGGAGACGACAAGCGGGTGATGTAATAGATGGCATGAGAAGTAAGCACCAATTTGACTAGCGCAGTGCCAGAGGTAATGTCCCTCCCCCTGCAAGGAGGGAGTTTGACCGCAATTTTATCTTCTAGAGGTTGATGATGCATGCTTTTTGCTGTCAGACCGAAAGCGGAAGCCCAAAATTATTGATCGAAAATGAAGTGCGCTTGGCGAAGAGACTCTGAAGAATATCATCAAGATGGGCACAATGGAGCTCTTGAGGAAGCTCGTGGTGAGGCCAGTCACCTCGCCAAACAAAACTCAAAATGGCCAAATTTTATATGTCCTGCTTAATGGGGCAACGAAGATAGCAGTGTTGTCTATGTAGAGCGATGTGCAGAAAGTGGAACTCCTCCCACCAATCTTGTGAAGTAGTCGTTGCTCAATGGCCACGTCAAGGATTGGTTGGGGAGGATCGATGGCCAACACAAAGAGCAGCGGGGATAGAAGACCCCCACTGCCGAAGGCCCCTGCTATGAAGAATTGGAGCGCCAGGGATCCAGTTGAGGAGGACTCGCAAGGAAGATGTGGATAACAGGGTAGCGACGCAATCTCTCAACCTAGGCGGAAACTTCATTTGATCACCGAACCAGACAACCAGTGTATCACGAAATGTGTCGCTGATGGAAAACACTGATATGACGTGTATCGTGTATAAACCCTAAATATTGGCCGACCAAAGGAATGCCAAACAGAGCCAATCATCCCTCGTCACGTACCGCAAACCAGCCACAACAGTCCAGCGGTTCTTTTCAGTGGCCATCTCTGGTCACCTACTGTCGTGTTTAAAAAGGATCGACAAAATCCATCCGTCCAGACAATCAGTCATGAACTCATGTTCCCATCCAGCAAAAGACATCATCCACAGTTCTACTAGTAGTGCATTATCCACATGAAAAAGGAGCTCAAATTGAAAGGCCCCTTGATCTCACCAGAACTATTTACAAAGGAGCCATGGAAAAATCGGTCTCATTTCCACCGCTGGATAATACTAAGAGACATCATAGTACAAGTAGTGCAGTCGGTCTGTACACCAAACGAATCAACAGAATGAACCGAAAGAGGCAAAACAAACGATCCGGATGGACCTGTGGGGTCGGACGAGGCTTAGCAGAGGCAGTCGGCTGGATCGATCAGCCTCGGGTGGTGACGCGGAGGGCGTGCGGCGGCGGCGGCGGCGCGAGCGGCGGGGCCACGAAGGGGAGGCTCCGCAGCATGAGCGTGCGCATCCGGCGGGGGAACGGCGCGCCGTTGAGCAGCTGCTCCAGCACCTCCGCCACCAGCATCGTGTAGTCCTCCAGCAGCTCCGCCACTATCCCCACCAGGAACATCGCCGATGATAGCTTTCGCCTTCGCCTTCGCCTTGGCTTCGCGGTGCGGTAAGAAAAGGAATCGGTTTTCGCTAGCTCGGGATTTGTGTGTACTCTGGATGTGGTGTTGACTTGTTACTGTCCGAGAGCAGGCGTCCGCGGCTTTTAAAAGGGGTCGGGTTCCGTGGTGTCGTGTCCTGTGGGCAGTGGACGCTGGTTTTGGATGTGACGGGGTGGCGGCCCGCCTGTGGTATGCGCTAGAATCCGGCAGAAGGAGCGGCTACGTTCCCGCGGCGATGGTGTGCTGCGGCGAAGAAACGGCCCACATCAGCTGCGGCGGAGTGGGTGCTGCTGCCGTGAACTTGCTCGATAGCCTAGCCGCCGTGTCTCGCGCAGCGGTTTCCGAAACCGTCAAACCGGCATCGCTCTGCTCACTCGTAGGTGAATACCGCGACCACCCCTGGAATTCTGACATGGGCTGTGGCTCACGATGTAAATGGGACGCTTGCTGGACATCGTGGGACTTGCCCACATGGGCACCACTTTTTTTTTTTCAGAACACACTACACATGCAAGCGATTATATATACACACATACATTCATCCTTACAAACACACATGCACACTCTTTTCACTATAAGCAATTATTTTTTATATTGCGTATGTGGTGTTCATATACTATCACATATTCAGAAAGCAAATACTATACACTGATATACAATAGACTAGCCAAATTATGTTCCAGCCTTTCGGTGCTCAACTTGCGGCACGAATCCAGCCTTGGTAGGAGCAACTGAGGAGCAGTGGATTGGGGAGGGAGCAGAGAAGGTGTCCCCGCAAGGCTCGGCTCGGTCCCCGGTGATGTCCTTGGAGATGGCCTCTTCGAGAAACACGCTGGCGATGGTGGCACCATGGAATGAAGGGAGGACTGGAAGTGGCGGTGTGGGGGAGATGGTGGCAACAACACCCTAGCATAGGGCAGGGCAGTGACAACTGACTGGCAAAGGAGTTGGACCGGAATTGTGGTATGCCGCTGGCTTTATGGGTTTTTTGGGCTATCCACGAACACCATTTAATTTTTCTAGGTGCCCACGAACGTCATTTAAGGTTTTTTTTTGTGTGGATGGCACTATGCGGGACTAGTGGGACCCAACGCCACTTACATCGTGAGCAGTGGCTGCTCCACTGCTCACTTCAAATGTCATTGGTTCCTGCATCCCAGCTCCGTTTTGTGGATGCAGTTGCACCAAAAATTTGGTCCAGACAAACCTCAAAGCACTGCTAGCCAGCCCCTACGGAAACGACTCAATCGACATTTTTCATTTAACCAGGCATGTGTCGTGTTGATAGGGGGAACGTGCCACCAAGCTCGTACAAGCGGGGATATGGCAAGAGCTTGCCCGTGTCCTAGAAAAATTGGCGGGAGTAATTCAGCCACCTCCCGTAGATTGCCTCGCCCAATTTAGTTTCCTTCGACTCACCGTCTGAATCCGCGCCACCATTTCCCCTCCTTCCAGATCTTCGTCCTGAGCTACTTCTTCACCGACGAGCACATAAGCGGTGCCATCTTCTTCGGTCGGCGGTGGTCGGCAACAGTGATCCTTCTTCCTCTTCTCCGGATGTTCCTTACCTCTCCCCTCCCTATACTCCGATGGTTGTAAATAACATCACTCCCTACCCAGTGTAGCTTATACTGTGAGTTGTCGTAGATTAGATTAGATCTTTAGGCGGCATGGTAGGTTATGCAAGTAGTGAGGATGTGATAGATCAGATGCTAGTGGTGTGGTTTTGGCTGTATGGTGTGTTTTGCTTATCGGCGGTGATGATGCTCACGCTATTGTGGTAGATGTACATGTTTTCCATGTTGATTCCAATGCTAGCATGGTAGTATGTTGAGTTTGAAAAAAAATTGAACCGGCCCAATCCCTTTCCATTGCATAAGAACGAAAATATAATTTTTCCAGAGATAATAGGGGACGGGAATGAAAGTGAAAGCCAGTTCAATGCATTGCCAGGAAACCCACCGCATTCGCTTGTTGTCTCTTCCTTTCTGAAACAAAGATGTTGGATAATAAAGCAAAGAATTGTATGTGGTTGTTGGGTTACTCTAGTTCTTTTGATGTTAGTTGCGTAGGCCTCAGTGGAGGTTTGGCGCTATTTTGGTTACAACCTTTTTCAGTAGAGCTAAAAGGTTTTAATCAACGGTGTATTGATGTGGTTATTACGCAACCGGATGTTGTTCCGTGGCGTGTGACCTTTTTCTATGGTGAGCCACAACGTGAAATCCGTAATGTGTTTTGGGATTTACTTCGTCGGTTGAACCGTGATTGGACTGGACCATGGTTGTGTTGTGGTGATTTCAACGAGATTGTAAGCCATGACGATTAGTGGGTCCGAATGATCGCTCTAAGGCACAAATGGCGCTCTTTAGGGATTGCCTTGAAGATTGCGGCCTCGTAGACTTGGGCTATATGGGCCCAAAGTTTACGTGGACTAATCGCCAAGACGCCGACAACCATGTAAAGGTGCGTCTTGACCGGGCTGTTGGTAATGGCGAGTTCTCACTATTGTCTGATGATTATGAGGTAACTAATGTTATCACCACGACATCCGATCACTATGCGGTTTCATCCTGTTGAACAGCGTTGATTGTAGTAGAGATAATACTCCGGTGCAATAGGGTTTCCGCTTTGAGGCCATGTGGTTGCAAGTGCCTGCTTATCTAGATGTGTTGGAAAATGCATGGCGTGAACATAGAGATGGGGTTCGCTCGCTCTAGTCGACTTGGTCCAACCTACAACGAGTGGCGGGCTCGCTAAAGGATTGGAGCAGGGTGACTTTTGGCTTTGTAAGGCGACAGATTGCCAAGTTGGAACAAAGACTGCATGCCTTGCAGCGTCAAGCAGTTTCCACGGAAGTGATCGCTAGTGAACGAGCTATGGAGGCTGAACTTTGTGAACTTTTAGAAAGGGAAGAGATAATGGCTCGACAACGATCAAGAGTGGATTGGCTCCGCGAGGGAGACTGTAATACTGAATTCTTTCATGCCAACGCGTTTGCAAGACAACGTACTAATAAAATTAAGGTGCTGATTAAAGATGATGGTACGCGTTGTTCGGATCAGGGTGGTATGAAGAATATGGTTCAGGATTTCTATGGGAACTTATTCACATCAGAACCATGTATTGCTTCATACGAGGTTCTTGATGCGATACCACAGAAAGTTGATGCAACAATGAATGATAGTCTTTGTAGCCCCTTTACAGAGGACGAGATCAAAACCGCTCTTTTTCAGATGGGCTCGACGAAAGCACTGGGTCCAAGTGGGTTCCCAGCTTTGTTTTACCAAACACACTGGGAATTTCAAACATGAGATCTGTGCCACTGTGCGAGCCTTTCTATTGGGGGAAACAGTTCCATAGGGTCTGTGTGATTCTGTGATTGTTCTTATTCCAAAGATAGCAAACTCAGAGCACCTCACTAATTTCCGCCTGATAAGTTTGTGCAATGTTTTGTACAAGATTGCACCGAAGGTCTTAGCGAATAGACTTAAGGTGTTTTAGCCAGACATTATTTTAGAGTATGAGAGTGCTTTTGTTCCAGGAAGGTTGATTACAGACAGTGCTCTGATTGCGTATGAGTGCTTGCATACCATCCGGAGACAACACTCCAAGCGCCCTTATTTTACACTCAAGTTGGACATGATGAGAGCCTACGACCGTGTTGAGTGGTCTTCCCTTTATGATTGCATGAGTAAACTGGGTTTTACTCCACGATGGATTGACATGGTGATGCAGTGTGTGACGACTACTAGATATGTAGTTAGAGTTAATGGGGAGCTTACCGATCCAGTTGTCCCATCTCGTGGTATTCGATAGGGTGATCCCATCAGCCCCTATCTATTCCTTCTTTGCACTGAGGGTTTATCATGTTTGTTGCAGCAAAAGGAGCACCTTGGTGAGCTACATGGTTTGCGTAATGGTCGAAAAGGCCCTCCAATCTCACATCTGTTGTTTTTAGACGATAGTATCTTTTTTGCAAAGAGTGATCGCCATACGATGGAGTCGTTGCGTTCCACTCTAACGGCCTACTGTGATGCCTCTGGCTAGAAGATAAATTTGAGGAAGTCCTCAATTTTCTTTGGCTCTAGGTGTTCGCACAGTGTTAAACAAGTGGTTAAGAACATACTGCAGGTTCACAATGAAGTACTACAAGACACATACCTTGGTATGCCTACTGAGATAGACCGAGCTATATGTGGTTCTTTTAGTTTCTTGCCTGATCGTGTGTGGAAGAGCATACATGGATGGACTGTTCGGTCCTTGTCAGGTACGCTTGAAAGCGGTTGTATAGTCCATACCAACTTATGTTATGAGCTGCTTCCAGGTTCCTGTGTCAGCGTGTGACAAGATGAGAAAGTCCATTGCTGACTATTGGTGGGGCATTGAGGATGGCCGAAAAAGATGCACTGGCGTAGTTGGGAATGGCTATCCACTCAAAAATCCCTTGGCGGCATGGGATTCCATGATTTTGTGCTCTTTAATCAAGCAATGCTAGGGAAGCGGAGCTAGCGCTTACTGACTGACCCGTCATCGTTGTGCGGTAAGGTCCTTAAGGGCAGATATTTTTCGGATTGTGATTTTATGGATGCAAGTTGTCCCAGGGCAGTGTCCTTTACCTGGCGCAGCATTTTGTTTGGTAGAGAGCTGGTTTCGAAAGGCTTGAGTTGGGTGGTGGGTACAGGAAACAAAATTAAGTTGTTGGATCATAATTGGATTCCATGCCACCCAGCGGGGTCTTTTCATACTCTAGTCCTATTCTAGAGGGAGTGACAGTGGATTTCCTCCTTAGTGTTGATTGAAAAGCTTGGGACAAGGAGGTGGTTTGAAGTGTTTTTCCTAAGAGGATGGCCAGCGTAGTGTTACAAATTCCACTAAGTGTGCGTGTGGTGGATGATTTTGTTACCTGGCCTCATGATCGATTTGGATCCTACTCAGTCAGATCGGCATATAACTTGGCCAAGTCTGAGAAGTTTCATGCTACTCTTAATTCTTATGGCCATGGTGTGCAATCAGACTTTGGTGCTGAAGAGAAAAGCTAGCAAGCTCTTTGGGAGGTCAATGCTCTAGGAAAGATGAAGATCGTTCTTTGGAGAATGGCCCATGATTGCCTGTCGACGGGCAGTCAGTTGCTACGGTGCCATGTTCTGAATGCAGGGTCATGTTTTTTCTGTAGCAAAGAGGAGCGAGCTGAGCATCTCTTTCTGTTTTGCCACTTGGCGTGCCAGGTATGGTGAGTGGTGAAGCGCAATTTAGGCTTCCATCTGTGTCGTAAAGGTTTTGTTCATACCAAGCAGTGGATATTTGATTTCATTCAACGAGCGACCTCTCTCGAGGCCACGGCTTTGGTAGTAAAAATTTGGCACATTTGGGAGACCTAGAATGATGTAAGAAACAATGATGTTAGGGTGCATCATCGCAGAGTGGCGGAGAAAGCTTTGGCTTATATTGACTTCATTACGTAGAATTATGGTAGGACTGCATTTGCTATAAGGTGTGATACCCCAGTATCTCCTGTAAAATGGGTTCCGCCGCCCGCAGATGCAGTGGCCGTTAATGTGGATGCTGCACTCTTTAAGGAGTCTCGACGGATAGGAATTGGCATGGTAATCAGGAACCACATCGGAGATTGCTTGTTGGCTTGCCGCGAGCATGTTGACGAGGTTACTACCCAAGAATTAGCTGAAGCACTGGCGCTACGGCGTGCGGTGGCTCTCACCCGCGAGGAAGGATTTTCAAGGGTCATTTTCCAGTGAGATTGTTTGTCAATTATCCAAAGAACCAATGCTTCTACGGTTGATCGCTTGCCGGTGGGCTCATCACTGCTGATATCAAGGAGTTGGCGTCGGTCTTCTTGTCTATTCGCTTTAATCATGTAAATCGTTTGTCGAATGTCGTGGCACATATTCTAGCTAGATCTTGTGAGTCCTCTAGTGACTCTATTTTTCATGTAACCCAGGATTGTATCCGGGAGGCACTCTCTTTTGATTACACTTGATCAATAAAGAGCGACATTCCTAAAAAATGCTATAGACGAAAAGTTGGGCAACACCAAAAAAGTCTAGCCCTATTACACCCAGGGCGAGGGCAAGAACTAATGTAGGGTAACAAGTTCACCAGACTGCACAATGGCAATATTTTGAGTTTGATGATCAGTCCATGTGTACTATGGTAGATGTGGTACTCTATTGAACTTCATGATCAGTCCATACTAGTTTGCTAGATGTGTTATTATGTTGAGCTTCATGACCAATCCATCTACAATATGGTATTATATTAGATGTATTGTTCTTGTTCAGCTAGCCTTAGTGCTAACCAGCATAGGACATAACCATCGAAGACTCAACCCTTATTTTGTCAGAATCATATACCTTTTCCTCCTATGTTCAGGACTCTCAACCGTTGCCTCCGAGTGTAGAGGCGTTTGATGGGCATGCGATAGCCTCTTTAGTGGTGGTGATGTATGTGGTATCTACTATTTTGGCCATTAAGGTTGGCAAGACTGGGGTAAATGAAGGGGAACACAATAAAATGTTGGCCTTCCATATTCAGCTTTGTCGTGAACAAGATGTGTGATATCATCACTAGTAGACTTAAGACTGATAAGGTCTTCAAGGAGGTGCACTTGGACGTTGTGCAAAGATGGTGTTTGAGCTATGTGGTATGATACGTCTCCAACGTATCTATACTTTTTTATTGTGCCATGCTATTATATTATCTATTTTGGATGTTTTATATGCATTAATATGCTATTTTATGTTATTTTTGGGACTAACCTATTAATCGAGAGCCCAGTGCCAGTCCCTATTTTTTCCTTGTTTTTGAGCTTCGCAGAAAAGGAATACCAAATGGAGTCCAAACGGAATGAAACCTTCGTGATGATTTTTCTTGGACCAAAAGACAACCAGGAGACTTGGAGATGAAGTTGGAGGACCCACGAGGTGGCCACAAGGACGGAGGGCACCCCCCCACCCTTGTGGCCCCTCGTACCCTCCTAACCTAATTCTTTCGCCTATATATTCCCATATATCCCCAAACCAACAGGGGCATCAATGAAAACACTTTTCCGCCGCCGCAACCTTATGTACCCGTGAGATCCCATCTAGGGGCCTTTTCCGGTGTTCTGCCAGAGGTGGATTCGATCATGGAGGGCTTCTACATCAACTCTATTGCCCTTCCGATGAAGCATGAGTAGTTTACCACAGACCTACGGGTCCATAGCTAGTAGCTAGATGACTTCTTCTCTCTCTTTGATTCTCAATACCATGTTCTCCTCGTTGTTCTTGGAGATCTATTCGATGTAATACTTTTTTGCGGTGTGTTTGTCGAGATCCAATGAATTATGGATTTATGATCAGCCTATCTATGAATATTATTTGAATCTTCTCTGAATTCTTATATGCATGATTTTATATCTTTATAATTCTCTTCGAACTATCGGTTTGGTTTGGCCAAATAGATTGGTTTTTTTTGCAATGGTAGAAGTGCTTAGCTTTGGGTTTAATCTTGCGGTGTCCTTTCCCAATGATAGTAGGGGCAGCAAGGCACGCATTGTATTATTGCCATCAAGGATAAAAATATGGGGTTTTCATCATATTGCTTGAGTTAATTCCACTACATCATGTCATCTTACTTAATGCGTTACTCCGTTATTTATGCACTTAATAATCTAGATGCATGTTGGATAGTGGTGGATGTGTGGAGTAATAGTAGTAGATGCAGAATCGTTTCCTCTACTTGACATGGACGTGATGCCTATATTCATGATCATTGCCTTATATATCGTCATAACTTTTCGCTTTTCTATCAATTGCTCAGTAGTAATTTGTTCACCCATCGTATTATTTGCTATCTTGAGAGAAGCCTCTAGTGAAACCTATGGCCTCCGGGTCTATTTTCCATCATACAAGTTTCCGATCTACAATATTAGTTTCCGATCTACTATTCTTGCAATCTATAAACCAAATACCAAAATATTTACTTTATCGTTTATCTATCTCTATCAGATATCACTTTTGCAAGTAACTTTGAAGGGATTGAAAACCCCTTTATCGTGTTGGGTGCAAGTTTGTTTGATTGTTTGTGTAGGTGTTTCGTGATTTGTGCGTTGTCTCCTATTGGATTGATACCTTGGTTCTCAAACTGAGGGAAATACTTATCTCTACTTTGCTACACCACCCTTTCCTCTTCAAGGAAAAAACCAACGCAAGCTCAAGAAGTAGCATGAAGAATTTTTGGTACCATTGTCGGGGAGATCTACGCCAAGTTAAGACATACCAAGTACCCATCATAAACTCTCACTCTTGTATTACATTATTCGTCATTCGCCTCTCATTTTCCTCTCCCTACTTCTAAAACGATTTCCGAAAAGATTTGCCTTTTCTTCACCCCTCTTCCGTTCGTCTTCTTTGTTCGCTTTTGGTTTGCTCAGAGGGTGCTTGGATACGTTTTAGTCCCATGACTAAAAGTAGTGGGACTAAAACTTGCTAGCCTCACCCATGCTTGGATCCAAATACTAAAGAGACTAAAATCAAGTTATTAAGCATTTATTATCCTCCAAACCCTCCAATCCATAACTCGCATGTGTTAAAGGAGAGGAATTAAATGAGGAGAGAGAGGGCTAATACATATTTTAGTAGGTTTCCTATGACTAAAAGGTTTTAGCCTCAAGACTAGTCCTAGCCTCTCTTTAGTCAGGGGTGCTTGGAACTTTAGCCTCTAAAAGAGACTATTTTTAGTCAGGCTAAAAATAGTCCCTTGTATCCAAGCACCCTCTCATTTGCTAGATTGGTTTTTTGCCACCATGTCTGAATCTAGGGAGGTTATCATTGAAAATCTTGAGGAAAAACTTGGATCTTGTTCTTTGGATCATGAAACTGAAAATCCTTCTAATTACAAAACAAAAATTTTCGAGTGGGTGATGATAATATTATTGGAAAAAGTGTTATTCAAGAATTCTTTGATTGTACGGGATCTATGACTATTAATAAAGATCTATTCTTCTCGGTACAAATTGTTATGCGGATGCCATTGTTATGCTTGTTGAGAAACTAGAGAGAAAATTTGTGCACATTCATCCTACTTTGCAAAAAGTGTTTTACGAACTTCCCAACACTAATCATCCTGTAGCTAAAAAGATTGCCACCATCATTCTTATGCGTGAATTTGATTTTATAATACAAGAAGCTAGGGATATTTTTGCTTTCTATAAAAAATATGTTGAACACCCTCCAATTGAAGATATCCTCCATGACAAAGAAACTATGTGTAGTTTGGAATCTAGGGATTATCAATCTTATAGTGAAAACCTTAGGAGGAGAGTTCCCTATTCAGAAATCTCTCAATCTTTGTACCTTGAGGACTATGAGGAATTTGATTAGATTACTAGGAGTATTCATGTGGGATTCAATAGGGATTGGTTGAATAAGATGATAAAGGAACCCGTTAGAGATTCGTGTTCTTTATGATGATATTTATGGTGATGATCCGACTACGGGTTTATGAGTGTCAAAATAATTAATCAAAGTCCTTTTCATAATTGGAGTTAATCTACTAGAAGGGAAATAAAGGAAAGGACAGATTTGTTAATGCGAGTTTTGGAGGATTTGATGAGAAAATAATTGCATAACAAAGATGACAATACTTAGATCTACTCGTGTTTTATGCCTAGCTAAGGGTGTTAAACAATAGCGCTTGTTGGTGTAGGACCTTGAAGTATGTCTAGAGGGGGGTGATTAGACTACTTGACCAATTAAAAACTTAACCTTTTCCCAATTTTAGGGTTTGGCAGATTTTAGCTATCTTAGGACAAGTCAAGCAATCATCACACAAATCAAGCATGCATGCAAAGAGTATATAGGCAGCGGAAATTAAAGCATGCAACTTGCAAGAAAGTAAAGGGAAGGGTTTGGAGGATTCAAACGCAATTGGAGACACGGATGTTTTTGGTGTGGTTCCGATAGGTGGTGCTATCGTACATCCACGTTGATGGAGACTTCAACCCATGAAGGGTAATGGTTGCGCGAGTCCACGGAGGGCTCCACCCACGAAGGGTCCACGAAGAAGCAACCTTGTCTATCCCACCATGGTCGTCGCCCATGAAGGACTTGCCTCACTAGCGGTAGATCTTCACGAAGTAGGCGATCTCCTTGCCCTTAAAACTCCTTGGCTCAACTCCACAATCTTGTCGGAGGCTCCCAAGTGACACCTAGCCAATCTAGGAGACACCACTCTCTAAGAAGTAAAAAATAGTGCGTTGATGATGAACTCCTTGCTCTTGTGCTTCAAATGATAGTCTCCCCAACACTCAACTCTCTCTCATAGGTTTTGGATCTGGTGGAAAGAAGATTTGAGTGGAAAGCAACTTGGGGAAGGCTAGAGATCAAGATTCATATGGTAGGAATGGAATATCTTGGCCTCAACACATGAGTAGGTGGTTCTCTCTCAGAAATGGTAAGTTGGAAGTGTAGGTTTGTTCTGATGGCTCTCTCCATGAATGAAGAGGAGGTGGAAGGGTATATATAGCCTCCACACAAAATCTAACCGTTACACACAATTTATCAAACTCGGTGGGACCGATTCAACAGACTCGGTCGGACCGATTTAGTAAACCTAGCGACCGTTAGGATTTTCGGTGGGACCGAAATGCAACTCGGTAAGACCGATATGGTTAGGGTTAGGGCATAATGTAATCTTGGTAAGACCGATCACACAAACTCGGTGAGACCGATTTTGGTAATAAGCTTTCCAGAGAGTTGGTCAGGTAAACTCGGTGGGACCGAATTGCTCTTTTCGGTGAGACTGAAATGTTACAAAAGGGAAACAGAGAGTTTAGATTGCAATCTCGGTGGGATCGATCGCTCACTTCGGTTAGACCGAAACGTTACGAAGGGAAACAGAGAGATTACAATCCCATCTCGGTGAGACCGAGATCCCTATCGGTAGGACCGATTTGCCTAGGGTTTGTGGCAGTGGCTATGACATTAGAACTCGGTGGTGCCGGATAGAAAGAATCGATGTGACCGATTTTGGCTTTAGGTTTAGGTCATTTGTGGATGTGAGAAAGTAGTTGAGGGTTTTGGAACATATCACCAAGCACATGAAGCAAGAGGCTCATTAAGCAACACCTCATCCCTCCTTGATAGTATTGGCTTTTCCTATAGACTCAATGTGATCTTGGATCACTAAAAATGTAAAATGAAGAGTCTTGAGCTTTTGAGCTTGAGCCAATCCTTTGTCATTAGTATCTTGAGGGATCCACTTTCATCATCCATGCCATGCCATTCATTGAGCTTTCCTGAAGTAATAGTCTTGACATAGTCATTAGCTCAATGAGCTATATGTTGTTATAAATTACCAAAACCACCTAGGGATAGTTGCACTTTCAATCTCCCCCTTTTTGGTAATTGATGACAACATATAGATCGAAGCTTAGACAAATGATAATAAGATTGAAAAACATCGTCGCTTTGAGAAGTATGTGATAAGCAAGAGCTCATAGTTTAGGATTTGCTTTGGACTGCAAATGCACAATGAAATAGGCTCATGGGTTACTCTTCCATGTCACATACATCTTGGTGGAGCGCTCAAAATGATAAAGATTGAATACATGCACTCATCACCAAGCAAAGTGAATGATCACATATGGATAGGTAAGATAATGTCATCAAACATGCATAAGTGTGGCTTATGATCAAACACATAATCATCAATGTCTCACAAAAACAGCATAGTATCTCAAGCAATCAAAAGCAAACAAAGTTTAACCACCAAAGCAAGAGAGAACAAAAGCAACACACACACACACACACACACACACACTCTCTCTCTCTCTCTCTCTCTCGAAGCCTATGATCTATACATTTTTCTCCCCCTTTGGCAACAAGTTACCAAAAAGTTCATAGAAAATGCATAGTGCTAGATCGACTCTCAGGCTTGATCTTCAAGTGGTGGTGTAGAGATGGCTCCTTGGACGAAGGCTTCAGCTGAAGTGGATGGAGCTGGAGGAGTTGGTGCTGGAGCTGGTTGCACTGGAGCTGTAGGAGTTGTAGCTGGTGCAGATGATGTGGCTTTGTTGTCTATCACAGGCACTGCAGCTGACCTCTGAGCTCTAGGCACCCTGGCAAATACATTAGTGGTAGTCTTGCCCTTCCTCTCCTGCATGTCATCCTGTAGCTGCTCCACGATCGATCAATCTCGCCACTTTGACATCTAGATCATAGAATTTTTGTTCCATGATTCTTTCCAAGCTCTCCTGATTTTGAGTGAGGGTGGCCAATCCGTTCTCAATCCTCAGTGTTGATGCTATCAAGTAACCAATCTGCTCCTGCTTGTTCTTCAAAAAGTACTCAGATGCCTCCTCTTGAGTTGGCATCTTGGCAGCCTTCTCTTTCCTTGCCTTCTCCTTCTTCTCTTGAGCTTGTACTGATGATGGTTCATTCTCATTCATGACAGCCTGATTGTCCTCAAAGTCTGGATAGAGAGCAAAATGTTCCTTATCCAATAGATATTTTCCTGTACCCATCTTTGAGTTAATCAACTCCTGGATTTGTGGGGCATACCCACAACTTCTCTTTTGGTCTGCTACAGTCCTCTTAATGGTCTCAACCATAAGGCTCATGACCTTGAATTTCTGTGGCACATCAAACAAATGCAGCAAGTTGATAGCATGCCCTCTAATCATATTGTGGTCACCTGACTTGGGCAACAGAGTGTGCCTTAGGATCCAGTTGATTGTTGGCAGCCCTGACAGAAGAAAGTGGACTGACCCAAACTTGAAAGTCTCAAGAGCTTTGTTTGGGATCTCCTTGTACATATGAGACATGGTATTGTGGTCCATCTTCTTCTTGGCATAGACATCCAAGTCATCTTCACTCTCCTTTGGGGCATTGATCAGACTGGCCCATTCCTCGATTGTTGACTGGTACCTTGTACCTTCAGACATCCAAACTATCCTCCCATCTGGATAGAAGTGTGCTGTGGAGTAGTGTGACACCCCAAAATTTTTAACCTTGTTTTGTTAATTAAAATTTTACCAGGAAATTAAAACTTTTATTTTCTGGACTCACTTTTGATTTTTGAAACATTTCCTTTCTTATTATCATGGAGTTTTTACCTCAAGTGAAATACTTCCCAAATTTATTGGACTTTCTTCCCTCTCAAAACTTTTTCCCCTTGGCAAGGATTTTATTTTGGTATCTTCGTCAACACTGGTGTTTGGTTATTAAAAACCTTTCTTCTGTTTGTCCCCTTCTCAAATTTATTTTTTGGGATTATTTTCTTTAAGAGAAAACCCTAGGAGTTTTGGGACTTATCTTATATTGAAACCACCCATGGTTTTACCATGCCTCATGTGGTAAATCATTCCAAGACCACTCCCTTCCACTTGGGGCAATCCTAACATTCTGTTCCAACAAGTCCAAATCATTTTTGGATTTTATTCCATTTATTTTATTTCCCAAAACAATTCTGTCCATTATTTTGAATCTAGGTGATTTGCAAAGCAAGTACCTAAATGCCTTTGAGTTTTGACCTCAAACCAACTCCTCTGGATGGTCCTTGGTAACCACAACCTAGAACCATCAAGATCCACTCTCCTTCTTTTCAAAATTTTCAAATTTCAGTCTCTGCAAGTTTGGACCAGATTTGTCAAATTTGGTAAAATTCATATCTCCCCTTCTCCAAAAATTCCACCAAAATTCAGGCAGCCCCCAGATGCAATGAGAGGCCACCCCACCAAAGATCAGCTCAAGGAGAACCTCTCACATACCAGAATCATTCTGTCGAACACCTGGCCAACACTATTTCTTTGCACTTTCAGAGAAATTCAGAGATTCAGAGTTCAGTCACGCGTCGACTGTGCGCCTGGCGCGTTGCGCACAGCCCCTCCTCCCTGTCCAGAGCGCCGCACACGCACTTGGCTGGTTCCTGGCGTCGATGGCACCCTGGCCCGTCTACACCGGCGTCTTCTGCGGCGTCGGGACCTCCCGTGGCGGCCGACAGGGGGCACCCTGCGGCACAACGCCGTTCGGCACCGCCCAAGCTATTGGGGAACGTAGTAATTTCAAAAAAATTCCTACGCACACGCAAGATCATGGTGATGCATAGCAACGAGGGGAGAGTGTTGTCTACGCACCCTCGAGACCGAAGCGAAGCGCTGACGCAACGTAGAGGAAGTAGTCGACGTCCTCCGGTCCAACCGATCCAAGCACCGTTATTCAAAGACCTCCGAAGTTCTTGACACACGACAGCTCGATGACGCACCCCGATCTCCGATCCAGCAGAGGCGCCGGGGAGTTCTATCAAGACGACGGCGCAGGACGATCTTGATGTTCTCTGTCGCGCAGGCTTCGCCTAAGCACCGCCACAACACGACCGAGGTGTAATATCGTGGAGGGGCACCGCACACGGCTAAGGAACGATCTCAATGATCAACTTGTGTGTCTAGGGTGCCCCTTACCCCGTCAGATATAAAGGAGGGAGGGAGGAGGTGGCCGGCCCAAGGGGGGGGGCACGCCATAGGGGTGGGGGAACCTACTCCAAGTAGGTTTCCCCTCCTTTTCCTAATCCAAGTTGGAGGGGGAAGGAAGGAGTAGTAGTAGTAGGAAGGAAGAGGGGAAGGAGAGAAGGAAAGGGGGCCGCCCCTTCCCACCATTGGGCTTGGGGCGCGCCTCCCTTGCTCCTTCTCCTCCTTCCACTAGGGCCCAATAAGGCCCATATACTTACGGGGTTCGGTAACCTCCCGAGCTCCCAGATATTCCCAAACTCTTCCGGAACCTTTCCGATGTCCAAATATATCCGTCCAATATATCAATCTTTATGTCTCGACCATTTCGAGACTCCTCGTCATGTCCGTGATCACATCCGGACTCAACAAACTTCGTACATCAAAATACATAAACTCATAATATAACCGCATCGAAACCTTAAGCGTGCGGACCCTACGGTTCCGAACAATGTAGACATGACCGAGACACGCCTTCGTCAATAACCAATAGCGGACCTGGATGCCCATATTGGTTCCTACATATTCTACGAAGATCTTTATCGGTCAAACCGCACAACAACATACGTTGTTCCCTTTGTCATCGGTATGTTACTTGCCCGAGATTTGATCGTCGGTATCCAATACCTAGTTCAATCTCGTTACCGGCAAGTCTCTTTAATCGTTCTGTAATATGTCATATCATAACTAACTCATTAATTACATGCTTGCAAGGCTTAGGTGATGAGTATTACCGAGAGGGCCCAGAGATACCTCTCCGACAATTGGAGTGACAAAACCTAATCTCGAAATACGCCAACTCAACATGTACCTTCGGAGACACCTGTAGTACTCCTTTATAATCACCCAGCTTATGTTGTGACGCTTGGTAGTACCCAAAGTGTTCCTCCGTAAACGGAGTTGCATAATCTCATAGTTACAGGAACATGTATAAGTCATGAAGAAAGCAATAGCAACATACTAAACGATCGAGTGCTAAGCTAACGGAATGGGTCAAGTCAATCACATCATTCTTCTAATGATGTGATCCCGTTAATCAAATGACAACTCATGTCTATGGCTAGGAAACTTAACCATCTTTGATTCACGAGCTAGTCAAGTAGAGGCATACTAGTGACACTATGTTTGTCTATGTATTCACACATGTATTATGTTTCCGGTTAATACAATTCTAGCATGAATAATAAAAATTTATCATGAAATAAGGAAATAAATAATAACTTTATTATTGCCTCTAGGGCATATTTCCTTCACAAGCCACCTGGGAGCTCCGCGTGGCCGTCTCCCTTGCCAGCGCAAGCATGCAGCACCGTCGACGTGGCTTGGCACGCACGGGGCACGCTCTCTGCTGCCGACGTGCCGCACGACCGTTCTGTTGAGGACAGGCCGTAACCACCCCACCTTGCTGAGTTAGGCACCGGGATAGAATCATTAACCCGTCTAGTCGATGCTCAAACTCCTAAACTGACTGTCCAGCCATAGCTCTGCCGTAATCGCTCGCCGGACTTATCCCGTTCGCGGCAACCACCTCGGGCCGGCTATAAATAGCGCCTCTGAGCTCGCTCTCGCCCCCACACACTTCCACCACCTCACCAGACCCCGCCCAGCCACTGGAAGAGCCTCGAGGGGCCCTTCTTCCTCAACTCCGGCTACCTCCGTCCGCCTCGGGCTCCGGCAGCGTTCTCGCTGGTGAGAGCTCCTCCACCGCCCTAGATTTACCCGTAGCCTCATGGCACCTCTAGGAGGCTAACCCCCACTCCAATTTGACCCCAGCAGCTCTCTCCGACGAGGCCCACAACTTCCCGAGCCGCCGTCCGCCGAAGCAAGGGCCGCCGTTGACGTGGTGCTCGCCGGCGACCACCACCACCACCCACCGACGCGGAAGGATGCACTGAGCACGGAGGTACCACCCGATCCTCCTGCCTCGCCGTGGATCGCCGCCGGCGACCACCGCAGCTCTCAGGCGCCGACGAGCTCTGTCTCTCCCGTTTGAATTTTCAAACCTGATGGGTGGGACCCGCCTGTCAGCCTCTCTTTTTCTTTTAAACGAACCGTTTTCTGAAAACGTATTCGGGCAAATACGCCTTTAGTCTGAATCGTTTTTCTGGCCTTTTCTGTTCAGCCCCCTGGGAAGTTTCTGTTTCATTACAGAAAGGTCCCTGGATTAAAACCCTTATAACTTTTAAACAGAGAAGGATTTTTGAATGATTCTTTTTCTGTCCTCTTTAAATTTTTGTCTAGTTTATTTTAAGATTTATTTCAAAAAATTTCAGACAACTTTTTGGTACTGTTTTTGAAACTATATATTGATTCAAAAATATTTTAAATAGGATTTTGGAGAGAGGAGAAAGCCTTCAAAGGTTTTGGAGTGCACCCTGCCTCCCCACAACTTGAAGGCAAGCATTCAGAACCCCGGCATAATGTTTTTGGTGTGTTCGTTGACACGTTTATAACACCACCTCATTTTGGGAACTTGTTATTTCATGTGATATGATCATTTGCATGGATGCATATTGGTGATTTCCTTGCTGTTGGAAATGATTATCCTTGTGATGGTAATCATCCTCATGTGCCTTGCATGCATACCGGAAAGGAATCCGGGAAAGCCTCTGCCTTGGGTAGGGCGTGAGCTTGTCGCCGGTCTCCGCCGGGACGGTTATGTCCGGTATGGCATAGTAAGGTATAATGAGCGGTGATTCTGTTGGTTGAGATATAATTGTTATACATGTCATGCATGGAAATTATAAACCTCCTGAGTCGACCATAGATCGAGTCTTGTTCCAGTAACCCCCATACTTGTCTCGTACTACCACTTGTCTCTACCGCAGGTAGGGTACGGTTCAGTAAGTCGTCAACCCCTTTCAAGCACACACCATACAGAGAGGCCATGGTGGAAGATATCGGTTATAGCCGGTAGGCAGGCCACCTGGTCTGGGGGCATGGGTGTTTCCGGTTGGGACCGAGAGGGGAGGCCACCCCTTAGAGCGCGCGATATAAATTTGATCCCATGCTACGCGAGGTTATAGCCTCCCCACTTAGAGTTTTGCTTGGCAGGTGTCGTGGGTGATTCCAGACACCGTGAGTTAAGCTGGTGTGTGCAAGTTAGGTGTGTTTTCAACTAAAAGGCCATAGACGGAATTAGTCCTGATGGACTAATGGAATCCGTTGCTCGTTGGTAAAGAGTACACCCTCTGCAGAGATTAAACCTATTCGAATAGCCGTGTCCATGGTTAAGGACTACAGTCTGGGTTGGGTCAAGTGTCGGTCTTAGTGTCGGTCTTCGGAGAAGAAATTCTTAAACCAGGACTTGGATTGTGACTTGTGACTTGTGATGATTATGATTATTATTATTATGGACTAACTCATTATATCATTGAGTATCCCTGGGATGGTTCTACCTCCTGGATATTCATTGTGATTATTTACTTTATAAGCCCGTTATGTGGTGTCGCTGAGACGCCCGACTGTGGCATTGCTTGTTATTTATTTACTTTATAAGCCCTTTATCTGGTGTCGCTAAGACGCCCGACTGTGGCATTGTTTGTTATTTGTTCACTTTATAAGCCCTTTATGTGGTGTCGCTGAGATGCCCGACTCTGGCATTGCTTGTTATTTGTTTACTTTATAAGCCCTTTATGTGGTGTCGCTGAGACGCCCGACTATGGCATTACTTGTTATTTATTTACTTTATAAGCCCTTTATGTGGTGTCGCTGAGACGCCCGACTGTGGCATTGCTTGTTATTTATTTACTTTATAAGCCCTTTATGTGGTGTCGCTGAGACGCCCGACTGTGGCATTGCTTGTTATTTATTTACTTTATAAGCCCTTTATGTGGTGTTGCATAGACGCCCGACTGCGGCATTTTATTTTCCATTCCCTTATTACTTATCCGTATTGCATATAAATAACCTGCTTGCATGCACAAAAGATTTTATTTATGACTGACGATGTGATCATAGAATATTTCAGCGCATGATTATCAATTATATTATACCCGTGTACATATTGTTTTGTAGTACATTCAAAGTACTCACCGGCTTGTCCTCGCTATTGTCTTGGCCAGATTTCTTGCACAGAGAGGAGCGACGCGATGACAGCCCGGAACCTAAGCAACGGTGATAGCAGCCTCGTGAAGATAGGAGTTAACACGGTCACTGTTCTGTTGGGAAATGGAGTCCCATAGACACCGATGATCCACAAACCGCTTCCGCCTCAACCACTAGAAACCATTTATTGTACTCACAGGCCAGTATGGTCTTGTACTACATATTTTATATTTTGCATGGAATTTCTGTATCAAGTTGATACCTCATCAGCTAACAGTAATCCTGGGGCTGATGAGCACGACGGTCTTTTTCTGGAAATTGATACCCGGAAAAACCGGTCGTGACAGACTTGGTATCGAGCCAGGCTGACCATTGGCTAATCCTATCTTAGCCAGGTCGAAAAACTTAGGAAAACCAACCCACCAGACCTTAACCGAACCCCAGCCAAGCTTCTCGTGCAAGATAGCCACACAGTGACCCCGACACTTTTGGCAGTCGGTGCCCAACCTATCAACCTAGCCCGTCGATCATGCACCAGTGACCAGCACCCGAGGTGTCTCATTCGCAAGCGTGTGAAGGAAGACTCCGTTCCCTTTTACTATAAAAAGGGCACGCTAGCCCCAAACCAGCACAGCACAGCCTCTACCCCAAACCGAGCCACAATGCCTGGTCCCGTCGTGCAAAACGAGACCACATCAACCAACCTTGGAGGCTTTGTGACCATACTCGCAAACCTCGCCCGTCGTGCCTATGCGTTAGAAGAGCCACCAGAATATGTTGTGTACCAAGGACCCATGAGCGGTGAGGACCGTCAATTCTGGGCCACTGTACACATCTACGGTAGGGGTCTAGCGCCCGAACGCCCCTACAGGTTCACCGGAAGGACAACTTCCTTTGAGCCACAAGCCATCCAGCTAGCAGCGCGAGAGGCTATAGTTCAACTCCGGCACTTGTCGCCTGAATTAATCGTCGCCGCTCCACTACTACCCTGCACGTGAAGGGTATGGCAGACCACCCCAAGTTGCCAACGGAGATCACGAGACGGATCCTGCACTTCTGCACCTAGTGCGCTATGTGGGTGCACTAGAGGAACTGTTCGATCAAATCACTATTGATCTGATCGCTGCTCGTGGAGAGCTGGTTCGTCGAGCCCCGGCGAGAGAAGAAAACGAGCCCGACGCTGACAACCCAGTCGTGCTGTTCGGACACCTGATCGAGACCCTGAGGTCAGCCACATCCATCAACCAAGGTGCTTTGATGACCCCAGAAGTACTTCATCGTCTTTTGGGAGCACACTCCAACGGGATTGTGGCCAACAATCCCCGCGATAGTCATCATCGCTACCCCGAGCCTGCAGCCCCTCAACCCTCTCCAGCTAATTCCGATGGTGAGACTCGTGGAGAAGCCTCGACATCCACAAGGCACGCCCGCTTGGATATAAACGAGGTAGACTAAGTCACTTGAGTAGTGTCGAGTCCCAGTGTATCCTCGCGTTGTAATCGTGTGACCTTGTAAATAAACGCAGCCTGTCGTTGTGCCTCTGTTATTTAAATAGTAGCCTTGCATGGATATATTAGCATGCAGTGTGATTTTTCTATCCCAGGCACAACTACCAAACCACCTCGACGACCCCCACAGTGATACATCACTTTGGTGAGATGTGTGTATCTACGGCTTTGACCCTGGCCCTTGGAGCGGAACTGACAAAATTCTTTACCTTTCACCACGGTAAAGTGATCCAGCTCTGGTGCTATAAAAAGGCCACCGCGTGACCTTGCCAAGCACCCCTCACCTTGTGCACCACCCTCACAACCATTTCTTGCCATGCCGAGCCCTAGTATTTATCTGAGAACTCCAGATGCAACCCCGGGTAGTTTTGTCAAAATATTGTGGGATTTTACCTGCAGTACCGTGGGCGCTACCCAGCCACCCCAGTACGAGCTGTTCAAATCGAGAATCACCCCTTCCACCTCGAGATACTGGGCAGCAGTGCACATCCCTCCTGTAAACCCAAACCAAGACCCAACGGAGGTCTCTTTCATGGGGAAATCTATGCCAACCCCACATATGGCCATAGAAGCTGCTCCGTGTGAAGCGCTTGCTCGCCTTCGTTTCGCGGTACCCTATGCCAGTGAACGAAGGTATTATTACTTTCCGAGCCGTGCAGCACCCGGAGGAGTAACATCTTTTCCTGGTGGACGAATTGAGAGAGACCCAGTCCTGGCCAACCTTGTCCAGTACGTCATCGCTCAAGAGCGTTTAACCCAAAGACGTGATGGGTTATCTCCGAGTCTCATGATTTAAATCTCGATCGCCATCGGCAGATCACTAAGGCCCCACCAGAGAGACACATTCATCGTCCCGTCAATCCACTTTCCCGATAGAAGAGGAGTGTATCCATGCTAGAGACATTTTCTCAGACCCCGCCCGATTACTGTTTTCAATTTAGACGCCATCGCTGTATTTATTATCGCAACTTTTATTTATGTGTTGTAACTTATGCGTGATACCCCGAGTTTGCACGGCAAGTAAATCATTTAGTTTCTATTAATGTGAGTAGCTCTGTTGCGGTTTGACTCTAGTATATTACTGTTTTCTCTCGCGAAAAATCCGGGAGTGAGATTATTCCTTCCCTGAATTGCTACATCATACATCTTCTCACGACTCAGATTTTTTTATTATTTCGCGCAACACCCCGGCAGCAGACTCAGAACCAGAATCATTCGAGCACATACACTCCTTGCAAAACCTTGCAACGGTGTTACATCTAACTGAGCACCTCCCGACAACAGTCAGCGCCCGACACACCCCACCTACTCCTTGTGATCACCATCACCGCGGAGAGCCAACACCGAAAGAAAAGATCGCGACGATCATCGAGGATCATCGCGACAGAGCACGGAGAGCCCCAAAGACCACCGCCAGCCCTCCACACAACAGGATCACGTACCAGTCCGGCACCACCACCGCCAGTAGAGCCTCGCCTCGAGCTTCGGCAAACGGAAACAGAGGAAAAGGAAAGACGAGGAGAAGCAAGGCCAGATGTGAGAAGAAGAGAAGAACACCTCAGCCGTTTTATAGCTCGAGCTCAGTGTACGGTGAGCGAGGTTCACCAGCGCCGCTCGTCGCCCGATCGCCGGTGTTCGGAGGCGAATCCTCGAGCAGTGCCGACAATGCACTGGCCCGTGAGGTGAGTGCACGCTGCACCGGCAGCTAGCACGCCGTGCACTACCACGGTACAGCCTAGATGCCCTACGTGCTAGGCGTCGCCGGTGAGAAAGCGCGGGAAAGCACGCGGGAGAGAGGAAGAAGAAAGAGCCAGAGGAAGAAGAAGAGACTGACAGTGGGCCCCGGGTCCACTTGTCAGCCAGAGGGAGCACTGTGCTCTCGGGTACGACCAACGTATTATTAAATTTAGAATTTATTCTAAATTTATATCCAGTGTAGAAATCCCTCGTTTTCTTCCCAAAACCGTAGATTTTCCACGCAGCCAAAGGCCCTACAATCGTATTTTTGCACCACTTATTGCCCTCTCACTGTAGCCTTTTGTTTCTATGCATATATATATATATATATATATATATATATATATATATATATATATATATATATTAAAATAGTTTTTAGAAAATCTCGAGGACGAGATTTTTCTTAAGGGGGGTAGTGTTGTGACACCCCAAAATTTTTAACCTTGTTTTGTTAATAAAAATTTTACCAGGAAATTAAAACTTTTATTTTCTGGACTCACTTTTGATTTTTGAAACATTTCCTTTCTTATTATCATGGAGTTTTTACCTCAAGTGAAATACTTCCCAAATTTATTGGAATTTCTTCCCTCTCAAAACTTTTTCCCCCTGGCAAGGATTTTATTTTGGTATCTTCATCAACACTGGTGTTTGGTTATTAAAAACCTTTCTTCTGTTTGTCCCCTTCTCAAATTTATTTTTTGGGATTATTTTCTTTAAGAGAAAACCCTAGGAGTTTTGGGACTTATCTTATATTGAAACCACCCATGGTTTTACCATGCCTCATGTGGTAAATCCTTCCAAGACCACTCCCTTCCACTTGGGGCAATCCTAACATTCTGTTCCAACAAGTCCAAATCATTTTTGGATTTTATTCCATTTATTTTATTTCCCAAAACAATTATGTCCATTATTTTGAACCTAGGTGATTTGCAAAGCAAGTACCTAAATGCCTTTGAGTTTTGACCTCAAACCAATTCCTCTGGATGGTCCTTGGTAACCACAACCTAGAACCATCAAGATCCACTCTCCTTCTTTTCAAAATTTTCAAATTTCAGTCTCTGCAAGTTTGGACCAGATTTGTCAAATTTGGTAAAATTCATATCTCCCCTTCTCCAAAAATTCCACCAAAATTCAGGCAGCCCCCAGATGCAATGAGAGGCCACCCCACCAAAGATCAGCTCAAGGAGAACCTCTCACATACCAGAATCATTCTGTCGAACACCTGGCCAGCACTGTTTCTTTGCACTTTCAGAGAAATTCAGAGATTCAGAGTTCAGTCACGCGTCGACTGTGCGCCTGGCGCATTGCGCACAGCCCCTCCTCCCTGTCCAGAGCGCCGCACGCGCACTTGGCTGGTTGCTAGCGTCGGTGGCACCTTGGCCCGTCTACGCCGGCGTCTTCTGCGGCGTCGGGACCTCCCGTGGCGGCCGACAGGGGGCACCCTGCGACACAATGCCGTTCGGCACCGCCCAAGCCACCTGGGAGCTCCGCGTGGCCGTCTCCCTTGCCAGCGCATGCATGCAGCACCATCGACGTGGCTTTGGCACGCACGGGGCGCGCTCTGTGCCGCTGACGTGCCGCACGACCGTTCTGTTGAGGACAGGCCGTAACCACTCCACCTTGCTGAGTTAGGCACCGGGATGGAATCATTAACCCGTCTAGTCGATGCTCAAACTCCTAAACCGACTGCCCAGCCACAGCAGCGCCAGAATCGCCACGGACTTATCCTGCTCAAGGCAACCACCTCGGGCCGGCTATAAATAGCGCCTCCGAGCTCGCTCTCGCCCCCACACACTTCCACCACCTCACCAGACCCCGCCCAGCCACTGGAAGAGCCTCGAGGGGCCCTTCTTCCTCAACTCCGGCTACCTCCGTCCGCCTCGGGCTCCGGCAGCGTTCTCGCTGGTGAGAGCTCCTCCACCGCCCTAGATTTGCTCGTAGCCTCATGGCACCTCTAGGAGGCTAACCCCCACTCCAATTTGACCCCAGCAGCTCTCTCCGACGAGGCCCACGACTTCCCGAGCCGCCGTCCACCGGAGCAAGGGCCGCCATCGCCGTGGTGCTCGCCGGCGACCACCACCACCACCCACCGACGTGGAAGGATGCACTGAGCACGGAGGTACCACCCGATCCTCCTGCCTCGCCGTGGATCGCCGCCGGCGACCACCGTAGCTCTCGGGCGCCGACGAGCTCTGTCTTCCCCGTTTGAATTTTCAAAGCTGATGGGTGGGAACCGCCTGTCAGCCTCTCCTTTTCTTTTAAACGAACCGTTTTCTATCTCCCCACTTAGAGTTTTGCTTGGCAGGTGTCGTGGGTGATTCCAGACACCGGTGAGTTAAGCTGGTGTGTGCAAGTTAGGTGTGTTTTCAACTAAAAGGCCATAGACGGAATTAGTCCCGATGGACTAATGGAATCCGTTGCTCGTGGGTAAAGAGTACACCCTCTGCAGAGATTAAACCTATTCGAATAACCGTGTCCATGGTTAAGGACTACAGTCTGGGTTGGGTCAAGTGTCGGTCTTAGTGTTGGTCTTCGGAGGGGAAATTGTTAAACCAGAACTTGGATTGTGACTTGTGACTTGTGATGATTATGATTATTATTATTATGGACTAACTCATTATATCATTGAGTATCCCTGCTGTCGGTGAACTAAAGTAGGGGGGCACCTTAGTACCCCGAACTTGTGCACGGGCAGTCGTAGCGCCCCCGCGGCAAGGCTTGCCGGGCGCCCGCCAAGACCCTCCACCATTTCCTATTACTGCCATTCAAGAACAAAGTACTAACCAAGAAAACAAAGGCCCCGGCAAGAGGAGCTTGCCGGGATGGCCAACCAAGGCATCACCAGAAGACTTGCCGCGGCGCCCAAGGCCCCGGCAAGAAGCCGGACGGCCGCAAGCTTGCCGGCACAACAAGAGAAGGGTCATGCAAGGCACTTGCCACGCAAGGCTGCCACCCAAACCCCAGCGCATCTGGCGACGTGTCATCACCGGGCCAGCCCATGGGCACGTGGCGAGGCACTACGCAGCCATGCGGAGCGAGGTGGCAAGCGGAGCTGACAGAGACGCCATCATGGCAACCGGTGGCTCACTTAACGGTCGTTTCCCTGCACTGTTGGGGCGACCGGACAGGCATTAAATGCCCTTGTCCCCGCCGTCGAGTTAGGTAGAGGACCTTTGCTGGTCATTGTTGTACCAACCTGCGCTTTTACCTTTCTACCCCTCTTCCCACGCTGCCACCGTGGGTGCCCCTTCAGACTATAAAAGGAGGCCCATGCGCACGTAGTAGGGGTTCGGTCCATTCGACACCCACAACACCACCATACGCCGCACGCCGAGCAAGATCAAATACAATCACCGGCAGCAAGAGGGTCTTATCTCTCCGGAGAGCCTCGGCTGGGTAAAATCGCCTGCCTCCCCCAGGCCGACCTCGATCCGCTCAAGACGCCCGCCTCCCTTGCCGGATTAGAAGGGCCCCGTGCCCTATAGGTGCTCGAGGCCACAGAGAGACACGCCCGACATCTTTGGCGCGCCTGTAGGTGCGCCGAGATCGTGAGCATCCGATCCGATCTTCGCCGCGCTGCATCAACGCTTTCATCAACATGCCACCAAGAAGAAGCTTCGGAGGTGGCCGCCCGTTTACATCGATTCCGCCACCACCGCCGAGCCAACGGGCGGTGGAGTGGACGCCACGAGGAGCGGCGCCGACGGTGGGACTCGCGTCGTCACCAGATCCAAAACAAGGCCCCGCAAGCGCCGGGCGATCCGGCAGACACCGCACCTTCCCAGAGGTGCAAGGTCAATAACGCCCGGTGCTCCTAGCACCGTGCTCGTGATTGGAGCAAGGCCAAGCTGGTGGGTCGCGGAACGCTCGAGGTCGCATGCACGCCCCAAGATGCCGGGCGCGAAGCGAGGTACGGTCGCCGGACGGGTGTTGCACCTCCCAATCCAATTGGGAGTCCGAAAGACGCCCTGCTCGCGCCGTCACCACCGCCACCTAAGATAGCGATGGAAGCGCGCCCGAGCCCAGCTGCTTTAGACTACCTCCGCGCCGCACAAGATCGACGATCGGAGGATGACCATATACAGCCTCATCGGCTTCGCTTAACGGCGGCAAGCCCCGCAACCGAAGCGATCAAGGCTCGCAGGCGCCAGCGCAAGCCGACGCCGACAAGACCGCTGGGGCGCCACCTCCGCGCGCCCCCAGCCCCGAAGGCCAAGATCGCCGGCTCGCCGGACCAACCCCGACGGTGACTCCACCGCGTCGTCGGACCCACGAACCCGACGCGATCAACGCCACGTTCTCCAAGAAGAGCGGCACGAAGATGCACGCACTCGCATCGAGCGCAGGAGGGAAACGCGACGTCAATCTGACCAGCGCGCTGGGCCCACTGTCGACATGCATGCACTACGGGAGCCAGGCGACTTGCCGTACGCGGCAGGTTGCCCTGCGTTCACCCGCAAGCTGCGGCAAGTCCAGTGGCCCAAAACCAAGAACTTCAAGCCGGACGTGCCCGAGAAGTACGATGGCAGGATACATCCGTCGGAGTTCCTCAAGATCTACACCATCGCGTGCAGCTGCCGAGGGCGCGACGAGAAGATCTCGCCAACTACTTCACCGGTGCTCAAACCCAACGTCATATCTTGGCTCATGCACTTGCCGGATGGCTCCATCTCTTCATGGGCGGACCTGTGTCATCAGTTTGTCGGCGCCTTCACAGGTGGCCACAAGCCTCATGGCCAGGAGAGTGACCTCCACTTGCTCGTCCAGAGGGAGGGGGAGCCCCTGCGCAAGTACATACAGAGATTCAGCCAGGTGCAGCGCAACATCCCAGACGTCCACCCTGCCGCAGCTTATCGCGCGTTTATCGAACGTGCGAATCGCAGGATGAAGGAGGAGATGGTGATGTGCAAGATCGAAACGCCGCCGAAGCTCTACGCCTCGCCGACAAGTGTGCACGGGCTGAGGAGGGGAGGAAAATCCCGGAGAGGTTGCAGGAGCGTATGATCTCGACAAGGAGGATACCGCCCCGGCAAGGAAGAACCGGAGGTGGAACAATAGGAAGAGAAAGGCTAAGGATGTGCTGGCTGTTGAGCATTCCGGCAACGGAGGCGGTTCCGACAAGGCCAAAGCCGATGACTCCGGCGAGGCCGTCGTAGCCGCCGACAAGCAGGATGGTTCCGGCAAGCGGTATTGCAAGATCCACCGCACCAAGGGCCACGATCTCCAAACCTGCAAGAAAGTCGAGCAGATGGTGGAGCTACAGAAAGCCGAGTACGAGCGCTGCGATAAGGAGAGAACCCAGGGAGGTGGCGAAGGATCCGGCAAGAAGCTTTCCGCCCGGGGAGGGCACCGTGGCAAGGCCAAGCCGCGGCAAGGAGATAGGCCTCCCCGCGGCCGCGACAAGGACGAAGACGAGGATGAGGATGATGAGATGGAGGAAGATGAGACCGACGACCAAGAGTTTCAGAAGGCGACAGAGGTGTTGTGCGTCGACGGTGGCGCCTCTCCGCACACCTCGCACGCCAACTCAAGCAAGGTGCGAAGCGAACGCAGCTGAGCCGTCCGCCGAGGCGCCGCAAACCTCTCAAGTGGTCCAAGACGCCCATCATCTTCGACGCTGAGGACCACCCCGATCGCATCATCATGCGGTCGGGTGCTTGCCGATGTTGGTCTCACCAACAATCCGCAACCTCAAGGTCACGAAGATGTTAGTTGACGGCGGGCCGGCTCGAACCTGATTTCCTCCGCGGTGCTCAAGAAGCTCCAGATCCCCGACAACGAGCTCAAGAGACCGGTACCTTTCAAGGGATAAACCGGGAAGGAGCAAGCCAAAGGGAAGATCACATTACCAATGACGCTTGGCAGCTTAATCGAGCTTCAGGACCGAGAGGGTCACATTCGACGTGGCTGATATCCCATTACCCTACAATGGGATACTCGGCCAACCCGCGCTCGCCAAGTTCATGGCGGCCTCTCACTACGCATACAATGTGCTCAAAATGCATGGCCCGATGAGTGTCATTTCCGTCCAAGGTGACAAGAGGGATGCACTCATCTGCGCCGACAAGATCTACCGGGAAGCAGCAGCCGCAGCAGAGCGCGAGCCACTTGCCGCTGAAGCTCCCCGGGGGAAGAAGAAAGACAAGTCCGGCAAGAGCAGCTCTGAGGCCCACTCCGGCAAAAGCACCTCCCCGAAGTGCTGCGCCGCCGTCGAGGACGCTCCATCGAGCTCCACCGGCAAGTGCGAGAAGGCAAAGGCAGACCAACCAAAGACTAAGCCCGCAAGAGCAGCTCGTGCCCACTCCCGCAAGCGCGCCTCCGAGTGCCGCCATTGCCGAGGACGCGCCATCGAGCTCTACCTGCCAGTGAGGCAAAGGAAGCTGCCAAGCTTCGAACTTTTGAGTTGTATTCCCTGAAAATCCATACCTTGTATGTAGAACCTGTGTGTAGAGGGGTCGAGGCTAAGTTGCGCCTTTGATCTGTTTCGAGTCCGCTCGATGATGAAAGCGCGCCGCAACTAGCCCGACGAATTCTTCCTGCCGGAGGCAACACCGCCAATGGCTGCTGATGTCCTCGACTCAAAGAAGCGTGTTTGCGCCGGCGGGTTCCCTGAAAGCGTGAGGGCGAAAACATACAAGGGAGGAAGTCAAGGAGAAGTACGGCCTCGGCGGATCGCTGAAGACGGAAAAGCTAAGTCACCCAAGCTTTTGTACAGAGCACTTTTTAGTCCTAAGCTTTTATGTTATAGTCCTCGAGCGTTCGTCCCTTGTACGAAAAACCTGTGCGCGGAGGAACCAGCTCGTGGTTGTTGCGCCTTGCTTTGTTTCCGAGTCCGCCAACAATACAAGTGCACCGCGAATCGCCCGAGAAGGTTTCTTGCCGGAAACAACACCGCCAATGGCTGTTGATGTTCCGTGACTCAGCAAGTGTGTTAGCGCTGGCAAGTTCCCTAGAAGAGTAGGGTAAAACATACAAGGGATGTAACGGTAGAGGATGTAACATGGCAAGCCTTGCCGTGGACGCCCTTCGATGAGAAACTTGTGCGCGGAGGAGCTAACTCATGTTGTTGCGCTTTGATCTGCTTTCGAGTCCGCCGACGATGAAAGCCCGCCGCAACTAGCCCGACGAGGTTTCTTGTCGAGGCAACACCGCCATGGGCTGCTGATGTTCCGCGACTCAAGAAGCGTGTTTGCGCCGGCAAGTCCCCTAAAAAGCGTAGAGTACAAGCATACGAAGGGCGAAGCATGGCATTGCGTTGCCCAACCTAAAAAAAAGAGTCGTCCCACGAAAGAGTAACTTATTATGGCACTGTCTCAGTTATTTTCGTGACTATGATAACAGCGACAAGGGCAAGGAAAGGCGCACCGACACCTAGGTCTCGGCGGAGCCAGGGTTGCCGGGGGCTGCAAATGCCAAGATTCCTCCCCGGCAAGCTAGAGTCGCCGGGGGCTGCGGTTTCAGATAAGTTTTTCATCCCTCATCATGCATCCTCTTATGGATCTGGGAAGGCGGGCGCGCCCTGAACGAGTGTGCCTTGTAAAGAAAAAAACTGCGGCGCTGAGGAGTTGAAGTCGCAGCCAGTTGCGCCTTTGATTTGTTTCCGAGTCCGCCAACAATACAAGCGGCTGCAATCGCCCGACAAGATTTCTTGCCGAAGCAACACCGCCAGCGGCTGCCGACGCTCCGACTCAAGATGTGTGTTTGCGCCGCAAGATCCCTAGAAGCGAGGGTGGGAACGCACAAGGCACAAAATCAAGTAAAGGACTTAATCCGCAAGCGTTCCCTCTTTTCATTAAAAACATCCCAATTTAGTACAAGTCCTTAGAGGATGAAAACATGATAGAGAGGATTACAAATTTTAAATACAGCTAAGGCCCAAGGCTTACAAATTAAAAGATAAGATGCCCGTAATCCTCTCTGTTTTCTCTCCGTGAGGTAGGTCAAGGAGGCCCTGCAAGAGAAGCTTGCCGGGAGGGCAAAGGGCGCTTAGGTGAGCTACGGTGCCGAAGACACCAAGAGAACATCCGGGGCCGCCCAGAGCTTGGCGGAGACGGAGGCGCCGGAGGCAGAGCTTGAAGACGGGCGGCGGACGTCAAGACGCTGCCGAGGGCACCTCGCCTCAGATTCGACTTGACGGCCTTGCCGCCACCCCTCTTCCTCTTCTCGCAGCCTCTCACGCCCGCCGCCCAAGGAGACGGCCCCGGAGTTCGTAAGGTGGCGACCAATGATGGGGTCGCCGGTGGCGCGAGGCGGCGCCCGACGCCTAGTCGGACCCGCCGTCCTCATCGTCGCTGTCGCTTCCCTCCTCGCTACTCGCCGAGGAGGGGCTTCACATCGGAGGAGCTGTCCACACAAGATCTCGCCCGGTGCCGGAGTCCTCAAGACCTTGACGGCGAGAAGGTCGCCTCCATTAACTTAAAATGGAGGGTAAACCCCGCCGCCAAGCTATGGATGCGGCGAACGCCTTCCACCTCGATCAAAGTACATCACGCCGGGCCGGGATACGACACTAACTCGAGTGCCGTTGATCCCACAGCCCTCATGCGCAACTCCAACATCTCGGCGGATCCGGTTCCATCGCGCCGCGAACGGGCCGGTAGCCGGAGGCGGCGATGAGGTGCTCGGGCGAGCTTGACGAAGAACTCCTGTGGTCGCCCCGGTGGGACCGCCAAGGAGAGGAGCTGCTGGCGGAGACGGGGTGGCGCACCACCCCGCCGCCTCCCGAGCGCCCGACCACGCCCACGACCTCGCTCATGCCTCGCCTCCCTCTTCCCTCGTGGCTGGCTCGCCGCCATAGGCGCAGGATAGGAGAGGAGCGCTGCCTGGTGGCGACCCTCGCCGCCACGCATGAAGGACGGGGTTCCCTCCTCCATGGCGATGGGAGGAAGAGTAACGGAAGTTGAAGACAGAGGAAGAAGAGGAAGTGCGGATTTTGTGCTCCCCTCCGCCTTTTTAAAAGGGCGAGGTGGGGCTCGGCCGCCCGCCAGCCAATCAGGCACGAGGAGGGCAGAGGAGCGGGCCGACTCGCCATCTCCGCCTGCGTGACAGCCCGGTCTCCCACCTCGCCGCCACCACCCCCACGCATGGGGAGCAGCGTGGCTAAAAAGCGGAGCCGAGGCGACGGATGAAATGACTCGCCTGCCCGTGATCACGGGTGGACGCTTTAAAGATCGCACACACCACCCACGCCTCCCACGACGCTGCAATTGACGCGCGCTTGCTATTGGAGGACGCGGTGGACACGGAGCCCGATTCAGTGTGGACCCAGCCACGCGCGTCCGCAGACGCTTTTGGGCCTGGCCCAACAACGCCGCACTGTATGGCCCAGCCCGGGCTCTGCCGGTGTACTAAAGTAGGGGGGCACCTTAGTACCCCGAACTTGTGCACGGGCAGTCGTAGCGCCCCGCGGCAAGGCTTGCCGGGCGCCCGCCAAGACCCTCCACCATTTCCTATTACTGCCATTCAAGAACAAAGTACTAACCAAGAAAACAAAGGCCCCGGCAAGAGGAGCTTGCCGGGAAGGCCAACCAAGGCATCACCAGAAGACTTGCCGCGGCGCCCCGCGCGTCCCGGCAAGGCCCGACGGCCGGCAAGCTTGCCGGCACAACAAGAGAAGGGCCGCGGCAAGGCACTTGCCACGGCAAGGCTGCCACCCAAACCCCAGCGCATCTGGCGACGTGTCATCACAGGGCCATCCCAAGGGCACGTGGCGAGGCACTACGCAGCCATGCGGAGCGAGGCGGCAAGCAGAGCTGACAGAGACGCCATCGTGGCAACCGGTGGCTCACTTAACAGTCGTTTCCCTTCACTGTTGGGGCGACCGGACGGGCATTAAATGCCCTTGTCCCCTGCCGTCAGAGTTAGGTAGAGGACACTGTTGGTCACTGTTGTACCAACCTGCGTTTTTACCTTTCTACCCCTCTTCCTACGCCTGCCACTGTGGGTGCCCCTTCAGACTATAAAAGGAGGCCCATGCGCACGTAGTAGGGGTTCGGTCCATTCGACACCCACAACACCACCATACGCCGCACGCCGAGCAAGATCAAATACAATCACCAAGCAGCAGAGGGGTCTTATCTCTGGAGAGCCCCGGCCGGGTAAAATCGCCTGCCTCCCCAGCGCCGACCTAGATCTGCTCACAGACGCCTCCGCCTCCCTTGCCGGACTAGAAGGGGCCCCCGTGCCCCATAGGTGCTCGAGGCCACAGAGAGACACGCCCCGACACCTGGGATGGTTCTACCTCCTGGATATTCATCGTGATTATTTACTTTATAAGCCCTTTATGTGGTGTCGCTGAGACGCCCGACTGTGGCATTGCTTGTTATTTATTTACTTTATAAGCCCTTTATGTGGTGTCGCTGAGACGCCCGACTGTGGCATTGCTTGTTATTTGTTCACTTTATAAGCCCTTTATGTGGTGTCGCTGAGACGCCCGACTGTGGCATTGCTTGTTATTTGTTTACTTTATAAGCCCTTTATGTGGTGTCGCTGAGACGCCCGACTGTGGCATTACTTGTTATTTATTTACTTTATAAGCCCTTTATGTGGTGTCGCTGAGACGCCCGACTGTGGCATTGCTTGTTATTTATTTACTTTATAAGCCCTTTATGTGGTGTCGCTGAGACGCCCGACTGTGGCATTGCTTGTTATTTATTTACTTTATAAGCCCTTTATGTGGTGTCACACAGACGCCCGACTGCGGCATTTTATTTTCCATTCCCTTATTGCTTATCCGTGTTGCATATAAATAACCTGCTTGCATGAACAAAAGATTTTATTTATGACTGACGATGTGATCATAGAATATTTCAGCGCATGATTATCAATTATATTATACCCGTGTTCATATTGTTTGCGAGTACATTCAAAGTACTCACTGGCTTGTCCTTGGCTATTGTCTTGGCCAGATTTCTTGCACGGAGAGGAGCGACGCGATGACAGCCCGGAACCTAAGCAACGATGATAGCAGCCTCGTGAAGATAGGAGTTAACCTGGTCAGCTGTTCCTGTTGGGAAATGGAGTCCCATAGACACTGATGATCCACAAACCGCTTCCGCCCTCAACCACTAGAAACCATTTGTTGTACTCACAGGCCAGTATGGTCTTGTACTACATATTTTGTATTTTGCATGGAATTTCTGTATCAAGTTGATAAATCATCAGCTAACAGTAATCCTGGGGCTGATGAGCACGACGGTCTTTTTCTGGAAATTGATACCCAGAAAAACCGGTCGTGACAAGTAGAATTGCATAATGAGTTCATCATTCCACTTTGTGAGCTTCTGCCCAACAAAGTCTACAACTCCACAAGCAACAAAATTGTCTTGCACTCCAGGATAGTGTTCTTTGCTGAGGCATACTCCTTTTTGAGCACTACCTTCTTGGAGGTAGCCTCATCCTCTTCTGCTCTATAATCCTCATCCTCAGAATCTGAGGTTCTCTTCTTCCTTGTCCTGGTGGCAGCTTTAGGCAGATTGCTTGGGGTGCTCCTACTGCCTTCATCTGAAGTGCTAGAGGGACTAGTGCCCTCACGCATGTGATTGTGCTCTTTTGACCTGTTCTGACTATCACTTTGGTCTGACATGCTGCAAATCACTGACTGCTGACCCTGTGAAGAGTTATATATGAGATAGAGTGGATGAGCATCACAAAATGCAGAGATTTTTGCAAAAGAATGATTCAAAAATTCAGTTTTACTTTTCCACAGAAAGCATTTCTGATCAACTGATTTTCAAACTCGGTGATACCGAAGCAGTTTTGGAACCTAAACTGATGAACTCGGTTGGACCGAGTCACAGTTCGGTGGCACCGAGACTGCTAGGGTTTCACAAAGTCCTAAAATTAGTCTCACTGATTAGCAATTCTCGGTCAGGCCGAGAATTACTAGTGCAATGGCGTTAGCCAAATCGGTGGGACCGAGTTTTTCAACTCGGTGGGTCCGAGATGGTTTCGGTGGAAACCTAACCCTAAATTTTCGAATCCCATCTAATCTAAGGATTTCATTGACTGGATAGGAGTGTTTCAATCGTGGCAAGAATCATTAATTAAGAACATAATGTGCTAGGAATCGGACGAGGATAGCACAGTGATCGAGTCCATACCCTAGCTTGGCGATGAACTCGCTACGGCGGCAATGGCGCGGGGGGGGGGGGGGGTGAATTCCGTTGACGGCGGCGGAGACCAGCGACAGGAGGCGCTGGCGACAAGGAGACGATCCGGAGACCCTGATGGCAGAGCGAGCTATTGCGCGGGCGAAGCGGTTCGGAGAAATTTCCAATTTTTTGCCCGTGAGTATATATAGCCCGACCCTGTCGGTGTGACCGAGTGGAACAACTCGGTGGCACCAAGATGCATAACTGTGTATAGTTACAGCAACTCGGTGTGACCGAAAAGTTCAAATCGGTTGCATCGAGATTGAAAACCTAGATCGACTTAGTGATCTCGGTAGGACCGAAATGGAGGAATCGGTCAGACCGAGAATCACAAAGAAGTTTTGGAAGTTTAAGTATATGACGAATCGGGGACTCGAAGTGCTCCTCACACAGAGTGGTTCGAATCTGACTTGATCAAATTTTGTGATGTAGCATGAATAGAGTTTGAGACGAGAAAAGCATAGATAGCTAGAGAAGGTTCTTAGGCATTCTTGTCCATCCACTTGGCAAAAAGAAAAAGAAGCCAATCACTCAAAACAACAAGTGGATGTCCTTGAATGAGTAAAATATGCACCAACATGCTCATACAATAAGATGGCAAATGAAATATGTGGCAAAAGATGCACAACCAATTCTAGCATCTATCAAACAATTGGCGATGACTAGGTCATCTATATATGAGTATATTGACTTAGGAGTCAAATGAAAACATTTGATCATAGGTCATACTCATCGTTTAAGCTCAAGTGGGGTTACCACTTTTACATAATGCATTGATGTGTTAACACCATTAGAGTTGCTTTGGCTCAATTCTTAGAGTTAAGCTCCCCCTAGATGTGAGATACCCTTCTAGAGGGATGAACTAACCTTGGGTTTTGTCGATGATGACTTCATGTAGGTGTTGAAGATGTGGATGCTCAATGTTGATGTAGATCATTTGGAGCAATCCTTTGGAGTGAGTTGCACTTTCAACTTACCTACATGGGTTAGTCCCACAAGGAACAAACAAGAATATCCATAGACATAGAGTGATGCACACACAAGATGATGTCCATGAAATCATTAGGTTACCTTGTCCCTTGGCTTACCAACATGAGGGTTTGTGACTCCTTGAACTAGTGCAAGATGTGGAAGTTGATTGCACTTGTTCTTGCCATAATGATATGAGTGAAGAATGTTGGCGGAGTCACCCTCAAGAACTCTCTAGTTCTTTTTCTTCGGGATCCACATCATCTTGATGGGAATCCTTGGAGTTGTAGTTGTACTTGATGAAGTAGAACTTGACGTAGTCTTGGGAACCCACTTGACCGAGGCCTTAGGTGCTTCTTCAAATGCATCAATCTCTTCTTGAAGCTTGTCCTTGCCTTTGTTCTTGTGGTCTTGTGGTGGAAGATCATCTTGTGCTTGTGTTCCTTTAAAGGAAGTAGGATCATACTTCTCTTGTTGAGGAACAAACTTCGTCTTGGGGTATTGATCTTCTTCCCACTCAACTCCATTGGCATTGAACTTTCGCTCAAAACCAACACCTTGATTCTTCGGTGTCTTCCTTGCTTATGCATAATTTCCTCGAATTGCTTACTCCGGCAAGGCTCTTGTAAACACCTTTCTATAATTCCCTTCAATAAGCTATTTCCTTGCTCAAGTGTAACTTGGCTAAGAGAATCATTAGTGGAATCAAGAGAACTACTAGAAGCAACAATATTGGATTTGACATTATTATTGTTACTACTAGAGGAAGGATCTTTCTTGTACTTGTTACTAGACTTGACTTGAGGCATGTAAGTAGATAAGAGTAAACACTTGGCAATGTAAGAAGAACTTTTCTTACGGAGATCATCATTGATTGCTTTTAAGAACTCATGCTCTTTCTCAAGATTGAGCTTTTCAAAGCATAACTTCTCATGAGCCCTTAAAAGTTCTCGATGATCTTCGAAGATAGTTTCATGAGCTAACTTAAGAGTGTTTAGTTCTTTAGTTAGAAGCTCAATCTTCTCCTTATCATTGTCATTCGTTTTATCTTGATTAGCATGATTTATTGACGTTTCATCATAGTATTCATCACTAGAGTTGTCAACAAGTAAATCATCATCCACAAGTAAGTCATCCTCACCACTATTGAAATCAACATACTCAGGATGTATTACCTTTGGACCTTTGGCCATGAAGCATCTTCCAATTCCTTCATTTGGTGAATCAAATATGTCATAGGAGTTGGTTGACATAAGTGCTAGACCGGCAACACCTTCATCTTGAGTATATTTGGAATCGGAGTGATAGCTTCTCTCGGAGTGATTGTCGGAGTCAGAGCCGGATACCCATTCACCAACATGAGCTTGATGTCTTCGTTTTGTGTAGCTCCTTGATGACTTGTCCTTCCTTTTCGAATCCTTGCTTCTCCGTGAGGGTCTTCGTTCATAACGATCATCTCTACTCCTCCTCTCTCTCGGTGGTGATTCTTCTCTTTTGCTTCTTCTTTTTGGAGAATCTTCTCTTCTTTTGTAGGGTGTTGTAGACTCATTGGAATAGTGTCTGGGTCTCCCACAATTGTAGCAATTTCTCTCTCGACTAGAAGATCTTTTGTCATTGTAAGACCTTGACTTGGAGCTTCTTTCGTTCCTTCTACTCTTGTAGAATTTGTTGAAGTTCTTCACCATTAAGCTCAGTTCTTCATTGAAGGTTTGTTTCTCACTTGATGATGTGGGGGCTTCACTTGAGGCTTTGTAAGCACCACTTGACTTGTTGTGAAGTTCCTCCTTATCCTTAAGTGACATCTCATGAGCAACAATTCTTCCAATGACTTCGGTTGGCTTGAGATCTTTGTAATTTGGCATCATTTGGATCAATGTGCACACGGTATCATACTTTTCATCCAATGCTCTTAGGATCTTCTTGATGATGAATCTGTCGGTCATCTCTTCACTCCCTAAGCCGGCAATCTCATTTGTGATAAGAGCAAGCCTAGAGTATATTTCAGCGACACCTTCACCATCCTTCATTTCGAACTTGTCAAGCTAACTTTGGAGCACATCCAACTTGGATTCCTTGACGGAGTCGGTACCTTCATGCATATCAATCAAAGTATCCCAAATTTCCTTTGCATTCTCAAGAAGGCTGATTTTGTTGAATTCTTCGGGGCACAATTCGTTGAAGATGATATCACAAGCTTGGGCGTTGTATTGCAGCATCTTCAATTCTTCCGCATTAGCTTCACGGTTAGGCTCTCTCCCATCAAAGAATTCACCTTGCAAGCCAATACAAATAATTGCCCAAATGGCAGGGTTATGCCCAAGAATATGCATTTTCATCTTATCCTTCCAACTAGCAAAATTAGTACCATCAAAGTAAGGACCTCTACGGTGATAATTTCCCTCACTAGACGCCATACTCTCCTAGGTTGTGAAACCAAGGCTATGACCACCAAAAGCTATGGAAATCAAAGAAAATAGAGACCAAAGCTCTGATACCACTTGTAGGACCTTGAAGTATGTATAGAGGGGGGTGATTAGACTACTTGACCAATTAAAAACTTAACCTTTTCCCAATTTTAGGGTTTGGCAGATTTTAGCTATCTTAGGACAAGTCAAGCAATCATCACACAAATCAAGCAAGCATGCAAAGAGTATATATGCAGCGGAAATTAAAGCATGCAACTTGCAAGAAAGTAAAGGGAAGGGTTTGGAGGATTCAAACGCAATTGGAGACACGGATGTTTTTGGCGTGGTTCCGATAGGTGGTGCTATCGTACATCCACATTGATGGAGACTTCAACCCACGAAGGGTAACGATTGTGCGAGTCCACGGAGGGCTCCACCCACGAAGGGTCCACGAAGAAGCAACATTGTCTATCCCACCATGGCCGTCGCCCACGAAGGACTTGCCTCACTAGCGGTAGATCTTCACGAAGTAGGCGATCTCCTTGCCCTTACAAACTCCTTGGTTCAACTCCACAATTTTGTCGAAGGCTCCCAAGTGACACCTAGCCAATCTAGGAGACACCACTCTCCAAGAAGTAACAAATGGTGCGTTGATGATGAACTCCTTGCTCTTGTGCTTCAAATGATAGTCTCCCCAACACTCAACTCTCTCTCATAGGTTTTGGATCTGGTGGAAAGAAGATTTGAGTGGAAAGCAACTTGGGGAAGGCTAGAGATCAATATTCATATGGTAGGAATGGAATATCTTGGCCTCAACACATGAGTAGGTGGTTCTCTCTCAGAAATGGTAAGTTGGAAGTGTAGGTTTGTTCTGATGGCTCTCTCCACGAATGAAGAGGAGGTGGAAGGGTATATATAGCCTCCACACAAAATCTAACCGTTACACACAATTTACCAAACTCGGTGGGACCGATTCAACAGACTCGGTCGGACCGATTTAGTAAACCTAGTGACCGATAGGATTTTCGGTGGGACCGAAATGCAACTCGGTAAGACCGATATGGTTAGGGTTAGGGCATAATGTAATCTTGGTAAGACCGATCACACAAACTCGGTGAGACCGATTTTGGTAATAAGCTTTCCAGAGAGTTGGTCAGGTAAACTCTGTGGGACCGATTTGCTCTTTTCGGTGAGACCGAAATGTTACAAAAGGGAAACAGAGAGTTTACATTGCAATCTCGGTGGGACCGATCGTTCACTTCGGTTAGACCAAAACGTTACGAAGGGAATCGGAGAGATTATAATCCCATCTTGGTGAGACCGAGATCCCTATCGGTAGGACTGATTTGCCTAGGGTTTGTGGCAGTGGCTATGACATTAGAACTCGGTGGCGCCGGATAGAAAGAATCGGTGTGACCGATTTTGGCTTTAGGTTTAGGTCATTTGTGGATGTGAGAAAGTAGTTGAGGGTTTTGGAGCATATCACCAAGCACATGAAGCAACGGGTGAAGGAAATATGCCCTAGAGGCAATAATAAAGTTATTATTTATTTCCTTATTTCATGATAAATGTTTATCATTCATGCTAAAATTGTATTAACCGGAAACATGATACATGTGTGAATGCATAAACAAACAACATGTCACTAGTATGCCTCTACTAGACTAGCTTGTTAATCAAAGATGGTTATGTTTCCTAGCCATGAACAAAGAGTTGTTATTTGATTAACAAGGTCACATCATTAGTAGAATGATCGATTGACATGACCCATTCCATTAGCTTAGCACTCGATCGCTTAGTATGTTGCTACTGCTTTTATCCATGACTTATACATGTTCCTGTAACTATGAGATTATGCAACTCCGTTTACGGAGGAACACTTTGGTGCTACCAAACGCCACAACGAATCGGGTGATTATAAAGGAGTACTACAGGTGTCTTCAAAGGCGATGTTGGGTTGGCATATTTCGAGATTAGGTTTTGTCACTCCGATTGTCGGAGAGGTATCTCTGGGCCCTCTCGGTAATACACATCACTGAAGCCTTGCAAGCAATACAACTAATGAGTTAGCTGTGAGATGATGTATTACGGAACGAGTAAAGAGACTTGCCGATAACGAGATTGAACTAGGTATTGGATACCGACGATCGAATCTCGGGCAAGTAACATACCGATGACAAAGGGAACAACGTATGTTGTTATGCGGTCAGACCGATAAAGATCTTCGTAGAATATGTAGGAACCAATATGGGCATCCAGGTCCCGCTGTTGGTTATTGACCAGAGACGTGTCTCGGTCATGTCTACATTGTTCTCGAACCGTAGGGTCCGCACGCTTAAGGTTTCGATGACAGTTATTATGAGTTTATGTATTTTGATGTACCAAGAAGTTCGAGTCCGGATGTGATCACGGACATGACGAGGAGTCTCGAAATGGTCGATACATAAAGATTGATATATTGGAAGCCTATATTTGAGTCCGGAATGGTTCGGGTGAAATCGAATTTATCGAGTACCGGAGGTTACCGAACCCCGGGAACTAAATGGGCCTTAGTGGGCCTCGAGGGAGAAGAGGAGGGGCCGGCCAGGGCAGGCAGGCGCGCCTCCCCCTAGTCCGAATAGGACAGGAGGGGGCGCCTCTTCCTCTTCCCCTTCCCCAATCCTACTCCAACTAGGAAGGGGGAGTCCTACTCCGGTGGGAGTAGGACTCCTCCAGCGCCTCCTCTGGGCCGGCCGCACCTCCCCCTCCCTCCTTTTATATACGGGGCAGGGGGCACCCTAGAACACACAAGTTTGATATACGGATCGTTCCTTAGCCGTGTGCGGTGCCCCCTCCACCATATTCCACCTCGGTCATATCGTCGAAGCTTAAGCGAAGCCTCGCGCCGGTAAAACATCAAGATCGTCACCACGCCGTCGTGTTAACGGAACTCTCCTCGACACTCGGCTGGATCGAGTACGAGGGACGCCATCGAGCTGTACGTGTGTCAAGAACTCGGGCGCCGAGTAACGGCGCCGGATCGGTCGGATCGCGAGGAGAACGACGACTACTTCCTCTACGCCAGATCGCTTCGCTTGGTCTACGAGGGTACGTAGACAACACTCTCCCCTCTCGTTGCTATACATCACCATGATCTTGCGTGTGCGTAGGAAATTTTTGAAATTACTACGTTCCCCAACAAATGGCATCCGAGCCTAGGTTTTTCTATGGTTTGATGTTTTGCACGAGTAGAACACAAGTGAGTTGTGGGCGATACAAGTCATACTACCTACCAGCATGTCATACTTTGGTTCAGCGGTATTGTGAGATGAAGCGGCCCGGACCGACATTACGCGTACGCTTACGCGAGACTGGTTTCACCGCTACGAGCACTCGTTGCTTAAAGGTGACCTGGCGGGTGTCTGTCTCTCTCACTTTAGTTGAACCGAGTGTGGCTACGCCCGTCCTTGAGAAGGTTAAACGGAGTCTATTTGACGAAATATCGTTGTGGTTTTGATGCGAGGTGAGACTGGTTCTTGCTTAAGCCCGTAGCAGCCACGTAAAATTTGCAACAACAAAGTAGAGGACGTCTAACTTGTTTTTGCAGGCATGTTGTGATGTGATATGGTCAAGACGTGATGCTATATTTTATTGTATGAGATGATCATGTTTTGTAACCGGTTATCGGCAATCGGCAGGAGCCATATGGTTGTCGCTTATTGTATGCAATGCAATCGCTCGTAATGCTTTACTTTATCACTAAGCGGTAGCGATAGTCGTAGAAGCATGAGTTTGGCGAGACGACAACGATGCTACGATGGAGATCAAGGTGTCGCGCCGGTGACGATGGTGATCATGGTGGTGCTGCAGAGATGGAGATCACGAAGCACAAGATGATGATGACCATATCATATCACTTATATTGATTTGCATGTGATGTTTATCCTTTATGCATCTTATCCTGCTTTGATTGATGGTAGCATTATAAGATGATCTCTCACTAAATTATCAAGAAGTGTTCTCCCCGAGTATGCACCGTTGCCAAAGTTCGTCGTGCCCAGACACCACGTGATGATCGGGTGTGATAAGCTCTACGTCCATCTACAACGGGTGCAAGCCAGTTTTGCACACGCAGAATACTCGGGTTATACTTGACGAGCCTAGCATATGCAGATATGGCCTCGAACACGGAGACCGAAAGGTCGAGCGTGAATCATATAGTAGATATGATCAACATAAGATGTTCACCATTGAAAACTACTCCATTTCACGTGATGATCGGTTATGGTTTAGTTGATTTGGATCACGTAATCACTTAAGATGACTAGAGGATGTCTGTCTAAGTGGGAGTTCTTAAGTAATATGATTAATTGAACTTAAATTTATCATGAACTTAGTACCGATAGTATCTTGCTTGTTTATGTTTGTAGATAGATGGCTCGTCTTTGTTGTTCCGTTGAATTTTAATGCGTTCCTTGAGAAAGCAAAGTTGAAAGATGATGGTAGCAATTACACGGATCGGGTCCGTAATCGAGGATTATCCTCATTGCTGCACGTAAGAGTTACGCCCTGGATGCACCGCTAGGTGCCAGTGCCTCTCTTTGGAGCAACACCGGATGTTGTGAACGTCGCAAAGCAAAGCTGATGACTACTCTATAGTTCGATGTGCCATGCTTTACGGCTTAGAACCGGGACTTCAACGACGTTTTGAACGTCATGGAGCATATGAGATGTTCCAAGAGTTGAAGTTAATATTCCAACAGAATGCCCGGATTGAGAGATATGAAGTCTCCAATAAGTTCTATAGCTGCAAGATGGAGGAGAATAGTTCTGTTAGTGAGCACATACTCGTAATGTCGGGTACTACAATCACTTGACGCAATTGGGAGTTAATCTTCCGGATGATTGTGTCATTGATGTAATTCTTCAATCACCGCCACCAAGCTACAAAGGCTTCGTGATGAACTATAATATGCAAGGGTTAGTAAAGACTATACCGAGCTCTTCGCAATGCTAAAGGCTGCGGAGGTAGAAATCAAGAAGGAGCATCAAGTGTTGATGGTCAATAAGACCACTAGTTTCAAGAAGAAAGGTAAAGGGAAGAAGAAGGAACTTCAAGAAGAACAGCAAGCAAGTTCTGCTCAGAGAAGAAACCCAAGTCTGGACCTAAGCCTGGCCCGAGTGCTTCTACCGCAAAGTAGTCGTCTTTGAAGCGGAACTGCCCCAAGTATTTGGCGGATAAGAAGGATGGCAAGGTGAACAAAGGTATATGTGATATACATGTTATTGATGTGTACCTTACTAGAGCTCGTAGTAGCACTGGTATTTGATACTGGTTACATTGCTAATATTTGCAACTCAAAGCAGGACTACGGATTGCTTAACTCGCAAAGGACGAGGTGACGATCTTGGCGTGGGAAATGGTTCCAAAGTCGATGTGATCGCGGTCGGCACGCTACCTCTACATCTACCTTCGAATTAGTTTTAGACCTAAATAATTGTTATTTGGTGCTGCGTTGAGCATGAACATTATATCTGGATCTTGTTTGATGCGAGACGGTTATTCATTTAAATCGAGAGAATAATGGTTGTTCTATTTATATGAGTAATATCTTTTATGGTCATGCACCCTTGAAGAGTGGTCTATTTTGATGAATCTCGATAGTAGTGATACACATATTCATAATGTTGAAACCAAAAGATGCAGAGTTGATAATGATAGTGCAACTTATTTGTGGTACTCGCCGTTTAGGTCATATCGGTGTAAAGCGCATGAAGAAACTCCATACCGATGGACTTTTGGAGTCACTTGATTATGAATCACTTGGCACTTATGAACCGTGCCTCATGGGCAAGATGACTAAAACCCGTTCTCGGTACTATGGAGAGAGCAACAGATTTGTTGGAGATCATACATACAGATGTATGTGGTCCGATGAATGTTGAGGCTCGTGGCGGATATCGTTATTTTCTCACCTTCACAGATGACTTAAGCAGATATGGGTATATCTACTTAATGAAACATAAGTCTGAAACATTTGAAAAGTTCAAAGAATTTCAGAGTGAAGTTGAAAATCATCGTAACAAGAAAATTAAATTTCTACGATCGATCGTGGAGGTGAATATTTGAGTTACGAGTTTGGTCTACATTTGAAACAATGCGAATAGTTTCGCAACTTCACGCCACCGGAACACCACAGCGTAATGGTGTGTCCGAACGTCGAATCGTACTTTACTAGATATGGTACGATCTATGATGTCTCTTACAGATTTACCGCTATCGCTTTGGGGTTATGCTCTAGAGACGGCCGCATTCACACTGAATAGAACACCGTCGAAATCCGTTGAGACGACACCTTATGAACTGTGGTTTGGCAAGAAACCAAAGTTGTCGTTTCTTAAAGTTTGGGGATGCGATGCTTATGTGAAAAAGCTTCAACCTGATAAGCTCGAACCCAAATCGGAGAAATGTGTCTTCATAGGATACCCAAAGGAGACAGTTGGGTACACCTTCTATCACAGATCCGAAGGCAAGACATTCGTTGCTAAGAATGGATCCTTTCTAGAGAAGGAGTTTCTCTCGAAAGAAGTGAGTGGGAGGAAAGTAGAACTTGATGAGGTAATTGTACCTTCTCCCTTACTTGAAAGTAGTTTGTCGCAGAAACCGGTTTCTGAGACACCTACACCAAGTAGTGAGGAAGTTGATGATGTTGATCATGAAACTTGAGATCAAGTTGCTCTGAACCTCGTAGATCAACCAGAGTAAGATCCGCACTGAGTGGTACGGTAATCCTGTTCGGAAATCATGCTACTAGATCATGATGAACCTCACGAACTATGAAGAAGCGATGGTGAGCCCAGATTCCATAAAATGGCTTGAGGCCATGAAATCGAGATGGGATCCATGTATGAAAACAAAGTATGGACTTTGGTTGACTTGCCCGAGGGTAGGCAAGCAATAGAAAACAAGTGGATCTTCAAGAAGAAGACCGACGCCGACGGTAATGTTATCGTTTACAAAGCTCGACTTGTCGCAAAGGGTTTTCGACAAGTTCAAGGGATTGACTACGATGAGACCTTCTCACCCGTAGCGATGCTTAAGTCTGTCCGAATCATGTTAGCAATTGCCGCATTTTATGATTATGAAATTTGGCAAATGGATGTAAAGACTGCATTCTGAATGGATTTACGGAAGAAGAGTTGTATATGATGCAACCGAAGGTTTTATCGATCCAAAGGAGCTAACAAAGTGTGCAAGCTCCAGCGATCCATTTATGGACTGGTGCAAGCATCTCGAGTTGGAATAAACGCTTTGATAGTGTGATCAAAGCATTTGGGTTCATCTGAGACTTTTGGAGAAGCCTGTATTTACAAGAAAGTGAGTGGGAGCTCAGTAGCATTTCGATATTATATGTAGATGACATATTGCTGATCGGAAATGATATAGAATTCTGGATAGCATAAAGGGATACTTGAATAAGAGTTTTTCAATGAAAGACCTCGGTGAAGCTGCTTACATATTGGGCATTAAGATCTATAGAGATAGATCAAGACGCTTAATTGGACTTTCACAAAGCACATACCTTGACAAAATTTTGAAGAAGTTCAAAATGGATCAAGCAAAGAAAGGGTTCTTGCCTGTGTTACAAGGTGTGAAGTTGAGTAAGACTCAATGCCCGACCACCGCAGAAGATAGAGAGAAAATGAAAGATGTTCCTATGCTTCACCATAGGCTCTATCATGTATGCAATGCTGTGTACCAGACTGATGTGTGCCTTGCTATAAGTTTAGCAGGAGGTACCAAAGTAATCCAGAGTGGATCATGGACAGCGGTCAAGAACATCTGAAATACGAAAAGGACTAAGGATATGTTTCTCGATATGGAGGTGACAAAGAGCTCATAAATGGCAGTTACGTTGATGCAAGCTTTGACACCGATCGAGACGATTCTAAATCGCAGACCGGATACGATTTACACTAAACGGAGGAGCTGTCGGTTGGTGCAGTTCTAAACAAAGTGTCGTGGCGGGATCTACATGTGAAGCGGAGTACATAGCAGCTTCGAAGCAGCTAATGAAGGAGTGCGGATGAATGAGTTCATATCCGATCTAGGTGTCATACCTAGTGCATCGGGTCCAATGAAAATCTTTTGTGACAATATCGAGCAATTGCCTTAGCGAAGGAATCCAGATTTCACAAGAGGACCAAACACATCAAGAGACGCTTCAATTCCATCCGGACTTAGTCCGGTGGGAGACATAGAGATTTGCAAGATACATACGGATCTGAATGTTGCGCACCGTTGACTAAGCCTCTTCCATGAGCAAAACATGATCAGCACCAAGACTCCATGGGTGTTAGAATCATTACTATGTAATCTAGATTATTGACTCTAGTGCAAGTGGGAGATCAAGGAAATATGCCCTAAAGGCAATAATAAAGTTATTATTTATTTCCTTATTTCATGATAAATGTTTATCATTCATGCTAAAATTGTATTAACGGAAACATGATACATGTGTGAATGCATAAACAAACAACATGTCACTAGTATGCCTCTACTAGACTAGCTTGTTAATCAAAGATGGTTATGTTTCCTAGCCATGAACAAAGAGTTGTTATTTGATTAACAAGGTCACATCATTAGTAGAATGATCGATTGACATGACCCATTCCATTAGCTTAGCACTCGATCGCTTAGTATGTTGCTACTGCTTTTATCCATGACTTATACATGTTCTCGTAACTATGAGATTATGCAACTCCGTTTACGGAGGAACACTTTGGTGCTACCAAACGTCACAACGAATCGGGTGATTATAAAGGAGTACTATAGGTGTCTCCAAAGGCGATGTTGGGTTGGCGTATTTGAGATTAGGTTTTGTCACTCCGATTGTCGGAGAGGTATCTCTGGCCCTCTCGGTAATACACATCATCTGAAGCCTTGCAAGCAATACAACTAATGAGTTAGCTGTGAGATGATGTATTACGGAACGAGTAAAGAGACTTGCCGATAACGAGATTGAACTAGGTATTGGATACCGACGATCGAATCTCGGGCAAGTAACATACCGATGACAAAGGGAACAACGATGTTGTTATGCGGTCGACCGATAAAGATCTTCGTAGAATATGTAGGAACCAATATGGGCATCCAGGTCCGCTGTTGGTTATTGACCGAGAGGCGTGTCTCGGTCATGTCTACATTGTTCTCGAACCGTAGGGTCCGCACGCTTAAGGTTTCGATGATGGTTATTATGAGTTTATGTATTTTGATGTACCGAAGAAGTTCGAGTCCCGGATGTGATCACGGACATGACGAGGAGTCTCGAAATGGTCGAGACATAAAGATTGATATATTGGAAGCCTATATTTGGAGTCCGGAATGGTTCGGGTGAAATCGAATTCTGCGAGTACCGGAGGTTACGGAACCCCCGGGAACTAAATGGGCCTTAGTGGGCCTCGAGGGAGAAGAGGAGGGGCCGGCCGGGGCAGGGCAGCGCCCCCTCCCCTAGTCCGAATAGGACAGGGAGGCGGCGCCCCTTCCTCTTCCCCTTCCCCAATCCTACTCCAACTAGGAAGGGGGAGTCCTACTCGGTGGGAGTAGGACTCCTCTGGCGCGCCTCCTCTAGGCCGGCCGCACCTCCCCCCTCCCTCCTTTATATACGGGGAAGGGGCACCCTAGAACACACAAGTTTGATCTACGGATCGTTCCTTAGCCGTGTGCGGTGCCCCCTCCACCATATTCCACCTCGGTCATATCGTCATGAAGCTTAGCGAAGCCTGCGCCGATAAAACATCAAGATCGTCACCACGCCGTCGTCGACAGAACTCTCCTCGACACTCGGCTGGATCGAGTCGAGGGACGTCATCGAGCTGTACGTGTGTCAAGAACTCGGGCGCCGAGTAACGGCGCCGGGATCGGTCGGATCGCGAGGAGAACGTACGACTACTTCCTCTACGTTGTGATCGCTTCCGCTTCGGGTCTACGAGGGTACGTAGACAACACTCTCCCCTCTTGTTGCTATACATCACCATGATCTTGCGTGTGCGTAGGAATTTTTTTGAAATTACTACGTTCCCCAACAACGGGCTCATTAAGCAATACCTCATCCCTCCTTGATAGTATTGGCTTTTCCTATAGACTCAATGTGATCTTGGATCACTAAAATGTAAAATGAATAGTCTTGAGCTTTTGAGCTTGAGCCAATCCTTTGTCATTAGTATCTTGAGGGATCCACTTTCATCATCCATGCCATGCCATTCATTGAGCTTTCCTAAAATAACAGTCTTGAAATAGTCATTAGCTCAATGAGCTATATGTTGTTATGGATTACCAAAACCACCTAGGGATAGTTGCACTTTCAATTGGGAGGCAACCCAATTTTATTTTTTGTTCTTTGCTTTTTGTTCCTGTTTTGCTTTGAATAATTCATCTAGCCTCTGGTTAGATGTGGTTTTGTGTTTTAATTAGTGTCTGTGCCAAGTAAGACCTTTGGGATAGCTTACGGTGATAGTTGTTTAATCTTGCTGAGAAACAGAAACTTTTGCACCGTGGAAATAATTTTCATAATTCACAGAAGCGTGCTTTCGATATGATTCTCTCTGCACTGGATTGGTACACAAATTTCCCGGGCTTTCCTATTTTTTCAGAATTTTTGGAGTTACAGGAGTATTCGAGAGTTATAGATTGCTACAGATTGTTCTGTTTTTGATAGATTCCGTCTTCTTTGTGTGGTTTAGTTATTTTGATGAATCTATGGGTAGTATCGGGGGTATGAACCATGGAAAAGTTGGAATACAGTAGATATTACACCAATATAAATAAATAATGAGTTCACAACAATACCATAAAGTGGAACTTATGAGATTTTTCTGTTGAGTTTTGTGTTGTGAAGTTTTCAAGTTTTGGGTAAGGATTTGATGGACTATGGAATAAGGAGTGACAAGAGCCTAAGCTTGGGGATGCCCAAGGCACCCCAAGGTAATATTCAAGGACAACCAAGAGCCTAAGTTTGGGGATGCCCCGGAAGGCATCCCCTCTTTCGTCTTCGTCTATCAGGAACTTTACTTGGGGCTATATTTTTATTCACCACATGATATGTGTTTTGCTTGGAGCGTGTTTTATGATTTGAGTCTTTGCTTTTTAGTTTGCCACAATTATCCTTTCTGTACACACCTTTTGAGAGGGACACGCATGAATTGTGATTTATTAGAATACTCTATGTGCTTCACTTATATCTTTTGAGCTAGGCAATATTGCTCTAGTGCTTCACTTATATCTTTTTAGAGCACGACGATGGTTTTATTTTATAGAAAGATGAACTCTCAGGCTTCACTTATATTATTTTGGGAGTCTCTAAACAGTATGGTAATTTGCTTTGGTTATAAATTTAGTCCTAATACGATGGGCATCCAGGAGGGATATAATAAAAACTTTCAAATTAAGTGCATTGAATATAATGAGAAGTTTGATTCTTTATGATTGTTTTCAGATATGAAGATGGTGATATTAGAGTCATGCTAGTGAGTAATTGTAAATTTGAGAAATACTTGTGTTAAAGTTTGTTATTCCCGACGTATGGTGAGCCGTTATGTGATGAAGTCGGAGCATGATTTATTTTTTGATTGTCTTCCTTATGAGTGGCGGTCGGGACGAGCGATGGTCTTTTCCTACCAATCTATCCCCCTAGGAGCATGCGTGTAGTACTTCGTTTTGATAACTAATATATTTTTGCAATAAGTATGTGAGTTCTTTATGACTAATGTTGAGTCCATGGATTATACGCACTCTCACCCTTCCACCATTGCTAGCCTCTCTAGTACCGCGGAACTTTCGCCGGTACCATACACCCACCATATACCCTCATCAAAACAGCCACCATATCTACCTATTATGGCATTTCCATAGCCATTCCGAGATATATTGCCATGCAACTTTCCACCATTTCGTTTATTATGACACGCTTCATCATTGTCAGATTGCTTTGCATGATCATGTAGTTGACATCGTATTTGTGGCAAAGCCACCTTTCATAATTCTTTCATACATGTCACTCTTGATTCATTGCAATCCCAGTACACCGTCGGGGGCATTCATATAGAGTCATATTTTGTTCTAAGTATCGAGTTGTAATTCTTGAGTTGTAAGTAAATAAAAGTGTGATGATCTTCATTATTAGAGTATTTTCCTAGTGAGTAAAGGATGATGGAGACTATGATTCCCCAACAAGTTGGGATTAGACTCCTAACGAAAAAGAAGAGGCCAAAAAAAATGAGAAAACACAAACAAAAAATGAGAGAAAAAGAGAGAAGGGGCAATGTTACTATCAATTTTCCACACTTGTGCTTCAAAGTAGCATCATGATCTTCATGATAGAGAGTCTCCTATGATATCACTTTCATATGCTAGTGGGAATTTTTCATTATCAAACTTGGCTTGTATATTCCAATGATGGGCTTCCTCAAATTGCCCTAGGTCTTCGTGAGCAAGCGAGTTTGATGCACACCCACTTAGTTTTCTTTTGAGCTTTCATAAACTTATAGCTCTAAGTGCATCCGTTGCATGGCAATCCTTACTTACTCACATTTATATATATATTGATTGGCATCTCTATAGCCTGTTAATACGCCTAGTTGATGTGAGACTATCTCCCTCCTTTTGTCTTCTCCACAACCACCATATTCTATTCCACCTATAGTGCTATGTCCATGGCTCACGCTCATGTATTGCGTGAAAGTTGAAAAAGTTTGAGAACATCAAAAGTATGAAAAAAATTCTTGGCTTGTCATCGGGGTTGTGCATCATTTAAATATTTTATGTGATGACGATGAAGCATAGCCAGACTATATGATTTTGTAGGGATAAGCTTTCTTTGGCCATGTAATTTTGAGAAGACATAATTTCCTTATTAGTATGCTTGATGTATTATTGTTTTTATGTCAATATTAAACTTTTATTTTGAATCATATGGATCTGAACAGTCATGCCACAATAAAGAAAATTACATGCATAAATATGTCAGGTAGCATTCCACATCAAAAATTCCATTTTTATCATTTACCAACTCGAGGACGAGTAGGAATTAAGTTTGGAGATGCTTCTAGAACCACCATATGATTAGTTATTATATATAACAAGGGTGAAATGAACGTGGATTAGATTCAAGTGGAGGCAACATGTGGTGCATGTTGAAAGTATTACTAATCCAAACTTGATCCATGTGGTGCATGGGTGAAATCTTAGTTTGGATTAGTAGTACTTTCGATGTGCACCACATGTTGCCTCCACTTGAATCTAATCTATGTTCATTTCACCCACTGATATATATAATAATTCATCATGCTCATATAACAATTTAGTATCATGCATCATCATAATAACTTTTACATCATTTTCGTCCATGAGACATCATATAACAACTTGGTCACTAGTCATAATCACAACTCCTCCCCCTCATCATCATCAACTCTTAACACATTATAGCACATGATAACACATTGTACCTACAACCTACTCCTCTCTCATAGGACCTACTGCCCTCTCTAAGGTAAAATAAAATAAAACAAGATAGGCCCCGACTCTCCATTATGGAGAATGGAGACTATCCCGTCTTTAATTCTTGTGCTTCGCCCAATGTTGCTTCCAAGTAGCTCCCTATGATTGTTCATACATTTTTTCCATTCTTTGATTGTCATGTCTTGATCGGTTTTAGAAATCCGGTATGAACAGTTGTGAAGCCTAGGCAGATATGGCCGTAAGCTAATAACATCAAGCTGACCTTTCGAAAACATCAGATCAAGCACACAATCCTTCGGGATTTTCTGTTGAAAAACATAATAATTACATCATAGTTAGCAATCTAGTTTAGCTTTAGAAGAATATGCAAAAGATGCACGGATGTCGTAATAGTAAAGAATCTTACCATGCCATCTCCATGGATGTTACCGTAGGTCAGCACGTGCACTAGTGGCACGTATTGACCATAATGTGCGGCAGTTTGATAATTGATATTGTAATTCTCAACATCAATAATAAATGAGATAAGATGATCTTTCTCCTGATAAGTTAATTCTGCGCCATCCGTGTAGTAGGTTCTGTCTACCATCTTCCATTCATTGTTTGAAGAATGAAAATAAGCTACCAATGGAAATAAGCTATCAACTATTTTGAAATAAACAATATAAATTACTTAAGAACTATGTTTGAGAAACTTACATAGCGGTAGAATTGGAAGCGTATCAACAAGGACCCAAATGTCCATATTATCTTGGTCGATGTCAGGATGACCAAGATCCAAGGTGACAAGCATACCCTCATGAAAATCATACATCTTGCAAAGTGCTTCCCAATTCGGGCAACCAGAATGGGATACGCTCTCAGAATTGTATAGATTTACCAAATCTATACCACGATGGGTCCTCAGATGAACTATCTTTGTTTCCATACTTTCATGATCTTCAAAATCCATCCTCTCCAAGACATAGCGTCTTGCATGGCATGGGATAAGCTAGTCGAGTTGTAAAAGACGAAAATTACCCGTTGAAGAAGCAGAAGCCGTGCTTAATTATGAAAAACCACTTGTCATCGTTGCATACCGTTTCAAAATCGAAGGTCTCTTGGAGCTTAATGGTGAAGCGCCGACCTTCTACCAAGTGAGGCCTGTCGCACAGAACCCAGTCGTCGCCGCACCAGTCGCACTCCGGTAGACTTTCATCGTCCGATGACATTTCCTATGTTCATAATTCAAAGATTAAACTTCTAAATTTTAATATATGTACTACAAAAACTAAATTAGATCATTATTATTCATTACTGGTTGACTATCATGTATGAAGCCCCGACGGACTTAAAGTCAACACAAAATGTCGTTTAATTATCTTTCTACAAAATTCGGGTGACTCAATATTTCCTACATATTCTAGCACAAGTCATGCCAAAATTCACGGAAAAATCCGACATGACCTTTGCTAAAAGGACATATATCGAGTGCCTGAAATTTGCCGGAATGGAAATTAATCAACACTCCGGCAAAACATAGGCCACTGTGATAAGGTGTTTCCTGCAAACATAGGCCACTCATGTAGCTACTACTCTACTACAACTATCAAAACATTTACATCATCATCGACATGGGGATAGCGCTCTTTCTCACCTCGAGGTCGGAGGTGGTCGGTGACGGGGACGACGGCGGGGATGATGCAGGGGCTCCTTGATTTCTGCAAAAACAAAATATAAATAAAAACATTATTATCCTCATCTTAGGATTTAGTGAAACCCTATGTCTAAAACATCCTACTTCTAGCCCTACCATTTACTAAAACTAACTTGTTCTAACCCTAAAAATTGAAAATACCTATACATTTACTAAAAATATCCTAGTTCTAGCCCTAACATCTGTCCATCCATCCATCTATCTATATATCCTCATAAATCCTAGAAAAATGCCCTGATTTTTTAACTACTGTCTACTTCTTGAATCATAGAAAAATGCCCTAATTCACATAACTTAGAAAAAAAATACTATTACTAAATTCTCATATAGCACAATACATTTACTAGAACAATCTCATAAAGCATAATACATTTATGTACCTAAAAATTTCTATTAATAAAAAACCTATACCTAAATTTTTATACAAAGAGAGGTGGGAGGAGGAGGAGGGAGGAGTGAGGGCTTCAGGCTGCTGGGGGAGGAAGGAGAGAGGAGGGCAGTGGGAGGAGGAGGGAGGGAGGCAGGCGGTCGACGAGGGAGGAGGAGGAGGAGGGCTGTCGGGAGGGGGAGGAGAGAGGCAGGCGTGAGGAGGAGGAGGAGGAGGCAGATACCTTGGGGGCGTTGGTGGGTGACGGCGAGCGACGGTGGCGACGGCGCGTGGTGGAGAGCGAGTGAGAGTGTGAGGGGAAGAGTGAGGACGCGAGCGAGCCGGAGTATGGATAAGCCCCGTAGCAGTAGATTTGTTTCCCAGAAAGCGTTGCTTCTATGGTCCTTAGTAGTAGCGCTTTCCGGGAAAAGCACTACTGTTAAAGCGTCGGTGGGCTCGTTGGGTCCCACTTAGTAGTAGTGTTTTTTTCTTTTCAAGCGCTACTGCTAAAGAGTTACTAGTAGCGCTTGTCCAGAACAGTGCTACTGCTAGTTAGCAGCAGCGCTTGCTATTTTCCAGCGCTACTACTGATGTCCTACCTATAAGCATTTCCCTAGTAGTATTAGATGCCCCCTATTCTAGTTAGCGCTAAACACGAACAAACAACGCACATGGCGTCGCCCGTAATGGGCTAAACCCATTAATCCTCGCTCGGCTTCCGCTCGCTTATGCTCATTCTGTTTTTTTCACACGTGCTTTCATATAGTTGGTTTTTTGTTCTAGGGCTGCTACCGCCGCCTCGCGAACCGTTGGATATGACAAAATCAAGCGGCTGGATGTTTTTCTCTTGTTTGCAAAAACGATCTTGTTGCGGAAACACTTGTAACAACAATTGTGTTGCGGATTTTTTTGAAGTAAGGTTGGGTTGCGGGATTATTATTTTTGCAACATAGGTCGTGTTGCGCTTTTTCCTGTCACCACTTTTTTTGCAACAGGTATTGTTGCAGAAAAACTTTGCAACTGAGGTGATGTTGTAGATTTTTTCTTCTTTATCTTCACCTCTATATGGTGTTACGGAAGAAAGTTTTGAAACATGACTGATGTTGCAGGAATCTTTCTTGCAACAGATTAGATCTTGCAAAACAAAATACCACTATTGTTCGCCGCTAGCCCACCGGATGGTGGTGAGGGAGGAGTAGCGCCGCCCGCCCCCGCCCCACACCGCCGCCAGCGAGCGCTGAACCTCCAACCAGGTGGCCTTGTCGCCATCCTCATCTCCAACAAGGTGGACGCCATTGATTGTCATTGAGGCAATTGCGTACAGGAGAGAGGTTGGAGAAGAGATAAGATGAGAGAGAGTGACATGCCACGTATCGATCAAGGGAGGAGGCGGACGCCCATGCTAGATCTGCCGGCAGAACGATAGCCTTTTTCTTTCTGTTCATTGAAAAATGTTGGTTGTTTCTTTGTAAGTTCTTAAAAGCCCGCTGAAATCATAAAATTCATACATATTCATGATAAAATAATCATGGATTTCCTAAATTATTTATGAATTTTCATAAATCACAAACTTGATTTTTTTTGCGACTTTGAAAATTGTTGGGTTGGAATTTTTTTTGTAAATTTGAAAATTAGTCCATGAATTTGAGACAAGTTTGCAAAATTTAAAATGTTCATGGATAAAAGAGTCACAAAATTTGAAAAGACTTAGCGATTTTTTAAATGTTCATTTAATTGAAATATGTCACTAATTTTAAAATTGTTCATGGATTTGAAAAGCTTCATGATTTTCAAAAACCTGGTGGAAGGCTTCTTGGAGCATAAAACTAATTTTAAGATTCTATATAAACTCTACCATTGATGGGCTGACCCACTTAGAAAATGAACATAGGATTCCTATTTGCCGCTCTTTGCGGCAAGTAGTCGAAGGAACGCACACAGGCAGATCGACGAGCGTCACGATGGGCCGACCCGTTCTAACTTTAAAGCGAATCCGGTTTTGGGAATCTTCTAGGTGGTTCCCAGCCGTTATTTTTCTGATTTTGCGAACCTTCTAGTAGGTTCCTGAACTGTTTTTTTATTTCCATTTTTTACCTTTTTGTTTTAATTTTATCTTTTCTTTTTCTGTTTTCTTTTCTTTTATTTGCTCTTTTCATTTTTTTCTTTTTCATGTTTCTTTTGGTTGAGAATTTAAAATGTTTTATTCGGAATTTGATGACATGTTCTCATTTTCAAAATTTGCTCCCAATTTGAAAAAATGTTCAGGAATTTCAAAAAATGTTCCCATTTTTAAATTTTGTTAACAATTAAAAAAAATGTTTGTGTTTGAAAAAGTCTTTCAGGATTTTCAAAAAATGTTCTTGTTTTAAAATTTTGGTGACAATTTCAAAAAGTGCTCGTGTTTTAGAAAATGCTCAGGAATTTCAAAAAATGTTCCCATATGCAAAAGGTTGTTCACAATTTAAAAAAATGTTCATGTTTCATAAAGTCTTTCAGGATTTTCAAAAAATGTTCTTGTTTTAATTTTTTTTGACAATTTCAAAAAATGTTCGTGTTTTAGAAAATGTTCAGTAATTTCAAAAAAGTTCTTGTTTTGAATTATTGTTACATGTTTTCAAAAATGATCAGGAATTTCTAACCAAATACTCCTTTTCCTAATATGTTCGGAATGTCATTCGTAAAATGTTCAGGTTTCAAAAAATGTACAGGAATTTCAAAATATGTTCTCAGTTTCAAAATTTGCTCTGAATTTCAGAAAGATGTTCATGTTTCAAAAAATGTTCAGGAATTCCGGAAAATGTTTCTTTGTTTTCAAAAAAATTCACAATGTCAGAGAATATTCAATGTTTCCAAAATTGTTCACGTTTTGGAAAACTGTTAGGTTTTGCAAAAAAAATGTTCAAGTTTTGTCTATCAGAATAAAAAAATTGTTCACATTTTTTTAGAAAAAAACTTTGGAATATCAAAAAATATTTGCGGTATTTAAAATTGTTCGATATTATCAAGAAATGTTTCGAAAATATTTTTCCCTAACGTCAACCCTACTGTCTGTTGTTAAAGTGTTTGGCGCCTTAGTGTTCAACAACAACTATGTGGTGCAGTTGCTAGCTGATCGTGGTCTGCCTTTTTGTGTGAGCGAGGTCCTAGGATCGAATCCTAGTGTAGGCTGCTTATTTTTTGGGGTCTTTTTATGTCGCTGTGCTCGATGGGCCGTGCCAGTCTGCGTCGCCCTTGTGCGTCAAGCTCCCTTTTTGACGCAAAATGCGTCACATAGGATGCCTCCCTTTTTACGGTTTGGCCTATATGTGGCACGTTAAATGCCCAAGGGGAGTTTCTATAGAATCCATATGGGCCTCCAAACGATCTCTATTTAAATTATGAAATCATGTATCCAGCTCATAGAGTGTTAGTGTAAGTGTGAAAGCTCCTAGTCAGCGCTTATAGCGCTAGCTATCAAGCTGGCGCTCACGCCCCAACGCTATGAGCCAACCTAGCAATAGTACGCACACTCAGCTAACTGGTTGACCAATCGATTGTTAACTTTTGACAAAATGAATCGAAAAAAATTAATATATTTCATAAATCTTTTGACTATTCACTTGAAGGTTGACCTTTCCAAAAATTTCATAAGTTTAATAAAGTTCATGAATTTTTTTAAAGCTCAATAGTTTGAAAAACAAATTGCGTGTTGTTCGGATTTGCAAGAAGTTCATGATTTGCAGGCAAAAAGTTCACAGATTTGAGAAAAAGTTCACGTACTTGAACCAAAAAGTGCATGAACTTGAAAAGGTTCATGGATTTATGAAAAAATATCATAATATTTTAAAGAGTTCAAGATTCTGGGAAATTCCCTAAATTTGAACAAAATATGTCGCATTAAAAGAGCACAAAACGAAAAATTAAAATAAGAAAATAAATATAAAAGAGAAAGGAAATCAAAATGAAAAGAAAAAACCGAATAAGAATCGGACCGGAAAACAAAAAAAACAAACGACGGGAAGCTTCCCAAAACCAATCAGGAAACTTCTGGGTGCTTCCAAAAACCAGGCATGCGCGGGTGTACGGGTACGCCTAGCACTTCCTGAATTTTATTCGGCTCCTTCAATACTAAATAGATATTAAACCATATCGGGCGCACACCCCCTTGTTCTCTGTGGGCCATCCAACTATTCTTCTCTCCCACCTATTATGGGAACATTCTAGAAGGTCCTACCGGATAAGTGGGGTGGGTTTGTGGTGGTTTCCTTCACCCATTTTCTTGTTTCTATTATTTATTTATTAATTTTCCGTCTATTTTTTTCTTTTATTTTTTGTTTTTATTAAAAATACTATGATTTTTTAAATCACGAAGTATTTTCAAAATCATGAAATTTTTTACAAATTCGTAAACATTCTTCAAATTTAAAACTTTTATTAAATTTATGAACTTTAAACTCAATATTGTTTTTTCAATTTTGTCAAATTCACAAACTCAGTTTTTATTTTTGTGATCATTCCTTAAATTCGTGAACTCTGTTTAAATTCACAATGTTTTTCCATTTTTGTGAACGTTTTCAAATTTATGGAGTTATCATTTTTTTTCTTTTTTAAATCCATGAACTTTTTTATTTCTTAAAAATTGTAATTTATTTAATTTCTTTAAAGTTTTTTCATATTCAAGAGAATTTTGAGTCTATGATTTTTAAAATCCGTTGACATTTTTGAACTTTGTGATTTTTTTTGGAATCCCTGAGCTTTTTTTAATAAGTAAACGGTTAGCCGACTGATAGCGGATCGGCCAACCGTGAAAGGGAGGGTGAGCAATCGAGAGAGCAGCTGACGCATGGGTGCATGCGGTCGTTCCTGGCTTGGCCACGAGAGCTAGCGCATGAGCGCCACTGGGGTAGCGGGCGCACAAGGCGCCAATTAGGAGTTCTGCTCGAACTAGCGCTATAAGCGCTAAATAAGAAATCGCCGTGCCTGCACCTGCACCCGCACGCCACTGGGATGGGCCGAGACCTAACAGAATAGACGACTCTTCTGTTGTCCTATTACTTTTTTTACATTTTTATTTCTTATTACATCCCCCCTTATTTTTTTTCCTTTAATCTTTTCCTTACCGTGCCCGCCGCTACGCACCAACAGGACAGGCCAAGGCTCCGACTCTTCTTTTTTCCTGCATTATTTTATTTTCTAGTTTCATTTGCTCCTCTATTATATATCCCACTTTTCTTGTTTTTTTGGTTTCTTTTCATTTTTTTCCTTTTGTTTAACATTTTGATGAAAAAAATATGTAAGCACTTTTGAAATTGCATGAACACATATTCTGATAGACATGAACAATTTTCTAAAACGTGTGAACTGTTTTTAAAATACACAGACGTTTCTTATCTATAGATATTTCAAGAAAAAGAGATGAAATTTTTTATACTTAGATACATGAATAATTTATTCATTATTAAAAAATTATGAAGATATTCAATAATTATTAATAAAATTATACTCTCGTTTTTCCAACAATTTAAGAGGTTAAGTTTTTCTCAGGTTATGTTCCTGTAGGCCCGGTGTATCACATTCAACTCTCCTGTCTGGCCCAAGAGGTTCGAGCAAGGCCCCCATAAGACCTTTATTTCCCATTTTTTGTATGAGAAATGAGAAAGTTTATCTCAAAAAAGGAGAATTGAGAAAGCACGTTGTGACTTGGACGGAAATGCAGATCTTGCAACTCCCTACCCTAAAAAAAGATCTTTGAACTCCCTAAAGAAAAAGGAAAAGGAAGAGATGATTTTGCACTCATGCATCGGGGCCTACTCATGCCCTAACCTTTTCGATTTTCTTTAAACATCACAAGTGCTAACGACCTAACCCTCATGCCAAGTGGACTAGTTGTTCTCTGCGGCTCCCACCGGAATATCTTCACAACCTCCTAGCCAAGATTCAATAAAAGAAATCGTCCTGCAATTTGAACGGTTGCACCACAAGGATTTTCTGATTAAGAAAACCTAAACAATATTGTCTCGCAAACCCCAACACACGTTACACGTACTGTCATGCGCGCGCCCACAACCGCACATAAAATAGGCGTTGAGTAGTAGTAACATGCTTGACATTCATATCCCGATCCAGACTGAAATCATTGTTTTCCTGTCCGCGGACGGATATCTTTCTCTCAGATTCAATTACTGTTTGAATTTGTGCAGAATACGGATGTATCAGACTATTTTAATCTTGAGATACATTCGTATCTAGACAAATCTAAGACAAGTAATTCGGAACGGAGGGAGTAGCTTGATGGCGAAAAAGGCACATGCACTTCAACTCAAACAGCTAAGAACTCCATCAGTCTGATCTCATCACCTGCGCTAGTAGCCGCGAGAATTGATGTTACTTTAATTGGAGGCCGGCCTATGTGTAGGACATACTGTCAGTTAACTAATTAAACTAAAAACATGATTTCTTCCGGGTATGTCGATGTATTGGGAGTTGAGAGTGCAGCTTGATTACACCAATAATTGAAGACGTTCGTATGAAACTGTCGGCATATTTTTTTTGTGAACGCACACGGTTTATGTCCCTGACAACAAAATAATGTCGCAGGTAAATGTGCACAAGAATGCAGTACAGTTGGTAGCTGTCTAATCTACGGGGTACCCGTCATCTCGTGCCCTTTTTCTTGCCTTTACGACGGAGTTAATCGCATCATCTTACATTCTTACTGGCAAGTAACGTTGCTAAACGTTATCGGGAGATCGTACATGTCATTGTCATGAACCGGGATATAATCTGGTGGTATCCGTGCCCAGCACACCACCGCAGGGAGGGGATGGGGATATATATACAGTTCACTCTTTTTTTTTGAGAAATATATAGTGCAGTTCAGTCGAGGCCGAGACGGAACACCCACAGGCTGACACAGGTCGGCCATGGGACGGAGCCCGGAAGTATGGGGGACCGTCGGCGAGCGAAAGCGACGCAACGGGGGAGAGCTCAACGGTTTCGTCAGGGCGCGCAGCCGAGGGGGCCCGTCGCGGCGGTGGGCCTCGGCCCGGGCCCTCTCTGCCCGGAATTGGTAGGAATTGTTTGGGTCCTCCCACCCTCTCCTGCATCTGCATGCATGCACCACCAGTGTAGTCCCCCAGCTTTGTTTCTTTGGCCAGGACACCCAGCTCACCAAGCTCTCTCTCTCTCTCTCTCTCTCTCTCTCTCTCTCATTCATGCTACACATATGCCACACCACTCTCTCTCTCTCTCACACACACACACACACTCTCTCACATCAACACACACTCTCTCATGGTCTCATGGAGTTGCAAATTGCACGGTCTGGGCAGGGGTCATAATAATGCAGCTTGTTGGGATGTGGTTGGATTGGCTTCCATCGATCTGATCACATGCACCAATTAATCCTAAGAAAGACGTGGCCTAGGGCTGAGAAAGAGATCGGTAGTGGCCAGTGGGGGGGGCGATGAGCTACAGGGACTAGCTAGAGGGGAACCAACGTAGTACAGCAGTGCCTAGCGCTGGATCTCCCCGTCATTGCCACCGCATCGACCGATCGAGCCAGTGCCTAGCACTGGATCTGCTGCTCGCGCTCTGCACAGGACGGAGGGACACAAGTGCAGAGGCTTTTATTAAGCTTGTTGTTTCAAAAAGTCTCCGCCCTCTCTAACACATTTATCCTGTCCTATCAGGAGAGATGAGAATTTCGGTGCCACGGTACTGTTTATTACGCCATCTGACACTGTGCAGTTAGGACTTTACAAATGTGCACCGTTCGGTACGTAGTTACTCGTACGTACGCATGCCTGCTGCCTGTGCGCGCTGCACAGGACCGCATGCATGCATGCTTGCGCTAGCTACATGCATGTGTACGTACAACGACTAGTGCAATGAAGTTATGCTCAATAAAAAGGCGTACGTACGTCCTCCCCTAATAAAAGTAATCAGAAAGGCGTCTAGCCTGCCCAATTAAGGAGCAGTACGTACGCATACGTTTGCGCGTACCTTGACCTCCAACGGCGATCTGCATACGGAATTACGGAGTATAGTTAGTTATGGATGCAATGGCATCGATACAGAAAGACATTAGGGACGATGGAAGAGATTTTCCTGCCGATGGATGTCTCTCTCTCTCTCTCTCTCGTAGCTAGGGATGCAAGCGGCGTCCCGCATAACCCGCGAAACGAACAAATTAGTTCTCAAATGGCCAGAAAATTAACACCAAACTAGAGATTGATTTATACTACGCTGTAGCCCGCAAACCCGTCCGCTCTGCATCCCTACTCGTAGCCAGTGGTCCTCTAAGTTCTTCCGCCCCCCATATCGAGCATTATGCCCGTACCGCTACCAATCTACCATGCGTTGTGTACATTTGCAGTTTCTGGCATCAACATTAACCCCATGTCTGGTGGTCTTTTCAGCATCTTCGTCATAAATTCACCACTGTCTCCTTTAGCACATACGGACATAGCTGTGGCACATACCTGCAGGCAGCTGCGGCCAAGTAAATACCATCCATGCGTTGCTCGAAGTTCGAACCTTTTTGACATTGTACTGCAGCTTGCACCAATTAATCCTTACCTGAGCAGATCATAATGTAGAGATCGATGTCCATCGTATAACTCCGCGGTGATCGAGCATCGAGAGAGGGAGCGACAGGCACTGCGACTCTGTGAGTGTGGATGGCCGGCCGGAGCTGAGGGAGGAGGCATGCGCGCGCGCAGGCTGGGGGTGAGTGGACCACCAATTATGCATGGGCTGTGATGAGGTCCCGATCCCACATCAAGGACACGTTGTAGAAGCATGGCCCGGCCAGTACACTAACCAGGCCCTGACCTGGTCTCTGCGCGTCTCGGCCGGATCGAGCAACAGCGGTACGGCTCCTGCACGATCGGGAGAAGAGATCGATGTACGAGCGTGTGATAGCAGCTTGCTACCTCACCTATAGCTGCATAGCCGGTGCCTGGCTAGCTAGCTGCTAACATTATATGCGTGTCATGCGCGGGGTGCCTTGGCTAGCTAGCTCACAAGAAAGATAATCCGGAGGTGCATGCGTGCGTGGTCCTCCTCCGGCCATCCATAGCACAGGCACGCGCCAGCGCGCCGTATGATGCGCCCACACCCGGCTGAGCCTGCCTGTATCGGTGTACGTATGCCGTCTGGTCGTGGGTACCATGCGTCGAGCTACTTTTATTGTATTTGTATGATCCTCTTTTCTCTCCTTTTCGTGCGAGTCATGTGATAATCTTTTCTCCATGTTGTCAAGGTTTTTACCATCGGATGCCCTTGAAGGGACTCATTCCTCTGTGTTCAAAACGCTGCCATGGCAGCCCAATGTGCAAGGCCAACACATCGAACCGGTAGATGTAAAACATAACAAGCGGTCTTCATTGGCTAGTGGGCAACCAGGATGAATATCCTTGTTCAGGTCGTCTTAGGTCGGACAACACGACGATGGCGCAAGGATGTTTATTTCTTCTTGAAAATGTTGTTGCGGGGTAGACTCAGTCATATGTGTTTATTTTGTATCTTTGTAATGTTTCGGCTGTGGTTGTCTTTATTATGTACTCCGCTGAATGATTAATAAATAATGCATGTGTGCATCGCCATGATGCAGAGGCCTAGGGTTCCAACCTTCTTTTCAAATAAAATTTATAACATGCGGCAACATGCCAGAGGAGAAACACGATAAGAACAACCAAATTCTTCGGTGAACGTTCTCCACCAGCTGCCTGAGCCTGACCAAATTCTTCGGTGAACATTCTCCACCAGCTGCCTGAGCCTGACCATCACAACAGGGGTCTGCGGCCACTCTACCTCTGTGGAAGTTCTCCTCTTCTACACCAGCAAGGTAGCTTGATGTATGCAAGAAGTGGCCAAATGAGATTTGAGAAGCAGGTCGTTTCCCCAAGCGGAATGGTGAAAATTAGACGGTCACAAATCACCTAGAGCTATGTTGGTGGCCCATCTCAAACATATCATAGTCCATATAGTTAGTATAAGGAAAATGTGAACTTCTAATCTCTCAACTATTTATGAATCTAGTTTTGGTCTTTAGGTTGCGACAACAGATAAATTCGATCTTGAACATTCAAAACCGGACATATATGGATCCCACGTAACTCAAAGAGTTTCGATTGATGGTCTACTTGGTTTGTCAACACACTTTTTTTAATATCAAGAGAACCTAGAGAAAAATTAGGGTAAAATCCAATAAAGTTGACAACTTAGTAGTATTATTGAAGAATCAAGATAAATAAAGATAAGAACCAGAACAATTAGAAAAGGAAAGAAACACGTACGTATATCCATGAAAAAACAGGATGATTGGTGATTTATATGAATGTTAGGTTTGTTGTACTTTCCTAGGGTTTCACTTCAATAACACATCCACCTTTTTCAAATAAAAAAACTTGAAAATCAACTTCAATGTATTTTATATGGATTATTCTTAAATTTTATTATTTCCAACCGTTGAGGGGACCCTGATGGAGTTTCACTTCCTAAATATGAATACCTCATGGATTCAGTTCAAGGCACACGTTGTATATGAAAATACCCTAGAAATTCATAATAAATAATGGATTGCCCATATTGGTTGGTATAGGTCATAACAATTTGGCCAAACATAAATATTACTATAGCTATATTTGTTTTATCTTATAATGGCATTCAAAGTTTTTATTTATACTAACCCAAATATGTGTTTCTGTTCAATTTGACTTGTAATACCATACCAGAAGGCACAAGAAATTTATGTGGTTGTACTCTTGATCCGATGAGGATTAGACCCTAGATCAGATGTCCTGTGTGTCTTATGATGACATATTATTCTTTCAGGGTAGGCGACATATTCGTCGTCGATGGCGAGATGACAATGGTGATTTCGTCAATCTTCGAACTCGACGACTCCGGTTTTTAGTGGACATTATGTGACACTACTAGGGAAAAGCCTATACACAGAATCTTACTAGTAGCGAGGGTTAAAAACTCTTGCTACTGCTACTTACTAGTAGCGCAGGTTTTTAAACCTCGCTACTACTAAGTTGATAGTAGTAGCGCCGGTTTTTAACCCTCACTACTACTAAGCGGTCTCTACCGTGCCCTCCCGGGACATGCCATAGTAGTAGCGCGGGTTTTTAACCCTCGCTACTACTAAGTTGATAGTAGTAGCGCTAGTTTTTAGCCCTCGCTACTACTAAGTGGTGCCATAGTAGTAGCGAGGGTTAAAAACCCGCGCTACTACTAAAGGTCCCATTTTCAAACTCTACCCCCTTCCCCCCCGGTGGATCGCCCTTTCAGTTTTTTAAAAAATAAAAGAAAATGATGAAAATGTCAAAAAAATAAAAGAAAATAAGTTTCCCATGTGATATGTGGTCTAGTTGTTGGGAAAATTTGCAAATATGAATTTTGACTTTATTTGCAAAATCTCTCGAGAATTTGTAAAAATGGGCATAACTTTTGCATACTAACTCGGATGAAAAAGTTCTTTATATGAAAAATCATCTACTCGAAAAGTTACATCCAAATTTAACTGGGAGAACCATGTTAAACATTTTCAAAATCCTCAAAAACCTAACAGAAAAAAAGTTACGGGGCTTTTAAGATCTGGAGGCAAAAAAATTCATCAAATTTCAGTTTTTTTTGTTAAATCTGGTCAAACTATGGTCAAACTAATTATTCAAGAATATTAGTGTTACTAAATAATTATTCTAGTTTTTTTGAATTTTGGTCAAATCTGGTCAAACTATGGTCAAACTGTGGTCAAATCTGGTCAAACTATTGTCAAACTGTGGTCAAACTAATTATTCAAGAAATATTAGTGTTACTAATTTTTTAGAACAATAGTTTCAAACTCAAACAGTGAAATGTGTGACTTCATGCTCAAGCTAAATTCCTGAGGTTAATAGGATTGACATCTTACTATTGTCAGGAAAACAACAAGTGCATACTTGAAAACGAGGGGGAATAGAACCCGGAAGTTAAGCGTGCTCAGGCTGGAGTAGGGAGAGGATAGGTGACCGTTCGGGAAGTTAGATGATTTGGAATGATGAGGGGTGATTAGAGATTAAATTGAGCAGCGACGAGGGGTGATTAGAGATTTGAGGTTAAAATAATTCAGAAATTTGAAAAATAGGGGAAAAAATCGAAAAAAATTTCGAAAAAATTCAAAAAAAAAAATCAGAGATTAGAGATTAGTAGTAGCGCGGTTTTTTACCCACGCTAGTACTAAAGGACGTCGTAGTAGCGCGGGTGGCACCTGCGCTACTACTATACGTTAGCTGTAGCGCCGGCCCCCGCGTTGCTGCTAGGCTTTTCCCTAGTAGTGTGAGTGCCTCCGTGTGGCCCCACCACCACCACAAAAAAAGATCCCGTCTAGCTCTGCTAGTGGTTGTGACCTTGTGAGTATTAGTTGTGCGTGTGTGTGTGTGTGGGGGGGGGGGGATTTAGTTAACTTGTGTGTTATTTGTTCAATAGCATCATTATTAGGGAGTGGCTAGGTGTAAGCCGACTGAAAATTGAAACTGGGTCAGTTGATTCTTTCCAACTGTCGAATGCAAAACGAACAACCGAATCCTTTCTTCAACCTCCAGAAGGCTTCTTCCCCAACCGCCCCCAACGTACCATCGGTCGGACCGCCAGCCACCACCGCCTGCGGGCAGCGCTCCCATGCCAGTCTTGCTGCCCCGCCTTCCCCTCAACCGTCGCCCACTGTCGGCGTGGAAGCACGATCACCTATGGAGCAGGGGTGTCCCTTTGTGGTTCGGCATGGGGACGGCCGCGTTGCACAAAGAGCAAAAGCAATAGGGGACATCACGATGATGGACAACTCGTTTTTTACCCAGGTTCGGGCCTCTTTGCAGCATAAAATCCTACTCATGCTTGGGTGGATTGATCTGGTGGGGGACAAAGGCGCAGAGTGCACTAGCCCGGCAATGGTGCCTTGGGAGTGCAACCACGTGCGTACATGTATAGGGGGTCGAACCCTTTTTTGCTAGGTTGTCTCAGGCCTCCTTTTATAGGTTAAGGGGTGACCACAATGGCAAAACAGTCATTTTGGGTGCAATTAGATAGCTAACAGTGCTATCATACCTAACTCTGACAGTTAGGACAAAGTGCAGTAAATGCACTGCTAGGTGTCGTGCCAAGGGCAAATCCCGGCAAGCCTGTCGCGCCCCTTATCTGCATCTTCTTATCAGCTTGATACGCCTCCTGGACGGGTGTCAATAAAGCCGATTTCTTTTCCACGGGCTGCCACATGCTCGATAGGATCCACCTGGTTGCTTAACACCTTGATACCGCACTGATTAGTGACTCGGATGCGGTGAGGTGGAGCGGTGGCATCTTGGTGAAGATTCTTTGCCAAAGAAGCTTGGCGTGGTTTGATCTTGGTGGCCTCGGCTAGTCTGTCAGGGTGAATTTGGACTCATTTTTGGGTGCAGCCTCGACCTGGCCAAGCTCTCTCCTTCCCGGAAAGGGAGGCCTTCCCAAGGTGGCCTTCTGCTATCTTGTTCTTGGTTCGCTGGGGTGCCCGACAAAGACAGCTTTGCCCGCGAGTTTGTGCACTGGTCAGGGGGAAACAAATACCCCTGTTTGTGTACACCGATAGTAGCCCTTGGGCCTGAGCGAAACACGCTGCAGGTGCATTGGGTTAGGCCCCAAGCAGTGCACAGACACACGGCAAAAACCCTCTGTCCACGTGTAATGATTTTACTGCCTTGTCAATCACATATCCATTCCGCGCAGTTACTGTGGGTCGTGCGATCATGGTTTTGCAGGGGTTATTGGGGGAGCGTGCCTGTGAAAAGGCGGTTTTTTGCAGGTGAATAGCGGAGAGCCAGCCCTCCTCGCATGATCCCGATAAAACAGGGCATACGCGGGGGGAGCATTACTCATTCACGCCTTTCGCCCTTCTCGCTTCATCTTCTTCCTCTCGACAAAAGCTGCCTCCACTACCACCCCGTCTTCACCACCTTCAGATTTCCCTGCTTCTCCACTCATAGGAAATGGGGCGCAAGAAGAGCGCTGTGAAGGGGAAGCAAGTGGCCAAGACGGAAGACCAGAAGGCCGAAGAGAAGAAGAAGGAAGTGGAAGCTTTGGTTCAACGGCGGCAGGAGAACGTGTTCTTCTCGCCATCAGATTTGGACGGCAATACCTTGATCCAGAGATATGCCTTCATGTGGGGGAGAAAGACCAAGGGGCATGGGGAGCGATAGTTCTCCCTGACGGATCCAAGGTTTCGAACGACTCCTACCCATTCTTCTGCGCCTAATTTTATTGTGTACTTTCCCCTCCTTTCTCTGATTTCTTCAGTGCCATGATGTACTCCTTCGGATTCCGCTTGCTGGATTTCACGCCCAATGCAATGATGTGCACGGCGGTGTTTTCCCATTTCTGCGAGAATTTTGTCGGAATTGCCCTAATGCGGATCTGTTCCACCACTTCTATATCCCCCACATTGAGGATAAAACCCTTTCGGGAAACATATCATGGATTCGCAGGGGAGGAGAGAAGATTGGGATTACCTCGGAGGGCAGCTGCAAGACAAGTGGGAGGAGTGGAGAGGGGATTGGTGCTGGATCAAGGACCAGGAAGCCCCTCCGTTTTGCCAGCCATGGAGAAAATGTGTGGTGTGTGGCACAGATTGAAGCGACCCAGGAGCAACTGATGAGAGACTCCACACCACAAAGAAAAGGTTCGCCGCCTCAAGGCTGCCGAGCTCACCATCGAGGATGTGGGTGCCGATTTCCTTCGGTGTTGCATTGCCCCGCTGCAGCAATGGGACCGCTTCACTTGGGAGTACAAGAATGATGCGGACTAGATGCAGCTGTATCTAGGCATTGCCAACAACTTATCAGTCATGAGCCATGCCTGGTTGTTGATGTCTACTACGCAATCTTCTTCGTGTAGACTCGTGTTGGGCCTCCAAGCGCAGAGTTTTGTAGGACAGTAGCAAATTTCCCTCAAATAGATGACCTAAGGTTTATCAATCCGTGGGAGGCGTAGGATGAAGATGGTCTCTCTCAAACAACCTTGCAACCAAATAACAAAGAGTCTCTTGTGTCCCCAACACACCCAATACAATGGTAAATTGTATAGGTGCACTAGTTTGGCGAAGAGATGGTGATACAAGTGCAATATGGACGGTAGATATAGGTTTTTTAATCCAAAAATATAAATCAGCAAAGTAACTAGTAACAAAAGTGAGCGAAAACGGTATTGCAATGCTTCGAAAAGGCCTCAGGTTCATACTTTCACTAGTGCAAGTTCTCTCAACAACGATAACATAATTAGATCATATGACAATCCCTCAACGTGCGACAAAAGTCACTCCAAAGTTCCTATCGCGGAGAACATAAGATGAAATTGCTTGTAGGGTACGAAACCACCTCAAAGTTATTCTTTTCGATCAATCCATTGAGTGTAACATCCCAAATTTTCAATTTGGAATGTTATACACTAGATCATCATTGCATATCATTATTTTATTGCTTTTGGTTTGATCCTAGAAATTCTACGCAACTCAAGGACCCTCGGAGAGAGTTGGGGATTTCGTTATTTTCATATTTGAGTTTTCTCGAATTTTGAAAATAGGATCATTTGATTTTATTTATTTTATCTTCAAATATTTCATTTACAAAAATATGAGAGAGGGAACAAAATGACTTTGCCAAAATAAACAAATATCGAGGATTTAATAAAAAAATAAAATAAGTTTTATTTTGGAGTTTTCGCTATTTTATTTGAATTTAGGAAAAATTGCACGTTTTTCAAAACTGCATTTCAGGGCCAAGAAAATGTTCATCTCGTTCTAAATATTTTATTTAGATGGTGAAAATTTGTTTTAGCATTTTTAGTTTTTTATTTATTTTTCTAGGATTTATTTTCTGTTCGGCGGAATTGTTTTAAAAAAACTCACGCGCGCCCGACTGGGCCAAAGCCCAGCCGAGCCAGGCCGGCCTCCCTCCCTTTCGCCGTCTCCCGCGCGGAGACCGCGCCGCCGTCGCCGCCGACCCGGACAGAGTCCGAGCCGGACTCCTTCCCGTCGCCCTGCCCCCTCCCCCAAGCTGGACGCCTCTAGGGCTGCAAGAAAAGCTCGAGGCTCGTGAGCCGCTCGAGATCGACTCGTTTTTTGACTCGACTCGAGATCGACTCAAAAAGAAACAAGTTGAGTTTGAACATTTTATGTAGCTCGACCAAAAAATGAGCCGATCTTGAGCTAATGTTGGCTCGCTCGATTTTAGCTCAATAGCTCGATAGAATATCATTATGTTAAATGATCATGTCATACATTAAATGGAAATAAGATAATTTATTACCATATATGTTGTCCATTATTTTTCTCCATTTTATTTACCTACTAACATGGAAACTTAATTAAGTGGAGAGAAGATTTAGGCCTAATTATGGCACGTGGTCGACTATGTGTTAAATATTCTATATTTTTGGCAAAGGTCCCCAGCATATTCGCCTTAATTTTTTGTTTTCATCCAAAAATTTATAATTTTTACCATCTGATTTAGCTCGAAACTAGCTCGAGATCGACCCGAAATCGTTACAAGCTGAGCACGAGTCATGTTCTACAACTCGATCATGAGCTTCACTCAGTTTGAACTCGCTCGAATTTTCATATGAGTTGAGCTGAGCCAACTCCAACTCGCTCGAGCTCGACTCGTTTGCAGCCCTAGACGCTGCCCCCTATATATAGCCGCCGCCGCCCCCACACCGCCACCCCAACCAGCCCCCGCCTCCCGATCAAGCCGCCGCTTGCGCGCGCGCGCGCCGCCAGCCGAGCCCCCGCCGCCTCCTCGCCCCTTGAGCCGCCCGCCCGCCGAGCACCTCGCCGGAGGTATACGCCGCCCGCCGCCTTGGTTCCGTTTTTACAAAAAAACGATCCAGTTTTTTTTAGAAACCCTAGTTTTCGTTTTTTATAGATATCGGTTCATTTTATCGGTTTATTTATTTAGCGAGCGTTCGCTCATTCTTTTGTTTTAACGGACGAATTTATCATTTAGTTTCTGTTAACGAACGTTCGTTCGTTAATCTGTTCGTCAGTTTTTTTCTCGGATTTTCCGCGATTATTTCTGATCGTGATTTCTGATCCGATTTTCGTTCTAGTATAACTTTTCGCTCGTTTATCGGAATCAGGCGGTTCAAGCGCCTAGAGTTTCGTCTCGAAACCCTCTTTCCGTTTAACCAACTCAAACAAGTTTTGGTTTCTATAAAATTTGACTTAGGTCCATATTAGTAAAAAAAACTTGTTTCTTTCGCCATTTGTGTTTCGTTGCTTCGTTCGATTTGATTCTTTTTACAAACCGGAGTTCTTAAGTTGAACTTTCTGGTTAGTTCTCTTATTTAAGTTTTACCTATGCATTAGATGTGTGCTTATTGTAAGCTTGTTTGTTTGCAATAGAGTACCCGGAGTGCGCCGCTTGCTACCTCGAATCGCTAGGTTTCACGGATCATCAGCAAGGCAAGTAACACTTTGATCATACCTCTTTACTACCCAGTTTTATTGCATTAGATCAATCCTCAAACATTGCATGGTTAGGATCTATTTAATATGTGGGTTTTGGGAAGTAGATGAGGTAGTACCTATTACCTGTTTTATTATCAAACCCTTGGGAGTTACTTCTACGTTTGCTTATTATGCCATGCTATGCTAGTAGACGTGGATTGGGTGAGTGTATCCATGACAGATGTGAGATTGTTATTTAATGGTTTATTTAAGGTGGCAACTTAAACACACATCTGGGTGGATTGAGGCACCTGGGTATTCCAGCGATTGCCTGTTTTTCTTTATGGATCGCCACCTAGGCTCAAAGGGATCATAAGATTATTCATGCTAGAAACTTCCGTGTGCAGCCACAAGCTACTATGGGCTCTAACATAGTTGATTAAGTCGTGTGAACTCTTACAGTTGTAGACTAGCAGATGTAGGGGATGTAGGTTGGTACTGTCTACCCAATCGTAAGGTGCAAACGCTTCTGAAAGACTATGTCTCGGTCATCCATTTCTCAAACACCATGTAGTGCGAGAAATCCAACGGAGGAGATCGAGTCTTGTGGGGAAAAGTGCGCAAACTGTGCATAAACTAATCATGGTTAGCCGTGTCCCCGGTTATGGACGTTTTGAGTATTTAGTACTTGGATTATCATGTGAATCTCATCATGTTACTTTAATTAATCTTTTTGGGTTTAATGATGATGCTTAATTGGGATTGAGAGGATGTCTATCTTCTCAATGTTTAACAAGCACCATGATAGTTAAAAAAATTATTCCTTTGCAGTAGGGAAAAATTGGTTTAATTTAAAACTGTAACCATAGAGCTTTTCCACCAGCCATATATGCATGTAGTATAGCATATTTCTGTTCATTACTCTCTATGTGTTACATTGCCAGCATATTCCATGTGCTGACCCATTTTCGGGCTGCAACATTCATGTTGCAGACTTTTCAGACGACGAGCAAGGTGCCTTTAGGTCGTGGTTATATACTCAGTGATGCCGTTGGTGTTGATGGACTCACTTATCTTCCAAGCCTTCCGCTGTTATCGTTATTAGATGGCCTTAAGCCATATTTATTGTAATAAGTTCTCTTTGAGACATTCGATGATGGATAACATTGTCTGTGTGTCAGTCATGTTGTCACCTTCGTTGTTGATTTTGATGGATTCTTGTCATTCCTTGAGGAGTTGTTGAACACCTTATAACAATTTTTGAGTGATTTGAGCGTTGAACTCGGCGCAGACCAGCTCCAAATCACTCAAAAAATTGTTATAAGGTGAGTTCAACGCCTCCGTGGACCTGCCTCGAGCTCATTTCACTCGGGCACCATGCGGACTGAACTGGCCAAGGCAACAAGCAAAGATAAGACCGCCGGTGACCAAAGGAAGTTCATAAGTGCCTCCGTAGCACTCGACTCATCCGAATTCACTCGACTCGACCCGCCAACCTCGACCGATTCGGGGCTAATGACGAGGACGGTATTAGGGTAGGGTAACAGCCTGACCTAAAGACCCTACCCATGGACACCGTGAACTTTGTACGGGCCCTCGGCCGATCGCTGGCCCAGATGTACCGCAACTTGAAAGTCACTCTGACGGCAACAACCACTGAGCACAAGACTCCACTCGACAAGCTCATTCCACTCGGCCGGTAACTCACTCGGATATGCGAAGACCGATAGTCAAGATAATGGTCTTGTAGTGGCCATGTATTATGGCATTGATACTCCACTTTGTAACATAGGAGGTGAGGGGTGGCGACTTATATAAGCCACCCCACCACTAGACTACGGGGTTCTTTTCTTCCACCTCTCTTTTCACCATTAGTCTCGTGACTTAGCTCTGCATGGGGATCCGCTCTCTCTCACACATACATTGTAATCTCCGGATGTATACTCAGATAAAACAAAGCCTCTCCGGAGCACGAGACGTAGGGTTGTTATCTCCACCGTGAGAGGCCCGAACTCGCTAAAACCACCGTGTCACCCATATGCATCTCGACAGATCATGCTCCATTATCCTACCCCTCTCTTACTGTCGGAGTCGTTCCCACGACAATAAGTGTGTGATTGCTACTCTGTTATAAATCCTTCAAGTACGTGCGTGTCAGCATTACTGATCCAGGGATGACACTAAAGCACAGAGATCAGACTGTTTGAGGTCTGGTCGCTACACTGATCTATTCTTATAAGTGTCACAAACAACCCTAGAGTTCGTAGTAAAATAACACCACATGACACACATCAATCAACCCTAATATCACCTAGATACTCCAATGTCACCGCAAGTATCCATGGGTCAATTATACGATATGCATCAAACAACTTCATATTCATAATATTCAATCCATCACAAAGAACTTCAAAGAGTGCCCCAAGATTTCTACTGGAGAAACAATGACGAAAATGTGTATCAACCCCTATGCATAGATTACCCCAATGTCACCTCGGGAATCCGCGAGTTGAGTGCCAAAACATACATCAAGTGAATCAATAGAATACCCCATTGTCACCATGGGAATCCCACACAAGATATACATTGATTGTTCTCAAATCCATAATAGTATTCAATCCGATAATAGCGAAGACTCAAAGGTAAAACTCAATTCATCACAAGAAGGTAGAGGGGGGGAAACACCATAAGATCCAACTATAGTAGCAAAGCTCGCGTTACACCAAGATCGTGCCAAATCAATAACACGAGAGAGAGAGAGAGAGAGAGATCAAACACATAGTTGCTGGTACACACCATCAGCACCGAGGGTAAACTACTACCTCCTCATCATGGAGAGCGCCGGGATGATGATGATGGCCATCGGTGATAGTTTCCCCCTCCGGCAGGGTGCCGGAACGGGCTCCTGATTGGTTCTTCGTGGGTACGAGGCTTGCGGCAGCGGAACTTCCGATCAAGGTTTACTTCTGAGGTTTTTGGGATTTATAGGAGGTGTTGGCGTCGGGGACAAGTCAAGTGGGCCCACGATGTGATGACAAGGCAGGGGCGTGCCCTAGGGGGGTTGGGGGTGCCCTCCACCCTTGTGGTTTCTTCGAGACTCCTCTCCTGTATCTTTTTGTTCCAGTATTTTTTATATTTCCCAAAAATATTCTCCGTAAATTTTCAGCTCGTTCCGAGAACTTTATTTCTGCACAAAAAAATGACACCACGGTAGTTCTGCTGAAAACAGCGTCAGTCCGGGTTAATTCTAATCAAATCATACCAAAATCATATAAAATTGTTGTAAACATGGCATGAATACTTCATAAATTATAGATACGTTGGAGACGTATTAGCATCCCCAAGCTTAATTCCTGCTCCTCCTCGAATAGGTAAATTATAAAATAAATAATTTATGAAGTGCGAATGCTAGCAAGTGCACAAGTTTGATCAACGATAATTTCAATAACTTTTTCTAGCATCATTATATATCATAACAGTAGCTCATATCATAAAGCTTTTCATGATCAAGTAACAAGCTATTCACATGTTAAAGCATAGACCATAAACTTTCTTGAAAACTAACAATCTATGTTCTCGGTCATCAAACAATTGCAATTCATCTTATTTTCAGGAAGGGTCTATGTAAGAGCTTTGGTTTAGCAAATCCCACATACTCAACTATCATATAGTCTTCCATTATTGCTACCACTCAAAGCATATGTTTAGAAAAAATAGTATCCATTGAACACAAAGAAAGATAGGGGCTTAATGTTTCGCCTCCCAACTTCTTTATCATATAGATAATTGTCAACAATAATAATCCATGATCAGATATGTTTGAATGGCCATATATGCTTAGATCTTTCCCCATCACATGATGCTTGCCAACTAAAGAGTAGGTTGGAATGAGAAGGAATACTACTGACTCTTGCATAAAAGTAAAAGATAGGCCCTTTGTAGAGGGAAGCAGGGATTTTTCAGAGGTGCCAGAGCTTGAAGCTTTTAAAATAGAGATGAAAATAATTTTGAGTGGTATGCTTTCATTGTCAATATAACAACCAAGTGTTCTCTCTATCTTCCATGCTAGACACATTATAGGTGGTTCCAAACAGAATGGTAAAGTTTTTACTCCCCACACCAACAAGCACATTCCACGGCTAGTCCGAAACAACGGGTACCATCCAACTATTAACAATCCTGGGGGAGTTTTGTTTGCAATTATATTTGATTTGGTTTGAGCATGGAACTGGGCATACCGGTTACTAACCATTTCCTCGTGAATGATGATCGGAGTCCACTCATCGTGACAATAACCCACCTAGCATGGAAGATACCGACAACCCCTAGTCGCTACATGAGCGATTCGGGCATACAAAACAGATTATTATTTGAAGGTTTAGAGTTTGGCACATGCAAATTTACCTGGAACGGTAGGTAAATACCGCATATAGGTAGATATGGTGGACACTCATGGAAGAAACTTGGTTCAAGGGTTTTTGGATGCACAAGTAGTATCTCTACTTAGTACTGAAATTTTGGCTAGCAAAAGATTCTAAAAAGCAATTACCACATGCTGGAGGATCCATAACAATATAACTACTATTCAAATATACCCAAATATAACTCATTAAGTTGTATTCCTTGTTCAACTTCAACTAATTTGATCAAGTTTGAAAATAATTAATGGGGCTTACAATCCTAGAAGATGTCCAAGATAATATATTTAAGTGACCAATCCAACGTTTACTAACTTTCAATAAATTTACCACCTCTACTTCTTATATGTGAAGTCATTACTCCCCATTGTATAAGCATACGAAACATATATAAATTCAGATTTATGATATTTAATTCATTCAACCATTTACTCATGGGATATAAGTGAAGCACGAGGCTAAAGGACAAACTACTCCACAAAGATATAAGTGAAGATCAATGAGTAGTCAAATAATTATTTAGCTATGTGAGGACTCTCTCTTATTTAAGTATTTCAGATCTTTTAATATTTTATTCAAACAACAAGCAAATCCTAATAAAATAAAATGACGCTCCAAGCAAAACACATATCATGTGGTGAATAAAAATATAGGTCCAAGTAAAGTTACCGATGAACGAAGACGAAAGAGGGGATGCCATCCGGGGCATCCCCAAGCTTAGGCTCTTGGTTGTCCTTGAATATTACCTTGGGAATCCCCAAGCTTAGGCTCTTGCCACTCCTTATTCCATAGTCCATCGATTCTTTACCCAAAACATGAAAACTTCACAACACAAAACTCAACAGAAAACTCGTAAGCTCCGTTAGTATAATAAAGAAAATCACCACTTAGGTACCGTTGTCAACTCATTATAAATATTGGTGTTATATCTACTTTATTCCAACTTCTCCATGGTTCATACCCTCCGATACTACTCATAGATTCATCAAAATAAGCAAACAACACATGAAAAGCAGAATTTGTTTAAAACAGAACAGTCTGTAGTAATCTAGAAACTTTCCATACCTCTGTAACTCCACAAATTCTGAAAAATTAGGACATAGTAGACAATTTTTATATCAACCATGTGTCAAAAGTTCAGATTAAAACCACGTTCCAGTGAATTTTCAATGTTCCTGGATTGAGAGCAAAAGTTTCTGTTTTTGCACAGAATCAAGTCAACTATCATCCACACTATCCCAAAGGCTTTACTTGGCACTTTATTGAAATAAAATCTATAAAACATGATTACTAAAGTAGCATAATCATGTGAACACACACAACAGTAGGGTTAAATATTGGGTTGTCTCCCAACAAGCGCTTTTCTTTAATGCCTTTTCAGCTAGGCATGATGATGTCAATGATGCTCACATAAAAGATAAGAATTGAAACATAATGGGAGCATCATGAAGCATATGACTAGCACATTTAAGTCTAACCCACTTCCTATGCATAGGGATTTTGTGAGCAAACAAAGTATGGGAACAAGAATCAACTAGCATAGGGAGGCAAAGCAAGCATAACTTCAAAACTTTAAGCACATAGAGAGGAAATGTGGTATTATTGCAACTCCTACAAGTATATAATCCTCCCTCATAATAATTTTCAATAGCATCATGAATGAATTCAACAATATAACCATCACATAAAGCATTCTTTTCATGATCTACAAGCATAGAAATTTTATTACTCTCCACATAAGCAAATTTCTTCTCATGATTAGTAGTGGGAGCAAACTCAACAAAATAACTATCATGCGAGGCATAATCCATTTGAAAATTAAAATGAAGATGACAATTTTCATGGTTATCATGATTCTTTATAGCATACATGTCATCACACTAATCATCATAGATAACAACTTTGTTCTCATAATCAATTGAAAACTCTTCCGAAATAGTGGATTCATCATTAAACAAAGTCATGACCTCTCCAAATCCACTTTCATAAATACCACAATAAGATTCAACACCCTACAAAATAGTGGGATCATTACTTCCTAAAGTTGACACTCTTCAAAACCCACTTTAATCAATATAGTCATCAAAAATAGGAGGCATGCTTTCATCATAATAAATATTCTCATCAAAACTTGGGGGACTAAAAATATCATATTCATCAAACATAGCATCCCAAGCTTGTAGCTTTGCATATCATTAGCATCATGGATATTCAACGAATTTGTACTAACAACATTGCAATCATGCTCATCATACAAAGATTTTATGATAAACATTTTATAGACTTCTTCTTCAAACACTTGAGCACAATTTTCCTTTCCATCATTTTCACGAAAGACATTAAAAAGATGAAGCATATGAGGCAACCTCAATTCATTTTTTTGTAGTTCTTCTTTTATAAACTAAACTAGTGATAAAACAAGAAACTAAAGATTCAGTTGCAAGATCTAAAGATATAACTTCAAGCACTCACCTCCCCGGCAACGGTGCCATAAATGAGCTTGATGTCTACTACGCAACCTTCTTCTTGTAGACTCGTGTTGGGCCTCCAAGCGCAGAGTTTTGTAGGACAGTAGCAAATTTACCTCAAGTGTATGACCTAAGGTTTATCGATCCGTGGGAGGTGTAGGATGAAGATGGTCTCTCTCAAACAACCCTGCAACCAAATAACAAAGAGTCTCTTGTGTCCCCAACACACCCAATACAATGGTAAATTGTATAGGTGCACTAGTTCGGCGAAGAGATGGTGATACAAGTGCAATATGGATGGTAGATAAAACACCAATGTAACTAGTAACAAAAGTGAGCAAAAGTGGTATTGCAATGCTTCGAAACAAGGCCTAGGGTTCATACTTTCACTAGTGCAAGTTATCTCAACAATGCTAACATAATTAGATCATATGGTAATCCCTCAACGTGCGACAAAAGTCACTCCAAAGTTCCTATCACAGAGAACATAAGATGAAATTTCTTCTAGGGTATGAAACCACCTCAAAGTCATTGAGCTATTCCTGTAAGTATCACAAACAACCCTAGAGTTCGTAGTAAAATAACACCATATGACACACATCAATCAACCCTAATGTCAGCTAGATACTCCAACGTCACCGCAAGTATCCTTGGGTCAATTATGCGATATGCATCATACAACTTAAGATTCATAATATTGAATCCATCACAAAGAACTTCAAAGAGTGCCCCAAGATTTCTACCGGAGAAACAAGGACGAAAACGTGCATCAACCCCTATGCATAGATTACCCCAATGTCACCTCGGGAATCTGCGAGTTGAGTGCCAAAACATACATCAAGTGAATCAATAGAATACCCCATTCTCACCATGGGTATCCCATGCAAGACATACATCAAGTGTTCTCAAATCCATAATAGTATTCAATCTAATAATAGTGCAACCTCAAAGGTAAAACTAAATTCATCACAAGAAGGTAGAGGGGGAGAAACACCATAAGATCCAACTATAGTACCTAAGCTCACGGTACATCAAGATCGTGCCAAATCAAGAACACGAGAGAGAGAGAGAGAGAGAGAGAGAGAGAGAGATCAAACACATAGCTACTGGTACATACCCTCAGCCCCGAGGGTGAACTACTCCCTTCTTGTCATGGAGAGCACCGGGATGATGAACATGGCCATCGGTGATGGTTTCCCCCTCCGGCAGGGTGCCGTAACGGGCTCCCGATTGGTTTTTCGTGGCTACAGATACTTGAGGAGGTGGAACTCCCGATCTAGGTTTATTTCTAAGGTTTTTGGTATTTATAGGAGGTGTTGGCGTCGGGGACAAGTCAAGTGGGCCCACGAGGTGATGACAAGGCAGGGGGCGCCGTAGGGGGGGGGGGGCGACCTCCAACGTTGTGGTTGCCTCGGGACTTGCTACGTCTTGAGCTTGCGTTGGTTTTCCTTTAAGAGGAAAGGGTGATGCAGCAAAGTAGCGTAAGTATTTCCCTCGGTTTTTGAGAACCAAGGTATCAATCCAGTAGGAGGCTCCTCAAAAGTCCCATGCACCTACACAAACAAACAAGAACCTCGCAACCAACGCAATAAAGTGGTTGTCAATCCCTTCACGGCCACTTGCAAAAGTGAGATCTGATAGAGATAATACAATAAGATAAATATTTTTGGTATTTTTATGATATAGATTGGAAAGTAAAAGATGCAAATAAAAGTAGATGGTAAACTTATATGATAAAAGATAGACCCGGGGGCCATAGGTTTCACTAGTGGCTTCTCTCGAGATAGCATAAGTATTACGGTGGGTGAACAAATTACTGTTGAGCAATGGATAGAAAAGAGCATAGTTATGAGATTATCTAGGCATGATCATGTATATAGGCATCATGTCCGTGACAATTAGATCGAAACGATTATGCGTGTACTACTATTACTCCACACATCGACCGACTCCTGCCTACATCTAGAGTATTAAATTCATGAAGAACAGAGTAACACATTAAGAAAGATGAAATGACGTAGAGGGATAAACTCATGCAATATGATATAAACCCCATCATTTTATCCTCGATGGCAACAATACAATACGTGCCTTGCTGACCCTGCTGTCACTGGGAAAGGACACCACAAGATTGAACCCAAAGCTAAGCACTTCTCCCATTGCAAGAAAGACCAATCTAGTAGGCCAAATCAAACTGATAATTCGAAGAGACTTGCAAAGTAACTTAATCACACATAAAAGAATTCAGAGGATATTCAAATATTTATCATAGATAAACTTGATCATATACCCACAATTCATCGGATCTCGACAAACACACCGCAAAAAGAGTTACATCAAATAGATCTCCAAGAAGATCGAGGAGAACTTTGTATTGAGATTCAAAGAGAGAGAAGAAGCCATCTAGCTAATAACTATGGACCGGAAGGTCTGTCGTAAACTACTCACAACTCATCGAAGAGGCCTTGGAGATGATGTAGAGGCCCTCCATGGTCGATTCCCCCCTCCGGCGAAGGCTCCAAGATGGGATCTCGTGGATACATAAGGTTGCGACAGTGGAATTAGGTTTTCGTGGTGCTCCTGGATGTTTTCGGGGTACGTGGGTATATATAGGAGGAAGAAGTAGGTCGGTGGACGCTTGAGGGGCCCACAAGGGTGGAGGCCGTGCCCAGCCCTAAGGGGCACGCCGGGCACCCTCGTGGCCGCCTCCTCTATTGCTTGACGCCCACTCCAATTCTCCAGGTTTGCATTTGTTCCAAAAAGATCGCCCCCGAAGGTTTCATCCCGTTTGGACTCCGTTTGATATTCCTTTTCTTCAAAACACTGAAATAGGAAAAAAAAACAACAATTCGGGTTGGGCCTCCGGTTAGTAGGTTAGTCCTAAAAATGATATAAAAGTGTAAAGTAAAGCCCATAAACATCCAAAACGAGTAATATAATAGCATGGAACAATAAAAAATTATAGATATGTTGGAGACGTATCAAGCATCCCCAAGCTTAATTCCTGCTCGTCCTCGAGTAGGTAAATGACAAAAACATAATTTTTTATGTGGAATGCTACCTAGCATAATTCTCAATAATTTTCTTTATTGTGGCATGAATGTTCAGATCCAAACGATTCAAAATAAAACTTCATATTGACATAAGAAATAGTAATACTTCAAGCATACTAACTAAGCAATCATGTGTTCTCAAAATAACATGGCTAAAGAAAGTTATCCCTACAAAATCATATAGTCTGGCTGTTGGTTATCTTCATCACACAAAGTATTTAATCATGCACAACCCCGATGACAAGCCAACCAATTGTTTCATACTTTAGTAATCTCAAACTTTTTCAACTTTCACGCAATACATGAGCGTGAGCCATGGACATAGCACTATATGTGGAATAGAATGGTGGTTGTGGAGAATACAAAAAGGGAGAAGATAGTCTCACATCAACTAGGCGTATCAACGGGCTATGGAGATGCCCATTAATAGATATCAATGTGAGTGAGTAGGGATTGCCATGCAACGGATGCACTAGAGCTATAAATGTATGAAAGCTCAACAAAAGAAACTAAGTGGGTGTGCATCCAACTCGCTTGCTCACGAAGACCTAGGGCATTTTGAGGAAGCCCATCATTGGAATATACAAGCCAAGTTCTATAATGAAAAGTTCCCACTAGTATATGAAAGTGACAACATAGGAGACTCTCTATTATGAAGATCATGGTGCTACTTTGAAGCACAAGTGTGGTAAAAAAGGATAGTAGCATTGTCTCTTCTCTCTTTTTCTCTCAATTTTTTATTTGGCCTTTCTCTTTTTTTATTTGGCCTTTCTCTTTTTTTTATATAAAGTCCGAAGTATCATCCCGACTTGTGGGGGAATCATAGTCTCCATCATCCTTTACTCACTGGGACAAAGCTCTAATAATGAAGATCATCACACTTTTATTTACTTACAACTCAAGATTACAACTCGATACTTAGAACAAGATATGACTCTATATGAATGCCTCCGCGGTGTACTAGGATATGCAATGAATCAAGAGTGATATGTATGAAAATTGTGAAGGTGGCCTTGCCACAAATATGATGTCAACTACATGATCATGCAAAGAGCAATATGACAATGATGATGCGTGTCAGATAAACGGAACGGTGGAAAGTTGCATGGCAATATATCTCAGAATGGCTATGGAAATGCCATAATAGGTAGGTATGGTGGATGTTTTGAGGAAGGTATATGGTGGGTGTATGGTACCGGCGAAAGTTGCGCGGCACAAGAGAGGCTAGCAATGATGGAAGGGTGAGAGTGCCTATAATCCATGGACTCAACATTAATCATAAAGAACTCATATACTTATTGCAAAAATCTACAAGCCATTGAAAACAAAGCACTACACGCATGCTCCTAGGGTGATAGATTGGTAGGAAAAGACCATCGCTCGTCCCCGACCGGCACTCATAAGGAAGATAAACAATAAATAAAATTGTGCTCCAACTTCATCACAAAGCGGTTCACCATACGTGCATGCTACGGGAGTCACAAACTTCAACACAAGTATTCTTTGAATTCATACTCAGCCAACTAGCATGACTCTAATATCACTACCTCTATATCTCAAAACAATTATCAAGTATCAAATTGATCATAGCATCCAATTCACTTCCTATGATAGTTTTTATTATACCCAACTTGGATGCCCATCATTTTAGGACCAAATTTATAACAATAGAAAATACCATGCTGTTCTAAAAGACTCTCAAAATAATATAAGTGAAGCATGAGAGATCAAAATTTCTACAAAATCAAGCCACCGCCGTGCTCTAAAAGATATAAGTGAAGTACTAGAGCAAAGATTATCTAGCTCAAAAGATATAAGTGAAGCACATAGAGTATTCTAATAATTTCTAAATCATGTGGATTTCTCCCAAAAGGTGTGTACAACAAGGATGATTGTGGTAATATAAAAAGCAAAGACTAATATCATAAAAGACGCTCCAAGCAAAACACATATCATGTGGCGAATAAAATTATAGCTCCAAGTAAGTTACCGATAGACGAAGACGAAAGAGGGGATGCCTTCCGGGGCATCCCAAGCTTAGGCTTTTGGTTATCCTTGAATATCTTGGGGTTCCATGGGCATCCCCAAGCTTAGGCTCTTGCCACTGCTTATTCCATAATCCATCAAATCTTTACCCAAAACTTGAAAACTACACAACACAAAACTCAACAGGAAATCTCATAAGCTCCGTTAGTGCAAGAAAGAAAAACCACCACATAAGGTACTGTAATGAACTCATTCTTTATTTATATTGGTGTTAAACCTACTTTATTCCAACTTCTCTATGGTTCATACCTGTTGGGGAACGTTGCAGAAAATAAATTTTTTCTACGTTTCACCAAGATCAATCTATGGAGTCATCTAGCAACGAGAGAGAGAGGAGTGCATCTTCATACCCTTGTAGATCGCAAGCGGAAGCGTTCAAGAGAACGGGGTTGAGGGTGTCGTACTCGTCGTGATCCAAATCACCGAAGATCCTAGTGCCGAACGGACGACACCTCCGTGTTCAACACACATACGGTTGGGGAAGACGTCTCCTCCTTCTTGATCCAGCAAGGGGGAGGGAGAGGTTGATGGAGATCCAGCAGCACGACGGCGTGGTGGTGGAAGTAGCGGCGATCTCGGCAGGGCTTCGCCAATCTCAACGAGATGGAGAGGTGTTACGAGTGGAGAGGGTGGCGCCAGGAGCAGGGGTGCGCAGCCCTCCCTCCCCCCTCTTTATATAGGGGACCTGGGGGCACCGCTCCCCTAGAGATCCCATCTCAAGGGGGGCGGCCAGGGGGGGGGGACTTGCCCCCCAAGCCAATTGGGGCGCCCCCACCCCTAGGGTTTCCAACCCTAGGCGCAGGGGGAGGCCCAAGGGGGCGCACCAGCCCACCAGGGGCTGGTTCTCCTCCCACTTCAGCCCATGGGGCCCTCCGGGATAGGTGGCCCCACCCGGTGGACCCCCGGGACCCTTCTGGTGGTCCCGGTACAATACGGGTGACCCCCGAAACTTTCCCGTGGCCGAAACTGGACTTCCTATATACAATTCTTCACCTCCGAACCATTTCGGAACTCCTCGTGACGTCCAGGATCTCATCCGGGACTCCGAACAACTTTTGGGTTACCGCATACTAGTATCTCTACAAACCTAGCGTCACCGAACCTTAAGTGTGTAGACCCTACGGGTTCGGGAGACATGCAGACATGACCGAGACAAATCTCCAGCCAATAACCAACAACGGGATCTGGATACCCATGTTGTCTCCCACATGTTCCTCGATGATATCATCGGATGAACCACGATGTCAAGGATTCAAGTAATCCCATATACAATTCCCTTTGTCAATCGGTACGTTACTTGCCCGAGATTCGATCGTCGGTTTCCCAATACCTCGTTCAATCTCGTTACCGGCAAGTCACTTTACTCGTACCGTAATGCATGATCCCGTGACCAAACACTTGGTCACATTGAGCTCATTATGATGATGCATTACCGAGTGGGCCCAGAGATACCTCTCCGTAATACGGAGTGACAAATTCCAGTCTCGATCCATGTCAACCCAATAGACACTTTCGGAGATACCCGTAGTATACCTTTATAGCCACCCAGTTATGTTGTGACGTTTGGTACACCCAAATCACTCCTGCGGCATCCGGGAGTTACACGATCTCATGGTCTAAGGAAATGACACTTGACATTGGAAAAGCTCTAGCAAACGAACTACACGATCTTGTGCTATGCTTAGGATTGGGTCTTGTCCATCACATCATTCTCCCAATGATGTGATCCCGTTATCAATGACATCCAATGTCCATGGTCAGGAAACCGTGACCATCTATTGATAAACGAGCTAGTCAACTAGAGGCTTACTAGGGACATGTTGTGGTCTATGTATTCACACATGTATTACGATTTCCGGATAACACAATTATAGCATGAATAAAAGACAATTATCATGAACGAGGAAATATAATAATAACCATTTTATTATTGCCTCTAGGGCATATTTCCAACAGTCTCCCACTTGCACTAGAGTCAATAATCTAGTTACATTGTGATGAATCGAACACTCATAGAGTTCTGATGTTGATCATGTTTTGCTCGCGGAAGAGGTTTAGTCAACGGATCTGCGACATTCAGATCCGTATGCACTTTGCAAATATCTATGTCTCCATCTTGAACATTTTCATGAATGGAGTTGGCGCGACGCTTGATGTGCCTGGTCTTCTTGTGAAACTTGGGCTCCTTGGCAAGGGCAATAGCTCCAGTGTTGTCACAGAAGAGGGTGATCGGCCCCGATGCATTGGGTATGACTCCTAGGTCGGTGATGAACTCCTTCACCCAGATTGCTTCAAGCGCTGCCTCTGAGGCTGCCATGTACTCCGCTTCACATGTAGATCCCGCCACGATGCTTTGCTTGCAACTGCACCAGCTTACTGCCCCACCATTCAAAATATACACGTATCCGGTTTGTGACTTAGAGTCATCCAGATCTGTCTCGAAGCTAGCGTTGACGTAACCCTTTACGATGAGCTCTTTGTCACCTCCATATACGAGAAACATATCCTTAGTCCTTTTCAGGTACTTCAGGATATTCTTGACCGCTGTCCAGTGTTCCATGCCGGGATTACTTTGGTACCTTCCTACCAAACTTACGACAAGGTTTACATCAGTGCGGTACACAAGATGGCATACATGATGACCCTATGGCGGAGGCATAGGGGACGACACTCATCTTTCTCTATCTTACGCTGGTCGGACATTGAGCCGAGCTCAATTTCACACCTTGCAACACAGGCAAGAACCCCTTCTTGGACTGATCCATATTGAACTTCTTCAATATCTTATCAAGGTATGTGCTTTGTGAAAGACCTATGAGGCGTCCCGATCTATCTCTATAGATCTTGATGCCTAATATGTAAGCAGCTTCTCCAAGGTCCTCCATTGAAAAACACTTATTCAAGTAGGCCTTAATGCTGTCCAAAAGTTCTATATCATTTCCCATCAAAAGTATGTCATCCATATATAATATGAGAAATGCTACAGAGCTCCCACTCACTTTCTTGTAAACGCAGGCTTCTCCATAAGTCTGCATAAACCCAAACGCTTTGATCATTTCATTAAAGCGAATATTCCAACTCCGAGATGCTTGCACCAGCCCATAGATGGAGCGCTGGAGCTTGCATACCTTGTTAGCATTCTTAGGATCGACAAAACCCTCCGACTGCATCATATACAGTTCTTCCTTAAGATGGCCGTTAAGGAATGCCGTTTTGACGTCCATTTGCCATATCTCATAATCATAGTATGCGGCAATTGCTAACATGATTCGGACAGACTTCAGCTTCCCTACGGGAGAGAAAGTCTCATTGCAGTCAACCCCTTGAACTTGTCGATAACCCTTAGCGACAAGTCGAGCTTTATAGATGGTAACATTACCATCCGCGTCCGTCTTCTTCTTAAAGATCCATTTGTTTTCTATCGCTCGCCGATCATTGGGCAAGTCTGTCAAAGTCCATACTTTGTTTTCATACATGGATCCTATCTCGGATTGCATGGCTTCAAGCCATTTGTTGGAATCTGGGCCCGCCATTGCTTCTTCATAGTTCGAAGGTTCACTGTTGTCTAACAACATGATTTCTAGGACAGGGTTGCCATACCACTCTGGTGTGGAACGTGTCCTCGTGGACCCACGGTTCAAGAGTAACTTGATCCGAAGTACCTTGATCATCATCATTAGTTTCCTCTCTAGTTAGTGCAGGCACCACAGGAACATCTTCCTGAGCTGCGCTACTTTCCGGTTCAAGAGGTAGTACTTCATCAAGTTCCACTTTCCTCCCACATACTTCTTTTGAGAGAAACTCTTTCTCCAGAAAGGACCTGTTCTTGTCAACAAAGATCTTGCCTTCGGATCTAAGGTAGAAGGTATACCAATGGTTTCCTTAGGGTATCCTATGAATACGCATTTTTCCGACTTGGGTTCGAGCTTTTCAGGTTGAAGTTTCTTGACATAAGCATCGCATCCCCAAACTTTTAGAAACGACAGCTTAGGTTTCTTCCCAAACCATAATTAATACGGTGTCGTCTCAACGGACTTAGATGATGCCCTATTTAAAGTGAATGTAGCTGTCTCTAGAGCGTATCCCCAAAATGATAGCGTTAAATCGGTGAGTGACATCATAGATTGCACCATATCCAATAGAGTGCGATTACGATGTTCGGATACACCGTTACGCTGAGGTGTTCCAGGCGGCGTGAGTTGTGAAACGATTCCACATTTCCTTAAGTGCGTACCAAATTCATGACTTAAATATTCACCCCCACGATCTGATTGTAAGAACTTTATCTTTCGGTCACGTTGATTCTCTACCTCATTCTGAAATTCCTTGAACTTTTCAAAGTTCTCAAACTTGTGTTTCATCAAGTAGACATACCCATATCTACTCAAGTCGTCAGTGAGAGAGAACATAACAATATCCTCCGCGAGCCTCAACGCTCATTGGACCGCACACATCAATATGTATGATTTCCAATAAGTTGGTTGCTCGCTCCATTGTTTCGGAGAACGGAGTCTTGGTCATTTTTCCCATAAGGCATGGTTTGCACGTGTCAAATGATTCGTAATCAAGAGACTCCAAAAGTCCATCTGTATGGAGCTTCTTCAGGCGTTTGACAGCAATGTGACCAATGCGGCAGTGCCACAAGTATGTGGGACTATCGTTATCAACTTTACATCTTTTGGTATTCACACTATGAATATGTGTAACATCACGTTCGAGATTCATTAAGAATAAACCATTGACCAGCGGGGCATGACCATAAAACATATCTCTCTTATAAATAGAACAACCATTATTCTCGGATTTAAATGAGTAGCCATCTCGTATTAAACGAGATCCAGATACAATGTTCATGCTCAAAGATGGCACTAAATAACAATTATTGAGGTTTAAAACTAATCCCGTACGTAAATGTTGAGGTAGCGTGCCGACGGTGATCACATCGACCTTGGAACCATTCTCGACGCGCATCGTCACCTCGTCCTTCGTCAGTCTCCGCTTATTCTGCAGCTCCTGCTTTGAGTTACAAATATTAGCAACCGCACCGGTATCAAATACCCAGGAGCTACTACGAGTACTGGTAAGGTACACATCAATTACATGTATATCACATATACCTAGTGTTGCCGGCCTTCTTGTCCGCTAAGTATTTGGGGCAGTTCCGCTTCCAGTGTCCCTTTCCCTTGCAATAAAAGCACTCGGTCTCGTGTTTGGGTCCATTCTTTGGCTTCTTCCGCAATCGGCTTATCGGGCACGGCAACCCTTGCCGTCCTTCTTGAAGTTCTTCTTACCCTTGCCTTTCTTGAAACTAGTGGTTTTATTGACCATCAACACTTGATGTTCCTTTTTGATTTCCACCTCCGCTGATTTCAGCATTGAAAATACTTCAGGAATAGTTTTCACCATCCCCTGCATATTGTAGTTCATCACAAAGCTCTTGTAGCTAGGTGGGAGCGACGTAAGGATTCTGTTAATGACCGCCTCGTCCGGGAGGTTAATGTCCAGCTGGGACAAGCGGTTGTGCAACCCAGACATTTTGAGTATGTGCTCACTGACAGAACTATTTTCCTCCATCTTACAACTGTAGAACTTGTTGGAGACTTCATATCTCTCGACCCGGGCATGAGCTTGGAAAACCATTTTCAGCTCTTCGAACATCTCATATGCTCCGTGTTGCTCAAAACGCTTTTCGAGTCCCGGTTCTAAGCTGTAAAGCATGCCGCACTGAACGAGGGAGTAATCATCAGCACGTGACTACCAAGCGTTCATAACGTCTTGGTTCTCTGGGATGGGTGCTTCACCTAGCGGTCCTTCTAGGACATATGCTTTCTTGGCAGCTATGAGGATGATCTCGTGTTCGGACCCATCCGAATAGTTGCTGCCATCATCTTTCAGCTTGGTTTTCTCTAGGAACGCATTGAAGTTGAGGTTGACATGAGCGTTGGCCATTTGATCTACAAGACATTTGGCAAAGGTTTTTAGACTAAGTTCATGATAATTAAGTTCATCTAATCAAATTATTTAATGAACTCCCTCTCAGATTAGACATCCCTCTAGTCATCTAAGTGATACATGATCCGACTCAACTAGACCGTGTCAGATCATCACGTGAGATGGACTAGTCATCATCGGTGAACATCTCCATGTCGATCGTATCTTCCATACGACTCATGTTCGACCTTTCGGTCTCTTGTGTTCCGAGGCCATGTCTGTACATGCTAGGCTCGTCAAGTCAACCTAAGTGTTTTGCATGTGTAAATCTGTCTTACACCCGTTGTATGTGAACATTAGAATCTATCACACCCGATCATCACGTGGTGCTTCGATACAATGAACTTTCGCAACGGCCCACAGTTAGGGGGAACACTTTCTTGAAATTATTATAAGGGATCATCTTATTTACTACCGTCGTACTAAGCAAATAAGAAGCAAAACATGATAAACATCACATGCAATCAAATAGTGACATGATATGGCCAATATCATATTTCTCCTTTGATCTCCATCTTCGGGGCGCCATGATCATCTTCGTCACCGGCATGACACCATGATCTCCATCATCATGATCTCCATCATCGCGTCTTCATGAAGTTGTCACGCCAACGATTACTTCTACTTCTATGGCTAACGTGTTTAGCAATAAAGTAAAGTAATTTACATGGCGTTATTCAATGACACGCAGGTCATTCAAAAAATAAAGACAACTCCTATGGCTCCTGCCGGTTGTCATACTCATCGACATGAAAGTCGTGATTCCTATTACAAGAACATGATCAATCTCATACATCACATATATTTCATTCATCACATCCTTTTGGCCATATCACATCACAAGGCATATGCTGCAAAAACAAGTTAGACGTCCTCTAATTGTTTTTGCATGTTTCTACGTGGCTTCTATAGGTTTCTAGCAAGAACGTTTCTTACCTACATAAAACCACAATGTGATATGCTAATTTATATTTACCCTTCATAAGGACCCTTTTCATCGAATCCGATCCGACTAAAGTGGGAGAGACAGACACCCACTAGCCACCTTATGCAACTAGTGCATGTCAGTCGGTGGAACCTGTCTCACGTAAGCGTACGTGTAAAGTCGGTCTGGGCCGCTTCATCCCACGATGCCGCTGAAACAAGATAAGACTAGTAGTGGCAAGAGAATTGACAACATCTACGCCCACAACAAGATTGTGTTCTACTCGTGCATAGAAACTATGCATAGACCTAGCTCATGATGCCACTGTTGGGGAACGTTGCAGAAAATACCCTTGTAGATCGTAAGCAGAAGTGTTCAAGAGAACGGGGTTGAGGGAGTCGTACTCGTCGTGATCCAAATCACCGAAGATCCTAGTGCCGAACGGACGACACCTCCGCATTCAATACACGTACGGTTGGGGAAGACGTCTCCTGCTTCTTGATCCAACAAGGGGAGGGAGAGGTTGATGGAGATCCAGCAGCACGACGGCGTGGTGGTGGAAGTAGCGGCGATCTCGGCAGGGCGTCGCCAAGCTCAGCGAGATGGAGAGGTGTTACGAGGGGAGAGGGAGGCGCCAGGAGCAGGGGTGCGCAGCCCTCCCTCCCTATTCTTTATATAGGGGCCCTGGGAGGGGGGCGCCCCCTAGAGATCCCATCTCAAGGGGGGGCGGCGGCCAAGGGGGGGGGACTTGCCCCCCAAGCCAAGTGGGGTGCCCCCACCCCTAGGGTTAGCAACCCTAGGCGCAGGGGGAGGCCGAAGGGGGGCGCACCAGCCCACCAGGGGCTAGTTCCCCTCCCAATTCAGCCCATGCGGCCCTCCGGGATAGGTGGCCCCACCTGGTGGACCCCAAGGACCCTTTCGGTGGTCCAGGTACAATACCGGTGACCCCTTGAAACTTTCCCGGTGGCTGAAACTGGACTTCCTATATACAATTCTTCACCTCCGGACCATTCTGGAACTCCTCGTGACGTCCAGGATCTCATCCGGGACTCCGAACAACTTTCAGGTTACCGCATACTAGTATCTCTACAACCCTAGCGTCACCGAACCTAAGTGTGTAGACCCTACGGGTTCGGGAGACATGCAGACATGACCGAGACGACTCTCCGGCCAATAACCAACAACGAGATCTGGATACCCATGTTGTCTCCCACATGTTCCTCGATGATCTCATCGGATGAACCACGATGTCGAGGATTCAAGTAATCCCGTATACAATTCCCTTTGTCAATCGATATGTTACTTGCCCGAGATTCGATCGTCGGTATCCCTATACCTCGTTCAATCTCGTTACCGGCAAGTCACTTTACTCGTACCGTAATGCATGATCCCGTGACCAAACACTTGGTCACATTGAGCTCATTATGATGATGCATTACCGAGTGGGCCCAGAGATACCTCTCCATCATACGGAGTGACAAATCCCAGTCTCGATCCATGTCAACCCAACAGACACTTTCGGAGATACCCGTAGTGTACCTTTATAGCCACCCAGTTACGTTGTGAAATTTGGTACACCCAAATCACTCCTACAACATCCGGGAGTTACACGATCTCATGGTCTAAGGAAATGATACTTGACATTGGAAAAGCTCTAGCAAACGAACTACACGACCTTGTGCTATGCTTAGGATTGGGTCTTGTCCATCACATCATTCTCCCAATGATGTGATCCCGTTATCAATGACATCCAATGTCCATGGTCAGGAAACCGTGACCATCTATTGATAAATGAGCTAGTCAACTAGAGGCTTACAAGGGACATGTTGTGGTCTATGTATTCACACATGTATTACAATTTTCGGATAACACAATTATAGCATGAATAAAAGACAATTATCATGAACGAGGAAATATAATAATAACCATTTTATTATTGCCTCTAGGGCATATTTCCAACAATACCCACCGATACTAGCCATAGATGCATCAAAATAAGCAAACAACACACGAAAAACAGAATGTGTCAAAAACAGAACAGCCTGTAGCAATCTGTAACTCTCGAATACTTCTGGACCTCTAAAAATCCTTCCAAAATAGGAAGTCCTGGGAAATTGGGCTATTGATCTACAGCAAAATGAATCAACGCAAAATCAAGTTTCTGTGATTACTAAAATTATTTACGTGCGCGCAAAGTTTCTGTTTTTCAGCAGAATCGAATTAACTATCACCATATTTTATCCTATAGGTTATACTTGGCACAAACACTAATTAAAACATGAAAACACATCTAAACAGAAGCTAGATGAAATATTTATTACTAAACAGAAGCAAAAATCAAGAAACAAAAATAAAATTGGGTTGCCTCTCAACTAGCGCTATCGTTTAACGCCCCTAGCTAGGCATAAAAGCGAGGATAGATCTAAGTAGTGCCATCTTTGGCATTCAATTCATAAGTAGCTCGCATGATAGATTCATAAGGTAATTTAACTTTGTTTCCAAGGAAGTGGTCCATGCCTTTTCTTAATGGAAATTGGAATCTAATATTCCCTTCCTTCATATCGATAATTGCACCAATCGTTCTAAGGAAAGGTCTACCGAGAATAATAGGACATGAAAGATTGCAATCTATGTCAAGAACGATCAAATCTACGGGCACATAATTACTATTTGCAACAATAATAACATCATTGATCCTTCCCATAGGTTTCTTAATGGTGGAATCCGCAAGGTGCAAATTTAAAGAGCAATCATCAAGATCATGGAAACCTAGAATATCACATAAAGTTTTCGGAATCGTGGAAACACTAGCACCCTAATCACACAAAGCATAACACTCATGATCTTTAATTCTAATATTTATAGTAGGTTCCCTCTCATCATAAAGTTTTCTAGGTATAGAAACTTCCAAATTAAGTTTTTCATCATAAGATTGCATCCAGGCATCAACAATATGTTTGGTAAAAGCTTTATTTTGACTATAAGCATGAGGAGAATTCAACACGGATTGCAACAAGGAAATACAATCTATTAAAGAACAATTATCATAATTAAATTCCTTGAAATCCAAGATAGTGGGTTCAATGCTATTTAAAGTCTTGACCTCTCCAATCCCACTTTTACCAAATTTAGCATCGAGATCTAAAAACTCTGAATCATTGAGACGCCTTTTAACTAAAGTTGACTCATCTCCAGTCCCATAATTATTAAGATTCATATTGCAAAACAAAGATTTAATAGGGGACACATCAATAATTTTTAGATCTTCATCATTATTTTCATGGAAACTAGAAGAACACGCTTTTACAAAGTAATCTTTCTTAGCATGCAATCTAGCGGTTCTTTCTTGGCACTCATCAATGGAAATTGTCATGGCTTTGAGAGACTCATTGATATCATGCTTAGGAGGAGTAGATCTAAGTTTCAAAGAATCAACATCAAGCGAAAGTCTATAAATGTTCCTAGCCAAATCATCAACTTTAAGCAATTTTTCTTTACGCAAAGCATAATTTTTTTTTGAGAGACCATAAATTCTTTAACACTATTCTCAAAATCAGAGGTCATCTTATTAAAATTACCATATGAATTATTGTAGGAATTTCCATAATTAGCAGAGGAATTACTAGGGAACGGTCTAGGATTAAAGTTTCCTCTATAAGCATTGTTACCAAAATTATTCCTACCAACAAAATTCACATCCATAGATTCATTATTATTCTCAATCAAAGTAGACAAAGGCATATCATTGGGATCAATAGGAGTACTCTTAGTAGCAAACAATTTCATAAGTTCATCCATCTTTCCACTCAAAACATTAATTTTTTCTATAGCATGCACTTTTTTACTAGTAGATCTTTCGGTGTGACATTGAGAATAATTAGCCATAATGTTATCAAGGAGTTTAGTAGCTTCTACTAAGGTGATTTCCATAAAAGTTCCTCCCGCGTCCGAATCTAAAAGATTTCTGGAAGAAAAATTCAATCTGGCATAAAATTTTTGTATGATCATCCATAAATTCAAACAATGAGTAGGGCAATTGCGAATCATCAATTTTTCATTCTTTCCCAAGATTGGGCAACATGCTCATGATCAAGTTGTTTAAAATTCATAAGATCGTTCCTAAGAGAGATGATCTTAGCGGGAGGAAAATACTTAGAGATAAAAGCATCTTTGCACTTATTACATGAATCAATACTATTTTTAGGCAAAGACGAAAACCAAATTTTAGCACGATCTCTAAGTGAAAACGGAAATAACTTCAATTTCATGATATCATTATCCGTATCTTTCTTATTTTGCATCTCACACAAATCAACAAAGTTGTTTAGATGGGTAGCGGCATTCACTAGGAAGGTCGGAGAATTGATCTTTCATAACAAGATTAAACAAAGCAACATTGATTTCACAAGACTCAACATCATTAAGAGGAGCAATTGGAGAGCTAAGGAAATCATTATTATTGGTATTGGAAAAGTAACACAATTTGGTATTATCTTGCGTCATCGTGACAAGCAATCCAACACACAAGCAAACAAAAAGGCAAGCGAAAGAGAGAGTAGATTGGGAAAGAGAGGGCGAATAAAACGGCAAGGGTGAAGTGGGGGAGAGGAAAACGAGAGGCAAATGGAAAAAAATGTAACACGAGGGATATGAGTTTGTGATGGGTACTTGGTATGTCTTGACTTGAGCGAAGACCTCCCCGGCAACGGTGCCAGAAATCCTTCTTGCTACGTCTTGAGCTTGCGTTGGTTTTCCTTGAAGAGGAAAGGGTGGTGCAGCAAAGTAGCGTAAGTATTTCCCTCCGTTTTTGAGAACCAAGGTATCAATCTAGTAGGAGGCTCCTCAGAAGTCCCACGCACCTACACAAACAAACAAGAACCTCGCAACCAACGCAATAAAGGGGTTGTCAATCCCTTCAGGCCACTTGTGAAAGTGAGATCTGATAGAGATAATATGATAAGATAAATATTTTTGGTATTTTTATGATATAGATTGGAAAAGTAAAGATGCAAATAAAAGTAGATAGTAAACTTATATGATAAAAGATAGATCCGGGGGCCATAGGTTTCACTAGTGGCTTCTCTCAAGATAGCATAATTATTACGGTGGCTGAACAAATTACTGTCGAGCAATTGATAGAAAAGCGAATAATTATGAGATTATCTAGGCATGATCATGTATATAGGCATCAAGTTCGTTACAAGTAGACCGACTCCTACCTGCATCTACTACTATTGCTCCACACATCGACTGCTATCCAGCATGCATCTAGAGTATTAAGTTCATAAAGAACAGAGTAATGCATTAAGAAAGATGACATGATGTAGGGGGATAAACTCATGCAATATGATATAAACCCCATCCTTTTATCCTCGATGGCAACAATACAATACGTGTTTTGCTGCCCTCAACATCCTTTGGGAAAGGACACCACAAGAATGAACCCAAAGCTAAGCACTTCTCCCATTGCAAGAAAGATCAATCTAGTAGGCCAAACCAAACTGATAATTCGAAGAGACTTGCAAAGATAACTTAATCACACATAAAAGAATTCAGAGGAGATTCAAATATTTCTCATAGATAAACTTGATCATAAACCCACAATTCATCGGATCTCGACAAACACACCGCAAAAAGAGTTACATCGAATAGATCTCCAAGAAGATCAAGGAGAACTTTGTATCGAGTTTCAAAGAGAGAGAAGAAGCCATCTAGCTAATAATTATGGACCCGACGGTCTGTGGTAAACTACTCGCAACTCATCGGATGGGCCTTGGAGATGATGGAGGCCCTCTGTGGTCGATTCCCCCTCCGGTGGAGCACCGGCGAAGGCTCCAAGATGGGATCTCGCGGATACAGAAGGTTACGGTTGTGGAAATAGTTTTTCGTGGTGCTCCTCGATGGTTTTGGGGTACATGGGTATATATAGGAGGAAGAAGTAGGTCGGTGGACGCTCGAGGGGCCCACGAGGGTGGGGGCGCGCCCACCTGTAGGGGGCACGCAGGGCACCCTCGTGGCCGCCTCCTCTATTGCTTGACGTCCACTCCAAGTCCCCTGGATCACGTTTGTTCCAAAAAGATCGCTCCTGAAGGTTTCATTCCGTTTGGACTCCATTTGATATTCCTTTTATTCGAAACACTGAAATAGGCAAAAAACAGCAATTCAGGTTGGGCCTCCGGTTAGTAGGTTAGTCCCAAAAATGATATAAAAGTGTAAAGTAAAGCCCATAAACATCCAAAACGGGTAATATAATAGCATGGAACAATAAAAAATTATAGATATGTTGGAGACGTATCAGCCATCTTCACTCTCCTCGTCAATTATGTGCATTGCCATCCCGACGTCGACATCTTCGATGCTTTCAAGAGGCTGCCTGCCGGGACGGATACTTCTTCTGCTGCTCAAATCATCAAGCCGTTGTCCGACAAGATTCATCATGTGCCCCGAGTCCAAGGAGGACGTCGGGACTAGCTTCTCTTGCTCCGCTCGCTAGGATGCTGCCACAAAAAGACATATTTTGGTCTTGTCTTAGGCCTTGCTACTTTTCGTGATGTAATAGTGCTCTTAAGTAGTTGCGTGGACCAATGCTATCCTTTTAAGTTTATATTGCCTATTGTTCTTGTATGGTATCAAATCATGTGCATGCTAGGATCCTCCCGGGGCAAGTACTAGCTGCGCTGCCGTGGGGATGGGCCCTTGCATTCTTGCAAGCATAGGCACCACCGGCGAGTTTCCCTTTGATGTTATCGATGCGGCTGCCTGGCCTGTTGAGCAGACTCGAAATAGACGAGGACGGAGGCGACAACGGAAGAGTCCCTTTGTGCTACATATATCCCCATACAGAACACTAGGGTCTAAACCAAAGGAGTCACAAAGGACACATGGAAGGGACCCTGGAATCTAGTAAAGGTTTCACAACTTATCTTTTCTCAATCTTGTAATTGATGTTGCCGCGGAGGTGCAAAGCTCCTCCTTTCTGTAGAAGCCCCACGCACGACAAGTTGCGTTCAACCCGACGTGGTCGCAGTGTATGATGTCTACTATGTAACCTTCTTCTTGTAGACTCGTGTTGGGATTCCAAGCGCAGAGTTTTGTAGGACAGTAGCAAATTTTCCTCAAGTGGACGACCTAAGGTTTATCAATCCGTGGGAGGCGTAGGATGAAGATGGTCTCTCTCAAACAACCCTGCAACCAAATAACAAAGAGTCTCTTATGTCCCCAAAACTCCCAATACAATGGTAAATTGTATAGGTGCACTAGTTTCGCAAAGAGATGGTGATACAAGTGCAATATGGATGGTATATATAGGTTTTTGTAATCTAAAAAATTAAAAACAGCAAGGTAACTAGTAGAAAAAGTGAGCAAAAACGATATTGCAATGCTTCGAAACAAGGACTAGGGTTCATACTTTCACTAGTGCAAGTTCTCTCAACAATGATAACATAATTATATCATATAACAATCCCTCAACGTGCAACAAAGAGTCTCTCCAAAGTCACTAATAGCGGAGAACAAACGAAGAGATTATTGTAGGGTACAAAACCACCTCAAAGTCATTCTTTCTGATCGATCTATTGGGCTATTCCTATAAGTGTCACAACAACCCTAGAGTTCGTAGTAAAATAACACCTTAAGACACACATCAGCCAAAACCTTAATGTCACCTAGATAATCCAATGTCACCACAAGTATCCGCGGGTTTGATTATACGATATGCATCACACAATCTCAGATTAATCTATTCAAACCAACACAAAGAACTTCATAGATTGCCCCAAAGTTTCTACCGGAGAGTCAAGACAAAAACATGTGCCAACTCCTATGCATAAGTTCACAAGGTCACAAAACTCGCAAGTTAATCACCAAAACATACATCAAGTGGATCACGTGAATATCCCATCACCACCATAGATAAGCACATGCCATACATACATAAAGTGTTCTCAAATCCTTAAAGACTCAATCCGATAAGATAACTTCAAAGGGAAAACTCAATCCATTACAAGAAGGTAGAGGGGGAGAAACATCATAAGATCCAACTATAATAGCAAAGCTCGCGGTACATCAAGACCGTGCCGAATCAAGAACATGGGAGAGAGAGAGATCAAACACATAGCTACTAGTAGATACCCTCAGCCCCGAGGGTGAGCTACTCCCTCCTCATCATGGAGAGTGTCGGGATGATGAAGATGGCCATCAGTGATGGATTCCCCCTCCAACAGGATGCCAGAATAGGGTCCCAAGAGGTTTTTCGTGGCTACAGAGGCTTGCGGTGGCGGAACTCCCGATCTAGGTTTATTTCTGGGGTTTCTATATTTATAGGAATTTTTGGCGTCGGGAACAAGTCAGGGGGGTCCACAAGGAGCCCAAAAGACCGGAGGGTGTGCCAGGGGGGCTCTACCCTTGTGGAGGCCTCGTGGCTCTTCTGGCCCAACTCTTTTGCTTCGGGGGCTTCTTCTGGTCCATAAAAAATCATCGTAAATTTTCAGGCCATTTGGACTCCGTTTGGTATTCCGTTTCTGTAAAACTCAAAAACAAGGAAAAAATAGAAACTGGCATTGGGCTCTAGGTTAATAGGTTAGTCCCCAAAATTATATAAAATAGCATATAAATGCATATAAACATCCTAGATGGATAGTATAATAGCATGGAACAATAAAAAATTACAGATATGTTGGAGACGTATCAAGCATCCCCAAGCTTAATTCCTGCTCGTCCTCGAGTAGGTAAATGATTAAAACAGAATTTTTGATGTGGAATGCTAACAAGTGCACAAGTTTGATCAATGATAATTTCAATCACTTTTTGTAGCATCATTATATATCATAACAGTAGCTCGTCTCATAAAACTTCTCATGATCAAGTAACAAGCTATTCACAGGTTAAAGCATAGACCATAAACTTTCTTGAAAACTAACAAACTATGTTCTCGGTCATCAAACAATTGCAATTCATCTTATTTTCAGGAAGGGTCTATGTAAAAGCTTTGATTTAGCAAATCTCACATGCTCAGCTATCATATAGTCTTCCATGATTGCTACTACTCAAAGCATATTTTTAGAGCACATAACATCCATCGAACACAGAGAATATAGGGGCTTAATGTCTTGCCTCCCAACTTACTTATCATATAGATAATTGTCAACAACAATAATTCATGATCAAATATATTTGAATGGCCATATATGCTTAGATCTTTCCCCATCACATGATGCTTGCCAACTAAAGAGTAGGTTGGAATGAGAAGGAATACTACTGACTCTTGCATAAAAGTAAAAGATAGGCCCTTCGCAGAGGGAAGCAGGGATTTGCAGAGGTGCCAGAGCTTGAAGGTTTTAAAACTGAGATGAAAATAATTTTGAGAGGTATGCTTTCATTGTCAACAGAACAACCAAGAGTTCTCACTATCTTCCATGCTAGACACATTATAGGCAGTTCCCAAATAGAATGGTAACGTTTTTACTTCCCTGCCACCAACAAGCACATTCCACGTCTAGTCTGAAACAACGGTTACCGTCCAACTATCAACAATCCTGGGGGAGTTTTGTTTAATTATTTGCGATTTTGTTTTTGATGTTTTGATCATAGGACTAGGCATCCCAATTACCAGCCACTCTCTCATGAATGATAAGTGAATAAACACACATCATGAGAATAACCCACCTAGCATGGAAGATACCGACAACCCCTAGTCGGTACATGAGCGATTAGGGCATACAAAACAGATTATTATTTGAAGGTTTAGAGTTTGGCACATGCAAATTTATTTGGAACGGCAGGTAAATACCGCATATAGGTAGATATGGTGGACACTCATGGAAGAAACTAGGTTCAGGGATTTTGGATGCACAAGTAGTATTCCCGCTTAGTACAGAAATTTTGGCTAGCAAAGGATTCTAAATAGCAAGCACCACATGTTGGAGGATCCAGAACAATATAGTTTCTATACAAATATACCAAGCATAACTCATTATGTTGTCTTCCTTGTCCAACTTCAACTAATTTGATCAAGTTTGAAAATAATTAATGGGGCTCACAATCATAGAAGATGTCCAAGATAGTATATTTATATGTGAAATATCTCTTCCTTCAATATTCTTTCATGAATTGTTCAAGTGACCAATACTATGTTTGCTAACTTTGAATAAATTTACCACCTCTACTTCTTATATGTGAAGTCATTACTCACCATGGTATAAGCATATGTAACATATATAAATTCAGATTTATGACATTCAATTCATTCAACCATTTACTCATAGGATATAAGTGAAGCACGAGAGTAAAGGACAAACTTGGGGGACTAAAAATATCATAATAAATAGGAGGCATGCTTTCATCATAATAAATATTCTCATCAAAACTTGGGGGACTAAAAATATCATATTCATCAAACATAGCATCCCCAAGCTTGTGCCTTTGCATATCATTAGCATCATGGATATTAAAAGAATTCATACTAACAACATTACGATCATGCTCATCATTCAAAGATTTTATGCCAAACAATTTAATGCATTCTTCTTCTAGCATTCGAGCACAATTTTCCTTTCCATCATTTTCATGAAAGACATTAAAAAGATGAAGCATATGAGGCAACCTCAATTCCATTTTTTTGTAACTTTCTTTTATTGACTAAACTAGTGATAAAACAAGAAACTAAAAGATTCGATTGCAATATCTAAAGATATACCTTCAAGCACTCACCTCCCCGGCAACGGCGCTAGAAAAGAGTTTGATGTCTACTACGCAACCTTCTTCTTGTAGACTCGTGTTGGGCCTCCAAGCGCAAAGTTTTGTAGGACCATAGCAAAATCCCCTCAAGTGGATGACCTAAGGTTTATCAATCCGTGGGATGTGTAGGATGAAGATGGTCTCTCTCAAACAACCCTGCAACCAAATAACAAAGAGTCTCTTGTGTCCCCAACACACCCAATACAATGGTAAATTATATAGGTGCACTAATTCGGCGAAGAGATGGTGATACAAGTGCAATATGGATGGTAGATATAGGTTTCTGTAACCTAAAAATATAAAAACAACAACGTAACTAGTAGCAAAAGTGAGCGAAAACGGTATTGCAATGCTTCAAAACAAGGCCTAGGGTTCATACTTTCACTAGTGCAAATTCTCTCAACAATGATAACATAATTAGATCATATAACAATCCCTCGACGTGCAACAAATAGTCACTCCAAAGTCACTAATACCGGAGAACAAACAAAGAGATTATTGTAGGGTACGAAACCACCTCAAAGTTATTCTTTCTGAACGATCTATTGTGCTATTCCTATAAGTGTCACAAACAGTCCTAGAGTTCGAACTAAAATAACACCTTAAAACACACATCAACGAAAACCCTAATGTCAGCTAGATACTCCAATGTCACCACAAGTATCCGCGGGTTTGATTATATGATATGCATCACACAATCTCAGATTCATCCATTCAAATTAACACAAAGAACTTCATAGAGTGCCCCAAAGTTTCTACCAGAGAGTCAAGACAAAAACGTGTGCCAACCCCTATGCATAAGTTCACAAGGTCACAAAACCCGCAAGTTGATCACCAAAACATACATCAAGTGGATCACATGAATATCCCATTGTCACCACAGATAAGCACATGCAAGACATACATCAAGTGTTCTCAAATCCTTAAAGGATCAATATGTTAAGATAACTTCAAAGGGAAAACTCAATCCATTACAAGAAGGTAAAGGGGGAGAAACATCATAAGATCCAACTACAATAGCAAAGCTTGCGGTACATCAAGATCGTGCCGAATCAAGAACATGAGAGAGAGAGAGAGAGAGAGAGAGAGATCAAACACGGAGCTACTGGTACATACCCTCAGTCCCGAGGGTGAACTACTCCATCCTCGTCATGGAGAGTGCCGGGATGATGAAGACGGACACCGGTGATGGATTCCCCCTCCGGTAGGGTGCCGGAACAGGGTCCCAAGAGGTTTTTCGTGGCTACAGGGGCTTGCGTCGGCGGAACTCCTGATCTAGGTTTATTTCTGGGGGTTTCTATATTTATAGGAATTTTTGGCATCAAGAACAAGTCAGGGGGGTCCCACGAGGAGCCCACAAGATCGGAGGGCGCGCCCTAGGGGGGGGGGAGCCCTCCACTCTTGTGGAGGCCTCGTGGCTCTTCTGGCCCAATTTTTTTGCTTTGGGGGCTTCTTATGGTCCATAAAAAATCACCGTAAATTTTCAGGTCATTTGGACTTTGTTGGTATTCATTTTCTGTAAAACTCAAAAATAAGAAAAAAGCAGAAACTGGCACTGTGCTCTAGGTTAATAGTTTAGTCCCAAAAATCATATAAAATAGCATATAAATGCATATAAAACATCCAAGATGGATAATATAATAGCATGGAATAATAAAAAATTATAAATACGCCGGAGACGTATCAAACATCCCAAGCTTAATTCCTTCTTGTCCTCGAGTAGGTAAATGATAAAAACAGAACTTTTGACGTGGAATGCTAGCAAGTGCACAAGTTTGATCAATGAGAATTTAAATCACTTTTTTAGCATCATTATATATCATAACACTAGCTCTTCTCATAAAACTTCTCATGATCAAATAACAAGCTATTCACATGTTAAAGCATAGACCATAGATTTCTTGAAAACTAACAAACTATGTTCTCAGTCATCAAACAATTGCAATTCATCTTTTTTTCAGGAAGGGTCTATGTAACAGCTTTGATTTAGCAAATCCCACATACTCAACTATCATATAGTCTTCCATGATAGCTTCTACTCAAAGCATTTTAAAACAAATAGCATCCATCGAACACAGAGAAAGATAGGGGCTTAATGTTTCACCTCCCAACTTACTTATCATATAGATAATTGTCAACGATAATAATTCATGATCAAATATATTTGAATTGCCGTATATGCTTAGATCTTTCCCCATCACATGATGCTTGCCAACTAAAGAGTAGGTTGGAATGAGAAGGAATACTACTTACTATTGCATAAAAGTAAAAGATATGCCTTTCGCAGAGGGAAGCAGGGATTTGCAGATGTGCCAGAGCTTGAAGCTTTTAAAACAGAGATGAAAACAATTTTGAGAGGTATGTTTTTATTGTGAACATAACAACCAAGAGCTCTCACTATCTTCCATGCTAGACACATTATAGGCGGTTCCCAAACATGCCGGCGGAGGAGGAAGCGCTCGGGAGGACGAAGCACCGGGGGTCAGCTTCCTCTTCTTACCGGAGCCACCGAAGAAGCCCATTGCTAGGGTTTGCTTTGTTGCTCGTGAGGGAGCACGCGGCTAGTAGCTTTCAGTCGCTGACGCGTGGGCCCGAGGTAGGTTGCCGCGTTTAATAGGACCGCATCGGTGGTTGGCCAGCCGAGATGTGGGGCCACGACGGACACCGAGGGGACGCGCGGCGCGTCTGCTTCATGTCCGCGCCTGAAGCCTGAAATGCGTCGTCGCGGACACGAAGCAGGCACATTTTAGGTTTGGATCGCTGCGTTGGGCCGGCGTTTTGTCCGCAGCGACCCAAACGGACATGGGCGGACGAAACAGGTCGCCCGATTCGAGGAGTAGCTGCTCATGATCGGAGGCCTCTGAGCAGGCTGATGTGCTTTGCTAGCTGCTGAGTAGCTGTATGAGAGAGAGAGAGAGAGAGAGAGAGAGAGAGAGCCCTGGTCCAGGAAACAAGGGCTTGCAGGAGTCTTTTAGTCTACATGGAAATGGAAAGCCCCGACTTCTGATGCCATGAGAGAGAAGGGCCCCCTTTGTTTTGCAAGTTCCATGATAGCGAAAAGACTGCCTCAGCCAGCCTTCTTCTTTGGCCTTCATCAGTTTTAGCTGTCCTTTGGCCATGCTACTGTCTGCACTTACTCCTTCCCGCTGCTTCCTATGTGTGCATGCATGTACAGCTCTATCTTTGTGCTACCTTAAAACAGTATGCATGCACAAGGCGAAGAAGAAAATGGATTAAAACATCGCGATGCATGTGATGTGTCAGGTGTGGTATTAGAAGCCTGTGCAGTTCTTCCGTATGCATTTCCTGCTGCTGCTGTTATTGATGCAAATGGATATGAGCTCCATGCATGTACGTACTCACAAACTAGTACAAAACCATACTAATATACGTAGAGTATCTAGCATCTTGCGCGGCCCATTGCGCTTGGCCCCTGGTGTACTGTGGTGAAAAACTGTTGTATTTTGGCATCTCTGTAGAGCTACCCTACTGTGTACACAGTGTACAGATATTTCTGCATGCCTAGGTCAGATCTCATCATATCAGATGGGTGTAATTTCTTGTTCGCATAAGATAATGACACTCCGATATTTAGATGAGATATTTGCATGTGTGGTACGCGATCAATCATTTGATCGGAGATGCCGTTAGTATAGGTAGACGTGCTATATATGAATATGACTCTCAAGCGAGTCTTTGGCGTAACCTAGCTAGGTTGGGAGTCTTTTCAGAAGATTTTCTTCAGACCAAGACGTACATGCGCGTATATGTATATGCATACACACGGCATGGTGGTGGACGTTGGTTGGTTCGGGCAGGAAAGCACGGCCATCAAATGCATCGATTGCGGTGTCCGCAAATTGTGCCCAACTTGAATGAGCTGTGCCATAGTACCACCCAACTCCCTGACACCCATTGCCCAGGGACCATCCCCTCTCTCTCCTCTCTGTTCCTGCGGTGATCGAGGGGGCTAAAGGTGTAGGAGGAGTATCAAAGTTCAAGCGCGAAAATTTGTTGTTTAAAGTCATATGTTCCCTGCTGGGAAAGGCGTGTAAGCTAGATTAGGCTGCCTGCCCACGGAGGCAAACAGGTCGGAGGATGTTCGTCGGAGCCACTGATGGGGTGGCACGTACGTACACACATGAGATGCTTCCATCCATCAGTCGATCCGTCAATCCACATCTGATGAGAGTGCGTGCGTACGAGCGTGGGTGTGCATGCATGCGCCATGCATGGCACGCGCGCGTGAACCGACCGACCGATCGCTCGCTTTCTCTGATAGCACTAGCACTACGCACTGCTGCGGCCTCCCGAAAAGCTCAGGCGACACCGCGCTGTCACCGTCCGGCCGCATGGCGACTTCATTGCTTCGATCTTCTCGTCCGTATGCGTGCGTGCATGCATGCATTTCGGGGCGCCATGATCTAGGCGCTCGACCCCGGCCCGGGAAGAACGCCTGTCAGTGGCTGTACTGATGCATGCAAACGCAGGCATTGGATTCGACTGACTGCGCGCAGCATGCATGCACGCTGCCTCTCGATCTCTGTATACAATTGATCGTTAATCAGGCAACATCTTTCTACCGTCTGGGGGCAAATATATACTCGGCTTGTTCTTCATCAAATTTTAGAAGCTTGTTGAGAAAAGGAGACACTTGGTATGGAACACGTATCCACGGATTGATGGAAGTTGTAGTCTCGTGCTTAATTAAGTTAAACTAAAATGAAATATTACTCCATACTGGGCTAAAAATTGGCTCTTTGCATTCTACTCTTATATTTAGGTTGCAGAAGGAGACCTACAGCGGTTTGGTACTCCCTTCGCATGCCATGTTGGTGGATGCAGGATAGTCTAAAATCGAAGTGCACCGAAATCCATTGGCATGAAAATAGCAATATGGCTTTTTTTTTTTTGCAGGTAATAGCAATATGGCTTAAGGTAAAGAGACGTGTATATCATGCACATGACATAATAACATTCATTTCGGAGGGCAGGTTCCAGCATGTTAAAACATGCTGCTTATATCCGCCCCTAAATGAATGGGTAACTCGTAGACATGCTCAGGAGCAAATGCTCCTGTACCAGAAAAAAATTCAAACATTTTTTCCAAAAAATGACAAACACATGACCGAGTATGGTGGAACAGGCCAATCTGGACTCATATACTTTCTTCCTTAATTCATTATTCCATGAATTCCTCAAAGTGATGTTCATCAAAATGCAAAATCTAAGATTGCTATAAGACAAATAAAAAGAAATTAAGGAAAAAGGAAAAAAATTGAATGATTAAATTACTGCTTCTGAATATTAAACTGGCAGTTTAATTTGTTATAGCTTACTCTACTTTTATTTGCCAAATAAGCCAACAAATGTCGATGATTTTACGCAAAGCTTTTTAAGTTTGGAGCAAAAACATGTATTATTGTGCCCTGTGAAAATAAATAATATTCAATACACAAAACGTTGCTATTCTAGCGAAAATACCTGATGGAAACTTGGAAATTATGCATATAAAATTAGATGTACAACACATTCGTGAAAAATTCTCGTAACTATGTATTTTCATATGTGGCTTATATAAAAAAGACAAATACATACATTAAAATGGCACAATTTTTTGTTGTTGTTGGGCTTAGATTTCTTTTCTGTAGCTTACAACTCATACTATTTTTGAATAAATTTTACTGATCCGTTGTGAGCATGTATTAGTTTTCATGATTGATTTTTTATTTTTTTGGAAACTTGGAATATGTTTTTAGACTTTTAAAATTATAAAGGGCTCCCTTGAGCCCGGGCACTATAACTTCACACTCCTATTCTAGCCGCTTTTCACACAAGCTAACTGCATATTTTCTCATGCAAATTTATAGGTGTATAGTATACTACCATATGTACATGACATATACCTTTTTAGCATTTTTTTTCTAACTTTAATATATGCTTTTCATTTTTTCTAAACTAAAGGGCACAAGCGCACCCCGGAAGCACAAAATCCACTCTGCTGGTGGAGATATTACTATATGAAAGTCTCCATTTCCTGACATGATCTTGCTCTTAAGCCATCTACATGGCACGCTGCCACTTTCTTACATAACCAGCCCTTTTATTTGCACATGAGTACGGTCTAAACGAGTCTAGATCGTACTATATGTGCAGGGCGACGAGCAAACAGAGAAGAATCTGTCATGCATGCATATGTACGTACTGTGACTTTAGGCTTAATAACAGGGCCTATATACTCGGGTTCTGGCCCTATAAGTGCTAGATCATACTAGTAGATGTTTCACTTTGGCGAGCCTTGTTTTCCCCACTCTAACGACTGGCATCATGTAAACAATCTTGTACCAGTACCAAATCATCAGCTTTTTGCTCCACCCTTTATTTCTTTTATTTTAAGGACCATCTTGAAGAAAGACCACAAAATAGGCCGGTTGTCAGCTAGGTCTAGGCCGTCCTTTTTGTTGATGGACAAGTGGTTATTTTACTAATAACACTAGCTCCGATCGTTACATGTAAAAATCGCTTGTTGCCCCTCAAATCAACAAGTTGCATAAAATAGACTTCAAAAAAAAGTTGCATGATTTTTTTTAAGTCTCTTTACATATTTCTCTAAACCGAAAAGGCGGTTAGGGTTTGTTTTCTCTATTCCTCTAGTAAGGCAGACTCCCCTCTAGGAGCAAGCAGGTCCGAGGAATTTGATTCTTCAACATACATACATACATTTGCATGGCAGCGATGTTTAGGTGGCAGATGCTTCATGGTGATGGAATAAATCCCTTCAGCCTTTCTAAAGAAAATCGCATCAGCCTTTCTAAAAACAAATTCCCTTCAGCCTATTGTGGTGATGTCTTTCTGAAGCTAGCGACATGCTTGTGAAGGCGGAATCACGTGGATCTGGAAGTCCAGATCTACTGGGCACATAGCAATAGAATGTCAAGAGTTTGGTTTCACCTGCTTTGACCTCTATGAGCTGTCGGGGCAATAGCGGTCTGAATCAGATCTAAAAAATCATAAGAGTCTTTCCTCTAAAATGATGGAGATTTTCACATTTTAAGGTTCCATAATTTCAAGTTGTTAGGTTGAATAATCCAGAGGAACTAGTGTGGGCTCTTAATTTTAGTTATGTCCTCATATTGACCATGCATGGTTTGCCCATGGTTAACATCAAAGCATTGTTGAGTTACGCACCAACAATCCATATACTAGCTAGTGTAACTCAAGGTAATGTTCCAACGATAATAGTTACCTTATACAGTTCGTGTTTGGCCATTACTTGTTTTTACCTCGATTGTATTGTAAAATGTGGTGCATATACTTTCATCTTTTACAAAAAAGTCTATTTTGAAAGCATGAAGTATTGTGCTTGGTTTGGGTTGAACTGTAAACTATGAAATTGTCATATTAAAGCTCCACTACCTTGGACTTTCTAAAACTGTTTACAACATGCATATATAAAGTTGGTTTTAAGAGCGAGAATCTACTTATGCCATTATGTGAAAATTATAGACACATGGAAAGTTGACCCATTTTCATGTATTATTTGTACCTTTTCTTGTGCCCTTTTCTGGCTTACGCTTTGGTACCTTTTTCCTTGATATATATGTTTTGCTCATACTACATGTGCAGGGCGACGAGCAAGCAGAGAAGAATCATATCTGAATTATCTTAGAGTGCTTCATGCATATTGTTCTTGGTTCCTCATGCCCTACCGACCCAAGTACGTCCTTCTCTGGATTATGCTTTCATACCTTTTTTCATGATATATGTTTTCACGTCCCAAACTTCTAAACTTTGTCATATTCGCGGTATATTTCACGTGCTTACGCATGCACCTTTGGGTTCTCCTAGTGCTACCGCAAAGGTGCAATTGTTACTTGATGGTTTCCATTAAGAGGCCGGAAAAGGACTGTTCTCTCCAGAAGGACCTTCTGGACGAATGTATCTTTGGCTGGAGTCTTACCGAAGGGTATATGGTCGATAAGAACTACAAAGGCAATGGAAGGAAAAAAGTCTGCTTCAAATTGCACAATATATGTTGTAGGCAACAAAGGACTCCAACGTATCGACTTTTCCAAATATTGTTGCTCTTGTTTTGGACTATAATTTGCATGATTTGAATGAAACTAATCCAGACTAATGTTGTGTTCAACAGAACTACTTTGGTGTTGCTTGTCATGTAGAAATAAAAGTTCTCGGAATTGCACTAAATTTTACGAAGAATTGTTTAATAATATTTAAAAAGTATTGGCGCAAAGAACTACTAGAGGGGGCCATGACGTGGCTTAGCACAACATCGGTTTTTCCCCAAAGAGGAAGAGATGACGCAACACAGCTATGGTAAGTATTTCCCTCAGTTATGAAACCAAGGTTATCAATCCAGTAGGAGAACTAAGCAACACTATGTAAATGGTACCTGCACACAAAGAACAAATACTTGCAACCGACGAGTAAGAGAGGTTGTCAATCCCTCTACGGTAAAAAGATAGATAAAATTGTGGTAGATTGGATAAATAGATCTTCCAAAAACACAGAATAAAATAAGTAAAGATAAAGTGCAACAAGGTATTTTGGGGTTTTTGAAAATACATATCTAAAAACAATATGATAAAAGATAGACCCGGGGGCCGTAGATTTTACTAGTGGCTTCTCTCGAGAAAATAGCATACGGTTGGTAAACAAATTACTGTTGGGCAATTGATAGAGGAGCAAATAATTATGACGATATCCAAGGCAATGATCATGCATATATGCATCAAGCCCAAGATTAGCAGACCGAGTTCTGCCTGCATCTACTACTATTACTCCACACATCAACCACTATTCAGCATGCGTCTAGTGTATTAAGTTCATGGAGAAATGGACTAATGCAATAAGAACGATGACATGATGTAGACAAGATCTATTCATGCAGGAATAGACCCCATATGTTTATCCTTAATAGCAACGATGCATGCATGCCTCGCTACCCCTTCGATCACTGGGTGAGGAAACCGCACGATCGAACCCACCACAAAGCACCTCTTCCCATGGCAAGAAAAATCAATCTAGTTGGCCTAACTAAACCAAAGATTCAGAGAATAAATACGAGGCTGCAACAATCATGCATATAAGAGATCAAAGAAGACTCAAATAATATTCATGGATAGATCCGATCATAAACTCGCAATTCATCGGTTCCCAACAAACACACCGCAAAAAGTCCTTACATCAAATAGATCTCCAAGAACATCGAGAAGAACATTGTATTGAGAATCAAAAAGAGAGAAGAGGTCATCTAGCTACTGCTTACGGACCCGTAGGTCTACACTCACGCATCATCTGAGGAGCACCAATGAGGATGATGTACCCCTCCGTGATCGTGTTCCCCTCCGGCAAGGTCCCAAAATAGGGCTCTAGATTGGATCTCGTGGTTCTGAAACTTGCGGTGGCTAGAATTGTGTTTCGTCGACTCCCCTAGGGTTTCTGGAATATTTGGGTATTTATAAAGTTGAGTGGCGGTGCAACGGAGCTCCATGGGCCCCACAATCCACCAGGGCACGCCTGGGCTCTCTGGCGCGCCTTGGTGTATCATGGTCCCCACGGGCCTGCCCTCGTACACTTCCTTGGCTCCCAAGTTGTCTTCTGGTCCAAAAAAATCTCCAATTTTTTTTTGTGCGTTTCGACTCCGCTTGATATGGATATTCTACGAAGTAAAAAACAAGCAAGAAAGCTGGCACTTGGGACTATGTTAATAGGTTAGTCCCAAAAAATGATATAAAGTTGCTATAAAATGAATATAAAACATCCAAGAATGATAATATAACAACATGGAACAAGCAAAAAGTATAGATATGTTGGAGATGTATCAGCATGCCCAAGCTTAATTCCTACTCGTCCTCGGGTAGGCAAATGATAAAAAAAGAATTTTTGGTGTGGAATGTTGCCTAACATGTTCAACACATATTCTTTTCTTTAGTAGCATGGACATTTGGACTTTTAGATGGTTCAAAGGAATAGTCTATATTTGACATGAAGACTGCAATACTCAAACATATCAACAACCAACCATGTCTTTCAAAATATCAACACTAAAGAAATTTATCCCTAGCACATCATGCTCAATCATTGATCCATTCACAAACACTACTAGGGAAAAGCCTAGCAGCAGCGCGGGTTTTGGGCCTATCGAGAGCGGGCACAAGCGCCATCGATAAGGCGCCATACTAATGCTTAGCAATAGCTGCTTGACGACGCCATCGCTAAATTGACTTACTAGCAGCGGTTCTTTGTAACATCGCTATTGTTAATTAGTAGTAGCGCTTCTCCTAACCCGCTACTACTACTATTTAGTATTTTATTTCTTTTCTATTTCATGTTGTATTCATACACCTTTACACAAGTTTTCATACAACAGGAATTTAGAGATTGTTTTACATCATAATGAGTTATTACATCATGGGTGAAAGAATCGTGGACTAGTTTCAAGTGGATGTCCATCCACTTGAAACTAATCCATGTTCTTTCACCCAATGATATAATAATATCATCATCATCATCATATCATTAACAACTTAGCATCATAATACATCATTGTCATATAACACCTCCTCAATATCATCGTTTTCATCATTGACATCACATAACACCTCCTCAAGATCATCATTATCAACTCTAACACATTACCACATAATAAACATATTGTACCTCATAGGACCTATTACATTCGATTAAGACCTACTACATTTTCTAAGGTAAAATAACAAAAACAAGATAGCCCCGACTCTCCATTATGGAGAATGGAGATTAGCCTGTCTCCCATTCTTGCCTTTCGCTGAATGTTACTTCCAAGAACCTCCTTGCGAATGTCCATACATTTCTTCCATTCTCTCGATGATCATGTGTTCACGGTTTTAGAAACCGATATGCACAGTGAGCTCCTAGATTTACCGGTAGTATGTTCGAACTAAGAGGCGACCATGCAGACACATCGATGAGGCACACAATCCATTGGGAGTTTCATTGAAAACATAATAATAACTTTGTAGTTAGCAATGATGTACTAGTTTTAGAAGTATGCAAAAATGCACGAATGTCGTAATAGTAAAAAATCTTACCGGGTATCTCCAGAGAAGTTATCGTTGTTCAACACATGCACTAGTGGCACGATTCACCATAATTTGGAGGAGTTCGATAATAGGCATTGTAATTCTCAAGAAGAGTACAAAATGCGATCGATGATTTTTCTCCTTATATGTTAATTGGGTGCCTTGATTGTAGTGGGTTTTATCTACAATCTTCCGCAGTCTTTGAAGAATCAAAATAAGCTGTCAATGGAAATAAGCTATCAACTATTTTGAAATAAAGAATATAAATTAGTTAATAACTATGTTTGATAAACTCACATAGCGGTACAATTGGCAGCGTATCAACAAGGACCCAAATGTCCATATTGTCTTCCTCATTGTCGGGATCACCAAGATCCATGGTGATAATCATACCCTCATCAAAACCATACATTTTGCAAAGTGCTTCCCAATTTTGGCAACCAAAATGGGTTACGCTCTGAGCATTATACAGATTTACTTCAAAATCCATATCATGATGGGTCCTTAGGTGTATTTTCTTTGTTTCAAAATTTTCATGGTCTTCAAAACCCATCCTCTCCAAGACATAACGTCTTGCATGGCATGGGATAAGCTAGTCGAATTGTAAAATATGAAAATTAGACGTTGAAATAGTTGAAGTCATGCTTAATGGAGAAAAAACTATTGTAAATGCTATGCATCGTATGAACATCGCAGGTCTCCTCGAGCTTAATCTTTGAAGCGGCGATCGTCGCCCAGCCGAACGAAACTGTCGCACATACCTCGATCGTCGTGGCACCAGCTACACTCCCGGAGACCGCCGTCGTCCGAGTACGACATTTCCTACAATCATAATTCAAAGATTAAACTTGTACATATTCTAGCACAAGTCATGTCGAATTCACGACAAAATCCGCATGACCTTTGCTAAAAAGGACATATCGAGCGCTGAAATTTGCCGGAACGGAAATTAATCAACACTCCGACAAAACATAGGCCACTCGGAGATTTAAACTGAACATGAACGGCCACTTGGGCAACCACATATCCTATTTGAGCAACAACACAAAATATACAAGGATATTTGGCTGGTCTCACCTCGATGTCGAGGGGTACGTCGGTGGATGGGATGACGGCGGGGTTGTTGGAGGGGTCGTGGACGGGACGACGGAGGTCACCTGAAACCATATAAGTTATCACTAGCAACAAAACATGTTCAACTAGTTTTATTAATTCAACTAGTTGTTACTAAATATAAACTTACTATAAATAGAAAAAAACTAGTTCTTTCTAAAAATAAAGTAGTTCAACTAGTTATATTAATTATCTTACTAAAAATAGATTAGTTCATTAATTCAACTAGTTCAACTAGTTTATTAATTTACTTACTAAACTAGTTCAACTACAACTAAAGTAGTTCAACTACCACTACTACTACTAAAAATCTAGTACTAACTAAGCTAAATTAACATCTACTACTACTAAATTAACATCTAGTACTAGCTAACCCTAAATTAACATCTACTACTAAATCTAGTACTAACTAGTGGCAGGGGTGGGGACGGACGGAGAGGTAGCTAGGGGCGGCGAGGTCGAGGCGGTGGGAGGCGGGCTGTCGGAGGAGGGAGGAGGGCGGCCAGAAGGATGGAGGAGGGCGGCAAGGAGGAGGGAGGGCGGCAGCAGCGGAGGGGAGGATGTGCGAGGAGGATGGAGGAGGGACGGAAGGAGGAGTACCTCGGCGATTTAACGGCGGCGGCGGCGACGGACATTTACGGTTGTCGCAAGTAGAGTGAGAGTGTGAGTGAGGGCGGTCCTCCGTGGGGATAAGGTAGGTATAGTTGTAGCGTTTAGCAAAAGCGCCACAGCTAACGTAAAGTAGTAGCAGAGCGCTCACAAGATAACGCACTCATTGCTATAGCTAGCGGGGGCCAAGGTCATGGCAACTATAGCAAGAAGGCCAGATGCCTCAAACGCGCCATCGCTACTTCTAAGTCAAGAGCTGCTTATAGACACACGCCATCGCTAAGTAGCAGTAGCGTGGTATTTTGAAGCGCGCTGCAGATAAGATTCTGTGTATAGGCTTTTCCCTAGTAGTGAAAACACACTCAAATATTAGTTACATCCAATGCACAAGTATGATCATAGTGTTCCCTAGTTGGTACTTTATAAGAGAAGATGGAGACGTAAATAAAAATAAAAATTGCATAAAAGTAAATAGATAGGCCCTTTGCAGAGGGAAGCAAAGATTTGTAGAGGTGCTAGAGCTCAAAGCTTAAATTGAGAGATAGAATTATTTCGGGCGGCATACTTTTCTAGTAAACGAAAACGACCAAGTAATTCCCAATACTTTCCATGCTAGATACATCATAGGCGGTTCCCAAACATAAAATAAAGTTTATTCCTTTTTCCACCATACTTTCACACTCCACGGCTAGTCGTATCCACGGGTACCGTCCATACCAACACTTTCCAAGGAATTTATTATTTGAAAACATAAAGTAAATTTCTTTTTCATTTCGGGACTGGGTATCCCTATTACCGCCGTACTCTCTTGCAATGACAAGTGAATAAATACTCATCTTGATAATAACACATCTAGCATGGAAACTATTGGCCACTCCCTGCCGCTTCATGAGCGGTATGAGCACACAAAAAGATAATTCATTTTGAAAATTAGAGATGGCATGTACAAATTTACTTGGAATGACATGGAAATACCACATATAGGTAGGTATGGTGGACTCATATGGCAAAACTGGGTTTAAGGATTTTGGATGCACAAGTAGTATTCCCACTTAGTACAAATGGAGGCTAGCAAATAGATTGAGAACCAAACAACCAGGAAACAAAAATTCTCATAAACGAGCATCGAGCCTAACTAACACCGTGAAATGCACCACAAGTAGGCTGCAATTTCACTGCATAACTATTGTCTTTCATGCTTGCATAGGGAATCAAGTTTAATTTGTCCAATGATCTTCATGAAAGTTTTTATTATATCCCTCTTGAATATCTATCACTCTGGGACTAACTTCATATATTGCAATTGCTTTTGAGAGGCTCAAACAAGTTTAAGTGAAGAACATGAGCATAATTTTTTTGTTCTCTCAAAATAATATAAGCGAAGCATAAGAGAATTTATTCAAAAAATTACTAACTATCAAATAAATCTAAGTGAACCATGAGAGAATTTCTTCAAAAATTAAGACACCACCGTGCTCAAAAAGATATAAGTGAAACACTAGAGCAATTCATAGCTCAAATTTTTTTAAATGAAGCACACAGAGCAATTCTAACAAATCATAGCATAATTTTGGCTCTCTCAAATAGGTGTGTCCAGGAAAGATAGATTTGGCAAACTAAAAAGCAAAACAAGCAAAGACTCATATAATACAAGACACTCCAAACAAAACTCATTATATGTCATGAATAAAAATATAGCCCCAAATAAAATTACCGATGCTTGTTAGAAGAAAGAGGGGATGCCTTCGGGGGCATCCCCATGGCTTAGTTGCTTGGTACTCCTTGAATATTAACTTGGGGTGCCATGGGCATCCCCAAGATTAGGCTCTTTTCACTCCTTATTCCTTTATCCACCGTGATCTCACCCAATACTTGAAAACTTCAATCACACAAAACTTAACGAAACCTTCTTGAGATCTGTTAGTATAATAAAGCAAATCACCACTCTAAGTACTATTGCAAACCCATTCATATTTTATTATTGCATTATATCTACTCCATTCCAATTTTACCATGGCTTATACCCCCCGCCCGATACAATCCATAGAATCATCAAAATAAGCACACAATGGAACGAAAACAGAATCTGTCAAAAACAGAATAGTCTGTAGTAATCTGGACTTTGACCATACTTCTGTAACTCAAACAATTCTGAAAATTTAGGATGATTTAGACAATTTGTATATAAATCTTGTGTAAAAATTATAAACTTTCGTCACTTATGTGATTTTTAAAATTGTTTTACTGGACGCAAAACCTTCTATTTTCCAACAAGATCAAATCAATATCACCAAACATAATCCCGAAGGCTTTACTTGGCACAAAACTTAAATAAAACATAAAAACACAATCATAACAGTAGCATAATTGTGCAAACACTCAAGAGCAGAAAGAAAGAGACAAAAATAAAGTTTATTCATTGGGTTGCCTCCCAACAAGATCTTTCTTTATAGCCATCAAGATAGGCTTGAGATTTCGTTGATGCTCACATGAAAGATAATAATTGAAACACAAAGAGAGCATCATAAAACATGTGACAAAGAAATTTAAGTCTAATGTACTTCCTACGCATAGGAATTTCATAGGCAAACAAATTATCAAGACAAGAAATATCTAGCATATGCATAGGAGAGAAATAATACATTGAAAATCTCAACATAACGAGAGGTAATTTAGTAACACAAAGATTTCTACAACCATATTTTCCTCTCTCGTAATAATTACATGTAGGATCATACTCAAATTTAACAATATAAAAATCATATAAAATTTTCTTTTCATAATCCACATGCATAAAAGTCTTATAATATTCCAAAATAGTGGGATTAACATCAACGAAAGTCATGACCTCTCCGAACCCACTTTTAATATTATTGTAAACATTATTATCAATATCCTATTCATCATGAGGCTTAAATAAATTTTCAAGATCATAAAAATGATTATCACCCCAATCGTGATCATTGCAATAAGTAGTGAACATAACAAAATCATCATACCCAAGCTTGGGGTTTTGCATATCATTAACACAATTGACATTAATAGAATTTATATAACATCATTGCAATCATGCTTTTCATTCAAGGAGTTATCATGAACCACTTTATAAATTGATTCTTTTAACACTTCATCACAATTTTCAGATTCATGAATCTCAAGCAAAACTTCATAACGATAATATAGTGAACTCAATTCACTAGCAACTGGTTCCTCATAATTGGGTCTTTTAAAAAGATAGCAAGTGGATGAGGATCAATATCAATAAATTTTTAGAAAGCGAATATGCAAGGAAATAAAAGGCACATGGTAACACAAGAAACATAAGATCGAACGAGAAAAAGGCTAACGGGAAAGAGGGCGACTAAAAAGGTAATTTTTTGTGAAGTGGGGGAGATGAAAACTGGAGGCAAATGGAAAATAATGTAAATTGCAAGGAGATGAGATTTTTGATTAGGAACATGATAGATGTTGATGATGTCTCCCCGACAACGGTGCCAGAAATCCTTTTGGCATGGCTTAGCACTACATCGGTTTTTCCCCAAATAGGAAGGGATGATGCAGCATAGCTACGGTAAGTATTTCCCTCAGTTATGAAACCAAGATTATCAGTCAAGTAGGAGAACCAAGCAACACTATGTAAATGGTACTTGCACACAAAGAACAAATACTTGCAACAAACGCGTAAGACAGGTGTTCACTCCCACTACAGTAAAAATATAGATAAAATTGTGGTAGATTGGATAAATAGATCTTGCAAAATCACGGAATAAAATGAGTAAAGAAAAAGTGCAGCAAGGTATTTTTGGGTTTTTGGAACTATAGGTCTGAAAACAATATGATAAAAGATAGACCTGGGGCGTGTAGATTTTACTAGTGGCTTCTCTCGAGAAAATAGCATACGGTGGGGAAATAAATTTTTATTGGGCAGTTGGTACAAGAGCAAATAATTATGACGATATTCAAGGCAATGATCATGTATATAGGCATCAAGTCCAAGATAGCAGATCGACTCCTGCCTGCATCTACTACTATTACTCCACACATAAATCGCTATCCAACAATGCATCTACTGTATTTAGTTCATGGAGAAACGAAGTAATGCAATAAGGACACTGACATGATGTAGACAAGATCTATTCATGTCAAAATAAAAGCCATGATTTTAGCATTAATAGCAACATTACATGCGTGCCTCGCTACCCCTTCTATCACTGGGTGAGGACACTGAAAGATCGAACCCATCACAAAGCACCTCTTCCCATGGCAAGAAAAATCAATCTAGTTGGCCTAACTGAACCAAATATTCAGAGAAGAAATACGAGTCTATAATAATCATGCATATAAGAGATCAAAGAAGACTCAAATAATATTCATGGATAGATCTGATCGTAAACTCACAATTCATCGGATCCCAACAAACACACCGCAAAAAGTCATTACATAAAATAGATCTCCAAGAACATCGAGGAAAACATTGTATCGAGAATCAAAAAGAGAGAAGAAGCCATCTAGCTACTGCCTAAGGACCCGTAGGTCTATGGTGAACTACTCACGCATCATCGGAGGATCACCAATGAGGATGATGAGCCCCTCTGTGATCGTGTTCCCCTCCGGGAAGTTGTCAGAATAGGCCTCTAGATTGAATCTCATGGTTTTGGAACTTGTGGCGGCTGGAATTGTGTTTCATCGTCTCCCTTAGGGTTTCTGGAATAATTGGGTATTTATAGAGCTGAGAGGCGGCGCAACAGAGCTTCATGGGCCCCATGATCCACCAGGGCGCGCTGATGCAGCTTGAACTACGTTGGTATTTCCCCAAAGAGGAAGGGATGATATAACACAACAACGATAGGTATTTCCCTCAGTGATGAGACCAAGGTTATCGAACCAGTAGGAGAACCACACAACACTACGTAAACGGTACCTGCACACAAAGAACAAATACTTGCAACCCGACGTGTTAGAGGGGTTGTCAATCCCTTTCGGGTAACGGTGCCAGAAGTTGTCAAGTGGACGGGAGAAAGTTTTAATAAATTGATAGATGCAAATAAAAGCAAATAAAATTCAGCAAGGTATTTTTGTGTTTTTGGATTAATATATCTTAAAATAAAAGCAAATAAAAATAGATCTCAAAGGCAAATATGATTAATAAGAGACTTGGGGGCCGTATATTTCACTAGTGGCTTCTCTCGAAAAAATTGCATACGGTGGGTAACAAATTACTGTTGGGTAATTGATAGAACTTCAAATAATCATGACGATATCTAGGCAATGATCATTATATAGACATCATGTCCAAGATTAGTAGACTGACTCCTGCCTATGTCTACTACTATTACTCCACACATTGACCACTATCCAGCATGCATAGTGTATTAAGTTCATGGAGAAATGGAGTAATGCAATAAGAACGATGACATGTGTAACATCCCAATTTTCAATTTGGATGTTATACATAGATCATCATATGCATATCATATTTTATTTGCATTTGGTTGTGATCCTAGAAATCTTAAGCAACTCAAGGACCCACGGAGAGAGTTGGAGGTTTCACAAAATTTTCATATTTGAATTTATTTCAAACTTGAAAAGTGGATCAATTTGATTTTAATAATTTCTCTCTAGTTATTTCCAACAATAAAAATAAACGAGAGAAGGCTAAAAGACTTCTTCAACAAAAGAGAAATATTGTAGAAGAAAAATTTAAAATCAAATTATTTTTTATTTGTATTTTTATTTGAATTAGAGAAAAACATGCATTTTTGAAAATTGCATTTAGTCCAAAAAAATGTCCATCTCGTCCTAAATATTAGGTTTGGACGGTGAAAATTGTTTCTAGAATTTTTAGATTTTTATTTATTTAGGATTTTCTCACGAAAATCTATTTTAAAAAAATCTCTCCTGGGCCGGCTCAGGCGAGCCGGGCCTTGGCCCGAGCCGCGCGCCACCGCTTTCCCCCGCGACGCAGCTGTACCATCGCCGGACTCCTGAAGGAGTCCGAGCTTATCCTGCCTGTTTGCAACTTGCTACTCCACCAGGCAATCCTGAGTGACCCGCCGAACCCTTAACAATCAATCTTTTTTAAGACCTTGAACTTGTTAAGGTTAAAACGACAATTTGTGTCACATGTGAGAGCCGGCTTACAATGAGCTAGGATTAACTCAAAGGGTGTGCGGCCTATGAAAGCACATGGCTTTGCTAGCCAATTTATCTGGTCGTTCTTTGGTAAGCCGGCCAACCAATTATTTGAGATTTTTTGAATCTTTTTTCTAAGTTTTTGGTTTTGCCTCTTAAAGATTTTTTTGCTAAGTGCATTTTTTGACAATCAGGGTCATGAAGCTCCGGTTGTATGACTCATGTTTGAGTATTTTTGGTTTGGTAAACTGTCCTGGCTATGGACTTTAAGTCACCAGCATGCTTTGGTTTGCGCACTTGGGTCATGCGCTTACAAATCTTTGGGTTGTCACCCTCACTGGATATGGCGAAGTAAGCTGGCGGGATGAGCCAATTTTATAGGTATCTTTTTAATTGTTACATGAATATGCGAGGATTGATAACCCACCCTGGCTTTTGACTTTAAGTCGCCACTATATTTTGGCTTCAATGGCCTTAATTATAGTCTTCTACATAATCGCATAAGGCTATACTACTATTTGAGTTGTCACCCGCCCTGGTTTTTGACGATACATTACCAGGGCATGTGTTTAACCTCTTTGAGCAGGACATGCAGAGTTTTACACATGGCAAGAATGCTGTGACGGCTCATATGAACAATCAAATTAAGCCTATCATAAAAGATTAAACATGGTATTTCAACAGTTAATATGCATGATGGCATGACAAGGCGGATCATTGTTTCAAAAGACTACTATATTACAAGGTTTCCATAAGCCCATAAGTTTGGAGCCAATTGTTTTCTGGAGAGGAGACCTTGTACCCTGGCTTGAGGGCCATCTGGTTCATCATTGGTTTTCTTCCTGGCGGGTTGACGACTCTGGGTCATCCTGCATTGGTTCTTCTTCTTCGTCGTCCATTTGGAGGTCAGGCAATGTCTAGTCGATGCCGGTTAAGGCCTCAAAAGTAGCTTCATCATTGAGTATAATAGAGTGATCAACATCAGGAGCAAAGATATGCTTGCACCGAGGAGGAATGAGATTGACAACGTGATGGGCCGGCGACTGATACGTCTATAATTTTTGATTGTTCCATGCTATTATATTACCCGTTTTGGATGTTTATGGGCTTTACTTTACACTTTATATCATTTTTGGGACTAACCTACTAACCGGAGGCCCAGCCCGAATTGTTTTTTTTGCCTATTTCAGTGTTTCGAAGAAAATGAATATCAAACAGAGTCCAAACGGAATGAAACCTTCGGAAGCGATTTATTTGGAACAAACGTGATCCAGAGGACTTGGAGTGGAAGTCAAGAAACAAGCGAGGCGGCCACGAGGGTGCCTGGAGCGCCCCCTACAGGTGGGCATGCGTCCCACCCTCGTGGGCCCCTCGAGCGTCCACCGACCTACTTCTTCCTCCTACATATACCCATGTACCCCGAAAACATCAGAAGCGACCATGAAAAACTATTTCCACCGCCGTAACCTTCTGTATCCGCGAGATCCCGTCTTGGAGCCTTCGCCGGCGCTCCGCCGGAGGGGGAATCAACCATGGAGGTCCTCTACATCATCTCCAAAGCCTCTCTGATGAGTTGTGAGTATTTTACCACAGACCTTCGGGTCCATAGTTATTAGCTAGATGGCTTCTTCTCTCTCGTTGAATCTCAATACAAAGTTCTCCTTGATCTTCTTGGAGATCTATTCGATGTAACTTTTTTTGCGGTGTGTTTGTCGAGATCCGATGAATTGTGGGTTTATGATCAAGTTTATCTATGAGAAATATTTGAATATCCTCTAAATTGTTTTATGTGTGATTAAGTTATCTTTGCAAGTCTCTTCGAATTATTAGTTTGGTTTGGCCTACTAGATTGATCTTTCTTGCAATGGGAGAAGTGCTTAGCTTTGGGTTCAATCTTGCGGTGTCCTTTCCCGGTGACAGCAGGGGAAGCAAGGCACGTATTGTATTGTTGCCATCGAGGATAAAAAGATGGGGTTTATATCATATTGCATGAGTTTATACCTCTATATCATGTCATCTTTCTTAATGCGTTACTCTGTTCTTTATGAACTTAATACTCTAGATGCATGCTGGACAGCGGTCGATGTGTGGAGTAATAGTAGTCGATGCAGGCAGGAGTCGGTCTACTTGTCACGGACGTGATGCCTATATACATGATCATGCCTAGATAATCTCATAATTATTCTCTTTTCTATCAATTGCTCGACAGTAATTTGCTCACCCACCGTAATACTTATGCTATCTTGGGAGAAGCCACTAGTGAAACCTATGGCCCCCGCGTCTATCTCTTATCATATAACCTTTCAATCTACTTTTATTTGCATCTTTACTTTTCCAATCTATATCATAAAAATACCAAAAATATTTATCTTATCATATTATCTCTATCACATCTCACTTTCGCAAGTGGCCGTGAAGGGATTGACAACCCCTTTATTGCGTTGGTTGCGAGTTCTTGTTTGTTTGTGTAGGTGCGTGGGACTTCTGAGGAGCCTCCTACTGGATTGATACCTTGGTTCTCAAAAACTGAGGGAAATACTTACGCTACTATTGCTGCGTCACCCTTTCCTCTTCAAGGAAAACCAACGCAAGCTCAAGACGTAGCAAGAAGGATTTCTGGTGCTGTTACCGAGGAGGCTTCCACCAAGTCAAGTCAAGATTCGACCTCCCGCCAACGTGCGATTTCTGGCGCTGTTGCCAGGGAGGTCTTCGCTCAAGTCAAGACATACCAAGTACCCATCACAAACTCATCTCCCTCGCATTTATATTATTTGCCATTTGCCTCTCGTTTTCCTCTCCCCCACTTCATCCTTGCTGTTTTATTCGCCATCTCTTTCCCAATCTCCTCTCTATTTTGCTTGCCTTTTTGTTTGCTTGTGTGTTGGATTGCTTGTCGTGATGGTGCAAGACAATACCAAATTGTGTGACTTTTCCAATACCAATAATAATGATTTCCTTAGTACTCCGATTTCTCCTCTTAATGATGTTGAGTCTTGTGAAATCAATGCTGCTTTACTGAATCTTGTTATGTGTTGGGGATATAACTATTTGTGTAAGCCGCCCAGGAGGGGCCAGGTTACGCAAAGAAGACTCACCAGAAAGAAGCCCAAGACCAAGCATGAAGATGGCGGTTCAATAAAGGGTCTAAGGCCCGCAAGCGGCTTAAGGCCCATAGTAGTAAACCGCCATGATGACATGACTTGTAACATAAGGTAGAATTAACTAGTCACCGAGCCAGACACTGTTTATGAGCCGGTCGGGACACTATAGCTCGCAGGGCATCCACCTGTGTATATAAGGGGATGACCCGCTGGCGGTTTAGGGCAAGAAACAACTCATCAAGAACCAGGCATAGCATATCTCGCTCCTTGGTCATCGAAACATCAAGCAATACCAACCCAACTAGACGTAGGCTTTACCTTCACCGTAAGGGGCCGAACTAGTACAAACATCTCGTGTCTCTTGTCCTGATTAACCCCTTCAAGCTTCCTAGTTGCGATGGCTCCACGACTAAGTCCCTTCACTAGGACATCTGACGTGACAATTGGACGACATTATGAAAGATCAATTCTCCGACCTTCCTAGTGAAGATGCCGCTACCCATCTAAACAACTTTGTTGATTTGTGTGAGATGTAAAAGAAGAAAGACACGGATAATGATATTGTTAAATTGAAGTTATTTCGGTTTTCACTTAGAGATTGTGCTAAAGTTTGGTTTTCGTCTTTGCCTAAGAATAGTATTGATTAATGGAATAAGTGCAAAGATGCTTTTATCTCTAAGTATTTTCCTCCCGCTAAGATCATCTCTCTTAGGAACGATCTTATGAATTTTAAACAACTTGATCATGAGCATGTTGCCCAATCTTGGGAAAGAATGAAATTGATGATTCGCAATTGCCCTAGTCATGGTTTGAATTTATGGATGACCATACAAAATTTTTATGCCGGATTGTATTTTGCTTCTAGAAATCTTTTAGATTCGGCCGCGGGAGGCACGTTTATGGAAATTACATTAGGAGAAGCTACTAAACTCCTTGATAATATTATGGCTAATTATTCTCAATGGCACACCGAAAGATCTACTAGTAAAAAAGTGCATGCTATAGAAGAAATTAATGTTTTGAGTGGAAAGATGGATGAACTTATGAAATTGTTTGCTACTAAGAGTGCTCCTATTGATCCCAATGATATGCCTTTGTCTACTTTGATTGAGAATAATAATGAATCTATGGATGTGAATTTTGTTGGTAGGAATAATTTTGGTAACAATGCTTATAGAGGAAACTTTAATCCTAGACGGTTCCCTAGTAATTACTCTAATAATTATGGAAATTCCTACAATAATTCTTATGGTAATTATAATAAGATGCCCACTGATTTTGAGAATAGTGTTAAAGAATTTATGATCTCTCAAAAGAATTTTAATGCCTTGCTTGAAGAAAAATTGCTTAAAGTTGATGATTTGGCTAGGAACGTTGATAGACTTTTGCTTGATGTTGATTCTTTGAAACTTAGTTCTACTCCTCCTAAGCATGATATAAATGAGTCTCTCAAAGCTATGATAATTTCTATTCATGAGTGCAAAGAAAGAACTGCTAGATTGTGTGCTAAGAAAGATTGCTTTGTAAAAGTGTGTTCTTCTACTTTCCATGAAAATAATGATGAAGATCTAAAAGTTATTGATGTGTCCCCTATTAAATATTTGTTTTGCAATATGAATCTTAATAATGATGGGGCTGGAGATGAGTCAACTTTAGTTAAAAGGTGTCCCGATAATTCGGAGTTCTTAGATCTTGATGCTAAATTTGGTAAAAGTGGGATTGGAGAGGTCAAGACTTTAAATAGCATTGAACCCACTATCTTGGATTTCAAGGAATTTAATTATGATAATTGTTCTTTAGAAGATTATATTTCCTTGTTGCAATCCGTTTTGAATTCTCCTCATGCTTATAGTCAAAATAAAGTCTTTACCAAACATATTGTTGATGCCTTGATGCCATCTTATAATGAAAAACTTAATTTGGAAGTTTCTATACCTAGAAGACTTTATGATGAGTGGGAACCTACTATAAAGATTAAAATTAAAGATCATGAGTGTTATGCTTTATGTGATTTGGGTGCTAGTGTTTCCACAATTCCGAAAACTTTATGTGATATTCTAGGTTTCCATGATCTTGATGATTGCTCTTTAAATTTGCACCTTGCGGATTCCACCATTAAAAATCCTATGGAAAGGATCAATGATATTCTTATTGTTACAAATAGGAACTATGTGCCCGTAGAATTTATCATCTTGACATATATTGCAATCTTTCTTGTCCTATTATTCTTGGTAGACCTTTCCTTAGAACGATTGGTGCGATTATTGATATGAAGGAAGGGAATATTTGATTCCAATTTCCATTAAGGAAAGGCATGGAGCACTTTCCAAGAAAGAAAGTTAAATTACCTTATGAATCTATCATGCGAGCTACTTACGAATTGAGTGCCAAAGATGACACTACTTAGATCTATCCTTGCTTTTATGCCTAGCTAGGGGCGTTAAGCGATAGCGCTAGTTGGAAGGCAACCCAATTTTATTTTAGTTTTTTGTTTTTGCTTCTGTTTAGTAATAAAAATTTTCATCTACCTTCTGTTTAGATGTGTTTTCATGTTTTAATTAGTGTTTGTGCCAAGTAGAACCTATAGGATAACCTATGGTGATAGTTAATTTGATTCTGCTGAAAAGCAGAAACTTTGCGCGCATAATTTTAGTAATTCTCATAAACGTGATTTTGCGTTGATTCTTTTTGATGTATATCAATAGAAAAAATTCCCAGGGCTTCCTATTTTGGTAGGATTTTTAGAGTTCCAGAAGTATTCGAGAGTTACAGATTGCTACAGACTGTTCTGTTTTTGACAGATTCTGTTTTTAGTGTGTTGTTTGCTTATTTTGATGCATCTATGGCTAGTATGTAGGGTACAAACCATAGAGAAGTTGGAATACAATAGGTTTAACACCAATATAAATAAAGAATGAGTTCATTACAGTACCTTATGTGGTGGTTTTTCTTTCTTGCACTAACGGAGCTTATGAGATTTCCTGTTGAGTTTTGTGTTGTGAAGTTTTCAAGTTTTGGGTAAAGATTTGATGGACTATGGAATAAGGAGTGGCAAGAGCCTAAGCTTGGGGATGTCCATGGCACCCTAATATATTCAAGGATAACCAAAAGCCTAAGCTTGGGGATGCCCCGGAAGGCATCCCCTCTTTTGCCTTCGTCTATCGGTAACTTTACTTGGAGCTATATTTTTATTCGTCACATGATATGTGTTTTGCTTGGAGCGTCTTGTATGATGTTAGTCTTTGCTTTTTAGTTTACCACAATAATCCTTGATGTACACACCTTTTGGGAGAAACCCACTTGATTGGAATTTATTAGAATACTCTATGTGCTTCACTTATATCTTTTGAGCTAGATAGTTTTTGCTCTAGTGCTTCACTTATATCTTTTAGAGCACAGCGGTGGCTTAATTTTGTAGAAATTGTTAATATCTTATGCTTCACTTATATTATTTTGAGAGTCTCTTAGAACTGCATGGTATTTGCTATGGTTATAAAATTGGTCCTAGAATGATGGGCATCCAAGTTGGGTATAATAAAAACTATCATAGGAAGTGAATTGGATGCTATGATCCATTTGATACTTGATAATTGTTTTGAGATATAGATGTAGTGAAATTAGAGTCATGCTAGTTGGGCGATGATGAATTTAAAGAATGCTTGTGTTAAAGTTGGCAAGTCCCGTAGCATGCATGTATGGTAAAAGTTGTGTAACAAATTTGAAACATGAGGTGTTCTTAGATCGTGCATCCTTATGAGTAGCGGTCGGGGACGAGCGATAGTCTTTTCCTACCAATCTATACCCCTAGGAGCATGCGCGTAGTGCTTGGTTTTTGATGACTTGTAAATTTTTGCAATAAGTATATGAGTTCTTTTTGACTAATGTTGAGTCCATGGATTATACGCACTCTCACCCTTCCATCATTGCTAGCCTCTTCGATACCGTGCATTGCCCTTTCTCACCTTGAGAGTTGGTGCAAACTTCTCCGGTGCATCCAAACCCCGTGATATGATACGCTCTATCACACATAAACGTCCTTATATCTTCCTCAAAGCAGCCACCATACCTACCTATTATGGCATTTCCATAGCCATTCCGAGATATATTGCCATGCAACTTTCCACCGTTCCGTTCATCATCATGACACACATCATCATTGTCATATTGCCTTGCATGATCATGTAGTTGACATTGTATTTGTGGCAAAGCCACCATGCATAATTTTTCATACATGTCACTCTTGATTCATTGCCCATCCCGGTACACCGCCGGAGGCATTCATATAGAGTCATATCTTGTTCTAGTATTGAGTTGTAATTCATGAGTTGTAAATAAATAGAAGTGTGATGATCATCATTATTAGAGCATTGTCCCCAAATAAAAAAAATAAAGGCCAAATATAAAAAAGGCCAAAAAAGAGAAAGGCCAAATAGAAAAAGGAAGGCCCCAAAAAAAGAAAATAAAAAAGGGGCAATGTTACTATCTTTTTCCACACTTGTGCTTCAAAGTAGCACCATGTTCTTCATATAGCGAGTCTCATATGTTGTCACTTTTATATACTAGTGGGAATTTTTCATTATAGAACTTGGCTTGTATATTCCTACGACGGGCTTCCTCAAAATGCCCTAGGTCTTCGTGAGCAAGCAAGTTGGATCCACACCCACTAGTTTCTTTTGTTGAGCTTTCATACATTTATAGCTCTAGTGCATCCGTTGCATGGTAATCCCTACTCCTAATGTTGACATCAATTGACGGGCATCTCCATAGCTCGTTGAGTATCCTCGTCAATGTGAGACTTTCTCCTTTTTTGTCTTCTCCACAGAATCTCCCTCATCATATTCTATTCCACCCATAGTGCTATATCCGTGGCTCACGCTCATGTATTGCGTGAAAGTTGAAAAAGTTTGAGATTATTTTAGTATGAAACAATTGCTTGGCTTGTCATCGGGGGCGTGCAAGATGGGAGCATTTTTGTGTGATGAAAATGAAGCATGACCTAACTATATGATTTTGTAGGGATGAACTTTCTTTAGCCATGTTATTTTGAGAAGACATGATTGCTTTGATTAGTATGCTTGAAGTATTATTATTTCTTATGTCAATATGAACTTTTATTTTGAATCATTTGGATCTGAACATTCATGCCACAATAAAAAAATTACATTGAAAATTATGCTAGGTAGCATTCCACATCAAAAATTCTGTTTTTATCATTTACCTACTCGAGGACGAGCAGGAATTAAGCTTGGGGATGCTTGATACGTCTCCAACGTATCTATAATTTTTTATTGTTCCATGCTATTATATTATCCGTTTTGGATGTTTATGGGGTTTGCTTTACGCTTTTATATCATTTTTTGGGACTAACCTACTAACCGGAGGCCCAGCCCGAATTGCTGTTTTTTTCTATTTCAGTGTTTCGAAGAAAAGGAATATCAAACGGAGTCCAAACGGAATGAAGCCTTCAGGAGAGATTTTTTTGGAACAAACATGATCCAGAGGACTTGGAGTGGAAGTCAAGAAACAAGCGAGGCGTCCACGAGGGTGCCCGGCGCGCCCCCTACAGGTGGGCACGCCCTCCAACCTCGAGATCTGATGAATTGTGGGTTTATGATCAAGTTTATCTATGAGAAATATTTGAATCTCCTCTGAATTCTTTTATGTGTGATTAAGTTATCTTTGCAAGTCTCTTCGAATTATCAGTTTGGTTTGGCCTACTAGATTGATCTTTCTTGCAATGAGAGAAGTACTTAGCTTTGGGTTCAATCTTGCGGTGTCCTTTCCAAAGTGATGTTAGGGCAGCAAGGCACGTATTGTATTGTTGCCATCGAGGATAAAAAGATGGGGTTTATATCATATTGCATGAGTTTATCCCTCTACATCATGTCATCTTTCTTAATGCGTTACTCTATTCTTTATGAACTTAATACTCTAGATGCATGCTAGATAGCGGTCGATGTGTGGAGTAATAGTAGTCGATGCAGGCAGGAGTTGGTCTACTTGTCACGGACGTGATGCCTATATACATGATCATGCCTACATAATCTCATAATTATTCGCTGTTCTATAAATTGCTCGACAGTAATTTGCTCACCCACCGTAATACTTATGCTATCTTGGGAGAAGCCACTAGTGAAACCTATGGCCCCCGGGTCTATCTTTTACCATATAAGCTTTCAATCTAATTTTATTTGCATCTTTAATTTTCCAATCTATATCATAAAAATATCAAAAATATTTATCTTATCATATTATCTCTCTCAGATCTCACTTTCGCAAGTGGCCGTGAAGGGATTGACAACCCCTTTATTGCGTTGGTTGCGAGTTCTTGTTTGTTTGTCTAGGTGCGTGGGACTTCTGAGGAGCCTCCTAATGGATTGATACCTTGGTTCTCAAAGGGAAATACTTACGCTACTATTGCTGCATCACCCTTTCCTCTTCAAGGAAAACTAACACAAGCTCAAGACGTAGCAGCGACTTAATCTTCCGATTCTTGTCGTCGTAAGTCAGCGTGTAGCTATTTAAATTGAGATCCTCAACAAGCTTACAGGCCACGGGCCGCATCTCCCGGGTGCAGTGATTGAAATCCTTCTCTTCAAAAGGTGTCTGATCATCTTTAAAGTCTGAGCACCCGGTGGCTATATCCTTTGGGTCTAGCTCCGATTGCCAGGCTTTGCCCCGACCGAGTGCGAGGATGGCTTTGGCTCGGGCAGCTGATTCTCTTTGCTTGTTAATCTGGCTTGGGACAGTTGACAAGTAGTCTAGCACGAATTTGATGTGGCTCGGCAAATTTCTGTTGCCTCCCAAGGCCACAAGACTACGGAGGGTGCCGCTATATAGTTGTTCAGTTAAAGAATAGACAGCCTTCATCTTCAATAGCATGTCTTGGCCGACGTTGGCACTCCTGGCGCCTGTTAAAGACAAGAGTTACCGGCGGTTAGACTTTTTATACACATAAGAGATGTCTGGCGGGTTAAAAAGTGGATTGACATGTTATACTTTCCAAAGATAGCGACTGTCATCTGAATAATATGTTGCTTTAAGCCGGACAACTCTTCAGTCGCCGGCTTAAGTGCAGCTTCAGTATCTTTGGCCCTTTTCACCAGTGCAACTTTCTCAGTCTCCCAGCCGGCTCTCTCAGTGTCAAAATTTGCTTTCAACTTTTTAGTTGCTTCTTATAAGGCCTTCAATTCTGACTTGGCCTTGGATGTTTCTGCTTGCTGTAACTTTATATTTTTCCTCAAATCGCCCACTTGCGATTCCTTCATACTCAATTCTTCCTGCAATACAATGATGATGTGATGATTACAAAGCAAGGATAAATTAATGGAGCTGATATTTTGTTAAAGTCCCAAGCACACTACAAGTACTCTACTTGGCACTTGGGGGCTAATGTAGGTCATTTTAAAGTACTTTAAGTCCCGGCTCTGCTTGTCCATTTAAGTCGGCCCTTGGGGGCTACGTGTTTGCATTTCCTAAGTGGATATAAGTCCCGGCTCAACTTGTTAGTTTCAGCCGGCCCTTGGGGGCTACAGATTTGGATGTTAAGGGATAAAATTGGCCCTGAGAGCCCATAGTTTGAAAATTAGTATTAAGTCTACAACATACTCACTTTTTCCTATCCTCTAGACTTGGCGGCTATATGAATACATATGGAGAGGGATTAGTATCATACCTCATAGCGCTCCTTCATGAGATTCACTAAGCTGGCTTCTAAATCACGGCTAGTGTGGAGGCGGCTCATATACCCTGCGTGGATGTCGCTTGCGCTAAAGGCGGCATAGCTTTCCAAATCGAGCTTGGTCTTGCCTTTATCCAAAGAATGAGTTTCTTCTTTGGCGCCATGTTTGGCCAACACAATGAAAGCCCCTCGCGTAGAGTAAGTTGTCCCAGTGATAGTCACATCTCCAGAGTCCTTGTCATGAGGGTTCTCTTTAGCTGGCTTCTGAGGAGTTGACGGCTTAGGGCTCGGTGGGTCATGGCTGGCCGTCGGGTTAAGCTCTGTGTCCATTTGCTCAGGGAGGATGGCATCAACTTTTGGCAGTGGGTCATCCATGAGATCTTCTGGGTCTTGAGTGTGGGCCTCCGCAATGTCGGTAGACTGTTTCTCCGGCTTAGCAATTTTTGTATCTTTCGAAGACCCGCCAAGCTTTTGTTTCTTACCGGCTTTGCCCATGCCTCTGTGATGAAAATATAAGGATATGAGTATATAATCATAACATATTGATTAACAAAGGAAACAAGTACAAATAGTTACCCAGGGGCAACTTTCAAGATAGGCATCTGAATCCTAAAAGAGTTGTCGGATGATGGAGGCGTCTTCTGATAATTTGAGTTGGAAGGAGTAAGAGGTTAACATATTTGGCCGGCTAATGGATAAAGAGAGTCTAAGTTATGAAGCACCTCATGATGACATTTTCGAGGAGCTGGTGTGTTAGGTAAGCCAGAGATAAGATCCTGAGAGCCACCTCTTCGAGACGGGCGTCTTGCTTCATGTTGTTGTTTCTTCAAAAGAAAGTTGGGATCCAAATAAGCAAGAGGATTTGAAAACTTCACTTTCCGGATGACCCGTCAAGTTTTTTGTCTTGCCAAGGGTTCTGAGTCGGAGGAGACAGTGATTACCTCTGTTGCATCGACATGACTTGTTTCTGGATCCCACTGAGAAGAGTCAGCATCAATAAGTGATACGTCTATATCGTATCTATAATTTTTGATTGCTTGATGCCAATATTATTCAACTTTTACATACTTTTGGCAGCTTTTTATATTATTTATTTGGACTAACTTACTTATCTAGTGCCTAGTGCTAGTTCCTGTTTGTTGCCTGTTTTTGTATCGTAGAAAATCCATATCAAACGAAGTCCAAACGTGATGCAACTCCACGGAGAATTATTTTGGAATATTTGTGATTTTTGGGAGTTGGAATCACCACAAACGGAGGCCCACATAGACCACGATACACCAGGGCGCGCCTCGGGCCCCTAGCGCGTGGTGGTGGGTTGTGCCCTCCTCGAACGTCGGGTGGATCTCTACTTCGGGCGCAAGGAAGCTTATATTAGGAAAAAAATCGTGTAAAAAGATCAGCGCAATCGGAGTTACGGATCTCCGGGAATATAAGAAACAGTTTTTGGCCAGATCAGGAGAACACAAAACAGAAGAGAACAGAGAGGGAGATCCAATCTTGGAGGAGATCCCGCCCCTCCCATGCCATGGAAGCCAAGGACCAAAAGGGAAACCCTTCTCCCACCTAGGGAGGAGGCCAAGGAAGAAGAAGGAGGGGGGATCTCTCCCCCTCGCTTCTGGTGGCGCCGGAGTGTCATCGGGGCAACGATCGGGAGGGCAATCTACATCAACAATCTTGCTACCGTCAACACCAAATTTCTCCCCCTCTATGCAGCGGTGTAACACCTCTTCTCCCTGTTGTAATCTCTACTTAAACATGGTTCTCAACTCCATATATTATTTCCCAATGATCTTTTGTTATCCTATGATGTTTGAGTAGATCCGCTTTGTCCTGTGGGTTAATCCTGATCTTGGTTGGTATGATTGTATATTTTATTTATGGTGCTATCCTACGGTGCCCCCGTTCTCACGCAAACATGAGGGGCCCTCACTGTAGGGTGTTGCAATATGTTCATGGTTTGCTTATGGTGGGTTGCGAGAGTGACAGAAGCTTAAACCCAGGTAAGTGGGGTATGACGTATGGGAGTAAAGAGGACTTGATACTTAATGCTATGATTGGCTTTCACAACCTTAATGATCTTTAGTAGTTGCGGAGGCTTGCTAGAGTTCCAATCATAAGTGCATATGATCCAAGTAGAGAAAGTATGTTAGCTCATGCCTCTCCCTCATATAAAATTACAAGAATGATTACCGGTACTTGTTATCGATTGCCTAGGGACAAATAACTTTCTTGTTGACACAAACCCTTTTACTAAACACCCAACTTTTATTATCTTGCAATGTAGTTCTAGCATCACACCTACAAAATAGTTTCATACTTGTTCTAGGTAAAGCAAACATCAAGTGTGCATAGAGTTGTATCAGTGGTCGATAGAACTTGACAAAATATTTGTTCTGCCTTTAGCTCCTCGTTGGGTTCGACACTCTTATTTATCGAAGAAGGATACAAATGATCCCCTATACTTGTGGGTTATCAATAAGTTGCACAAAAATATGACCAAGGGAGTCAAGTTCTAACTCTGACTCATCATCAAGTTTGAGCAGATCTTCGGCGGTGGATTTCTTGGGACGACATGGGAGTTTTTGTTTTAGGCTTCTTGGTCAGGGCGGCAGAGGGCAATTTCTTCTTCCCAAAAGGAGAATTGGCCTACTTAAACATACAGGAAAAGCAAGATATATGATATAAAAGAAGTAAGCAAACATAATGAAAGATGGTGTAAAACACTTACGTTGAGAGCCGGATTGAGAGCGCAGAAAGGGTTCAGTCCCATTTTGCTGCAGTTCTCGAGGGTCTCTCCGAGCAATGACTTCGTCATTTCATTGATCTCCTGGTCTTCAAGACGGGTTTGATTATAATGTTGTGGGTCTTTCACGTCATAGGTGTATTGACACATTAAGTTAGTGTGGCGCCTTAAAGGCAAGATTCACCACGTGACCCAACATCGGACCAGATCAACTCCAGTTAAGCCATTAGCTAGTAAGGCCATTATTCTTTACAAGGTAGGCGCATACTTGGCTTGTTTTGTAGCAGTGATCCGGTCGGGGAGAGGATGTCTAGGGCTGAGCCGGAAGATGCAGAAACCCGGCAGAGGATTTTCACCTGCCGGAGAGGTGTCTTGGCAATAAAACTAAATCTGATTCCAGTCCTTGGGGTGGCTGGGTAATGTAGCTACAGGAAAGACAATGTCCCTTCGCCTCTGGATTGAAATTCCACCAAGTTCAAGGCTAGGCCCGTATTTCATCTCGGTCTGGCGGTTCAAGTAATAGTATTCTCTGAATAGATCAAAGCTGGGATCCTCTTGAAGGTACACCCCACAGAAAACTTGAAAGTTGCAAATATCGAGACAAAGTTGGGGCCGATGTCTTGAGGGTGTAGCTGGTAAAAGTTCAGAACATCCCAAAAGAATTTTGATCCGGGTGGTGAAAAACCACAGAGGAGGTGGTCCGAAAAAGACTATGACTTCGCCTTCTTTTGGTAGAGGCTTAATTTCAGCCCCCAGAACTCGCCAATGAATGACTTTCTTTGCTGGCAAGACACCCATCCCAATATATTCATTCTGAGACTGTTCAGTAATAGTGGAAGCGACCCAATCATAAGAGGTGACGGTCTTATTCATTTTTTGCCAACTAAAGCCTGAGAGTGAAGAATTCGTGGGTTAATATTGCAATGGTAAGCTGCCCAATAGTTAAGGAAACAAGTTTGGTGCTCAAAATTGGTTATGCGTGCTAGGCTGACAACTATCGGGAATGAAAATAAATAGTATGATTAAGCCGGTGAAGTATCAGTAGGTTATATAGTCATGATTAAAAATTGGACAGATGCTGGCGGTTCAAAAGTTCATAAGTAAACCGACTGGAAGTTACACCATTGGTGACTCAATGAAGAAGGCCCAAGTAAGCTTAAGAAGACAAGTGGGAAGATGACGGCTCATAGAGGCGGGCCTGGTGGCGGCCCAAGACCCGGACGTATGAACCGCCGTATGGTGGCTTGCCTGGTAAGGCAAGGCGATTTAGAAACCTGGCCAGTCACATTGTGTGATCCGGCTCGGACTCTTGTAAGTCACCGGGCTTTAAACTGTGTATAGAAAGGCGAGACCCGGCGGCGGGTTAACTCAAGAAACAATTAATCGATAGCTAGGTCAAGCGTATTCGCTCCCTTGTAATCAAAACTCAAGCAATACAACTAGAAGCAGGACGTAGCCTTTCACCTCGTTGTGAGGGGCCGAACCTGGGTAAATCCTCTGTGTCCTTTTTCCCATTCAACCCCTTCAAGTTAACCTACGTCACGATGGCTCCACCCCTAAGTCCTTTTACTACGGCATTTGTCGTGACAAAACCACGACAAGATCCGTTAGTATAATAAAGAAAATTGCCACTTTAAGTACTGTTGCAAACCCATTCATATTTTGTTATTGCTTTACACCTACTATATTCTAACTTTATTATAGCTTATACCCCCTATACAATCCATAGATTCATCAAAATAAGCTAACAATGCAATTAAAACAGAATCTATCAAAAACAGACCAATCTGTAGTAATCTGAGCATTGACCATACTTCTGTAACTCTAAAATTCTGAAACATTAGGACAAAGTGGGAAATTATTATATCAATTATGTGTAAAACAACTCACAACAAAAGCACGTTTTTATGAATTTACAAAATTCCAGAATTGGGCGCAAAAGTTTCTCTTTTTCGCAGAATCAAGTCAACTATCATCCAAACCATCCTAAAGGCTTTACTTGCCACAAACACTAATTAAAACATTAAAAGGCACACTCATAACAGTAGCATAAATGGTGAACACAATAAGGTAGAAAAATAAACAAGAAAATTAAGATAACTATTGGGTTGCCTCCCAACTAGCACTATTGTTTTACGCCCCTAGCTAGGCATACTGCAAAGTTTCAAGTATTGGCATCTTTATTCTTCTTTTCTAAAGATGTGTTCTCATCTGGAGGCTTTTCAAAAGTAATATGAAACACATCATTCATAGGAATTTTTGCATTAGTAAGTTGTCCCTCCGCAAATCCCTTTTGATTACTGGCCACAATCCAAGAGTATTGCTTATTAACATTATTGAAAACTTGTTGGATTATATTCAAAGGAGGAACTTACATTTTAGTATTCTTATCGAAGAGTTGGTCATTGCGAAACAAATATCTCCACAAGTAATCACTCTTATATAGGATTTCATCTGTTTTACCGGTTTTTCATGGTTCATACCATAAAACTCAAAGATCTCTCTAGATTCTAGTACTACGTAATAAAATTCATTCATGAGAACAAGGCTAGCTATCTTCTTAGCCCTAGGATTTTTTATAACTGGCAACTCATAAAACAATCTTTGCAAAGTAGGATGGGTGAAAATAAATATTCTTTCAAGTTTAAGAACATGTGTAGAAATACCTTCAGCATAATATTTAGTTCTTTCAAGTATAGGGCGTCATCCCAAGTCGTGGTTCCAACACAGTTAAACAACTCTTGGATAACTCTTTTCCCTATAACATTCCCTTGTCCCATCACAAAACTTTTAGCATGAAGACTAATAGAAATTGCAATTTTAGGAGTTTTACCATCATTAGTTTCTGCCATTCCAAAATCACTCATGGTAATAGTTTTAAATGAGCAAACAAGAAGGCAAACAAGAAAAAGGCAAACAGAAAGTATTTTTGTATTTTTGTAGAAAAAAACTATTTAGAAGTGGGGGAGATGAAAACAAGAGGCAAAGGCAAATAAAGTAAATGCAAGGAGATGAAAGTTTATGCTTAGGTACTTGATATATGTTGATGATCTCCCCGGCAAAGGCGCTAGTAATTCTCCCTGCTACTTGTGAACTACGTTGCGATTTTCTCTAAGAGGAGGGGATGATGCAGTATAGTAGTGATAAGTATTTCCCTCAATTAAGAACCGAGGTTATCAATCTAGTAGGATAACCAAGCAACACCTGCTTAGCAGCACCTGCACACAAACAACAAATCCTTGCAACCCAATGCGGACAAGGGGTTGTCATTCCCTTGACGGTTACGAGCAAGATTAAATTGTATGGTGTTTGATAGATAGATCGGACAAAAATACAAAATAAAATAAATAAAGTAAAAACGGAGCAAGGTATTTTTGGTTTTGATATATGATAAAAGATAGATCCGGGGGCCATAGTTTTCACTAGAGGCTTCTCTCATTGAAAATAGCATACGGTGGGTAGACAAATTACTGTTGGGAAATTGATAGAAAAGCAAATAATTATGACAATATCCAAGGAAATGATAATACATAGGCATCACATCTGAGACAAGTAGATCGACTCCTGTTTGCACCTAGTACTAATACTCCACACATCGACCGCTATCCAGCATGCATGTAGAGTATTAAGTTCATAAAGAACGGAGTAATGCCATAAACAAGATGACATGATGTAGACAAGATAAACTCACGTATGAATAAACCCCGTCTTTTTATCCTTAATGGCAACGATACATACGTGCCATGTCACTTTATGTCACTTGGATTGAGCACCACAAGATCAAACCCATTACAAAGCACCTCTTCCCATTGCAAGATAAATCTATCTAGTTGGCCAAACCAAATGAACAGATCGGAGAAGAAATACGAAGCTATTACTACTGCAGGATGCTGCTAACGCGACACTACGATCAGACACCCTTCGACGAAACTGTGTGCGATGCAATAATCATAGATGGCGATGTAAAAAACCCATCAAAAAGGTGCAAAACGTTTGCGATGATGGATGCATCAAAAACGGTTTAGATTTTGGTTCCTTGTGCGATGCATGGCATACTTTTCAGTTCAATTAACTATTTGCGATGAGGAGGAACAAAAGAAGCTGGCTGCCAGATGAAGGTGTGTGCGATATACAACATACGGTTCATTCGGATGAACTATTTGTGATTAGGCAACACAAAAGAAATGGTCAGCCAGATCAAGGTGTGTGCGATATATAGCATGCATTTCACTCGGATGAACTATTTGCGTTGAGACAAGAGAACATAAACGGTTCAATATAACAAGATGTGTGTGATACGCGACAAACAGGTCTGTAATCAGAAATGTGTGCGAATACCGATAATAACATAGACTATTGCTTCTAATAAGACGTATGTGATATGCTCTATCTACACAACATCTATTGGCCATTGGGGGACGGGCGGTCATCCGGATACGCCATAAGGATGCGAAGAGGCATCCTATATCAACAAGGACTAGCTGTTCCACCAATAGCTCATGTAAGAGAACTCTCAAGTTAAGTGTGCTCACGCTGGAGCAGCCATCCGATGGGTGACTGGATGGGAAGTTGTGTTAATGTTAAATTAACTGATAGGATGGGTCATATTTGTCAAATTAAATGACTGATATGACCGATCCCATGAGTTAATTTAACCTCGAGATCCTTGTTTTTTTAACACATGTTAAAGAAGGCTTGCCGCATTACTTTTTGACGATGTGCGATATGTGGCATACAGTTGATTCATCCGACCTGTTTGTGATGGAGTAAGCCATGTGTGTTGTGGGCAAACGCTTGCTAGTGTACAACTGTTTGCGATTGATGAATTCATCACCGTCGAGTTCCCTAGTGTGGTCGGTGTTCATCTCATCATCATCTACTTCTTGTGCTAGCTCGATGTTCCTTACGTGCTAAGTTTCCATTAATTGATGGCGTTTTATGAACACGCCACCATTTCTCGCCATTTCCTCACCAATTTTCCGCCGCCCAGCGATATTGTGCATAAACCTAGGTGGCGCGCGACACATGGAGGCAACAAGCGCAGCCTGTAGCACATCCACCTTTTCCAAGCATGCCAACCCACCAAAGCGTCGCCTCTGCCATCAACCTGGTCGACGAGGAAAACCAGAAGGCGCCACAGCCCGTTGAGGCCGCGGCGCTCCTCGGCAACATGATGGACGACGCCGTGATGTGTGTCATCATCAGGGTTCAGCAGACCCTTGGCGCATGGCGCTTCAGCGCCGAGGATCAAGACAGGCATGTTAGCACCAAGAGGCTGCAACTCGCCGCCCATAGAGCAAGGTATTCGCTTCTGCACCGATAGGCTGTGGCTCGCTGCACCGCGAGACTGTTGGAGCACCGGAGAGCGAGAGGCGTGGCGCGCCGCACAACAAGAGAGGATCCATCGGCGCTTGCCTGCTATCGATAGGGCGTCGCAGCTAGGTACATGTCCTGTCAGTACCCCCATTCCTCACCAGGAGTGGGCACAGGACCTCTACGCCATACTTGCACGAGAGGCTGGCCGCGCCGTAGTTGCATCAGACGCCCACCGCGTCGTTCGCCTTATCTGTGGCCCGCTCGATGCCAACGCGCTTGTTGGTAGGCTCGACCTCCTCCTTAGCCTAGGTGTCCACCTAGGCGCAGTAGAGGAACATGGCAGTCGCATCCTCGAGGTGGTGATCTCCAATGAAATAGCCAACTTGGAGCTCGAGATCGCGCTCCAGATGTACCGCGAGCGTGTGAACCACTTGGACGAACGCCTGCACGAGTTCAAGCAGAGCCAAGAGCTATCGTAGGCAAGGGCTCCTGGTCATGGTCTCATGGACGCGTTTTATTTTGTTGAGTCGTTTCGACGTGGATAGTTATGTATTCACATCAATCATAGTATTGCTCTGTTTCAACGTGTGTACTCTGTTTTCCGTTCTTATATGTTCTATTTCAATGTGTGCTTATGCGCTTTCCATTCTGTATATGTGGATGATAACAACTAGATTCAAATTAGTATACAAAAATGGATAGAAAATGGAATTCATAATATATATATATGTATTAATTGTTCATTAGTTCATCAGAGAATATATATAATATCATCGCATATACGTGATGATACTTAACTACTAGGTACAATGCATAAAATTGAAAACGAACAATACTAAAACTAATAATCCCTCCTGGGGCAGTATTCCGGCAGCCCCTTGCTAGTAGCTCCCTGGTGCGCGGTGTCTTCCTAGCGCAGAGGCAGTACTCCACCTTCTCTGCCTCGTAGCGTTTGACATACCGATCTGCCTCTTGCAGCCGGACGAGCGCGAACGATCTTGCCATTTCATTGGACACCCACCGGAGCACCTCGTTGGTGGCACACTAGAGCTTATCGACACACCTCCACGCAGCGATGAGGCGCCTAGTGCCTTTAACCTTCCTCGCTAAGCACCCGTCTTTGTGCACCTCCTCCGCATGACGACGCGCCCGCCCCCAAAGCTTCACCGCCTCCTTTTTCCAGGCGACATCACGGGCTTCAGAGGCTGCCTGGTACCTGGCATCCTCCTCTGCCATCTCCTTCTTGAAAGCCATTTGCCTGGCTTTCTAAGCCAGCGGCAGCGACTTCCGAAGACAAAGATTGTACCGGCCCCAAAACCAATCCAAAGTTGAGGGGTCCGGCGCAACCTCATCCGGCGGCGCGTAGGGGACTCGTCGCTGCTCTTCGAGAGAGCGTCCTCGGGGGGCGGCGACTCCTCATCGGCGCATGGGCAGACCAGCGGGGCCATGGCAGAGATTTGAGAGAGAGAGGGTGAGCAAGGGGAGGATGTAGATGAGAATGCAGGTGGGACGACGTGAGAAAGGTAGTATTTATTGGCAGCCGTAATCTAGATCGACGGGAACAGTACACACGCCGGTCACCGGAATTTACGAGTACTGTAGTTTGAATTACACGCGACTCCCGCAGCAAAATCCATGTGTGAACAGAATAGCTAGCTGAAGGTGTCCAATACAGAACCGTGTCTGATTAATAACCCCCACAAATCACCTTCCAAACCTCGAGGCGCGAAATAGAGTGCCAATCGTGTGGGGGTTGGTTGTCTTGCTAGATTTTACATTTTCTTTTTTGAACACTAGATATTTACATCGTCTGATGATTTTTTAACTCACACACAAGTACACAAATATGATTTTCAGACCATTATGGTTAGCCATTGCATGTAGATGTAGCTCAAATTTGAATTACAGTCATTAAATGGCTAGAAAATCACTTAGATGTATTTAAGAGGTCAAATGACCCCTGAAATTTTCCAAATTTTCACATGACATTTGCATTAGTGCACATTAAACGTTGAAATTTTTTGAAGGCAGTAAGAGGAAGCTATCTCCCGTTCGTCATCAAACATGCGTTGTTCCCTCTCGAAACGATGAGCCTTCTAGTGAGTTGCTCCGGTTTGTGAGGGTGTGTGTCCAAACTTTCTTCAAATAGGCCAATATTTTTACCACATCATCTTGGTGGCATGACATTACGTCAAGAAAGGTTTCATGTTTTTCTGATCATTTTCAATTTTTTGGAATTACAATGCCATGGCACTCCATGCATGTGTCCATGCCGTGAGACCAATATGTTTGAAAATTCCTTCTAATTTACTGCACATGGAATTAACTCGCACACAAGTACACAAATATGATTTTTCAAATCGTTATGGTTAGTCATTGCATGTAGATGTAGTTCAAATTTGAATTGTAGTCATTAAATGGCTAGAAAATCACTTAAATGTCTTCAAAAGGTCAAATGACCACTGAAATTTTCGAAATTTTCACATGACAGTTGTATTAGTGCGTGTTACACGTAGAAATTTTTTAACTCCGTAAGAGGAGGCTTTCTCCCGTTTGTCATCAAACATGCATTGTTCCCTCTCGGAACCACGAGCCTTCTAGTGAGTTGCTCCGGTTTGTGAGGGGTGTGTGTCCAAACTTTCGTCGAACAGACCAAATTTTTTTACCACAACATCTTAGTGGTATGACATAACATCAAGCAAGGTTTCATGTTTTTCTGATCATTTTTTAATTTTTTGGAATTAAAATGCCATGGCACTCCATGCATGTGTCCATGCCAGGAGACCAATATGTTTGAAAATTCCTTCTAATTTACTGCACATGGAATTAACTCGCACACAAGTACACAAATACGATTTTTCAAACCGGTATGGTTAGCCGTTGTATGTAGATGAAGTTCAAATTCGAATTACAGACATTAAATGGCTAGAAAATCAGTTAAATGTCTTCAAAAGGTGAAATGACCCCTGAAATTTTTCAAATTTTCACATGACAGTTGTATTAGTGTGCGTTACACGTAGAAACTTTTTGAAGGCCGTAAGAGGAAACTATCTCCCGTTCATCATCAAACATGCATTGTTCCATCTCGGAACCATGAGCCTTCTAGTGAGTTGCTCCGGTTTGTGAAGGGTGTGTGTCAGAACTTTCGTCAAATAGGCCAATTTCTTTTACCACATAATCTTGGTGGCATGACATTACATCAAGCAAGGTTTCGTGTTTTTCTGATTATTTTTTAATTTTTTTGAATTAAAATGCCATGGCACTCCATGCATGTGTCCATGCCATGAGACCAATATGTTTGAAAATTCCTTCTAATTTACTGCACATAGAATTAACTCGCACACAAGTACACAAATATGAATTTTCAAACCGTGATGGTTAATCGTTGCATGTAGATGTAGTTCAAATTTGCATTACGGTCATTAAATGGCTAGAAAATCACCAAAATGTCTTCAAAAGGTCAAATGACCCCTGAAATTTTCCAAATTTTCACATGACAATTGTATTAGTGCATGTTACACGTAGAAAAAAATTGAAGGTTGTAAGAGGAAGCTATCTCCTGTTCACTGATGTCTACTACACAACCTTCTTCTTGTAGACGTTGTTGGGCCTGCAAGTGCACAGGTTTGTAGGACAATAGCAAATTTCCCTCAAGTGGATGACCTAAGGTTTATCAATCCGTAGGAGGCGCAGGATGAAGATGGTCTCTCTCTCAAACAGCCCTGCAACCAAATAACAAAGAGTCTCTTGTGTCCCCAACACACCCAATACAATGGCAAATTGTATAGGTGCACTAGTTCGGCGAAGAGATGGTGATACAAGTGCAAAATAGATGGTAGATATAGGTTTTTGTAATCTGAAAATATAAAAACAGCAAGGTAACTAAAGATAAAAGTGAGCATAAACGGTATTGCAATGATAGGAAACAAGGCCTAGGGTTCATACTTTCACTAGTGCAAGTTCTCTCAACAATAATAACATAGATAGATCATATAACAAACCCTCAACATGCAACAAAGAGTCACTCCGAAGCCACTAATAGCGGAGAACTAATGTAGAGATTATGGTAGGGTACGGAACCATCTCAAAGTTATTCTTACGGATCAATCTATAAAAGAGTTCATACTAGAATAACACCTTAAGACACAAATCAACCAAAACCCTAATGTCACCTAGATACTCCATTGTCACCTCAAGTATCCGTGGGCATGATTATACGATATGCATCACACAATCTCAGATTCATCCAACCAACACAAAGTACTTCAAAGAGTGCCCCAAAGTTTCCATCAGAGAGTCAAGAACATGTGCCAACCCCTATGCATAGGTTCCCAATGTCACGAAACCCGCAAGTTGATCACCAAAACATACATCAAGTGGCACATGATATCCCATTGTCACCACAGATAATCACGGCAAGACATACATCAAGTGTTCTCATAAAGACTCAATCCAATAAGATAACTTCAAAGAGCAAACTCAATTCATCACAAGAGAGTAGAGGGGGAGAAACATCATAAGATCCAACTACAATAGCAAAGCTCGGGATACATCAAGATCGTGCCATAGAGGGAACACGAGAGAGAACACGAGAGAGAGAGATCAAACACATAGCTACTAGTACATACCCTCAGCCCCGAGGGTGAACTACTCCCTCCTCGTCATGGATAGCGCCAGGATGATGAAGATGGCCACCGGTGATGGTTCCCCCTTCGGCAGGGTGCCGGAACGGGCCCGAGTGATTTTTGGTGGCTACAGAGGCTTGCGGCGGCGGAACTCCTGATCTATCTTCTGTTCTGGAAGTTTTTCGATACGTAGGTATATATGGGTGCAGGGGGTACATCGGTGGAGCTACGGGGGCCCCCCGAGGCAGGGGGCGCGCCCTAGGGGGGTGGGCGCGCCCTAGGGGGGTGGGCGCGCCCCCCCACCCTCGTGAGCACCTTCTGTATCTTCTGACGTGGGGTCCAAGTCCATCAGGTGGGTTTCCTTCCAAATATAACTTCTCCAGTTGATTTCGTTCCGTTTTGACTCCGTCTGATATTCCTTTTCCTCGAAACACTGAAATAGGCATAAAACAACAAATCTGGGCTGGGCCTCCGGTTAATAGGTTAGTCCCAAAAATAATATAAAAGTGGATAATAAAGCCCAATATTGCCTAAAACAGTAGATAATATAGCTTGGAGCAATAAAAAATTATAGATACGTTGGAGATGTATCAAGCATCCCCAAGCTTAATTCCTGCTCGTCCTCGAGTAGGTAAATGATAAAAAAGATAATTTTTGATGTAGAATGCTAGTTGGCATAATTTCATTGTAATTCTTCTTGCTTGTGATATGAATATTGAAATCCGAAAGATTCAAGACAAAAGTTCATATTGACATAAAAATAATAATACTTCAAGCATACTAATCAAAGCAATCATGTCTTCTCAAAATAGCATGGCAAAAGAAAGTTCATCCCTACAAAATCATATAGTCTGGCTATGCTCCATCTTCCCCACACAAAATATTTAAATCATGCACAACCCCGATGACAAGCCAAGCAATTGTTTCATACTTTAACATATTCAAAACTTTTTCAATCTTCACGCAATACATGAGCGTGAGCCATGGATATAGCACTATATGTGGAATAGAATGGTGGTTATGGAGAAGACAAAAAGAGGGAAGATAGTCTCACATCAACTAGGCGTATCAACGGGCTATGGAGATGCCCATCAATAGATATCAATGTGAGTGAGTAGGGATTGCCATGCAACAAATGCACTAGAGCTATAAGTATATGAAAGCTCTACAAAAGAAACTAAGTGGGTGTGCATCCAACTCGCTTGCTCACGAAGACCTAGGGCATTTTGAGGAAGCCCATCATTGGAATATACAAGCCAAGTTCTATAATGAAAAATTCCCACTAGTATATGAAAGTGACAAAATGATAGACTCTCTATCATGAAGATCTTGGTGCTACTTCGAAGCACAAGTGTGGTAAAAGGATAGTAACATTGTCCCTTCTCTCTTTTTCTCTCATTTTTTTATTTGGGCCTTTCTCCCTTTTTTATGGCCTCTTTTTTTTCTTCCGGAGTCTCATCCCGACTTATGGGGGAATCATAGTCTTCATCATCCTTTCCTCACTTGGGACAATGCTCTAATAATGATGATCATCACACTTTTATTTTTCTTACAACTCAACAATTACAACTCGATACTTAGAACAAAATATGACTCTATATGAATGCCTCCGGTGGTGTACCGGGATATGCAATGAATCATGAGTGACATGTATGAAAGAATTATGAATGGTGGCTTTGCCACAAATACGATGTCAACTACATGATCATGCTACAATATGACAATGATGGAGCGTGTCATAATAAACGAAATGGTGGAAAGTTGCATGGAAATATATCTCGGAATGGCTATGGAAATGCCATGATAGGTAGGTATAGTGGCTGTTTTGAGGAAGGTATATGGTGGGTGTATGATACCGACGAAAGGTGCGCGGTATTAGAGAGGCTAGCAATGGTGGAAGGATGGGAAAAGTGCGTATAATCCATGGACTCAACATTAGTCATAAAGAACTCATATACTTGTTGCAAAAATCTAGAAGTTATCAATGCAAAGTATTACACGCATGCTCCTAGGGGGATAGATTGGTAGGAAAAGACCATCGGTCGTCCCCGACCGCCACGCATAAGGAAGACAATCAATAAATAAATCATGCTCCGAGGTCATCACATAACGGTTCACCATACGTGCATGCTACGGGAATCACAAACTTTAACACAAGTATTTCTAAAATTCACAACTACTCAACTAGCATGACTCTAATATCACCATCTTCATATCTCAAAACAATTATCAAGTATCAAACTTTTCTTAGTATTCAACACACTCATAAGAATTCTTACAAATCTTTTATGCTTATTAGGATTTTAACAAAATTACCATGCTATTTAAGACTCCCAAAATAATATAAGTGAAGTATGAGAGTTCATTAATTTCTACAAAATAAATCCACAACCCTGCTCTAAAAGATATAAGTGAAGCACTAGAGCAATAACAAAAACTACTCCGAAAGATATAAGTGAAGATCAATAAGTAGTCGAATAATTATGCAACTATGTGAAGACTCTCCCATTTAATAATTTAAGATCTTGATACTTTATTCAAACAGCAAGCAAAGTTAAAGAAAATTACATGACGCTCCAAGCAAAACACATATCATGTGGTGAATAAAAATATAGCTCCAAGTAAAGTTACCGATGAACGAAGACGAAAGAGGGGATGCCATCCGGGGCATCCCCAAGCTTAGGCTCTTGGTTATCCTTGAATATTACCTTGGGGTGCCTTGGGCATCCCCAAGCTTAGGCTCTTGCTACTCCTTATTCCATAGTCCATCGAATCTTTACCCAAAACTTGAAAACTCCACAACACAAAACTCAACAGAAAACTCGTAAGCTCCGTTAGTATAAGAAAATAAAACAACCACTTAGGTACTGCAATGAAATCATTCTAAATTCATATTGGTGTAATATCTACTGTATTCCAACTTATCTATGGTTCATACCCTCCGATACTACTCATAGATTCATCAAAATAAGCAAACAACACATAGAAAACAGAATCTGTCAAAAACAGAACAGTATGTAGTAATCTGTATCAAACGTAAATTTTTGGAACTCGAAACATCCTACAAAATTAGGAAGTCCTAATCAATTTGTGTGCCAATCAAGAGCAAATAGAAGTAGATCAGAATCACGTTTCTGTGAATTAACAAAACTAATTTACTGGGTGCAAATGTTTCTGATTTTCAGCAGGATCAACACAACTATCACCGTAAGCTATCCTAAAGGTCTAACTTGGCACTTTATTGAAACAAAAGCTATAAAATATGATTACTACATTAGTATAATCATGTGAACACACAAAAACAGTAAGGATAAATATTGGGTTGTCTCCCAACAAACGCTTTTCTTTAATGCCTTTCTAGCTAGGCATGATGATGACAATGATGCTCACATAAAAGATAAGAATTGAAACATAACGGGAGCATCATGAAGCATATGACTAGCACATTTAAGTCTAACCCACTTCCATTGCATAGGGATTTTGTGAGCAAACAACTTAAGGGAACAATAATCAACAAGCATAGGAAGGTAAAACGAGCATAGCTTCAAGATTTTAAGCACATAGAGAGGAAACTTGATATTATTGCAATTCCTACAAGCATATGTTCCTCTCTCATAAATTTTTTTAGTAGCATCATGAATGAATTCAACAATATAACCAGCACCTAAAGCATTCTTTTCATGACCTACAAGCATAGAATATTTACTACTCTCCACATAAGCAAAATTCTTCTCATCAATAGTAGTGGGAGCAAACTCAACAAAATAACTATCATATGATTGAAAATTAAGATCAAGGTGAAAAGTTTCATGGTTATCATTATGCTTTAAAGCATACGTGTCATCACAATAATCATCATAGATAGGATGCATGCTTTCATCATAGTAAATTTGCTCATCAAAGCTTGGGGGACAAAAAATATCATCTTCATCAAACATAGCTTCCCCAAACTTGTGGCTTTGCATATCATTAGCATCATGGATATTCAAAGAATTCATACTAACAACATTGCAATCATGCTCATCATTCACATATTTCATGCCAAGCATTCTATGTAATTCTTCTTCTAGCACTTTGGCACAATTTTCCTTTCCATCATACTCACGAAAGATATTAAAAAGGTGAAGCGTATGAGACAAACTCAATTCCATTTTTTGTAATTTTATTTTATAGACTAACTAGTGCTAAAACAAGAAACAAAAAGATTAGATTACAAGATCTAAAGATATACCTTCAAGCACTCACCTCCCCGGCAACGGCGCCAAAAAAGAGCTTAGTTGACGGGGTGTGAGTGAGTGCCCTTTACCTAGCCTCCCCGGCAATGGCGCTAGAAAAGAGCTTGACGTCTACTACACAACCTTCTTCTTGTAGACGTTGTTGGGCCTGCAAGTGCATAGGTTTGTAGGACAATAGCAAATTTCCCTCAAGTGGATGACCTAAGGTTTATCAATCCGTAGGAGGTGTAGGATGAAGATGGTCACTCTCTCAAACAACCCTGCAACCAAATAACAAATAGTCTCTTGTGTCCCCAACACACCCAATACAATGGCTTGTATAGGTGCACTAGTTCGGCGAAGAGATGGTGATACAAGTGCAAAATAGATGGTAGATATAGGTTTTTGTAATCTGAAAATATAAAAACAGCAAGGTAACTAAAGATAAAAGTGAGCATAAACGGTATTGCAATGATAGGAAACAAGGCCTAGGATTCATACTTTCACTAATGCAAGTTCTCTCAACAATAATAATATAGATAGATCATATAACAAGCCCTCAACATGCAACAAAGAGTCACTCCGAAGCCACTAATAGCGGAGAACAAACGTAGAGATTATGGTAGGGTATGAAACCATCTCAAAGTTATTCTTTCGGATCAATCTATAAAAGAGTTCATACTAGAATAACACCTTAAGACACAAATCAACCAAAACCCTAATGTCACCTAGATACTCCATTGTCACCTCAAGTATCCGTGGGCATGATTCACTAGTAGAAAACCACCAATCAGTCCCGGTTCGTAAGGGCCTTTAGTCCCGGTTCGGGAACCGGGACTAATGGGTCGTTACTAATACCTCAACCCATTAGTCCCGGTTCAAACACGAACTGGGACCAATGTGCCTCCACGTGGCCCTGTGGGCCGAGCCCAGTCAGGGGGCCTTTGGTCCCGGTTGGTGGCTCCAACCGGGACCAAAAGGCGTCCACGTGTCTGCATTCCAGTGGCCTGGGATTTTGTTTTTTTTTGAAAGGAGAGGGGTTGGGGGGTTTTGGGGGGTTTTGGGGGGTTAATTTAGGTGTTTCGTATATTGTGTTAGCTAGCTAATTAATAGAGAGAAGTGTCCTCTCTTAATTATGTCCGTGCTCTTGCTCAACGCTATGTAGTATATATACATAAGTGATCGAGAGAACCATTCAGTACAGAAGTTCGTCATGCATACCGAGAGAAGTGATCGATCGACCTCTCCTTCTCCGAGAGATTGGTCGAACAACAAGTTTTACTGGCTACATACATGTACAATCTATATAAGATCTCTTAATTACAAACCACTAGCATTTGAATTCAAGTTCCACATGGTATTATCCGGCTTTCTCGATGACGTGTTCAAGAAAGAATCCCGCCAATTCCTCTTGAATTGCTTTCATGCGATCTGGTTCTAGGAGTTCATCCGCATCCGCCACGCCTAATTAATTTGAAGAAGGGGTTAATTAATACATATATATGAATGAAACTCAACAGAAATGATGGTGTAATAAAATGAAATTGTGAATATTATTGCTTACGCACTCCATATTGTCGTCTAGAGTAGCCCCGCTTGTTTTTCAAAGTCGCGTTGTGGATGAACTCGCACACGTAGTATCCACGTAAATCATTCCTTCCTCCCCGCCACAAGCACTTTACGAGAAATAGAGGTCAATCAAACTGATAATGAAGCATTATATAAATGGCATTGATGAAAGTATAGCTATAGAATCAACGGAGATGCGTGCAAGAGTACTTACTTTGGTATGTATATCGCAGCTCCTTGGCAGTCCGGAGCTTGTGCGGTGAACTGTTTCCAAACCCCGCAAGACAAAGAAAATATTTGTTATTACTTGAGATATCGGAAATGAACAAAAGTTGCCGATATGGTGCGATAATGATCGATTGAACTTACTTGTCGAGCATTTCAGTCATGTCCGCATAGGTGCTGGGATCTTTCCGTCTCGAGTCTAAGACGGTTACTAGTCCACGCCAAGCTTAATCTCCGTAAGAATATAGTGGAACTTGCACGCATGCATAACTCATCAATTACATTAACCTCGCCGAGTAATAAGGAAAACCGAATATGCACACGACAAGAATACTCACGGGCCGTGGTAACGAAAGAGTATGGTATCTTTGTTTTGATTCTTGATCAATGATTGTAGCAAGTTGTCCTCGGCCTCTTGGCGTGCTTTTCAACTATAAAACATCTATGATATTTGTGTTAATGAACCCAATATCATAGATTTCATTTTTTTTGCACTCGACGATCTTCAATCTGCATAATATATTGAGGATAATTAATTATAAATACATGCAATGAAAGAGCTGAGCTATATATGAGACTAATGACGAAATAGTACTTACAGCAAGAGCAAAAGACCATTAATTTCTCGAGGGCCTTTTGATTGAAGAACTCAAGAACTCCTCAAATGGAATAGACAACAGATCATTTGAAACGAGGTCGTGCTCCTCTTTAATTTTCAGATACAAAGTGTTCGTCCCCTCGGACTCTCTGCAGGTTTTCATGTACCAACTGTGGAATCTTCGATCATTGTTGTCAAAGACTTTTCATCTTTGACGAGAGGCTTCCGTGCTCAGATTCGAATAAGTCCACCTCCATGAAATCAGGAAGTGCATCGTCGAGGCGTGTAATCTTCAAGATTGCCATAACCGCCACCGCCCCGGAGGATTAGACACATTCAGCGGGGGCACGATTGTTGTGCTTGTTCGCCGAGCTGGGCAATTTTTTCCCTTTGCCCGTTGTTCTTTTAACCTTTTATCGGTGTGATGAGTTCCCACCGCTTGGCTTGGAGATATGTCTGCTCAAGAATGCGCTCATAGTTGGTTCTCGGCGGAGACTTTGGTGGTTTCCTCGGGGCATCGAGTGCGCTTTGCTTTCACCGGATCGACCTTCTCCTCCGGAGGTGGATGTATCTTTGCTTTAACCCCTTCAAAGAACTCCTTCACTTGGGTCTGCACGATCGTATCGTTTTCCTCCTTGCTCCTCTCATACGGTAACTTCTCTCAGGCTTTAGAGGTGGACCGTGTCAGATTGCCTCTCTCTTCTTGTGCTGCTAGACGCCGGAGCAGACGGAGCGGAGCTGCAAGCGTCTGTCTTCCTTCGTGCTTGCTTACGAGGCGGAGGAGAAGGACTACGACGCGCCGGAGCAGCCGGGCGGGCGGGTCTCTTCCGCCCTAGCCGGGCGAGGCGGAGAAGGAGGAGGCGGAGTGCTGCCACGTGCCGGAGAAGGGGCGGAGTGCCGCCACGCTGCCCCGATCTTCACTCGCTGGAGGAGGAGGCGGAGGAGGCGGAGTGCGCCATGCGTGCCCTAATCATCACTCACGGAGGAGGAGGCCGTGGAGGAGGCGGAGTGCCCGACTCACGGATGAGGAGGAGGAGGCGGAGGCATCCAGTTCGAAGGTCGATGAGCTCCTTCCGCCATAGGCATGGAGTCTTGAGCGTAACCCAGCCTAGTCTCCCCTTCACCGGTAGGGTGCTCAAGCCGAGGTCCTCAAATCCTCCGTTATTTCATCAACCATCACCTTAGCAAATCCTTCCGAATCAGTGGCGGTGATAAGTTGTGCGGGTCCACTAGGATAAACTTGGCCAACAGCCGCCTAGACCTTCAAATTCATGCATCGCGCCATAATGTGGCAATTTTGAGACTCCGTGATACCATCCACGGATAGCTGGCAGGAGCCGTCAAGACATGCTCCGCTGAAGCAGCTCGGTGGAAGCAACGCCGCTTCGCGCCGAGATGGCGGGGTAGCCGGGAAGCTTCGCATGTCGTTTGTTGCGATCTGCTGCTTCTCGTTCCTCTTCTCGATCCTCTAGCCCCATTACCCTTCCAAGCAGCGCTGCATTTGGTCATGCTCCACTTTCTTCCTCCTCTCGTGGGTTTTGTAACCCCTGCGTCCGAAAACCAACCTTCCACGGAAGCGAGCCTGGCGTGCCTCGTGTCCATCCAGGTGCTCGGGATTCCTAAGGGCCATTGTGAGCTCGCCCTTCTCCCTGTTTGGAAGGAACGTCCCCGCTGCGCAAAGATCAATATATTGTCGAAGTTTCTTGGTGGTGTTTGCAGTTGCTCGCTCGCCCATCGACACCGCCTCATTATAGGTCCAAGGTTCCGCCAGCCTCAAGAACCAAGTCCGCAACGGTCCGCCAGCAGATCGTCTCGGTTCGATCCCTTTTTCAAGCAGATCATGCTCAGCCTTGGACCACTTAGGCGGGCTTTGAGGTAGCCACCGACCCGTGCGATGGTGAAGCGCCTTCTTCGCAGCATTTTTCTTGTTTGTCTCCGACATCTTCTTACTCTTTTCCGATGTCTTGTGGGCCACAAATGCGGGCGATGATCTTTGATCTTCTCATATTTGCCGATGAATTCTGGTGTCTCTTTTTCTTGACAAACTGGTTCAGCTCTTTCCTCCACCTCCTCATTAGGCCAGCCATCTTCTTAAGAGCACAAGACTTGATTAATTGCTCTTTAAGCGGCTTCTCCGGATCCTCCTCTGGCGGTAGGGTGAAATTTGCCTTCACTCATTCCAAAGATCTTCTTTACGATATCATTGACATAAGACACCTCAGCGTCTTCATCCTTAGCAGGCTTATACCATTGTGGATCTTGATCGATCCTATCCTAACAAGAACCCCTTGACCGAAAGCGTAAAATGCATTCTTTGTCCGGATGGGTTCAATCGGTTCGCCGTCGGCGCGATTTCTATGATCTCAAACTTTTCATCCGAGCTCAACTTTTCTTGGGCCTCGTCTCCGCATCGAAGTTGTGCTCGATCCGGAGGGCTAGAAATTATAAGGAAGAAAGACGACAATACTTAATATGTGTACATATACCAAAACAATGGATGCATCAATTAACTTGTCAAGACGGGCTTAATCGATATATATATACCTGGCGGACTCGGTTCGGTGACTCGGCTCGCACGGTCTCCTTCGTCTTGTACCTCCATTGTGTCACCGGAGCCATCATGAACATAGTCCTCCTCTTGTACCGGCATTAATGAGTCGAATCCATCATAATCATAGCCCTCTTCTTCATCCATCTGACCAACGGTGTCGATGAGAAATGACGCAACATCATCACTTCCATTTGCGATTATTTCCCCCAACATCGCTTCGCTTTCTTCGTCTCGGGAGTGCTCCATAGTTTTCGCAAATATTGACAACATGTCAATTATTATTCAAACATGGTACATACTTGGCAAACGATAACTAGCTAGCTAATCACAATAAGGAATCATGTTAGTGGCCTCGACGCTGCTTCTCTAGGGTTTGGGGTCGCCTCGACACAAAGCTTCAAGGGTTTGGGGTGGCCTCGACGATAACGCTTTTTAACTTGATAAATTTGGGTGGCCTCGATCGAGAGAGTTAATTTGTCGGGTAGGAGCGCCGCGGCGGGGGGGTGCGTGAGGAGACCTGCAACATCGTTTTCTCTCTAGGGTTTGGGTGTCCTCGAGAGTTTTGGTCGAGCGAGAGGGCCGAGGGGTGCTGCAGTTGTATCTAGAGGGGTTAATTATATCGACAACGACGCGACATACATATACATATCGGGAGGGGTATCGGTACCACCCCTCGTGTTTAAGTTTCTTCTTTCTCCTTTCCTTTCTTTCTTCTTCTCCTCTTCTTTTCTTCTTCTCCCTCGAGAAAGGAAAATAATTAAGGAAAAGGAAGAAAAGAGGAAGAAGGAAGAAGGAAGAAGAAGAAGAAGTAAAGAAAAAAAAGAGGAGAAGAAGAAAGGAATAGAGGAGAAGAAGAAAAATAGAATTTCTCCTTTCTCCTCTATTCCTTTCTTCTTCTCCTCTTTTTTCTTCTTTTTCCTCTTCTTATTTATTTCTCCTCTTCTTCCTCTCCTCTTTTCTCCTTTCTTCCTCTTCTTATTTTCCTTTTCCTCTCATTCTTTTAGTATTGCTTGTTTTAAAAAATGTTCAAATAGAAAATTCCAAAAAAACAAAGGTTTTGCCTAATGCATTGTTCATATGAATATACCAACATTTGCATATTCTACAATAATTAATATCAACAAAAAAATCTATGAACAGAAAAAAACGAACTTTTCTAAAATCTATCTTTTGCATATATATAGCCACATATGAACAAAGCCGCATATATACATACACATATATGAACAGAAAAAAAACTAATAAAAATGAAACATATACATAACATATATGAACATATACATACACATACACATATATGCATTGTTCATATGAACAGAAAAACACTAAACTAAAAAAAATGAAAAAAAAACAGAGCCGCATATATATATAGCCACATATATACATACACATATATATATATATATATACATTGAACAAAAAAAGAAAACTAATAAAAATGAAAGAAAAAGAGCCGGTCTTGCGTGGCGGCTCACAATGTGGCGGAGCGCGAGGGCGGGCGACGGCGACGGGCGCTGGGCGCTGAGGCGCTGGGCGCGGGCAGCGGGCGGCAAGGCAGAGCTGGCGGCGACGACGGCGAAGGGCTCGGGGAGGACGGCGACGACGACGGCGCGGCGACGGCGACGGCGGGAGTGGCGGGCGGCGTCGATCGTTCGGCGTCGTCGGGGGCAATGTGGCGATGAATCGCAAAACGCAAAGTGCCACTTATATACAAGGAGATTGGTCGGTTGGTGGCACCAACCGTGACTAATGCCACTTTTAGTCGGTTGGAGCCACCAACCGGGACCAAAGCCTCAATTCGGCAGCCCAAAGGGCGGGAAGCTGCGCCTTTGGTCCCGGTTGGTGGCTCTAACCGACTAAAGCCTCTTTAGTCCCGGTTGGTGCCACCAACGGGACAAAGGCCTCAACGCTGCCAGCGTTGGGGCCAAAGTTTAGTCCCACTCGCTAGTTGAGAGGGAGCGCAGTGGTTTATAAGCCCCACCGCCGCTCCCTCTTGAACTCCTTTGAACTGCAGCTTATGGGCCTACTTGCTCCTTCGTTGCTGTTGGACCTTGGGCCTTCTGGGCCCTGAATCTCGGCCCAAATAGGGATACGGTCGTATTCAGGCCGTGGCGGCCGATGGGTGGCATTTTTTTCTTGCTTTATTTAATTTATTTTGTTTCTACTTACAACAAAATACTTATTGTTGTTTTTTTGTTTTGTTTTCTGCATTATTTATTTTCTTTTGTTTTTTGCTCTAATTTTTAAATCTTTTTGCTTCCAGTTTTAGGAAAACTATAAACTTTCTGTTAGTGCCATTACTAATTTTCAAATTTGAAAACACTTTTTTTTGTTTTCTGTCTTGCTTTATTTAATTTATTTTGTTTCTACTTACAACAAAATACTTATTGTTGTTTTTTGTTTTGTTTTCTGCATTATTTATTTTCTTTTGTTTTTGCTCTATTTTTAAACTTTTTGCTTCTAGTTTTAGGAAAATTATAAACTTTCGTTAGTGCCATTACTAATTTTCAAATTTGAAAACACTTTTTTTTTGTTTTCTGTCTTGCTTTATTTAATTTGTTTTGTTTCTACTTACAACAAAATACTTATTGTTGTTTTTTGTTTTGTTTTCCGCATTATTTATTTTCTTTTGTTTTTGCTCTATTTTTAAATCTTTTTGCTTCTAGTTTTAGGAAAATTATAAACTTTCTGTTAGTGCCATTACTAATTTTCAAATTTGAAAACACTTTTTTTGTTTTCTTTCTTGCTTTATTTAATTTATTTTGTTTCTACTTACAACAAAATACTTATTGTTGCTATTTTTAATTATTACGAGGGCGAACCATAAGACATTTCAAATGAACTCTGAAAAAGTTGAAAGTTGGCATGGTATCATAAATTGACCCACACATAGCATGTGCATGTACAAAACGAACAATGGTATCATACTCATCGGTTACAATATAATGGTATCATAAGCGAACAATAGTTGCGGAGAAAGTCTTCACTTTTTCTTCGCTTGGGTCATTTGCTTATTGCGCCGTAACCATGGATAATCTTCATCGCTTATCGGGATGTGGGTCAGCCTTGACTTTAAAGGAGGAATTTCATGAAACTTTTCATAATCTTGAGACATGTCTGTCTTGTCCTCCACTCCCACGATGTCCCTTTTCCCGAAAAGAACTATGTGGCGCTTTGGCTCATCGTATGATGTATTTGCTTCCTTATCTTTTCTCTTTCTCGGTCTCATGGACATGTCCTTCACATAGATAACCTGTGCCACATCATTGGCTAGGACGAACGGTTCGTCGGTGTACCCAAGATTTTTCAGATCCATTGTTGTCATTCCGCATGTGGGTCTACCTGCACTCGCCTCCTCGACAGATTGACCCATTTGCACTTAAACAAAGGGACCTTAAAATCACGTCCGTAGTCAAGTTCCCATATGTCCACTATGTAACCATAATATGTGTCCTTTCCCTCTCGGTTGTTGCATCAAAGCGACACCGCTGTTTTGGTTGGTGCTCTTTTGATCTTGGTCAATCGTGTAAAATGTATTCCCATTTATCTCAGTATCTTTCCAAATCAATACGGTCAAAGATGGTCCCTGGATAACAAGTACAGCTCCTCACAAACAGTCTGTCACCTCGACACGTGCTTCCAACCAACTGCTGAAAGTCTGATGTGTTCACATGTAATCCGATCGTCGACCGCTCCGGTGTTTGAAGCGCAGATCGTTCTTGTGTTCATTGACATACGGGTCACCAAGGTAGAGTTCGTAGAGAGCGTGTAATGGGCTTGAGACCAAGAATATCCGTCCTGCATATTATTGAGTCCTTTCCAAGCTTGTTTTTCGGTCAGTCTCCCCTCATACCACGATTTAGGGAGACCTATCTTCTTAAGGCCAGGAATGAAGTCAACACAAAACCCGATGACATCCTCTCGCTTGATGGCCCAAGGAGATGCTTCCTTCGGCCTAAGCGATACTGGACATATTTCTTTAGGACTCCCATGAACCTCTCAAAGGGGTACATATTGTGTAGAAATACGGGCCCGTAATGACAATCTCGTCAACTAGATGAACAAGAACGTGCGCCATGATATTGAAGAAGGATGGTGGGAACACCAGCTCGAAACCGACAAGACATTGCACCACATCACTCCTTAGCCTTGGTATGGTTTCGGATCGATCACCTTCGAGATATTGCATTGAGGAATGCACATAGCTTCACAATGGCTAATCGGACGTTTTCGGTAGAAGCCCCTCAATGCAACCGAAGCGATTGCGTCATAATCACGTGGGATCATGAGACTTTAGGTTTCAAACTTTTCTCGCCATATTTATTATTCCTTTTATATTCGACGAGAAGCGGTCGGGACCTTCATACTAAGCAGGCATTCAAAGAAGATTTCCTTCTCTTCTTTGGTAAGAGCATAGTGGCGGGACCTTCATACCGCTTTGGAGGCATGCCGTCTTTTTTGTGCAAACGTTGCAGGTCCTCTCGTGCCTCGGTGTATCTTTTGTCTTCCCATACACGCCCAAGAAGCCTAGCAGGTTCACGCAAAGGTTCTTCATCACGTGCATCACGTCGATCAAGAGCGGACCTCTAGGTCTTTCCAAAGAGGGTAGGTCCCAAAATATAGATTTCTTCTTCCACATGGGTGCGTGTCCTCGGCGTCACTCGGAACAGCTAATCCGCGGGACCCTTTCCAAAGATTACGTGTAAATCATTGACCATAGCAAGTACGTGATCACCGATGACGCATGGCGGGCTTCTTCCGTGATCTGCCTCGCCTTTGAAATGCTTGCCTTTCTTTCGACATTGATGGTTGGTCGGAAGAAATCGACGATGGCCTGTGTACACATTCTTCCCGCAGCTTGCGGTATATACTATCGGTGTCAAGTAAGCAGTGTGTGCATGCATGGTATCCCTTGTTTGTGCGTCTCCGAAGGTTACTAAGAGCGGGCCAATCGTTGATGGTCACGAACAGCAACGCCTTTAGGTTAAATTCCTCCTGTTTGTGCTCATCCCACGTACATACACCGTTTCCATTCCACAGCTGTAAAAGTTCTTCAACTAATGGCCTTAGGTACACATCAATGTCATTGCCGGGTTGCTTAGGGCCTTGGATGAGAACGGCATCATAATGAACTGCCGCTTCATGCACATCCAAGGAGGAAGGTTATACATACATAGAGTCACGGGCCGGTGTTGTGATTGCTGCTCGCTCCCGAAAGGATTAATGCCATCCGCGCTTAAAGCAAACCATACATTCCTGGGCTCACTTGCAAACTCATCCCGAGATTTCTCTCGATTTTTCTCCATTGCGACCCGTCGTGGTGCTCTCAACTTCCGTCTTTCTTACGGTCCTCAACGTGCCATCGCATCAACTTGGCATGCTCTCCGTTTTCGAACAGACGTTTCAACCGTGGTATTATAGGAGCATACCACATCACCTTCGCAGAACCCTCTTCCGGGGCTCGCCATCAACATCACCGAGGTCATCTCGTCGATCTTATACCATAATGCACCGCATACCGGGCATGCGTTTAGATCCTTGTACGCACCGCATGTAGAGGATCAGATCATTAGGGCATGCATGTATCTTCGCACCTCCAATCCTAGAGGGCATACGACCTTCTTTGCTGCGTATGTACCGTCGGGCAATTCGTTATCCTTTGGAAGCTTCTTCTTCAATATTTTAAGTAGCTTCTCAAATCCTTTATCGAGCACTGACATTCTCGCCTTCCATCGCAGCAATTCCGAAGACGGTACCTAGCTTTGTGTTGCCATCTTCGCAATTGGGGTACAACCCTTTTTGTGGTCCTCTAGCATGCGATCGAACTTCAGCTTCTCTTTTGACTTTCGCATTGCGTCCTTGCATCGACAATGACCGGCGGAGATCATCATCATCGGGCACATCATCTGGTTCCTCTTGATCTTCAGCAGCTTCTCCCGTTAAAGCATCATCGTGCACATCGTCTGGTTCCTCTTGATCTTTCGGAGCATCACCGTATTCGGGGGCACATAGTTGTCATCGTACTCTTCTTCTTCGCCGTCTTCCATCATAACCCCTATTTCTCCGTGCCTCGTCCAAACATTATAGTGTGGCATGAAACCCTTGTAAGCGGTGGGTGTGCAGGATTTTCCGGTCGAGTAAGACTTCAGATTCCACATATAGGGCATGGACAACACATAAAACCATTCTCGCTTGTTTGCCTCAGCCACTTCGAGAAAATTATGCACGCCTTAATGTACTTGAGGTGTGTCTTGAACCGTACATCCATTGCGGTTCATTTGTGTGCATTATATATAATTAATGTGTCAAAAATCATTAGAGAGATCATGAATAGATAATTAATTAAGTGACCAAATTAATAGAAGTTCATCATCACATTAAAACCAAAGTACATACATAGTTCTCATCTAACAACATAAAGCTCTGCAGAGCATCTAAATTAATTAAACCATACTTTGAAACTATGTAAAACATTTCAATGCAAAAACAAATGCGATCATAATCGCAACCAATGTAACAACCGATCCAACGACATAATGATACCAAGCCTCGGTATGAATGGCATATTTTCTAATCTTTCTAATCTTCAAGCGCATTGCATCCATCTTGATCTTGTGATCATCGGCGACATCCGCAACATGCAACTCCAATATCATCTTCTCCTCCTCAATTTTTCTAATTATTTCCTTCAACAAATTGTTTTCTTCTTCAACTAAATTTAACCTCTCGACAATAGGGTCGGTTGGAATTTCAGTTCAACAACCTCCTAGATGAATAAAATCTATGTCACGTTGGTCGGCATAATTGTCATAAATAATAAATGAACCAATAGTTATGAAAAGATAATATATACCACATCCGAATCATAGGCGGGGACGAGGGCCGACGGGCGGATACCAAAACCATCGCACTATATAAGATGCAATAATAAAAGTAAGAAAATTATACAAGTATATATCTATCTAAACATACAAATAAGAATATTTTTCCTTTGGAAAGAAGATAAGAACAAGAGGCTCACCACGGTGGTGCCGCCGATGAGATCGGTGCGGGTGATCGACGACGTTGAAGACGGGGATGGGGCGTGACGGACCGCTAAACCTAGACAAATATGGAGGAAAATGGAGCTTGGCGGTCGAGCTTGGAGAGGAGAAACCTTAAGTAGTGTGGCTCGGGCATTCAATCGAACACCTTGTGTGCATATGAGGTGAGCTAGAGCACCACCAAGCCCTCTCCCCTCGGCGAAAAAAACAGCAAAGTGTGCTCGCTCTTGCGCGAGGGGGTATATATAGGCACCACCATTGGTCCCGGTTGGTCACACGAACCGGGACTAAGGGGTTTCCTTTGGTCCCGGTTCGTGCCACGAACCGGGACGAATGGTGGTGGGCCAGGAGCGAGGATCATTGGTCCCGGTTCATCCCACCAACCGGGACTAAAAGGTCCAGACGAACCGGAACCAATGGCCCACGTGGCCCGGCCTGCCCCCGGGGCTCATGAACCGGGTCCGATGCCCCCATTGGTCCCGGTTCTGGATTGAACCGGGACTAATGGGCTGGACCGGCCTGGACCGTTGCCCCCTTTTCTACTAGTGATTATACGATATGCATCACACAATCTCAGATTCATCCAACCAACACAAAGTACTTCAAAGAGTGCCTCAAAGTTTCTATCGGAGAGTCAAGAATGTGTGCCAACCCCTATGCATAGGTTCCCAATGTCACGAAACCCGCAAGTTGATCACCAAAACATACATTAATTGGCACATGATATCCCATTGTCACCACAGATAATCACGGCAAGACATACATCAAGTGTTCTCATAAAGACTCAATCCGATAAGATAACATCAAAGAGGAAACTCAATTCATCACCCTCATGAGCACCTCGCGTATCTTCTGACGTGGGGTCCAAGTTCATCAGGTGGGTTTCCTTCCAAAAATAACTTCTCCAGTTGATTTCGTTCCGTTTTGACTCCGTCTGATATTCCTTTAACTCGAAACACTGAAATAGGCATAAAACAACAAATCTGGGTTGGGCCTCCGATTTGTAGGTTAGTCCCAAAAATAATATAAAAGTGGATAATAAAGCCGAATATTGCCTAAAACAGTAGATAATATAGCATGGAGCAATCAAAAATTATAGATACGTTGGAGACGTATCATTCATTATCAAACATGCATCGTTCCCTCTCGGAACCACGAGCCTTCTAGTGAGTTGCTCCAGTTTGTGAGGGGTGTGTGTCCAAACTTTCGTCAAATAGACCAATTTTTTTACCACATCATCTTGGTGGCATGACATTACATCAAGGAAGGTTTCATGTTTTTATGATCATTTTTTAATTTTTTAGAATTAAAATGCCATGGCATTCCATGCATTTGTCCATGCCGTGAGACTAATATGTTTGAAAATTCCTGCTAATTTACCGCACGTGGAATTAACTCGCACATAAGTACACAAATATGATTTTTCAAACCGTTATGGTTAGCCGTTTCATATAGATGTTGTTCAAATTTAAATTACGGTCATTAAATGGCTAGAAAATGACTTAAATGTTTTCAAAAGTTCAAATGACCCATGGAATTTTCCAAATTTTCACATGACAGTTGTATTAGTGCATGTTACACGTAGAAAAAAATTGAAGGCTGTAAGAGGAAACTATCTCCTGTTTGTCATCAAACATGCATCGTTCCCTCTCGGAACCACGAGCCTTCTAGTGAGTTGCTCCGGTTTGTGAGGGGTGTGTTTCCAAACTTTCGTCAAACAGACCAATTTTTTTACCACATCATCTTGGTGGCATGACATTACATCAAGCAAGGTTTCATGTTTTTTTTGATAATTTTTTAACTTTTTGGAATTAACATGCCATGGCACTCCATGCATGTGTCCATGTCGTGAGACTAATATGTTTGAAAATTCCTTCTAATTTACTGCACATGGAATTAACTCGCACACAAGTATACACATATGATTTTTCAAACCGTTATGGTTAGCCGTTGCATGTACATGTAGTTCGAATTTGAATTACGGTCATTAAATGGCTAGAAAACCACTTAAATGTCTTCAAAACGTCAAATGACCCCTGAGATTTTCCAAATTTTCACATGACAGTTGTATTAGTGCACATTACACGTAGAAAACTTTTGAAGGACATAAGAGGAAGCTATCTCCTGTTCGTCGTCAAACATGCATTGTTCCCTCTCGGAACCAGGAGCCTTCTAGTGAGTTGCTCCGGTTTGTGAGGGGTGTGTGTCCAAACTTTCGCCAAATAGACCACTTTTTTTACCAGATCATCTTGGTGGCATGACATTACACCAAGCAAGATTTCATGTTTTTCTGACCATTTTTTAATTTTTTGGAATTAAAATGCCATGGCACTTCATGCATGTATCCATGCCGTGAGACCAATATGTTTGAAAATTCCTTCTAATTTGCTGCACATGGAATTAACTCGCACACAAGTACACAAATATGGTTTTTCAAACCATTATGGTTAGCCATTGCATGTAGATGTAGTTCAAATTTGAATTATGATCAGTAATGGCTAGAAAATGATTTAAATGTCTTTAAAAGGTCAAATGACACCTAACATTTTCAATTTTCACATAACGGTTGTATTAGTGCATGTTAAATGTGGAAAAAAATTTGAAGGCCGTAAGGGGGAGCTATCTCCCATTCGTCATCAAACATGCATTGTTCCCTCTCGGAACCATGAGCCTTCAAGTGAGTTGCTTCGGTTTGTGGGGGCTACGTGTCCAAACTTTCGTCAAACATGCCAAATTTTTTACCACATCATATTGGTGGCATAACATTACATCAACCAAGGTTTCATGTGTTTCTGATTTTTTTTTAATTTTTTGGAATTTAAATGCCATGGCACTCCATGCTTAATTGTGTCGTAGCTGTTAGACCAATATGTTTGAAAATTTCTTCCAATTTACTGCACATGGAATTAAATTGCACATAAGTACACAAAATATGGTTTTTTAAACCATTATGGTTAGCTTTTGCATGTACATGTAGTTCAAATTTCAATTACGGTCGTTAAATGGCTAGAAAGTCACTTAAATGTCTTAAAAGGTAAAATGACCCCTGAAATTTTCTAAAATTTGACATGACAGTTGTATCAGTACTACAAATTTTCTCGCACATTCAAAACACCATTCATTGCCACTTTACTCCAAATTTGTCTTTCACAGCATGTCGCTAGGGCAAGTCATCAACGCTCAGGCCGGCGCGGCGGTGGATTTGTTAAAATTATGCGTACTTAGGCTTTGTTTTTAATACTGGTCTTTTCTTAGAGCAATGTTTAGGTCAACTAGCTTTGTTTAATTACTAAAATTTCTCGATTCAGTAAGTGTGGTCTATGTGCTGTACGCTCTTTTGTGTGCCGAAATTAGCAAGCGGTGTTAAATTATGCAATGACGTACCCGGGGAAATTTCCACCAAAATTTGAATTATGAAACTCATCCCATGCGCGTAAAGCAGAAGATCGTTTGCGATACACACTATCATTCAAAGTGAATGGTGTCCGGCGGCACCACGCACAAAGTTTCCCTCCACATGTCGAAAATTTTGGCCTACCGCCGAAATATCTACCCCCCTTCCCCACCCCCTTTTCCCCCCGACCACAAGTCACATTTCCCATGTTTCCTCCTTCCTTCCTTCCATTCTAAGCTATAGCCGCTTCCTCGCTTGCTTCCTCGCTCTCGCCATCTCGCATCCTACTGCCGGGGTCGCCATGGTCTTCTTCAAAGACCTTTCTAGCAGTTCCTCCTCCTCTGATGACTCCTTCACCACCCGGGTATGCCTCTCTTCTCTCTCTCATGCTATGACTTGGAATGAAGGATTTTTACCCAGCAGTCGATTTAAGTCATTTCTTCCTCGTGTAGTTCCCTAGGACCATCAATTGCAACGAATGTGGCGGGGTGGCTGAAGATTTGTCTTCTCGTTTTCACCATCGATCTCCATGCATGAAGCTAGTTGCGTTTGAATCTGTGGACAGTGGGAGGAAGTTTCTACCATGTGCAGAGAAGGTTAGACCCTCTTTCGTTGTTACAAATCATTTGTTAGATGTGATTCAGACACTGCCATGGTCCCAACCCATTCATGACCGACCTTCAACCAAACGCATCCTAAGATAGTGTCACAGTTTTACCTAGTATCTAAAAATGATGCCATCTCATCTGCGGTGCCATTAGAAAATTATTTGGAACCGCTTCAACAGTTTGTGCAGCCAACTTGTCCACACATCCGAGCAGCCAAGCAGTAAAATACTAAATCTTTATGGTGCGAGGGAACTGGGCATCAGAGCAACTAGGTGCTCATGAGTTCAGGTCCCTGATTTTTTCTGATGCATCGGCTCGCCAGTGCAGGGCACTGGTGCGAGATGTAGCAACTGTTGTCTTTACACCGGTTTTGGCATACATAGTGGATTACCTTAGTGCTATTAGTTCCATGTTACTAAATTTGTGCATGTACACACCTGTTAGTATCAATTTGCTGTCATCCAAACACGGTCGCTCTGTTATTGCAGTTATATTTACCCTCCTCTTAAAATGTTTGATTTTTTATTTATAGTACATGAGTAAGAACTTGTAGCATTGTCGTAGTTAATTATAGCTTCTGGTATTTCATAATTTGGTTGTTGTCTTAGTAGCAATTAATTCATTTGCGCATTTATCTTTTTGAGAAGATATGTCATAATTAACCTGTTTCTTTAGTTTTTCAAAATAAGTATTGGTGATTTTCTATGTTGCTATAACCCATTATCCCTACAATTGTTACTGATCTAGTTTTAAATATTATAGGATGAATGGAAGTGTTCTTACTTGGAGTGGGTTGATCAAGAGTGGCCACTGTCTTTGAAGATGTGCCTAGCAAAGCTCTGGAGCATGGAGGAAGAGAATAGAGATAGGCTTAGAGAAAGTGTTGTCAACATTGAAGAATATTTGAAGGTGTGGGATAAAAAGAGGAATGTGGAGAATGAGCTCACATTTTTTAAATCAGACTTTGCTAAGATGGTGTTGGCGAAGGAGGAGGCACTTTCCCAGTTGGCCAGTGCAAAACATGTTCTTACTGAATTGAAAGCAGAGGTGGATAAGACGATCCTGGATGATATCGATTAGGGAAATGAATATATTGTTCTAATATTGTTCTTATGAAGTTGAACTACCTATATGTTGTATTGTGCTGGTTTCAGGTAGCTATCATACTGTGATGTTAAAATATATCTATGTGACTGATATGAAATTGGCAAACAGATGTTCGTTATGAGATGTAATTTGCGTAATAGTGGAATTATTAATTGTAAACTAATAAACCTGCTAAATGGGTCATGGAACTTTGCAAATGGTTCTAGTAGTAAAAGCGCTTGTGATGGATAGCCAATGCCACATGATTTTCTTCATCAAATCGTCTGTGACGTAGTTGATAAAAGCAAACCATTAACCAAGGCAGAGCGTGTGTGATAGTTACACCTATCGCACATGACCCTCTACGTAAATCTGTGTGGGATGTACATACGAACGGAAATGTTTTCCCTTGATTGGTTGTGTGGGATGTACATCCGAACGGAAACGTTTTCCCTGGATTGACTGTGTGGGATGTACATACGAATGGAAACCTTTTCCCTAGATTGACTGTGTGGGATGTACATAATAACGGAAACATATTCCTTGGATTGACTGTGTGTGATATACATACGAACGGATTTTTTTTCTGGGATTCACCATGTGGGATGTACATACGAACAGAAACGGTTGGGTTCCGATGCCTCGCCCGATCGCACACGAGCTCATTTTGCCCCATCCTGTGTGCCAGGAGGGCATATCCCCGACGGTTTCGGGGTCGTGTGGGAAGGACCCCCCTATCGCCCACACTCAGTTGGCGACGGTTCCAAATACCGTCGTGGAAAGGGGTTAAAAACCATTTGTATAGCACCGACGCGCCGAAACACTACTAGGGAAAAGCCTAGCAGCAGCGCGGGTTTGGGCCCTCTCAGTAGCGCGGGTACCGGTGCTACTAATAAGGCGCCATAGTTAACGATAGCGATGGCGTGTTGACACACGCCATCGCTACCCATGAATAGCTGCAGCGCTGTTTAGAAAAGGACGCCATCTTGGTATTATCTGCAGCGCGCTTTTGGTGTAAGCGCCATGGTAAGTCGGTGCTCTTCGCTAAATCCCCTCGCTACTACTAGTTTTATTAGTTTTTTCCTGCAGATTTGTTTTTATTTGTTTTGCATTTGAATAGGCTTTATACAATAATCTTTAGCATATCATCCACATACAAATGTAATCATAGCATATAGATACAATTAGTCTCATCAAATCATGTCATCATCATAATCATCATCCAACACAAAGTGGTCTCTCGTCATCAATCTCGAAAATAGCGATACAAGTCTCGATTACTTGCAAATACATCGTCATCCATCTAAACAATGATATACATGAGAATAGCTATCACTTTGAGTACATGAGTTCAGATCCCTCACTCGCATTAGCGTGAACCTAAACTAAGCATGCGTGGTCGCTTGGAAACCGAAAACCGGTACACTGGGCACGACACTCCGGCCACTTGTCATATATATACTCCTGGCGTAGCACTTCTTCGCCATTTATGATCTATGCACCTGCATCATCACATGAGTCGATGATATGCAACATATATAGTTGAGCAACACAAAGAGACAGACTTGGCAAAAATAGAAACAGCATATCATAAGCATAAATAACAAAGTTCATCGTACCCAAATGACCTAACTAGAGTGATTTTCGCTAGTCGAGGAGGACGGTTTAATTACATCACAAATAAAGTTTCACCGTGCATAACTCAAAGTTTTGTCATAAAAGAAACTATGGACTAAACGGACACATTATCATATATCGACAATCACTCCATCATGTCGTGCCATCCATCCAAGTCAGGGAGATAGTCATCGAGCTTTGTGAAAGGCTTCATGTCGAGACGCCGAGAGGCTATCCATGTTCGGACGCCTTCCCGCGACATTTGTCCTTCCGCATGGAACATCCCTGTTTTTCCGACGACCTCATTCATGATGATTTGGGCAAGTTCGCTGGATGTTATAGAACTCAGCCAAGTCGATGATCCTCGATATCTCCTATGTCCTTTGCCCATTGCGAATATGGGCATCGCTAGATCTAGGTGCCATGTGAAGGTTTTGGTGATCCCGTCGGTACTCCAAAGATGTGGTGTAGGACATAGAATCCATCATTAAGAGAATCGTTCGGTTCTTTGGATGCAGCAGGTCGGTCTTCTCGGTGAAGGCGTGCTGCCGCCCCTTTTCTTCTTGTCCCTAACCTCTCCACCCCTTGCTTGGTAGTAAAACATAGCACTATCGAGAACATCTTTGATGTGGGTGTAATCCTTTTTGTGAATGTTCTTCGACGAGTCCAAGTAAAGAGCGTGGGAGAATCGGGGGTAGAGGATGATGAGGACGGCGCGCCCACCGCTGCGCAAAATAAGTACAAATCAAATTAATTAATCTCCACCGTGCAAATGAATTATTGAAATCAAAGGAAGGATAGTAGCGCGGATGACTTACACGGGATGATAAGGCACGAGAATCGCCTCCTTGTCCTTATTGGCGAGCATGAAACTGACGATGTAATCCTCGGCAGATTCACGATCTTTGTGCGCACAGACTCCCAAGAAGGCCTTGTGCATGTAGTACGAGTCAGCGACACAGATATGAGCTATCTGCTCAACCCCAATGATGTAGCTCATGTGCAAGGCATAAAGGCGGACAAAAGTAAAATCCAGCTTCTTCACGTGAAACATGTCGAATATGTAATCGAATCGGAGGAAGAACTTATCGCGGGAAGCCATTGACGATGACATTTGCTGCGGAACGTTAACCACGAGAGTGGGTATCCCGGATCTTTCGAGGCGATGAGGCCTTTCTACCCGCAGCACATCGTCATGAAGTCTCCTTAGATCGCCGAATCTGGCCCGTAGCGCTGTTTCGTAGGATTGGTTTACGGGGATATGCCATTTATCCGCATCGGGATATCTACATGGTCCCGGTCGAGGCTGCCGAGGCGGTGGATCATAGAATCAGCTTTTTGCCTTTGCTCGCTCTCTTCCTAGGCTTCTTTACCACCGGATGGTCGTCAATAACACGTTGAGACGGTAATTCGTGCACCGACTCATGATGCTCAAACCACGAGGAGGCGCCAGATAGACATACCGCTCAGCACCATCGTCATCCTCATCCTCATCCATGGCGACGCCATCACCTCTAATGGAGCCACCGCTACCCCATCCGCTATCACCCAACCCGACACCCGACGCTAATTGGGTAGGTGGGGTGTTGATGTTCATACCTTGCCGAGGCTGCGTGCTCTGGGTGTGCTCCGGCCGCCTCGCATTTAAGCCGACTCTTTGGCCACAACAGACCCACCCATTGCAACAATCACCAAGCCGCCGAGGGGTCTCGTCGTCATCCCCCACTAGTATTAGAGGAGGCAAATTCTCGTGGCCGGTTTGACATCGCCACGGAAACCTTGAAGACGTTCGGGGATCGACCGGTCAGGAACAATGGTTCCTTCGGCTCCATTATCGCCCCTTTCCCACGCCCACCTTCGCTCGCCGATGGTGTACAATATGGTCTTGCGGGTTTCGTCTGCCTGCAAATAAAAGTCTGCGACGTGAGACATCCGAAAGGCAACGAAAACGGAGATTATACATTTATCTTGAAGGGGCGGTGTGGAAGATACCGTGAGGGCGCCGAGCTCAGCTAAAGAGGAGGCACCACCGAGCACGCCCGGTCGCGGCAGTCTGGGAGCAGTGCGGGAGCAAAGGGAGCAAAGGGAGCCGGTAAGGGAGCATGTGCTGCCAAGAAGTCGCAAGGGAAAGTCCTCTGCATTTTTTGGATTTTCCTTGTCCAAGTGTGAACGCCCGTCACCAAGGAAGTAGATATATCCGCAATCGCTTTGTTTTGCGGCAGCTATCGCTGCTATGCGATCGTATCGAGATGATTTCTTCTCAACCGCAATCTCAACCTTCTTGTCGATGCTTTCTTCAGTTAACCTCTGTCTTTCCTTTTTCTCCTCCGTGGTCTCACGGTAGTACTTCTTCCACGTGGCGCCGTCTCCAACACCGCACGCGCCCATACGACGGTCGAGTATCCACCGGTTGTCGTTTCAATATGTTCAACGCCGGCTGAATGGAGTGTCCCACTTGGCCTCGCCAATGCCTCGACGGCGAGTCGCTTTCGCCGCAATCCGGTGTTGCTCTCTCGCAAAAGGCACAAGGATCGTTTACAAATATGACTAACGTGTGCAGTCGAATTGATCAGAAACTAAAATTACCAGCAGTCTCATGAACTCCGTAATGATCGGTGTTGTCTCATAAACCTTCTTCAGTGGGTCCCAACGGTGGCGGGCCCTCAGGACGTCACACTCCTGCGGGACGGTGAAATCCGCCAAGGGGTCAGGATGCCTGGACTGCATGCTTCGCGTCCTCCTTGGCCCATTTGGACCTCTTTCCGCCGTAACCACGGCTTCCGAGGTGGTGGGTCCCAATGTTCCTCTTTTGAAGCCCCTTCATGTACCTAGATTTTTCTTTGGCAGCTTCGGCCTCGCAAGCCTCCTTGAATATTTGAAATTGCTCTTCCGTGATTGTCGGACTTTCCTTTACAATCTCGGAGTAGGGTTCCCCGTCGTTGATCTTTGCTTTCACTCGATTTTTCCAGGCGGCCAACGCGTTGCTAAACTTGGTCATGGCGTGTTTGTTTATCTTCTTCATTGCCGGGTCATTGTCTGGATCTTCATAATCCTTCTCATTCCGCCCGGAACAAGAATATCCGTGAAACTTCTTTAGGAGGAGCTCCTCATATTTTCTATCTTCTTTAGATTCTCATCGCTGATGGTGGCGGTTGTCCGTATGACGCAGCCTATTTGATTGCCGTAGCACGCTGCTTCCTCGGCGCCTTTGGCTCAAAATTGCCGTTGTCCACCTCCGTGACCACCAGTCTAGTAGTCCTGAGTTTGTTAGGAACCCGTTGCCTCTTCGCTTTCGGTGCTACACTGGATCCGCTCCCCGAGGCAGCACCGGTCTCAGCGCCGGTGTCGGCCTCAAGACCGTCTGCAGATCGGTCTCAAAGACCGGTCTGCGTGTCGGTCTCAGTCCCCGATGCCGGGCCCAGCAACAACATCTGTTGATCGTCGGTAAAGCTAAAAAATTCGTTTGCCGCCCGGTAGACGTCGTTGCAATCACCAGAACCCTGTCCTTCATCGTTGCTAGCCATGTTTCCTATGATTAAATCTAGTCAATTAATTCTAGACCTAATAAAATGAATAATGACATAAAAAAGGACTATTGTTTTGCAGCAATGTTGACTCCTTCTTGGTGCGGCAAATCCGGCACTCGATATGTCCTAGTTTAGCACAAGTCATGCCGAAATTCACGGAAATTTCGCATGACTTTTGCTAAAAGTGGACAAATCGAGAACCTGAAATTTGCTTTAACAGAAATGAATCAACATTCCGCTAAACATAGGCCACTCAAAGATCATTCTCGAAACAACAAAGCCACCACTTGGGCACAATCGAACAACTTCAATGAAAAGATATAACATGTCCACTTCAATGAAAAATAAAATTTGCCTAAATTCTTTTCCTTGAAAAATAGTGGTCTTTTGAAAATCAAAACCTTTGCCAATCTACTTAACCTAGCTTCTTAATCCAACGAACCTAATTAACCTACCTATTTAACCTAGTTAGTTAATCTAGTTTACCTAGATAATTAACCCTGATTAAACTAGTTAACGCAGCTAGTTCTCTGTCAAAGCCTAAAATAAATTTTTGCACTAATTAACATGGATAATTAACCTAATTAAACTAGTTAACCTGACTAGTTCTGTGTCAAAGCCCTAACTAAGTTTTTGCACTAACCTAGATAATTTACCTAATTAAACTAGTTAACCTAACTACTTCTCTGTCAATGCCCTAACTAAATTTTTGCCCTAACCTAGATAATTAACCTAATTAAAAACTGGCTAACCTATGCATCAGAGAGAGAGGAGGGGTGGGGGCTTAGAGATGATGGCTCCGGTGGTGGCGACGGAGGCGTGTGGTGGCGAGGAGGCAGGGCGTCTCCGTGACGGCGAGGAAGGTGGCGTCGACGGCGGCGGTGGCGTTGACGAGGCAGCGGCTCCATGGCGTTGGGGCGGCTCGGTGTCGCCGACGGCAAGACGGCTCGGTGCTGCTGTCGGCGGCGCAAGTGTGGGGCGACGAATCGGGGAGGCGGCGGCTGCAAGCGGGTGGGTTTGAGGGATTTGGGGAAGTGGTGGCGGGGAACGGTTTTTGGCTAAGTCAAACTTAGCGGTAGCGCGTTTATAAAAAGCGCTATAGCTAAGTTAGCTATAGCGCTTTCCTCAAAAGCGCGCCGCTGCTATAGCTAATTTCCTATTCATTTCTATAGCGGGATCTAGGGCACACGCTGCAGCTACGTTAGCTATAGCGCCTCTTACAAACAAACGCCGCTGCTATGCCTTCCTCCGATTTTTCACTTTTTCGCTTATTTTGCTTTACATTTTATCTTTCCCTTTCTCCTTTTTCTATTTCTTTCATTTTCATTTAAATTTCTATTTGTTTATCATCTTATTTTATTTCCCTTAGTAGTAGCGCCCTTCTCTGAAACGCGCCGCTAAGCGTGTTTCTAGCGAAGAGGGCATTTCGTTAAGCTCGCCATCGCTATGCGTAGCCTAGCATTCGCCAATGGGAATATTAGTAGTAGCGCTTTTTCTACAACAACAGCGCCATCGCTAAGTTTGTGTCTCAGAGCGGTTTTTAATAGCTCGCTACTGCTACATAGCACTAGCGCAGTTTTTTGAACCGCGCTGCTGCTAAGATTCTGTGTATAGCCTTTTCCCTAGTAGTGAAAGGTTGATGTAGAGCCCCTTCATGATTGATTCCCCCTCCAGTGGAGTTCCAGAGAAGGTCCCCAAAAGGTATATCTCGAGAATACAGGCTTGCGACGGAGAAAAAAGTATTTCATGGACTCCTCTATTGGTTTCACGTTTTCAGAGAATTTATAGAGGCGGGGTTACGTCAAACGGAGCCATATGGGCCCCAAGAGACCCCCTGGCCGCGCCCTGGTGCCTCGTGGGCCATTGCTCCATCTTCTCGTCCCCTCCCGAAGCTTCCAGGGTCTCTTATGTTCAGAAAAAAATCACTAAAAAGTTCCGTGACATTTGGACTTCGTTTGGTACTGATATTCTGCAAAACCAAAAACAAGCGAAAACAACAAATGGCACTGGGCACTAATTTAATAGGTTAGTCCCAAAAAATGACATATTGTTGATTGTAAATGTATATAAAACATCCAAGATTGATACTATAATAGCATGGAATAATCAAAAGTTATAGATACCTTGGAGACGTATTAGCACCATGCAGTGAGCTTGTTCCATGGATGAACACCTACCATTCTCTGTTATGGTATAGGTCGGGATTAAATACTCCCATTAAGTGTGGTTATATCAACAACACCTCGGCAAAGAGTTTTAACAACAAGGTGAAGTAGTTTATAAACTTGCCAGTGTATGACATGGTTGAACAAATAAGGATCATGATCATGCATTTGTGGGAATTGAGAAGAAGCGTTGGTGATTGTCTACAAGGGGATAATATTCCTGTAGTGGTACAACAAAAGCAAAAATGTTACACATTTTTCTATTGAAAAATCTACAATATGGGGTGCTGAAATTAGATATACAAAGTCTGGAAGGCGGCATGTTGTTAGCACTGAAATGAATGCCTACACTTGCCTAGAGTGGCAACACACCGAGAAACCATGTGAGCATGCCATGCTTTTCTTGTCCACCTGCCCAAATATAAACATGCACCAATATTTCCATGAATATTACTCGCTGGCAAGATTCAAGGCTGCGAATGTCATATGTCTCGAACGTATCTATAATTTATGAAGTATTCATGCCATGTTTACAACAATTTTATATGGTTTTGGTATGATTTGCATGGGACTAACTCGGACTAGCGCTGTTTTCAGCAGAACTACCATGGTGTTGTTTTTTGTGCAGAAATGAAAGTTCTTTAAATGAGCTGAAACTTTTCGTGGAATTTTTATGGACCAGAAGAGAACCATTGGGCCAAGCGCGCCCCGGTGGGTTGTGCCCACCTCGGTGGCCTCCCATACCCCTTCTTCACCCTATAAATTCCCAAATATTCTGAAAACCCTCGAGGAGACCCGAGATCAGAAGTTCCGCCACCGCAAGCCTCTGTAGCCATCTAAAACCAATCCGGACCCCGTTTCGGTACCCTACCATAGGGGGGAATCATCACCGGTGGCCATCTTCATCATCCCAGCGGCCACCACGATGAGGAGGGAGTAGTCCACCCTCGGGGCTGAGGGTTTGTACTAGTAGCTATGTGTTTAATCTCTCTCTCACGCAATCTTGAGATGTCACAATCTTGATGTATCATGGGCTTTGTTAGAATAGATGGATCATATGATGTTTCTCCCCTCTTTACACTTGTTGTGATGAATTGAGTCTTTACCCTTTGAAGTTTTTTCTTGTCGGATTGAATGTACAGATCTGAGAACACATGATATATGTCATGCATATGAATACCTGTGGTGACAATGGGCTATTATTTTGATTCACTTGATATATGTTATGGCACTCAACTTGTGGATTCCCGAGGTGACTTTGGGGTTATCTATGCAAAGGGGTTGATGCACGTTTTTATTATCGTTTCTCCGATAGAAACTTTGGGGTCTCCTTGTAGTTGTTTGTGTGGATTGAGTATTATGAATCTGAAATTGTTTGATACATATCGTATAATTAACTCACGGGTACTCACGGTGACAGTGGGGTATCTAGGTGACATTAGTGTTATTTTAGTATGAACTCTTGATTAGATCGATCAGAAAGAATAGCTTGCTGTTATTTTAGTATGAACTCTAGGATAGATTGATCGGAAAGAATAGCTTTGAGGTGGTTTCATACCCTACAAACAATTTCTATCTTTTGTTCTCCGCTAATAGGAACTCGGGAGTGATTCTTTATTGCACTTTAAGGGATAATCATATGATCCAACTATGTTAGCATTGTTGAGAGATTGCACTAGTGAAAGTATGCACCCTGGGCCTCATTTTCCATCATTGCAATGCCATTTGTGCTCTATTTTACTATTTACTACCTTGCTGTTTTTTATTTGTCGTACTACAAAAACTCATATCTACTATCCATACTACACTTTTATCACCATCTCTTCGCTGAACTAGTGCACCTATACAATTTTCCATTGTATTGGGTGTGTTGGGGACACAAGAGATTTCTTGCATTTGATTGCAGGGTTGCTTGAGAGAGACTATCTTCATCCTATGCCTCCCATGGATTGATAAACCTTAGGTCATCCACTTGAGGGAAAATTGCTACTGTCCTACAAAACTCTGCGCTTGGAGGCCCAATACGTGTCTACAAGAATAAAGTTGCGCAGTAGACATCAAGCTCTTTTCTGGCGCCGTTGCCGAGGAGGTGAGTGCATGAAGGTATATCTTTAGATCTTGCAATCAAATCCTTTAGTTTCTTGTTGATCACTAGTTTGGTTCATAAAAGAAAACTACAAAAAAATGGAATTGAGGTTGCATCATATTATTCGTCTTTATAATGTCTTTTGTGAAAATGATGGAAGTGAAAATTGTGCTCAATTGATAGAAGAAGAATTCAATAGAATGTTAGGCATAAACGATGAGCATGAGTGCAATGTTGTTAGTAATAATTCTTTTAATATCCATGATCCTAGTGATATCTAAGCCATAAGCTTGGGGATGCTATATTTGATGAAGATTATATTTTTATTCCCCCAAGTTTTGATGTGCAAATTTGTTATAATGGTTGCATGCCTCCTATTTATGATGATTACAATGATTAATGGGGGTTTGGAAGACTGTCAACTCTAGGTAATGATCCCACTATTTTTGAGGGTGTTGAATCTTATCACAATGATGAAAGTGGATTTGGAGAGGTCACGACTTTATTTAGTGATGAATCCACCATTTTGGATGAGGTTTCAATTGACTATGATAACAAAGTTCCTATCTATGATGATTATGGTGATGACATGTATGCTATAAAGAATAATGATAACCATGAAATTTGTCATCATGATTTTAATTTTCACTCTCATGATAGTTATTTTGTTGAGTTTGCTCCTACTACTATGGATGAGGAGAAATTTGCTTATGTGGAGAGTAATAAGTTTTCTATGCTTTTGTGTCATGAAAGGAATGCTTTATGTGATGGTTATATTGTTGAATTTCTTCATGATGCTACTGAAAATTATTATGAGAGAGGAACATATGCATTTACATATTGCAATAATATCAAGTTTCCTCTCTATGTGTTGAAAGTTTTGAAGTTGCACTTGTTTTGCCTTCCTATGCTAGTTGATTATTGCTCCCATAAGTTGTTTGCTCACAAAATCCCTATACATAGGGAGTGGGCTAGTCTTAAATGTGTTAGTCATATGCTTCATGATGCTCTCTTAGTGTTTCAATTCTTTACTTTTATGTGAGCATCATTGAAATCATCATGCCTAGCTTAAAAGGCATTAAAGAAAAGCGCTTGCTGGGAGACAACCCAACATTTACCCCTACTATTTTTGTGTGTTCACATGATTAGGCTATTGTAGTAATCATGTTTTATTGTTTTTGTTTCAATAAAGTGCCAAGTAAAGCCTTTGGGATCATGTTGGGTGATAGTTGATTTGATCTTGCTGAAAAACAGAAACTTTTGCGCTCACAAAAACAACTCTCATTTTTAACAGAAGAGTGCTTCTGAGTTGATTCTTTTTGCAGAATATTAATATACAAATTGCTCACGTGGTCCTAATTTTTTTCATTATTTTTTGGAGTAGCAGAATTATGGTTTGAGTACAGATTACTATAGATTATTCTGTTTTTGACAGATTCTGTTTTCAATGCATAGTTTGCTTGTTTCCTTGTTTCTATGGCTTATATTGCTCATAAATTGTGGAAATGATATGATACAGTAGGAATTGTGTGGAAACAGTTATGAATCTTGTCTTTGACAGTACCAAAGTTAAATGGTTTGCTATTTATCATACTAACCTATCTCACGAAGTTCAGTTAAGTTTTGTGTGATTGAAGTTTTCTAGTTTTGGATGAGATGTCGATATGAGGAGAATAATGAGTGACAAGATCCTAAGCTTGGGGATGCCCAAGGCACCCCAAGTTAATATCCAATGAAGATCCAAGCAACTAAGCTTGGGGATTTCCCGGAAGGCATCCCCTCTTTCGTCTCTAACATTATCGGTAACCTCACTTGGAGCTATGTTTTCATTCATCACGTGATATGTGCTATCCTTGGAATGTCATTTTGTTTTGTTTTTGCTTGTTGTTTTAATAAAATATTTAGATATGAAAGTTTTAAATAAAAGAGGGTCCTCAAATAGCTACCCATTTACATAACTACTCGCTTGATCTTCACTTATATCATTTTGGAATAGCTTGTCATTTATTCTTGTGCTTCATTTGTATCCTATGAGTAAATTGTTGAATGGATTGAATATCATGAAGTTGAAATTATATGTTCATATCATGCCTAGTGGTAGCTTCATATTGGGTTTAGAAAGTGAAATATTTTCAAGCTTGATAATCACAATATTGGTCATACAAGCAATTCATGAATGATTAGTAGAAGGAAGACAACTTTCACATGCAAATACACTATCCTGGAAATCTTTTGTGATTGTGAGCTCCCATCAAAATGTTATATGCCAAAATTGTTGACGTTGGACAAGGAAGACAACGTGATGATTTATGTTTGTTCATATTCACATAGAAGTTATATTGTCGTAGATCCTTCAACATGTGGTGCTTGCCCCCATCTTTGCTACCCAATAATTCTGCACCAAGTAGAGATACTACTTGTGCATCCAAAAAACCCTTAAACCCAAATCTTATTTTGAAGGGTCCACCATACCTACCTAGGGATTGAGTAAGATCCTTCAAGTAAGTTGTCGTCGGTGCAATAAGGCAATACAAATTGCTTCTAAAAGTGTTAGATCATTTAGTGTAAGAGAAAATTGAGCGGTGTACAAACTTGTGATAGCAAAGAATAAAAGAGACAGACTGGATAATCAAGGTTGCTATCATAAGGGGTAATATAACGTGATGTTCTTTTGCACTAAGGGGTTGAGCATACAAACAAATAAGCGCATGGCAACCTCTGCTTCCCTCTACGAAGGGCCTATCTTTTACTTTTTAGTATTTACTTTTATGCAAAGAGTCAAAGTTTTTCTCTCTAGTCCTTTTTATTTTTCTCTTTTGGCAAGCATCATGTGGTGAGGAAAGATCTAGGCACATATATCCAGTTGGATATGGGTCGCATGAGTTATTATTGTTGACATCACCCTTGAGGTGAATACGTTGGGAGGTGAAATGATAAGCCCCTATCTTTCTATGTGTCTGGTTGAAACCTTTTGCTCATGTGTATGCGGTGAGAGTTAACAATCATAGAAGACTATCTGATGGTTTAGTATGTGGAGCTCTTACTTAGACTCTGTTTAATAAGTTGAATTGCAGTTGCTTGGTGACTGAGAACATAGGTTGTTGAGTTTCAAGAGAATTCATCGTTTGAACCATAACATGTGAATTGGTTGCTACTTTAACATGAGAAGTTTTATAAGAAAGAATTGCTATTATGACGCTAGGAGAAGTGATTAAAATTGTCATTGATCAAACTTGTGCACTTTGCTAGCATTCACACTTCATAAGTTATTTCTTTTATCATTTACCTACTCGAGGACGAGTAGCAATTAAGCTTGGGGATGCTGATACGTCTCCAACGAATCTATGATTTATGAAGTATTCATGCCATGTTTACAACAATTTTATATGGTTTTGGTAGATTTGCATGGAACTAACCCGGACTGACGATGTTTTCAGCAGAACTACCTTGGTGTTGTTTTTTGTGCAGAAATGAAAGTTCTCCAAATGAGCTGAAACTTTTTGTGGAATTTTTATGGACCAGAAGAGAACCATTGGGCCAGAGCAGCAGCTGGGGGTGCCCCGAGGGAGGCACAACCCACCAAGGCGCGCATGGCCCCCTATTTGGGAATTTATAGGGCGAATAAGGTGTACGGGAGGCCACCGAGGTGGGCACAACCCACCGAGGTGCACCTAGGGTGGGTTGTGCCCACCTCGGTGGCCTCACGTACACCTTCTTCGCCCTATAAATTCCCAAATATTCCAAAAACCCTCGGGGAGACCCTAGATTTTAAGTTCCACCGCCGCAAGCCTTTGTGGCCACCGAAAACAAATCGGGACCCTGTTTCGGCACCATGCCAGAGGGGGGAATCATTGCCGAAGGGCATCTTTATCATCCCGGCGGCCACCACGATGAGGAGGGAGTAGTCCACCCTCGGGGCTGAGGGTTTGTACCAGTAGCTATGTGTTTAATCTCTCTCGTGCGATCTTGAGATGTCACAATCTTGATGTATCATGGGCTTTGTTAGCATAGTTGGATCATATGATGTTTCTCCCCTCTCTACACTTGTTGTGATGAATTGAGTCTATACCCTTTGAAGTTTTTTCTTGTCGGATTGAATGTTCAGATCTGAGAACACATGATATATGTCTTGCATATGAATACCTGTGGTGACAATGGGGTATTATTTTGATTCACTTGATATTGGTGAGTTTGGGGTAATCTATGCATAGGGGTTGATGTGTGCTTTTTTATCTTTTCTCCGATAGAAACTTTGGGGTCTCCTTGTAGTTCTTTGTGTGGATTGAGTATTATGAATGAAATTGTTTGATACATATCGTATAATTAACTCATGCGTTCTCGCAATGACATTGGCGTATCTAGGTGACATTAGAGTTGGTTGATATGCATCATATGGTGTTATTATAGTACAAACTCTTGATTAGATCGATCGGAAAGAATAGCTTACTGTTGTTTTAGTACGAACTCTAGGATAGATTGATCAGAAAGAATAGCTTTGAGGTGGTTTCGTACCCTACAAACAATTTCTACGTTTTGTTCTCCGCTAATAGGAACTCGGGAGTGATTCTTTATTACACTTTGAGGCATAATCATATGATCCAACTATGTTAGCATTGTTGAGACATTGCACTAGTGAAAGTATGCACCCTAGGCCTCATTTTCGATCATTGCAATACCGTTTGTCCTCCGTTTACTATTTATTGCTATTTTTTATTATTCGTACTACAAAAACTCATATCTACTATCCATACACTACAAAAAAATACACTTCCGTGATGATACGTGTTTGTCATAGTAGGTCGTGTTTTTTGTCATGCATGTACATCCATGACAAATTTATGACAGAATCAAGATAGTCATACCTGTGCTGTCGTAGAAGTGTTCGATGACATTACAAAAATTATCATCACGGAAGTGGCCACTTCCATGACGATAAATCACGCGTCACAGAAGTGCTTTCGTCAAGGGTGACCGACACGTGGCATCCATCGTAACGGAACGCCGTTAAGCTATCGGGTCGGGTTTTGGATCCGATAACCCGTTAACAGCCCCGACCAATGGGGATTTTCCACGTGTAAAATCATCATTGGCTGGAGGAAACACGTGTTGGCTCATCGTTGGGATAGATGTCATCCACGCATTGGAGAGAAGGCGCCTATGATACATCGACACGTGGCACGGCCAATCAAGTTTAAATGGGCCGGCCCAACTAAAGGCCCACAAGATTTTGCGGCCCGTAATGGGCCGGCCCAGTTAAAGGCCCACGAGATTTTGTGGACTATTATGGCCTGGCCCAGCTAAAGGCCCACAAGATTTCACGGGCCATAATAGGCCGGCCCAGGTAAAGGCCCACAAGATTTTTGTGTACCATAATGGGTCGGCCCAGGTAAAGGCCCACAAAATTCTTGCGGATCATGATGGGCCGGCCCAGCTAAAGGCCCGTGAGATTTCGCCGACATTAATGGGCCGGCCCAGCTGTAGACCCACAAGATTTTGAGGACCCTAGTAGGCCGGCCCATTAACTGGCTGCCATGTTTTGGGCCAAATGCCGGCCCATAATTGATCCGGTCCATTAATGGCCTGCCACGTTCCGGGTCTAATAATGGCCCATATAAGATCCGGCCCGTTAAAAGCCTCCCACTTTCTGGGCAAAATCACGGCCCAGATCAGGTCCGGCCCTTTAAGAGGCTTTGGGCTCAATTATGGCCCATATCAGATTCGGCCCGTTGACTGGACGCTATGCTTTTGGGCCCACTTGCTAAAGGCCCATTTAGTAATTCGGCCTGATATTAGTTTCGGCCTGTTAACACTACAAAAAAAGACACATCCGTGACATTTTGGGCCGAACGAAATTTTTTCTGTCATACATATGACACTTCTATGACGATAATTGTGAAAAAATCCGGTATCATCATAGATGTGGTGGGCTCCTACTTCTATGACAAAAAATCATGATAGAAAATGGGCTTTTCGTCCTGGGCGGGCCGGAGACGTAGCTGCATGACATTCTTTGGGCCGTCCATGACGGAAAAAACCGTGGTAGAAGCGAGGGGGAGGAAAATTTCGGGGAGTTGCCGGTTACGGTGGGAGGTCGAGGGCGGAGCAATGCGCGTTTCTCTCGTACAGGTACGCATGTGTGTGTAAGGCGTTGGCTCTAACTGAACCCGACCGAGGTGTTGGGCTCTAACCGAACCTGAGTGATTGCACTGCAGGCTACGCATTACTGAACCCGAGCGATCGATCGATGGCTGTTAACTGAACCCGATGGAGCAATTCCTTCGCTACTGCTGCTAACAGAAGCCGATCGATTGGATGAACAGTGAGTGTTGCGGGGGGGGGGGGGGGGGTTGGATGAACATTGAGCGGTGGCGTTGCGTCTGGATGAATAGGAACCCGTGGTGTGGAGGGCTGGATGAACAGTAGACGGTGGAGGGGTGGCCGTGGAGGGGTGGTTGAACAGGACCCCGTGGTATGGAGGGCTGGATGAACAGTAGAGGGTGCAGGGGTGCCCGTGGAGGGGTGGTTGAACAGTAGCCGGTGGAGTAGCACGCGGTGGAGGGTAGATGAACAGGAGCCCGTGGAGGCTAGATGAGGTCGATGGTAGCCTGTGGAGGCTGGAGGAGGTCGACGGTGGAGATGAACAATATCCTGTGGAGTCCCTTTTGCGGTACGCCACACCCCTCCCGATGAACAGGACCCCCGTTTCGACCGTAGCACTCCAACACAAGTCCGTTTCGTCCGTTTTGCGGTACGCCACACCCTTCCCGATCAACAGACCCTGTTTCAAGCGTAGGAGGTCTGTTTTCTCCGCTTTGCGGACGCCACACCCTCCCGATCAACAGACCCCTGCTTCGACCGTAGGAGGTCAGTTTCCTCCGTTTTGCAGGACGCCACACCCTCCCGATCAACATGACCCCGTTTCGACCGTAGGAGGTCCATTTCTCCGTTTTTGATACGCCACACCCTCCCGATCAACAGACCCGCTCCAAACGAGGAGGTCCGCTTTTCTCAGCCGCACGTCAGCCTCGTTCCATCGCTGTTCCGTCCAAGCGGTTGATCCCACGCGTTCCGCTGCCTCCCGGCGAACATGACGATTCCGTTGCCTCCCCATGAACACGACGCATTCCGTTGCCTCCCCATGAACACGACGACGACGCTGTTTCTCCGTTCCGACCCAGCCATGTACATATGCGCTTGTAGGCGTTCGAGACCGCTCAGATGTATGTGACGCGTGGTCGTATTTTCTTTCTTGCACCGCCGTTGTAATGACGTGTACATGCTACGCGGCGCTCTTACTACGACACGTGCGCGCCTCTACATCGATGTACATACACGTTCGCGACCAGAATGAAAATGCTACGTATGCTTCGACCAGGTGGGTCCCAACTGTCAGGCACTTCCTTGCGTGCGAAGATGTAGCTGGTGGGTCCCAGCAGCCAGGGGGGCGAATCGTTTTTTTGCCCGGACGCACTTCCTTGCGTGCGTAGATGTAGCTGGTGGGTCCCAGCTGTCATGGGGGCGAATCGTTTTTTCCTGGATGCACTTCCTTGCGTGCGAAGATGTAGCTGGTGGGTCCCAGCAGTCAGGGGGGCAAATCGTTTTGTTTTTTTGCCCGGACGCACTTCATTGCGTGCGAAGGTGTAGCTGGTGGGTCCCAGCAGTCAGGGGGAAACATTTTTTCCGCAAAATATGGTGGCCCGTCCGGTGGGTCCTCGGTGTCAAGTGGAGGAATAATTATTTTGCACGTAATACGGAGGCACTTCCTTGCTGCGGCCGTGGACCCAGCTGTCAGCCTCTCCACGTACAGTCCACGTCCGATGGAAGTCGTTCCTTGACCACGTTGACCACGCCGCGCCGAGAGCACCAGGGCGGTGGACGACGGCGAGGCCTAGGAAGGGGACGACGCGGAGCCGGGGAAGACACGACAGTGGATGCCCACGCGTAGAGGAGTACGAGGGTTAACTGGTTCGCTATAGTGTGAGGCTGCCGTCGCTGCAGAATAACAGGGGGTGTGGGTGAGTAGAGGGATGGCCTGGCCATCGGTGGGAGTAGTAGGGGGCGGTGAGGCCTCCGCGGCATCACAGCCGTCCACGGGAGGCAGGAGCACGAGGCACGACCGGTGCTGGTTTGGGCGGCTGGAGCAAGAAGACCAGAGGTTGAAGAAGCACTACAACCGTTGGATGAACATCGTACGGTAACTTGAGCTAGAATCGTTCATATTGACTAAGTTGACAAAGCTCTCCATCCCCGTCAACTTGGTAGGCCCACAAGTCAGCCTCCCAGTATGCTGGGTTCCAGCTGGCAGGGGGAGTATTCATTTTTTTGTGCGTAATAAGGAGGCACTTCCTTGCGTGCGAAGATAGCTGGTGGGTCCGACAAGTCAGCGGGGGGCATGTTTTTTTTCATGAAATACAGTCCCTTCCAGTGGGTCCTAGATGTCAGGTGGATGAATCATTATTTTGCGCGTAATAAGGAGGCATTTCCTCATGCGCGGCCATGGACCCAGCTATCAGCCTCTCCATGCACAGTCTACTTCCGATGGTGTCGTTCGTTGACCACGTTGACCACGCCGCACCGAGCGCATCCAAGGTGGTGGATGATGGCGAGGCCCCAGACAGCAACGAGCCGGAGATGGGAAGAGGCAGGAGTAGAGTCGCAGACGGAGAGTTGTACGAGGGTTAACTGGTTCTAGTGCGGTGTGGTTCGGCAGTCGGTGGAGAAGAACAGGAGGTGTGGAGGGGTGGAGGGATGGCCTGGCTAACGGTGGAGTAGCGCTTCATAGCGAAGCGTGCTAAGCAGAGCTGCTAGCAGCAGGAGGCAGGAGGTGGTCCCGGCGGTGTTGGAGGAAGAAGACGAGAGATTGAAGATGGATGCCGGTCGTTGGATGTAAATCCAACGGCTAACATGTCAGAATCATTTGTTGACTAAATTGACAACGACTTGCGTTGGCTTCGACCTATTGGCCCACATTTTAGCCTCCAAAAATGTGGCACGTATTCAACCCATTTTTTTCAGAATTTACAGTCTTTTTTTGCGCCGTAGAATTTATAGACAATTTGATCTTTTTTTGAATTACAGCCATTAGCTGGGCTGGGTGAACAATTAATGTAGCGTCCATGCGGCCCATTTATTTTATTTCCTAAACAATTACAGGCCATTTGCACTTTATCTAGATACACGATTTTGCTGGGCTGATTCTAATTATAATGTTTGGGTTGGGCCAGCAATGTTATCAAAAATTAAAAAAGGGTTGAGCATTTTGTTATAAATATATTTAAATAATAAGTGATATTATTACATTCGTCCTTACATCTTACCAAGCTTTTGTACACAATCACTAGGATTTTCGTGGCAAAACAATCTAGGATTTTATTTGTTAAGAAATTATTTTTATAAGTTAATAAGATGTGGGATATTGTTTTATTACATATGTAAGTATCTGTTAAATATATGATGACAATAAAAATAATATATAATAACATATAAAATAATTTAAATATATATAATATGGTTAGAAGGGAAACATAAGTTGTACCTGGCGTTCCTATTCTTATATAGAAAAATAGAACATACCTCTGCGTTTTCTTCAAAAAAATACATAAATTAGGCTGCCAAAAATAAAACCTCGGATGGGAGGTCCATAGGCCAGTCAATACATGACGGCCCTAAGAACATACAAATAGGCCTTCCCATTCGAGGTCATGGGCTGCGCATGTTAAAAATGAAAGCCTAGACGGGGCAGCCCAAAACCACGTCCAACACTTGCCAAAACTTCGTCCCTCGTTTTCTCTGTGTTTCGCACACTCGACATTGTGTGGGCATTTGACTGTGCATCATATGAAGATGTGCTATTCATGAATGTTGATCAGCATGATGTTAACTAGCTGGTAGTTCCATTTTCGACCATGAATAAAACTTCCAACATGATGTTAACCCTGTTTGAAAAGGCCGTGTTAATATAAATGCTCTGCCTCTAAAAGTTGCAGTTTCTTCTCATCTGCACTTTTATACTCCTATGAAACTACATTTTTTTAAGTGCTAAAAATAGATCTCTAGAATTCATAAAATTCTTCATATGCTCAATACTGCAAATCTGAAATTCAAAAGACATTCATATCTGAAAGTACTCTCAAAATACACAACACAAAACACAATTCACAACCTGCAAAAACTGACAACCCTAAGCTCCTCCTGACAATAGGAGGGGGGTAGTCCCCTCCTATTCCTTGGCGGCAGACAGCCGCCCCGTGAGACGATGTGAACGGCGAGGGAGGCGATGGCGGGGAAGCATCGTCGGGCCAACTGCTTTTCTCCTCTTGTAGTTGGGTTCGGTCGATGAAGACTCCACCGGCTCGCTCTGGCAGGACACCCTCACAAACGGCACCCTGTAGATGCTCGATCCTTCAATCTCTGGTGGATGCTCCATCTGGGATCGATACTCCCACCACCGCTCCCTCACGATCGGATTCGGTGAATCTGTTTGCTCCATGGCCCAGAGGAGCAACTCTATGTACTCCAGCGCGACTCCCTCCGGGAGTATCACCGCCTTTTTGCTCTGTTGCAGATATTTGGCCATGGATGTCGCCGTCGCCGCTAGTTGGTCCTTGTTGTCAAACCAAGACTGTATCTCCAACATCCTAGCTAGCTTCATAGTGTCGCCGTCCGCGATCCTCACGTATCGGTTGTACTCCTCCATGGATCTACTTCTCCACATCACCTTCACTCGCCGGCGGTGCTTTTTTAATGGAAGAGGAGAGGAGAGGCGCTGGTTTTGGATTAGAATGGGAGAGGAGCGACGCTGGTTTTGGACTGGAACAGGAGAGGAGGGGCGGTGGTTTTGAAATGGAAGAGGAGAGGACCAGCGCTAGATTTAGATTGGAACAGGAGAGGAGCGGCGGTGGTTTAAGCGGAGAAGAGCGGAAGAGCGGCTGGTCTTGGAAGTATTTTTTTGTTGTTTTGCGTATTTTGGGTCAATGTTTGACCACGTACTGTATGTGACAGGCGAAATGTGAATGCATGTCACCAAAAATTGTATCGTTTGGTTCGTATCTGAATGTACTTTAAAATTATATTATTTTTGCAATGTATAACATATATTTTATGTGCGAAAATCATGGTCAATTATGACCCAGAATAAAAGGGAGACTAGTTAATGTGGGGTTGCTTTCTTAATTGAAGGGTAAATTGATTTTGATTTTGATCCAGTCACAGCGCGCCGGCCCTCTCGCCCAATCCTAAATCGCTACCGCATGCTCCTATCCTCTTCTCCATTGCAAAACCACCTCCTCCCCTCTCCATCATCTCCATTCCAAAACCACCGTCTCACCTCTCCCTCTTTTGATCTTCTCTCCATTGCAAAACCACCTCCTCTCCTCTCCATCATCTCCATTCCAAAACCACCTCCTCTCCTCTCCCTCTTCTCTATTGCAAGACCACCGTCTCTCCTCCCATCTTCCAAAGGTAGCACCGGACCACTCAGAACGACATCTATGGAGACGATGCAGCAGCGAATCAGGCAGATCACCGGTGGCGACCAGGCAAAGTTAGACAGGTTGAAGGAGATCCTTAGTTGGTTTGACAATGAGTGGGAGATTTCGAGGACGGTGCGGGCCATGTGGCAATGTATGCGAAAGAGCAAGACGGCGGTGATGAGGGAGGCGATGTACATGTACTCCTCGGCGGCAGTCACGCCGCAGTCCTCCGAGTTCATTAAGTATCTCCTATGGGCGATGGAGCAGACAGATTCGCCCGAGGCGACAGTCAGGCGGAGGTGGTGGGCGTACAGGTTGAAGGTCAAGCATCCAGACGATAACGAATTGATCGTGTATGGTGTGCCGTTCGTGAGGGTGCAGAGCCAGCCGGAGCCACAGGAGTATTCGTTCTCCCACCGCAAGAGGAGGCCGGATGGTGCGACGTCGCATCCCTGCCGTTCTCCACAGTTCCCTCGACGCTTGCCTCGTTTCAACGGTGGCGGTAGGGTTTAAGGTAAGCTTCGCACTAACCTAATCTTCCACCTGCTCATGCTTACAATCAGTGTGACAGCTAATGAAAATCGTGCTTACAATCAGTCTCTGAGTACTACGCCAATCACCCTAAAATAGCTCTGGACCTTTGGGTCAAAGTTGTGACACAGTGTACAAATAAAGAAAAATAGATTGGTGCTTCTTTCAGAAAAGATTACTCCCTAGAAAACTGCCAATATAAGCTACTAGTATTTGGTTAGAGGATTTGCTGCCGAGAAAGATCCGTCCACAAAGAGCGCCACACATCCCACTGGTTGTGGTGGATGCCAATGCGTGCATGCAACATGGTTGGTGTCGGTAATTTTTACTTGGCACACCTCGCACTCTGCATATATGCCGGTTCCATACGTACATTTGTGCAGCTCCACCAAAATGCAGCTGAATAACCCTGTTTGCATAGATAAAGAAAAAGCATGATTACATTATAGTGGCACTAGTTGATGAAACACACAAAATAAATAGAAGAAAATATTGCGATAGTATCATCGTACGCCATGCTGCGAGGGCGAGATGGGCCCTGCGACGCCTCATACGGTACGCTTCATACTGTACATCGTCCCAAGTCTTCTAGATACACCTTCTACCAGTGATGAACATCAGTGTACAGCAATAGTACAAGGAGGCGCCTTGAGACATTCAAATATCTATTTTTGTACATATCAACTAAAATTAAGCACCCCAGTTTGCAGAAACGCTTAAACATTAACAATGGGACTAGTTGATGAAACATAATTTAACAAAGAGAAGCACTTTCTTTATCTACATTGGAAATGAAATGATAGAGATGACACTCGCTCTATTTTAATCAGTATTATTACTTCATTTTATCGGTGACACTAGGGTCGAGCAGGTGGCAAACGAGGTGTACCGTATGCCGCAAGGATGGAGGCCGGGGTGCTTAGCTGGGATGTCAAGCTGGCTCTTTCACCACCAACATGGATGATTCAATTCATGGGACCTTTTGGTGCGTTCACCTAAAATGAAGCAATGTCCCGTGAGCTAGCAGCTTCTTCTTCAAATTTTTTAAGAAAAGGGTTTCCAACCCGGTTCCATTTTCATCGTAAAACTAAACCCACAGAGCTTCTTCTTCATTAGTTGCAATAAAATTGAGCAACATCAAGGTTGGTTGTGAAGCTCCTGGAATGCTCAACTATAATTTGGATATCATTTGTGTAGTTCAACTAAGATTGAGCGTGAAATGTATATCTCTATTTGCACAAAAAAGGTGGAAAGGAGGGTGACTAACAAGTGATGAAACATGCATCAAATGAACAGAAGCATGTTCCTTATCTGAATGGCAATCCTACAAGGACAGTATCAATTTCTAAACTAGTGGCATTGCTAGATACTAGTGTGGGCATTAGGATTAACTATGACAGCTGTTAAATACGACATTACTTTGGGCACGGGAGAGTAGCCGGACCAGGATAGTTGCATTTCTAACGAAAAGAACCAACTTCTCTTAATGGGAAATTTTAGCAGGACATGTAAAGAAGTGCCATTGATTCATATTACTGGAGGCATTGCATTGAAAACAACATTGGTTTAATTTTAACAGTGCGACTGCTACATTTTACCAGTGGCATTACATAAGAGTGGCTCGGGGCAACAAACATCAGAACGGGATATCTGGTTGGTCCCATTTTTGTTCGTTATAGCCACCTTATACTGTGTGAGGCTAGCAAATCTAGTGCTGGACTTACTCTGTTGACTTGTCCCCCAGTCCCCACTTTCTTTCCTTTTTCAACCAATAGATCGGGTTTATATTGAGTTTGTCTTGTGTTTCCTTTATTTCCTATTAGACCTAGAGACCAGTTGGATAGCCAGTCTCTGCTACTTTTCGCCCCCATTATTTCCTCTTTCGACCAAGTCCTAGATTCAGGTAACAAATCCTCCCCACCCCAACCCCTTTCTTCCTTGTTTGAACCAAGTAGTACTAGATTCGAGTGCATGAACTAGTTTTACCTCTTAAACGTAAAAAAATTAGGTGGTTTTCGAACAGCCGATCGATCCTATCTACGAGGGGGCCTGAGAAATAGTAAAAGTTACAAATGCAGCGATGTCAGGAGCTCGGGAAGTAGAGCAAGGCCAGTTTCGAAGGAAGTTATACCTGATGGTCGCCGTGATGTCGCTAGGTGGGCGGCGGGAGGCCGGATCTGCCAACACTACAGCAGCGAGGAAGAAGGGTTCGGAGGCCCTCCCTCGCCAGCGGTGCTTGGGAGAGAACGGCAAGGCAGGCTGATCGAGACGCACCCAGCAGTGGGTAAGAGCAGTCGCCGAGGACGACCGCGTGAACATTGCACCTTCTCACCTTCCCCGACGGAGAGGATCCGGATGGATCTGTGACCAGCGGTGAGCAGAGAGAGAGAGAGAGAGTGTGTGGCCACCACTGTCGTGTTTAGATCTGGAGAGGCCGAGACAGTGTGAAGAGAGCAACACTAGCAGCAAGCGCGGAGGCTCCTGCCTATATAGTGGAGTAGTACTTAGTTTTCTTTTGTCTACCGAAGCCGGCTTACCTCTTCAATGACTGTCGAGAAATGCACGTGGCCCGGAGGCGCAGTTGTTGTCATTTTGATCAGAAGCGCTGGATTATAACATATAACACGAAAAAATGCCACATGACAAGAAATCATAACCTCACTGCCCAAAGGAGACAACATGAATCCCGACGGACAAACTAGACGAGGAACAAAGCTCAAATTAAAGATAAACTCGCAGAAAAGGGGTCCATCGATAGATGTCCTAATTAACATAGCCGGCTTGACCTAAATGGCAGCCGAGTAGTCACTGTTCGTGCATGTGCCCCCAATGACTAGCCCAACTCAGTTGTCGTTGTTTAACCCTCGCAGTGATCCGAAGCACATGACACATAATTTTGCGAGATGACAAGAAACATTTTTTTAGATTTCTCACCACAACTACAGCCATGTACAACACAGCCTGCATGATATGTACACGATAGCCAATCCAGGCGTGTCTGCTGGAGTCTGGTCACATGCATGGATGAACTGATCTTTCGTGTCCTGCAGGGATCGTCCAGGCACCAACGTAGTAAAACACTTGTCTAGTACTATCGCTCGTCTCCCTCTTCTATTAACTCACCCGACTTGCGGGGCCGGGGAGTGTGCCTATGGTCGGTTCTCAATTGTCGTCCCACATGTGTGTGCTAACGCGCATGACGCGCGTTCCATTCGGAGAGCAGTGTGCCAGACCGACCGACCGTCTGGGGTGTGACGCGAATGCGATGGGCGTGTTGTATACTCCGTACATGTGTACCGCCGTTTTCTAGACGCTTTGCACCATGGCGCGGGTGCAATCCATGGATACAAAATTAGTATACTGTATACTATTTAAAAGTCGAGGTAGGGGCTTTTCCTGCCCGGTAGGCGGCGGGACAGTTCCACCTAGTCGCTTCGACAGAGACGCGAGAAGACGAGGGAGTAGGCTGCTGCAAACGTAGGGCTGTGTGATTTGACAATGAAGTTCTTCGCTGGGAGGTGGGGCCCGTGATTTGACTTGCCATTATCATTTTAACTGCGGCGCTACGACCGGCGTGAGTCTACCGATTCCTGACCACCTCCATCATGTGCCTCTCCCAATGCTCCACCATGTAGTAGTAGAGGCTGGCTCTTGCATGAGAGCCCACTTCTCCACTTTTTCCTTGCCTCTCTTTCCTCCACATATGCAAAAATGCCATGTAAAGCGCACTATTGTACTTACTTGCTCCTACAATGCTTAAGCTTGCCACATAGGCATAAAGTCTGATGTGGCAAGTTAATCAAGAAGAGAGAGACTAGTTTGGTGACCCAAGGAAGAAATGGTGCTAAGCGCGTGTGCCTAGGTGAAAAGACAATTTTGAGTCTATAGCTAATTAAATGAAGCAAACTTAGCAACACCATTTCATTGGAAGAGGTCACTCCTTGGCAAATGCAATAAATACTAGTACTACCTCTGTCCCATAATATAAGAACGTTTTTGACACTAGCTAGTGTCAAAAACGTTCTTATATTATGGGACAGAGAGAGTACAAAGAAAGAGATAGAGAGGAGTAAAAAAATACACTTATAGCCAACCTTATAGCCAACCTTGTTGTAGTGTGAGTGACTAAGTGATGACTATGTATGACAAGCCAACATCAGATAGCCTAACGCACCGTGTTAAATCTCCAAGGGCACGACCACGCGAGCGACCCCACGGTCGTGGTAGGCGCGACCATGATACGGGCTGCTGGCAGCCTTGGATCTGAGATCAAACGGTCGCATGCTAAGTTGCTGAAAATTTGCAGAATAACCCTTAGGATATTCACCCGTAGGTCTAGAATCACGCCATGCAACCGTTCGATCTCCGATCCAAGGGCTCTCGGAAGCCCGAATCATGGGAGAATGGAAAGCCACTACCCTGCCGTTCGCACGCTGGCAGTTCGCTCCTACTCGTCCCCGTACGTCCTTTAATACTACGGCGGTTCGCTCCTAGTCGTCCCGTCCATTCACATTATGGCAGTTCCACTAATCCTAACCCTCCTCCCAAATCCATGGCGTCCTAAATCTCCCCGATCAGCGGTGAGTACAAGGTTAGAACCATCACCGGCGATGAGTTCGACGTCATCTACACTCGTACTTCCGCGACGGTGAAAGGATGCCTTTCTCGCTTCAGACTTATGTTCGAAAACTCACATGATGAGTGGGTCGCCGGGCTAGATGTTGAGTACACCACAGTCATGGGACGAGAGAAGGATCTAAAGGACGAAGAGAGGAAGAAGCCCGCCATGATCCAGGTTGGCGTACATAACGTTTGCTTGTTCTACCACATATGCCATGCCGACATTGAGTGCCAGGATTTTAAGAACTTCCTCGAGGACAAAACAGTCAAATTCGTTACTGTAGACTTTGAGAACGACAAAGAAGTCCTGCATCGGATAGGCCTCGTTGTAGGCAACCCCTTTGACCTCCAGAAGAATCGGCTAGTGCCACAATCCTGACCCTGGCAGGAGCCATGGTTCATCCTCCGTACCGCAAACTGGAGAAACCTCATTACACGTTTCATCGTCATGCATGGCAGCGGAATGTACTAGATATAGACCACATCCACTACGTTGAAATGGACAGCTACCTTTGTTTCAATATCTACAAGGGTTGGATGAAGAGCAATAGCCAAGTTGGCATTTCAAGCAAAGAAGTATTGGCCAAGAGGAAGAGGGACAAGGACAAAGTCGAGGACGTGGACGAGGACTCCGAGTAAGGTGGCAGTGTCGTTGCTCATGGCGGTTCTAAACTTCTAATGCAGTGTCTATCGGATTATTTGCATAGTTTAATTTCAGGTGTGCTTAGTTTAATTTGAGGGGTGTGTTATGCTGAGCCCCCAGCAGAACTATGTTATGTTTTTTCTCGTTACTTTAACTCTTCAGTATGTACATACTAGTACTAGTATTTCTTTAATAGAATTTAGCACCCCAACTAAGCACGTACTAGCTTTTTTAATAGTACTATATGCATAATTTGGCGACGAGCGCTCTCTATATGTACCATCTTTTTTTTAAATTTCAATTTTTGCTCCATGGCGCAATCCATTGATAGTGGAGTACTATTGTACAAAAGTATACATTTTTTAAAAGGCTAGCATATTGTTCATCACATATATATATAGCCAGTTAAATTCTCAACCTAGAACGACATGCATGCCATGTAGTAAACCGATCCGGAGGAAGTATAGTAAAAATGAGGTGAGTTTACCGAGCGATCGGCGGGGGAGCATGTCCTGTCATGCGGTCCCACGTGGCATGATGTACCAAGGCGATGCGTGTGTCCCTCTTGAGGCAGAAGCAATACTAGTACGTGGTTTGAGATGACGTCGAACCAAAGTGTGAAATAATGGTTGCTTCCTCCGTCTGGGAAGGTGCGGCATTGTGATTTGACGTCTCATTGCTCATTGCTAATACTGGGACGGTACGAGTGGGGTGCGTACCCCCTTCTGTTCTGCACTGTTGTTTGGTGCTTGACACGTCATCCCGGTTGCTATATGTCCCACATGTCAGCGACATGAAGTACAGAATTCATGAAAGGGAGAGTCGACGGAGGAGTATACTATAGAATTGATGAAAGGGAGCGACTTAGTTTTGGAAAAATCTGTTTTTACGGAGTACGTACCCACTAGGGTTTATAGGGCTCATCTAAAAAACATTCGTTTTTCCGTTTGATAAGTCTCAATTCTACTATACTAGTAGTAGTACTATTACATGTTGGATTTCGTGGTGCGTTAGATCACCCGACGTAAGCAGTGTCAAGAGGAAACTAACTAATGCATGTACAAGTTCATGGAAATTTAGTGGTCATTCATGCATTCGTTCTAATTAATTCCTTGGTAAACATAACTTCTTGAGAAAAACGAGCGTACTGTGCAAACTACGAAATTAATTCGACCACTCACCGTCTACCTTGGTTGGAGAGATTTTGAAATTGAGCCATAAACTGGAAAGGCTCGATTACTATTTGTGGCCTTGTATAGATGCAAAATGTATTTTTTTATAGTGGCCTTGTATAAGTAAATGGAGGGAGTACTAGCCAAAGTACGTACGTAGTAGGGACGAGGAGTAAAGGGAGGGAGTAGTAAAATTTTCTCCTAAGTGATGACTAACCTTATAGCTAACCTTGTTGTAGTATGAGTGGCTAAGTGATGACTATGTATGACATGCCAACATCAGATAGCCTAACGCACCATGTTAAATCTCCAAGGGCACGACCGCGCGTGTGACGTGATGGTCGTGGTAGGTGCGACCATTATACGGTGTGCTGGCAGCCCTTGGATCTGAGATCAAATGGTCGCATGCTAAGTTGCTGAAAATTTGCAGAATAACCCTCCCGCGGGCCGGAGTAGGTTTCTCGGTTTGCATGCGGGTTTAATGGAGGCGAGGAGGCGTGTTCAGCCGGGCGTGCAGTGGATGGCGCAGTACTATTCGATTTGACACCTACAACTAGTATATTACAAAAAAACAAAGAAGAGTAGTAGAGATACAGATAAGAATAGAGACAAGGGAGGAGCACCATCTACTGCTTCGTGGGCTACTCCTGCGCTCCATTCGGCGGCCGCTACATCCCCTACAGCCACTCCTTCCTGCGCTCCATTCGGGGTATTTGTTGACATTTGGGAGCGACTCGCGATCGCTAGCAGCCACGACTTCACCGACGACGACTTCTTCCCCGACCTCGGCAACCTCTTCCTCAACGACATGGGCGACAATCTCAACGCCAATGGTGCTGCTCCCGTTGCACCATATGTGTCTCTGCCCTTCCTGTTCAAAATCATGGTAGAATTCATGTTTCTAGTCTGTGTCCTAGACTCGATCTGTTCATCTACTATGCTCGTCCGCATGATTAGTTTAATCTCTGTTATAGCTGTCATGATTTATTTTGTAGTAAATCTCGTAGTAACTTGCTCATATATTCAACTGGTGGAACGTCCCCTACAGCCACTCCCGTTTCATGGATGGCCTGGTCGATGCCTCCAAGGAGCCCTTCGTCTACTGCTATGGGTGCTCGGTGCCATTTTGGGGCTCGCCGGCGGACATCCTGCATCACCTGACGCAGGCGTGTGGCGATCACTATTGGCCCTTGGCGAAGAACATCAAGTACGAGACGTGCTACCAATTCACCGTGCCAGAGTCGCTGGAGGATAAGCGCCGCCTGCTAGTCTCAGAGGAGGACGGCATCGTCTTCCTCTTGATCGTGGCCACCGGCGAGGCCCGCGCAGGCCGCCACCACATCTCTGTAGTGTGTGTCAGGGGCGACACCGCTAACGTTGACACTGACACGAGGGCGATGTACGGGTGCGTGCTCACTTTTACTACCCCTCGGAGGTCCGTGGGCGGCGACACTGGCTACGTCAAGCTGACTTGGACTCTGCCAAGCTGGGACCTTCCCGCCGATGTGGACATGGAAGACGCATGGTATTATTTGACCCCCAACAATGTGCATGGGGACTCCAAGGAGGTTCACCTGGACATATGCATTACTAAGTTAAATGTTGATCATTAGTCTTCGCTCAATGTTATCTGCTGTCTAAGCATGTGGAGACTTCCATGCATGATCTTGCTCTATTGGAGTATCGCGCATGAATAAAAGTGTATCCATTTGTTTAGTCTAGAATCTTCCATGTATGAATTTTTACTACAGTATCGGTGAAAGACTTATGATGAACCATTTCCTGCAAAGCGCAATAAGAGTTATTTCTTCACAAGTTTTGGATGCAGGTTGAATAGTTGAGAGCTTTTGTTTGCAAAAGATACTTTTTTATCTATTTCACCCGGATGTTTCTGAGCTGTAGAGATGAAATAATATCCGAAGAAACCTATCGATACCTGTTACACATGAGATGACCCCCACATCCTTTGTCAAAATAAACAACACCCCGATCAATGCATTTCACTCTTTCGTGCAACGGACGGGCACCTTACTTGCTCCTATAGGTGCTTAAGCTTGCCACATAGGCATAAAGTCTGATGTGCCAAGTTAATCAAGAAGAGAGAGACTAGTTTGGTGACCCAAGGAAGAAACGGTGCTAAGCGCGTGTACCTACGTGAAAAGAAAATTTTGAGTCTATAGCTAATTAAATGAAGCAAACTTATCAACACCATTTCATTGGAAGTGGTCACTCCTTGGCAGATGCAATAAATACTAGTACTCCCTCTGTCCCATAATATAAGAACGTTCTTATATTATGGGACGGAGGGAGTACGAAGAAAGAGATAGAGAGGAGTAAAAAACACTTATAGCCAACCTTGTAGTATGAGTGACTAAGTGATGACTATGTATGACATGCCAACATCAGATAGCCTAACGCACCGTGTTAAATCTCCAAGGGCGCGACCGCGCGAGAGATGCGACGGTCGTGGTAGGCGCGACCGTGATATGGGCTACTGGGCAGCCCTTGGATCTGAGATCAAACGGTCGCATGCTAAGTTGCTGAAAATTTGCAGAATAACCCTCCACGATAGGATATTAACCCATAGGTGTAGAATCACGCCATGTAACCGTTCGATCTTCGATCCAAGGGCTCTCGAAAGCCCGTAACATGGGAGAATGGAAAGCCACTACCCTGCCTTCACACGCTGGCAGTTCGCTCCTACTCATCCCCGCACATCCTTTAATACTACGGCGGTTCACTCCTAGTCATCCCGTCCATTCACATTACGGTAGTCCACTAATCCTAACCCTCCTCCCAAATCCATGGCGTCCCAAATCTCCCCGATCGGCGGTGAGTACAAGGTTAGACCCATCACCGGCGATGAGTTCGACGTCATCTACACCCGTTCTTCCGCGATGGTGAAAGGATGCCTTTCTCGTTTCAGACGCATGTTCGAAGACTCACATGATGAGTGGGTCGCCGGGCTAGATGTTGAGTACACCACAGTCATGGGACAAGAGAAGGATCTAAAGGACGAAGAGAGGAAGAAGCCCGCCATGATCCAAGTTTGCGTGCATGACTTATGCTTGGTCTACCACATATACCATGCCGACGTTGAGTGCCAGGATTTTAAGGACTTCCTCGAGAGGAACCTAGTCAAATTCGTTACTGTAGACTTTGGTAACGACAAAGAAGTCATGCGTCGGATAGGCCTCGTTGTAGGCAACACCTTCGACCTCCAAAAGAATCCGCTGGTGTCCTCTCGTCGACCTTCAATGTCGACCTCGGTAGGAGCCATGGTTCATCCTTCGTATGGTAAACTGGAGAAACCTCCATACACGTTTCATCATCATGCATGGCAGCGGAATGTACTAGATATAGACCACATCCACTACGCTGCAATGGATGGCTACCTTTGTTTCAATATCTACAAGGGTTGGATGAAGAGCTACAGCCAAGTTGGCGGTTCAAGCAAAGAAGTATCAGCCAAGAGGAAGAGGGACAAGGACGAAGTCGAGGACGTGGACGAGGACTCCCAGTAAGGTGGCAGTGTCGTTGCTCATGGTGGTTCTAATGCAGTGTCTGCTGGAATAGTTGCAAAGTTTAATTTCAGGTGTGCTTAATTTAATTTGAGGGGTGTGTTGTGCTAAGCCTCCAGCAGAACTATGTTATGTTTATTCTTGTTACTTTAACTCTTCAGTAAGTACATACTAGTATTTATTACATTTCATCTTTTTGTTGGTATATTACTACCACTCGTTCATTCACACTATATACATACAATATATATGGCCAACATCATATAGCCAGCGGTTTAGTTGTCAAAGAATTTCAGGGTGCTTAGTTTTGTCAAAGAATTCCAGGGTGCTTAGTTTTATTTGAGGGGTGGGTTGTGCTGGACACCATTATTGTGACTAGCCTTTTTAATAGTACTATATGCATAATTTGGCGACGAGCGCTCTCTATATGTACCACCTTTTTTTTAATTTCAAGTTTTGCTCCTTGGCGCAATCCATCGATACTACTGTTGTACAAAAGTATACGTTTTTTAAAAGGCTAGAGGGCGGGGGCAGTCTAGCTTGCTCGGTTTCACGAGAGGCGAGGGCCTTTGTGATTTGACGGCTCATTACTGCTGGAAGGTGGGGACTTGTGATTTGGCTGCTCGTATAAATGCACCGATGACCTGATCGAGGAGGAGCAAAGAACCGTGCGGTATACTCAAGTTTTCCACTAGAGTAGTACTGCGATGGAGGAGCACGAAACACGGCAGCCCAGTGCCATATGGCGATAAAAAATGATCTAATTTGCTAGTCATCTCATTGTTAGCATTGTTCTATTCATTCCCTCAAAAAACAAAAAACATTGTTCTATTCTTGCCTCGCAGAGAACGTGACACGTGCGGCGAAACACCCGAAGCAAAAGATGAAACACAGCAGCAAAATAAGAAGGAAGATTATCACCCCAAATGATCTAATTTGCCGCGGAGTCGTAACTGCTTCTTCATCGCCTCCACGACCTCCATCTCCTTGCGTGTCTCCTCCGCCATCTTCTTGATTCTGTCCATGACGCGGGATTTCTCGACACGAGCCTTCATCATCTGTTCCACGGCCGCATTACGTACCTTGACAGCAGCCGGGTGCTCGATGCGGAGCTTCGCCAACTCCTCCTTCTGTTCCATGATGAGGGCCTGCAGCATCTTCATCGAGGAACTACTATTCTCATGCAGCTTCTTCCAGCCGGCGTTCTTCTCCTTCAACAGGTCGGTATCGTGGCAGAGCTTTGCCTTGTCCTCCTGAAGTCGCAGGATTTTGCCGGTCGCCTTCTTCTCCGAGGCAATGCTCTTCTTCAGCAGCATCACCAAGTCGGCGGTCAACTCCCCCTGCTGATTGAGCTCAGCGGGCATGTCGTCAAGGCTCTCCTTCAACAACTCCTTCAAGCCTTGGATGAACTCCTTCTGCTTATTGAGGTGCTTATTGAGCTGACCGGGCATGCCGTCAAGGGATAACGACTCCAGCTCTGCCAGCTCGGCATGTTCGCCTCCGCGGCTAGGGCGCTCCTGGGAGCCATCGCCTGCCCGTGAGAGATCTTTCGAGGTCTCTGTGTGGCGGCGAGCCCTCTTTTTTTCCGCAGCCTTGGTTGCCGCTCCATTGTTACGAGTAGTTCTCTACCTAGAGCTCTACTCACCGGCCATGGCAACGACGGACGAAGAAGAAGCACTTATGAGGAGGAAAGGTAGAGTATTTTTTGGTTAGATAGTTCCCCTTTTTATAACCTAAGTACTGGCATTAGTAGTACTAATACCTGCATAGTGGGAACACGTTCAGGTTTGGTACGTACTAGTAGGTGTGAGTATGCTTTCGAATGTGATGGGAACAAGATAAAGATTAATTGATGTTTTTGGTTTCGAGGCCCGAAACGGCTCCCGATGAGTTTAGCGGAACATAAATTTCAAGTACTACACTGCTCAAATGCATAAATATTATGTTAATGTCAAAATTTGGCACAAAATAAGAAGGAGACCAATGGCAGTACTACTAGCAACCCACGATTTAACTACTCGCATGCGCGCAGTGGAGTAATAATGTCTTTCCTCCGCCCTCACGTACACTCAATTTGTGTGCGCTGTATTAATTGACCATCAATGAAGTGAACGACTTTACACGCATCAAATTATCACATGGGGTGGATCTTGGTACAAAATTAAATCGCCCGTGTACCCGCAAAGCGCCCGAGGGAATGAGTGCGTGCGTGGCGTGCGTGCACATCTTCGCCGTGCATGTACCGCCAAGATGGCTCGTGGAGGACGAGTACATTCTTCTGGAACCAGCAGCACGTCATCGTGATCAATCCACGCAAGGAGGTCGCGACAACGCCTCCACATGTGCCACGTGGCTTCATGAACTGTAAGAGAGACACGTGTAGCGTGCCATTGGTATTCTAATTTACGTGTTTTGCACATACTCGAAGTACTAGTAATGTACACGTGCATTGCACGCATCAGATTTTGCAACCAAATTATGAATAAATACCACACTATAGCATGTAAGCTCTGAGTCATATCTGCGTGATGTAGCCCTTCATTTAATTCTTATAGTTCATCTCATTCAGAATCAAATTAGTTTTTATAAAAAAGATAAGAACGCGTGAATAGGAAAAACATGGGATTATAGTGGAATGTCGTCTTCAATCCTATAGGATTGTACGAGTGTTTGATTGTGCATAGAAAAAACGCAGAATTCTTTCAAAGAGGTTTGAGTGGATGGGATGTTTCCTATGAAATCTAGTGCAAATGAATCATATGGAAAAACTCCTATGGTTTACAATAATACGAATCAAACAAGCAAGATAGGAAAATTCCTAATGATTAGAATCCTCCAAAATTCCTTTGAGAATCCTTTGAATCAAAGAAGCCCTTAATCTATTTTATGATTCATGGAATTGTGCATTGTAAAGCATAAAGTAAAAACAAATAATGGCAATTCAACTAGAAAAAAGTTTGGGCAGTTATGATACGGAAGATTCTAGAACAAAAGAGAACCACTGTTGTTTTGAGGTTTGTGCATTATGCTTAAGTTCAACCATGGAGTCTGCTAGATTGTACATGTGGCAAAATCCGGTGGGGGGCTAGAAGATGGTGCGAGGGGCCGAGTGGAGGGAGACTATGAAGGAATGCACAAGTGCGAGATTGATATTTAGAGAGAGGGGGCGAACACGTGCGCTGTTGCACGCAGTGGCGGAGCCATGAAAAATAAATGAGCTAGGGGGCCAAGCATTGCTAATCCTTTATGAGGAGGGTCAATTCATGAAATTAAAACCTTTTTAGCAGCAATTGTCTAAGGATCACATTCATATTAATTAGCCTCGATATATAGTGATGTTAGGGGGGCAGGGCCCTTACTGCCCCCTGTCTTCGCCATCGTGCACGCGTCTGAGAGATGAAGCGGAAGGCATGGATGATGAGAGGGGGACGTTGGATATATAACTAATGTGGGTGTATTAGCCATTTATGTTAATCCTATATAGAGAGGTATAGATTGATCGATGTGGACGTGGGAAAGAGGGTGAGACCTCACTGGATATATCGATTGATCGGTTTGTGTGAAAAACTATGAAAGACCTAGCTATATACACACATACATAGAGGAACATCGATCATTGCGCATGCACGCGTGAGAGATAAAGAATGCCCGGTATGATGGAGAGGGGGATGTGTGTGGGTGTGTGCCTTCATGGGAGACCGACCTAAAGAAAAAGATTGCATGCGTGCGATAGATAATGCCGACCGGTAGTGTGTGTGCATGCATGCACGAGAGAAAGTTAGTGGTACAATTATAAAGAGAAGACTACTGTGTGGGTGTAAAACAATAGGTGAGGTAATAATCAATGTAAAGTTGAATTCAAATATTTGAATAAGAGATACTGATGTTTGAAACCCATGCATGCATGAATATAACGGAGATCTGCGCGGTGTGGTTTGGAAACGAGCATGTTGTAATGTATACACATTGAACAAGGTCAGACTGATTTGAATTTGAGATACCGATGGCAGACATCATTTGCCCACGTCGCATCCATGCATGGACACACTATTCTAATTGGAGATGATGGGCGGCTTTCGCATCACATATCTATATCTATACCCCTATATATATATATATATATATTATATTTTTATATTGTGTGTGGGTAACTTTAACTTTGAAAGATGGTCGTTGGATGAGGCGAATCCGATGGTTCAAAGATGGCAAATTTGAGCACTATTGGCCATTGAATATCATCTAGATTCCACCACATTTCGGCACATGTATAATCTAGAAGACTCCATGGTTGAACTTAAGCATAATGCACAAACATCAAAACACAAGCACTTCTTATTTGTTCTAGAATCTTCGGTGTCAGAATTGCCCAAATGTTTTTCTACATGATTTGCCATTATTTGTTTTTACTTTATGTCTTACAATGCACAATTCCATGAATCTTAAAATAGATTAGCTTTCTTATAAAAACTAGATGATTTTGAATGAAATGAACTATAAGAATCAAACGAACATCTACATCATGCATATATGACTCAAAGCTTGCATGCTATAATGTGGTATTTATTCATAATTTGGTTGCGAAATCTCATGCGTGCAATGCACGTGTACCTTACTCTAGTCTAAATGGTGTTTGTGTGTGTGTGTTGTGTGTGTTGAGGTGCAAATTTTCTTTTTGTTTTGGTACACGTTAAGCTTGTTCTTCCAAAATTTCAAGTCGTGCCTTGTTATGCTGAAAATTGAAGCTAGCGTCTCTGTCTATCGTGCTGTGAAACTCCCGTCTCTTCAACCGCGCCTTGTTAGCCCGAAATATTTAAGATATATCTTTGTCTCGTTGTGCTCCGACAACTCCGAAATTACAACACACGCGAAAACTCCCACCTCCTGTGAAATCCCGACACAGGAAATGCCCGTGGTACCCCTGAACCGAAAGAACCGCCTCAAATCGGTGGGGGGTACTTTTGTAACTTACCCCACATTTCGGACAAGCGCGTCTCTAAGCCATGGTCCCACTGCCATCCCATCCGCCCACCCATTCAGACACCGAGGCCGCGAAAACCAGCGACAAAACCCCACACCCTGCTCCGTCCGCCACCCAGCCGGAGCCTCTTCCCCGACGACGTCATCCACAACAACACCTCGACGTCCCTCATCCACTGTACCGGATGAGGATCCGTCGTCGATCTCATCGTCCTGCCGGTTCAGCCACTCCGCCCTCCACCTCCAAGGAGCTGCCCCGATGTTCCCCTCATCTTTCGCGCCACCTCCATTCCCACACCGCTGTCTTCACCTGCACCACCGGAAGAGCATCATCATCTCCGTTTCCTCGGATGAAGCTGCGGCCTAATCGGCGCCACCAAAGACGTTGTACACTAATCACCGCATTTTCTTCTTGATTCGATCTCACGGTGCTGCCGGTGCTCGGTCCCGAGCCGACACGGCGTGGCTCCATCCACAGCGGCGTCGCCGGCCATTTCCTCCATGGTGTCGATCCCTCGGCGGCGAAGCCCACATTAGTAGGAGCTGCTGCTGCTTTAGCTCTCGCTCGCGCTGCTGCTCTGCTCTTGCTCTTGTTCCCCTGCCTGGTCTGCTCTTGCTATTGCTCTTGCTCGCGCTGCTCCTCTCGCTCTTGCTCTTGCTTGCGATGCTGTTCTGATGTGGCTACACTTCAGTCGACTGAATCGACTTTTGGGTCAGTCGATTTCCAAGGGGTGGGCTCGCCGGGGTGAAGGAAGAACCAGCCGCAGTGGGGAGGGGGGCTCGCCGGAGAGGTACCCCACTAGCTATCTTAGGGTTCAGGATGGGGGCGGTGGCGTGGGGATCGCCGGAGAAAAAACTCGGCACGGGGGGGCCTAGAGGGATGGCCGTGGCGGCGGCGGACCGGCGTTGGGGAGTGTTTTCGGGGCGGGCGGGGCGGCGCACTGCCGGCCGTGGGCGGCGGGGGGCTGCTATTTGGTCGGTGGTGGCTGGTGGCTCAGGAGGGGTGGAGGTTGAAGTTGAACCGCAGGCCCTTGATTTCGTATCCAACGGCTGCAAAATCGATTGACCAGAGATGAAAAAGTCAGTCGACCGACGTGTAGCCTCACCTTGCTAGTGCGTTCAGTTTCGATAGCAAAATTCAGTTTTGACAGCAAAATTTAGTTTCGACATTTAGGTTCAGTTTCGACAGTTCAGTTCAGTTTCGGCAGTTAAATACAAAGATGAGCGGCAGATTTATTTTACATCTAGCACTTTGTGGTTATGTATTTTATGTCATGTATTGGAGATGCTATTAGAATTCCACTTAGGTTAATGTTGTTCGTTGTCTCTCTTGTCCTGCTTCAGCCTCGGCGTCGTACAACTCACCGGAGCTGCTCCAACGACGAAACCCTCCATCACAGCAGAGCAGTACCTCGGGCTCCATCTCTAGACGCCTAAGATCTTCTTCCCCTCCTCCGACAGCAAAGTCAGCCGGAGCGTCCCCACCGACCAACCCAATCACGTTGAGATCTACATGGCTTCGCCAAAGAGGTTGTACACTTGTTGCATCTCTTTTTAACTCTACATGTTATATGTATTGTCCACTGAGCACTCGTAGTAACGGGAAATACGATTATTTTATCCTACTATATGACAAGCAGTGAGGTACCAGGCAACTTAGCTATCCGTGATGGACTCTCTTGAACGCCATCATTATTTATCTCTGCGCGTTTGAGCTGCGCATTTGTCGATGGGCCTGGGAGTTGAGCTAGTATGGCAGTGGCCTGGGTCCAAAGTAATAGAAGTAGCACAAAAACATTTTTTTAGTGTAGGATTTTCCTTGCTCAAGCCTGCCTCCTAGAATCGCCAGTGCTTGAAACGAAAAGTGAATGAAAACATAGGAATTGGAAAGTTTCCTATGGTACTACTTTTCATGAATTTGGTTCAAAGGAATGGAGCAAAGGAAAACTGTAGGATTTGTTACTTTATTGTCTCCTTGAAAGAAAAATCGTAGGAATTCTAATTTCCACTTCTCCTCCTTTTCATATTCCTATTCATCATGCACAAGACTAAGAGATAGTAGCATAATAGCATTATAATCGTACATTTTCTTGTGGTTTGACTTAATCTCACCATGCTTATTTGCATCCTGTGATCTTCCAATTGTTGTGAATCAAACACCCAGATTGGCAGAAATCCTGTGTTTTTAAATTCTCAGTTTTGCACGTGCATTCCTATCCTATTATGTTTTCATGAATATATGTGTGTTCTTGATCCTATCTTGCAAGTCTATAGTCACCTACTATGTGTTATGATCCGGCAACCCCGAAGTGACAATAATCGGGACCACTCCCGGTGATGAGCATAGTTTGAGGAGTTCATGTATTCACTATGTGCTAATGCTTTGTTCCGGTTCTCTATTAAAAGGAGGCCTTAATATCCCTTAGTTCCCAATAGGACCCCGCTGCCACGGGAGGGTAGGACAAAAGATGTCATGCAAGTTCTTTTCCATAAGCACGTATGACTATATACGGAATACATGCCTACATTACATTGATGAATTGGAGCTAGTTCTGTGTCACCCTATGTTATGACTGTTACATGATGAACCGCATCCGGCATAATTACCCATCACTAATCCAGTGCCTATGAGTTTTCCATCTACTAGTTTTCGCTTATTTACTTTTCCGTTGCTACTGTTACAATCACTACAAAATACCAAAAACATTACTTTTGCTGTCTTTACCTTGTTACCGTTACCACCACTATCATACTACTTTGCTACTAAACACATTGCTACAGATATTAAGTTTCCAGGTGTGGTTGAATTGAAAACTCAGCTGCTAATACTTTAGAATATTCTTTGGCTCCCCTTGTGTAGAATCAACAAATTTGGGTTGAATACTCTACCCTCGAAAACTGTTGCGATCCCCTATACTTGCGGGTTATCAAGACCTTTTTCTGGCGCCGTTGCCGGGGAGCATAGCTCTATTCTTTGAGTCACTTGGGATTTATATCTGCTGGACACTATGAAGAACTTGAAAGATGATCGAACTACTATTTTTCCCTCAACTACTAGGGGAGGTAAGGAACTGCCATCTAGCCTTGCGCTTGATTCTCCTTCTGTTATGAGTAAGCTAGCGACACCTAAACCTGCTACTGCTATGAATTCTGATATGTCGCATGTTATTGATGATGCCACTTCTGCTATGCATGATATTTATGATGAAACTACTTCTATGCTTGATAATACTGTGCCCCTTGGTGAATTTCTTGATGAGCAAATTATTGAATCTGAATACGATGATGATAGTGATGATGAGAATATGCCTGCTATTCCTGAGGGTTATCTTTTTGATACTGATTCTTCTGCAGCTATTTTTGCTTGCCAAGATAGATACAAACATAAGAGGCTGCTAATTAAATGGAGTAAAGAATCTCTTAGAGATAGGATGAGACCCGACCCTGCTTTTGCTACTTCACCTATCTATGTTCCTGATAAGGATTATTATGATTTTTCTGTTGATCCAGATATAATTACATTGGTTGAATCTGATCCTTTTTATGGCTATGAATCTGAAACTATTGTGGCACATCTTACTAAGTTAAATTATTTAGCTGCCCTATTTACTAATAATGAGAGATCACGCTACCTTTATTTACTCAAAATATTTCCGTTCTCATTAAAGGGTGATCCTAAGATATGGTTTAATTCTCTTGATCCTGGTTGTGTGCAAAGTCCCCAGGATATGATTTATTACTTCTATGCTAAATATTTCCCTGCTCATAAGAAACAAACTGCCTTGAGGGAAATATACAACTTTGTGCAAAATGAAGAAGAGAGTCTCCCACAAGCTTGGGGGAGGCTTCTCAAGTTACTTAATGCTTTGCCTGATCATCCTCTTAAGAAACCTGAAATATTTGACATCTTTTATAATGGACTAACTGATGCTTCCAGAGATTACCTGGATAGTTGTGCTGGTTCTCTTTTCAGGGAAAGAACACCGGATGAAGCTGAAATTCTATTGAATAATATGTTGGCAAATGAAAACAATCGGCACCTCCGAGCCAGCTCAGAGCCAACCATCGAGCCTATCCTAAACAAACTCCAAGAAGAGAGGTGTTCTATTTCTCATCCCAAGATATGCAAGAGGCAAAGAAATCTATGAAAGAAAAAGGTATTAAAGCTGAAGATGTTAAGAATTTACCTCCTATTGAAGAAATACATGGTCTTAATTTACCGCCTGTTGAAGAAGTATATGATCTCAATTACTTATTCACTGAAGAACCTCCCAATATCCCGACACAGGTAGTAAAGGTAAATTCTCTCTATAGATATGATAAAGTTGAAGTCCCTCCTACTAAAATTTCTAGTCAGTGCTTGGATGAGTTTGATGACTTTATGTTTAAGCAAGATGACTTTAATGCTTATTTTGGTAGAAAATTAAAATAGAATACCTTTATGATTAAATGCTTGGGTGATTATATGGCTGATATTAGAGGTGAACTTAAACTTGTTAGCAAACATGCTTCTATGGTCACCACTCAAGTAGAACAAGTACTCAAAGCTCAGAAAAAAGTGCTTGATGAAATGAATAGTAAGAAAAATGATTATGCTGTTAGAGTGGCTACTAGAACTGGTAGAATGAGTCAGGAACCTTTGTATCCTGAAGGCCACCCTAAGAGAATCGAGCAAGATTCTCAGAGAAATAATATTGATGTACCTAGCTCTTCTAAAAGGAAGAAAAAGAAAAATGATATTCTTATTGTTGGGGATTTTCATATCCCCATTGAGGTAACTTAGTGTTATTCAAAATTTCTCTGGTCCCGTGTTATTCAGAATGAGTTTGTTAACAAGACTTGATCAACCTTGTTAGTGGATTCTTTTTGATGATCACGAGATGGATGAAACTAGAAGCACAAACTTCTGTACCCTCTTTATATTTTCTGTTACTTAGTAGAAATAAAGTAAAATAGTATTTTTCTGTCTGCTTCCTGACTTATCCGTGCAATATAAAAATATCCTGAAAATAAAAGTCCTCAGAATGCCATGCCAATTTAATATGATTTTTTCGAGAATATTTGAGGATTTACTGTGCAAAAATTACCACGGGGGGAGCTGCCACCTGGCCACGAGGGTGGAGGGCGCGCCCTACCCCCCTAGGCGCGCCCCCCTGCCTCGTGGGCCCACGGTGGCCCTCCTCCACTTATCCCTGCACCCATCTTCTTCCTCTGCCTCACACAAACATGAAAAATCAACTCAAGCACGAGTTCCAGCCCCCGTTGCTGTGATTTTCGATCTCCTTGCTCAAAGCACCTCTCGCAAAACTACTTGGGGAGATTGTTCCTTGGTATGTGACTCCTCCATTGGTCCAGTTAGTTTTTGTTCTAGTGCTTTATTCATTGCAAATTTGTGTTGCATATGTGACCATGTTCTTGAACTTGCAAGTCAAATTTTTATGGTTCCAAGCAGTTCTAATGCTTTATATAGGCTCTAGGCACTTGTGGGAGTTGTTGTTACCAATTTTATTGAAGTTGGTTCACTTTTAATTGAAGTTACTAAAAAATTCAGAAATTTTTCACAGGAAACAATATGTTTAGGAGGATGTTCCAAGGTGGTCCTTCAAGGAAGCAAGGTCCCAGAGTTGCAATACGTGATGCTGACGAGGAACCACCAAGAGACGCTCCTGTGAGGCCCTGTGAATGGCCTTCGGAAAATTTTATGAATCAAGTGGGAATCAAAGAAGAATTTAGCACATATTTGAGTAACGCCGGTCTTGAAGACTTTGAAGCTGACAAATGCCCCTAGTATCATGATCTCACAAGTTCATTTGTGAGGAGGTTTGAGTTTTCATCTTCGCGTAATTCTCCTTCAGTCATGTTTGACCTTTATGACAAATCTTATACCATGGACTTAGAGGATTTCACTTCTGCTTGCAAACTTCCATCTTGTGGTAATGTTAGGGATCCCCCTAAATCTGAATATAGAGACTTTCTTGCTAGAATAACTATGGGGGAATCTAGAGATATAACGCAAGCCACTATAGGGAGCGTTCACTTTCCTGCTATACATTATTTTGCTCTCTTCATAGGTAGATGCATAAATGCTAAGGATGAAGCATGTCATATGTGTGTCCCTGATCTCAGCATTCTCAGGAGTGCTGTGTTAGGAGACCAATCTTATCATATGGGAGCCATTGTAGCTCGCATGTTGCATCAGAATAGGCATAACGGAGATTTCTTTGGAGGAATTTATGCAACCCGCTTAGCTAATTTTCTTGGGATAGACATTCGTGAGGGTGATATGGAGATACCCCCTTCTTATTTAGATTTTGATTCTATGGTTTCCCACCAGTTTGTTGAGAGGACTGAACCACCTCTCCAGTATCGACTAATCTTTAACAAACGTCATGTAGTCAATATTGCTCTTCCTGCTCCTGCCTTCTTTGATTTTTAGACAAAAGGAAGATATATTATTACCAGAGAGGAGGCAGATGAGTACGAGAGGAGAGCGGAGGCTGCTCGACGCCACACTATAGGTCAGGCGGCGATAGCCGCTGCATCACAGTATGGCCCCAGCTTCACCTACGGGTATCCGCCAGGCTATCGCTGGCAATAGACCAACTTAGGCCAAAAGCCTAAGCTTGGGGGAGTACGTATTTCCCACCGACATTACATTCATGTTCACACACACTCATTGCTAGGTGTCGGTGCTCATACCCTTTCACTGTAATATCCATGCTAGTTTATTTTCTTTTTCCTGCATTCTTCTTGTGTGTTTAATAAACCTTAAGAAAAAATCAAAAAATTAGTAATAGTTTATTTCTTTGCTTGTACTAGTAATTAAAAAGAAAAACCAAAAATATTTCCCGTTCTTCTTTTGCTTGTTGGGAGCTTTCCCGTGTAAATAGTTTTATTTCTCTTCTTTCTTTTGGGGGTCGAGAAGACTATACTGAAATTGCTTAGTGGCTCTTATATGCATGATTGTTTATTTAATTTAGAGCCCATATTACTTGTCTTCTCTTTTGAGTTGAATGCTTGCAGATTCCAGCTTAGTCCAATGCACGTGCACTCTTATTATTATACACATCGTTCGGTCGTGCAAGTGAAAGGCAATAATGACGATATATGATGGACTGATTGGGATGAGAAATGATGGTATGAACTCGACCTCTCTTGTTTTTGTAAATATGATGATTCATCGTTCCTTAGTCAGCTATTATGAAGTAAACATATTTGCAACGACATTTAGAGATTATAGTTGCTTGTGCCATGCTTGATTATCTATGAGTTATAATGGTTCACCTTGCGTGCCAACATGCTATTCGAGTGATTATGATGTGGTATGATGGGATGGTATCCTCCTTTAAATGAATTGAGTGACTAGACTTGGCACATGTTCACGCATGTAGTTGAATCAAATCAACATAGCCTTCATGATATTTATGTTCATGGTAGATTTTATCCTACTCATGCTTGTATTCGGTGTAAATTAATTCTAATGCATGTTTACGACTATTGTCCCTCTCTCAGTTGGTCGCTTCCCAGTCTTTTGCTAGCCTTCACCTGTACTAACCGGGAATACTGCTTGTGCATCCAAACTCCTTAAACCCCAAAGTTATTCCATATGAGTCCACTATACCTTCCTATATGCGGTATTTACCTGCCGTTCCAAGTAAATTTGTATGTGCCAAACTCTAAACCTTCAAATAAACATTCTATTTTGCATGCTCGAATAGCTCATATGTCAACTAGAGCTGCCCTTATCTTCCGTGTTAGGCGGGTTATTCTTAAGAGGAGTGGACTCTGCTCCTCATTCACGAGAAAATGGCTGGTATCTGGGATGCCTAGTCCCGTGCTTTATGCAAACTAAATCAAAATAACTGCAAACAAAACTCCCCTTGGGACCCGTTGAGTGTTGGAGGCACTCGTTGTTTCCAGCAAGCCATGGATTGATGCTTGTGGAGGAAGGGGAGTACAAACTTTACCATTCTGTTTGGGAACTGCCTATAATCTGTTTAGCATAGAAGATATCAGCGTCTTTTAGTTGTTATGTTGACAATGAAAGTATGCCGCTCAAAATATAATTTATCTCTATTTCACAATCGAGCTCTGGCACCTCTACAAATCCCTGCTTCCCTCTGCGAAGGGCCTATCCATTTACTTTTATGTTGAGTCATCATCCTTCTTATTAAAAGCACCCGCTGGAGAGCACACTGTTGTTTGCATTCATTATTATTGGCTTATATTGGGTATGACTTGACTGGATATCTTTTACCATGAATTACAATGTTTAGTCAGTCCTTGATCTTTAAAGGTGCTCTGCATTTATGTTTTGCGGTCTCAGAAAGGGCTAGCAAGATACCATTCTGTTATATCATGTTATGATTATTTTGAGAAAGTGTCATCATCCGAGTTTTATTATTATAGCTCGCTAGCTGATTATGTTATTGATATGAGTAATTGTGAGACCTACGTGTTATTGTGATTATGGTTAGTTCATAATATTTCCTGAAACTTGAATGCTGGCTTTTCAAGTTTACAACAACAAGAGCAAATAGAGTTTGTAAAAGTTTTTCTTTTTCTCTTTCAGTTTGTCAACTGAATTGCTTGAGGACAAGTAAGGGTTTAAGCTTGGGGGAGTTGATACGTCTCCGTCGTATCTAATTTTCCAAACACTTTTGCCCTTGTTTTGGACTCTAACTTGTATGATTTGAAAGGAACTAACCCGGACTGACGCTGTTTTCAGCAGAATTGCCATGGTGTTGTTTTATGTGCAGAAAATAAATCGGAATGACCTGAAACTCCACGGAACATCTTAGAAAAAACAATAAAAAATCCTCGCCAAAGATGAAGACCAGGGGGCCCACACCCTGTCCACGAAGGTGGGGGGCGCCCCCGCTGGGCGCGCCCCCCTACCTCGTGGGCCCCCTGGTGGCCCTCGGACGCCAACTCCAACTCCATATATTGGTTTTCAGGGAGAAAAAAAATCAGAGAGAAGAAATAATCGCATTTTACGATACGGAGCCGCCGCCAAGCCCTAATCTCTCTCGGGAGGGCTGATCTGGAGTCCGTTCGGGGCTCCAGAGAGGGGGATTCGTCGCCGTCGTCATGATCAACCATCCTCCATCACCAATTTCATGATGCTCACCGCCATGCGTGAGTAATTGCATTGTAGGCTTGCTGGACGGTGATGGGTTGGATGAGATTTATCATGTAATTGAGTCAGTTTTGTTAGGGTTTGATCCCTAGTATCCACTATGTTCTGAGATTGATGTTGCTATGACTTTGCTATGCTTAAAGCTTGTTACTAGGGCCCGAGTGCCATGATTTCAGATCTGAACCTATTATGTTTTCATGAATATATGTGTGTTCTTGATCCTATCTTGCAAATCTATAGTCACCTACTATGTGTTATGATCCGGCAACCCCGAAGTGACAATAATCGGGACCACTCCCGGTGATGACCATAGTTTGAGGAGTTCATGTATTCACTATGTGCTAATGCTTTGTTCCGGTTCTCTATTAAAAGGAGGCCTTAATATCCCTTAGTTTCCAATAGGACCCCGCTGCACAGGAGGGTAGGGCAAAAGATGTCATGCAAGTTCTTTTCCATAAGCACGTATGACTTTATACGGAATACATGCCTATATTACATTGATGAATTGGAGCTAGTTCTGTGTCACCCTATGTTATGACTGTTACATGACGAACCGCATCCGGCATAATTATCCATCACTAATCCGGTGCCTATGAGTTTTCCATATACTGGATTTTGCTTATTTACTTTTCCGTTGCTACTGTTACAATCACTACAAAATACTAAAAACATTACTTTTGCTGTCTTTACCTTGTTACCGTTACCACCACTATCATATTACTTTGCTACTAAACACTTTGCTGCAGATATTAAGTTTCCAGGTGTGGTTGAATTGACAACTCAGCTGCTAATACTTGAGAATATTCTTTGGCTCCCCTTGTGTCAAATCAACAAATTTGGGTTGAATACTCTACCCTCAAAAACTATTGCAATCCCTTATACTTGTGGGTTATCATTTCGACAGTTAAGTTCAGAGATGAGCGGATGATGTATTTTACATCTAGCACTTTGTGGTTATGTATTTTACATCATGTATTGGAGATGCTATTAGAATTCCACTTAGGTTAACGTTGTTTGTTGTCTCTCTTGTCCTGCTTCAGCCTCGGCGTCGTACAACTCATCGGAGTTGCTCCAACGACGAAACCCTCCATCACAGCGGAGCAGTACCTCGGGCTCCATCTCCAGACACCTAAGATCTTCTTCCCCTCCTCCGACGGCAAAGTCATCCGGAGTATCCTCACCGGCCAACCCAATCACGCTGAGATCGACATGGCTTCGCCAAAGAGGTTGTACACTTGTTGCATCTCTTTTTTACTCTAAATGTTATATATATTGTCCACTGAGCACTCGTAGTAATGGGAAATACGATTATTTTATCCTACTATATGACAAGCAGTGAGGTACCAGGCAACCTAGCTATCCGTGATGGACTCTCTTGAACGCCATCATTATTTATCTCTGCGCGTTTGAGCTGTGCATTTGTCGATGGGCCTCGGAGTTGAGCTAGTATGGTAGTGGCCTGGGTCCAAAGTAATAGAAGTAGCACAAAAACATTTTTTTAGTGTAGGATTTTCCTTGCTCAAGCCTGCCTACTAGAATCGCCAGTGCTTGAAAGGAAAAGTGAATGAAAAACATAGGAATTGGAAAGTTTCCTATGGTACAACTTTTCATGAATTTGGTGCAAAGGAATGGAGCAAAGGAAAACTGTAGGATTTGTTCCTTTAGTGTCTCTTTGAAAGAAAAACCGTAGGAATTCTAATTTCCACTTCTCCTCCTTTTCATATTCCTATTCATCAGGCACAAGACTAAGAGATAGTAGCATAATAGCATTATAACCGTACATTTTCTTGTGGTGTGACTTAATCTCACCATGCTTTTTTGCATCCTGTGTTCTTCCAATTTTTGTGAATCAAACACCCAGATTGGCAGAAATCCTGTGTTTTTAAATTCTCTGTTTTGCACGTGCATTCCAATCCTATTCCTGTCTATTTCCTATCCCTACATTGTTAGAATCCTCAAATTCAAACAAGCCCTTACTCAATTACTTCTTTTACAGATATGTGTCAATGAAAACCTAGTGTGGTTTGTCCTGCTCCCGCGGCGCTGTGTTCCACCCGAACTCAGCTTCTCCAATGACGGAAGGGTTCACCACAGCAGGGATCCACTCTCCAGACTGTCTTTCACCGCCTCAGATCTTCTTCCCCGCCGCCGGCAGCCATGAGAACTGCATTACCATCATCAACTGAGAAGATGACCTTGAGGACTACATGGGTCCGCAAGAGAGGTCGCACTCTTCCGTGTCTGCTTACGTTATGCGTCGCTTAATATGATTACATGCTACATTATCGTCGTGTTCACCTATTAGACTCTGAGTCAGGTCCAAACTAATGCTAAAACTTGAGTTTTTAAATGGTTGTGGGGTACATATTGGGGCAGCAATCGGTACTATCTGTCTACTACCTAGTTAATCTCCGGTGTCTACTATGAGTTTCATGTTGGGTGCAAACAAACATTAAAGGAGACATTATCTGTATTTTTTAACTAAAGCTATTATTTGCCTGCTATCATTGGTTTTGGGTCTATCCACAGTTTGCTACCATCACTCTGGATTTGTGCATGCACTTCTTACATAATCTCACTATGTTTTATTCCTATGCATGCCAGTTATTGTACACAATGGAACTGATCATGTAGAGCAAAAGAGACGAGCCTTGCGTGGCAATAAAATTTCATGCAGACATCGTTCCATGGTGGGTGCAAAGGCAGCCCCCCTCCACCCATTTCGGATAGTAATCAAGTGGAAGATAACTGTTTTGAGGGGGATTCAGAAGGAGAAGACCACTCCTATTTACCCCATGAGGTCTTCACTCTAACTTGGCATGCTGATGTTGGTAATATCATGCATATGGTGCCTTGCATTGCTTACTGTATACATTAAAGATGTCATCTGCTTAGTTTAGACATGTTTTGTGTCAATGCCATCTGTTTAGTTTCTTTATCGTATATGGGAATCAAGCAATGCCATCTTGTCTAGACAGGCATCATATATGTGAATTTTGCAATGCCACCCTAGTTAGCCAGTCATCTTATATGTGAACTATATCATGCCATCATTTTTTTATTATGTGTTAAATTTGTCAACAATTTTAGTACATTCAATTACTCTTCCTGTGCATCAGCCATTCGGCATGGTCATGGAAAAATCTGGAGTGGAAACAAGGTCTTCAGAGCAGACAATGCTATCTGACGAAGCGCATGTCTTGCTGGTTACCGGTAGCTCCTCAGGGGAGGATTCAGAGATAGATGACCAGTCATATTTCCCCCCTGAGGTGCATGCCCTAACTTGGCAGGGTTATGTTACTCATATCATGCGTATGGTATCTTGCATTGCTATGTCATTTGCTTAGTTTAGACATGCTTTGTGTGAATGCCACATATTTAGTGTCTAATTACTATATATGTGAATTATGCAATGTCATCTTGTTGCAAGACATTATATATGTGAATTATGCAATGTTATCTTGTTGCAAGGCATTATGTATGTCAATTATGCAATGCCATGCTGTTTAGGCAAGCGTCATATATGTGAATTATATCATGCCGTCCTTTTTTTTGTATTTCTCATTGCTTTCGTCGACAATGTTTGTATATTCAACTGCTCTTCCTCTGCATCAGCCATTTGAATTGGTGATGGAGAAATCTGGAGTGAAAACAAGGTCTTCAGAGCAGACAATGCTACCTGCTGAAGCAGATATCTTGTTGGTTACAGATAGCTCTTCAAAGGACGATTCAGAGGCACATGACCAGTCCTATTATCCCCCTGAGGTGTATGCTCAAACTTGGCAAGGTTATATTACTCATATAATGCATATGTTGTATTGCAATGCTTAGTTTTTACATCATATACACAATATTGAATGCCATCTCCTTAGTTGACACATCATATATGCAATTGCCCTCTGCTCACTTCCTTAGTATATAAATCATATATTTGAATTATGTCATGCCATGATGTTTACATAGACAGCATGTATCTGAATTATGGCATGCCAACCCATTTTCTAAAGACATAATATAGTTATATCATCTCATCCTATTTACATAGTCATCATATTTTAAATTATGTCATTCTATCCGTGAATTATATCATGCCATCATGTTTCCATCGACGGCATGTTTGTGATTTTTGGCATGCCAACCACTTTAATAGACACATCGTATAGTTATATCATGTCATCCTGTTTACATAGTCATCATATTTTGAAGTATGTCATTCTATCCTGTTTAGTTAGCCATCATACATGTGAAATTGTGTCATGCTATCCTGTTTAATTAGCCATCATATATGTGAAATGATGTCTTGCTATTCTGTTTGCTTAGACAACATAATTGTGAATTATTTCATGCCCTGTTTTCTTCCCTACTATACATCGCACCTGTCTATCTTACAATGTCTGTACATTCAATTACTTTTCTTGTTTATCAGCCATATCAATTGGAGGGAGTGATGGCAGTATCTGTGGGAGTAAAAACACGGTCTTCAGAAAAGATCGTGCTACCTGTCGATGCAGATAGAACCACGGTTGTACTTCCCAAGAATCAGCCCCACCACACATAACCCACACTCATGCAGATTGTACCCCTACCCAGTTGGACAGAGAACCAGCTACACCCCTTCTAACCCCAACCCCAGCAGATAGACACCCAGTTCCCGTTGACATAGCACCGTCTCCACCACAAAGCACCAAAACACGAGCAGTTAGTAAGGCAACCGTAGTGCCCAAATCATGAGGACCACCACTCCGAACCCGAAGCCAACGCTTAAAGCAGAAGAAGAATTGTTATCAGGTCAGGTTCCGTAGCTATGGTTCATACTACTTTGCTCTTGCATCACTGTATTTACTGATACCAACCAATTTCAAATTTGAAGGATGCAATTGAAACTCCAATGGCGCAACAAGTATGTTTTAAACATGTTTCTTCAACATGTTCTGCTGTTTGCTATTGTAACTTGCTCTATGTTGATTTCAGTTTCAATTGAATAAACAGTTATGTTCTCATGCCATGCACATTACAAGTGTTGTTATTGCTGTGTAGTTTCCCACACTTATATTCTGTCTATGCTGCTTTATCTTAAATAGATATGATTCGAACTGTATCTATCTTGATTTGGCAACATAAACTAGAATAATATAGACCATACAGTGACCATACTACATAGATATATGTTTGTTTCATGCTGTTATAATGTCCACCTTACTACTGAACTGGTTTACCAAAATGAGTTTCATATACTACATTGTAAACCTGAGAGAGTTTGTTTGTTTCTCTTTTAGAACGCGGATAAAATATTGGAGAAGAGTACCCTGTTATGCAATGGTAAAGGAAGTAATGCATATAAGGTTCAAGATAGTGAGACATCCCGGTTGGTCTCCAAGAAAGCTAATAAAAACTATATTGAGGACACTGAGACAACCCCAAAGTCCTGTCTTGATGTAGGGTTCAAGTTACTGGCTACCACTACTGGCACCAGCTCTTCGAACTTGTTGCCTGAATCAATTCGGCTTCTTGAGTCTCAACTTCAAGTTGAAAGACATCGATCAGATGTTATGCGACAGGAAGCCGAAGGACTGAGGAAGTCCCTACAGATTAGATGCATACTTTCTGGTGCAACAGCAAGCGCTGGAGGACTTAAGTGCCAAACAAGAGAAAGTTAATAAGCTTGCTAAGAATCTTGCCAGCATTATGGGTACCCAGGATATTGTTTCTTGAGCTCTTCTGAAGTGGTTTTAGTTCTAGACTTGTTTTGCTGCGGCGTTTATATGCTGTTGTGTTCCCTATATTTGCACTGGTGGCGAACTTTGATGCCCAGTGGATGTAATATGTATAATAGTCGTGATAGCCTGGTGTATGTTGCTTGCTTATTTATTTCCTTGTTGTCTTGTTTATTTGTTTGCTTGTAGTCAGTGCAGTTCTTTTTCTGCGGTTTGCTAGTGGCTGCAATAACCTTTTTTTTAAAAAAACTAGGCCACAATAACCATGGGCTAATATTTACTGTAGTGACACTGGACCTACGGGCCGTAGAAACAGTGGGCCTTCTACGAGCCGTATAAATAGTGGGCCTTCTACGGGCCATAGAAACAATGGGCCTTCAACGGGCCGCAGAAACAATGGGCCTTCTACGGGCCGTATCATCAATGGGCCTTATACGAGCAGTATGATCGATTGGCCAAACATGGGCCAATAACAGGCCGCATTATGGCCGTAAACGGGCTAGAGTTGGAATTGTCCGTTCATGGGCCGACCATAACGGGCCATCATTAATAGGCCGTATTTCATGACACTATGAACACGGCCCAACGTCTTAACAGACCACAAATGGGCCGAATGTAACCACGGGCTGAATTTGGCCCATAAGCAGAAAATGACAGTAATGGGCCGTAAGTAAACGAATGCTGGAAATGAGCCCAAGAATAAATGTGCTCTGAGAAGGCCGAAAGATAACATGGGCTGGAAACGGCCCAACGGAATAACGGGCCCTTAATGGGTATAAAGTGATACACTGTTCATTACGGGCCAGTTTCACCATGGGCCATTAATGGGTGCAAAGTAATACACTGTTCATTACGGGCTAGTTTCACCACGGGCCATTAATAGGCCAAGAGTTACATAGGGCCTCATATGGGCCGAAAGACGTCATGGGCCATACATGGGCCAGAAGTGAAAATGGGCTGGAATCATATTGGGTGACCCAGATGACGCTACTAGGCCTAATTCGGATAGGGCGTAACGGGCCTTGGGTTAGCGGGCTATAAATGGGCTATAAGCGAATAGGCCGTTAACAGTCTTTACATGGGCCGGCCCGCAACCTTTTGACCAAGTCAAATGGGCCGGCCTTTTCACAGGAATGGGCCTCTGTTGGACCGTGCCACGTGTCGACGTATCATAGGCGCCTTCTGTCCAATGAGTGGATGACATCTGTCCCAACGGTGAGCCGACACATGTTTCCTCCAGCCAATGATGATTTTACACGTGGAAAATCCCCATTGGTCGGGGCTGTTAACGGGTTATCGGATCCAAAACCCGACCCGATAGCTTAACGGCGTTCCGTTACGGTGGATGCCACGTGTCGGTCACCCTTGACGAAAGCACTTCTGTGATGCGCGATTTATCGTCATGGAAGTGAACACTTCCATGATGATAATTTTGGCAATGTCATGGAACACTTCTACGACAGCAGAGGTATGACTATCTTGATTTTGTCATAAATTTGTCATGGATGTACATGCATGACAAAAAACGCGACCTACTGTGACCAACACATATCATCACGGAAGTGTATTTTTTTGTAGTGTAAGGGCCCATTTAACATTTTGACCCTATATTAAATTCGGCCTGTTAAAAGCCCGTCATATAGTTGGGCCTAACTACGGCCCGGTTTGCATCCGGCCTGCTCGCAGCCGATATCTGATTGGGCCAAACAAGGACCGAGACAACTTTGGCCTGTTAAAAGCCCGTGAATTGATTCGCACAATCATGGGCCGGGGTCCATTTTGGGCTGCCTCCGGCCCATGAGCTATTCGGCACGTTTCAGGCCCACCCTACTTCTCAGCCTCCTAAAAGCCCATTGAGTTTTCTTGCGAAAAGAGGGTCGGGGGTTACTCGGCCTCTTAAAGGCCCAAATCTACTAGTGGGCCAGTTTGACGGGGCCCATGCTGCGGATCATACATCGTGATTGCATGATGGCCCGATTATGTACCGTAATTTTACGGTTTGGCTGGTTTACTGCGAAGACAGGATATATATACAGTAAAATAACTGCAGCATCGTGAATAAGAAAAAAACCTAGACTATACAATAAAGAAATTACGGCATATTACATCCACTGGGCATCAAAGTTCGCCACTATGATAATAAAGCACAAGCAGAAAGAGATTACATACACTGGCATCAAAGATTGCCACCGATTGCAAATAAACACGCCGACAAAATAAGATACAAAACCGACAAAGACTTCAATAGAGTTCAAGAAAGGTTAGCCTCATTGGGAGCTGCAATGAAGCAGCTAAGCAAGATGATGAGCTCAAGGCTTGTTCAACACTTATATCTTCCTCACTCTGAAAGATAAACAAGCGGACAGATGACGTGTTTTGCACATAAAAGTATCAATCTTGACAATTCATCACATTTCTTCTTGATTTAATAAAGTGACACAGTTTAAAATTGCATTAACACAATATGGTATTGTTCAGGTCAAGACATGGCAGGAATTGACATTGTGACGGAGTTGGCAGCTTCACGACACCACTGGATTACAGATCAAGAACTCATAAGTATCAATGGTTATGTGCTGTCAATTTATCCCATTTCAGATTGGCAAATAAAGAGGCGATTTAAATAATAGTAGAATGATATGACATTGTTCATAGTTAAGACATTGCAGAATATGACATTGTGCTGTAGTGGGTAAGTTCTCCACACCCCTGGATTACGGATGAAGAACAGAAGCATACATGCAGTGCAAAAGAAGATCACTTGCTCTGTATAGTTTAATTTACATGGTATGAAGAAGGAACTTGGTTCTACAACTGAAAACTTAAATTGAGAAGGACAAACTTTTGTTTATGAACTACATAATAAACTTTAAACATGCAATTTGATGCAAACACCAAAAATAAACAGTTTATTGCAGTCATGCCTAACCAAATATACACAACAAAGTTTGAAGGCTTGAGAAGGACAAACTTACATTACTGGTGAAGACAGGCTCTATAAAGCCCTTGTCCATGCTGATGGGGGGAATTCAAGAAGTTTAGCATAGAATGTTCTTCATAAGCATTGCCTTTATTCTACATTTTGTTAAGAGTAAATATAGATGTGATAATATACTGAAAAAATGGAGAATATTTAAGATAAGATGAAGAGTGATGCTACATAACCAAGTAGCTATAAATGTATGTGCAATGACACGGGCAAAAGGCATAGCCAAGAGCAATGCACAGCTACACTTCTTCAGTACCAACCTTATGGTAAGAGTAAATATAGATCTGATGTGTAGAAAATGGAGGGCAAAGGAAAATAAGTTGCAGAGTGATGGTACATGAACAATTACCTGTCAATATAAGTACACTGATAAAGGATAGCATGTACTTACAAGAACAATGCAGAGCTAAAAAAATTCATTGGCATTGGATATATTCTACACTAATGTAACCATTCATACAGATCAGATAATTTGGAGCGAACAATTGATAAGCAAGCTATCATGCATACTGTTCTCACATAATGAACCAGGTATGTATGCAAGTACAGTGATACAGGACAACAGGTACTAACAAGAGCAAAGTAGCGGGCAGTATATTTGCGATATCCTGTTGTTCTTTTCAAACCGGAATTCTTCTTCGAGCTGATTTCCTGCAAAAAAGATCCGTAAGGCACATGCAGAAAAGTAGAAGTTCAAATTTTCATGTGATTTCATAGACAGTACCTCATCCTGGGAACGTGACCAGTGCATAACAAGGTTTTTCCATTCAATATCTTATAAATTTAGCACAGGAGACTTCGCCGGAAATTTGTTTACAGACCTGCCATCAAAGTGTGATTTCCTCAGGTAACACCGATACTGCTGCAATGCTTCCTTGAAAAGCACAAGCAAGCTTTGCTCGTCATGACTATCCAGATTGACCCTCACCTAGTTACAACAATATAATGTAAATCATTGATGTGTTCGATCAGCAGAAAATAGGAAAATAATAACCATGAATGATAGCACTTACACGTAAGTTGGACAAGAAGATGTGAAAATGGTGTTTGTCTTCACTATAATCTTCCCATGATGGGATATATGCACATAGTCCCTAACAACATTGAAAGCATTGTCTTTTAAACTGGGAATAGATGGAACGGGGTTCCAATCTGCAGGAATTGGCCGTCTTTGCAGTTGGGATAGGTCTTCGGCCGGTGGACTTGCTGTACTTTTTGCTGGAGTGGGATTTTTCTGTGGTACGGCTACTGCTATGGCAAATGAAATCGGTATACCTTTTGCTGGAGTGCAGGTCCTGTGTGGTGGGGCTAGTGGTGTGGCCAGTGAAGTATGGGTACAGTCTGCTGGAGTCGGTCCTATGTTTTGTGTCACTGGATGTACAACCAATATAAGTGGGGCGCTGTCTGATTTCTCCGGCACCACCACGTTTTCAAGGACTTTGCTGGTGCTCCTTCAAGTTCGGCAATCACCCTCTTCCTTTTAGATGTCTCATGCACAAGAACAACATTTGAGTGGAAAAACATGGTATGACGACAGATGGAATATGTATTGATAATGGATGGGCATGGTATCTCGAGTTATATGATGAGTAAACTAAGCAGATGGTGGTGCAACAAAGTAGAAGAAATGCAAGACAACATATGCAAGATAAGCGCAATCAATAAAACCTTGCCAAATTAGAACAGGCACCTTGATGGGTGAACAGGACAGGCCATCTGCCTTTGAATCCTCGAGGTTAGAATAGTCATTAGAATGATATTCTGAACAAGAATCAATAGGTGGGAAGCGTACGAGTTTCATTGCTTCCATAATGGCACTCAATGCCTTGGTGCCAATTTTGTAAGTCATTGCAGTGTTCCACAATATTCTTCTGATGCGCGGATTCTGATATTCACTGTAATTGCGTATAATATCTGAGAACCATGAAAACATAAATAGTTGTGAGATTATCTTTGTAATGCAGATGATATTCTAATATAGGGGCGCCCCTATAAACACTTATGTGCTATCACTGGATTCTGATGAGAGAGCTCATGTGTGCTGTAATATCATGCATGCATTTATATAATCTGGCACAAGTACACAAAAAATAGGCTCTAGAAGTAAGGATAGATGGTAGATGATAGGTTCATAATATACTGTATAGATAGTTTATTGCCAAACCATGATAACAAGAGCACACAGAAACTAGGCAGATATAGTGTACATAACAGGGGTACACCATAACCACGATATATAAATCGGGAAAGTGGAACTGGCTTGAAAATATGGTGTTGTATTGCCGCTAGTAATCGAAAGCCTATCGATCACGTACAGGCCAGCACTATCGAACATGGTAAAGAAGAGCAAGCAGATTTTGGATAATAAAATGTTGGTTGTGCAGTGCCCACACATGATGAACCAGAGCGCATTAAGAATGTAATTCCCAGCTATCTCTCGACCATTTTAGGCAGTTGGATGAAGATCCTACGTCTCCTAACCCTTCTTCTTCCTCGTCTCTGATTCTTCCCATACAGAATACCGCATGGGCCGCCGGCCGAACCACTGGCCCCCACCGCCTGTGTTCCTCCTCCACCCCCACCCCCCACCCACGTTGAGTTTTCTTCATTCGGCGAGGCCCCACAACCATCCGAGCCCCTTGGATCGCATCGGCGAACTTCGACGAGCTCTGAAAAATCGACTGACCCAATTTTGAAATTTAGTCTACTGTGATTTAACTAGTGTGGAATATAAAAGGGGAAAACCATAAGCATTGGGAGTATAGTGTTGAGCGTGCCATGGCGGATCTGAAGGTGCAAACCGGACAAAGGCAACTTCACAACCAAGACAAGAAATCAGAGTAAAGCAGTGGCGATCTATTTTCTTGCTGCGACAAATAAGTTGAGCAGATACGAAAGAGTACCGCCTCTGGTGCGGCACCGTGTACGCATCTGGTGAGAATTTGACGGTGCTACGGTAGCGATGGCTGTCGGTGGCATGGAAGCAGATCTAGGAGGGTAGACGATGGCGGCAGGGCACGGTGGACGAGACGGTCGTAGGAGTGGCGCCGGCAAGGTGGACGATGGCGGGGATGAAGCGAGAGGACGGGATGCAAGGATCCCGATCCGAAGGCATGGATGAGAGAGGTCGATCTCTTGTAATGGACGGCGGCGGCGGGGTATCAGCTCCGGCATGGTGGAGGAGGACGGCGCTGGATGGGGTGGCGGACGGAGGAGGGTGGGGTGGAGAGGATGTTTTGGCGCCCACGGAGTACGAATGGGGAAAAGGGAGGTAGAGAGGAAGGGGGGAACCATATATTCAGGGCGCACTTGTCTCAAATGCGAGGAAATTTACAAACTTAGCCCCGTTTCAAATTTCTACTACATCACAGCAACATTAGTCGGTTGGGGATAGGACGGTAATCTCGCATACACCGAATATTTGCCGACGAGAGTTTGTTTTTGGCACCCACCGTGTATGCATATGAATCGGGGAGGGAGTCGATTTCGGCCGAGGGCACACTATGTTTTGATGCCCACCATGTATGAATCCGGGTGAGAGGCGGTTACATCACGTTTGGGTGAAATTACAAACCTACCCCTATCGAAACCTATAGAAATCCAGCAGATAGGCTTTGCGTGGCAGGGATAGGCAGTAGTGATTTCCATCTCGCAGATTTTGGTTTCGGGCGGTTACTGCGACTTTCCCCGCTTCGTTCAAATTTTGCACAGTGCACGTTTACCGTGCCAACTCAATTCGAATCCCGTTTGTATTCTATTATTTTTTTCGGGCGGGATCCATTTTCAATTGGAATTACATTCTATATACATCATTTTTTATATATACTTTCAAAAGCACAACACCGTTTATACATAAATATGGTTTACAAATGGCATGATCTCAGATTCATAAGGTTGTATCCATCAATTTGGATTTTCAAATATTTGAAACCACTTTATGTTGAAATCCAATGTGTGCATTCCTCGCTAACTGTCTCCAATTAATGTGTGTTTCATGCGGGGTTTTTTAAGTTCTCAAACATGTATAATGTGTTTCACACATGCAACATATAGTGTAATCCCGTTTAGACATTAATTGCATATAAACCATGCATTGTTTGTAATTGAAGAATCTATGGATCACCAATATTGATAAACTATATAACATTACTCGTGTGCCCAAATTCAAATGAATATGCATATTTGATACACCAATTTGCGTTATGATATTATCGATGTCGTGATCTCCAGTTTAAATTCTTGAATCCCCTTTAATCCAGATATTTGTCTCATATAGCTATCACTCATGCTTATATAGGACTATCTCTCTGACCTATACGCGTTCATCGTCTCTCAGGCATCTCTCGTGGTACCTGTATGTCGACAATGATCTTTTATCTTTGTAACACACTGACGGTACTCTCTCCCTCGACCTTCATCACTCTATCCCTCTCTAAGTATATCTCGCTCCCTGCTATGTGTCTCTAGCTATGATTCTCCATGTGGAATCTCTTTCTCTCACACAAACACTAAACTTTGTCTCCCGGGGTCTCATTTCTCTCAACTATTCCCATGTGTGCCACTTGCACACCCCTCATAAAGAGATGTCTTTCGCTCCATAGATATGAGAACCTACGACTCTTCTTCTTCAATATCTCTTTCTCACACACAAACACAAACTCTGTCTCCAGGGTCTCATATTTCTCCATTGTTCTCTTGTATATCGCTCAAACACACCCTCTCTCCCTAGAGATATCTTGTGTTCGCTCATATGTCTCTCTAGCTATCACTCTCGTTGTGAAATATCTTTGTCTCTCGCAGACACAAAACTCCATCTCTCCGGATCTCATTTCTCTCTAATATTTGTTTGTATGTGACTCACATGCACCCTCTCTCTATCTCTCTCACACCCACACACATAACCCAGCCTTCTGATCCACTCGACTCCTATCTCTAGAGCACACTAGCTAGCATCTTTATCTTTCTATTTATCTGTTTCTCCATCAACCTTCTTTCTCGCCCTCACTCTTGATTCCTATCACGCACACTACATATGTTTCTCTCTACATGCAGTCAAGTGCCCTCTCACACACATATATAACTTCACCCTTTGAACCACCCAACGGTCATCTCCGACACCCAAACTAACGGATGTCTCTCTAGCTAGCATCTCCATCTCTGTATCTATTTGTAGTTTCTCCGTCAACATTTCTTTCTCGTACGGAGTGTTGCTTCCTATCACCCACACTATATATGTCTATCCATACATATGCATTTATAGGTTGGTCTCTTTTGCACAATCGTTGTGCCTCACCCCCTCTGCTCGCCATAGATGCATTCTCCAGCCCACGCCACTATCTCTTAAAGACAAAAACACATGCTCAATTGTCGGGCCTTCTTCCCTGCATTCTCACATGCATGCATATTGTCATACCGATCCGTCTCTCCCATGTCGTTGATCTTAGGACTTATATCTTCTTTCTTTTATCTCCATCATGCGCGCGCACACACAAACACATCCCATGTATACATGTATACCTCTCACACATGAACATTCAAGGTCTCTATGTCTCCATACGTAGATAATTACCCTCAATCCTAACGCCACATCGAATTGTTCTCCTCTTTTGTGCACATAACTTCTGCCTGGATGGGCAAAACACACACTCACACTTTACAATCTCCTTCTAGCTACCCCCCCCCCCCCCCGCCCCGCGCGCCTCTCACTCTTCCCCTATATCCCCGAAACCAATAAGACCATCCCTTTGTTTAATTCCCTCCAACATGCACCATCGATATATAGTAGTCTTCCGTGGTGTCTCTCGAACAAACACGTTCTCTCGATGTCGACTCCTCTCATGCGCACGCACCTTCTCTTCCCTCCTATGGGCATTTTCTCTCTCGCACCCCATCGTTGGTGGCCTTTGCCATACACATCACCTCTCTATGATGAAGCTATGCACACTTAAATTACATCCGCCACAGAGGACCCCGCGAGACACACACACACACGCACGCACGCACCCCCCCACACACACACACTAAGACTCCGTCTCTCTCTCTCTCTCTCACACAAACACACACACACACACACGCACCCCCCACACACACACTTAGACTCCATCTCTCTCTCACACACACACAAACTAAGACTCCATCTCTCTCTCTCCTCTCTCTCTCTATATCTCTCTCTCTCTCTCACACACACACACACACGCACACAAACACACACACACACCACACACACACTAAGACTCCATCTCTCACACACATGCTCTAGGCGGAGCATTTGTTCCTACCACCCTTCATCCAACCTTACCCGTATGATAAACAATCACCTTTATTTACTTGCATAACATGGACAGATTCCACTTTGCTTTAGTAGTCAGCAAACTTATCAGCTGTATACCCTTATAAAAAAACGAGTTGGCGATGATGGTGTGCCTGCCATCTTATAATACAGACCGTATGATCTATATATGACGGATAGGAAGCAAACTATGATAATTTTACAAAAGATACCCGCACCTCTCTCCACATCATTATCTCCCGCAACCTCATTGCTCAGCAATTAAAAAAGGAATAAGTCTCTGGAACATAATAGCATGCATGGTGGCCGCTACCGCCTGCCGGCGCCGTCCATCCCCATGCCTCCGCCCATTCCGACCACCAGTCACCACCACGCTCCACTCCTCCTCGCCTTATCTCTCATCTTTCATTTTTTCGATGATATTCTCGAGATACCAGTTTTCCGATAAAATTCTCGAGATATCATTAGTTTTTACACATGGGATTACTCCTTCATGGGTCAATCACAACAGGTGTTTTGTAAAAAAAATGCATATTGATGTTCCGTGCAATGCACGAGAATCTTGCTTGTAATTATATAACGCAAATCACGAAAGGAAGTGACATTTTTGGACACAACCACGTTAACATGGCCACGTAAATCACGGCAGGAAGGAGAAGGAAGCGGGCTGTGGAGTAACGTTTTACCACAATTTCTTAGGAAGCGAGTGCAATAATTGAGTAGTTTTGGAAACTACCATTAGTACTACACCAAACGGTTCAAAACCTATACTCCCTTGCGGTAGCGCTTCCGCGATAAACGGTCGGCGCCGCCTGGGCGTCGATGCCAGATTAATGCTCGGCAGAGCGGAGGAGACCTCTCACTGGCGCCGGCTTTGAAGTGGCGTGACGGCCGAGAGAGCACCGCTTCCCGGTGCACCCGGCTGCTCCACGTCGAGACTGGCCGTAGGCCCTGTTTGGATCCATGGGTTAGAGTTAGTTTGAGCTAGTTCGGGCTCAAATAGCCCTAAAGTATCCAAGCATGAGGGTTTAAATTGGAGCAAGTTGCACCGAACCCACCCAAAAAAAACTATCCCACCCAAGAGGTGCTAACTGGAGATAGTTCTCATTGGGACCACTGAAAAATCAACTTTTTCACTCCATGAAGTGCATTTATTGTCAATCTAACCCTGTCACCCAAACACCTCTTTGGCTACAGTTAGCTCAGGGTTAGTCATGAGTTAGTCTAACCTCTAGCTAAGTTAGAGTATCAAGCAGAGCGATATAGGACATGCAAGTTGCTCAAAGCATACGAGCAAATTAAATGCGTGAAGGATTTTTTCTTTTGAAAACGGAACGTGAAAGGAACTTTTTTTAGAATGCTCTTGGCATGTCGCTAACATGTGATAGTTAACCGACCTCAATAGATGGCAGAAATGCCAGCCCTCCGCACTTTGATAGAGACGAGGAGGGAGAAGCGATGCAGGCTGCTGGATTACTAGAGATAGGTGTCGCATGGAAGCCAAGAAATATGGTGATAGCGTGGGTTAGCCATGTACTAGTATGATGTAACTACACTGGGCTGCCATGTTTCGTACTCTTCCAGTCCAATGTGGAGATGATTGGTTAATTTTATATCGTTGAATAATATTAAATATTATGAGTACAGACGCTCCACCACGAGGTTCCTTGCTCCTTCGCGGTCGTCCGGAATCTATGTTCTTCCACTCTATTTTTTTCCATGAGCTTTATTCATCCTTTTGCCAACACGCGAGACATCTAGCATCAAGGCGCACGTGTTATGCAATGATCATTCCATCTATATGAAGAACACGTGGCACTGGAACTACGAGACGGACATGTACCCAGGAGTGGACGTACGAACCTGAGTGATGTAGCGCAGTAAGTGAAGTAGAAAGGCACAAATGGTATGAACAGGCATGGCATATAGGGTGTGTTTGGTTGCGTTCTCGTCTCAGCGTAGTTGTTCCCTCTTCATGCATGCTCAACTCAACACCCCTCTTCATGCATGCTCTCTTCATGCATGCTTCTAGTGTATTTGTGCTAAACTAGTGTGGACTCATGCACCCTCATACACTCTACCAAACACCCAAAAGTAGGTCGAGAAGGGAACTCTTGGGCGGCATTTGTCTCTTACTACGTACTACCACTAAATGTTGTACGTGCAATGCACGGTGATGTTATAAAGTACGTGCCTAAGTACTCTACTACTACTATATTAGTTGGAGGCACATATTAACTTTTATATTTGTTTACGTGCATGCCCCGAGACCTTCCAACTAGACGTGTCTTTCTCTGCAGGTCGCACTTTCTATCGTTCATACAACTAAGTACTACTATGTGTGGTCTCCGACCCAGAAGTGGAAGAAGTGGAGACGCTCTACCATGCTGTTTTTTTACGCTGGGCTCTACCACGCTGTTCATGTCCCACTCCTTTCACTGACGTGTGGGACATCCAACACGTGCCGAGTTTGGCACCCTTCGTCGTAAGGGTTGAAACGCTAGCATTCATTAGAAATAAAAAATAATTATAAATCGGCAGTGATACTATTTTTTTGCGAACCAATCAGCAGTGATACTATACCACGCGGTTTCCTTGCTCCTCGATATCGGAAAGAATACTTCCATTCGCCAACATGTGCAACGTCGACCATCCTAGTCCACTTGCCATGCACGCAGAACTCCAAGGGAGAGTCACCCAGGTCGTCGCGCTGCAGTAACAATGACTAATGAGCCGTCAAATCATAGGCGAACTTCCCACTTTGAAGTTGCTCGGACGAAGGAACCATCATGACTTCGTTGAATTCCGCTTCTTGAAGAAAACTACTGTACCAGCAGTACTGCTAGCTACAGTATTTACTCCAACAGAGGCCTCCTTTCGTTCATAGGATAGGAATATGAGAATCATAGGAAGTGAGATGACATGCGTCTCAATTCCTATAGAGAAAGAGATGCCATTTGATGCATAGGATAGGAATTTTTCCATTTAGTCTAGGCTAATGTACTGGTAATTTGCTCTAAAAACTATAGTAGTAACTAGTAGTACTGGTACATGCTCGTACTCAGACACAGACACACACACTAACTACTAGTACTACTACTTCTCACATGCTGGCCAGATGCCATCGTTCTCCTTCCCGGCTTTGTCGGCGACACCCCACCGTGCTTGGATCTCCGCCGACCTCTCCGCAGCAGCGCGTGCTTCCTTTTCTTTCTTGCGGCGGCGGGCCTCTCTTTTCTTGAGTGCTTTCTGACTTTTCCGCTCCCTCTGTGCGGCTTTGGCCGCCTCTTGCTCTACCGCCCATTCGGCCTTGGCATCTTCAAATTCCTCCCACATAGTTGTGAGGTCGCGAGCGGCGATGAACTCGGCATGGCAGGATGCCATCGCTTCCCTACCATTTTGTGTGCGTTCGTGGGCGGCGAGGAACTCGGCGTGGTGGGATGCCATCGCTGCCTTACCGGTTAGTGTGCGGCGCGGTGGCATGAACGACACTTGGTGAGAGCTCTGGGGTGGAGTGGCCGGACAACCGTATAGTGCATTGGTTTGTCAAGAGCTCAAGGATAGAAGACGAAGCAAATTAGGATTCCCCTTCAATCCTAGTCATTTATTACCGAGTAAAATGCATTGGCGGTCATCGAACTTGTCTTGATAGCTCACTTTGATCATTGTATACGAGATATGGTGATTATACGGTCGCTGGATCAGCGTATAGCTCCGTATTTGTATGGTTGACCAGTCAAACAGTCCGCATGCGCCTAAAACGGTCACCATCTCTCCAGAATGTCAATGCCGCATTCACTGGACTTAACTACAGGTGCAATTGGTGTGTCACTGACATGCGGGCCAGACGCCCGTTGGGCCCACATGTCAGACACCCAAACGCATCTGCAGTTAAGTCACTGAAGCAGCATCCGCATTCACGCTCGACGAACCTACTCCGGCGCCAGTTGTCCATCCGTCTCCGCGGCTCATTGCCATTCGCCCGCTATATTAACTTGAGCCCCAGCTCCCAGCCATAGCCAAAGACCCACACTTATTCTCCTCCGGTCCCTTCCTTCTGTCGGCACCACTTCAACCATGGCCTCCTGGCGCTCCGAAGCTCTCTTGGACGTACTGTCGCAGGAGCAGACGAGGGACATCAGCGGCTCCACTCCGGGCGCGCTCCAAAGCTCTCTTCAACGTACTGTCGCAGGAGCAAACGAAGGAGATCGCCGGCACCCCCGGGGCCGCCCTCCTCCACCACGACCACGAAGCCGGTGCGCGTGCGCGAGCGCAGCCGGCAGTGAGGAAGAGTAGTACACGGTAGGTCGCCGCCGCTCTGGTCCCCGGAAGGCCACCGCTACTCCACTCAGTCGACACCAAGCTTGGTGGGGTAAACATCGGCGGCCGATTAGCCGCTTGACGGCGACGTGGAGGCGGAAATCTTCATAACCTTGTGCTCCGGCCGGAGGAGGAGGTTATCAAGGCGGAACAGGAGGAGGCAAAGGTAATGGTCGGCTTTCTCGGGTTCATGGCCGGACATGGTGGTCGGGCGCCGGCGATCGTTTAGATTAGGTTTACAGTAGGTTTAGTATGGTTTGTGCAAAATATGTAATGAATTTCATCCAGTTTGTAGGAAAAGTTTTCAAAATGTAATGAATCTCATCCGCTTAATTTCATCCGCTTAATTTGAAATTTGCTTTGTTTGCATGAATTTGGTCCGGTTAGTTCATATAGTTCTCGAAAGGTATGCGGGCAGCATCGAATGGCATCCATCAGTGTCCTCGGACAGATGCCGGTGTAAATTTGTGGGCCAGCGCTAGAGATGCCCTAACTATCATGTTATAATACAATCCTCCATTATTTGGCAGGGAACAGTTATCCCTCGATCAAAATCATATCTGCGGTGTTTTGCACTCCTCCCGCGTACGAGTGTAAACTCTTGCTTACATAAAAATAGAGCAAGTGGACGACACTATAGCACGTCATATCACTCGAACTAGCCTGCCTAACGAGCGGGAAAGCACCGCCCTCATCATTTTTTTCTGGATTTCTATCAATCGATCACGCGAAAATGTTACGCTTTGCAAGTTCTAAAGGAAAAGGTGGCACACTTACGACTCGTACGCGTCGCAACCCCGACAGTCCCGACTCGCACGCCGCTCTCCAGAGGGGACACGCGTTGTCTTGCAATTTCACTGACGTGTGGGACCGTAATTGAATAAACCGTCGATAGCCAAAATCTAATTGCTCGGCGGGCGTCGGCTGAGAAGAGAGAAACGGGGAAGGGAGAAGAGATCGCCCGCCCTCCGTGCATGGACTCCAAGAAATATATGGTAATAATGTGAGGTGGGCCATGTTGGAGTTCGGGCCACTTCCGGAGCCCGCTGTCACCGCCCTGGCCCCTCAAGACACCAGCTGCCCGCTGCATGCAAATGCAAGTAGTCCCCGCTTATGTGGAGGAGAGAGAGGCATTGACAAAGTCAAGGAGTAACAGTGGAGACAATAGCTTTCATCAAAAATAAACAATGAATACTCGTTGCTTGTCCTACTCTCTCCGATCCGTTTTAGTCTGCACCTAACTTTTTTTGATTTTTTCCTTATTAGTCTGCGCGCTGGCCTTTCCCTCGGCAAGTTTCCAAGCATACCCTGGCTTGACTGCAGTGATTACCACTGCTTTTGGCAGCTGCAGCGAAACGGCAGCCAATCAAACACGCCATGCAGCGGGCCCGTACTGCTCGCATGGGATAGATAAGAGCAGCCGCAAGTACCGGCCAATCCACTGCATGCAGTGATTAAAATAGGCCAGCGCTTTTCATGCATGCACAGGGGTAAAACAGTCCAAAAAACAACCAGCAAGCTACTTCTTGGTGTCCGAGATGTTACTTATGCACAGAGAAAAAACGAATCGAAGGGAGTATATCGGAAAGAATACTTTCATTCGCCGACATGTGGGACATTGACCATCCTGGTCCACCTGCCATGGACAAAATTATCCTGGTCTACCCCGGTCTTATCGCAGGCCCAACCTTTCCCACTGTAAGTTGTTCGGACGAAGGAACCATCATGACTTCGTTGAATTCCGCTTCTTCAAGAAAACTTACTGTACCCGCAATACTGCTACCACACGCGAAGACTGGACGGCACTGTACCACATCATATCACTGAAACCCACTAGGCCAAACTAGCCCGCCTAGGTCATCTATTTTGTAATGGAGGGAGTATGTCTCTGCACTGCTATGATTTTATGTTGCACGTTCTCTGTACTTTTGCTATGATTTTCCTACCCTATGAACCAAATGAGGCCTGAATGTATATCAACTATTGTCTGATCGATCGCTAAGCCTACAATTTTAGGAGCTAGGGCTATTGGTCTGTCGGTGTTCTAAAGTAGGGGGGCACCTTAGTACCCCGAACTTGTGCACGGGCGGTCGTAGCACCCCGCGGCAAGGCTTGCCCGACGTCCGGCGAGGCTCCCCACCACACCTTATCACTGCCATTCAAGAACAAAGTACTAGCCCAGAAAACGAAGGCCCCGGCAAGAAGAGCTTGCCGGGAGGGCTCACCATGGCATCACCAGAAAACTTGCCGCGGCGCCCCGCGCGCCCCTGCAAGGCCCAGTGGCCGGCAAGCTTGCCGGCACGACAAAGGAACCACGGCAAGACACTTACCGCGGCAAGACTGCCACCCAACTCCAGTGCACCCCGTGACGTCATCACCGAGCCGCCCCAAGAGCGCGTGGCGGGATACTACGCAACCATGCAGAGCGAGGTGGCAAGCGGAGCTGATAGAGGCGCCATCGTGGCACCACGAGGCTCACCTAACGGTCCTCCACTTGCATTGTTATACCGGACGGGCATTTAATGCCCTTGTCCCTGCCGTCGAGTTAGGTAGGGCACCTTTGTAATTATTGTACCAATCTGCGCTTTTATGTTTTTACCCCCTCTTCCTACGCTGCCACCTGTGAGTACCCCCTTCAGACTATAAAAGGGAGGCTCATGCGCACGTAGAAGGGGTTCGGTTCATTCGACACCCGCACCACCACCATATGCTCGCACATTCGAGCTAGATTCTATAACAACTTCGGTCTCGCAGCAAGAGGGTGTTATCTCTCCGAGAGCCCCGGCTGGGTAAAGATCGCCTGTCTCCCGCGTGCTCGACCTTGATCTGCGCTCAAGGCTGCCCTCGCCCCCTGCCGAACCGAAGGGGCCTCAGAGTGCCCCATAGGTGCGGGGCGCGGATACGCGTCCCGACCCGACATCTTTGGCGCGCCGGTAGGGGCGCCGAGGTCGTGAACATCGATCCGGTCTCGCAAGACACCACACCAGCGTCATCGTCAACATGCCACGAAGAAGAAGCCTCGGAGGTGGCGCCCGTCTACATCAACACTACCGCCACCGCGGAGCAAACAGCGGTGAGGTGGGCGCCGGCGGGCGGCGGTACCGCCGGTGGGTCTCGTGTCGCCACCAGATCCAAGAACAAGGCCCCGCAAGCGTCGGCGACGGTGCATACGCCACGCCCGTCCCAAGAAGTTCAAGGCCAACAGCGCCCCGGTGCTCCAAGCACCGTGCTCGCGTTGGAGCAAGGCCAAGCTGGTGGGTCGCAGGGCGCCATGGCGGCAAGATGCACGAACGCAGGCTGGTGCGAGTGAAGTACGGTCGCCTGGACAAGGTGTTGCTCCTCCCAACCCGATTGGGAGTCCGAGCACGTCTCGCTCCTCGCGCCGCCCATCACCACCGCTGCCCAAGACTGCAGAAGAAGCGCTGGCCCGAGCCCAGCTGCTCCTAGACTTCCCTCCAGCGCCGCACAAGATCGACGACTGGAGGATGGCCATACACAGCCTAGTCAGCTTCGCCAATGGTGACAAACCCCGGCGACCGAACGCGTCAAGGGCCCGACAAGACGCCCCGGCGCAGGACGGCGCCGACGGGACCGCTGGGGGTACGGCTTCTGTGCGCTCCCAGCCCCACAGGCCAAGATCGCCAGCTCGCCGGACCAACCTTGACGCCGACTCCACCGCGAACTCGCCGGGATCAGCGCCACGTTCTCCAAGAACGGCAACGCGAGGACGCCTTCAGACTCGTGTCGCGAGAGAAGCGCGACATCAATCGACCAGCAGCTGGCCGGGCCGCCGACGGCAAGACGCACCGGAGAACCAGGCGACTTGCCGTACGCGGCTGGTTGCCCTGCGTTCACCCGTGAGCTGCGGCAAGTCTAGTGGCCCAAAACTAAAAACTTCAAACCAGATGTGCCCGAGAAGTAGGATGGCAGGATACACCCGTCGGAGTTCCTCAGCATCTACACCATTGCTGTGCAGGCTGCCGGAGGGCGCGACGAGAAGATCCTCGCCAACTACTTCCCGCTGGTACTCAAGCCCAACGTCAGATCGTGGCTCATGCATTTGCCGGACGGCTCCATCTCTTCGTGGGCGGACCTGTGTCATCAGTTTGTTGGCGCCTTCACGGGCGGCCACAAGCCCCATGGCCAGGAAAGTGACCTACACTTGCTCGTCCAGAAGGAGGGGGAGCCCCTGCGCAAGTACATACAAAGATTCAGCCAGGTGCAGCGCAACATTCCCGATGTCCACCCTGCCACAGTTATCAGCGCGTTTCATCAGAACGTGCGTAACCGCAGGATGAGGGAGGAGATGGCGATGATAAAAATCAGAGGTGTCAGCGAGCTCTACGCTCTCGCCGACAAGTGTGCACGGCTGAAGAGGGAGGAAAATCCCGGAGAGGTTGCGGAGCGTATGATCTCGACAGCGAGGATGCCACTCCGCAAGAAGGAGGCGAGGCGGAACAATAGGAAGAGGAAGCTAAGGATGTGCTAGCCGCTGAGCATTCCAAGAACGGAGGCGGCTCCGACAAAGCTAAGACCGACGACTCGGCGAGGTCTGAGCGGCCACGACAAGCAGGACAGCTCCAAGAAGCGTTATTGCAAGATCCACCGCACCAAAGGCCATGACCTCCAAACCTGCAAAAAAGTAGAGCAGATGGCGGAGCTGCAGAAAGCTGAATACGAGCGCCGCGATAAGGAGAGAGCCCAAGGTGGTGGCGGAGGATCCGGCAAGAAACTTCCCGCCCGGGGAGGGAACCACGGCAAGGCCAAGCCGCGGCAAGGAGACAGGCCTCCCCGCGGCCGCGACAAAGACGAAGAGGAAGATGAAGATGGTGAGATGGAAGAAGATGAGACTGAGGATCAAGAGTTTCAGAAGGCGACAGAGGTATTGTGCGTCGACGGCGGCGCCTCCCTGCACACCTCGCACCGCCAACTCAAATAGTGGGTGCGAGAAGTAAATGCAGCGGAGCCGTCCGTCGAGGCGCGCAGGCCTCTGAAGTGGTCCAGCACGCCCCTCGTCTTCGACGTTGAGGATCACCCTGACCGCATCACTGCAGTCGGGTGCTTGCCATTGTTGGTCTCACCAACGATCCGCAACCTCAAGGTCACGAAGATGTTGGTCGACGACGGGGCCGGTTTGAATTTGATTTCCTCCGCAGTACTCAAGAAGCTCCGGATCCCCGACGGCGAAGTTGAAGAGATCGGCACCTTCGAGGAATAAACCCGGAAGGAGCCAGCCTAAGGGAAGATCACATTGCGGTGACGCTCGGCAATGAGCTGAACCGGATCGAGAGGGTCACATTCGACGTGGTTGATATCCCTTTGCCCTACAACGGGATACTCGGCCGACCCGCACTCGCCAAGTTCATGGTGGCCTCTCACCACGCATACAATGTGCTCAAGATGCCTGGCCCAATGAGTGTCATTTCTATCCAAGGCGACAAGAAGGATGCACTCATCTGCGCCGACAAGATATACCGAAGAAGCTGCGCGCAGAGCGCGAGCCACTTGCCGCTGAAGCTCCCCGGGGGAAGAAGAAGAACATGTCCGACAAGGACGACAGCTCTGGTACTCACTCTGGCAAGCGCATCTCCCCGGAGCGCTGCGCTGCCGTCGAGGATGCGCCATCGAGCTCCACTGGCAAGTGCGAGAAGGCCGGGACAGACCTACCAAGGACTAAGCCCGGCAAGGATGGCGACGGCTCTGGTGCTCACTCCGACAGGCGTACCTCCCCGGAGCGCCGTACTGTCGTCGAGGACGCGCCAACGAGCTCCGCCAACCAGTCCACCGGCCAGTAGGGCAGAGAAAGATGCCAAGCTTCGAACCTTTGGGTCGCATCCCCTGAAAATCCATACCTTGTATGCGTAACCGGGCATGGGGGGAACGAATCGTGGTTGAGTTACACCGTTGATTCATCTTGAGTCCGCTCGATGATAAAAGCACGCCGCAACCAGCCCGACAAGTTCTCCCCGCCGGAGGCAACACGCTCGGCAAGCATGTTTGCGCCAGTGGATTCCCTGGCAGCGTAGGGACAAGAGCATACAAGGGGAAAGGATCGAGGAAGAAATGCGACCTCAGCGGGACGTTTAAGAAAAAAAAAGAGCTAAGTCATCCGAGTTTTTGTACATGGCACCCGTTAATTCCATGTTCCTTTTACATTATGCCCTTTTGCGCGTTCGTCCTTTGTATGCAATGCTCGTGACGCAGAAGGAGCCAACTCGTGGTTAAGTTGCTTCCTTGCTTTGTTTCGAGCCCGCCAACAACGCAAGTGCTGCAATCGCCCGAGAAGGTTTCTTGCCGAAAACAACATCGCCAGAGGCTCTCGATGTCCGTACTCGAAGAGTGTTAGCGCCGGCAAGTCCCCTAGAAGCGTAGGGTCAAAACGCACAAAGGACATAACAGGTAGAGGGCATAACATGGCAAGCCTTGCCGTAAGGCGCCCTTCGTATGAAAAACTTGTGCGCGGAGGAGCCAACCCACGGCAGAGTTGCGTCCTTGATTTGTTTCCGAGTCCGCTCAACAAATCGAGTGCACTGCAGCCAGCCCGAGGAGGTTTCTTGCCGGAGAAAACACCGCCAGCAGGCTGCTGACGTTCCGTACTCAGCAAGTGTGTTAGCACCAGCAAGTTCCCTAGCAGCGTAGAGTATAAACATACGAAGGGCAAGGCACGGCATCGTTTCGCGAAATCACGCGCATGTATATATAGATAATGAAATCGACGCAGTACCACCTCAGTTGTTTTCATGAGTGTAATTACAGCAGCAAGGAGGAACGAAGAACACACCAACACCGGATTTTGGCGGACCCAGTCGCCGGGGCTGCAGTAGGGGCTGCGAGTGCCAAGATTCCTTCCCGGCCGGGATAATAACGCCGAAAAGCTGCGGAATCGATAAGTTTTTATCCTCGTCGCGTCCTCTCATAGACTGGGGAAGGCGGGGCTGCGTCCTTGAGCGAGCGTGTCTTGTAAAACCCATGCGCGGAGGAGCCAGGCCGTGGCCCAGTTGCACCCTGGTTTGTTTCCGAGTCCGCTCAACAAACACAAGTGCGCTGCAACTGGCCCGGCAAGGTTGCTTGCCGGACGCAACACCGCCAGCGGGCTGCTGATGTCCCGCACTCGGCAAGCGTGTTCGCGCCGGCGAGTTCCCCGAAAGCGTAGGATAGGAGCATACAAGGCACGAAGTCAAGTAAAGGACTCTGTCCGACAAGCGTTCCCCTCTTTTCATTAAAAACATCCTAGTTTAGTACAAGTCCATGGAGGATGGAAAACATGATAGAGAGGATTACATATTTTAAATACAACTAAGGACCGAGGGCTTACAAATTGAAAGATAAGATGCTCAGAATCCTCTCCTGTTTCTCTGCTCAGAGCTGAGGAGGTAGGTCAAGAGTCCCCAAAGAAGAGAAGCTGTTGGGGAGGGTAAAAGGGCGCCTAGGAGAGCTACGGCGCTAGAAGACACCAAGAGAACTTTCGGGGGCGGCCAGAGCTTGGCGGAGATGGAGGCGCCGGAGGCAGAGCTTGAAGATGAGGTGGTGGGGCGTCGGCCTGACGACGAGGCTCCTTGCCCTCAGACTCGATTTGTGACCTTGCCGCCACCCCTCTTCCTCTTCCGCAGATCTCCCACGCCACCGCCCAAGGAGACGGCCCCGGGGAGTTGAAGGCGGCGACCGGATGATGGGGTCGCCGAGGCGCTGAGGCAGCAGTCCGACGCCTAGTCGGACCCGCCATCTCGTCGTCGTCGTTGTCGCTCCCTCCTCGTCACTCTTGCTCGAGGAGGGACCTTCGCTATCGGAGGAGCTGTCCACACACATCTCGCCGGGTCCCGGAGTCCCGAAGACCTTGACGGCGAGAAGGTCGCCCTCCATTAACTAGAAATGGAGGGTAAACCCGCCGTCAAGCTGTGGATACGGGCGAACGTCTTCCACCCTCGGTCGGTACATCACGCCGGGGCTGGGGACACGACACTCACCCGAAAGTGCCGCTGATCCCGCAACCCTCATGCGCAACTCCATCACCTCGGGCGGATCCGGTTCCATCGCGCCATGAACAGAGCCGGCAGCGGAGGCGGCGACGGGCGCCCGGCGCAGCTTGATGAAGAACTCCCGAGGATCGTCTCAAGATGGACCGCCCGAGAAAGGGCCGCCGGCGAGACGGGAGGCACATCGCCCGGCCGCCTCTCCCCCGACCGCCTCGACCACGCCCTCGGCCTCGTCCGCGGCCCCGGCCCCTCCCTCTCCCCCTTGTGGCCGGCTCCGCCACCACAGTCTTGGATAGGGAGAAGTGCGCTGCTACTGAGGCGACTCTCGCTGCCACCGCTGAAGAACCGGGGTTTCCTCCTTCCATGGCGTAAAGAAGAACGGAAGTCAAGACGAAGGGAGAAGAGGAAGTGTGAGACCATGGTGTTCCCCTTCCGCCCCTTTTTAAAGGGCGAGGCGGGGCTCAACCGCCTGCCCGCCAATCGGGAAGCGAAGAAGGGCGAGGAGCGGGCGGCTCGCCATATCCGCCCGCGGACGGCTCGGTCTCCCACCTTCGCCGCCCGACCCCCATGCATGACGGCCGCGGGCGAAAAAGCGGGTCGGAGCGACGGGTGAAGTGACCCGCCCGCACCACGATCACGGGGTGGATGCCCTAGAGACCGACGCACCACCCATGCCTCCCACTACGCCGCAATCGACGCGCTGCGTTGCTTGGAGAGCGCGGTGGGTGCGGAGCCCGTTCTTTGTGTCGACCAAGGCCCGCAGCGTCTGCAGACGACTTGGGCCTCGCCCAACAACGCCGCACCGTGTATGGCCCAGCCGGGGCTCTGTCGGTGTACTAAAGTAGGGGGGCACCTTAGTACCCCGAACTTGTGCACGGGCGGTCGTAGCACCCCGCGGCAAGGCTTGCCCGACGTCCGGCGAGGCTCCCCACCACACCTTATCACTGCCATTCAAGAACAAAGTACCAGCCCAGAAAACGAAGGCCCCGGCAAGAAGAGCTTGCCGGGAGGGCTAACCATGGCATCACCAGAAAACTTGCGCGGCGCCCGCGCCGGCAAACCCGATGGTCGCAAGCTTGCCGGCACGACAAAGGAACCGCGGCAAGACACTTGCCGCGGCAAGACTGCCACCCAACTCCAGCGCACCCTGTGACGCGTCATCACCAGGACGCCCCAAGAGCACGTGGCGGGATACTACGCAACCATGCAGAGCGAGGTGGCAAACGGAGTCGACAGAGGCGCCATCGTGGCACCACGAGGCTCACCTAACGGTCACTCCACTTGCCTTTGTTAGGCGACGGATGGGCATTTAATGCCCTTGTCCCATGCCGTCGAGTTAGGTAGGGCTTTGTTGCAGCACCGCTGTACCAATCTGTGCTTTTATGTTTTACCCTCTTCCCACGCTGCCACCGTGAGTACCCCCTTCAGACTATAAAAGGGAGGCTCATGCGACGTAGAAGGGGTTCGATTCATTCGACACCGCACCACCACCATATGCTCGCACATTGAGCTAGATTCTATAACAACTCGAGCAGCGATGAGGGTGTTATCTCTCCGGAGAGCCCCGAAGCTGGGTAAAGATCGCCCGTCTCCCCGCGCGTGCTCGACCTCGATCTGCTCTGCGCGCAGCCCTCGCCCCCCCTGCCGAACCAGAAGGGGCCTCCAGAGTGCCCCATAGGTGCCCGGGGCCGCGGATACGCGTCCGGACCCCGACATGGTCGATCGACGAGGGATAAGTATAAGCGTACCACGAGCTCATCAGCCCCAACGTTTCTCTTCGGTGAGTGTTTTGCAAGTACTATAGCTCGCATAGTAGCTAGCCTACTAACACCAGGAATCATCAAACAAGCCCTGCTGATATGATAAACAGTTCAAACTTACATCTAAGCATGCCATATATTACATCAAAAGCTGGTGAGGATACATCTGTTTCCATAACTCGGAGAGGGTTCGCATGATTCATCGCATAATTCACTATCAAACAGAAGTAGCAAGATCCGCCCACACAAGACAGTGCACTAGCCCTAAGGTAGTTTGATAACACGCATCGTTCTGGTAATTAAACACAGGGCAATGCAAACTACCCTGAAGGATTAGCGCGACCAACTATTTCTTGTCATCGATCTCTCGGGCAATGACCGCAGCACGGACAGCGGTATGGGAATCGATTTCTGCGGCGATGTCCACAGGACTGACCGCGATATCGGAATCGATCTCTGGGGCGATGTCCACAGGATGGACAGCGGCATCGGAATCAATCTCCAGGGTGATGCCAACAGGACGGGCCACGACATCGGAATCATCAAGGACAACCACCAGCACCTGCACAACACTAACATATTAGCAAGCACATTGCAAATAATCAAAAAGCAAGCACATTGCAAATAATCAAAAACCACAACTATGGTAATAAGCCATTATTTTTTACCTTGTGCAGCTCACCGGGGGATCTCATCCCTCCGGGGGCCATCTCCTCGTCCTCGATGGGGGCCATCACCTTGCCAGGGGAATACTGCTTCTCAACGGAGACTATCTCCTCAAACTCGCTCTTGAGCCTCACATAGGTGTCAATTAGAGCTCCTGGGGTAGGCACGGTGGGGCCCTTGCTGTTCTTCCATTTTTCTTTGAGGAGTTCGTCCGCCAACGTCCTCAACTCTCTGGCCAGTGCTTGTTTCTTGGAGGTCTTCGTCTCCATGGGTTGGCCCGCCAACATGGTCAACTCGTTGGTCGGTGCTCGCTTCCTGGAGATCGCTGTCTCCACTGGGTTGTCCGCCGGCAACTCTTTGCCTAGTGATCCAGGATCCATCAATGAACTGACAAACAAAAAGCAATCGAAAGGAAACCACAATCGCAATGAAAATGGGAAAAGAATAGGATGTGAGAATCGGTCGGTGCTTCGCAAAAAGAAGATTATTGGAATGGAAATATAGCAGCATAACTGATTCGCCCACCTTTCCTTTGTCGGTAGAGAAGAAAAATGGCAGAAGTGAGTAGCCTGGAGTGAGGTTTTCTTCAAGAAAGGGAAGAAAGGGCTTCAACGAGCGTTCCAATGAAATGATGGTTGCTTCGTCCAGTCCAACTTGGAAGCCACCTTACCACTACTGGTAAAGGTGTGGGTTTTGTGATATGACGGGTCATGACGGCCACACTGGGGTGACAGGTGAGTCTCGACTGTAGCACCTCGCTGTGATTTGGTGGATGGCACGCGGGCCCGAATGCTTTGAAATGTCATTAACTTGATTTTAGTCTCTTTAGTATTTGGATCCAAGCATGGATGAGGCTAACAAGTTTTAGTCCCACTACTTTTAGTCATGAGACTAAAACGTATCCAAGCACTCTCTCAATATTGTGCACCGTGACCAAGGCGGAGAGGAAAACGAGAGAACTACGTAATTAATGCATGAGTTTAATTAGGCTAGTTTTGTAAAGTACGAGATACATTCCTCCAATCGCAAAATGCCTTGGTTCATGAGATTTGAGATTTGAGCCCAATAAACCGGAAGGGAGGGGGTACTGCACACGGTGTAGTCTAGTCACTTGTTTTTTTAGCCGAAGTCTAGTCACTTGTTGAAATCTCTAGAAAGGCAAATACTCCTTTCCGGTTTACAGGTCTATACTACTCCCTCCGTCTAGGTGTGCAAGTCATCTTACAAAAACCAAATAGTCCCAAAACACTTAGGCGCGGTCCATTAACTTCTACCTTGTTTCTTGTTTCTTGACATACGTATCAACCAATAAGAGATGAGAGGTGGGCCTGCTTTTAATGACTTGCAATGGCTAGTTCATTGCATGGAATGCTATTAATTAGAAAATAAACATTGGTGACCCCAGGAGGAAATGGTGCTAAGCGTGTGGACCTATGCAGAATGAGTATCAACCAATGGATAATGGAGTTTAATTGTTAAACAATATCAATTTTGTCTCATCCAAGAGCCTGGCTAGTACTCCAAGGAACCGCACCACGCGAGCGTTCGCAAGTGCCATGTTCGGTTTGCACTTGGCTCTTCGCCTCTTCGAGAAGACGGACAATGATTTTACTCCTACTTTTACATTATCGAATCCACTGCTGCATGTCCGTCCACCTCGTGCGGGAGGGATAGCGTGTAGCGAAAGCTTCTACTTACTGCTCCTGCCTTTGCGTCCATGACAGGTGGGCCCAACAGTGGTTGGCCCACTGTCATGCAGCCAAAGGCAGTGCGATAAGGCACCGAGCTCGATCCATGAGGGAGAGGGCGTCGTAGTAATCAAATTTCTCGGTCTTGTACGAGTTGACGCAACACATCAAAGCACTGCATTCGATAAAAGTCTTTTTACACATTTCAAAGGGGCTACTTCGTATGAAGGAGTAGACATATTCTGCTTCGTATGTACTCCCTCCGTTCCAAAATATAAGCCTTTGTAGAGATTTCACTATGAACTACATACTAAACAAAATGAGTGAATCTACACTGTAAATATGTCTATATACATCCGTATGTAGTTTGTAGTGGAATCCCTAAAAAGACTTACATTTAGGAACGGAGGGAGTAGTCACTTGTTGCAATCTCTAAAAAGACTTATATTTGGAAACAGAGGGAGTACAACGCATGCATGCATGCCGTGACATTCCTTTTGATACATGCATGTGTTGATTTGATGCACCTTGCCAAATTTTGACTATAAATTTAACTAACCAAATTTTCATGCATGTCACAAAAAATCACAGGGTTGTTTGGATTGCGGCTATGTTTGTCTTAGGTTGCCACATTATTTTTCCCACACTTGCCACACTTGCCTAACCTGAGTTGCTCAAATTGTTAGACACACTTTGGCTTGCCTAAGGAAATCCTGCCACAATTTTTGTGTCTATGACATGTGGGGTTCACTGCTAATAAAAAAATTCTTGTCTTAAGTGTGGCCAATAAAAAAGACTTATATTTAGGAACGGAGGGAGTAGAAAATATAAATAATAATGCATGTTGGGGCAACCCACGTTTCTGCTAATTTTAGCCGTGGGCTTGTTCACAATTTTTACGAGGGGGTGGTTGTTCATTTAATGGAGGGACTTGTAGTACTACCAGACTTGAACGATACAAAGTGCGACCTGGCACACCGTAACACCACTTGGAACAAGCGGGTACCCATCTCAAAAAACAACCAACAACTAAAAAAACCGCGACCTGGCATGTAGTAGTACACAATCTTAAATGATTGTTTTAAAAAGGAAAACTACCCCACTACTTATATATAGGCCGGAGCCTCCGAGCAGGCCGGAGCCTCCGAGCTTGCTTGCTAGGGCTGCTCTATTCACACACTCTCATCCTCTCCAGATCTAAACAAGATAGGGGTAGTAACCCTGTCTTTCTCCCTTCAAAAAACATTGGCTTTCTATCCTCACCGCTGGTTACAGATCCAGACATATCCCCCTCCGCCGGTGAAGGGGAGGAGGGGCTGCGTTTAGGCCGTCGTCGACAGCGAGGGAGGAGACCCACTGCCGGCCGCACCGTTATCTCTGGCAGAGCGCCGGCGCAGGAGGTCCTCTGATCCCTTCGTTGTTGCCTGCGGGTGGATCCGGCCTCCCGCCGCCCACCTATCCACATCCCGACGACCTTCAGGTATATCTTCGTTCGAAACCGCCTTAGCTCTACTTCCCCATCTCGCTACGTTGCTGCATGTGCATCATTTTCTACCTCTCAGCCCCACTCGATCGGATGGTCCAACGTCACCTATTTTTTTTTCTATTGTTAGAGGTAAAGCTACTTCATGGAGTCGAATCTTGTACTCCCTCCGTCCAAAAATACTTGTCATTGAAATAAAGTGGGGGTAGGGGAATTTAGTATGTACATCGGACTTGGTACAAACAGGAAGGAAAGGGGATGAAAGTAGTACAGACTGGTCATCCAACCGGTCTCTTGGTCGAAAAGGGAAATATAGGGGTAACGCTGTACACAGTGGTATGACCAGGACTAGATTTGCTATCCACACATAGGAGTAGGTGGCTAGAGTGAAAAAAATGGGACCAACCCAGATATGTTTCTTGGATGTTTGTTTCTCGGGGCAACAAACTATGAATCACCACTTTATGCCCCTGTTTATGTACATGGTGCTGTACTGCTCGTACACCCACTGTCCCATGCCCTTATACCAAATATTTAGGCTTCGGTCAGAATAAAGGGGCAGAAAACATAGGTCTTGATGAAAATAGAGGAATAGGAAAGGAATGTAGGTATAAAACTATGGAACAACGAACCGGAGGAAACTCTCAAGAGAATGTGTTCGGATGGACTACGAAATGTACAGATTTGTTTTTTAGAGTAGCATGCTTGGCAGTATGAGATGCTATTTGTTTATTCAGCTACACAGTGACTACTCTTGTCCTCACCTCACGTACCACACATAGGTTGATTTTTTTATTCCGGCAAACACAACACAGCAACCTGTCTAAAGCATGGTAGCAAGCGCTTGCCTCGGGCTTCCGCCCAAAAAATGAGCAGCGCGTGGATGTTTCTAATCTGATGGAATCAGTACTACCAGACCAGCTTACCTATGAAACACTATTCACCTTTCCCGTGTTCCGAACAGTTGGAAGGGAAAGAATACCGTAGGAATTGTGTTCCTATGAAAATCCTACACCAAACCTGTGAACTGAACGCAGCCTTAGCTGTTCTTAATATAATGTCCCTGGTAAAAATGAAGCCATGCCACTATTTTTGCGTGTAATTGTTTGAGACTCTGACAAGTTTAGCCAAATGTTTTTGCCTGTAATTGTTTGAGACTCTGACCGTTTCCTCTATGCCTTTTTGTGTAAACAGGGATATCCAATTCACCCGGTTGTTGTTGTGACCTTTTGGTGCACTGCACAAAACTCTTCTTAAAAGAAGTGACTTTTGTGCTGTTTAACTGGAATGTCAGATGGAACAGTTGGTTCATTTTGGTGGAACTGCACAAAGGGAGATCTGTGTTCCAATCCTCATCATCCATATTGGCGCCATAACCTTCCTTTAGGTAAGAATGATATTTAATGCATGTGTTCATCTCTATTTTCCGACTGCCATGAGAAAATAATGTTGTTTTTACTAGTACACTTGTACTCCCTCACCGACAAAACCAATTCTGAATTAGAAGCCAATCATGTACTTGGTTTCACCAAGCGGTGAGGAGAAAGAGAAACAGAGCATGAAGAGGAAGAAGAAGAAGAATAAACGATTGCCTAAGGCGATCTTGTTGAAGCGGAGGCCTCGATCGAGGCTATTCAAGGGCTCCGGCAACGACTACCTTACATGTGAGACGATCCTCCAGGGATCCCTTCCACTTCTGCTGTCTCACTTAATTAATTAGGAGTACTTAAGTACCACTAATTTATTACTGCCTAATTTTCCTGTTGGAGTTAAACAAATCTTTAGTAGGACCATATGTTGAATCATGTACGTATGAATGTTTGTCTATGGAGCTGAATCATGTGGTGGAGCAAGGAGGGAATATTATTAGTGTCATGACATAATAGTGCTATTGTTTTGCATGTCAATTTATTGCCATTGGTTCAATGAGGCAATGTTTTGCGTATTGTCCATCATGAATTTGATGCTACTGTTTGAGTAATATGCTAATGTCTTCCTATCCTTTCTCACTAAGCTAATGAAGGTTTCACCTTGTTCCTACTTGTGCAAACAGGGATCATGTTGTGCCAATCATACATTTTAGTGGAACTACACAAGACAATACAATGAACTGTATCCCAGCCAGTGCTTTAACTCTGCTGGAAGTTCTTGATAATCTTTCAATATAATCTCAGCACTGGTAAACAAGAGTGATTTCAACCATACATTTGAAGTGCACAAAAATATATACTATCGTGTGATTCCAGTGAGTGCTTTATCATCTCTTATGGGACTACATGAATAAGCTTTTTTTCTCAGGTTGGTACGGGCCTAAGGCCTTCATCCATATTAGTTTGTTGTCATCTCTTTTTTTATCGTGCTACTGTCATGAGAAACTCCTTTATCTTTGCACTTTTAAGTTTTCCAACCTATGATAAATGGCAATGCTTTGAGTGTTGAGTTGAGATAATTGGCACTGATTAAATAAACTAATACCTCTTTTTAAGCAAGACTACTTTGTTGCTAACTTTACCCATTAAGATAATGAGGGTGCTTCTATTTGTTAGTGTATGTTTCATCAACTAGTCCCACTATTACAGTAATCTCACTCTCTCAATATATGTGCCAACAGGGATGCTCGATTTTGGTAGAACTGCACAAAAACTTTGGGTTCTTCATTGCCTCGATAGTTTCCGTCCTTTCCTGTCAGTCGCTAATCTCCGCTTGCTTTCTTCCTTTCTTTGTCGATCGCTGGCTTATCTCGGCTTCGGTCAAAGGAAATAGTAATTGATATGCTACCTCACACAGGTTGGTACTGGTCTTTATCCTGATTATTGTGCCTGTCATATGTATTGGTAATTTGGTATTGTGCTACTGTTTGCCGATTTCATAAATGAGTAATTTGGAGCCTCAACTCGCAGGCAAATCATTACATCGGGTGATTTCAGCAGGACTTCACAAAATGATCAAATGGACAGGTACTTATGCTGCTGCTATGTACTCCAAAGTTCACTCAGACAAGCATCGATGTTGACAAGAAGTGCCTATATTCATTCGAGTATCAACCATCATCAACCAATTGTCAAAGTCCAAGTATTAGGAGAGTGAACGCCAAAAATATTGCTTGGTGCATAGCCCAGAAAAACGCAGTCCAGTCTTTGGTCCCAACTTGTGCCTTTTGGTTATCGGCACATATGGTAGCGAACTATATGGCATGGAGTCTAAAGATTCTAGACAAGTTGGTTGACGCATAAATTCATCTGGGACTTAATCAGTCTGCACGCCAAGGATGCTCCATTTCAGTTGAACTGCACAAAAAATTTGGGTGGTTCATTTTCTCAACCGCCTCCTTTCTCGTCTGCAATGTAGAATTTTAGCGAGATACAGGACCAAGATGAGCTAGTAAACTAGTTGGATGAAAGTAGTGGCCAAGTTGCTCAAACCTCCGTCGGCACAAGGCCACTATTTGAGGATAAACCTACAAGCAAAGTTCAGATTGTCTGTGCTGCCTCTTATGTACTCGAAAGTTTACTCGTACAAGAACTAATTTTAGCAAGAAGTACCTCTGATTGAACACCATTTACCAGTCTGTACCCTAGGTAATTAAAGTTCATCCATGGATCATATTGGCTGTGATCTCAATCATTTGGATGCATAAACATACTGAACATGTGTATATCTGAATCTTTTTGTGAACTATGTATGAGTATTGTCGTGTGATCTATCAATCATTTGGATGCATAGATATGTTGAGCTTGTGTATATATGAATCTTTTGAGTTATTGATAGTGAATGTTGGCTATGAATATGAACGTGTCCTATGAACCTGAGTTTGATATGAATTGCAACAGAACCAGTTATAACCCTTCTCCTCCTCTCAATTTGCGACTCCACTGCCGCATTTTCTCATCTCCGAGTCGTTCCCGTCCGGGGCCTCGCCGTCGTCCACCGCCTCGCTGTGTTCGGTGCGGTGTGGTCAACAAACGAGAGTCATCGGAAGAGGACTGTACGTGGAGAGCCTGACGGCTGGGACCCACGAGGTCCATGGTCGCACGCAAGGAAAGTTCCTCCTTATTAAGCTGAAAAAATGTTTCCTCCACCTGACAGCTGGGACCCACCGGTTGTATCTTCGCACGGAAGGAAGTGCCTCCTTGTTTTGTGAAAAAAAATTATTCATCCGCTGATGGTGGGACCCGTCGTTGGTGGATCGACTTGTGGGCTGCTAAGACGCGTGTACACACGGCTTTGTCAACTTAATCAACAAATGATTCTAGCAGCTAGACCGTTGGATGTTAATCCAACAACCGTGCTCCTTCTTCAACCTCTGTTCTTGCTCCTGTCTCCCGTGGGCGGCACCGCGGCTGTGCTGCCACGCACCCGAACCAGTGAAGTTTCCCACTGCTCTCCATCTCCAACTCCACTGCCCCGTCTTCCCCATCTCCGGGTCGTTCCAGTCTCGGTGCGCTCGGCACAGTGTCGTCAACGTGGTCAACAACTGAGTGTCATCGGAAGATGATAGTACGTGACAGGCTGACAGTGGGGACGCACCACGCCCATGGACGCATGCATGCAACGGAACGCGTCAAGGTCAACGTGGTCAAGGAACGACTTCCATCGGTAGTATACTGTACGTGCAGAGTCTTAGCTGGGTCCACGGCCACAGCAAGTAAGTGCCTCCTTATTATGCGGAAATAATGATTCCTCCAACTGACAGCAGGGACCCACTGGACGGGCCACCGTATTTTGCGAAAAAAAAGGTTTGCCCCTGACTGCTAGGACCCACCTGACGGGCCACCGTATTTCGCAAACAAATGTCCCTCCCCCCCCCCCCCCGCTGTCAGCTCGGACCCACCGGAAGTGCCTCCTTATTACGCACAAAAAAATGAATACTCCCCCTGCTAGCTGGGACCCACCTTGGTGGGAGGCTGACTTGTGGGCCTACTAAGTTGACGGGGACGAAGGGCTTTGTCAACTTAGTCAATATGAGCGATTCTAGTTCCAGTGAACGTACGATGTCCATCCAACGGCCGTAGTGATGGATTCATGTACCTAGGGTAGGGTCATAGGCCTGACCTAAACGTCCTACCCAAGGACACCCTTAGAAGAGATCACCTTCCAGTCGACCAACGAGGAACCCACTCGACTGACTAGAAGGACTCGACCATGGAGACTCACTCGACCATGAAGATACACTCGACCACCAGAAGGTCAGAAGACACTCCGCAACGCAACGGCCTGTAATTGAATAGATTTAATGATAGTTAAGGCACTTTATGAGGGGCGTTACCAGTAACGCCCCAGGCTTAATGTACTTTAACCCCTCCATTATGTGGGCTGGCTGGGGTCCCGGCGCACTCTATATAAGCCACCCCCTCCACAGGCAGAGGGGTTCGCACTCTTGTAACACCAATACACATAATCCACTCGACCGCCTCAGGGTTCCGAGACATAGGGATTTTACTTCCTCCGAGAAGGGCCTGAACTCGTACATCGCTTGTGTTTACAACCTCTCCATAGCTAGGACCTTGCCTCTCCATACCTACCCCCCTACTCTACTGTCAGACTTAGAACCACGACACGTAGTGCTTCTTCAACCTCTGGTCTTCTTGCTCCAGCCGCCCAAACCAGCGCCGGTCGTGCCTCATGCTCCTGCCTCTCGTGGCCGGCTGTGCTGCCGCGGAGGAGTCACCGCCCACTACTATTCCCACCGCTGGCCAGGCCCTACGGTGACGGCAGCCTCACACCGCAGCCGAACCAGTGAACCCTTGTACTCCTCTCCGCGTGGGCTTCCACTGTCGCGTCTTCCCCGGCTCCGCGTCGTCTCCTTCCTAGGCCTCGCTGTCATCCACCGCTGTTGTGCTCTCCGCGTGGCGTGGTCAACGTGGTCAAGGAACGACTTCCATCGGAAGAGTACTGTACGTGGAGAGGCTGACAGCTGGGTCCACGGCCACAGCCCAGTTTTTTTTGTGATTTGCCAAGTAAGTCGCTTTGTCAGGCCTGTTGGGCTGCAAATCTTTCAAGACGAGGAGAGCTTTCATTCGGCTGGCCGAGAAAATGGCCCATCAGTAATGAGAAATGGGTTGTACATTTTTAAAACACATCAAACCGGCAATTAGTTTCAAATATTTTTTTTTTCATTTCGAGATTTTAAATTACATTAATTTTTATGCATGGAGAATTTGTTGGATTTTATATTGATATACATTTATTTTTAAAATCAGTTTGAATGTGAGTCGAAATTTCGTATAATTTTTTAACCGTGGCCACAATATGGGCTGTAATGCTAACGAAAAGAATATGGGCTCCAAAAAAACCTTAAGAATTAGCAAATGGGCTGTAAATTATTAAAAATAATGGCAGATGGGTTGTATCTGTTTTCCATAGATTTGAGGCTTTCCTAAAAAAGGTTGGCGACAGCAAAGGATGTTGGATGGCCATCCAACGACCGTCGTGCTTCTTCAGTCTCTGCTCTTCCTGCTCCAGCCGCTCAAACAAGCGCCGGTGGGACTGCCTGCTCTCTCCTCCCCGCGGCCGGCTCTGACAGCTCGGACCCACCAGCTATATCTTCGCACGCAAGGAAGTGCCTCCTTATTACGCACAAAAAAAGAATACACCGCCTGTTAGCTGGGATGCAGTATAGTGGCAGGCTGACTTGTGGGCCTACTAATTTGATGGGGACGGAGGGCTTTGTCAACTTAGTCAATAATATGCACAATTCTAGCTCAAGTGACCGTACGATGTCCATCCAACGGCCGCCGTGCTTCTTCAATCTCTGATCTTCTAGCTCCAGCCGCCCAAACCAGCGCCGGCAGGACTGCCTGCTCCCTCCTCCCGTGGCTGGCTGTGCTGCCACCAGGCCATCCCTCTAACCACCCACGCATCCTATTATTTTGCCGGCAACGTCAGCCTCACCCCGCAGCCGACCAGTTAGCGCTCGTTCTCCCCTCACTGTGGGCATCCGCTGCGGTGGCTTCGCCGGCTCCGGGTGGTTCTCTTCCTGGGCCTCGCCCTCGTCCACGCCGTTTGTGCTCTCGGTGCGGCGAGGTCAACATCGTCAACAAACAGCCATCGGAAGAGGCTGACAGTAGGGGCCCACACAGGAAAATGCCTCCTTATTACGTGCAAAATAATGATTCCTCCACCTGATAGCTGGGACCCACCGGAAGGGTCTCTGTATTTCGTGAAAAAACGTTCCCCCCGCTGTCAGCTCGGACCCACCGGAAATGCCTCCTTATTACGCACAAAAAAATGAATACTCCCCCTGCTAGCTGGGACTCATCTTGGTGGGAGGCTGACTTGTGGGCCTACTAAGTTTACGGGGATGGAGGGCTTTGTCAACTTAGTCAATATGAACAACTCTAGCTCCAGTGACCATACAATGTCCATCCAACGGTCGTAGTGCTTCTTCAACCTCTGGTCTTCGTGCTCTAGCCGCCCAAAGCAGCGCCGGTCGTGCCGCGTGCTCCTGCCTCCTGTGGCCGGCTGTGATGCCGCGGAGGCCTCACCGCCCCCTAATACTCCCACCGCTGGCCAGGCCATCCCTCTACTCACCCACACCCCCTGTTATTCTGCGGCAACGGCAGCCTCACACCGCAGTGAACCAGTGAACCTTCGTACTCCTCTACGCGTGGGCATCCACTGCCGCGTCTTCCCCGGCTCCGCGTCGTCCCCTTCCTAGGCCTCGCCGTTGTCCACCGCCCTGGTGCTCTCGGCGCGGCGTGGTCAACATGGTCAAGGAATGGCTTCCATCGGGCATGGACTGCACGTGGAGAGGCTGACGGCTGGGTCCACGGCTGCAGCAAGGAAGTGCCTCCTTATTACACGCAAAATAATTGTTCCTCCACCTGACAGCGGGGACCCAGCGGGGACCTACCGTATTTCGTGAACAAAATGTTTCCTCCTGACTGCTGGGACCCACCAGCTACATCTTCGCACGCAAGGAAGTGCGTTCGGGCAAAAAAAACGATTCGCCCCCCTGACTGCTGGGACCCACCAGCTACATCTTCGCAGGCAAGGAAGTTCTGACAGTCGGGACCCACCTGGTCGAAGTGTACGTAGGGTTGTCATTCTGGTCGTGAACGTGTACGTACATACTGGTCGTTGCAGGCGCGGGTGCAAGAAAGAAAATACGGCCATGTACGTACAACGGCGTGGGTGCAAGAAAGAAAATACGGCCACATACGTACATACGGGCAGGGTCTCGAACGCCTACTCGCGCATACGTACATGGCTAGGTCGGAACGGAGAAACAGCATCGTCGTCGTGTTCATGTTGAGGCAACGGAATGCGTCGTGTTCATGGGGAGGTAAAGAATGCATCGTGTTTATCGGGAGGCAACGGAACGTGTGGGAGCCAACCGGCTTGGACGGAACAGTCGATGGAAACGAGGCCTGGCGTACCACACAACGGAGGAAACAGACCTCCTACGTTCGAAACGGGGTCCTGTTGATCGGGAGGGGTGTGGCGTACCGCAAAACGGAGGAAACGGACCTCCTACGGTCAAAACGGGGGTCCTGTTGATCGGGAAGGGTGTGGCGTACCACAAAACGGAGGAAACGTACCTCCTACGATCGAAACGGGGTCATTGATCGGGAGGGTGTGGCGTCTTGCAAACGGATTTAAACGGACCTCCTACGGTCAAACGGGGTCCCTGTTCATCGGGAGGGGTGTGGCGTACCGCAAAACGGGACTCCATGGGATACTGTTCATCTCCACCGTCGACCTCCTCCAGCCTCCACGGGCTACCGTCGACCTCCTCCAACCTCCACGGGCTACCGTCGACCTCCTCCAGCCTCCACGGGCTCCTGTTCATCCAGCCTCCACCGCGGGCTACTCCACCGGCTACTGTTCAACCACCCCTCCACGGGCACCCCTCCACCGTCTACTTTTCATCCAGCCCCCCACACCACGGGGTCCTGTTCAACCACCCCTCCATGGCCACCCCTCCACCGTCTACTGTTCATCCAGCCCTCCACACCACGGGGTCCTGTTCAACCACCCCTCCACGGCCACCCCTCCACCCGTCTACTGTTCATCCAGTCCTCCATACCATGGGGTCCTGTACATCCAGAGGCAATGCCACGCGCCTTCGCTCATCCAACCCCCCGCAACACTCCTTGCTCATCCAATCGATCGGCTTGATTAGCAGCAGAGCGGCGAATCGCTCCATCGGGTTCGATTAACACCATCGATCGATCGCCGGATTCGAGAACGTAGCTTTGTAGTGCAATCGCTCGGGTTCAGTTAGAGCCCATCGCCTCGCTCGGGTTCAGTTAGAGCCAACGCCTCGCACGTGTACGAGAGAAACGCGCATCGCTCGGCCCCTGACCTCCCACCGTAACCGGCAACTCCCCCGAAATTTTCCTCCCCCTCGCTTCTACCACGGTTTTTTCCGTCATGGACGGCCCAAAGAATGTCATGCAGCTGCGCCTCCGGCCCGCCCAGGACGAAAAGCCCAATTTCTGTCATGATTTTTTGTCATGGAAGTAGGAGCCCACCACATCTATGATGATACCGGGTTTTGTCACAATTGTCTTCATAGAAATGTCATATGTATGACAGAAAAAATTTCGTTCGGCCCAAAATGTCATGGATGTGTCTTTTTTGTAGTGATAGTACACTTTTATCACCATCTCCTCGTTGAACTAGTGCACCTATCCAATTTGCCATTGTATTGGGTGTGTTGAGGACACAAGAGATTTCTTGTATTTTATTGCAAGGTTGCTTGAGAGAGACTATCTTCATCCTATGCCTCCCACGAATTCATAAACCTTAGGTCATCCACTTGAGGGAAAATTGCTACTGTCCTACAAAAATCTGCGCTTGGAGGCCCAACACGTGTCTACAAGAATAAAGTTGCATAGTAGACATCAGTATGCAGGTCCAGTTCCATCACTTACAGATAAGTCTCAGTGGCTTGAAGTGGAAATCAAATTTTCCATATGTCCTCCCTTAACGAGAAGAAAGGCTGGCAGGCCTAAGGAGAGTGCATTCAAGGCATCGTTTGAGGAAGGTGAGAGTAGTAAGAAGGGAGAGAAAGATGCAAAGCCTAAAAGGCCCCAGAAAGGTAACAAGAATAGATGCAAGTTGTGCCAGGAAATTGGGCACTGAAAAGGATCCCCAAAATGTTGTTACACTCCTGAAAGGCCAAAGTATGTTCATGTTTGTGATGTTTTTTTATTTGGCAGTTTTTTTCAATTAGTAACCAAATGATATGCTTTGGTTGTTAGGAGGAAGCGTGCAGGCCAGCCCCTGGTAGCTGAAACAATGGAAACTGAAGCTAGTCCAGTGAAGAAAACCAAGAGCATTGCTGAGCTGTGTGCTGTGAAATCAAGAGCAAGCTATCATAAAAAGAAAACTATTGGTTAATGAGTCTCATTTTGGGTGATGTAATGCGATACGTCTCTAATGTATCTATAATATATGAAGTATTCATGCCATGTTTACAACAATTTTATATGATTTTGGTATTATTTGAATGGAACTAATCCGGACTAACGTTGTTTTCAGCAGAACTACCGTGGTGTTGTTTTTTGTGCAGAAATCAAAGTTCTCCAAATGCAATGAAACTTGATGACATTTTTTTGGAACAAAAGAGGCACTAGAAGCTCCATGGGAGGGCTAGAAGAGCCACTAGGAGGCCACAACCCACCAGGGCGCACCAGCCCCCTATGGCGCACCCTGGTGTCTTGTGGGCCCCTCATGGCCCATCTTCGCGTGAAACCGACACCCAAAAATCCTATATATTTAGAAACCTCTAGAAATAACCCTAGGTAAAAAGTTTCGCCACCGTAAGCCTCTATAGCCACGAAAAACCAATCTAGACCCTATTCTGGCACCATGCCGGAGGGGGAAATCATCACCGGAGGCTATCTTCACCATCCCTATGGTCTCCATGACGAGGAGGGAGTAGTCCACCCTCGGAGCTGAGGGTTTGTACCAGTAGCTATGTGTTTAATCTCTCTCTCTCTCTCTCTCTCTCTCTCTCATGTTTTTGAGTTGGCGCGATCTTGATGTATCGTGGGCTTTGTTAATATAGTTGGATCCTATGGTGCTTCTCCCTCTCTATCTTGTTGTGATGAATTGAGTTTTCCCTTTGAGATTTCGTTTTATCAGATTGGATACTTCTATGGATTTGAGAACACTTGATGTATGTCTTGCTATGAATACCCACGGTGACAATGGGGTATCAGATTGATTCACTTAATATGTGTTTTGGCACTCAACTTGCGAATTCCTGAGGTGACATTGGGGTAATCTATGCATAGGGGTTAATGCATATTCTCGTCCTTGTTTCTCCGGTAGAAATCTTGGGGCACTCTTTGAGGTTCTTTGTGTTGGATTGAGTATTATGAATCTGAAATTGTTTGATGCATATCGTATAATCAACTCACATATACTCGCGGTGACATTGGAGTATCTAGGTGACATTAGAGTTGGTTGATGTGTATCATATGGTGTTATTTTAGTATGAACTCTTGGATAGATCGATCGGAAACGATAACTTGGTATTATTTTAGTATGAAGTCCTAGATAGATCGATCGGAAAGGATAACTTTGAGGTAGTTTCGTACCCTACAAACAATTTCTTCTTATGTTCTCCACTAGATAGGAACTTTGTAGTGATTTTTTTTCGCACGTTGAGGGATGGTTATATGATCCAATTTTATTAGAATTGTTGAGAGATTGCACTGGTGAAAGTACGGACCCTCGACCTCATTTTTAAGCGTTGCAATATCGTTTGTGCTCACTTCTGTTACTTGCTACCTGGCTGTTTTTTTTATTGTTCCTATTACAAAAAGCAATATCTACTATCATTACTACACTTGTATCACCATCTCTTCGCCAAACTAGTGCACCTATACAATTTACCATTGTATTTGGTGTGTAAGGGACACAAGAAACTTCTTATTATTTGGTTGCAGGGTTGTTTGAAATAGACCATCTTCATCCTATGCCTCCCACGGATTGATAAACCTTATGTAACCCACTGGATGGAAAATTGCTACTATCCTATAAAACTCCGCGCTTGGAGGCCCAACACGAGTCTACGAGAACAAATTGTGTAGTAGACATCATAATGCTACTTGTATTTTGATGTGTGTTGTACTTTGAAAACTATGCACCATGTTCCAAATTTGAGTTAGATTTCAAATTAGAGGCACATTTCAAATTTTTACCTTGATGTGTATTGATGTTCCAGTGCATTTTCAACTTCTTATGCACGTTAGGTGATTAATACGAGCACTTTTGTGAAGTAACACACATATTAATGAAAAATGAGCTCCAAAGCCAGGGTAAAGAGCCTATTTCTAAGGGTTTTTTAACTTCTCCACATGAGTTAAAAACAAAAACTTAACATCTAGTGCACAAATATAGGGCCCATGCGCAATATGGGATAGTTTGGATAAACTATGCCATGGATAAACCTAAACCCTAGCTCATTCCCCTTGAAAACCATACAACAATGTCCGTGATGGCTAAGTTATGTGAAGGAAATTTCATGAAAATATCTTTCGCCATAATTCCTTATTTTTCCTACCAACTTAGTAACATAAAACGATGATGCGCGGAAGTTTCATATTTTCTGATTTTTTTTGAATTAGTTATGATCAATCCTAACCTTTCAAACCCTCTCAAAACTCCTCAAACCCCTCTCAAAATCCCGCACCATCAGGGTTGTCGGATCACTGTTCAGGGACGATTTGGATCAGGCGCTAGAGTTTGCCGTGGTCGATCCGCGAGAGGAGACCCGATTGGCTGGAGCGGGCGTTTTTTAGGCAAGGCTGGAGCACAACGTGAGTGGCCCATCTCGGAGCGGCAGCAAGTATAATCGACAATGGTCGTGGGCGTAGGCTGCGAGCTAGACATCTTTTGTGAAATGCATTCATTCCTGGTGGCACTCATCAGACCAATGGGCCATCGTAGAAAGGCCCTAACTCACAGTCTGCCATGCATGCGCACAACCACCCTGTTGCCATGCTTGCGCGCGCAACCACTCGACGTAGATGCAGCTTCGTTGCATCAGCCCAATTAGTGCAGCCTAGGGACGCAGCTTTACCGATCGGCACGCCCGTTACAACCCTGTTTCAGTGTGAAAACGCATAGGGCTCCGGTGGGCTATTATTGCCATTATCAGTGGATGTAGTGTCCAAATGAACGCATTCAAACGGGCGCGTCACACCGTAGCTACTTAAACACCCCTCGTCTCAACTAGATCCCGCCCTAGACAAGATGCAGTACTACGACCCACCCTACCGTCTGCGGGCCATCGTGCTGGAGATGCAGTACCCTGCTGGGGTCATCGTGGAGGACACCCTACGTGTGTGGGCCACCTCAAGGTGGAGAAGCCCGATGGAGCTGACGAACTTCTTCCTCGCTGCCGGCTACCACCACCTCCCACGTGGCTCCCCGGTCATTTTCCGTGTGGAAGAGGTTCGGGGCAACGGAGACCTTGTGATTGGCCTCACTGCTCGCTTCACCAATCTCTTCGACACCTACTTCCTCCTCAGTGAAGTCTTCTGGTGTGGGTGCGAGTTCATCGCCTTCACCACCTACAACATCTTCACCAACTTCAACCACACCTTCTCCACCACCAACGGCATGCACACTCTCCCCTACAACACCAAGGACAAGGAGTGCACATGGCGACGAAGGCAGGAGATGTCAATTGTTGCCAACGTAGGGCTAGGCTATCTGTAACGGTGTTGCTATAAGCCCTAGTATTAATATATATCTATGTAATGTGTGTGTTGCCTATATATATGGGAATATATCTATCTATTGATGTTATGTTCGTGCAACTTCCTTAATATCAGTATATCTATCTATGTAATGTGTGTGTTATATTGCTTGCAAATACTCGTTCATGTGATTGAGATTAGTGCTGACTAGTGGCGGAGCTATCTAGAAAAGCTTGGGCGGGCCAGCTTAAAGGACAACACAAATATCAAGTAGGGTGTTGTCCATATTTGAGCATAGGCTTTTAGATAAGATCTTTGGCATTCATTGGCATTACTAGTCGGTCATTAGGTTCGGTCATTGCTAGGAGCCTGTATCTCGCTTGTTTTTGACCTGTGAGCATGTTAGTCGTGCACAAAGCAAAGGGCTAAGCTATCTCACTCGAGCGTCTCCATTTTTGTCTTGAATAAAAAGGATGACCGATTTGTTTTGGTCAAACCAAACCAATGCAAATCCCACACCAAAACACGAGCTCAGACCGTTTGGAAAAAAATTAAAAAAACTTAAGAATATTTGGCGTTCATTTGAACCATAAAATTTAGATGTTGCAATAAATATTGGAAAACAAAAAAAGGAAAAGAACAATGTACACACCTGGCAGGCTAGTAGATTGCTAAATTTGAACTTGTGCCAAATCATTCACTATTTCTAGAGATTTACGTAAACTAACTCAAATTTAAACTGCAAGTGTGATGTATTTTATTGCCATATTTGTTACACTCACTTCACACAAAAATCCCTTCTTTTGGCAGTTGAAAAATGATTTTTCATTGTAACAAAAATTGGGAACTGCCTCTTTTGGAAGCTATCTTTTCGGTGTTATTTTTTACATATAATTTTTTGAAAATAGTTACGCAAATTAATGAGTTCAAATAAGGATTTATAAAAAAAATTGTACTGGAGTTGGACCAACAGGGAATTGATTAGGAATTTGTAATGAAGTTGTATATATATTAAACATAAATTTAAATCACGAATCCATAGAAAAGCTTCATGTATAATTACGAAAATTAGCTAGTATATAGGCATGCAGATATGATGAATTTGGAACTTGAATCAACTCAACTGGATATGAAATGAATGTTCTATGAATTTGTAAGTTTGATTAGAAATGGAAAATGGTATTTGACACTATTCACGCATGTTGAACAGGCCGACCCAGGCTCTTAAGAACATACGCCCATGTGCTGCACTGGCTCAGCCCATGGGCTGGGATGCGACATCGCTGGCGCACTCTTCAGGTCCCACTTGTCAGGACATCATCCAAATAACGGTCAATGATGAGCTTTGACCCGACGGAATGCTTCATATGGACATTTGAGAGGCCATGGCCGAGGGACGAGGGGAAAAGTGAGGAGCGTTAAAGTGGCGGAGCAAAACTGAATACAACTAAGGAATTAGGGGCACGAAAATAGAAATCCTTTAAATTTGATGGTTGTAATATGAAGTTTTTACCAAGTCTCATTTGCTTTTAGGGTTTAGGGCTAAGGGTTCAGTGTTAGGGCTTAGCGTTTAGGGGTAAGGGCTCGGAGTTTAAGTTTTAGTTTCTGAAAATGACTACTCCCACCATTCGCCAAACATGTATTAGATTTTTCAAAGGTCAAACATGTGCATGTTTGACCAAGTTTTTAGAAAAAAAATATCAACATCTATAGCACCAAATTTGTATCAATAGATCCATTACGAAAGGTATTTTCATATTATACATACTTTGTATTGTTGGAAATATTAGCAATTTACTGAATGATTTTATTAACAGAAATATTAGATAAAGCATGACTAGTATAGAAGTGATAAAACAAGCCATGCGATTTGACAAAGAGAAGGTAAATAATGTCTGCATATATGAGCTAGAACCGATCATCTCTAGAGCAGACAGTAGATCAAGATGCATATATGAAGTAGAGCCTAACATGTCTAGGGCAAACACTAGAACAAGGAACTGTTGCAGGACTTCTAACAGGAAAGATAAGAACACGTACGAGACAGCAGCAGGAGCAGAGGCACTAGACTGGTGGTCGGTGTCCTCCATGTCGTCGAGGAGTTTGTCGACATCGGGGAAGTAGTCGTCAGAGTCCGGGGCGTCCGTGACGAAGAAGTCAGTAGTCGCGCAGAGCACACCCCAAAAACCTTATCACCCTTCTCCCGTACAGGACTCAAAGAGGTGCGGTTTCATAGGCCTACTGTCCCGACCTTTTCAGCTTCCGTGTGACCTTTCGTATACCCGGCTGTTGGGGAACGTAGTAATTTCAAAAAATTTCCTACGCACACGCAAGATCATGGTGATGCATAGCAACGAGAGGGGAGAGTGTTGTCCACGTACCCTCGTAGACCAAAAGCGAAAGCGTTAGAACAACGCGGTTGATGTAGTCGTACGTCTTCATGGCCCGACCGATCAAGCACCGAAACTACGGCACCTCCGAGTTCTAGCACACGTTCAGCTCGATGACGATCCCTGTACTCCGATCCAGCAGAATGCCGGGGAAGAGTTCCGTCAGCACGATGGCATGGTGACGATCTTGATGTTTTACCATCGCAGGGCTTTGCCTAAGCACCACTAAAATATTATCAAGGAGGACTATGGTGGAGGGGGGCACCACACACGGCTAAGAGATCAAGAGATCAATTGTTGTGTCTAGAGGTGCCCCCTGCCCCCGTATATAAAGGAGCAAGGGGGGAGGGGCGGCCGGCCTAGGAGGGGGCGTGCCATGGGGAGTCCTACTTCCACCAGGAGTAGGACTCCATCCTTCCTTGTTGGACTAGGAGAGGGGAAGGAAAGGGAGAGGAGGAGAAGGAAAGAGGGGGCCGCCCCCCCTTGCCCTAAACCAGTTTGGTTTGGGCCTTGGGGGGCGCCTCACACTCCCCTTGCTGCCCTCTATTTCCAGTAAGGCCCATGTAGGCCCATTAAGCCCCGGGGTTCCGTAACCCTAAGATCTCGGTAAATCCCGATTTCACCCGGAACACTTCTCACATCCAAATATAGGCTTCCAATATATCAATCTTCATGTCTCAACCATTTCGAGACTCCTCATCATGTCAGTAATCACATCTGGGACTCCGAACAAACTTCGGTACATCAAAACTCATAAACTCATAATATAACTGTCATCGAAACCTTAAGCGTGCGGACCCTATGGGTTCGAGAACTATGTAGACATGATTGAGAACCGTTTCTGGTCCATAAACAATAGCGGAACCTGGATGCTCATATTGGCTCCTACATATTCTACGAAGATCTTTATCGGTCAAACCGCATAACAACATACATTGTTCCCTTTGTCATCGGTATGTTACTTGCCCGAGATTCGATCGTCGGTATCCTAATACCTAGTTCAATCTTGTTACTGGCAAGTCTCCTTACTCATTACGTAATGTATAATTCCGTAACTAACTCATTACCTACATTGCTTGCAAGGCTTATAGTGATGTGCATTACCGAGAGGGCCTAGAGATACCTCTCTGACAATCGGAGTGACAAAACCTAATCTCGAAATACGCCAACTCAACATGTACCTTTGGACACACCTGTAGAGCTCCTTTATAATCACCCAGTTATGTTGTGATGTTTGGTAGCACACAAATTGTTCCTCCGGTAAACGGGAGTTGCATGATCTCATAGTTGTAGGAACTTGTATAAGTCATGAAAAAAGCAATAGCAACATGCTAAACGATCAAGTGCTAAGCTAACGGAATGGGTCAAGTCAATCGCATCATTCTCCTAATGATGTGATCCCGTTAATCAAATGACAACACATGTCTATGGTTAGGAAACATAACCATCTTTGATTAATGAGCTAGTTAAGTAGAGGCATACTAGTGACATTAAGTTTGTTTATGTATTCACATATCTATCATGTTTCCTGTTAATACAATTCTAGCATGAATAATAAACATTTATCATGATATGAGGAAATAATAATAACTTTATTATTGCCTCTAGGGCATATTTCCTTCAGTCTCCCACTTGCACTAGAGTCAATAATCTAGATTACATAGTAATGATTCTAACACCCATGGAGTCTTGGTGTTGATCATGTTTTGCTCATGGAAGAGGCTTAGTCAACGGGTCTGCAACATTCAGATCCGTATGAATCTTGCAAATCTCTATGTCTCCCACCTGGACTTGGTCCCGGATGGAATTGAAGCTTCTCTTGATGTGCTTTGTCCTCTTGTGAAATCTGGATTCCTTTGCCAAGGCAATTGCACTAGTATTGTCACAGAAGATCTTCATTGGTCCCGATGCACTAGGTATGACACCTAGATCGGAATTGAACTCCTTCGTCCAGACTCCTTCATTTGCTGCTTCCAAAGCAGCTATGTACTCCGCTTCGCATGTAGATCCCACCACGATGCTTTGTTTAGAACTGCACCAACTAACAGCTCCACCGTTCAATATAAACACGTATCCGGTTTGCGATTTAGAATCGTCCGGATCAGTGTCAAAGCTTGCATCGACGTAACCATTTACGACTAGCTCTTTGTCACCTCCATAAACGAGAAACATATCCTTAGTCCTTTTCAGGTATTTCAGGATATTCTTGACCACTGTCCAGTGATCCACTCCTGGATTACTTTGGTACCTCCCTGCTAAACTTATTGCTAAGCACACATCAGGTCTGGTACACATCATTGCGTACATGATAGAGCCTATGGCTGAAGCATAGGGAACATCTTTCATTTTCTCTCTATCTTCTGCTGTGGTCGGGCATTGAGTCTAACTCAACTTCACACCTTGTAATACAGGCAAGAACCCTTTCTTTGCCTGATCCATTTTGAACTTTTTCAAAACTTTATCAAGGTATGTGCTTTGTGAAAGTCCAATTAAGCGTCTTGATCTATCTCTATAGATCTTGATGCCCAATTGTAAGCAGCTTCACCGAGGTCTTTCATCGAAAAACTTTTATTCAAGTATCCCTTTATGCTATCCAGAAATTCTATATCATTTCCAATTAACAATATGTCATCTACATATAATATCGAAATGCTCTGAGCTCCCACTCACTTTCTTGTAAATGCAGGCTTCTCCAAAAGTGCAGATAAAACCATATGCTTTGATCACACTATCACAGCGTTTATTCCAACTCCGAGAGGCTTGCACCAGTCCATAAATGGATCGCTGGAGCTTGCACACTTTGTTACCACCTTTTGGATCGACAAAACCTTCCGGTTGCATCATATACAACTCTTCTTCCAGAAATCCATTCATGAATGCGGTTTTGACATCCATTTGCCATATTTCATAATCATAAAATGCGGCAATTGCTAACATGATTCGGACAAACTTTAGCATCGCTACGGGTGAGAAAGTCTCATCGTAGTCAACCCCTTGAACTTATCGAAAACCTTTCACAACAAGTCGAGCTTTGTAGGCAGTTACATTACCATCAGCGTCAGCCTTCTTCTTGAAGATCCATTTATTCTCGATGGCTTGCCGATCATCGGGCAAGTCAACCAAAGTTCATACTTTGTTCTCATACATTGATCCCATCTCAGATTTCATGGCGTCAAGCCATTTTACGGAATCTGGGATCATCATCGCTTCCTCATAGTTCGTAGGTTCACCATGGTCAAGTAACATGACTTCCAGAATAGGATTACCATACCACTCTCGTGCGGATCTTATTCTGGTTGACCTACGAGGTTCGGTAGTAACTTGATCTGAAGTTTCATGATCAATATCATTAGCTTCCTCACTGATTGGTGTAGTTGTCACAGGAACCGGTTCTAGTGATGAACTACTTTCCAATAAGGGAGCGGGTACAGTTACCTCATCAAGTTCTACTTTCCTCCCACTCACTTCTTTCGAGAGAAACTCCTTCTTTAGAAAGGATCCGAATTTAGCAACAAAAATCTTGCCCTCAAATCTGTGATAGAAGGTGTACCCAATAGCCTCTTTTGGGTATCCTATGAAGACACATTTCTCCGATTTGGGTTCGAGCTTATCTGGTTGAAGTTTCTTCACATAAGCGTCGCAGCCCCAAACTTTAAGAAACGACAACTTTGGTTTCTTGCCAAACCACAGTTCATAAGGCGTCGTCTCAACGGATTTTAACGGTTCCCTATTTAACGTGAATGCGGCCGTCTCTAAAGCATAACCCCAAAACGATAGCGGTAAATCAGTAAGAGACATCATAGATCGCACCATATCTAGTAAAGTACGATTATGATGTTCGGACACACCATTTCGTTGTGGTGTTCCGGGTGGCGTGAGTTGCGAAACTATTCCGCATTGCTTCAAATGTAAACCAAACTCGTAACTCAAATATTCTCCTCCACGATCAGATCGTAGAAATTTTATTTTCTTGTTACGATGATTTTCCACTTCACTCTGAAATTCTTTGAACTTTTCAAATGTTTCAGACTTGTGTTTCATCAAGTAGATATACCCATATCTGCTCAAATCATCTGTGAAGGTGAGAAAATAACGATACCCGCCGCGAGCCTCAATATTCATTAGACCACATACATCAGTATGTATGATTTCCAACAAATCAGTTGCTCGCTCCATAGTTCCGGAGAACGGCGTTTTAGTCGTCTTACCCATGAGGCACGGTCCGCAAGTATCAAGTGATTCATAATCAAGTGATTCCGGAAGTCCATCAGTATGGAGTTTCTTCATGCGCTTTACACCAATATGACCCAAATGGCAGTGCCACAAATAAGTTGCACTATCATTATCAACTCTGCATCTTTTGGCTTCAACATTATGAATATGTGTATCACAAGTATCGAGATTTAATAAAAATATACCACTCTTCAAGGGTCATGACCATAAAAGATATTACTCATATAAATAGAACAACCATTATTCTCTGATTTAAATGAATAACCGTCTCGCATCAAACAAGATCCAGATATAATGTTCATGCTCAATGCTGGCACCAAATAACAATTATCCAGGTCTAAAACTAATCCTCATGGTAGATGTAGAGGTAGTGTGCCGACCTAGATCACATCGACTTTGGAACCATTTCCCACGCGCATCGTCACCTTGTCCTTAGCCAATCTTCGCTTAATCCGTAGTCCCTATTTCGAGTTGCAAATATTAGCAACAGAACCAGTATCAAATACCCAGGTGCTACTGCGAGCATTAGTAAGGTACACATCAATTACATGTATATCACATATACCTGTGTTCACCTTGCCATCCTTCTTATCAGCCAAATACTTGGGGCAGTTCCGCTTCCAGTATCCAGCCTGCTTGCAGTAGAAGCACTCAGTCTCGGGCTTAGGTCTAGATTTGGGTTTCTTCTCTTGAACAACAACTTGCTTGCTGTTCTTCTTGAAGTTCCCCTTCTTCTTCCCTTTACCCTTTTTCTTGAAACTGGTGGTCTTATTGACCATCAACACTTGATGCTCCTTCTTGATTTCTACTTTTGCAGCCTTTAGCATTGTGAAGAGCTCAGGAATAGTCTTGTCCATCCCTTGCATATTATAGTTCATCATGAAGCTCTTGTAGCTTGGTGGCAGTGATTGAAGAATTCTGTCAATGACACTATCATCAGGAAGATTAACTCCCAGTTGAATCAAGTGATTATTATACCCAGACATTTTGAGTATATGTTCACTGACAAAACTATTCTCCTCCATCTTATAGCTATATAACTTATTGGAGACTTTATATCTCTCAATCCGAGCATTTGCTTGAAATATTAACTTCAACTCCTGGAACATCTCATATGCCCCATGACGTTCAAAACGTTGTTGAAGTCCCGGTTCTAAGCCGTAAAGCATGGCACATCGAACTATCGAGTAGTCATCGCTTTGCTCGCCAGACGTTCTTAACGTCGTCGGCCACATCTGCAGCAGTTGGCACCCAGCGGTGCTTCCGGGGCGTAATTCTTACGTGAAGCAATGAGGATAATCCTCAAGTTACGGACCCAGTCCGTGTAATTGCTACCATCATCTTTCAACTTAGCTTTCTCAAGGAACACATTAAAATTCAACGAAACAACAGCACGAGCCATCTATTTACAACAAACATAGACAAGCAAAATACTATCAGGTACTAAGTTCATGATAAATTTAAGTTCAATTAATCATATTACTAAAGAACTCCCACTTAGACAGACATCTCTCTAGTCATCTAAGTGATCACGTTATCCAAATCAACTAAACCATGTCCGATCATCACGTGAGATGGAGTAGTTTGCAATGGTGAACATCACTATGTTGATCATATCTACTATATGATTCACGTTCGAACTTTCGGTCTCTGTGTTCCGAGGCCATATCTGTATATGCTAGGCTCGTCAAGTTTAACCTGAGTATTCCGCGTGTGCAACTGTTTTGCACCCGTTGTATTTGAACATAGAGCCTATCACACCCGATCATCACATGGTGTCTCAAAGACGAAGAACTTTCATAGCGGTGCATACTCGGGAGAACACTTCTTGATAATTAGTGAGAGATCATCTTAAAATGCTACCGTCAATCAAAGCAAGATAAGATGCATAAAGGATAAATATCACATGCAATCAATATAAGTGATATGATATGGCCATCATCATCTTGTGCTTGTGATCTCCATCTCTGAAGCACCGTCATGATCACCATCGTCACTGGCGCGACACCTTGATCTCCATCGTAGCATCGTTGTCGTTTATGCCATCTATTGCTTCTACGACTATCGCTACCGCTTAGTGATAATGTAAAGCAATTACAAGGCGTTTGCATTTCATACAATAAAGCGACAACCATATGGCTCCTGCTAGTTGCCGATAACTTTGGTTACAAAACATGATCATCTCATACAATAAAGTATAGCATCACGTCTTGACCATATCACATCACAACATGCCCTGCAAAAACAAGTTAGACGTCCTCTACTTTGTTGTTGCAAATTTTACGTGGCTCCTACGGGCTGAGCAAGAACCGTTCTTACCTACGCATCAAAACCACAATGATAGTTCGTCAAGTTAGTGATGTTTTAACCTTCGCAAGGACCGGGCGAAGCCACACTCGGTTCAACTAAAATTGGAGAAATAGACACCCGCCAGCCACCTGTGTGCAAAGCATGTCAGTAGAACCAGTCTCGCGTAAGCGTACGCGTAATGTCGGTCTGGGCCGCTTCATCCAACAATACCACTGATAACCCACAAGTGTAGGGGATCGCAACAACTTTCGAGGGTAAAGTATTCAACCCAAATTTATTGGTTCGGCACAAGGGGAGCCAAAGAATATTCTTGAGTATTAGCAGTTGAGTTGTCAATTCAACCACACCTGGATAACTTAGTATCTGCAGCAAAGTGTTTAGTAGCAAAAGGTGGTATGATAATAAAGGTAACGGTAGCAAAAGTAAAGATAAATGTTTTTGAGTTTTTGTAGTAGTTGTAACAGTAGCAACGTGAAAGTAAATAAGCAAAGAACAATATGTGAAAAGCTCATAGGCAATGGATCAGTGATGGATAATTATGCCCGATGCGATTCCTCATGCAATAGCTATAACATAGGGTGATATAGAACTAGCTCCAGTTCATCAATGTAATGTAGGCATGTATTCCGTAAATAGTCATACGTGCTTATGGAAAAGAACTTGCATGACATCTTTTGTCCTACCCTCCCGTTGCAGCAGGGTCCTTACGGAAACTAAGGGATATTAAGGCCTCCTTTTAATAGAGAATCGGAACAAAGCATTAGCACATAGTGAACACATGAACTCCTCAAACTACGGTCATCACCGAGAAGTATCCCGATTATTGTCACTTCGGGGTTGTCGGATCATAACACATAACAGGTGACTATAGACTTGCAAGATAGGATCAAGAACACACATATATTCATGAAAACATAATAGGTTCAGATCTGAAATCATGGCACTCGGGCCCTAGTGTCAAGCATTAAGCATAGCAAAGTCATAGCAACATCAATCTCATAACATAGTGGATACTAGGGATCAAACCCTAACAAAACTAACTTAATTACATGGTAAATCTCATCCAACCCATCACCGTCCAGCAAGCCTACGATGGAATTACTCACGCACGACGGTGAGCATCATGAAATTGGTGATGGAGGATGGATGATGATGACGACGGCGACGAATCCCCCTCTCCGAAGCCCCGAATGGACTCCAGATCAGCCCTCCCTAGAGATATTAGGGCTTGGCGGCGGCTCCGTGTCATAAAACGCGACGAAACTTTCTCTTTGATTTTTATCTCCCTGAGACGGAATATATGGAGTTGGAGTTGAGGTCGGTGGAGGTCCAGGGGGCCCACGAGATAGGAGGCCGCGCCCTACTGGGGGGCGCCCCCCTGTCTCGTGGACAGGCCCTGGGCCCCTGGCATTAATTCTTTCACCAAAAATTCTTATTAATTCAAAAAAGTGCCTCCATGGATTTCCAGGACATTCCGAGAACCATTCTTTTCTACACATAAAACAACATCATGGTAGTTCTGCTGAAAATAGCGTCAGTCTGGGTTAGTTTCATTCAAATCATGCAAGTTAGAGTCCAAAACAAGGGCAAAAGTGTTTGGAAAAGTAGATACGTTGGAGACGTATCAACTCCCCCAAGCTTAAACCTTTGCTTGTCCTCAAGCAATTCAGTTGATAAACTGAAAGTGATAAAGAAAAACTTTTAAAAACTCTATTTGCTCTTGTTGTTGTAACATGAAAAGCCAGCATTCAAGTTTCAGCAAATATTATGAACTAACCGTACTCACAATAACACTTAGCTCTCACAATTACTCATATCAATAACATAATCAGCTAACGAGACATAATAATAAAACTCGGATGACAACACTTTCTCAAAATAATCATAACCGGATATAACAAAATGGTATCTCGCTAGCCCTTTCTGAGACCGCAAAACATAAATGCAGAGCACCTTTAAAGATCAAGGACTGACTAAACATTGTAATTCATGGTAAAAGAGATCCAGTCAAGTCATACCCAATATAAACCAATAATAATGAATGCAAATGATAGTGTGCTCTCCAGCGGGTGCTTTTAATAAGAAGGATGATGACTCAACATAAAAGTAAATAGATAGGCCCTTCGCAGAGGGAAGCAGGGATTTGTAGAGGTGCCAGAGCTCGGTTTTAAAATAGAGACTGAATAACATTTTGAGCGGCATACTTTTGCTGTCAATGCAACAACTATGAGATGGCTTTATCTTCCATACTACATGCATTATAGGCAGTTCCCAAACAGAATGGTAAAGGTTTATACTCCCCCAACCACCAACAAACATCAATCCATGGCTTGCTCGAAACAACGAGTGCCTCCAACATACAACAGCCCTGGGGGAGTTTTGCTTAATTATTTTGATTTGCTTTGATCTTTTTGGATCATGGGACTGGGCATCCCGGTTACCGGCCCTTTCTTGTGAATGAGGAGCGGAGTCCACTCCTCTTTAGAATAACCCACCTAGCATGGAAGATATAGGCAGCCCTAGTTGTAACATGAGCTGCTCGAGCATACAAAACAGAATTTCATTTGAAGGTTTGGAGTTTGGCACATACAAATTTACTTGGAACGGCAGGTAAATACCGCATATAGGTAGGTATAGTGGACTCATATGGAACAACTTTGGGGTTTAAGGAGTTGGATGCACAAGCAGTATTCCCGCTTAGTACAGGTGAAGGCTAGCAAAAGACTGGGAAGCGACCAACTGAGAGAGCGACAACAGTCGTAAACATGCATTAAAATTAATTCACACCGAGTACAAGCATGAGTATGATATAATCCACCATGAACATAAATATCATGAAGGCTATGTTGATTTGATTCAACTACATGCGTGAACATGTGCCAAGTCGAGTCACTTAATACACTCAAAGGAGGATAACATCCCATCATACCACATCATAATCCTTCTAATAGCATGTTGGCACGCAAGGTAAACCATTATAACTCATAGCTAATCAAGCATGGCACAAGTAACTATAATCTCTAAATGTCATTGCAAATATGTTTACTTCATAATAGCTGACTCAGGAACGATGAACTCATCATATTTACAAAAACAAGAGAGGTCGAGTTCATACCAGCTTTTCTCATCCCAATAAGTCCATCATATATCGTCATTATTGCCTCTCACTTGCACGACCGAACGATGTGTATAATAATAAGAGTGCACGTGCATTGGACTAAGCTGGAATCTGCAAGCATTCAACTCAAGAGAGAAGACAAGTAATATGGGCTCAAAAGTAGATAAACAATCATGCATATAAGAGCCATTAAGCATTTTCAATATGGTCTTCTCGACCCCCAAAGGAAAGAAAAGAAAAGAAAACTATTTACACGGGAAAGCTCCCAACAAGTAAAAAGAAGAACTAGAAATCTTTTTGGGTTTTCATTTTAATTCCTTCTACAAAATTAAACTAACTAATTTTTTTGCTTTTTCTCAAGGTTTAACAAACACGCAAGAAGAAAACTAGAAAAAGAAATGCAAACTAGCATGGATAATACAATGAAAGAGTATGAGCACCGATGACTAGTGTGTGAACATGAATGTAAAGTCGGTGAGAAATACATACTCCCCCAAGCTTAGGCTTTTGGCCTAAGTAGGTCTAATACCAATGACCGCCTGGCTGATATCCATAAGAGAAACTGGGGTCGTACTGAGATTCAGAGGCGACCGCCTCCTGAGCAGCAGCGTGTTGGCGAGCTGCCTCCATTCCCCTCTCATATTCAGTTGCTTCCTCCCTTGTGACAACATATCTTCCTTTTGCCTGATAATCAAAAAGGTAGGGGGCAGGAAGAGTAACAGGGACGACATTGCGCCTGTCATAGATTAGTCGATAATGGAGGAGTTGTTCATTCCTCTCAAGAAAATGATGATCAAACATAGCTTCTTTATCCAAATAAACAGGAGGTACAATCATATCCCCCTCTCGTGGAGCTATATTAAGAAAATTAGCCACACGGGTTGCATAAATTCCTCCAAAGAAATCACCCCTTCTACTATTATTCTGCAACCTACATGCAACTATTACCCCCAAGTTATAACCTTTATAACCTGACATAGCACTCTTGAGGACACAAAGATCACAGACACACATGTGACATGCTTCGTCCTTACCGTTAATGCATCTACCAATGAAAAGAGAAAAATAATGTATAGCAGGAAAATGAATGCTCCCTATGGTAGCTTGTGTTATGTCCCTAGATTCTCCCACAGTAATACTAGCAAGAAAATATCTAAATTCAGATTTGCGAGGATCATTAATATTACCCCACTGCGGGAGTTTGCAAGCAGTTGTGGAATCCTCTAAATCCATGGTATAAGATGTATCATAAATATCAAACATGACACTAGAAGAATTACGCGCAGAAATATATTTGAACCTCCGCACAAAGGAATCAGTCAATTGATAATATTGAGCACACTTATCTTGTAAGAAGTCCTGCAGCTCGGCATTACGCACATACGCGTCAAATTCCTCCTTGAAGCTTGCTTCGACCATAAAATCATCGGATGGCCACTCACAAGCCCGTACATTTGCGTCCCTCGGCAATTTGACATCTTGCTCACGTATAGAAATCCTTGGTCCTTTCTTTGCCGAGGAACCTCCTTGGTACATTCTTCTAAGCATATTTCTTTTTCTGAAAATTTCTGAAATTTTAGTAATTTCAAAATAGAAGTGAATAAAACTAAACAAGATTGATAGCAACTACTCCTACAAGTGCCTAGAGCCTATATCATGCATTGGACTTGATTGGGACCTCAAAAATTTAACATGCAAGCTCAAGAACAAGGTCACCTATGTAGCAAAAATTTGCAATGAATAAAGCACTAGAAAAAAACTAATTGGACCAATGGAGGAGTCACATACCAAGCAACAATCTCCCAAAGCAGTTTTGTGAATGGAGCTTTGAGCTAAGAGATCGAAAATCGCAGCAAAACGAAATAGAACTCGTGCTTGAGCTAGATGGGGGTTTTTTTGGGTAGAAGATGAAGTGTGTGGGTGCTGGCATAAGTGGAGGGGAGCCACCAGGGGCCCACGAGACAGGGGGCGCGCCCTCCTCTCTCGTGGCCTGGTGCTTGCCCCTCGTGCAGTGTTTTCAGTGCCTAAAATCCTCAAATATTCCAGAAAAAATCATACTAAATTTGCACGGCATGTGGAGCACTTTTATTTTCGGACTATTTTTTAATGCACGGATAATTCAGAAAATAGACAGATAATACTATTTTTGCTTTATTTATTCTAAATAACAGAAAGTAAAAGGAGGGTATAGAAGGTTGTGCCTTCTAGTTTCATCCATCTCGTGATCATCAAAATGAATCCACTAACAAGGTTGATCAAGTCTTGTTAACAAACTCATTCCGAATAACACGGAACCGGAGAAATTTCGAATAACACTAAGTTACCTCAACGGGATATGAAAATCCCCAACAATAAGAATATCATACTTTTTCTTGACAAGAGGGAGAGGAAATTCAAAACCTCCAAAAATGATAGTTGGAACTTTTTCAATAGAATTGATGCTATGAACTTGAGATTGTTTCCTCGGAAAGTGTACCGTATGCTCATTACCATTAACATGAAAAGTGACATTGCCTTTGTTGCAATCAATAACAGCCCCTGCAGTATTAAGAAAAGGTCTACCAAGGATAATAGACATACTATTGTCCTCGGGAATATCAAGAATAACAAAGTTCGTTAAGATAGTGACATTTGCAACCACAACAGGCACATCCTCACAAATACCGACAGGTATAGCAGTTGATTTATCAGCTATTTGCAAAGATATTTCAGAAGGTGTCAACTTATTCAATTCAAGTCTACGATATAAAGAGACAGGCATAACACTAACACCGGCTCCAAGATCACATAAAGCAGTTCTAACATAACTTCTTTTAATGGAGCATGGTATAGTTGGAACACCCGGATCTCCAAGTTTCTTTGGTATTCCACCCTTAAAAGTGTAATTAGCAAGCATGGTGGAAATTTCAGCTTCCGGTATCTTTCTTTTATTTGTAATGATATCCTTCATATACTTAGCATAAGGATTAACTTTGAGCATATCAGTTAAGCGCATACATAAGAAAATAGGTCTAATCATTTCAGCAAAGCGCTCAAAATCCTCATCATCCTTCGACTTGGATGGTTTAGGGGGAAAGGGCATGGGTTTCTGAACCCATCATTCTCTTTCTTTACCGTGCTTCCTAGCAACAAAATCTCTCTTATCATAATGTTGATTCTTTGAGTGTGGGTTATCAAGATCAACAGCAGGTTCAATCTCTACAGCATTGTTTTTGCTAGGTTGAGCATCAACATGAACATTATCATTAACATTATCACTAGGTTCATGTTCATCACCTGATTGAGTTTAAGCATCAGAAATTGAAATATCATTGGGATTCTCAGGTGTGTCTACAGTAGGTTCACTAGAAGCATGCAAAGTCCTATCATTTTTCTTTTTCTTCTTTTTAGAAGAACTAGGTGCCTCTTAATTATTTCTCTGAGAATCTTGCTTGATTCTCTTAGGGTGGCCTTCAGGATACAAAGGTTCCTGAGTCATTCTACCAGTTCTAGTAGCCACTCTAATAGCAAAGTCATTTTTATTATTTAATTCATCAAGCAGACCATTTTGAGCTTTAAGTACTTGCTCAGCTTGAGTAGCAACCATAGAAGCATATTTGCTAACGCGGTGAAGTTCATCTTTAACTCTAGCCAGATTATCGCTTACACGTCCTATCTCGAAAGCATTATTCTTTAACTCTCTACCAACATAAGCATTAAAACTTTCTTGTCTAGCCATAAAGTCATCAAATTCATCTAAGGATGGGCTATGAAATTTAGTAGAGGGTATCTCAACTTTATCAAATCTATAGAGAGAATTTACCATTACTACCAGTGTCGAGTTATCAAGACAATATGGCTCTTTAGGCGGTATATTCAGACCATGTATTTCTTCAATAGGTGGTAAATTCTTAACATATTCAGCTTTAATACCTTTTCTTTCATTGATTTCTTTGCCTCTTGCATATCTTCAGGAATAAGAAATAAAACACCTCTCTTCTTCAGAGTGGGTTTAGGAATAGGCTCAGGAGTTGGCTTAATTGGTTCAGGAATTACTACAGGAACTGGCTCGGGAAGAGTCCAATTATTTTCATTAGTCAACATATTATTCAATAGTATTTCAGCTTCGTCACCTGTTCTTTCCCTGAAAACACAACCAGCACAACTATCCAAGTAGTCCTTGGAAGCGTCAGTTAGTCCATTATAAAAGATATCAAGTATTTCATTTTTCTTAAGAGGATGATCAGGCAAAGCATTAAGTAACCGGAGAAGCCTCCCCCAAGCTTGTGGGAGACTCTCTTCTTTGATTTGCACAAAATTATATATTTCCCGGAAAGAAGCTTGTTTGTTATGAGCAGGGAAATATTTAGCAGAGAAGTAATAAATCATATCCTGGGGACTACACACACAACCAGGAGCAAGAGAATTATACGAAGTCTTAGCATCACCCTTTAATGGGAACGGAAATATCTTCAGGATATATAAATAGCGAGACTTCTCATCATTAGTAAACAGGGTGGCTATATCATTCAACTTGGTCAAATGTGCCAGAACAGTTCCAGATTCAAGGCCATAAAAAGGATCAGATTCAACTAAAGTAATAATATCAGGATCAACAGAGAATTCATAATCCTTATTAGTAACACAGATAGGTGAAGTAGCAAAAGCAGGATCGGGTTTCATTCTAGCATTAAGAGACTACTGCTTCCATTTAGCTAATAATTTCTTAAGATCATTTCTATCATTGCGAGCAAGAATTTCCCTAGCAGCTTCTTCATTCATAACATAACCCTTAGGAACGACATGTAATACATAATCATTGGGAGAACCTTCATCATCACTATCATCAATAATAGGTTCTTCAAAATTTTCATTCCCCCTAACTCTAGCAAGTTGTTCATCAAGAAATTCACCTAATGGCATAGTAGTATCACGCACAGAAGTAATTTCATCATGCATAGCAGATGTGGCATCATCAATAACATGCGACATATCAGAATTTATAGCAGCAGTAGGTTTAGGTGTCGCAAGCCTACTAATAATGGAAGGAGAATCTAGTGCAGAGCTAGATGGCAGTTCCTTACCTCCCCTCGTAGTTGAGGGAAAAATATTGGTTTTAGCATCTTTCAAGTTCTTCATAGTGATCAACAGATATAAATCCCAAGTGACTCAGAGAATAGAGCTATGCTCCCCGGCAACGGCGCTAGAAATTAGTCTTGATAACCCACAAGTGTAGGGGATCGCAACAGCTTTCGAGGGTAAAGTATTCAACCCAAATTTATTGATTCGACACAAGGGGAGCCAAAGAATATTCTTGAGTATTAGAAGTTGAGTTGTCAATTCAACCACACCTAGATAACTTAGTATCCGCAGCAAAGTGTTTAGTAGCAAAAGGTGGTATGATAATAAAGGTAACGGTAGCAAAAGTAAAGATAAATGTCTTTGGGTTTTTGTAGTAGTTGTAACACTACTAGGAAAAGGGCTATAGATGAGATGGACACTAATGGCGCACCTGTCATGTGGTGCGCCATTAGTATATACTAATGGCGCACCATGTGTTGGTGCGCCATTAGTGTGGAAGACACTAATGGCGCACCAGGCACATGGTGCGCCACTAGTAACAATTTTTTTTATTTTTCCAAACATACTAATGGAGCATCATGGCTCGGTACGCCATTACTAGTGCTAACTAGTAATGGCGCACCGGCCACAAAGTGCGCCACTACTGTTGTTTTTTATTCTTTTTTTGCAAAACTACTAATGGCGCATCGTAGCATAGTGCGCCTTTACTAGTTTAAACTAGTAATGGCGCACTGTGCCACGGTGCGCCATTAGAATATATAATTTTTTTTATTATTATTTTGCAAAACTTCTAATGGCGCACCAGCAGCAGGTGCGCCATTAGTAACCAGGGTTACTAATGGCGCATTTGCAGGTGGTGCGCCATTAGTAACCTGGCCAACAAGATATTTTGGACAGCCCACCTACCCACTCACTTTCCCCACTTCATTCTCTCCACCTCCTCCTCCAAGCTTGTCTCGGTTGCCTCCTCCTCCTCACCTCATTTGCACCATAGATTCATCCAAATTAAGTGGTTAAATTACCTTTTTTTGATAGGTAAGAAAGGGGCGAAGCTATCTTTATGTTGTTCTCCCTCTCCAACAACGTGCACATGCACTTTTTGTGGCCTAGCTAGATCTATGTATGTTTGTGGTGTTGCATATGTTTGTGGTGTTGCATATATGTTTGTGTTTGTAGGTACCGGTATTTGAAATGCGATAGTTGCCAATATTTTGCCGGAATGTTGATTCATTTCCATTTCGGCGAGAATTTTGGCACTATGCATTCTTTTTAGTCCTATTTTTAGGGAAAGTCATGCCAAATTTTTTCTTGGTTCTAAAATATCGTTTTGCTCTACCCCGTAGGCGACCATTGTCCGCACGATGACCGAAGGCATCATGAATAGGTTTTTGAGATCTGCGAAGGCAGAGATGCTTCAAAAGAACGAGACGGAGATAAGATGTCCGTGTCGAAGATGCAAGCTGAAGAGCCTTATTGCGGACCCGGATTCCGGGTAGGTGCGGGACACCTGCTCTTGCATGGTTTCATGGATGGCTGTCGGTGGCAAGGTGATGAAGATGACTATGAAGTCTTCCATGGGGGCCGAGCAAGAAATGAGGAAGGGCAGCAAGACAACCACCGCGGCTCGGGCGGGTGAGAAGACGAAGAATCTCCAGGACATGATCACGACGGTGATGCTGTACACAGTCATCATGTAGAAGATGCTGGACATGATGATGAGGAAGATGCCGAAGCAGACGAAGGGCATGATCATGAAGATGAAGATGTCGGCGGAGCAGACGACGATGGACCATCGATGGGCTGGGTGCAGGACCCTCATATTCAAGAGCTGCTTCTCAAGCAGACGGATAACGCAAGAGCTGCCGCCCGAGAGAAAGCCAAGCTAGATCAACTCGAGATAGACGCGGTTACTCCATTGTATGAAGGATGCAGGCCCGAGGATACCCGCCTGAAAGTAACGCTCATGGCTCTAGAGATGAAGGTAAAACACAAAATTACCGACGCATGCTTCGACGAGAACATGTCATTCTGGCACGAACATCTTCCCAAGGGGAACAAGTGCCCAACCAGTTTCGAGGAGGCGAAGAAAATCGTGTGTCCTCTGGATTTACCGCACGTGAAATACCATGTGTGCATGAACAATTGCATCATTTATCGGTACGAGCACGCGGAGTCTACCATATGTCCGGTGTGCGGTGTCACTCGATACAAGAAGAGGAAGAAAGCTCCTCGAAAAGTGGTGTGGTACTTTCCGATCACTCCTCGTCTGCAGTGGTATTTCGCGGACCCTAAGGTAGCAAAGCTCTTGCGTTGGCACGCGGATAGGGAGGAGAAGAAGCGAGAAGATGACGCAAATGACCCAGAGATAAATAAAAAAGACAAGATGCTGAGTCACCCAAAGGATGCGAGCCAGTGGCAAGCGTTGAACTTTGAACACCCAGAATTTGGGAAGGATCCAAGGAACATCGTGCTGAGCGCGAGCACCGATGGAGTCAATCCGTTTGGAAGCCAGAGAAGCACACATAGCACCTGGCCTGTGTTTGTGTGGATGTACAACCTTCCCCCCTGGTTGTGCATGAAGAGGAAGTACATTCACATGAGTATGCTAATTGAAGGGACGAAACAACCGGGAACGACATCAATCAGATCTGGGGCTCTTTGAAGAGGAGCTAGACACGCTGTGGAAAATGCCAGCCAATACATGGGATGCCGCAGAGAAAGAATATTTCCCTATGAGAGCCGCACTGCTCACGATGGTGCACGACTATCTCGGTTACGGATATCTCGCAGGGCAGGTGGTCCACGGATTTTCTGGATGCGTCAAGTGCATGGATGACACAACGTATCGCCAGCTAGATAGAGATCCCGGGTCTTCGAAAACCATGTTCATGGGACATCAAAGGTGGCTTCGCGACGATGACCCGTGGAGGAAACGCAAGGATCTGTTTGATGGTGAAACCAGACCCCGAAGATGCCCGCGTACGAGGAGTGGCGAGGAAATAGACCAGCTGTTGAAAAATTGGGAAGATTGCCCACTGCCGAGAAAGAAGAAGAAGGCTCCAGAGCCAGGAAAGAAGCGAAAGGCACCAGAGCCGCTGCTAAAGGTATGGAAAACGAGGTTTGTTTTCTGGGACTTGCCGTACTGGAAGATCCACCGTGTGTCTCACAGCCTTGATGTCATGCATATCACGAAGAACGTGTGCGAGAGTCTGCTTGGTACCCTGCTCAACATGCCAGAGAGGACCAAAGATGGGCCGAAAGCAAGGGCATACTTGAAATCAATGGGCATCAGGGAGGAGCTTCGTGCTAATGATGATGATGATGATGAGGCGAAGCAGGACACGGAAAGTCGTCGCAAAGGCAAAAAGGCCAAGAAGACCGGAAATGACTACCCTCCCACGTGCTTCACTCTTAAGTCTGGAGGAGATCAAGCAGTTTTTCACCTGCCTCGTAGGAGTAAAACTTCCTTACGGTTACGCGGGGAAGATAAGCAGATATCTAGACCCAGCGAAGCAGAAGTTCAGCGGGATGAAGTCTCACGACTGTCACGTGCTGATGACGCAGATACTTCTAGTTGCAATCCTTGGGATCATGGACGCGCACGTCCGTGAAATGCTATTTGGCCTATGCAACTTTTTCGACGTCATCTCTCGGAAGTCGGTTGGCGTGAGGCAACTCAGAAGGCTACAGGAAGAGATCGTGGTGATACTATGCGAGCTTGAGATGTACTTCCCGCCCGCATTCTTCGACGTTATGGTGCATCTGCTGGTCCATATCGTGGAGGATGTCATCCAACTCGGGCCGACGTTCCTGCACGGCATGATGCCGTTCGAAAGGATGAATGGTGTCATCAAAGGATACGTTCGCAACATGTCACGTCTAGAGGGAAGCATAGCCAGGGGCTTTCTGACCGAAGAGTGCATTTGCTACTGCATGAATTATCTAGGCATCGAGGACCCCGTTGGTCTGCCCGTCAACAGGCACCTCGGCAGGCTCGCTGGATGGGGTCACCGTGAGGGTCGCCGCGAAATGCATGTCGACTTCGAGGGTCGACTCGCCGACTTTGAAAGAGCAAACCTAGTCACGCTACAACACATAGACGTGGTCGATCCTTGGGTGGTAGAGCACAAAACCTTTATTGAGAAGACGTATAATGACCGAGGCCAACAGAGGACGGACGGAGATATAATCAAAGAGCACAACTCATGTTTCACGCGTTGGTTCAAGCAGAAGCTTCTGTCGTACCCTTTACATGAGGATTCTTCCGTGGAAGAACAACTCATATTCGCCTTGTCAAGGGCGCCGAGCACAACCTAATGACCTATGAGGCGTACGATATCAATGGCTACACATTCTACACCGAGGACAAGGACATGAAGAGCGATGGTTATCAGAACTCCGGGGTAACGATGGAATCCTACACCGGTAACAACAAGGACAGTACTACGGAAGGATCGAGGAGATCTGGGAGCTGAGCTACGCTGGAGAGAAGGTCCCGATGTTCCATGTCAGATGGGCCAAGAGCGTCCTAAAAGAAGACCGGTATTTCACCACCATGGTTATACTCGAAGCCAAATCCAAGACCGTTGGCGCAAACGTCACCGCGAAAAATGAGCCATGGGTACTGGCTTCCCAAGTGGACCAATGCTTCTTCATTACCGACCCGTCAAAGCCGAGTCGTGTTGTCGTGAGGAGAGGCAAAAGTAAGATCATCGGAATGGATGGAGTAGCCAATGAGCAAGACTTCGACAAGTACGGCCACCCGAAGATCGAACATGACGATGACGATGAAGTAGCAGCATACACCACAAGAAGAAGCATGACCACCATACCTAAAGGACGTCCGTTCCACAGAAGAACTCCATTTGCGAAAAAGAAGGGCAAGAAGATTGTGAACAGATAGCTAGCTAAGATCGATTGTATTTAAATTGTAGCCTTCATATTTCTCGATTGTATTTCATGGGCACTTTAATTTTGAACTAATGAATATTCTTTAAATTTCATGGACACTCGATCTCGATCCCCCTCCATCTCGATCGCTATCCCACCTCGGCAGATCCGGCCCCCCTCGCCGCCGAGCACCCCCCGCACCCTCTCCCCCGCTCCACCGTCCTTGCCCGACGACACCCGGCCCAGACCTCCACCGCTCCATCGGCCGCCGCCAGACACCCCGCACCTCCCCACTCCACCGCTGCCGACGACCCACCGCACCTCCCCGCTCCACCACCGCCGACGAGCCACCGCACCTTCTCCCCGCTCCACCACCGCCGAGCCCCCCAAGACTCTCCCCGCTCCATCGGCCCGCCGCCGACCGCCCCGCACACCTCCCCGCTCCGGCCCCCCCGCCCGACGACCCACCGCACCCTCCCCGGCCCGCTCCACCGTCACAAATGAATGCAACTAAAATTGAAAAAAAAACAAATTTGATTATATTTTCAAATAACAAATTTGATGATATTTTCAAATAATAAATTTGATGATATTTTTTCATATTCATAAATATTTTCAAATAACAAATTTGATGATATTTTTTAAAAAATTATTACTATTTTTATAAAAAATTATTACTGTTTCATATTGATCATATTCATTTTCTTAAAAATTATTAGATGTAACAAAAAATAATAATAAAAAACTACTTATGGCGCAACTATGGCTGGTGCGCCATTGCTATATGTAAAAAAAACATTCTAATGGCGCACCTGGTGGGGGTGCGCCATTGCAATCTAAAAAACATTCTAATGGCGCACCGCTGCGGGGTGCGCCATTAGAAAGCTTCCCCCATCCATACACTCCGTCCCTCGCTCGTCTCTCCCTCTCGCCAGACACTTCGTCCCTCTCCCTCCACCACGCCGCCCCCTCCCTCATCCCTCCCTCCACCACGGCGCCGCCGTCGCCGCCCCGACCCACTGCGCCGCACCCTCCCACGCGCCCCCGCCACCTCCCTCTCCCCTTCCTCCCCCTCAAACGCCGCCTCCCCCCCAAGCCCCGCCTCCCCCGCGAGCGCCGCCTCCCTTGCCTCCCTCGAAACCCTAGAAACCCGCCGGAGATTTGGAGCCTCGAAGCCGCCCCACGTCCACCAGGAGAGGAGGCCCCACGTCCACCAGGAGAGGAGGCCCGCGACCTTCCCGCCATCTATCCCCGCCTCCCCCAAGCTCGCCGTCTCTGCCCTCCGTCGTCTCCGCTCCGGCCACCACCTCATTGTGGTCAGGTAACCCTCCTCCCTCTGCCTCTCTTCTCCTCTCTTCCTCCTCTCCTCCCTCCCGGCCATGCCCTCTTCTTCTCTCATTTGCTAGGTTTAGGTCAAATCCCTCTCGAATTTAGGTCAAATTAGGTTCAAAAAATTGTGGGAGTAGTGCCTAGCAAACATGAATAATTAGTACACCATGTGCGTTGGAGTACTTGGTGATAGTGGTACAAGAAACATCGCATAATACTTTTGGTGTAGCAGTGGTCCAGCAACAAGCGTTCTTTTATTTTTCTAAAACTGCGAAGCATAGGCTGCCATATTAAGTGTCTAGAGAGTAGACAGTAGACTGAACCATTTGGTGGGAGCAGCTTGTATGTCCTGACTAATTGCCCTGTGAAGTACTCTCATTGATGAAATGAGAACAACGCTCACTCCTCCGACTTGTTGCCTTGCCGGTTTTGCTACAGAGCTGTAATTAGCTTGACCTTTCGTTTAACACCACATAACATTTTGCTGGTATGGTCTTACGATATGAATGATGAATGGATATGTACTATGTACACAGTACACTGCTGCAAGCAGTCTCAATCACTCTGCTGGAGGAAAGCAACGGATAGCTCAAATCGAGCACCTGTGATACGCCTCGACCTGAGGATTCTTCACAGGCTGGTATCGTGTCCCAGAATGGCTGCTTGTACCTTAAGGCCAGAAAGCAGGCTGAGTGGCTAGGATAGTTAGTTCCTTTCTTACTGCTATGGTTTGGTTGGCTTGTGCATCCTGGGAATTGTTTTGGTTTTTTTAGGGGTGGGAATTGTTTTGGTTGATGCCCATGTCCGGTCAGGCTGTCACCTGTTTTAACTGCATCTTCGCACCTTGTAGATGAGCAGCTGCCTCTACTGAACCACATTCAGCTATGACAGTAGCTCAAGTTTTTTCATGGTATTCTTTGTGGTATTAAGATGTAAACCTGGTATACTATTTCTGTTAGGAGATGGTGTCATATTAAGATGCATATATTCTTATGTTACGCAAATTGTATCATCTTGCCACTTAAGTCAGCCTTCCCTTTAAGCAGAAAATTCAGTTAGGAGCTACTGTCAGGAGCTACTGTCAAAAACTTGAGCTACTGTCAAAAACTTGAGCTACTGTCAAAAACTTCAGTTAGGTACAGTTAGGAGCTACTGTCAAAAAATTCAGTTATGGCATCTAGAATTATGTCAGTTTTGTTTTGTAACTAGAAGACCAAAGTGTTAGGAATTCTGTCCAAACTGTAGTTTTCAGTATTCTGTCCAATCTGAAAACTACTGTTAAAAAGACCATGTGTTTTTTGGTCAAAATCTGCATGTAAAACTGAAATAATCAGTCATAAAGAATATCCTCAAGACCATGTGTTTCTTGGATTTCTGTAATGATGATGGAACATTATAAAGCATTGTACTCCAGTGTGTATATATTGTTACTATTTTTCTGTAATGATGATGGAACATTATAAAGCATTGTACTCCAGTGTGTATATATTGTTATTATTTTTCTGTAATGATGATGGAACATTATAAAGCATTGTACTCCAGTGTGTATATATTGTTATTATTTTTCTGTAATGATGATGGAACATTATAAAGCATTGTACTCCAGGGTGTTGCTTTATTTGTGATGCCTCTGAATTACTTGTGATCACATTGAGAAAGATTGCAAAGATGATGATCATCTTTTACAGAAAACAATTTCTGTAAACACGTCAGTAACTTTGCTAGTTTGCTGGGTTTTGTCTCCGACCATTGTCTCGTGATGAATTTGCAGGTACCCCAAGAGGCCCTTGAGTTTGCCGGAATGTTGATTAACTTCCGTTCCGGCAAATTCGGGTACTCCATATGTCCTATTTTCAGCAAAGGTCATGCTGAAAATTTCCGTGAATTTTAGCATGACTTTGCTAAAATTAGGACATATGGGGAACTTGCGACTAATGCATGGGCCGGGTATCTTAGTACTTAGTTAAGTAGGATCAACTGCCCCGCCATTCTTGCTGCATAGGTGGCAATAGAGCCAAGTGATTAGTGCCAAGTGATTAGGCCCAACCTAGGGTGCCTCGGCATCGATAAACCCTAAATGATGAAAACTTAACTTAGCATTTAGGGTGCCTCGGCGTCGACAAACCCTAAATGATGAAACCTTGGCTTCTATAGGGTGCCTTGGTGTCGATGAGAACGTAAATGATGTACGCTTAGGCTTTTAGGGTGCCTCGGCGTCGACAAACCCTAAATGATAAAAGCTTAGCTTTTAGGATGCCTCAGTGTCGACAAACCCTAAATGATGAGACCATGATCTTGTTCCTTGACAATAACCAACTTTTTGACCAAACTTTATTCCTATTTAGAGCGAAACATGGCCCACAACGATGAGGCCGGCGGTTCGGGTGGCAAGCAATTCTGGGAGTTGTCCCAGGAGATGGAGGAACAACCTCACCACTATGAGGACGTCGCGAAAGACACTGATCCTGACTACACAACCCCTAGTGGCGTCGGGGATGACACCACTGATGGTGCCTCCGAGGATGCCACCACTGATGGTGCCGCCGAGGATTCCACCACTGATGATGGCGGCGCACGCACAGATGGCAGCCAACCGAAGAGGCAACAGAAGGATCGGCGCCCGAACGTGCTCCGCACCGTCAAGGAGGAATTTACTCAAGTGAACACCGACAAGCATCCAACGGAGCCCAAACATATAGTCAAGGGGTACTTGGTTCAGCTCGGGTGCATTCTTCGGAGCACCCTCTTGATCAACACCGAGAACCTTAGGCATAAGGACTGAGGGAATTTGCGCAACCTCCTCTTCACGAAGTTGCACGAACGATACAAGTTCCCCGCTGAATTTGAAAACACACGCCTCTTAGGGAATAAAGTGAACAGTGCCGCCCTCACGAGGATGAGCACGGCCTTGTCTACTTGGAGAAGCGCGGTGAAGAGAATGATTGAGAAAGGTGATAGTTATGAGAAGACTTCGATCAGTGAAGAGGACTACAACGAGTTCAAGATCAAGTGCGAGAGCAGTGCAACCTCCGAATCAAGTCAGTGGGGGAAAGAAATGCGGGAGTTGAACTTAGGGGAACACAAACTCGGTCCCGGCGGTTACAGAGTGGTGGAGCCTATATGGGACAAAGAGGACGCGGAGCGTGCCGAGCAAGGCCTACCGCCCCGCTTCGAGAAATGCAGAAGTGACAAGCAGACCAGGAACTATGTCAGGGCCCGGTACAAGGAGGACCCGATAACAAAGGAGCTTACCACGGACCCGAAGACCAGGGCGCTTGAGCTTGTTCTGGCGAAGGAGACTGAAAGTAGTAGCGCGGGGTCGTCTCAGAGCACCCATGATTGGGACAGCACTCTAAATAGGGCGTTGAACGTAATGAAAAACAAGGATAAGCTCAGTAAGCCGTCATCAGCTGGTCGTGTGGCCGGCAAAGGCTTGTCCACAAAATGGTCGTCATACTATACCGCTGGTGGGCGAAAGGAGAAAAAGACCAGCTCGGAAAGCTAGTCGTGCGAGGTTCAAGAACTCAAGGCACAAGTGGCGCGGATTCCGGAGATTATCCAAGAGCAAGTGCAACAACAACTAGGATCGACGCGCACCGGCATTATGCCTACCTTGATTCATGGACTGACGACGTGGATTGCGGGTGGCCAACAGGGGCCGCCCCCGATTCCCAGCTTCACGGCCAGCAACTCGCACAACGCGCAGGCGGCGCCATTGGTGTCTCCGGCAGCGCCATTGGTGTCTCCGACGGCAGCGGTATTGGTGTCTCCGACGCCGGCACGGCCGGCATTGGAGCTTAATGCACCCGGGTGTACGCCGGCCGGCACCTCGGCAGCAAGCGGCCCCTCCGTCAGTTGCCCGCCCACCGTTGGCGGTGCCTCGACATTAGCCGAGCTCGACGCCATCATCACGGTAACTAATTAAGCCTCTCGGCCGAGGACATCATCTCCTTTTGCCTTTGACTAGGCATCCCTGACGCCCTACATGTTTTCGCAGGGCACCGCCGATGTTCCGTGCACTCTCCTACACTTCATGAACGACGAGTTGGTCGATGTCGCCAAGGGAAAAATCGTTCAACCGGGCAACCCCATGTTCCACGGTCAACCGATGCCACCCACCGTGTATAGGGTTCAACTGGTTCGGGTCCTGCTAGGCTTCGACGAGTTGTTACCATCGATTCGACCCGCCGGGGCCGACGAAGATGATCTGACGACCCTCAACGCCTACCTAAGCTGGCCCCTGCTTTGGCCGAAGAGCCAGATTCGTTTGGGGCGGGGGACACCACCCCAAAGACAACACCGCCAGTCGTGCCGGCGCCAAGCCATGGCAAGACCGCCGCAACGCTACCGGACATGTCGGACATCCCTATGGCACAGGATCCGAACATGCATATGGCACAGGATCTGGATGACGACGACAACGACGACGGCGTACATTTAGCAACGTCGATAAGTACTTTGCCGAACATGGGTACGATGACGAATTCTGCAGGCCTCTTTCTCAAGAACCCAACCCTACAAAAGACGACCGTGGTCTAGCTGGTACGGCAGAGAAACCCAATTGCAACAGCGCCGCTCGGCGTTCGATTCTCAAGAGACGCCCACCGCCGACTTCACCGAGCCTCAGATAGCCGAGGTGCCAAATATTATCCGCCCCAGCACACTCAAGAAGGCGGTCTGTGAGCAGAACTCGGTCCCATTACAACAGAAGAACAAGGGACGGAAAAGAAAGAGTAACAAGGGTACGAGCCAGCCGGCACCGAGTATGATCCGTGCTCAGGACGGGCCACCTTCACCTAAGGATATCTCGAGGAGGGTGCATGTGGCGGGTAGGGCGATGCTACTGACAAATATGCTCAATGCTGCAACCGGTGCTATGCAGAGTCTGCATGACAGTGTTCTTTCTTTGGAGAAGCGGCGTCTCAGAGACAATGATGTGGCATACCCAGTTTTCATGGCCAAGGTGCTAGAGGGCAAGGGCTTTGTGGATGGCCCCATCGGGGGTACGATCGTCCTGCGGTTTGATGACATCTTTGCTATGTTTAACCTTCATCCGCTGCACTACACCTTCGTTCGGCTGTTTTCGCTGAGTATGGAGATGCGGATCATTAGAGACAAGACCCCGAACATCGTGATAGTCGACCCCTTCTACATGTGTGCCAAGAACTTGTGCAGTGCTGGGGACCGGCATGTCGCGAGTTCTTACCTCGAAGGCGTCATTCTGGCAAACCTAGATAAGGATAACTTCCTCGTGCCTTACTTTTCCGAGTTAGTCATCCCCTAACCGCCCCATAACATATGATTTCTTAGATTTCGATCGTTCTTTTTTTCTAACATTCCGTGTTCTGTGCAGTGACACACATTGCACACTCATCCTCTTAAGCCCGAAATATTCCATGGCCACGTATTTCGACCTGGACCGTGACTCCAAGATAGACTACACAAATATCAAGAAAGTTCTTGATGATGTTCTCCCCGGCTACACCAAATCTGGAGGCACCTTCGCCAAGCCAGTTTGTAGGCGGTCGGCGCGCACGTGTTTGCCCACAATACAAAGTTCTCCTGCGTCAAGCAGCTGCCTGGCGGTCAGAAGGATGCCTACTATGCCCTCCATCAAATGCGGGCGATCGTACGGGACCATCATCACCTTCTGCTACCAGATAATATCAAAGATTGGGCCGCGAGCTTGTCGGCAATTCAGGACGCGGACATCAGACTAGAATTCTTTCGCATCCAGTCGGAGTTTGCGGAAATTATCCATCAAGATGTCCTTCGTACCTCGGGGCAGTTCTACCTCAGATATCAACCGTCCAACCGTGAGATAGACACAACGCTACAAATGCAGGCTGACAACGCCCGTGATTTCATGACCATCACGACAGACGGCGGCTTCATCCATGCTCCGGTCCCATGAGTCGAGTCAAAAGTAGTGATGCTATGTGTAGTTCTCAAACATTGATTGGCTCATGTTGTAATTAAACTTTAATGAACTTGTATGTCTCTTTGTTTTGGACAGTCGTTCAACTTAGATGTAATCGATGCTATTTATTAGTAGGACCATGAATCATGCTATTAATGTCTTGCTTTTCTCTTCCGATCCTTTTGTTTCATACTTATATATTGCTTATGTATTGTCTGTTGTTTGGCTTGTGCATAGAGATGCCGTCGTATGTCGTGTACAAGGGTAAGGTTCCCGGAGTCTACGACGACTGGGAGGAGTGTCGGAGACAAGTTCACCGTTTCAGCGGTAACAGTTACAAAGGGTACACCACTAGGGCGGAGGTGGAATCCAGATATGCCCGCTATCTAGCGGGAGAGAGGAGGGAGCGTTGGAGGAACCGGATGAAGACCAGTTTCATCGCGATGATGCTCATCGTGATGACCGCAGCTCTCTTCTATGTGATGGTAGTTTAGATGATCGATATCGACTTGTAATGTGAAGACAAACTCGCTACTCGTGGTCTCGAGACTTGTAATGTTCTATCTTTGTTCGGTCTTTTGAATTCGGAGACTAATATGATGAATTGTATTCGGAGACTAATCTTCTATTGTATTCGATGAATCTGTTGTTGCTGTGTGGTGTTGTCTAAATTCTGTCCAATAGTATATTTTGTAACCTGTGAAAATATCAGAAAAGAAAAAAATAATCACACTAATGGCGCACTGTGATAATCACACTAATGGCGCATTGACCACTGGTGCGCCATTAGTATGCCAAAGCACATGGGTACATATGGCCCCCTGGGAGGAATTCTAATGGCGCACTGTGGGCAATACTAATGACGCACTACGTGGTGCGCCATTAGAACACCAGATACTAATGGCACACCAGTGGTGCGCCATTAGAATTTAATTCTAATGGTGTGATGCTAGTGACGCACCAGTAGTGCGCCATTAGAAGGCAAAACTGGTGCGCCACTAGCATGCCTTTTCCTAGTAGTGTAATAGTAGCAACGGGAAAGTAAATAAGCGAAGAACAATATGTGAAAAGCTCGTAGGCAATGGATCAGTGATGGATAATTATGCCAGATGTGATTCCTCATGCAATAGCTATAACATAGTGTGATATAGAACTAGCTCCAGTTCATCAATGTAATGTAGGCAGGTATTCCGTAAATAGTCATACGTGCTTATGGAAAAAGAACTTGCATGACATCTTTTGTCCTACCCTCCCGTTGCAGTGGGGTCCTTACGGAAACTAAGGGATATTAAGGCCTCCTTTTAATAGAGAACCGAAACAAAGCATTAGCACATAGTGAATACATGAACTCCTCAAACTACGGTCATCACCGAGAAGTATCCCGATTATTGTCACTTCGGGGTTGTCGGAGCATAACACATAATAGGTGACTATAGACTTGCAAGATAGGATCAAGAACACACATATATTCATGAAAACATAATAGGTTCAGATCTGAAATCATGGCACTCGGGCCCTAGTGACAAGCATTAAGCATAGCAAAGTCATAGCAACATCAATCTCAGAACATAGTGGATACTAGGGATCAAACCCTAACAGAACTAACTTAATTACATGGTAAATCTCATCCAACCCATCACCGTCCAGCAAGCCTACAATGGAATACTCACGCACGGCGGTGAGCATCATGAAATTGGTGATGGAGGATGGTTGATGATGATGACGGCGACGAATCCCCCTCTCCGGAGCCCCGAACGGACTCCAAATAAGCCCTCACGAGAGAGATTAGGGCTTGGCGGCGGCTCCATGTCGTGAAATGCGATGAAACTTTCTCTCTGATTTTTTTCTCCCTGAGACGGAATATATGGAGTTGGAGTTGAGGTCGGTGGAGGTCCAGGGGGCCCACGAGATAGGAGGACGCGCCCTATAGGGGGGCGCACCACCTGTCTCGTGGACAGGCCCTGGGCCCCCTGGCATTAATTCTTTCGCCAAAAATTCTTATTAATTCCAAAAAGTGCCTCCGTGGATTTCCAGGACATTCTGAGAACCTTTCTTTTCTACACATAAAACAACGTCATGGTAGTTCTGCTGAAAACAGCGTCAGTTTGGGTTAGTTTCATTCAAATCATGCAAGTTAGAGTACAAAACAAGGGCAAAAGTGTTTGGAAAAGTAGATACGTTGGAGACGTATCAACCGCCGAACCAAAGTATGACATGCTGGTAAGCAGTATGACTTGTATCGCCCACAACTCACTTGTGTTCTACTCGTGCATATAACATCTACACATAAATCCTGGCTCGGATGCCACTATTGGGGAACGTAGTAATTTCAAAAAAAATCCTACACACACACACAAGATCATGGTGATGCATAGCAACGAGAGGGGAGAGTGTTGTCCACGTACCCTCGTAGACCGAAAGCGGAAGCGTTAGAACAACGCGGTTGATGTAGTTGTACGTCCTCACGGCCCGACCAATCAAGCACCGAAACTATGGCACCTCCGAGTTCTAGCACACGTTCAGCTCGATGACGATCCCCGTACTCTGATCCAGCAGAATGTCGGGGAAGAGTTCCGTCAGCACGACGGCGTGGTGACGATCTTGATTTTCTACCATCACAGGGCTTCGCCTAAGCATCACTACAATATTATCGAGGAGGACTATGGTGGAGGGGGCACCGCACACGGCTAAGAGATCAAGAGATCAATTGTTGTGTATAGAGGTGCCCCCTGCCCCCGTATATAAAGGAGCAAGGGGGGAGGGGGCGGCCGGCCTAGGAGGGGGCGTGCCATGGGGAGTCCTACTCCCACCGGGAGTAAGACTCCCTCCTTCCTTGTTGGACTTGGAGAGGGGGAAGGAAAGGGAGAGGAGGAGAAGGAAAGAGGGGGCCGGCCCCCCGTGCCCTAAACCAATTCGGTTTGGGCCTTGGGGGGGCCCACACTCCCCTTGCTGCCCTCTATTTCCACTAAGGCCCATGTAGGCCCATTAAGCCCCCGAGGGGGTTCCGGTAACCCCGTACTCCGGTAAAATCCTGATTTCACCCGGAACACTTCCGACATCCAAATATAGGCTTCCAATATATCAATCTTCATGTCTCGACCATTTCGAGACTCCTCGTCATGTCCGTAATCACATCCGGGACTCCGAACAAACTTCGGTACATCAAAACTCATAAACTCATAATATAACTGTCATTGAAACCTTAAGCGTGTGGACCCTACGGGTTCGAGAACTATGTAGACATGACCGAGAACCGTTTCTGGTCAATAACCAATAGCGCAACCCGGATGCTCATATTGTCTCCTACATATTCTACGAAGATCTTTATCGGTCAAACCGCATAACAAAATACATTCTTCCCTTTGTCATCGGTATGTTACTTGCCCGACATTCGATCGTCGGTATCCTAATACCTAGTTCAATCTTGTTACCGCCAAGTCTCTTTACTCGTTACGTAATGCATCATTCCGTAACTAACTCATTAGCTACATTGCTTGCAAGGCTTATAGTGATGTGCATTACCGAGAGGGCCCGGAGATACCTCTCCGACAATCAGAATGACAAAACCTAATCTGGAAATACGCCAACTCAACATGTACCTTTGGAGACACCTGTAGAGCTCCTTTATAATCACCCAGTTATGTTGTGACATTTGATAGCTCACAAAGTGTTCCTCCGGTAAATGGGAGTTGCATAATCTCATAGTTGTAGAAACTTGTATAAGTCATGAAGAAAGCAATAGCAACATACTAAACGATCAAGTGCTAAGCTAACGGAATGGGTCAAGTCAATCACATCATTCTCCTAATGATGTGATCCCGTTAATCAAATGACAACAAATGTCTATGGTTAGGAAACATAACCATCTTTGATTAATGAGCTAGTTAAGTAGAGGCATACTAGTGACATTAAGTTTGTCTATGTATTCACACATGTATCATGTTTCCGGTTAATACAATTCTAGCATGAATAATAAACATTTATCATGATATGAGGAAATAAATAATAACTTTATTATTGCCTCTAGGGCATATTTCCTTCATCGGCTCGGCTCATTCCCGCAACCCGCGGCGCGTCGTGATGAGGCGTGGCGTGGCAAGGCGGGCGATGGAGGAGGAGCGCGCGTGGATGTCCCTCTTGTTCTCTTGCTCATACAAGTGGGGAAAGAACCTCCCTTATAGGAGGTCCAACTCCCACTAAACTAGCAATGTGGGACTAAACTTTAGTAGTATCCCTTGCCTTGCACAAATGGGCTAAGTGGGCCTCTTGGACTTACTTAGGAATTTTTGAAATAGTTATTGGGCTATCCAAAAATAGACTAAATTCTAGAAATCCCCCACCAGATCCCAGAGGCACACAAAATTTGCCTTTGGTTCCAAAACACTGTTTTATATACCGGTACTGTAGTGGAGACTGTTAAGTTGAACTTCCACCTAGAACTCTATGCTACACTAGTAAGCAACTTGAACAGTGGACTAAGCCTTGAACTGCAAGTTTTCTGCGAATCTAGCTTCACACGAAGCCTTGACCGATACGTGGCTACCGTGGGTCTTCCCCACGGGTGGAGCCTATGCGTCATACTCCGAGACCTTTCATGAGTTTACTAGAGAGAACCCTACTCTCATAGATTGTGACATTTAACAATTAGACTCATATAGGTGCGTTCTTCAAAAAAATGTTCTGCAGGACAACATCTCTACTGCAAAGAGCCACTTAGAACACATTAAGATATACATCAACCTGCCATGCAGATTAGGAGAGTATTGCATCTTCATGGAATGGTATTTTTCAGTAAGGGTACTCTCCTCCTAGTTGACCAACAACTTGTCTTCCACATCTAATTCACGGGATCTCCGATCACAAAGAATGGGTTACCACTGTGAACAAGTCATATTGTGGGTCTCATACCCATCTCCCTCGTTGCGTTATCTATCACATTACGTGATAGACCCTTAGTGAAAGGATCTACCAGATTTTTAGACGTTTGGATATAATCCAATGCAACAACTCCGGAGTTTCTTAACTTTTTGACAGACTTTAACCTTCTCTGGACGTGTCTTGATGACTTCATGTTATCATTTGAGTTGTTCACTTTCGTGATCATAGTTTGATTGTCGCAGTTCATAAGGATACCCGGTACAGGTTTCTCAACAACCGGCAAGTCATTCAAGAGCCGTGAAGCCAATCTGCTTCGACCGTATGTATCTAGTCTTTGTGAGTTCTGCTTCCATTGTTGACCTCGTTAAGATGGTGCGCTTGCAAGACTTCAAGAAACAGCGCCACCTCCATGAGTGAATACATATCCGCTCGTGGCCTTTATCTCATCAGCATCTGAGATCTAGTTTGAGTCACTATACCCTTCAAGCACCTTTGGGTGCCCAATGTAGTGAATTCCATAACTTGCAGTGCCTTTCAAATAACGAAAACTCTCTCTAGAGCTTTCCAATGCACATCTCCTGGTTTTGAGACAAACCGGCTCAGTTTGCTGACAGAAAAGAGATGTCGGGTCTTATAGCACTGGCTAAGTACATAAGCGAGCCAATAATCTGAGAATATTTCAATTGGTCTCTAGCAATTCTTCGATTGTTTTGAAGCAACACACTAGCATCATATGGTGTTGGAGAGGGCTTGCAGTCACTGTAGCCAAAGCGACTCAATATCTTTTCCACATAGTGAGATTGAAGTAATGTAATCCCACCATCATCGTCTCTCAACAACTTGATGTTCAGAATGACATCAGCCACTCCTAAATCCTTCATCTCAAAACAGCGAGATAGGAAATCTTTGACCTCCTTAATAACATTCAGATTTGTTCCAAAAATCAGTATGTCATCAACATACAAGCAAAGCATAACTCCCTCAACCCCACCACGGTGATAGTACACACATTTGTCAGATTCGTTCACAACAAAGCCTGCAGCTGTTAAAGTTCTTTCGAACTTCTCATGCCACTGTTTGGGTGCTTGCTTGAGTCCATACAAAGACTTCAGCAACTTGCACACTTTCCCTTCCTGACCATCTATTACAGACCCATATGGTTGTTCCATATAAATTTCCTCGTCCAACTCTATATTGAGGAAAGCAGTCTTAACATCCACTTGATGAACGAGAAGACCATGTGAGGCAGCTAGTGAAAGTAGAACTCGAATAGTGGTCAGTTGAGCCACAGGTGAGTAAGTATCAAAGAAGTCTTCACCTTCCTTTTGGGTATAACCCTTTGCCACAAGCCGAGCCTTGTATTTTTCAATAGTACCATCAGGCCTAAGCTTCTTCTTGAATACCCATTTGCATCCTATAGGTTTGCACCCATAAGGACGATCAGTTATCTCCCAAGTTTCATTCGCCAAGATGGAATCCATCTCGCTACAAACTGCTTCCTTCCAGTAGTAAGCATCTTCAGATGCATAGGCCTCTGAAATAGAACTGGGAGTGTCATCTATGAGATACACAAGAAAATCATCACCGAAAGACTTTGCAGTCCTCTGTCTCTTGCTCCTAGTAGGAACTTCATTGTTCTCCTCCACAGGACTTTCAAAGTGTTCCATCGAAATGGCAGGTTCAGTAATTTTAACTGGTTCCCGATTCGATGAACTAGGCATCTCCTGATTAGATGAGGTAGCCATATCCTTCATGAGAAAGATATCTTCAAAGAAAGTCGCATCATTCGACTCCATGATCATACCGACATGCATGTCAGGTACCTCAGATTTTACAACCAAGAATCTATAACCAATGATATGAAAAGCATATCCCAGGAAAACACAATCCATAGTTTTTTGTCCCAGCTTCCGCTTCTTTGGAATTGGCACATAGACTTTCGCCAAACAACCCCAGGTTCGTAGATAAGAGAGCTTTAGCATTTTCTTCTCCCATTCCTCGAATGGAGTTATCTCTCTGTTCTTTGTGGGAACTCGGTTTAGGACATGACATGCAGTCAATATCGCCTCCCCCCACCATGCCTTGGAGAGACCCGATGTGTCTAACATGGCGTTAACCAAATCAGTTAGAGTACGGTTCTTTCTTTTAGCCACACCATTTGACTGAGGTGAATAGGGAGGCGTCCTCTCATGGATTATACCATGTTCCGCACAAAAGGAATCAAATTCATTTGAGAAATACTCTCCACCATGATCGGACTTAAGCCTCTTGATCTTTCGATCAAGTTGGTTTTCTGCTTCAGCTTTATAGATCTTGAAATAGTTCAAAGCCTCATCCTTAGATTTCAGAAGATACACATGACAGTATCTAGTGGAGTCATCAATTAACGTCATGAAATATTTCTTTCCACCTTTTGTCAAAACACCATTCATTTCACATAGATCTGAATGTATGAGTTCTAGTGGTGCAAGATTTCTCGTTTCCGTAGTCACATGAGACTTACGTGGTTGCTTAGCTTGCACACACACTTGACACTTGGATCCCTTGACAGTGGTGAAACTAGGGATTAAGTTCAACTTCGCTAGTCGCGACATGCAACCAAAGTTAACATGACAGAGACGTGAATGCCACACATTTGATTCACTATTGTTGCAAATATGATTAACAACTTTATTGCAAGCGTCTGACAAGGATAAATGAAATAGGCCTCATGACTCATAGCCTTTACCAACAAAGGTTCCATACTTGGAAATTACAAATTTATTCGACTCAAAGACAAGCTTGTAGCCATCTCTACACAGAAGAGATCCGCTAACAAGATTTTTATTGACGGAGGGGACATAATGCACGTTCTTCAGCCACACGATCTTCCCGAAGTAAACTTCAGATTGACCATGCCAACACCACGAACAGAAGCACTTGAACCGTTGCCCATCAGCACGGTTGAAGTCCCTGCGGTCTGATAAGACGAAAACATGGAAATATCACCGCATACATGCACATTAGCACCCCTGTCAATCAACCAATCAGGAGAATGACATACTGAAAGAATAGTGGAAATATACCATACTCAGCATCCTTCATGTCAGTGTCTCCAATGAAAACATTAGCGGTCTTGCCACCTTTCCCAGGATGACGCTTGTCATAGCGATTGGGGCAACTAGGAGCCCACATGACAAACACCTTTCTTCTTGTCATTCTTCCTCTTGAAGTTCGTGTGCTGCACAACCTTGTTCTTCCCATCAAACTTTGCTTTACCATCAAACTTGCCCTTGTTCTTGAACTTGTGGGGCTGTAAGTTCTTCTTCTGTACCAGATTGGCACTAGAACCTCCCTCAATACCTTGAGCACGGTTGTCCTTTGCTCTCGCCTTTTCTTCCATATCAAGAGTACCAATGAGATCCGGAACGGAAAACTCCTGCCTCTTATGCTTCATTGAGGTAGCAAAGTTCCTCCACGTGGGAGGAAGCCTAGTGATGATACCTCCGGCAATAAACTTGTCCGGTAGGATACAGTTGAAGTGCTCAAGTTCTCTAGCAAATAACTGTATCTCATGAGCTTGCTCAACCACGGAGCGCTCTTCAATCATCCTGTAGTCATAGAATTGCTCCATGATGTACAACTCAGTGCCAGCATCCGAGACCCCAAACTTGGCCTCGAGTGCGTCCCACATATCTTTTCCATTATCAATTGACGCATAAGCATCAACTATGTTCTCACCAAGAACACTCAAGAGAGAAGCCTTAAACAAGGTATCCATTTTCTGAAAAGCTTGTGCCTGTTGGGCATCTTGCTCTCCTTCAGGTTTGCCAAGAGTGGCGTCATAGCAGCTCATGGTCTGAAACCATAAGTCTGCGCTCACGCGCCACCTCTTATAGTGGATACCCTCAAACATTGGAGGTCTCATGGAAGCAGCAAAACCACTCGGGGTAAATTGCCTATAATAAGGTTTTTGAATTGTTGGAAATATGAGCAATTTACTGAATGATTTTATTTACAGAAATATTAGATAAAGCATGACTAGTATAGCAGTGATAAAACAAGCCATGCGATTTGACAAAGAGAAGGCAAATAATATCTGCATATATGACCTAGAACCGATCGTCTCTAGAGCAGACAGTAGATCAAGATGCATATATGAAGTAGAGCCTAACATCTCTAGGGCAAACACTAGAACAAGGAACAGTTGCAGGACTTCTAACAGGAAAGATAAGAACACGTACGAGACAGCAGCAGGAGCAGAGGTACTAGACTTGGGGTCGGTGTCCTCCATGTCGTCGAGGAGGTTGTCGACGTCGGGGAAGTAGTCGTCGGAGTCCGGAGCGTCTGTGACGAAGAAGTCAGTAGTCGCGCAGAGCTCTCCCCAAAAACCTTATCACCCTTCTCCCGTACAGGACTCAAAGAGGTGCGGTTTCGGAGGCCTACTATCCCGACCTGCGGTGCACGCCGCAAGCCGGTATGAGTAAGATCGTAGCAGCAGCGCAGTGTTCAGGAACCGGTGGCGAGAGGAAGAATGAGTTCTGATGCGTCTCTCTGAGAGAAGCGACCTCCCTTTATTAGGCGCAAGAGAAGGAGGCGAGAGGGCAGCGACGGAAGGTGAAACGAAGAGACGAAGATGAAGCGAATAGCCAGCAGCCGAAGGGCTGCATCGTTCGCATTCAAACTCCACTATCGCAAAAACTTTTCAGCTTCCGTGTGACCTTTCGTACACCCGTAGTGCGTGGCAAAAATTTAGACATCGGCTCGTTGCGGCGCGGCGGCGGAGGAGCGCGCGTGGATGTCCCTCTTGTTCTCATGCTCATACAAGTGGGGAAAGAACCTACCTTATAAGGAGGTCCAACTCCCACTAAACTAGCAATGTGGGATTAAACTTTAGTAGTGTCCCTTGCCTTGCACAAATGGGCTAAGTGGGCCTCTAGGATTTACTTAGGAATTTCTAAAATAGTTATTGGGTTGTCCCAAAATAGACTAAATTCCAGCATGTATTTGTATATGCCGATATTTTATTCTATAATCTCGCTCAAATATACACAATTTTAACTTGCACGAAAAACGATACATTTTATATTCCGGAACGGAGGGAGTATTTTTATTTGTTTGGACCCACCAAAAATCGCTGGAAAAAAAATAGGCCACATGCAGAAGAGAGCCGAAGAAAGTAGGATCTAAAGTTTGGAAATTCTACATTTTGGTCTGTCTTTCCGATGTAAATCACTGACGTACCGCAGGGCCGCCCATGGCTACCAGCAAAACAAAACCTCTATGACCAGGTACTCCTAAACAAGCAACACAGTTCTGCCGACACAAGGGATACCCGCAGCTTCAAGTTGCACTAGACTAGCCACCCAATGCTGCTCCGACAAGTGTCCAGCAAAAGCTGGCAGCGCGTCGTCGTTGGCATGGGAGATCCGAGGCTGCTCGCGCTCGGCCACTGTGTATGTCTGGAGTTGTTTGTTTAAGCTGGGGAGGCACGCGGAGGCAGCTGCAAGCCAGTCGGGATTAGTTACAAACAGAGGCGCCGCGCGCGGGCAACGACGACCCTTCAGGCTTCCCGAGCTCCAACCTGCCGGTCAGGTCAAATGAGGCCTTAATCATGCCACTAAACTACTACTGCAACGATTAAACTAATCACAGGTACAGTAACTGTCCAGCAGGATAATGCCTAGTTTTATTGGTCCGATACTGGTGATGTCAGCCACTAATGGGATGATTACATCAGTAGAACCAGGTCACTGCACCAGATGCGAGAACTTGTTTTCTAATTAAGCTGCAGATCACACGACGGTGGCTGCTTCCTCCTGTGTTTATGCACGAGCTCAAGCTCTAGTTCCGTGAATGAAAAAAAGAATTTTGCATATTACGTACTTCCTCCGTCTGGAAATACTTGTCCTCGAAATGGTTGAATCTAGACTTATTTTAGTTATAGATACATCCATTTTATTCATTTTTAAGACAAATATTTCCGGACGGAGGGAGTAGTACATTTCTAGTGACCAAACCATCGACGAGCATATCAGTTGTATTTTCGATTGTGCACATACAAAGTAGAGTCTTGTTCAATCAAATTGTTGGTTAATGTATTTTACTGACTAATCTCTACTCTGTAGGCGCTCCTGTTAGCTGTCCGGTTGATTATGGACACGCACCAGGGCCCCGGACATATAGAGACAGGAATCTATTGTTGATACTTGAGACCAACTATAAATAGTCCTATTTGTTTCTGCTGAACAAGTACAGATGCATGCAAATGCAACAGCTTATCAGCTTGAGAAACTATCTCAGCTGAACAGGGGACACCAATCGAAAACTTTCGAAGGAGCATCCGTGGAGAAACAAAGACCCGGCCGGGAATCACGTGAAGTGCCAACCGACCGGGACAAAGGTTGGTGAATGATATGTCAAGAGCAATATTACGTTCAGCTAATTGCTTCATGATTCTTTTCTTTAGATAAAATACATTTTTATTCAATCGTTATATCAAGTTGATACAACCACACTGAACAAGGACCAGTCTCTACACCCCAAAGATGCACGCAGCCGCCACATTCAACAACACAATTGTATTAGAGATCTCTTTTAAAGGTGAGCCTATGGTGAAAGTCTTGTGAGAAGATTACATCGTCATCCGTGATGAAAACATGTCTAACCGTATGTTCCAGCTGGGCAGACGTCATCGTATAAAGACCCATGTCTTCCGGCCTCTGCAGGATAGACCATGTACGTGATGAATAGTCTTCTTCTTCTTCTTCTTCTTCTTTTTCTTCTTCTTCTTCTTCTTCTTCTTGTTGTTGTTGTTGTTGTTGTTGTTGCCGAAAACCTTGTCATTCTAGTGCAAATTCCATTTAAACTCGTCTAATTTATTCAACAGCCGGATGAGATCCAAACGTCTGAGTAATTCATTTTATGGGGCGTGATGAGGCCCCAATAAATCCCTACAAGAAGAAATATTAGGAACAATCTGACCCAGACCTAAGTGATTCTTACAAATTTGTAGCTAACAATCAAATGCAGTCTTAGATATTGCACTTTAAGTGGAGTGGCCACTAGCCAAATATCCTCCTAGAGTCTAACATTCGAAACATTCTTGATGAGAATCCGCAAAATTGGAAAAAAATAACTCCTTCATCTTCATCAGACCATACGCAAAAAAAGAGATTCCTGGGTTTTTTATGTTCATTTTCAAATGTAATGAATTTGTTTCAATTGTTTGACCAAACATTTGAAAGATTTGGCAAAATAATTCTTTTAAGGGATAGTTATAGCGACTTGCTAGATGTGAAAAAGTTTGTCCTCTAAAAGTTATAACTTTTTGTAACAAATGATATATTTTGAGAGATATACCAGAGATGGTCAAACCACATTATTACAGAGGTCCTTCTTACGTCTACTTGGTTGGCTTTCAAAGTATTGGGGAATAGAAATAAGACTGAACCAAGACTTTGAGATTGACCAAGTCACCATAGGCATCTCTGTAGTCAACGGGAACGTCTCCTTCATCACCGGGAAGCATAAAATAAATATATGAAAATGCAAGCAATGCCAAGTCTAAAACTTAAACTCTGGTGGGTTGGTTCCACCACAAGGAACCTAACCATCTGTGCGAGGCGTAGTTCACGGCAGCTGACTTATTTTCTTCCTCTTGTATAGTACTGGGTCATGTGTGACTGCTTTTCTCTAGCACATCAGCCTTCAAGCACAATTGGCCATCAGAGTATCGAAAGAAATGTATGCTCGACTCGAGGACTCTACTAAACTAAATAGATAGATTAGTTAACCTTATCATTGTAGTATGATAGTACTACAGGATCAGACACTAAGCATGCTGAATAGTCCACTCTGGATGTTCATATTACACGGGGTGAACAACTTTTATCTTGACTGTTCAGCTGATACTTGATACCAAATATGACATAATTAGGTCAAGATGTACAAAGTGGATGCATGCTTAGATCTGGATGTGGTGAATTGTGAGGCGAAATTAGTAGGAACCAGCTTAATTACAACAATGATGCACACAAGATTAGAAGAGCTACAAGAACTCACGGATCGTGCCTTATCCTAGAAAATAGTGAGTACGGATTTGGAAGCATGATGGGCTAAAGAAAACATGGAGAAGAATTTGCACAATCTGCCTTCTTACTGAAGAAGTGAATGTACATTTATCGGAAATTCACATTAACAGCCATAGCCTTGGTGTCGGTGTCAAAACAGGCGGATCTCGGGTAGGGGGTCCCGAACTGTGCGTCTAGGCGGATGGTAACAAGAGACGAGGGACACAATGTTTTTACCCGTGTTCGGGCCCTCTCGATGGAGGTAAAACCCACGCCCTGCTTGATTAATATTGATGATATGGGTAGTACAAGAGTAGATCTACCACGAGATCAAGGAGGCTAAACCCTAGAAGCTAGCCTATGATATGATTGTTGAGATGTATGTTCGTCCTACGGACTAAGGCCCTCCGGTTTATATAGACACCGGAGAGGGCTAGGGTTACAGAGTCGGTTACAATGGTAGGAGATCTACATATCCGTATTGCCAAGCTTGCCTTCCACGCCAAGGAAAGTACCATCCGGACACGAGCCGAGTCTTCAATCTTGTATCTTTGTAGTCTTGGAGTCCGGCGGATATTGATAGTCCAGCTATCCGGACACCCCTAGTCCAGACTCCTCAAGAGCCCTGAACCAGTCTTCAATGACGATAAGTCCGGCGTGCATAATGTTCGGCATTGCAAGGCGGGTTCCTTCCTTGAATAATCCAGAGAAGATCATGAACACCGGGATAGTGTCCGCTCGCAAAATAAATTCCACATTCCATCAGAGAGAGAATAAAACGTAAACTTAGTTCAATCTGCCGACGATTCACGCGGCGTGACATCACACCACTACCAAGCCTCTGTTTGAATCATTTTTACTATACCACCTCAAAGCATGTTTAGCGGCGGTTTCTTGGCACGCGTCCGTCAAGCGAGATCGTGTTCCCCTTATTCCGGATTCTCATCGATCGTGCATGGGTAACCCAACGCGCCATTGATGGTGGCGCTTGGGAGATAAGCGAGTTTTACCAGCCGGTGGGGACGATAGTTTTGTCCGCCTATATATAAGGGATAAGGATTCACCTTCTCACCTACGCCTTCTTCCTCCTTTGCTTATCCATCCCTGCGAACTCAAGCTCCAACGCCCGAGCTCGCGCATCTCGCCTCGACCTTCTCCGAATATGTCCGGAGCGGGAGGCAAATGGTTGGCTCCACCGTCAAGGAGGAGGACATCACCAAGCTGCGCAGCACCGGATACCTTTCCGGCGATATCGCGCATCGGCTGCCCGACGAGGGGCAGCTCATCCCTACCCCCGGGCCTCATGAGAGGCTCGTCTTCCTCCCCCACTTCCTCCGCGGACTGGGCTTTCCGCTCCATCCATTTGTCCGGGGGCTCATGGTTTACTACGGCCTGGATTTCCACGATCTGGCGCCGAACTTCATCCTCAACATCTCGGCGTTTATCGTCGTGTGCGAGGCCTTCCTCTGCATCCAGCCCCACTTCGGCCTGTGGCTCAAGACCTTCAACGTAACGCCAAAGGTTGCGAAGGGCACGCAAGCGAAATGCGGAGGCGTCATGTTGGGCAAATTGCCCAACGTCCCTTGGCTAGAAGGGACCTTCGTGGACTCCGTCAAGGGGTGGCAATCGGGGTGGTTCTACATCACCGAGCCGCGCAAGCCCACATGGGCGGCGGCCCCCGAGTTTAGATCTGGAATCCCCACGCAGCTCACCTCCTGGAAAGAGAAGGGCTTGCAGTGGGGCAATCCGGTGGAGGTGACGGGACTCCGAGCCTGCATCAAGAAGATGGTGAGCAATAGGCTCCGGCTCGTCGACGTGGTCCAAGTCATGCTCCTCCGGCGGATTCTCCCATGCCAAGAACGGGCATTCAACTTGTGAGAGTTCAATCCGGAACAGCACCAGGCGCTAAGCGGGCTCTTCGATACAACACACAAAGGTGCCTGGAGGGTGCTGTTCAAGGGCGCCGAAGCCCCCGCATCCGCGACCGAGGACCACGGATTCAGCTCGCAGTCTCCGACTGACGAGGTAAGTGATTCAACCCCATTACGGGACACTTGTGGTGATTAGATTGACTCTAGTGAGGTTTTAATCTGCCTCTTCCTTTGACAGGAATGGATGGAGAAGGCCAAGCTGCTCATTAGCCCGGCTCCCATGCCGAAGACCAGTGGACGCCCGCTAGCGGGGCTGCTGGTTCGGCACCACACGTGGTGCCGAGAAGAAGGCCAAGAAGGTGGCGCGGGGACTCAAAGAGTTCCAGAATCAAAGCGTCGACGACGACGAGGACTCCTCCCCGAGGACGAGGAGGAGGAGTACTCTCCGGAGGAGGAGAGAAGAAGAGGAAGGCTTCCCCAATCGGGAGGCGAAGGGTCAAGAGGGGAGAACTATCCCCGGACGGTTCGCCAACATCAGCGTTGGCGAGGATGAGTGGCCTCCAAGGGCCAGGCGTCCGGCAGGATCGTAAGTATCCAGATCATTTATATGCCGTACTTTTCATGTCACGTGGTATCCCTCTAACGCCGCATTCTGTCCGTAGTCCGGCCAAGGATGATCTCCCCGACTCATCTAGTGGGTCATTGGCCTCGTCGGATGTGAATTCCATCCCGACTGCCTCTAACCCACGCGCCGACGAGGACGCTGAGGTGGGATCCCAAAGAGGGACCCATCAGGAGGAGGCTCCGGAGGCGCCGTCAGGCGACCTCCCGGACTTCGTGCCGGACTCTACATCGGAACCCGCAATGGTTCCAGAGTCCGGCAAGCGGCCCCATCGAAAGAAGGGCAAGACCGTGACACCGGCGGCCTCCGTCCAACCAGAGGCGCCGGATAACCTGTTGGAGGCACTTAAAGACGCTTCCATCGAGGAAGAACACCGCACTATCATGAGTGCGGTGATTGAGAAGGTTCAGCTCGCCAAGAGCGGGCTGACCGAAGCCTGCAGCACCTTCTAACAGGCTTTGAGGTAAGAAGTTAAAATTATGCAATGTAATACCGCATAGACAAGAGTTTCGATGCTCGGTTCGGTGTTCGGAAAGAAAAGCGGATGAGAATCTAATAAGATATCTTGCAGGTTGCTAAAAAATATGTCAATATGGGTTTGCAGGCTGCTGCTGCTGGCCTCTGCCGCTTAACGGCGGAGGTCGATGTCTTCAAGAAGGACCTCGGCGGTCCGAGCAAGAGCTCGGCCATGCGAAGAAGCAGCTCAAGGAAAAAGAAGGCGAGTAACACCTCTTTGAATAAGTACCTTACAGAAAAGGATTTTGGTTGCAAATAGAATTAACAAGGATAATATGTGTATTGCAGGGGCCACTAACGAGGTGGCAACCCTGAAGGATGCCGTGTCCGTGGCCGAACGCAATGCGGCCACGGAACGGGCTGAGCGAGAAAAGCAAGAGGCGCTGGTGGCGGAAGTTCGGCAAGAGCTCCAGGCTCTCATGGAAAAGCATGAGAGTTTGGAGTGTGACTCCAAGACTCGAGAGTCCGAGCTTGCCTCGGCTCTCGAAAGTGCCAAGTCCGCCAAGGCCGAGGCCCGTAAGGCCCTTCAGGAAGTTGAGGACATAAAGAAGATAGCGGCGGGTAAGGCTTTTTTTCATGCAAAGCAGGCATGTTAGTGTGAACTACCTGACACTTACCCGAATTCGGAGCTCTCCAGGGGCGTTTGCAGATCTGCCGCGTAGTGCGTCTAATGCCGCCGCATTCTATCGTGGCGAGGAGGGGAGCTCGACGGAGAAGGTCTTCGGTCTCGGTACTCGAGGCCGCCATCCAGTGCCCCCAAGCGACCGGTGAAGCGGTGGTTGAACTCCACAAGGTAGTGAAGAGGCCATGAAGGGCCTCATAGTCCGCTATGGCTCGACAGCCATGCACAGGAGCTACTTTGGCCTCGTCTGGCGGTGGTGGATGCATGCCCCAGCTGGATGTAGTCAGCGCTCACTTTGTATTGAAGGCGCCATCGGGCCCTTGCCCGCATAAAGGTGCAATGGGCAAACCGGATGCGAGAAGCTTCTCACGGACCCACCACCGCCGGGCAAGGAGCATCGCACGCTGGAGCGGTATTATAGAGTTGTCTGAAGGGAGCTGCGATATTGCGATGAGTGCTCGAAATGTAATCTTTGAGTGAACTCATTGTGTATTTATCTGTCTTATTTGAAGACTTCGTTTATTTTCGCCATGAGCAACGCTTGTTTAATTTGAAATATTACCTTCTGTGCGGTCGTTTGTGAAATCTGAGAGATGGCAAGTCGTTGGCTTCAGCCCCCAAGCCACAAGTCTTTGGGGTGTTCGGTGATAAAACTTGAGCACTCTTGTTCCCATTTTGGGTCCATCTAGGAGGCGCCAACACGACGAACAAGGCAACCGGACTTATAATGCTTGAACACTCTCACTTAGCCATAGAATTCTATAATTTTAAATTTCGGCGAAGCCCCTGGTATTCGGAAGACCGAATCCGGGGCGCTATCCACGCCTTCTTCGGACATTATCCGGAACTTTGCTCGAAGCGGCGTGAGTCTTTAAGGACCCGAAAGAACCTCTCGAACAGCGACCAGTCTCTCGCCTTATCATGCCAGTCAGTTTTAGCTTTCTCCACTGAGGCGTTAACCCGGCTCAACCGGGGCGCAATCGCAGTGGTTCTCCCAGTGCTACCTTAGCCGACGGAACGGAACGTAAGGCACCAAAAGATGGGAGCCGGGCAAACCCAACTATTGACCCAAGACATGATTCGGAGCCGATTCATATAATGCTATAAGTTCGGGGTGCCGCACTTGTGAAAGTGTTCGGACTTAATCACACCATAATGTGGGGGAACAGAAGCCCCTGGCGTATTCGGCCATACCAAAATATACGGGTGCAAGATGTCATATAATGAACATATTTAAAAGATAATGCATTTGCAAAAAGGAGGTGCTGCATTATTTATGAAAGAAAGTCTGCTAGTAAAACGGACTGATACAAATAGTGCGGTAAGCAAGGGATTTGGACTAAATAAACATGTCCCCCTCCAGGGATGAGCTGCAGACTTGGTGTATGTAATTGAATTTAATGCTCGTAATTGAGACCACCTGAATGTTCGTCGTGGCCTTCTTTAGTCCCTGACTGTTGCATCATGAGTTCGGCAAGTTCGCCATCGGACAGGGCTTCTGGTTAACAGAGTCATGTATACATAAAAGAAGAAAAGATAAAAATAAAAACAAGGGGGGCGCTCGTGTGAGCCCCTGGTGTGGTCGAGCCGCACTCTTGGTCCCTTGTGATCGTGCCCCTTTCCCTGCGCCCATGGTATCTCCAAAGCGTAATGATGTACGCGGAGTGTTATTCTTGCGATCATGCGCGGGCGAGGGTTGGGGCCGCATTGCTATGCATGCTCTGATCGCGCCAGGTGGTCTTGGTTGGTATTGCTCATCGCGCTTTGTTGTATCCGCTTTAACCGCCGGACTTGAGAATTGCTCGAGAAGGCTGCTCAGATTTCGCCATGAGAGCATTGTATGTTCCTCCGCTCGAGGAGCGTTGATATTTCCATTGACCGTGATGACTCCACGAGGGCCTGGCATCTTGAGCTTTAGGTATGCGTAGTGCGGCACCGCGTTGAATTTTGCAAACACGGTTTGTCCGAGCAGAGCGTGATAGCCGCTACGGAACGAGACTATGTCGAAGATTAACTCTTCGCTCCGGAAATTATCCGGGGATCCGAAGACCACTTCTAGTGTGACTGAGCCTGTACAGTTGGCTTCCACTCCTGGTATGACACCTTTAAAGGTTGTCTTTGTAGGTTTAATCCTTGATGGGTCTATGCCCATTTTGCGCCTTTGTATCTGATAAAGCAGGTTCAAGCTGCTACCGCCGTCCATCGGGACTCGTGAGGTGGAACCCATCGGCGATTGGGTCTAAAACCAATGCGGCGCATCCGCCATGGCGTATTTGGTCGGATGGTCTCTTCGATCGGAAGTGATCGGGCAAGAGGACCATGGGTTGAACTTTGGGGCGTGGCTCCATCGCATAGATGTCCGTAGTCGCGCTTCCTCTCCCTCTTGGGTATATGGGTCGCGTATATCATATTCACCGTCCGCACTTGTGGGGGAAAACCCTTCTGTCCTCTATTGTTCGGCGGCCGGGTCTCCTCCTCGTCGTCGCTATTTAGCCCCTTGTCATTGTTTTCGGCAATTAACTTGCCGGCCTGCTTGAACACCCAACAATCTCTATTGGTGTGGTTAGCTGGCTTTTCAGAGGTGCCATGTATCTGGCATAAGCGGTCGAGTATTCGGTCCAGATTGGACGGACCCGGAGTGGTTCTTTTAAATGGCTTCTTCCGCTGACCGGGTTTAGAGCCACGGAACCCGACATTGACTGCCGTATCCTCCTTATCGTCGTCGTTAATGCGGCGCTTGTTTTTGTTTCAATGTGACCTGTCGTTGTTGTCCTTAGTATCCGGACTGCCACAATTTTTACGGACATTGTTGCTGCGTGCTAGCCAGCTGTCCTCTCCCGCACAAAAGCGGGTCATTAGCGATGTGAGGGCTGCCATAGATTTCGGCTTTTCCTGCCCCAGGTGCCGAGCTAGCCATTCGTCCCGGATGTTATGTTTGAAGGCTGCAAGGGCCTCTACATCCGGACAGTCGACGATTTGATTTTTCTTTGTCAAGAACCGTGTCCAGAATTGTCTGGCCGACTCGTCTGGCTGCTGAATGATGTGGCTTAGGTCATCGGCTTCTGGTGGTCGCACATATGTGCCTTGGAAGTTATCAAGCAATGCGGCCTCCAGGTCTTCCCAACATCCAATTGACTCTGCGGGCAAGCTGTTAAGCCAATGCCGAGCTGGTCCTTTAAGCTTGAGTGGGAGGTACTTGATGGCGTGTAGATCGTCGCCGCGGGCCATATGGATGTGGAGAAGATAGTCTTCGATCCACACCACGGGGTCTGTTGTGCCATCGTAAGATTCGATGTTTACGGGTTTAAACCCTTACGGGATCGATGATCCATTACTTCGTCGATGAAGCATAATGGGTGTCTGGCGCCTCAGATTGAGCGATATCGCGATGCAGCTCGAGAGAGCGCTGTCTGCTGTGTTCGGCCCGGCCGGGGTTATTGTATCCGGCACGACGGTATTCGTCGTGGGTCGTAGGGCGCCCACGTGATCCATAAATGGATCTGGATTGCCTTTCTTTGTCCTCCAATATGTCTCGCAAGTCCGGCGCGTTCCCTCTTGGCTTCGTACTTTTGGAGCGATGCGGGGTATGGTCTTGGTGGGGGCTCGGATGCCTCTCTGTCACGACCGCGGGGTGGTCGGTCACCATATCGTCTTGTTGGTGATGGAGGTGCGTATGCTTCCTCCTCTAATCGGGGAGCAGCTTGCGTCTTGGGTAACTTTTGGAGGGACGTTCGAGTTTATACTCTTCGACGCGAGGACCTCGGTCCATCGATCGCCAAGAGTCTGATCAGCTTGAAGCTGTTGCTGCTTTTCTTTAGGCTGTTTCTTTGTGGCGATAAGCCGCGCTTGAAGCGCTCTTGTTCGACGGGATCCTCGGTGCGACGAATTCGTCATCGTTGAGGCTTGCCGTCTTGGAGGGAGGAATATAGTTATCATCCTCAACCCTTCGCCCGCCGCCTCTCATGGGGCTCGCTCGCATCCTCCCTGTGACCGAGTCTTTTGGAGGGATTGTCTTCGCGCTTTCGAGTATTATTATCTCCGTGCGGAATCTCCATTCTTCTTTGTGGCGGGATTTGGAGCGGCGCCACGACGCCGGCGTTTGGGCTGCTTCTTTAGAGAATCTGCCTCCGCTGCTTCTTCGCCATCCCCGTCTTTTGGGGTGTCCACCATGTATATGTCGTATGACGAGTTGGTCTTCCAGTGCCCTGTAGGGGCTGGCTCCTGTTCGTCTCCGGCATCGTCGTCCATGGCGTCGATGTCGTCGGAGTCGAAGTCTAGCATGTCGGTTAAGTCCTCGACAGTGGCTACAAAGTGGGTGGTGGGTGGGCTCTGAATTTCTTCGTCGTCCGTACTCCAACCATCATGGCCATAGTCCGGCCAGGACTCTCCCGATAACGAGAGATGCTTTAGTGAATTTAGGATATCGCCAAAAGGCGAGTGTTGGAAGATGTCCGCGGCGGTGAATTCCATAACCGGCGCCCAATCCGGATCGATTGGTAGGGGCGCGGGAGGTTCGGAGTCCGGCGAGGAGTCCGGCGTCTCGGAATCACGAGTTTCGCGGGGGATAAGATTGGTGTTCGGATCCATCGTCGTGGATGTTGAAGCCCCCAGGGCGGCGTCTATCCACCGGCCCTAGATCTGGGCGATCGGCTCCGGGCTAATGGTCAAATCGATCCGTGCAGCGCCACCAAGGCACCGCTCGCGGCAGAGCTAGATCATGCCCATCGTCACGGTGCGGCGCGCCGATCGCGGGCTCAAGTCCATCGAATATCAAGTCTCCGCGACATCGGCCGTGAAGTTTAAGCTTTAAATCGACTGACGGCCGGGCGTAGCTTCGATCTGCTCCGGATGGCCAAGAGAATTGCCCGCAGCAAAGCCGCCGAATCTGAAGATCTGTCCGGGAGAAAAGTCTCACCTCGACGGCGTTCTTGGTTGAAGATGCCATCAAGCCTATCGGTGACGACACGAGGAACTCTCAATGAAAGCACCAATGTCGGTGTCAAACCGGCGGATCTCGGTAGGGGGTCCCGAACTGCGTGCGTCTAGGCGGATGGTAACAAGAGACGAGGACACAATGTTTTTACCTGTGTTCGGGCCCTCTCGATGGAGGTAAAACCCTCGTCCGCTTGATTAATATTGATGATATGGGTAGTACAAGAGTAGATCTACCACGAGATCAAGGAGGCTAAACCCTAGAAGCTAGCCTATGGTATGATTGTTGAGATGTATGTTCGTCCTACGGACTAAGGCCCTCCGGTTTATATAGACACCGGAGAGGGCTAGGGTTACACAGAGTCGGTTACAGTGGTAGGAGATCTACATATCCGTATTGCCAAGCTTGCCTTCCACGCCAAGAAAAGTACCATCCGGACACGAGCCGGGGTCTTCAATCTTGTATCTTCGTAGTCTTGGAGTCCGGCGGATATTGATAGTCCGGCTATCCGGACACCCCCTAGTCCAAGACTCCCTCACTTGGCAACTCCATGCATATCACATTTTTTCTTCCATTGTTAACAAAGCTTGTCCTTGATTTATTTGTATTTATATGGTAGGCCATGCTCATGGTCCAATCTTTGAGCATACCGAATAGTGCTTGTTTGGTTCACATGAAAAGAAAAACTAAGAATTAGGAATATAAAAAAATTCTACATTCGCTCAATGATTTGTTGCCAGCGGTCGTGCTCGGCAAATTGGTTAATGGAACGGGTTTTCTAGTTAAAAAAAATACTAGGAATTAGGATTATAGTATTTTTCCTTTGATCTCGCTTTTAAAAAAGCTGGAATTTGACAATCCACATGAATATGTTTTTAGAATATCTATCCATGAAGTGGGAGAAAAGATCTCTAGGCATAATAATCCTAATTGTGGATTTTCATTTCGTTTGACTTTAGTTTGACTATTTTTGGGATTCTCGTGTTCTGTATTCCTATGAACTAAACAAATAAATTTCAACAACTCATGTTTTTCCGAACCCTCTATTTGCACTTGCATTTTATCATATTTCTGTGTTTTTCCTTTTCTTACATTCTCAGTACCCTACAGACTAAACAAGTCCTAGCCTTGAGATGGAAATTTGTGATTTTCTAGACCTCTACACGGTGGTTGTATCATCTTTCAAATCAAAACAATTTTTTTCCGACCCGAAAATCATAGCTTGGTGTTTGAATATGTCTAGTTATTTCAAGTTCTAAATACCTCGCAGCCCCGGCCAGTCTAGAACGATGAACTTTCCACTTGTAAGAGCATCCACAATCTTAAAACTTTAGCACAAGTTACGAAGCAACCAGATGATTCTCCCTTTTGGAAGGGGTATGACAACTAAAGTCGCCTTTCTTACAGGAGTAAATTTATCACTGATAATGAGTGCACTACTAGGTTCTGGGAGGACACTTGGTTGGGGAGACCCTCTAGCTTTACAGTATCCAATGCTTTACAATATTGTACAGCGTAAAGACGCATTTGTGAGTACAATACTAGGTTTGGTTTCCTTAAACATCCAATTGAGGCGGGCACTGGTTGGGGAACGATTGGATAGATGGTTGCATTCAGTGCGTAGGTTGACGGAGGTCAACCAGTCTAATGAGCCAGATGTATTTCGATGAAACTTCCAATTTCATGCATCTTCTCAGTTATGTGGACTTGATTAATATTGGTCCAATCCCACGATCTATTTATACTTGAAAAATAAAGATACCTTTAAAAGGAGGATTTTTACTCCCTCAGTTTGGAATTACATGTTACAGAAATGGTTGTATATAGACACCTTTTAGTTCTAGATACATCCATTTTTATCCATTTCTGCGACAAATAATTGGGGACGGAGGGAATATGTAGTTTGTGCACAAGGGAGTGATTTTGACTAAGTATAATTTGACAAAACGTAGGTGGAAGGGAATTAAACTATGTTGTTTTTGTGATAGCAAGGAAACAATTCCATATATTTAATAGTAAAATAACATCATATTTAGATTATATACATTTTTCTAATCAAATTCCATATATAACATGTGCAATTTGGAGTTAGGGTCTAAAAGAAATGGATGCCTTTGAAAAGCATTTGATATGGACCGTGGGTTGATTAACCCAAATACCAAGGGGTTTCCTGCAAAAGTAAAAAATCTGACTTAAAACTAGATTACGAGCTGATTACCAAAAATATAAGGGGGTTTTCTACAAAGCGAAAATATGAATTACTACAACAGGACCATGGGTTGATTTCAGTAAAGAGGAGGGAGTTTCCTGCAAAAAGCATGACAGACGGGCAAAAGCACTCCCCCTCCCCTTATTAGTAGGTAATAGATTTTGTAAGGTGGTATGTGGATTTGCACGGCTAGATTTTTGGTCTGCTGTTATACACCTCTAAACTTCGATAATCTTCGGCACCTAAGATCACCATTTTCATATTTATGGAAAAAGACCGGTGTCAAATGAATTTTATCATTATAAAACTTTATAATGATAAAATTTATTTGACACCGGTCTTTTTCCATAAATATGAAAAATTATTTTATCATTATTTTTCGCAAAATAAAATAAAATCAAATTTATCATTATCACTTGAGTGATCTATGAATATATCTTTTTCTTATATAGTTGAAGTTAGAAAGGTGTTTGATATAATAGATAATAACGTAACTCATTGGTACTCCCCCTCTCAGAAGAACCTTGTGGCACTGTAGATTGTAGATGCTCTATAGTTTTAGTTTCAGACTGGACCCAAAGTCGTTTATGGCTTTATGCTAATATTAGTGGAAAGGAAAAAGAAGCAGTGACACTTGCATGCGAAGAACTTTTCGGCACCGGGCCAGTTTTATTCTTCAAGAATCTAGCTTAATTCAGGCCCCCGTACGTGTTCTTTAGGAGTTAGCAACTTTTGTCCTTCACCTAATTATGACAAAGGGCTCCAAATTAATCCATCATATTTGAAGACGTGGACAGTTCCATGTCGCATGCTGGCATGGTAATTAAATCAACATTGTACTCACTTTAATCTATTCATCTCCCCTGGCTTGTTTGTCGAGAGCCGGGCATGTATCTTTTGCACTGCTCTAGTGATTCCTATCCACATGTGTAGTGCTTAAACGGACGTACGGTGTCTTATCCTTCCCTTCCTCGCTGCTGTTCTCTCTCCATTCAAGCCGGGGCACGCGCAGCACTATGCTGCCCATTGTTCCCCACAAAAGTCAAATAAAGGGCACCCTTTTCTTGTGCATTATTCTGTTCGCCCGCCGGGATTTGTTGTTGTTGTTGAATGGAGGCCAACTTGTCTTGGCACTTTCCAGGTTTCATATCCTCGTAGGAGTAAAACATCTCAGAAAATTCGTGCATGCATGCAAATATTTTATAATCTACTGATGCCAAGTGTAAATGATCTCTATTGATGGTTTTCCAAACTACGATGATACGGAGGCCGGAGTTTCAACCTCATCAAAAAAAAGACCTATATTACTTTTTAGATGAAACCCAACACAAGATCTGCCATCCGTGACTAAAGCTACATCATATAGTAAAACATAGGCGCCAAAGAGAACATTCGAAGTCCAAAGGGCTACACTGAAGGTGAAAAAGAAAAACTAGTTTGCACGCCCGTTTTCCTCTTGGAGGTGTTGCTTTTGAAAAATCTTCTTTGTAGTCCTTGTGTTGTCAAAAGATTGTTGGGGCCGATGGTCACTGTTGTATGTCATCAATCGTTGCTTTTATCGCTTCCGGCTTCTTTTTCTCCCTCCGCCTAGGCATAGCTTCGCTATTGTATAATTTTGCTAGTTTCCGACGTGATATTTAGTGTGCGTGAATTAGTGTTGGTTGTGTGCATCGTAATTATGCAGGGACCAGATGTGTACTCACTATAAACGTATCTCTCGATGCTACATTTTAAGTAAATTAAAAACACCCTTTGTAAAAAAAAACAGACGAAAACCCTAATGTTTTTCGAAACTTGGAAACTGCAGATCATCTAATTTGCTCATGTCTTCTCCATGGAATTTTGTATTTCGATTTCAACGTGGAAGGGATGCAAGACTTTGCAACTGATGCGGTGGCCCAATGCGCAAACGGCGAAATCGTTCGTCGACGACACACCATGTCAGTTCAGGCAGGGGATCAAGGCCCTGTTGATGCTGGTTGCTTGGTCTATTTGGCAAGAGCGAAACGCAAGGATGGTCAAGGCCACAATCTGCCTAGCTACGGTGGCAATTGCCAAAATGAAGGGTGAATTCCAGCAAAAAAAATATCCAACTCCGGCGCCTCATGGGGGTCAAAGGGTTTTGAGCACCCCTTTGGAGATTTTTGTGAGATATATAGCCCTGCTGTCTACACCACCCTCCCCTTTTTAAAATTCTTATCTTTTTTCCTCCTTGGCCGCCTTGTAAATATGTTGTTGCTCCCTGCTTATAATATAATCAAGCCAGCGTTGTTGGTTCGTTAAAAAAAGCTTTTCGAGAGAGACCGACAACAAGAAGTTCATTCTTGACTCGAAATCTCACACATAGGCTGCACTTATCGTGATGATCTCAGCCACACTATGGTTTGAGAGAATCTTATGCTGGAACATGTACCCATCACGTTCTTACTAAATTTCTTAAACTGTAATAATCATAGCGGAACCAACATATTCGTAACATGTTTACCCCGCATGGACGTGGGTAAACCTGTCCTATCAGCACAGTGTTTGCAATGCCATCGACATAGACCTAGGTGCCGGGCTTATCAGCAACAATTAGAGTCACGTCGCTAGTAGGCACTAGACCTTGTGAAGTACATAATCTCTGTCACCATATTCCAAGCTAATCTCTTCCTCAAGAATGTCACTTGAAACAACTCTCTTCCGCTGCGCATTGTATGGATTATTAAATAATGTCAAGAATCCCTTGCAAACTTTACTAGCTAGGGCCCTACCTTTTACCACATTGCATCTACAGTTATACTTGCATCATTTCCGTTTGTGTTACATTTATGGGTCAATAACAAAATTCTTAGAAAGGAGCTATATATGTGTGTACGCCCACGTTATACGTGTTAGTGAATGTTGGGACAAAGGGTTGCGGATGAAACCAGTCGTCGCACACGCTCGCAACAACTCATCGCACATGGTAAATTTTAATCAATTGTGCTTGATGGGTTAGAGATCACACACGATTCTTTTTCATGCATACAATTTGACTATCATATCCTGTGTGCAATGTCGTCATCTCACACAGTTTGACGATAGGGTGTTCGGTAGAGAAAGGGCTTAATAGCACGGATCTGCACTAGTGTAAAAAAATCTCATGAATTAAAACTTTTATCATCGCCTATGACATATCTGGCTCACAGGCCGGGACATTTTCATCAACTTCACATCTCAGAGGTAATTCATCAAGCCCCGCACCTCCATTTATATCCACAAAGTAGCATGGCAAAACCCCGTTGCATTTTTTTAGTTAAAACCCTGTTCCAATCTAGTTGGATGAGGAAGCTCGATCCACTTAGACTTCCAATAATGCCTGGGTGCTTAGATGAGGTGATAAGTGCATTAAAAGTCTTAGCAAGTAGTTTCCTCAATACATAGGTGATTAACTTTTGTAACTAAGCTTCTCATTTAATTGTTTAATAATTAAACTCCTTCGTGTGGTTGGTAGTCATTTTGCATAGGTCCACGCACTTAACACCGTTTCTTAGACTACCCACAGTGGGAGTAACATAAGTAGTAACATCATACATATCTAGGTAAAATAGATGATGTAGCAAGCAATAAATGAAGAAAGAGAGGAAAGTGGTAACATAGCTAGTTACGTACTAGTAGTATGAGTAACATCACACATATCAAAGCAAAATATGTCTATAGCCTAATAAATGAAGTGTTGCATGTTACCACATATATGTTACTTAGGGGGTGTTTGTTTCCAGGGACTTTTTGATGTAGGGACTAGAAAAAAATCCCTTTTAGAGACTTTTTAACCAAACAGGAGGGACTATTAGGGACCAAAAGTTGCTTTTGGAGACTAAATGAAGAAGACTCTCAAGAAAAGTCTTTTTTGGACTTTTCCAATAATGCCCCTCCCTGCACCCATTGCTCCGCCGTCCCATGGTGTTGTTTGGTTGCTATTTTTCTGTATACTAGGGATAACGTGGTCATTAAATAACATATAGGGAAGGATTAGAAATTTTTTAATCCCTGAAAACAAACAGAGAAGGACTTTTTAGGGACTAAGGTCTTTTTAGTTGGGACTAAAAAAGTCCTAAGACTTATGAACCAAACGGGCCTTACCCATTGTGGCTGGTCTTACTGTGTCACCATTTAGAGTTGGATAACTGACCTAAAATTTTGAGCCGAGAGGCTACACGCACCAAGGAGAGGAGGAGCTAACGATCGACATGGAGGCACTGTCCAGCCAATCGACGCAGGCTATGGACTACCTTTCCGGTCCTCACCAACACGAGCAGGGCAGTACAAATGTGCCATCATCCATCGATTTAAATAAAGCACCTTATTGTATAGGTGAAGAGACACTTGACGTATGGGCGTGTGGCATGTGTGCATCGAACATCTTTAGAAGAATTTTTTCACGGCACTCCTGTCAAAGAGTCGATGGACACGCTTTGTTTGAGGTTCTCTAGAACCCCACCACTGGCCTTTTTGTCTCACGGCAGCCGCCTCACCTTCAGATACACACGGCCTTCTCAGACTGCGTGGACCCAGTCCATGCACCCTCACACGTATCAATCATTTCCTCCACTCGTGAACCCATTTGGAAGATATCGTATCCGCAATATTTGGAGCGTTGCACACACAAGTACAGTGTGTCGTTGGCGAGCCACCACTATATCTATCCCGTCAGGCTATCCTTCACTATGCGTCGTCGATGATGGAATAGTACGTGCCACTTTGCATCGTACCCCGCCGGCCTAACGCTACTCCGGTGATCCCCGACATCAGAGATCCATGTCGCATTTATTTTTTACCATGGCTGGGGTACGCGACCGCGGTCGGACTGAGCGTGTAGCTCTGCCCATGATTAAGGCCCTCCAAATTGTAAGCTATATTGTCTGTGTATGTTTTAAGCTACTCCCTTTGATCCAAAATAATTAATTGTCGTGGGAGTACAGAGTTACACATAACGTGATGACATGTGAGCTACTAAAATACAATAGACTACATGTGCAATTATCCAACATTTTTACATGTGACCTTGGTTCGACCAGAGGATCAATGGCCAGCCTGCAAATCAACTGCGACGTCGGCATATTCGTCGCCGGCTCGATTAGTGACCTTGGTTCAACCAAGGACTGTGTCCCGTCTCAGATCATCATGTTCACACGAGGGCCTTTATCAACAACAACTCCGATCTATACCAAGATCATGAAGCAATCACCCATGGACCTCGGGGGCTCAACATCAACATTGCCCTTGAACAACCGTGTTGTTTTTCTGGACAGGGAGTTTTTTCCGCCGTCACCGCCTCCTCAAGCATCGTCTTGACGAACCCTTTGGTGGAATTGTGCGGAATTAAGTATATAATAACCTCGTAAAATTTCGTCGCGTTTCGATGGAGGAATCTCCGGCGATCTACAATATACCGGAGCCCTGTCAAATCTGCACAGGAATCTGGACAAGTTTAGGGCGTGGTCTCCAGAGCACAGCTCGAAGGTCCTTTGGAAGATCCAACCATTGATAGGCTGTGGAACTCCTATATCTACCACCCCTCAAAATTTCAGCTCGATCCGACCGTTCAATCTCCGGGAACCTGCTGATGAGTGGACAAATTTTCGGACCCGTTTTCTGCGCGAATACGAATCCAACCTGAGTTCATGTTTCTTCATGAACGTGATATTGGACAACATTTTTGAAGGATTTTTTCTAGGGTATTATGCCTTGTTTTTAAACACATGTCCATAAAATTTTAAGCCTCCTCTGAGATAATCTTCATCATCACGCTAGTGTCAAACCAGTCCAGCAATATTGCTCCACTTCTGCCGACCTACGCTAGACAGATCGTCGCTTCATCGAGTCGAGCCCAACCTTATCGGATCATCAGCTCAGCAAGCCAAACAAGAGTTCGGCATCGCAAAGGCTAAATTATCACCAATCACCCCACGGATTACACGGAGCGGGCACACCGGCATCGCTGCACGACCACTTCATCAAGCCAACATTGACCGCGTCACGAGTTACGACCTGCGTTGGCATGGCCGCACTGTTGCTTCTTCAAGCCTATGTCCATCACGCCGAACTGCTTCAACACTTCGGCTGGCATGGCAGCTGCAACGTCTCCTTACCGACCTGCTCCATCACCTCGGCTAGACCGGGGGCTTCGCCATCTCTTCATCAACCTACTCCGGAGACTTCGGCGTCACCAGCCAACCATCTTCGTCACGTTAGCTAGACCGGGGGCTTTGCCTCAGCAAGCCAACCTTAGTCAGCACCTCCATGATGTTGCTTCATTGCCCATCAAGCAATGGGTGTGCGGATCGAGTCCCAATTTTGGGAGTAACCTTTCTTTAGACGGAGTCCAAAAGCAATGCAACTCTTGGAGGAATTTTTTTGGGCCAGAAGAAAGCCAATGGGCCAAGGAAGCATCTGAGGGGCTGATCGAGGGGAGCAGCATCCACCAGGGCGCTAGGAGGCCCATGCGCGCCCTGGGGGGTTGTTCCCACCGCGGGTGCCCCCGAACAACCTCTTTGCTCTATAAATACTACAATATTCCAGAAACCCTAGGGGAGTCGAAGAAATATTGATCCAGCCGCTGCAGAGTCCAGAACCACCAGATCCAATCTAGACACTGTCATGGAGGGGTTCACCACTTCCATTGGTGCCTCTCTTATAATGTGTGAGTAGTTTTGTGTAGACCTACGGGTCCGTAGTTGGTAGCTAGATGGCTTCCTCCCTCTCTTGATTAGCAATACAATGGTCTCCTGGAGATCCATATGATGTAAGTCTTTTGGCGGTGTGTTTGTTGGGATTCGATGAACTTTGAATTTATGATCAGATCTATGTTTTTATCCATGAAAGTTATTTGAGTCTTCTTTGATCTCTTATATGCATGATTGCTTATAGCCTCGTATTTCTTCTCCGATATTTGGGTTTTTTTTGTCCAACTTGATCTATTTATCTTGCAATGGGAAGATGTGCTTTGTAGTGGGTTCGATCTTACAGTGCTTGATCCCAGTGACAGAAGGGAAACCGACATGTATGCACTACTAGGGAAAACCCTAGCGGTAGTGCGGATTTTGTGTCCACTAGTCACATGGGAGGCCGCGCTACTAATAAGGCGCTACAGCTATTGCTTAGCAGTAACGCGTGCCCGCACGCGCTACTGCTAGGACAAATAGCTGCAGTGTTTATTCAAAACCACGCTACTGCTAAGGTAACTACTTACTGCGTGTTTTCTGTCCATCGCTACTAGTATTTTTTTAATTTTTTAATTTTTAGTGTATTTATGCGCCATCGTACAAATATTGGTACAATACCAGTTATGAGGTTTACATCATTATGTCCATAACAGTGTGTCAAATGAAGGTGGATTAGGTTCAAGTGGAGGCAATATGTGGTGCATGTCAAAAGTATACTATTAATCCAAACTTGATCTAGTTTGGACTAGTAGTACTTTCGATGTGCACCACATGTTGCCTCCACTTGAATCTAATCCGCCAGCACAAGCTATTTAATCATCATCATAGTCATTACCACCAACAATATTTATTTAATCACCACTAACACTAGCTAATAATAATCATCATAGTCATTACCACCAACACTAGCTATTTTATCATCATAGTAATAGTGTAGCACATCATCATCCTCAAACTCATTTCTAGCTAGATAATCACTCCTGCTGCTCTCTCTTAGGTAAAATAACATAAAACATGTATAGCTCTCCTACTTGATCAAACTGGAGCATGCAGATGAACCTGTCTCCTAATCGTGGGTAGCGCATCTGTTTGCTGCCCCCTAGTACTTCTCTGCGCTCCCCCATCACATATTTGGTCCAGTCTTGCACTATTAAGCATCCGTCGCTAATCTTGAATGCACTAAAGTAATCAGAGGATATCTTGGCAGAAGTGATAATACTCATGGTACCTTTAGTCTCGATCCCATAAGGCACAACATTCATCGGGAGTCCCTGTTGAAGAACATCGTACGGTAACATACTTAGCAATGAAGTTTAGCTTCAAAAATAATGTATGGAAAAGATGCACCGATGACAAATAAAAAAATCTTACCATCCTTCCTAAATATATGTGACCGTAGTTCATTGCGAACACTATTGGTCGCACATTTTCAGTACTAACATTTCTGAATGCAGAAGAAAATTTGTCTTGACAAGATCAAGATCCTCAAGCCATGAAACATAATGGTGAGCTCCTCGCAGCTTGAGTTCAGCCCCGTGACAAGATATCGGTCCTGTCTACCAAGCGCTGGACATGTTTGCTTGCATCAAATAAGTCGACAATACAAATTAGTTGTCAACTATTTTGAATAAACAATATCAAAGACATAAATATGGTTGAGAAACTTACATAATGGTATAATCGAGGCGTCGCACATCGACCCGGATGTCGGTATTACCTTCAATATCATCTTCCGGACGAATATCAAAGGTGATAACCATATCAGGCTCAAATGCATAAGTCTTGCATAGTGCTCGCCATGTTTTGCATCCAAAATAGGTGTAGTCGTCTGAATTATATAATTTTGCATGGAAAATATAACCATGCTCGGTCTTCAAGTAAACTTTCTTTTCCTCCATACTATGACTGAAACCTATCTTATCCAATACAAAAACTCATGCATGGCAGGGGATACGCTAGTAGAATAGTACAAAAATATATAAGTTGAAGCAAATGAAGCAGATGTCATGCTTAATTACGAAAAAAGACTTGTCGTTGTGACTTACTATATCCACTTCGAAGTTCTCGTCCAGCTTGATGCTGAAGCGCCTATCATCATCTAGGAAGATTCTGTTGCACAGGCCGCACTCGTCTTCACAGTATTTTCAAATACCGAAATCCTTTTCGTCGTCAGACATTTCCTATGTTCATAGTTAAAACATTAATTCAAAATCAATCAAAGACAACTACCAAGATACTCAACACACAAATCCGGGGCACTCGATATTTCCTACATATTGTGGCACAAGTCAGGCCAAAATTCACAGAAAAATCCAGCATGACCTTTGCTAAAATAGGACATATCAAGCGCCTGAAATTTGCCGGAACGGAAATGAATCAATACTCCGGCAAAACATAGGCCACTCGGAGGTGTAACCTGCAAACATGACCGACCACTTGGATATTGAGCAACACAAGATATACATTTCAAAATATCTTATAGGACTCAAATTAGCATGCATTCAATAAGCAAAAGTAAATCATCTCATGCGTCCGTACATCGTTGAATATTATCACTAATACATCAGGAATAGTGTCATACATATAACATCACTAATACAACTAAAACTCTAGCACACGGCGGGTATCGGCGCGGGCGGTGGACACCCACAGAGAAGGAACCATCACGGGATCATAGATCCAGTGAGATCCCGGAGAACTCGCCAGTATTGGAGAACGGCTCGTGCTCCAACGCAAACAAGTAGCGATGGACGGCGCGTCCTCCTCATCGACACGGTGACGCACCACCTCCGCGGAGTCCTCGAGCCTCTGGATCGCCATCGCCCACGCGACCGCCACCAAAGAAGGTTCGGTCAACGACAGTGGCTCCTCACCAACTCGCGCCCGGTAGGTAGCACCTCCCAAGACCACCCGGCGGAGCCAGGTCCGGACATGGCCAATCTGGTCAAGCAGGTGTCGTCCTCCGCTGACTCGACGATGAGGATGCGGGATAGGCTTCGTCCACGTCGAGGCGGGAAAAATTGCTTTAACTAAAAAATAGAAACAAGTTCTTACTAACTAGTTCTACTAATTCAACTAGTTCTTACTAAAAATAAACTTACTATAAATAAAAATATTGTAGTACCTAATTAGTACCTAGTTCTTACTAACTAATTAGTACCTACGAACTACTGCCCAAATTACCATCTAAGTAATTAACTAACTAGCACTAAAAATAGCCTAGGGTTCATACTAACTAGCACTAAATAGCTAGGGTTCATACTAAGCAGAGAAGAGGGATCGGAAGGGGAGAGTGCTTACAGAGGGCGGGGAGAGAGATGGGGTCGGGGGAGACGGCGGCACCGAGGTGCGGCTAGGCGGGGTTGGGGGAGACGTCGACGAGGCGGGGTCGGGGGAGACGACGGTGAGGCGGGTCGAGGGAGACGGCGGCGAGGCGGGGTCGGGGGAGACGGCGGCAAGGCGGGGTCGGGGGAGACGGTGGCGAGGCGGGGTCGGGGGAGACGACGGCGAGGCGGGGTCGGGGGAGACGGCAGCGAGGCGGAGGCGACGAGGAATAGTAGAGGAGAATTGGGAGAGGAAGCAGAGGAGAGGGAATCAGGCCGCGCGGGGGGTTAGGTGAAAATAGCTTTAACTGTAGCGTGGGGAGGAAAAACGCGCTGCTGCTAAAATCCGTAGTAGTAGCGCTGTTCATAGAAGGGCGCTACTACTATACCTAGCACGTCGGGAACGGTGTGGCAATTATAGTAGTAGCGCTTTACGCTCTGCCGCGCCATCGCTAAGCGGCTAACGATGAGCGCTGTTCGCGAGACGCTCTATGCTAAGTAGCGAGAGCGCCTCATTTTAACAAGCGCTACTGGTAACATTCTGTGTATAAGGTTTTCCCTAGTAGTGATGTATCGTTGCTACTAAGGATAACAAGATGAGATCTATATCTGCCGCAATAGATAAATGGATCTCGTCTACATCATGTCATCGTTCTTATTGCATTATTCCGTTTTCTCATGAAGTTAATACACTAGATGCATGCTGGATAGCAGTCGATGTGTGTAGTAATAGTAGTATATGCAAGCAGGAGTCGGTCTACTAATCTTGGACGTGATGCCTATATAATGATCATTGCCTAGATGTCGTCATGATTATTTGAAGTTCTATCAATTGCCCAACAGTAATTGTTTGCCCACCGTTTGCTATTTTTCTTGAGAGAAGCCACTAGTGAAACCTACGGCCCCCGGGTCTCTTTTCATCATATTTGCCTTTGCAATCTATTTTCCCTTGCATTTATTTTCAGATCTATTAAACCAAAAATACAAAAATACCTTGCTGCAATTTATTTGTTCCGCGATCTATTTATCCTATCTACCACTTTTACCTCACGTTATCTTGCCTACTTGAGGCGCCGTACCCGGAAGGGATTGACAACCCCTTTAACACGTCGGGTTGCGAGTATTTGTTATTTGTGTGCAGGTGCTGTTTACATGGTGTGAGGAGGTTCTCCTAATGGTTCGATAACCTTGATCTCATCGCTGAGGGAAATACCTACCGTCGCTATACTGCATCATCCCTTCCTTTCTGGGGAAATATCGACGTAGTTCTAGCAGACATCAAAAGGAATTTCTAGTGCCGTTGCCCGGGAGGATCTTCAACATCAACCAGGTTCCTAATAAAAAATCTCATCTCCTCGCAATTTACATTATTTGCCATTTGCCTCTCGTTTTCCTCTCCCCCACTTCACAAAAATTTGCCGTTTTATTCGCCCTCTGTTTTGTTCGCCGTTTTCTCGGTAGATCTGTTTTTTGAGTGCAATCTTGTTGCGTAAGTCATCATGACTCAAGAGAACACCAAGTTGTGTGATTTCTCAAATACCAACAACAATAATTTTATTAGCACTCCAATTGCTCCTTCCGCCACTAGTGTGGAGTTTTGTGATATTAATACTGCTTTGCTGAATCTTGTCATGAAAGATCAATTTGCCGGTACTCCTAATTAGGATGCCGCGTCCCATCTTAACACATTTGTGGAATTATGCAATATGCAAAAGAAAAAAGATGTGGACAATGAGTTGTGAAGTTGAAATTATTTCCGTTTTCTTTGCGAGATCGTGCAAAAATTTGGTTTTCTTCTTTGCCTCGCAATAGAATCGATTCTTGGAACAAGTGCAAAGATACTTTTATCACTAAGTATTTTCCGCCCGCAAAAAATATTTCCCTTAGAACCTAGATCATGAATTTCAAGCAACTTTAACATGAACATGTTGCACAATCTTGGGAAAGGATGAAATTGATGCTACGGAATTGCCCAACTCATGGGTTAAATCTTTGGATGATCATACAATCCGCTGCGGGGGGTTCTTTTATGGAAATTACTTTGGGTTAAGCTACTAAATTTCTAGACAATATTATGGAAAATTATTCGCAATGGCATACCGAAAGAGCTCCTACTAGTAAAAAAGTCAATTCGGTAGAATAAATAAATTCTTTGAGTGAAAAAGTTGATGCTCTTATGAAGTTAGTTGCTAACAAAAGTGCTCCCATTGATTTTAATGATGTTACTTTGTCTATCTTGATTGAGCAAAACAGTGATGCCATAGATGTGAATTTTGTCTCGCAAAATAATTTCAATAACAATGCTTATAGAGGTAATTTTAATCCTAGGCCTTTTCCTAGTAATTCCTCTAATAATTATGGTAATTCCTATGGAAATCCCACCTACAATAATAATATAAACACCTCTGATCTTGAGAACAATACACAAAAGGCTTTCAACGCTTCAATAGAAGAAAAGTTGAATAAGATTGATGATTTGTCTAGAAGTGTTGATAGAATTTCTCATGATGTAGAAACTCTCAAGATGAAAATTGTTGTGCCTAAAGTTGAAGAATCAATAAAAGCTCTTTATGATTCTATGGATGAAAGTAAGAAAAGAACCGCTATGCTTAGGGCTAAAAGAGATTTTTTAGAAAAAGTGTTTTCTAGTGATTACTATCATAAAGGTGATGAAGATCTTAAAATGATTGTTGTTTCTTCTATTGATTCTTTGGTTAGTAAATTTAAGAGTGATGAAAAAGGGACTAGACAAGAGTCAACTTTAGTTAGAAGGCGACCCTATGATTCGAAGGGTGAAAATCTTGTTGAAAAATTGATAAAAGTGGGTTTGAAGAGGTCAAGACTTTAACTAGTGATGTGCCCACTATTTTGGATTACAAAGACTTTAATTATGATAGTTGCTCTTTGATTGATTGTATTGCTTTGTTGCAATCCATTTTATTTCTTTGTTGCAATCCATGATAAATTCACCCCATGCTTATGAAAAAAATAAACACAACAAAAAAATACACATCCGTGACATTTTGGGCCGAACGGAAAAAATTTCTGTCATACATATGACACTCTATGATGATAATTTTGACAAAACCCGGTATCATCATAGATGTGGTGGGCTCCTACTTCTATGACAAAAAATCATGACAGAAAATGGGCTTTTCGTCCTGGCGGGCTGAAGACGCAACTGCATGACATTCTTTGGGCCATCCATGACGGAAAAAACCGTGGTAGAAGCGAGGGCGAGGAAAATTTCGGGAAGTTCCCGGTTACGGTGGGAGGTCGGGGGCCGAGCGATGCGTGTTTCTCTCGTACACATATGCGCGTGTGTGCGAGGCGTTGGCTCTAACTGAACCCGAAGCGAGGCGTTGGGCTCTAATCGAACTCGCGCGACAGACCGCAGTTACGCGTTCATCGAACCCGAGCGATCGATTGATGGTCGCTAATCAACTCGATTGAGCAATTCTTCGCTACTACCGCCGATCAAGCCGATCGATGCTGCCTCTGGGATGAACAGTGAGCGTTGCGGGGTGGGGTTGGATGAACAAGTGAGCGGTGGCGTTGCCTCTGGATGAACAGGACCCCGTGGTGTGGAGGGCTGGATGAACAGTAGACGATGGAGGGGTGCCCGTGGAGGGGTGGTTGAACAGTAGCCGGTGGAGTAGTGCGTGGTGGAGGCTGGATGAACAGGAGCCTATGGAGGCTGGAGGAGGTCGACGGTAGCCCGTGGAGGCTGGAGGAGGTCGACGGTGGAGATGAACAGATCCGTGGAGTCCGGCTTTTTGCGACGCCACACCCTCCCGATGAACAGGACCCCTGTTTTGACCGTAGCGCTCCAACACAAGTCCGTTTCGTCCGTTTTGCGGTACGCCACACCCCTCCCAATCAACAGGACCCCCGTTTCGACCGTAGGAGGTCCGATTCGTCCATTTTACGGTACGCCACACCCCTCCCGATCAACAGGACCCCCGTTTCGACCGTAGGAGGTCCGTTTCCTCCATTTTGTGGTATGCCACACCCTTGTACGTCTCCAACGTATCTATAATTTTTTATTGTTCCATGCTATTATATTACCCCTTTTGGATGTTTATGGGCTTTATTTTACACATTTATATCATTTTTGGGACTAACCTACTAACCGGAGGCCCAACCCATATTGCTGTTTTTTTGCCTATTTCAGTATTTCGAAGAAAAGGAATATCAAACGGAGTCCAAACGGAATGAAACCTTCGGGAGCGTAATTTTTGGAGCGAACGTGATCCAGAGGACTTGGAGTGCAAGCCAAGAAGCAGCCGAGGCTCCCACGAGATAGGAGGCCGCGCCCCCCTGTAGAACGCGCCCCTATCTCGTGGGCCCCTCGGGCGGCCACCGACGTACTTCTTCCTCCTGTATATACCTACGTACCCCGAAAACATCCAGGGGCACCACGAAACACAATTTCCACCATCGTAACCTTCTGTATCCGCGAGATCCCATGCCGACACTCTGCCGGAGGGGCAATTGACCACAGAGGGCCTTTACATCAACATCCTTGCCCCTCCGATGAGTTGTGAGTAGTTTACCACAGACCTACGGGTCCATAGTTATTAGCTAGATGGCTTCTTCTCTCTTTTTGGATCTCAATACAATGTTCTCCCCCTCTCTTGTGGAGATCTATTCGATGTAAACTCTTTTTGCGGTGTGTTTGTCGAGATCCGATGAATTGTGGATTTATGATCAAGTTTATCTATGAATAATATTTGAATCTTCTCTGAATTCTTTTATGTATGATTGAGTTATCTTTGCAAGTCTCTTCGAATTATCAGTTTGGTTTGGCCTACTAGATTGATCTTTCTTGCCATGGGAGAAGTGCTTAGCTTTGGGTTCAATCTTGCGGTGTCCTTACCCAGTGTCAGAAAGGGTTGCAAGGCACATATTGTATTGTTGCCATCAAGGATAACAAGATGGGGTTTATATCATATTGCTTGAGTTTATCCCTCTACATCATGTCATCTTGCTTAATGCGTTACTCTGTTCTTATGAATTTAATACTCTAGATGCAGGCAAGAGTCGGTCGATGTGTGGAGTAATAGTAGTAGATGCAGGCAGGAGTCGGTCTACTTGTTATGGACGTGATGCCTATATACATGATCATGCCTAGATAATCTCATAACTATGTGCTTTTCTATCAATTGCTCGACAGTAATTTGTTCACCCACCGTAATACTTATGCTATCTTGAGAGAAGCCACTAGTGAAACCTATGGCCCCCGGGTCTATCTCTTATCATATTTGCTTTCAATCTACTTTTATTTGCATCTTTACCTTTTGCATCTATATTATAAAATACCAAAAATATATTTATCTTATCTTACTATCTTTATTAGATCTCACTTTCGCAAGTGGCCGTGAAGGGATTGACAACCCCTATATCGCGTTGGTTGCGAGTTCTCGGTTTGTTTGTGTAGGTGTGTGGGACTTTTGAGGAGCCTCCTACTGGATTGATACCTTGGTTCTCAAAAACTGAGGGAAATACTTACGCTACTATTGTTGCATCACCCTCTCCTCTTCAAGGAACACCAACGCAAGATCAAGACGTAGCAAGAAGAATTTCTGGCGCCGTTGCCGGGGAGGTCTTCGCTCAAGTCAAGACATACCAAGTACCTATCACAAACCCATCTCCCTCGTGATTTACATTATTTGCCATTTGCCTCTCGCTTTCCTCTCCCCACTTCACCCTTGCCGCTTTATTCGCCTCTCTTTCCCAATCTCCACCTCTCTTTTCGCTTGCCGCTTTTTCTTTGCTTGTGTGTTGGATTACTTGTTGCCATGGCGCAAGATAATACCAAATTGTGTGATTTCTAATACCAATAATAATGATTTCCTTAGTACTCGATTGCTCCTCTTAATGATGTTGAGTCTTGTGAAATCAATACCGCTTTTTGAATCTTGTTATGAAAGATCAATTCGCCGCCTTCCTAGTGAAGATGCCGCTACTCATCTAAACAATTTTGTTGATTTGTGTGATATGCAAAAGAAGAAAGATACGGATAACAATATTGTCAAATTGAAGTTATTTACGTTTTCACTTAGAGATCGTGCTAAAGTTTGGTTTTCGTCTTTGCCTAAAAATAGTATTGATTCTTGGAACAAGTGCAAAGATGCTTTTATCTCTAAGTATTTTCCTCCCGCTAAGATCATCACTCTTAGGAACGATATTATGAATTTTAAACAACTTGATCATGAGCATGTTTCCCAATCTTGGGAAAGAATGAAATTGATGCTTCGCAATTGCCCTACTCATGGTTTGAATTTATGGATGATCATACAAAAATTTTATGCCGGTTTGAACTTTGCTTCTAGAAATCTCTTAGATTTGGCCGCGGAAGGCATGTTTATGGAAATTACGTTAGGAGATGCTACAAAACTTCTTGATAATATTATGGCTAATTATTCTCAATGGCACACCGAAAGATCTTCTAGTAAAAAAGTGCATGCTATAGAAGAAATCAATGTTTTGAGTGGAAAGATGGATGAACTTATGAAATTGTTTGCTACTAAAAATACTCCTCTTGATCCCAATGATATGCCTTTGACTTCTTTGATTGAGAATAATAATGAATCTATGGATGTGAATTTTTTTGGTAGGAATAGTTTTGGAAACAATGCTCATAGAGGAAACTTTAATGCTAGACTGTTCCCTAGTAATTCCTCTAATAATTATGGAAATTCCTACAATAATTCTTATGGTAATTTTAATAAGATGCCCTCTGATTTTGAGAATAGTGTGAAAGAATTTATGATTTCTCAAAAGAATTTTAATGCTTTGCTTCAAGAAAAATTGCTCAAAGTTGATGATTTGGCTAGGAACGTTGATAGACTTTCGCTTGATGTTGATTCTCTTAAACTTAGATCTTCTCCTCCTAAGCATGATATCAAGGAGTCTCTCAAAGTAATGAGAATTTCCATTGATGAGTGTAAGGAAAGAACCGCTAGATTGTGTGCTAAAAGAGATAGCTTTATAAAAGCGTGTTCTTCTAGTTTCCATGAAAATAATGATGAGGATCTTAAAGTTATTGATGTGTCTCCTATTAGATCTATGTTTTGCAATATGAATTTTGATGATTATGGGACTGATGATGAATCAACTTTGCCTAGAAGGTGTCCCAAGAATTCGGGATCTTTAGATCTTAATGCTAAATTTGGTAAAAGTGAGATTGGAGAATCCTCAACTTCTAATAATATTGAACCTTCTATCTCGGATTTCAAGGAATTTGATTATGATAATTGCTCTTTAAAAGGTTGTATTTCCTTGTTGCAATCTGTTGTTAATTCTCCTCATGCTTATAGTCAAAATAAAGCTTTTACCAAACATATCATTGATGCCTTAATGCAATCTTATGATGAAAAACTCAATTTGGAAGTTTCTATATCTAGAAAACTTAATGATGAGTGGGAACCTACTATAAAGATTAGAATTAAAGATTATGAGTGTTTTGCTTTGTGTGATTTGGGTGCTAGTGTTTCCACGATTCCGAAAACTTTATGTGATATCCTAGGTTTCCATGATCTTGATGATTGCTCTTTAAATTTGCACCTTGCGGATTCCACCATTAAAAAGCCAATGGGAAGGATCAATGATGTTCTTATTGTTGCAAATAGATATTTGGTGCCCATGGATTTTATCATTCTTGATATAGATTGCAACCTTTCTTGCCCTATTATTCTTGGTAGACCTTTCCTTAGAACGATTGGTGCGATTATTGATAAGAAGGAAGGGAATATTAGATTCCATTTCCATTAAAGAAAGGCATGGAGCACTTTCCAAGAAACAAAGTCAAATTACCTTATGAATCTATCATGCAGGCTACTTATGAATTTAGTGCCAAAGATGGCACCCGTTAGATCTATCTTCGCTTTTATGCCTAGCTAGGGGCGTTAAACGATAACGCTAGTTGGGAGGCAACCCAATTTTTTTTATGTTTTTTGTTTTTGCTCCTGTTTAGTAGTAAATATTGCATCTACATTATGTTTAGATGTGTTTTAATCTTTTAATTAGTGTTTGTGCCAAGTGGAACCTATAGGATAACCTACGATGATAGTTGATTTGATTCTGCTGAAAAACAGAAACTTTGCACGCACGAATATAATTTTGTTAAATGACAGGGACGTGATTTTGCGTTGATTCATTTTGCTGATGTTCAATAAACAAATTGTCCAGTACTTCCTATTTTGGTCGGATTTTTAGAGTTAAATAAGTTTGCGTGAGTTACCGATTTCTACAGACTGTTCTGTTTTTGACAGATTCTGTTTTTCGTGTGTTGTTTGCTTATTTCAATGCATCTATGGCTAGTAAATTAGTTTATAAACCATAAAGAAGTTGGAATACAGTAGATTTAACACCAAAATAAATAAAGAATGAGTTCATTGCATTACATTATGTGGTGGTTTTGTTTTCTTTCACTAACGGAGCTTATAAGATTTCCTGTTGAGTTTTGTGTTGTGAAGTTTTCAAGTTTTGGGTAAAGCTTTTATGGACTATGGAATAAGGAGTGGCAAGAGCCTAAGCTTGGGGATTCCCAAGGAACCCCAAGATATTCAAGAATAGCCAAAAGCCTAAGCTTGGGTATGCCCCGGGAAGGCATCCCCTCTTTCGTCTTCGTTCATTGGTAACTTTACTTGGAGCTATATTTTTATTCGCTACATGATATGTGTTTTGCTTGGAGCGTCGTGTATTTTATTAGTCTTTGCCTTTTAGTTTACCATAATCATCCTTGCTGCACACACCTTTTGGGAGAAGCCTATTTGATTAGAATTTTCCAGAATACTCTATGTGCTTCACTTATATCTTTTGAGCTTGTTAGTTTTTTCTCTAGTGCTTCACTTATATCTTTTAAAGCACGATGGTGTCTTAATTTTGAAGAAATTTCTAGTCTCTCATGCCTCACTTATATCTTTTTGAGAGTCTTTTAGAACAGCATGGTATTTGCTATGGTCACAAAGTTGGTCCTAGAATGATGATCATCCAAGTTGGGTATAATAAAAACTATCATAGAAAAAGAATTGGATGTTATGATCAATTTGATGCTTGATAATTGTTTTGAGATATAAAGGTAGTAATGTTCGGGTCATGCTAGTGGGTAATTATGAAATTGAGAAATACTTTTGTTGAAGGTGGCAAGCCCCGTAGCATGCACGTATGGTAAAAGTTGTGTGACAAATTTGTTGCATGAGGTGCTCTTTTGATTGTCTTCCTTATGAGTGGCAGTCAGGGACGAGAGATGGTCTTTTCCTACCAATCTATCCCTCTTGGGGCATGCGTAGCAGTACTTTGCTTCGAGGGCTAAGTAGACTTATTCAATAAGTGTATGAGTTCTTTTTGACTAATGTGAGTCCATGGATATATGCACACTTATCTTTCCAATTTGCTAGCCTTTATTATTACCGCGCAACTTTCGCCGGTATCATAAACCCCTTATTTACCTTCCTCAAAACAGCCACCATACCTACCTATTATGGCATTTCCATAGCCATTCCGAGATATATTGCCATGCAATTTTCCACCGTTCAGTTTACTATGACACGTTCCATCACTGTCATATTGCTCTTTGTATGATCATGTAGTTGACATCGTATTTGTGGCAAGGCCACTTTCATAATTTTCATACATGTCGCTCTTGATTCATTGAATATCCCGGTACACCGCCGGAGGCATTCATATAGAATCATATGTTGTTCTAGCTTTGAGTTGTAAATCAATAAAAGTGTGATGATCTTCATTATTAGAGCATTGTCCTAGTGAGGAAAGGATGATGAAGGCTATGATTCCCCCACAAGTCGGGATGAGACTTCGGAATTTACAAAAAGAAAAAAATGAGAAAAGAAAAAAAAGGAGAAAGGCCAAAAAGAAAAAAAGCCAAAGAAAAAAAAGGAGAAGAAAGAAAAAAATGAGAGAAAAAGAGAGAAGGGACAACGCTACTATCTCTTTTTCCACACTTGTGCTTCAAAGTAGCACCATGATCTTCATGATAGAGAGTCTCCTATGTTGTCACTTTCATATACTAAGTGGGAATTTTTCATTATAGAACTTGTCTTGTATATTCCAATGATGGGCTTCCTCAAAATGCCCTAGGTCTTCGTGAGCAAGCAAGTTGGATGCACACCCACTTAGTTTCTTTTGTTGAGCTTTCATATATTTTTAGCTCTAGTGCATCCGTTACATGGCAATCCCTACTCACTCACATTGATATCTATTAATGGGCATCTCCATATAGCCCGTTAATACGCCTAGTTGATGTGAGACTATCTTCTCCCTTTTTGTCCTCACAACCACCACCATATACCACCATAGTGCTATGTCCATGGCCTGCGCTCATGTATTGCGTAAGAGTTGAAAAAGATGAAGCGCGTTAAAAAGTATGAAACAATTGCTCGGCTCGTCATCGGGGTTGTGCATGATGGGAGTATTTTGTGTAATGAAAAAGAAGCATGGCCTAACTATATGATTTTGTAGGGATAAGCTTTCTTTGGCTATGTTATTTTGATAGGACATGATTATTTGTTAGTATGCTTTGAAGCATTATTATTTTTATGTTTTATAAGCTTTTATTTTGAATCATTTGGATCTGAACATTCATGCCACAATAAAGAAAATTACATTGAGAATTATGCTAGGTAGCATTCCACATCAAAAATTTCTTTTTTATCATTTACCTACTCGAGGACGAGCAGGAATTAAGCTTGGGGCTGCTTGATACGTCTCCAACATATCTATAATTTTTGATTGTTCCATGCTATTATATTACCCCTTTTGGATGTTTATGGGCTTTATTTTACACATTTATATCATTATTGGGACTAACCTACTAACCTGAGGCCCAACTCATATTGTTGTTTTTTTGCCTATTTCAGTATTTCGAAGAAAAGGAATATCAAATGGAGTCCAAACGGAACGAAACCTTCGGGAGCGTGATTTTTGGAACGAACGTGATCCAGAGGACTTGGAGTGCAAGTCAAGAAGCAGCAGAGGCTCCCACGAGATAGGAGGCCGCCCCCTGTCTCGTGGCCCCTCAGGCGACCGCCGCATTGCTTCTCCTATATATACCCACGCACTCGAAAACATCCAGGGGCACCACGAAACACAATTTCCACCACCGTAACCTTCTCTATCCGCGAGATCCCATCTTGGAGCCTTCGTCGGCACTCTGTCGGAGGGGGAATCGACCATGGAGGGCCTCTGCATCCACATCCTTGCCCCTCCGATGAGTTGTGAGTAGTTTACCACAGACCTACGGGTCCATAGTTATTAGCTAGATGGCTTCTTCTCTCTTTTTGGATCTCAATACAATGTTCTCCCCCTCTCTTGTGGAGATCTATTCAATGTAAACTCTTTTTGCGGTGTGTTTGTCGAGATCCGATGAATTGTGGGTTTATGGTCAAGTTTATCTATGAGTAATATTTGAATCTTCTCTGAATTCTTTTATGTATGATTGAGTTATCTTTGCAAGTCTCTTCGAATTATCTGTTTGGTTTGGCCTACTAAATTGATCTTTCTTGCCATGGGAGAAGTGCTTAGCTTTGGGTTCAATCTTGCGGTGTCCTTACACAGTGACAGAAAGGGTTGCAAGGCACGTATTGTATTGTTGCCATCGAGAATAACAAGATGGGGTTTATATCATATTGCTTGAGTTTATCCCTCTACATCATGTCATCTTGCTTAATGCGTTACTCTGTTCTTATGAACTTAATACTATAGATGTAGGCAGGAGTCGGTCGATGTGTGGAGTAATAGTAGTAGATGCAGGCAGGAGTCGGTCTACTTGTTATGGACGTGATGCCTATATACATGATCATGCCTAGATAATCTCATAACTATGCGCTTTTCTATCAATTGCTCGACAGTAATTTGTTCACCCACCGTAATACTTATGCTATCTTGAGAGAAGCCACTAGTGAAACCTATGGCCCCCGGGTCTATCTCTTATCATATTTGCTTTCAATCTACTTTTATTTGCATCTTTACCTTTTGCATCTATATTATAAAATACCAAAAATATATTTATCTTATCTTACTATCTTTATTAGATCTCACTTTCGCAAGTGGCCGTGAAGGGATTGACAACCCCTTTATCGCGTTGGTTGCTAGTTCTCAGTTTGTTTGTGTAGGTGCGTGGGACATTTGAGGAGCCTCCTACTGGATTGATACCTTGGTTCTCAAAAACTGAGGGAAATACTTACGCTACTATTGCTGCATCACCCTCTCCTCTTCGAGGAAAACCAACGCAAGCTCAAGATGTAGCACACCCCTCCCGATCAACAGGAGCCCCGTTTCGACCATAGGAGGTCTGTTTCCTCCGTTCTGCGGTACGCCAGGCCTCGTTTCCATCGCCTGTTCCGTCCAAGACCTCCTGATGAACATGACCATGCATTCCGTTCCGACCCAGCCGGTTGGCTCCCACGCGTTCCGTTGCCTCCTGATGAACACGCATTCCGTTGCCTCCCCACGAACACGACGCATTCCGTTGCCTCCCCATGAACACGGCGACGACGCTGTTTCTCCATTCCGACCCAGCCATGTACACGAGCCCTCGTCGTACGTATGCGCGAATAAGCATTCGAGACCCCACATGTATGTACACATACGTGGCTGTATTATCTTTCTTGCACCCTGGCCGTTGTACGTACGTGTACATGCTACATGCGCGCCTCTACTACGACACGTGCGCGCCTCTACATCCACCAATATATATGTACGTACACATTCACGACCAGAATGACAACGCTACGTACGCTTCGACCAGGTGGGGCCCGACTGTCAAGCACTTCCTTGCGTGCGAACATGTCGCTAGTGGGTCCCAGTAGTCAGGGGGGCGAATCGTTTTGTTTTTTTTTTGCCCGGACGCACTTCCTTGCGTGCGAAGGTGCAGCTGGTGGGTCCCAGCAGTCAAGGGGGACATTTTTTCGCGAAATACGGTGGCCCGTCAGGTGGGTCTCTGCTGTCAGGTGGAGGAATATTTATTTTGCGCGTAATAAGGAGGCACTTCCTTGCGGCCGCCGTGGACCCAACTGTCGGCCTCTCCACGCACAGTACTCTTCCGATGGAAGTCGGTCGTTGACCACATTGACCACGCCGCGCTGAGAGCACCACGGCGGTGGACGACGACGAGGCCTAACAAGGGGATGACGAGGGTTCACTGGTTCGGCTGCGGTGTGAGGCGGCCGTCGCCGCAGAATAACAGGGGGTGTGGGTGAGTAGAGGGATGGCCTGGCCAATGGTGGGAGTAGTAGGGGTGGTGAGGCCTCTGCGGCATCACAGCCGGCCATGGGAGGCAGGAGCATGCGGCACGACCGGCGCTGCTTTGGGCGGCTGGAGCATGAAGACCAGAGGTTGAAGAAGCACTACAGCCATTGGATGGACATCGTACAGTCACTAGAGCTAGAATCGTTCATATTTACTAAGTTGACAAAGCCCTCCGTCCCCGTAAACTTATTAGGCCCACAAGTCAGCCTCCCACGAAGGTGAGTCCTAGCTAGCAGGGGGAGTATTCATTTCTTTGTGCATCGTAAGGAGGCATTTCCGGTGGGTCCGAGCTAATAGCGGGGGGAACGTTTTTTTCGCGAAATACACAGGCCCTTCCGATGGGTCCTAGCTATCAGGTGGAGGAATCATTATTTTGCGCGTAATAAGGAGGCATTTCCCTATGTGGGCCCCTACTTTCAGCCTCTTCCGATGGCTGTTGTTTGTTGACCATGTTGACCTCGCCACGCCGAGAGCACAAATGCGGTGGATGAGGGCGAGGCCCAGGAAGAGAACCATCCGGAGCCGGCGAAGCCACCGCAGCGAATGCCCACGCTGAGGGGAGAATGAGCGCTGACTGGTCGGCTGCGGGGTGAGGCTGACATCGCCGGAAAATAGCAGGATGTGTGGGTGGTTAGAGGGATGGCCTGGCGGCAGCACAGCCAGCCACGGGAGGAGGGAGCAGGCAGTCCCGCCGGCGCTAGTTTGGGCAACTGGAGCAGGAAGATCAGAGATTGAAGAAGCACGGCGGCCGTTGGATGGACATCCAACAGTCACTGCTGTGTGTTGACTAAGTTGACAAAGCCTTGCGTAAGCGTCAAAAAAATTTTAGGACAGCGTCATCGTCAACCTAGTAGGCCCAGAAGTCAGCCTCTATGGAAAACAACATACAACCCATTAGCCATTATTTTCAATAATTTACAGCCCATTTGCTAATTCTTAAGGATATTTGAAGCCCATATTCTTTTTATTAGCATTACAGACCATATATTCTGGGCACTGCTAAAAAATTCAACGAAATTTTGCATATTTCGGTGGGGTCCGAACTCCTTTAATCAGGAAATTTTGAGTCACGTTAAAAATAATTTTCAAAAAACTATATCAAAATAAAATTCAAAAAACAATTCTCCGCAAAAAAAAAGAATGAAATTTAGTATCTTAACTAGCAAGATGCCCGTTCGTTGCACGGAACATGAAGATGCATTTGTATGAGTAGTTTATCTTGTGGGAGAAAAGATGATATTTTAATGTAATTGCCAGTTGGCTTTGGTTTTTATAAGAGTAGAGAGTAGAGAAATCCTGAAAAAAATGATATTTTAATGCAATTGCCAGTTGGCTTTGGTTTAAAATTTTACAGCCCATATCTTACAACGTATAGCCGTCTGGGGAAGCCCATTTCTTACTACTTACATCCCTCCTCGTCTTGAAAGATTTGCAACCCAGCAGGGCTGAGAAAAGTAAGTAGGCCTCGGTTTTGGTATTCTCCAAAAAAAGAACTAGACTATCCAATTTCAGAAAGAAAAAATATATCAGCTGGGCTCGTCATGTGCTTAATAAAAGCGTAAGCGTGGGCTAGACGGGCCACAGCCCCCGCACAACATGCAGTTGAGCTCCATCTCTGAAACTGAAAAACAACTGGGTGAGCTGCTGGGTCCCTGGTGTTATCCGCTCGTTGTGTAATTTTATCGTTTATTGACTATATTGACAATGGCGTGGAACCTAGTTGTCAAACAATTAGGAGGAAGTATTGTTTTGGCTTGTAATAACGAGGCACCTGCTTGCAAAATGCAATGACCCTGGTGGGTCCCTACTGTCAGCCTCTCCACGTACAGTCATCTCCTGATTCCTCTTGGTTGTTGACCATGTTGACAACGCTAGACGGCGGCGGGCACACCGAGCGAACCAAGGCGAAGAACGACGGCAAGGCCTCAGACGGGAACGAACAGCAGCCATGGAAGATGCAGCAGTGTAGTGGCAGGTGGAGGGGAGTACGAGGGCAACAACATGCAAGTAAAGCATACAAATGGTACAAAAAGCCCAAGGATTAATTGTTCATCAAATTTTTAGACAAAACCCAGATTGAACATGACAGTAACATCTAACCCAACCACTCTTTTTTGCAGTCACAAACAAATGGATCGGTCTGATCCATAAAATCAACATCCTGTGCAAAAAAATTTATTTCAGGATGTCTACAACTTATTGTAAATAGAAGCCAAGCACGTTTAGAAGCCCATTTGTCCACCTGAAACTTCTTTTTTTGCTGTTCAACATGTTCGTCCGTGAGAAATCTCTTGCTGTAAAAATTAAGCCTCATGGACAATAGTAACCTCGCATTCAACAGGAAGAATGTGACAAAGCTTCTGTTTGCCTAGTTGGATGCAGATCGTCCCATCGTTATTGTCCTCAAACGAATGTCATGAGAACTGAGAAAATCCTTGTGCTTATTACGCCAACGATTGGTTATATGTTTCTCTCCATGTGGTTCTGCCTAAGTAGACATGAAGATTGAAAATAGTTAAGGTCTGAAAAAAGAGTATGTCGAAAGAACGACAGCTGAGCCGTTAATTCTAGTACAATATATACGGGCTTTCAATGTGCATGAAATCATCACCTCTATGTATAAATTCTCCGGAGATCGAAAGCATCACAGCAAGCCAATAATTATGTCCAGATCAAAACTATCCATTCTGATATATATGATCTTGACAGAATCCAGCAGCATTGATAGGCTATCAATGGACGAACTCTTCATTGAGCATATAACATAATATAAGTACCCAAAGTGTACTCCAAGATGATATAAAACTTATGCGCACAAATAAAAAATGTAGCATATGATTACAAATGTGTAGATATAATATACGGTACCTGAAAAAGTGAGGAGCCAAACACCAACTCCTTGTGATTATTAAACGGGTCACGAATTACAGCCAAGGTCTCCAGTTTGGGTGCAGAGACGACAATTATTTCTGAAGGTGTATAACAATTATGAAGGAGCAACCTTTCAAGTGAAGGGGCATCTTCGATGATGAGTTGCTGTCCTTTAAAACAAATTCCAATGCTTTTAAGGTGCGGCGACTTTATTTGGAGACAATCGATACCGATTTCTATTCCCAAAACAATCAAGAAGCGCTCCAGGTGGCAACCGGAGTGGATGATGATGTAAAGTGAGGCCTCCGACAGATAAACCACCACAAGCGAAAGTTTTTTTAGCAGTGGGAGTCGAAGCATTTGTACCAGATCGTTTGGTAGATGGCACCGGGCGAAGGTGGCGGTGTGGAGAGAGGAGGAAAACTGCGAGATGGACAACGGTGGTGTGGGCACGAATTCTTGGTATGTTTGTGTTATGAAACTTTCGTGGTAATGGTAGAACTCAAACTGCTGGAGTTTTTCGAATTCAACGGATGTCTGCCAAGCGTCCACCTTGCTGGGTATGGACAACAGGTAGCTTGTCGGGATGCAGAGGCATTGAACGAGGCCCTGCTGGTGAGAAGAGACGATGGCTCTGAGGAGATCAAATTCAGGAAGGACAGATATCTGATGACAGTTGAGATTGAGGGGCGCGGTGCGCCATAGAGGGCGCCACCGAGTTGAGAGGACTTGTGTGTGGCAGCAATCCTTGGTGGGGAGAAGCGAGATGATCTCCTCAAGGATGACGCCCGGGAGATCGCTGATGCGGTCCACCAGAGATTCTACCGGTTCCTCAGATCCGGGTGGGGGGCTCGCCGCTTCTCCCCAGGCCACGGGTGGGATCTACAACCGACGTCACCGCTGGTGGGAGCCTTATCTTCTTGGCGCTGGGGCCAGCCGACTCCATTTTCCTTGTGGGCGTCGCACCGAGCTCACGGGTTTGAGCAGAGTAGCCAGAGACGAGCCTAGTGGCAGTGCGAGTGGGGAAGAAGGAGGGCTGGGGATTTCTGTAGAAGTGGAAGAACAGGAGCAGGCGTTTTCTATACGAGTGAGGAAGAAGGTGAGCGGGGTTTTCTGGATGAGTGAGGAAAATTGGGGAGCGGGGGGAATTGGGTGGGGAGATGGAAGTGGGAGAGCGAGTTGTTCGTGTTTATAAGGCCTGTTGCACTAACTACTCGCTTTTTCCCAAGAACCGCTCTCTTCTTTTGCGTTGCTACATTGGAGCTGGCGCATGGGCTTGGCTGACTGGCCATGCATGCAGGATGCATGTGCCCGCCGGCCACTGCATGCGCCTGGTTTGTTACTAGGCCTATTTAATAGGGTGGTTATGGAGTAAATTAAGGAGATTTATTTTCTCTGTGTGCATCCACCAAATTAGAGGATGCGGTACTGGATGTAGACACTCACATTAAACTAACATTCAGAAGAAGAAAAGTTCAACATGTCTATGCATCTCAATGATTCACCATACTATAACCAATATACAAAGTTGTGAGAAGGTGTGGAAATAAAGAAAATCGGTCGATGCTTCTCTGAGCAAAGGGCCTCCCTGCGCACGCATTAATTTCCTGGGCATGCTTGTTTCTTCTCAATGTTGCGAGCACTTTGAGCATGTTGGCAACTCCACAGCTAGCTAGCTGCCTCATCTTGCAATTGATGCTGACGCATTTGCAGCAAACACATGAGGCAATAGAGATGACTCAACATGGGTCCATATTGTGCATTCTCAAATCATATTCATTGTCCCGAATCAAAAGATAGGAAAACAGAGCTATACTTAAACGGTGTTGCAAAACAGTAGCACATATCAATAGCTCGGCATGACAAAACACAATCATCTGGACAAAGGGGATACTGACCTGCCTGAGGAAGATTACATATAATTTCATAATTCCTTGGTTGATTTCCACCTTCGGGTGCACTGCTTGTTTGCTCCTCCACACATGACAGGATCGTTCCGCACTGCATTCAGCAAGTCAATGTACGAATAAGCTAATTTCATCTTGCGGTGGTCATTGTACCTAGTTACGAATGTAGGAATACCTCGAGCACCATGAGGTTAGCTGACAGCAGGTAGATGCGGCCATATAAATTTTGTGCGGTGCTACCAAAATTGAGGTTTGTATCCCTTCCCATTATGAGAATTATTCTTGAAGTTGGTAGAATGTGATGGCTTGTTCTTTGCATCAAACTTGCCTTTCCCCTGAGATCTGTTCTTGTTGTTTTGGAGCTGGTTGGGCTGGAAGTTCTTCTCGTGTACCATGTGGGCACTAGAGCCTCCCTCAGCGACCCGAGCACGTGTGTCTTTTGCTCTCGCCTTCTCCTCAAAATCAAGAGTGCTAATGAGATCCAAAACAGAAAACTCATGTCTCTTGTTTTTCATAGAAGTAGCAAAATCATTCCACGAAGGTGGAAGCTTGGCAATGATGGTCCCAGCAAAAAATTTGTCCAACAACACACACTTAAAGTACTCAAGTTCCTTAGAGAGTGAATGTATCTCATGAGTCTGCTAAACAACAGAGCGCTCATCAGTCATCTTGTAGTCACAGAATTGCTCCATGACGTACAACTCGTTGCCAGTGCCCGAGGGCCCAAACGTGGCCTCGAGCGCAGCCCACATGCCTTTGCCGCTGTCAAACGACATATATGAATCCACAATGGAATCGTCAAGAACACTCAGCAGGGCGGCTTTGAAGAGGGTATCCATGTTCTGAAAAGCTTCCTCTGTGTAGGATTAAGATCGCCTCAAGCTTACCCTTAGTGGCGCCATAGCAAAGGCATGATCTGAAACCAATATACTGCTCTTGTGCGCCACCTTTTATATTGCACCCCCTTAAAAGTAGGCGGCTTCAAAAGCGCAGCAAAACCACTCGGAGTAAATTGCCTGTAATCAGGTTTTTGGATTGTATTGTTGAATATATGAGCAATTTAGTATGAGATTACACCCGAATCAGCAGTAAATAGATCATGACGATAATTGCAAACATCAAAGTAATGATGCGGACTAAACCAGGAGGACAGAATCACATACTGTACAGCGGGAGCAGAACTGATGTGGTTGATGTTGTCACTCATGTTGTTGATGAAGAGGTTACCGAGGTCGGGGAAGAAGGCTGTCGTTGAGGAAGTCATCGCTGGCAGCAGTCACAGGAGTGTGCTCCCCAAAAACCTGATCGCCCCTCTCCCGTACATGATCACGAATCGGAGGACTGCTGTCCCTTCTCGCGGTGCACGCCAGAAGGAGGGCTGGAGAAGAATTGCGTGGCGGCGCTAAGATCTGGAACGGTGCGAAACCATACAGCGGCGGCTAGGGTAGAGCATGTCAGGTCGGTCGTGCGAGTATAATAGTAGGCCTTTGGCCCCCAAACCCCACGTCCAAGTCAACAATAGCTCAAAAAAAGTCAATAATAGCCCCACCAAGGTTTGTCTCAAAACAAACAGAGTAATTAAGGCATCCATTAGTCCCTTTAGTATAAATACAATATCATTAATAATGGACCCACCTTTTGTCTCACAAAATATGTTGGAGTACAACCGGCTACACGTTTACAATCCGCTTATCATCTCTCTCCTCTTCTCTCTCCTTCAACTAAGCACAAATACTATATTTAAATCCTTATAGCATGCTTATGTCATCTAATTGTAGTACTTGCTCTAAAGTTACTCTCCACTGTGTAGTCTGAAATGCCGGGCATGCAGCGGGCGGTGCCCTCGGTTGACATGCCGCTTCAAGGGCGGAAGCAGTGAGAGGTCGTGTCGCCCTGACTTGCCATCAATGTGGAGCGGTGGGCTCAGCTGGCGCTGGGCGGGAAGTGCGCGCGGGAGGGGGGGAGGGGTTTTTGTTGGGCCAAGAAGGTGAGAAGCCAACATGGGATCGGTCCGGACGGGGAAATATCATATGCTCCCATACTCTACATATGACACTAGTCTATGTTACTACTCCCTCCTTTCCGGTTTATAGAGATGTTTAGAGTAACATATTAATATGTTACAGTATAAGTTACTCCCCACTATGACCAGCCTTGGCCTCTCCCAGTGTTCCACCATGTATAGCTGCTAAGCCTACCACGTAGGCATAAAATATGATGTGGCACCAATAAACTAAGCACCTATGCATTGAAGACTTGAGTTACTAAGCCATCTAATGCGCCTAGCACCTCATCTAAGCACTTATTAGCACCCCCTTGACCGTGGACCTTGACGGTGTACGTCAGCTTGTGTCTCATAATTTTCAACGTCATCATCTGAGTCCTAGAAGATCTCGCCCACATCATCATTAGCATGCAGCCGCCTTGATAGACAACATGCACATAAGGAGTAGAGGTGACTGGGGACGCACCACCACCACGTCGTGGGAACTCCGTATGTGATCATGTGCGTGCAGCATGCATGTTTTTCCATCGATGCTAGCTCTAAGGCCGAGGCTGCGGTCGTCTTCGTCTCCGACTAGTAGTTGAGCAACG